>CM016925.1:0-1411666 GCA_006247105.1 Giardia muris
TTGGAGAGCTGCTCCTGAAGAGTCGCCTTCTCGGTGGTGAGGGCGTTGATGAGGGCTCGATTCTGGTCAGAGGCCTTTCGAAGGTCCTCGTTCATCTCCGCATGCCTCTTGGACTCATTGATAGCATTGTCGAGCTGCTGTTTGAGAGAGGAGACTTCTGCAGTTAGCTGATCGATCTGAGCCCTGTCCTGTCGTTTCCTGTCCTCGAACTGTTTGTGGAGGATATCGTTCTCTTTGTTGGCCTTCTGGAGTTGTTGTTTGAGAGAGGAGTTTTCCTGATTCAGTTGGGATAACTCCTTCTTTGTCTCCTCTAGGGTATTCTTGGAAGAGGAGAGGTCTTTCTTGAGGGAGTCGTTCTCAGTGGCGAGCTTGTTAACACGATCCCGGAGCCTAGGCACTTCACCGGGGTTATGTGGCGGGGGGATTCGCTCTGTCCCCTCATTTTCGAGGAGCTGATGGACTCGGGTGAAGTCGCCTCCCCACGATACCCCATTGTTCGCATGCCATTGAGCTGTATGACCTTTGGAGTCCTTCATTCCCTGTTCGTAGGGGAGAAGGAGCTCAACGATCTTGGGGTAGTTGTAGTGGGCTGCGATCATGAGAGCGGTTGCTCCGGAAGGGAAGGCAATTCCATTAAAGTTGAACTTTCGTTCCTCCGTTGACTGCTTTCCCGCCTCGGAGAGGAGGAGTCGGGCGCAGTCCGTCTTGCCATTAAGGGCGGCCCACATCAATGCGGTCAATCCATCTTCGTCCTGCATCCCAATTTCCTTTTCTAGGAAGGGGATGCAATTAGAGTGGCCATATTTTGCGGCCATCATCAGGGCTGTCATCCCGGTCGGATCCTGATATCCAACACGATCCAGATGCTTCTTGACTCCCTCAATGTCTCCGGTGACTGCGGATACCATAAGCGGTGGTTGCTCTTTCGGGGGAGGGAGTTGTTCCGTGCCCTCGTTCTTGAGGAGCTGACGGACTCGAGTGAAGTCACCTATCTTTGTGCTGTTGTTCGCATGCCATTGAGCTGTGTATCCTTCAGAATCCTTAAGTCCCTGTTCGTAGGGGAGAAGGAGTTCAACGACATCGGGATGGTTCTGGTGGGCTGCGAGCATGAGTGCGGTTGTTCCGGGAGGATAAGTGTTGAGAAGGCCCTTCCATTCCTCTGTCGTCTGCTTTCCTGCCTCAGAGAGGAGGAGTCGGACGCAGTCTGTATAACCGTCGGAGGCTGCCAACATCAGTGCGGTCCGTCCACAGTTGTCCTGCATCCCGATCTCCCTCTCAAGTAGGGGGATGCAGTTGGCGTTACCTTCCATTGCGGCATACATCAAAGCCGTCCATCCATTTTTGCTCTTCTCCCCAACTTGATTGAGGTTCCTTTTCACGTCCTCGAGGTTGCCAAACATGGCCGCCCCCATCAAATCTGTAAGGGACATTTTTGAACATCAAACGTCCACTTTCACCAGCCTTCCACTGAGGCTCCCATCTGACACTCTGGGCATCCAACCACTACCACCTACCTGCCCCGAGGACGGGAGGCCCACAGCTCTCCTCGGGATGCTCGTTGGGGCCTCCTCGCCCCCACAAGCCAGCCCGATCGCATCCATAACCCCTGGAAGCCGTTGATGCAGGTCGTGCAGACGTCCTTGCTGTCTGGACGGGATACACAGTTGGAGAGGACGCACTTCGTACAGGCGACGGGAGAAGAGGAGGAAGAGTGGTGGCCCTCGAGGCACTCCGAGCACGTGAAGGCGTTCGAGGCGTAGGTGCACGTCCCGCAGTTCTCTTTTCCTCCATTTGTCGCATCGCTACAGAGGTAGAGGTTCTTATTACTACCATCCGTCTTGACGAAGGTGATCGCACCATCAGCTGCCGTCTCACAAACACCGTTGGTGGCCGTCTTGCAGAGCTGCTTTCCAACCCCCTGTGTCTGGTCATAACAGCCTCCCTCGAACAGGAAGTAGTTGTTGGTAGAAGGGTCCCTGCCACCACTGGCCGCCTTGTTGCAGCCCGAGCACACACCACCAGTACAGTCAGCAGTCGTAACGGTGCTTGGATCCGCACAAGCCCCATTGATCGGGGCCTGGTTCGTGTCACTGCACTTCTTGCAGAACTCTCCCTCAACCCCCGGGATGGTGAAGGTCGAACCACCCCCGTCTCATCCTTCCCCTTCACCATTCACTCACTTCCCCCTGCATCCGAACCACCAACCGAGGAAGCCCCCGAGGCCCCCCAGGACCAGCAGGACGGCGATGACGATCCCCGCAATGGCACCCCCAGAGAGCCTGGAAGAACTGGAGGAGGGGGGAGGGGGGCAGGCATCGTTGGTGGGAGTGGAGCCGTCCCAGCAGAGGGTGCACTTCCCATTTGGACAGGAGGTGCACCCACTGGGGCAGGCCATGCAGTCGGAGGGGCTGGTCACAGTAGTGGTGTTGTAGTACCCAAGGGCACAGGAGCTGCAGGCGGTCGAGGAGGTGCAGGCCCCGCACTCCTTCGGACAGGCCGTGAAGGCGCCTGAGGCTGTGTCGAGGATGAAGGGGGCATTGGGGGCGGGAGTAGTGCACTTCCCGTCGACAGCCGTCTGGCACAGCTTGCTCCCGACCGAAGTCCCGGTGGTCGAAGATACAGGATAGCAGCCTCCCTCGAAGAGGAAGTAGCTGTTCGTATTACCGGTCACAGTCGGATTCTTGCAGCTCCCGCACCTCGTGGCACTGGACGAGACGGGGTCAGTCCCGGCCTCGTTGAGGCAGATGTCGTTGGCGCCTGCCGCCCTCGTCGTCTTCTTGTTGACGGCGGCCAGGGGCGTGCAGGTCCCGTCAAATGGAACGAAGCCGGAAGGGCACTCCTTGCAGACGGTCGTGCTCCCAACAAGAAGCTGGTTCTTCAGAGGGCAGATCTTGAGGTCCGCCGCCTTCTGGGGAGAGAAGCATCCGCCCTGATAGGCCAGGAAGCCGTTGAGGCAGGAGGTGCAGTAGCCGGAGGACCCCGTGCAGATCTTCGTGTTCGCATCGACGCACTCTCCGTTGATCGGGTTCTTCCCAGTTGGACACCCGACACAGACGAGCCCCGAGCCGAGGCCGAAGTCGAGGCAGCTCTCGCAGTTGTCGGGGCACTTGCTGCAGGTCGTGATGGAGAGGGAAGAGTTGTAGGTTGGGCCGAAGCCGCTCTTGCACGCCTCGCACTGGCTCTTGTCAGTGTTGCAGGCTCCACAGTTCTGGAGGTCGCAAGGCTGGCACGTCCCGTACTGCTGACCGGCGTCGGGGGTGTAGAAGAAGCCCTCGGAGCACTTGTCGGCATCGCACTTCTTGTGAGATTGATCGGCGTCGCACTGGTCGCAACCCTCGGGACAGGCCTTGCAGGTCGAGTCGAGGTAGAAGGTCGGCATGCACTTGGTGCAGGTGTCGGCGTCCGTGCACGTCTTGCAGTTCTCGGTCTTGCACTTCGTGCACTTGTTTCCGTCCTTGAAGTACCCGTCGGTGCAGGTCGTGCAGGTGTTGGCATCGGAGCAGGTCAGACAACCGGCGGGACAGGCCGTGCACGCGCCCTTGTCGAGGTAGAACCCGTCCGCACAACCCGAGCAGGTGTTGGCAGCATTCGCCTCGATGCAGTTCTCGACCGAGCAGGAGAAGCAGTTGGCCTTGGTCGAGTCGGGAAGAAAGCCGGGGTTGCAGGTCGTGCAGGTGGCCGCGGAAGCACTGGTCGCCGTCCCCGTCTTGCAGTTCTGGGGCAGGGCGGGACAGCCCGAGATAGCGCCATTCGACGTGAAGGGGACGGACCCGGGGAGGCAGGCCTGACAGGTGACGGTCGAGGCGTAGGTGCACGTCTCGCAGTTCGCCACTCCTCCGCTCGAGGCGTCCCCGCAGAGGTAGAGCTTCCCGTCCTTGAGGAAGGCCCCAGATGCCGCCGTCGTGCAAGCACCGCTGCTGGCCGCTGAGCAGAGAATGCTCCCGGGAGAGGACGCCTGGTCGTAGCACCCCCCGTTGAAGAGGAAGAGGGTCCCGGACGTCCCACACGACTCACACGTGCCATCGGCAGTTGGGGACTTCTGAGTACAGTCATTGCCTGGAGTCCCACACTTCCCATTGATCGGGGCCTCACCCGTCTCACTGCACTTCTTGCATAACTCTCCCTCAACCCCCGGGATGGTGAAGGTCGAACCACCCCCGTCTCATCCTTCCCCTTCACCATTCACTCACTTCCCCCTGCATCCGAACCACCAACCGAGGAAGCCCCCGAGACCTCCCAGGACCAGCAGGACGGCGATGACGATCCCCGCAATGGCACCCCCAGAGAGCCTGGAAGAACTGGAGGAGGGGGGAGGGGGGCAGGTCCCATTGAAGGACGACCCGTCCCAGCAGGTCGTGCAGGCCGTCGTGTTGCATCCCGTGCAGCCCGAGTGGTAGATCGAGCACGCCTTGCAGTCGGGGGTGGCTCCAGCTGTGGTGTTGGCGTTGTAGTACCCGAAGCCGCAGGACGTGCAGGTGACGGCACCGTTCGAGGAGGTGCAGGCCCCGCACCCCGGGACCTTCGAGGAGCAGGAGGTGAGGACGGTCCCATTGAGGTAGAGGCCCGAGGTGGTATTGACAGCATTACAGACCCCACCAGAGGCCGAGGTGCAGGCGCTCTTCCCGACCTCCGTGGAGGCGTTGTAGCAGCCCCCGTTGAGGAGGAAGAAGTTAGTGGTCGAGGACCCGGTCACGTCCTGGCACTTCCCGCACCTCGTGGAGGACGCATCGAGGGCGGTTCCGTCCTCCTTCTGGCAGATCTGGGTCGCCCTCGTCACGTTCGTCGAGGCGACCAGAAGGCATTCTCCGTTGATCGGGACGAAGCCCGGCTTGCACTCGGAGCAGACGGTCGTGTTCCCGACCAGGAACTGCTTCTCCTTCGCACAGACGCCCAGCTCGGCGGCCTTGAAGGTCGAGTAGCATCCCTCGAGGTAGGGGACGTATCCATTGAGGCAGGACGTGCAGGTGCCGGAGGAGTCGGTGCAGACCTTCTTGGTGGTCTCGTTTGCAGGAACACACCCCCCGTCGATCGGGGCCTGATCAGTCGGACACTCGGTGCAGACGAGCCCCGGACCGAGGTTGGTGCAGGAGGTGCAGTTCTTGGGACAGGAGTCGCAGGACGTGATGGCAAGGGAGGAGTTGTAGGTCGGGCCGAAGGAGGGGAGGCAGGCCGAACAGGTCTTCTCGTCCGTGTCGCACGTCTTGCAGTTCTGGACGGTACAGGCCTTGCAGGTCTTGTCATTCTCTCCAACAAGGCCGAAGCCGGGAAGGCAGGACTTGCAGGTGAAGACCTCTCCGGCACGGGAGGTGGTCGAACCTCCGTTTCCACCTGAGTTCCCTCCTGGAGTTGGGGCCGCATAGGTGCATGTACCGCAGTTCTCTTTTCCTCCTGCATCTTCTGAGGTGTCACTGCAGAGGTAGAGAACCTCACTCTTGATGAAGGCGGGGGAGTTATCCTGGAGAACAGTGCACTTCCCAGCAACCACGGTCTTGCAGAGCTTGTTCCCGGGAGAGGAGTCCGTCTTGTAGCACCCACCATAGAAGAGGAAGTAGTCCGTTCCTGTTCCACATCCCGTACAGACACCATTGGCACATTCAGCAGTCGTAACGGTGCTTGGATCCGCACAAGCCCCATTGATCGGGGCCTCACCCGTCTCACTGCACTTCTTGCAGAACTCTCCCTCAACCCCCGGGATGGTGAACTTTGAGTTTGCATCGCACTCTCCCGTAGCTCGAGCCTTCACCTCCACCGAGCCCTCGAGGACGTCGATCTCCGGTGCTGCTCTCCCGGAGGAGCGGTCGATCGTCCCGAGCATTGCGGGTCGTCCGGGCTCAGACCTCAGGCATGACGATCCCATTGGGTGGTGCGAAGACCGATCCTCCTGGAGCGGACCTAGTTGGGAGCTGCTGGACGGTCCTGAGTTGTGTGGTCTTGCACCAAGGTCTGGGATGAGAGGGGAGGGGCCTGTCAGGCTGCGGTCGAGGAGGCGGGCTCTATGACGACTCCTCACCAAGTCCTCTCTCCATCTGTCGGCAGGACTCCGAGCTCCTGGACGTCTGGTGCGTCCTCCCAGTGGTCCCGTCCCTGAGCCACGGTCTGAAGGGCGTGAGGAGCCACAAACCGGGCCCCTGCTCGAAGTCCTTCGTTCGTCAACGATCTGCAGGACGGGCCTCCTCTCGTGGCCAGGAGCACACGTCCACGACCTCTTCCATATCTCCTCGGATGCTCCCGTCCCTCCAAACTCATACTTGGTGGGCAACGAGGACAGACAGCACGGCCTTCTTGTCGTCCCCTGCCCCGAGGGAAGGCTCGAAGTGGTCATGATGGGGACTGCTTCTCGACTTCCGGAGAGGAGTAGTGGACGAGGTATCCCGACGTCATGCCTCTTCGACTCCTTGAACGAGCCGGGACTGAGAGTCCTCACGAAGGTCACGACCTCGAGGAGGAGCGGAGAGAGTCGTCTGTAATCCCAGAGCCACGGGCCGAGATGAGTCGACAGGAAGGGATGTCCGTCATCCAGCACAAGGGTCCTGGCCTCTCGATCCCAAGGACCTTGCAGGCACGGTTCCCAGTCCTCGTCGTGTGGTCCCATCCGAAGAGCTGAGTCATGAGACACCCGTTGATGGAACAGGGGTGATGAGGACTGCAGTGCGACGGGAGGTGCCCACAAGGACGTCGTGGAGTGGACGGACGAACCGTCTCGTGCAGGAATGGGGCCACGGGACAGGCCACCGGTGTGAAAGGACGGACGGGAGAGGGGAGCAGTAGGTCTTCATCAGGCCGGGCAGTCTGGAAGGACTGAAGGACTATCGTGGGCACCACTGGTTCCGGACAGCAGTGATGGCCTCTGGTGCAGGACGGCTCGTTGTCGTCCCAGGCCGTGAGCCCGCCCACATTGGACGACTCCGGCTCCTCGTTGGCAGAGATGGGACGTGTCCCTCCCCAACGGCCAGGGAGAGAGGACGAGCATAAGTCGGGGGCGTCTCCCTTCTGAGTCTGGATGCGAGTTGCACGTCAGCCAGCTTGGACCCACGCCTATCTGGAGGGGCCGGAAGGCTCTTCACCCTGCCATTGAGTGGGTGGGGAGCTATAAGGGGAGACTGATGACCAGTGGGAGCTCATTCGGGGACGAGAGAACCCCGAGGAGAGCTGTGGGCCTCCCGTCCTCGGGGCAGGTCGTTGGTAGTGGTTGGATGCCCAGAGTGTCGGATGAGCGGGAAGGGGGAGCCTCAATCCGAGGAGAGTTGATGCTTGATGTTCAAAAATGTTCGATACGGATTTGATGGAGGCGGTCAAGAAGGGAGACCTCAAGGGCGTGAAAAGGAATCTCAGTCAGGCTGGGAAACAGGATGGATATGGTGGGACGGCCCTGATGTGGGCTGCAATTAATGGCCGCGCCGATTTCATCTCCCTACTTGAGAAGGAGATTGGAATGCAGGACAACAGGGGATGGACCGCATTGATGCTAGCCGCCCACAAAGGCAATACGGATTGTGCCAGACTCCTCCTCTCAGAGGCCGGGAAGCAAACGACGGGGGAATGGATTGGCTTTCCCCCCGGGACGACCGCTCTCATGACGGCAGCTCATCGGAATTATCCCGAGATTGTTGAGCTCCTTCTCCCCTATGAGCAGGGAATGACTGATTCCAAGGGTCATACCGCTCAATGGCATGCAAACAGCAGTCCAGAGAAAGGCGACTTCACCGAAGTCCGCAAGCTCCTCGAGAACGAAGGGACAGAGCGAATCCCTCCTCCGAGAGAAGAATGTCTGCTTATGGCATCTGCAATCACTGGAGACATCGAGGGAGTCAGGAAGCACCTGGATCGTGTCGGATATCAGGATCCGACCGGGACGACGGCATTGATGATGGCAGCAAGCTATGGTCACTCTAATTGCATCCCCTTCCTAGAAAGAGAAATTGGGATGCAAAGCAATGATGGGACGACCGCATTGATGAAGGCCGCAATGAAAGGTCACACTAGTTGCATTCCCCTACTTGAGAAGGAGATCGGGATGCAGGACAACTCTGGATGGACTGCATTGATGCTGGCCGCCTACCATGGCAATACGGACTGCGCCCGGCTCCTCTTCTCTGAAGCGGGGAAGCAAACAACGAAGAGTAGTGGGATCACCTCGAATGGCAAAACAGTTCCCTTCCCTTCCGGAATGACGGCTCTCATGCCTGCAGCCTACTTCAACCGCCCTGAAATCGTCCAGCTCCTTCTTCCCTACGAGCAAGGATTAAAGGATTCCGAAGGACACACTGCCAAGTGGTATGCAAACAACAGTCCAGAGAAAGGAGACTTCACCCAGGTCCGCCAGCTCCTCGAGGACGAAGGGATAGAACGACTTCCTCCATCAAGTCCTGGACTAACCAATCAGGAACATATCAACAAGCTCACAGCTGAGATCGAGTCTCTCAAGAAAGACCTCTTCTCGTCCAAGAATGCCCTAGAGGAGACAAGGAAGGAGCTATCCCAACTGAATCAGGAAAACTCCTCGCTCAAACAGCAGCTCGACAATGCTATCAATGAGTCCAAGAGGCATGCGGAGATGAACGAGGACCTTCGAAAGGCCTCTGACCAGAATCGAGCCCTCATCAACGCCCTCACCACCGAGAAGGCGACTCTTCAGGAGCAGCTCTCCAAGACCATTGAGGACCTCAAGAGAGCACTCGCAGACCAGAAGGCCCAGAACCTCGTCCTCGAGAAGGAGAACGCCCAACTGAGGACCGAGAGCCATGACATGAAAGACCTTCGGAGACGCCTCGAGGAGGTGGAGGAGGAGAAGAGGATCCTCCTCCAGAACCTCGCTGCTGTCGGGGGCAGGCTCACCAACCACCCCCAGGGCCTTGGAACGCCCACTGGATGACCTGCGTCCGGCAGGGGCGGGAGGTCGGAAGGCCCGGCCGGATGAAGGAGTCCCCGTCGGTCCTCCTATGGGCCTCCGGGATCAACGGTCATCGTCCAGTGCCCCGGTCTTCGTCCTTCGATCAAGAGGAGTGAACGGGATCACGGGAGGGACGAGAGGACGACCATGAGCCCCGGTTGATCCCAACCCGTCTCCATGAAGGAGGGCCGGCCTCCTGGATCTGCCTGAGGGCATGGATGGAGAGCGGGGAAGGGCACCAGGTCGTGCATGGCTGTGTGAGCCAATGCCGGCTGCTCACTGCTCCGGACTCGTGACAGAAGTGGGTGTCCGGAGTTCACGCCCTCCAGCTTGTGGGTCGTGAGTGGAACCGTGCACGTTGGACATCTCGTTCTCCGGACCAACGCCCCTTGAAGGAACCCGTAGACGCATGGGTCGCAATCCCATGTCAGGATGGTACCGCAACGACAAACGCTCTGGGGTCCTAAGCACCTCTGTATAAGCACATGATGCAGGATGGTTCCCCTCGATGAGGAGGGGCTCAACGACGACCAGTTCGACAGCACTCTACGTGAGCGGCACCTTCTTTGCGGCATCCTCAGGCCATATGGCCCGGAAGTCCGGCAGTACCGTCGGGGATGGAGAGCCGTGGTTGAGGAGCAGGGTGCGTGCTGAGGTCGAGGTCACCGTGCTGGCGGTTATGACGATGGATGCGCCCCCACTTCCCTATCCATCCTTGCCATCCTCCCCGTCCTGGGCCGGGGGGCCTCATCGCCTCCACTTACGATGGAGGAGTCCCGTACCTTCTCCCGTCCCGCGTGACGTGCCAGTCGAGGAGAATCCGTCCAAAAAAGAGCAAGGCCTCGACACGACCGGTTAAGCACCCCGAACCCGCCCCCTGTCCTCAAAGGGCCGCTTTCCCCTTGACAAGCCCCCCGACGCTTGAGGGACGCGAAAGATCGGCATCCTCATCAACCATGATGATTCCACCACCAGGCCACCCCCTGCCTGATAATGAGCAGGAGATGCTTTAATAGTGTTGGTTTCACTTAGACGCGGAAGACGGACTTCGATGTATCTTGGCTCCTCGCCCCCTAGGAGTAGTACGCGGACACGGTTATCTATTGATTGACGCATGATCGCGTCCCTGATGAGGCGCCTCGGGACAGTTATGCGTTCGTATTGGTCTGAATCTAGGTTGTATGCCCACGTCCAGCAGTACGTCTTTCCGTTACGCCTGTCGATGTGAATGTCTCCTACGCGGTGTCAGCACCAACAGTCGTTGCAGAAGACCATCCAACCATTTTGTGGGCAAGTGTACCACTCTAGACAGTGCGTTTCCTCTTCTTGTTCGGTCCTGATTGTCTCAACTTTGTGGGGCAAAAAATGGAGCCAAGTAAGAGGCGACCTCCTACACCACGCCATTAGGTATTCACGGCGCGGGAGGAGCCATTACGGATGGTGCCGTCTGATTTATCCTCTCGCGTGCGATATGTTGTCTGGCAGCACGAGAAGGCTCCCACGACCGATGCATGCTCAAGGATATGCTGAATTCACCGATTTCTCACGCTTTACAACAGCGCGATCTCTTCTTCAATTACCTGAAGGAACGCACCTTGAGGTTCGAGCGGGTACACGTTCTCAAGCACGAGACTACTGTAGGAGGGAGGAGACGCGTGTTGATGGATCCTGGAAACAAGGCACTTGGCAGCCTGAAAGGGGTAGTGCTGCTCGCCTTTTTGGAGGCCAGACGCCTGAGGAGTTCCTTCGTTCGTGGACGACTCTGCGAACGTTGCTGATCTGTCTATAGATCGAGACGCTCTCGTGCATCGCTTCCCTTCTATCTTTGCACGGGAGTCTAACTTGTTTGCTTATGGACTTGACGTCTCCTCAATGCCCGCATCTCGACCGTCGACATTAAGCTGTTCGACTGGCAGATCGCTCTGCCTCGTCACCTACGCGCCCCTAGACGAGGAGGAGCTTTTGGAACTGGCCACGAGTCTGCCACTGGTAAATCGACGTTCGTCAGTACTTGGCACGTGTCGAGTTTCGTCGCGTTCTTATCCCTCGTTGGTCCTTGAGGGATCTCCTCCTTGCGTACGTCACTGGATCATAGCCTTCAGTATGCCACGCGATGCACAGGAGGAGTTCTTGCAGGACCGCACGTATCCGACCACGCTCGAACGTACCTCTGATGGAGGTATCCAGATGTCAGACAAGTATATGTCCTGTCAGAAGTACGTTGATGCTCATGTGATCGTGACCGCGAACACCTCTCCTCTATACGAGAAGCTCCCGAAGTGCATCGTTGAGATCTACCTCGACCTTCATCTATGGTCTGTGCATATTGGGTGCTCGTGTTCCTAGAGGTCAGTCGGAACAATGAAGCAGGGAAGAGTCAGGAACAGATGACTTCGATCCACGAGGAGCAGCACGTGATCAGCCGCCCCTAATCAACCTCTGAGACCCTGGGGATGGCGTCTCTTCGCTTTGTTCCGGTCGGGTTCATCGAATGCGAATATAGTGGACTGCTTCTTGTTCGATCTGCACGAGTCAACCCCCGGTCTCCCATGACTTCCCCTCTTCGAGGGACCACGGGGCAACGGAGTTCCCCCCGGAATGACGGCTCTCATGCTCGCAGCCCACCAGAACCACTTCGAGGTCGTCAAGCTTCTTCTCCCCTATGAGCAGGGACTGACCGATTCCAAAGGGAACACGGCCAAGTGGCATGCAGGCAAGAGTTCAGGCGACAACTATCAAGTCCGAAGGCTCCTCGAGAACGAAGGAACAATGCGCCTCCCTCCTCCATCGGACCCCACTGAAATCCTTAGGTTCCTGGAGCATGTCAACGAACTTATCACTGAGAACGAGCCCATCAAGAAGGAACTCGCCTTGGCCAACAGCGCCCTGGATGAGGCGAGGAAGGAGCTATCCTCCCTCAAACAGCAGCTCGACAAGGCCGTTGAGGAGTCTGAGAAGCACGAGAAGATGCACGATGTCCTCCAGGTGGCTTCCAACCAGAAATGGACCCAGATAATCCAGCTCGAGAAGGAGAACGCCAATCGCCAGGCCCGTATCGAAGAGCTCACCACCGAGAAGAAGTCCCTCCAGGATCAACTTTCGTCGTCCAGGAAGGCCCAAGAGGGGACAGAAGGGAAACTAGCCCAGATGAGTCAAGAGATCGACCTCCTCAGACAGCAACTAAAGAGCTACCAGGAGATGTACGAGGGCATTTCTGAGACGAGGGGGGAAGTCTCCTCTCTCAGGAACCAACTCTCTAAGATCGACGGAATCTCCCATGTCCGTGCAGACTTCGAATCCCCTCAGGAACGCCTACTAGAGACCGGGAACAGCCTCAAGGTCCGTTCTGACCTCGCACAGAAGACCGGATCCCTCATCTTAGCCGCCGTTCGGGGAGACCTTGAGGCCATACGAAGGAACGTCGACCAGGTGGGGCAGCAGGAAGTCTCAGGCATGACAGCCCTGATGCACGCCGCCTCCCGGGGCCAGGCTGACATCATCCGCTTCCTCCGACCCCTCGAGGCCCGTCTTCAAGATGCCTCAGGAATGACGGCCTTGATGCATGCGGTGAGAGCCAGTCACAAAGAGTGCGTCGGCCTCCTCCTCCTGGAGAGGGACCTGAAGGACGGGGAGGGCAGGACGGCAGCCGAACACGCGGTAGATGAGAAGATGCGACGAGTGCTTCTGAACCAACCCACGCTTCCGAGGCTCCCAGACAGTCTTTCGGTATACTGCCTGACAACAGTGATAGGAGGAGGTGCCTTCGGGACGGTCTATGCGGCCCACAAGAGCGGCCGGAACGTGGCGGTCAAGGTCGTCAACCTCGGAGGATATAGCGAAGAAGGAAGGGAGAAGCTTCGCAAGGAGGCGGAGATACTCTTCTCCCTCGACCATCCGAACATCCTCCGATGCCTCGGGACAGGAGAGAACGACGTTGACGATACATACGTCATTGTGGCAGAGCTTTGCTGTGGAGACCTTCGTGAGGAGATGAACAGAAGGAAGAAGGCCAAGTCCTCGTATAGTGACCAGGAGGCTTGGAGGATGGTTCGGGAAGTAGCGGCCGCCCTCGCATACCTCCACGAGAAGAAGCTCGTCCACAGGGATCTGAAGCCTGCAAACGTCCTCCTTGCCCCGGACGGCCGGTGTGTCCTGGGAGACTTCGGACTTGCAAGAGCACTCGAGGACTCCTCTAGAATGAGCACCTTTGCAGGGACTCCCTTGTACATGGCCCCCGAGATTCATCGAGGAGAGAAGTATGACAAGTCTGTTGACGTCTGGGCTCTGGGAGTGGTTGGATATGAGTTGTGCACTGGGAGGCTTCCTTTCCTCAGGGTAACCGCCATCACCGGGGAAGAGCCCCCAGCCATCGAGGGAAGGGGTGAGATTGCTCCCCTCATCTCCCGGATGCTCTCGAAGGACCCCAAAGACTGTCTTATAGTATGGAAGGTCGAAATGTCCACTCAAAGTAAAGAGGAGTGTCAGCCAAACTTATCATATCGTTCATTGATGACCAGATTCGCCCCTGTTATCGCCAGGGAGGGGGATTATGATAGCGATGGGGTGATGGGCTTCCTCTCGCTCGAGTACGCCAGGAGAACGATACTCAACGACTGGAATGGTTCCCAGAGTCTCTTTATTACAAACCTTCTCCGTAAGGGCTTGAATTGAGCGCTGAACAACATAGGCATCCAGCCGAAACTTCCTCTTATCCGCCTCGACGAAGCGGACATGACACCTCACCGAGCGCTGTTTGACGTCCACAACATCGGATCCAAGAGCATCTGACACCGAGCCTAGCCATTCCTTGGGTAGGGAGACACGAATAAAGTTAGATTTGTCTATCTCCAACAGGGCAATGAGTCTCTGGAGCTGGCTGACCATGGTAGCACACTCTGTGACGCTTATTCGGATAGTCACCATGACAGAGGCTTCTGGAGAGGGAATTTGGCGCGAGATACGTCCAAGCTGGTTTAAGTTGTGCGCAATAACAGCAGACTTAGTCTCCTGAGCGCTCGAGAGTACGTTCTCAAGAATAATAGACTGGTCGATGGAATGGCAAAGGCTCTTGACCTTGTCTCCGAAAGTGGGGTCGGCTAGGGTTATCGAAAGCTCAGCAAAAAGGGCGCGGACACAATCAGTATGTCCCTTCTCAAACGCAAACTGCAAGGCAGTCCGTTGTAGAAGTGTGATCATCCCAATCTGACTAGTATTAGCGTGGACGCCTTCAAGGTCGCCAGCAAGTGCCGCCTCCATTAGAGCTGTGATCCGCTGGCCCTCATATTGAACGGTGGGATATGCCTCGGGAATGAGTCGAGGGATAAGTTGGGGAAGTGGGCCAAACGTCCCAATACGGTCAAGAAGCACGGCCAATGCTGCATCGCTGCCATGGGTTATTCCCGATTCGACGAGCTGAGTTACATTCATCTGGGTAACACGAGTCAAGCAGGCACGTGTTGCCACGTCATCATTGCGAGCGAGTGCATCAAAGAGCCGTTCCTCTGAGATTCCGAGCCGGTCTCGCAGCTCATTCTTATATGATTCTGATAGAGAAGAGGAAGAAATCAGGTCGAAGAGCGTCGTCGTCGCAAACCGAAGGATATGTGCCTCACATGGGAGAAGTAATTCCACTATCTCCTGGTGACCAGCATGAATCGCATATGCAAGTGCCGTCCATTCTTTCCCGTTACGTAAACCCTTTTCCGCGGGAAGAAGAAGCTCCACGCAGGCTCGATGACCTCCGGCAGCCGCCAACATCAACGCCGTCTTATGATCCTCGGTGAAGTATCCGGCCTCAGGATAAAGCAAACGAACACACTCGACATGACCCTTCTCGGCGGCGACATGGAGGGCTGTTCGCCGTCCACTCCGGGCACATCTCTTCCCAAGCTGGAGAATATGCTTCTGAACCTGCTCGACATCTCCTAGGGTGGCGGCCTGAAAGAGCTCGGTGGGGTCGATGCATGGGTCAATCGGACAGTGTGCAACGAGCCCCTTCGCGGCACACTGCATGCCCACCGCGGCGACAACGCGAGGGTCGCCGGCAGCAAGCGCGGCGACCAAAGCCTTATGTGGAGACGTGAGAGATGACAGGCCGCACCTTACCGCGGCGAGATCGCACCCGGCTATTGCGCGCATCAACGTCTCCTCGTTGTCCCGATTGCTATCAGTGGTTCCCTTGGTCAGACCCTGCAGTCTTTCTCCCATCGAGTAGAGCGATTGAACTTTTCATTTACTCTTTAAGCTCAATATCAGAAGGCCTCGGTGCCTAGTAGAACTAGGTGGGTGGGGGATGGAATTGTCTCTCACTAAACCTTACTTCAGCTAAGGGTGATTAAGAACGAAAGAGTTATAACATTCTGACGATAGACTACAAGGGCTCCTGGAATAAGAGCTCATATTCCGCATGCTCATATGCAGCCCAGAGTTCTCTGTAGTGTCATGGAGACCTAGTGCAAGCTGCAGAGCAGTATGTTAATTGAGCCACTTGCACAAGTTCCACATATCTTCATTGAAGCCTCATCGAGCCGTATGTCTTCGAGAGGTACGCAGAATGATTTACAACTCAAAGTCGTCAAACGCATCCTCTCCGTTATCGTATCTATAGTTCGCGTCAGCGTCATGTCGAAGGGTGATCCCTAGGGTCAAGTCATCGAATGTTCCGAAGGTGATCTCCTCGGAGGCAGGGGTCCCTGTGGGGTCGTTCTTGTCTCGCTCCAGAAGAATCCCGGTGCGAAGGGTATCGGGTTCTATCATGGCGGAGTTAAGAGTCTGCTTTGGCTTAGTGGCAATCGAGTCAGTGATTGGGACGACATCAGGAGTCGAAGTGGTTGTACAGATGGGATTCGACACGGAAGGGGGACTAGGACCAGTAGGGTTCGCCCGTACATCGATCCCTCCACGTGCTTGTACCTTCTTCGTACCAGATGTGTCGTCTGCTAGGTCTGCTAAGGTGGCAGGTGGGACGACTGGTATAGCTCCGGCACCGAGGCTCAAACTCTTTTGAGAGGCTCGTGTCGGAGAAGACATGGTTGCGAACGGCTTATTTGGGTCTGGTGATAAGGCAGAGCGTCTGGCGTCGCTTGACGCCGAAGGCTCATCTAAGCCCGAGCGAGCCCAGGCACCAAAGCGCAACGATATGTCATGAGGGTGTCCTGGGCTTTGATATGCACTTGACGTTTCATCTGGTCCCAAGGACACCCCTGGGGCTATACTATTATTAGAGCGCAGCAGATTACTATCCGGAGAGGGGTCGTTCTCCTCCCGAACCACGTCCTTGAGAGAAAACGCGTTTTGGGGTTGAGTCGGGATGACGGTCCCTGTGGCACGAACGGTCTGCGTGCGGGCCGGGCTATTGTAGTCCGACAGGGGTTCCATGCTCATATCGGAGAACGCAGCTCCATATTCCGAGTGCCCAGGCGAGTGTGTTCCAGGTGAAGAGAGAAGATCTGCTTCAACAGCTGGCAAGTTCCCAAAATCCTGTCCGCTTTCCAGTTCTAGAAGGGCTAGGGTGTTGAGCAAGCCCTTGTCGGTCAACCACTTGACAAGGTATGAAAGGACGCGGAGATCGCCGTCTCCAATCACTGTTGGGGTCTGAAGGGCCGGGTCGACGCATTCGAGCGTCTGCTCATGCAGGAGCGCCCAAACCTGCGCGCGTAGATACGCGCGCACCTTCGCGAGGACCCCAGCCTCCTGTAGCATCGCGTAGACGCCATCCCGCAGCTCTGGAGATTCCTCGATACTCATGTTTTTTGCCCATCCATATCTTGCGATGTTATCTGTAATATTCCGGAGGCGGCGGAGAGGTGAGGGCTCCAGAGGACATGGAAGAGCCGGTGCGTTCCGAGGGCTAGCATGATCCGGGTATCCAGGTTATCGGCCCAGTTAAGGCCAAGGCTTGGAGTCACCAATTTTCCGCTGGACATCACCACGTCACGGTAATACGTTCGTTGGGCTCGGTAAGGGATGAAGGAGACTCGAGGGTATATCCCTATAGGGCCTTCGACATGTTCCATGAGAAGAGGATATGAAGCATCCGGGTCTGATAGCCATAGATTGGACCCGTTATTCTCGAAGGATGCTGGGAGCCCAAAAGAGTAGATATATAGCGTGTTGCTATCCTCAAGAGTGTTCGAAGGTAAGTGTGGGAGGGCACCTGGGATTCCTTGCCCGGGGAATTGCCTCATTTCCGCCCGTTGGTTAGCACTACTTGCCGTTGTGGCCGTAGGAATATAATCGGCGACTTGATTAGTGACTAGAATGGCCAACTCCCGTATCGAGGCCATCCGTCTCAGGTATTGTCCTAGTGTGGCTCCGACGTTTGTCGTTGCACTCGTGTTAGCATAGAGGATTCGCAGGAAGCCGACACTATCGAGACAAAGGAGTTTCAGATTAGGACGAGTTAGACACAATTGCCAAACCTCGCTTCTTGGATTGAAGAGCTCGGTAAGCGAAGAGGGTGTCACCTCCCGTAAGAAGTGTAGGCGCTGTAGGAGCTGGGTCAGTTCTGATGAGCTGAGAGGCGTACGTGTCAATTGATTAATAAACTCGATGAGCATACCAAGAACATCATCAATGACGGTCACTATAAAGGCGATCTCATATTCGGTGGTCAACAGGACGGTCGCAATGACACGAAGAAGAAGACGTGTCTTCCCAGTCCCAGCCTCACCGGAGATCTCAATAAGATTACCAGTTCGAATGACTTCATATAACACGTGATCAAGTGGGCATAGGGGCGAGTCCAAGCCCTGACTGACGGGTAAATAGATGTGAAGGTTCTTCTCTCCAATCCCATATATCTCACGTATCAACCTTTTCTGCCGTTCGATCATGATCCCAGTCGTTCCTTGCTTGGAAGCTAGCTCGAGAGAACACGCCTCAAGAAAGGCCTCGGGGCTCAACCCCTGTAGGTGCACCCCGCTTGGCAAAGGTCTAGACGGTAAGGTATGAGTCATGAGAAAAGTTTCGAGCGTGATTAAATGCATACGGAAGACGAGAATCTCCGCGTTATCGTCCGCGTGCGCCCACTGATCCCCCGGGAGACGGCGAACGACGAGGTGTCCGTCGTTTCTGCTACCACGACACAACTCACCATCAAAGAGGTTGTCGGAAACCCCGCAATCGATGCTCATTCCATCCCCTATGTCTACAACTTCGACCGAGTCTTTGGTCCCACGGCAACCCAGAGTGACATCTTCGAATATTGCGTGAAACAAAGTGCAGATTCAGTCCTAGCAGGGATCAACTCCACGATCTTCGCATATGGGCAGACGTCCTCGGGGAAGACGTTCACCATGCTCGGGCACAACGCCCCGGCCGCCTGGGGGATTGTCCCGCGCTCTGTGGGGTATCTCTTCGACCGGATCTCAGACCTATCACAAGAGATGATCTACCCTTATTCTCCACAGGTTGCGACGCAGGAGGGCATTACGGTTGCGGCAAGCCCTGGAGACCGTATACTGGTGCGACGTAAGTTCCTTCTTTCCGTTAGTTACCTGCAGATCTATAACGAGATGGTCAATGACCTATTGGGTGTGAACCCAACAAAGGACATGCGTATCCGTGAGAATCAGCGTGGTGAGCCTTATTGCGAGGGCCTGACAGAGCATATCTGTCAAACCCCTGCCGACGTCCTCGGGTTAGTTCAATGTGGTAATGCTAGCCGCACTACAGAAATGACGAAGCTGAACGAGCATAGCTCGCGTTCCCACGCCATCCTCCTTCTCGTTGTTGAGCAAGCAACTCATGCCGAGAACCTAGAGACTGGTGCCACGTTTGAAGGGTTTCGACAAGCTAAGTTAAATCTTGTTGATCTAGCCGGTTCGGAACGGGTTTCACTCTCGCGTGTGGCGGGTCAACGTCTTGAAGAGGCAAAACGCATCAACTCATCGTTAACAGTCCTAGGAAACGTTATTGGGGCGTTGGTGGCGCAAGCCTCTGGCAAACGGTCCCATGTCCCTTATCGTGATTCGAAGCTGACTCGAGTCCTTCAGGATTCGCTCGGAGGTAACTGTCGGACGATATTGTGCGCGAACATTTCTCCTGCTGCCTCCTGTTTCCAGGAAAGCCTCTTTACACTCAAGTTTGCCGCAAGAGCGAAGAAGATCCGGACGAAGGTGAGCGTGAATGAGCTTGTGGACGACGACACACTCCTAAAACGTTACGAGTCGGAAATTCAGGCACTAAGACGAGAGCTTGAACGGCGACGAGCTCAACCCACCAAGTCGGGGGCTATCGTGGGAGACGACTGCCAGTCCATCGTTCACATCCTTGAGCAGCGGACGAAGGAATCTATCCGTGAGAAGGCTGAGCGGCGACAGCTCGAGGAGAAGATCATGGTCCTCGAAAATCAACTATGCTCGGCAGGGCTGAAGGACTCGCTCATCCGGAACATAGAGTCATCGGCCATTGATGTTAGTCGAAGCTTAAGCCTCCCTGGAAGCCCCGTCTCTCAGGGGAAGCACATGGAATACGAGCGAATGAAGCAGGAGTACGAGCGTCGTCTACACGCTCTAGAACGAGAACGTCGTGCCATCTCCAACGACTCCGCGGCCCTTTACGAGTCCGTCCTGCTTAAGCAAAAGGAACTCCTTCTGGCCATCACGGAGCGGCTAGCAGACCGTGAAGAGGCGCTTGACGACGGGACAGAGGAGCTCAAGCAAAGACAACAGTACGAGCGCATCCTCCACTGCAAGATTAGTCTTCTCCGCGACGTCCTCCGTGTCTTACAAAAGCAAGTCCCGGCGGGTACTCCGGCCTTCATCAACACGGATGGTTCAATCAACACTAGCGCAATACCCGTTACGACGGCCTCGGTGGGAGAGCTCAATGGGGGGAGTCCCGGAAGCGCTGACTTAGCCTTTTCACGTTCCCGATCATTGCGTACCATCGCCTTAGATACGGCGGTTGATGTCGATGACCCTGAGGAGGCGATGCGGCGATTAGAGAAGCTATGTGACGATGCAGAGCAGCGATTAGAGAGTGTAACCTCAGCCATTGCGGAGGTGGAGGCAAACCTCCGACGCGTCCGCGAGATGTTACACGCAGACTCTGCCGCTAGGGCTGGGAAACGCCGTTCTGGGGGAGACATCCCACCTACCGGAGAAGTAGCCGCGTTACGATCCAAGCTTGAGGCTTACCAGCACGAAGCAGTTGCACTTCAGTGCGTGATCACTAAGAAGATCATGGCACTCACTGGGTTGCTCCTGCAGAGCAACCAGCGTGGGGAGCCACTTGAGCAGCCTCTTCTGAAGCTAACCGCGCTAGTCGATGCTACACTCTCGGCGTTGAACATGACTGCGATGGATTACAAGGTCTGACACGGCCATGGCTCAGATGAAGTAGGAGACCTCTCCATCTTTCTTCCCTTGGACGATGTTGACGGCCTCAATGAAGTCCTCGTGCTCCACGGCGGCGCCATTACGGCGGAGACAGACCAGGCCAGCCTCCATGCAGACCGCCTTCAGCATTGCCCCACTATACTCAGGGGTCGACTTGGCCAGTTCCATAAAGCCTACGGCTCCTGGGACGACGGGATCGTCCTCGGTCGTTCCTACGAGTCTCATCTTCCGGCTGTGAATCTTTAGGATATCATAGCGCCCCTTCTCGTTTGGGGGCGTGAACTCGATCTTCCGGTCGAAGCGGCCCGAACGTGTCAGTGCAGGGTCAAGGATATCCACACGATTTGTACTGGCCAGAACCTTGATGCGTTCGTCCGAATCAAACCCATCAAGGCAATTAAGAAGGGTGAGCATCGTTCGTGTGGAGTCTCGGTCTGCGCCGCCGGTATCAGAACGACGCCCACCAATGGCGTCAAGTTCATCGATATAAATGATGCACCCAGCATTTGGGTTGCCTCCTTGCCTACTCTTCTCAATAAGCGACCGGGCCAGGTTGAAAGCCTCAATGACCATTGCAGAACCCTCACCGATGTAGAGCTGGACAAGCTGGGTTGCTGTCAGCTGGAGGAATGCACAGTCGGCCGCATTTGCAAGGGCACGTGCGACGGCTGTCTTCCCGGTTCCTGGGGAGCCGTAAAGAAGGACTCCCTTGGATGCCTTGATCCCAATCTTCTTAAGTAGGTCTGGTCTTTGCAGAGGAAGAAGGAAGCTTTCCTTGATCTGAGCAATTTGAGGATCGATGCCTCCAAGGTCCTCGAAGGTATCCTTTGGCTTCGTGGTGACCTCCATCACACGGACCCTACTATCGAAGGCGGCAGGGAGCTTCTCATAAAGGAAGTATGTGTCGCGGTTGACGGCGACGAGGTCCGTTGGCTTGAGCTGGCTACGCGGGATCGCCCCTGTCTTGGGGAGGAAGATATGATAACGAGAGGTTGTCTTGATAACGATTCCTTCGGTGATCGTCTTTGCAGCCTTCCTTAACTTCGGCCGTGGTTGACCAGTCCCATCAACGAGGTCAGCAACATCGTCCACCTCCTCATCCTTCTGTGTCAGCTTAGAAGCCGCTCGGTCATGAAGGGTACTGAGCTGTAAATCATAACTCCTTCGCGTATGCGCAGTCACCTCCTGCATCAAGTCGACGCTCTCGTCCGTCACGTCGACGATCTCCGAGACCGTAGCGATCAAGAGGGGGAGCCGTTTGGACATCTGCAGACGTTTCTGGTTGACCGCGAGCGTCTCGACAATCTCGGCGATCGAGCTCTGGTGGCGTCCACACTCGCGGCTCATGAAGTCGACCTCGGCTTTGATAGCCGCGATACGCTGCTGGAGAGACGCGTCGTCAAACTCGAGGATCTCGGGGTCGATTGGAACACTCGATGCCATTTTACTTACCCTCCAGACTACGGTGCTAGTATCCCCTCCCCCGAAAGCCGATTGATGGCGGCCGCAGTTCGCTCGCCTGCTAGCACCTCCGACAGAAGTGCTCTGAGACGTTGATATTGACTACGTAGTCGGGCATATCGCTCCTCAAGATCAGTCTCTCGTTTTACGGGGACTGAACGGGCACGACCCGAGCCGGTGTGATGGCCCATACGGACGTCTGCGGCGACGGGGGAGGAGAGACCGCAATTTGTCCGTAGGCGTTGCTCCGCTGCATCTCGGAGCGTGGGATCGACATATGCGTCCAGGACCGGGCCTGCTACTCGTTGGACGAGCGCGTAGAGGTAAGCGGGGACGCTTTGGGGCATCTTATGAGGGGGGCCGGAAAAAATGAGCCGCCCCACAACTATCACTACGATACCGTTCTCAGTCCTTGGGTGTTTCAACCCCTTCTGGCCGTCCGCCAACCGGGGCTTCGGAGGACGCCCATACGCAACCGACTGGCGCGACGGTGGGCTCGACACGTTGTTCTCCTTGGAGGAGCTTGCACCTGTGCATGCTAGACTTGAAGCCTGTTTGGTTAGACGATATCGTGACCTTTTTAGGAACGTCGCGAATCATTCTGGACTCTTTTCGGCTCAATGGAATATACAGAGACTTGAAGAACGATATCGGGAAGCTGCACGGTTATACGCCAACGTTGTCGTCACTCTGCATACGTTCACATGCGCGTTTGTGCGGCATGCAAGGCCAGGATATGAGGACCTGCGACATCGACTTGTTCTTGCACAAGGGACCGAGCTTGATCGGCTTCGGAGACAAGTAGAACGGGAATTACAGTTTGGAAGCGTCATACCGGAGCTATACCTAGCGAAAGCCATGCTGACGATGGGTATCTGCTACCATGAGGCTCTTCTGTACCCAGATAGGCCACCATTGGATAATGAGGTACTTCTTCTTAGAATTCTTGATATAATCACAGAGGGCCTTCAACGTAGCGAGTTATTGCTTAGACCTCTCGAATTAAGCAGTTCCAATGACATCCGAACTCTTCATCGTGAGTTCTATGTGATGAGATATGTCCTTCAATCCTATGAGATCAATATCCTACGACAACTGGGAAGACTCGATGAGGCACGTTTCCGGGCTGAGCGTCTTTTCAATCTTCATATGGAGAACGAACAGGTCCAACTCCTACGGTCTCAACGTTCTGCCGTTGAGGGCGACTCAAATGTACGAAATTCAGTGCCACCACCGGATGGGCTGTCCATTTTCGCCTGGGCTGAGAAGGCCGCACTGAAGGCAGAATCCTCACGGTCATGGATGCATCACACAGGATATGGCCCCACTAACTCGACAGAGGAGGAGATAACACGACAGATGGATCGGAAGAATGAGAGTTTAAGAGCAAGACTAAAAGGGTTTGCCCAAATGGACTTCCGGATACTTTATCTTTCAGTCCTTCTTGACATTGGGGATGATGAGGCCGTGCTAACATACCTACAGACAGGCATGGTTAGTACTGTACGCATGGATAACGTCCTCTTCGGTAATCAGCAGTACCTCCTTAGCGAGAACGCTTATCCGCGCTTTGGGACGCACAATAAGCGTAACAGAAACCCTCATCTGACCTACAAGGACATAAACTACTTCATCTCGTCACGCGAGGTCATTGACCGGCCAGCTCACCCTTTATCTAGTGTGACTGATATCTCTTTAGACGTCGAGCCTCGAATCGCCCGACCCTTTGCAGAGGCCATGCCAACCACGTACACCGTCGATGATTTTCGACGGCCAATTTACGAGTTTGAGGCCGACTTCCTTCTTCATTATGTATATAAGTGCGTGAGTTTAACAGAGTCGGAGGGTGACACGCTCCTGAACACTCTTTCCAAGTGCCCGACCTCTTTTGCCACACGTCTTAAGGGTGGAAAGGATCAAAGGCTTATCACTCTTACAGATAGGTATATGCGCGGGCTTCTAGCTGGGCCCTTATCTCGTCTTTATTTCTTCGACTCTTATCTTCAACCAAGTGCGGACTCCGGAGTTGAAGAGTCGGGGTATTATCGAACAGTATTCCAGTTCCGTACTCCCGATCAACCGCGACCAGGCCCCTCCTGCTTGAGTGACTCCTTCTTTAACTCTCGAATGGCATCTGGACTGGATCTAGACTGGCAATATTCGACGAGTTCGTTAGGGACCTTGGCGACGACGATGGGCTACTATTCCCTCATCTATACGCAATTAAAGCGGCGTATTCTTTGGGCTAATCGCTTGGCACGGACGGCCTTGTCTTATGAGCTGTTGGAATCGAATTATACTTTGCAGAAGTTTTCTCTTTCGGAGACGATCCGAGTAATTGACTTGGCGAACTTCCTCAAGGATACCCAGGGCATAGAGAGCGCCCTACCAGACCTGATCTTCTATGAGTATGGGTCTAAGCCCCCACTTCCTAGTGTGGTACTTCTTCAAGATGCCTTCGAGTACAACCCGTTCGTCGTGGAGTTCCTTTTGTGCCGTGCTAGGCTCCCCGACATCGCGACGCTCCGCATGATTCATTGTCTCCCCATCAAGGATGCACAACAGAGCCACTCGCTCTTTCGGGCTGACTTGTCGGCATCCGTCGAGCACCATGGCGATAGCTGCCACCGTATCTATGTTGGGGGTGAAAAGACGCATCTTAACCAAAGGCTTGATGCTATGTTGTATGTATCCGAGTTTGGATACCTTTGGGGGTCTGATGAACTCCATCGAACTCTTAGTTTATATGCGCAACACCTTGCACGGCGAGACGGAGTCGTCGCAGGAGTACCCATGACATACTATTTGAAAGCTATTCAATGGCGTTGTCTTGAGGCTCCTAATCGACTCTCGGCACCACTTGACTTCCTGACGCACGCGTACCTTCAGTTCGTTGAGTGGTTTTTCGCACGAAGCATTGTTTCACTCCTCCCAGTTATGAAGGCATACCCCTTGCCGAAACAAAGCGGGCTTTATCCTCGTGGATCCGTCCAACGGATAGAACACGGCTCGGAACCACACCGTCACACCACGGTCGCCGCCATGCTTCAGTCGCGTGAGACCGCACGTGGGCTCGTATATTTAGGGGTCTTCATGGATCGGCACCTACGGCATGAGCGTCTCGAAAGCGCCCTGTCCGTGATCCACCCCGTAGTGGCAGCAGGGCCATTAGTCTATTATCTGCGTGGGATGGCTAAAGAGCCAATTGGAACGTGGGATAATCAGATTTATTGTGCATTCAGATACAACATGTGGGTAACACCTACGGCTCACCAAGGGACCCTGATAGTTCCTTCGGATAACTCGTCTCGACGTGTAAGCTCGAATATGTTGACAAACGTCTTCTTCGGGCTTGCTAGTCGCTGCATCATCGCAGGCCTTCAGATTAGCCCACGTTTTTCTCCAGGTCTCTTCCTCTCAGAGGTTTTGCATGTCCACGAGTTCCTCAACGGGGTTGTCGACCGCACTCTTGGGCGCTCGTTCGAGTCCATCCACTACGAGAACTTGGATGGGACCAAGAGGGTACAGAAGCGTCAATTGCAGAACCTACTGCTCTTCGCCTTTCAGACTTGTTTAGCTCGCGCCGCACCTGGACTCTTTGAATGTCCTCAAGATGATCTCGAAAACCTTGGCCAATTGGAATCTGAGCGGTTTCCAGAGACCCCCTTGACCATTTCGGAACTCACGAACATCTGGGACTCTGTTGATAGCAAGATTTCCGGACGTCGCCGGAAGCGTGGCGAAAAGCAACGTAGACCAGGTCGCCAGACTTTTAGTATAGCGGATCCTCTGCTCATAGACTTTGTCATGGCCGACAGCGACCCATTTTGTCGCCTTTTTGCCGAGAACCCGGGGATAGTATTGAGCTTTGCCGGGTGTCTTCTGCGTCGACAATTAGGAGAGCCATCGAATGTGGATTATATTAGCCTTCTTACCGCCCTGTATGCCTCAGTTAACTTCAGAGTGAGCGGGGTTGTTGACTGGCTCACCACGGTCCCAGAGGCGAATGGGTCGGTAGGTCTTGTCAATGCTATTCACAATTACAGTCATAAGCTGATCCAGCCCCGAGAATTCACCTCCACGACGTATGCTCCTATCCATTGGATCGTCTCCGCTGATGGAACTCTGCAGTTATTGGAGATCATGGCATGTATTCTGACGGCCTATTATAGTGGGTTGCAGCCTTCGAAAGGCTTCGATGCAGAGCGTTTTACTGGGAACTTCTACCTTTCCGAGACAGACTCTTTACGAGCGGGTCCAGAGTATCAAGAGCCCGATATGGAAGAGGAATCAAGTGGTAACGAAGGCTTTATTCCACTTAAGTCTCCCGTGCCACAGCCTTCAACCAACGAGTCTGAGCTCGAGGCCTACCTTAATGCCATAAGTAGGTTTATGGAGTGTCATGTATGTGTAAGCACGTTTTTAGCGCCCCGAGGCTCGCACCTTGCGATGGGGGACATGTACATCGATATCTTGCAGAAGTATGCGAAGCACCTAGGACGGTATAGCACCTCTGAGCTTCAAGCGCTCGTGACTGCATATACGATGTCAAAGTGGCGTGCTAAGTTCGAGTTGCACCCATTATGGGCGCTTGCACCCGATACCCGTGAGGACCTAGAGCACGCTCTCTTTAGGCTTGGAAGCTTCACCGCATATGGAGAATCGCTCCTTTATACGGCCTGTAAGTTCGATTACATAGAGATGACGCGGCTGCTACTAGTTCTGCTCCCCTTCCCTCCGGAGCACATCTTCACGGCCATTTGTGCCGCAACATTCAACTCATCACACCATTGTTTAGCGTCGTTCATGGATGACATAACGGTTCCGAAGGCTGACGAGCTCGAGGCGGTCCAGGATACATTTTTCCATGGTCGTCAGCAAGAGTTGCCGATGGGAACCAAGGAGATCCTCGTGGATACATTGAGGTGTATCAAAAGCTTAACCGACCCTGAGCCCACTCTAACAAGCCAATGCTATGCAAGCCTCTCTCCTTCTGCCGGAACCCCTCTTTTCACGCACCCATGTACGGTGAATCTAAAGAGCACGATCAGGACGCAGCTTCAGACTCCCAAGAACTCCTTTCTTGTCTGGGCGAATCTTATCTGTACCGTCTCGCATCTCTGCGGCCATATGAAGGGTGTCCTTTGCCCCATGTGTTGTAATGATGGTGTCCCTCCAACTCAAAAGGATGGAGGTCGTCATTTGGAAGCCGGACCTCGGTCGTTATGGCAGTGCTTCTCAATGCTAATCCAGGCTGGGTTACGCGAGGATATCGTCATCGTGCCACGAAATACCCTAACCGGAAGCATTGAGATGAAGGGGAGTACACCTCTTGGAGAAACCACGGCTAGTGCATACCCGATGCCAGATCATATCCTAGGCCTTTGGAAGGTGAGCGGACTCTTCAAGGTTCTTACTAGTACTAAATTCGGGCTACAATGGCCCGGATCTTCGTTCTTCCTGACCTTCGCAACGCCCTTTTCGACTCCCCTAATACTGTCGGCACAGTTTGGAAGCGAGGTCTGTCAATACATCTGTAAGGAGTTTAAAGGGCGCCCTGAGTGGCTGGCCTACGTGAACCATGAGGATGGGTACGGACTGACAGCACTTCAACATGCCATCATCCTCTTCACTCGATTAGTTGAGCAGAGGTCAGAATGCCTGATCACAAGCCCGGAGTATTACATTACGCACCTCCTCGCCACTACGACGGAGAATATTAAGGCCTTGGTGTCTGCAGGAGCAGATCCTTGGCGAGCGGATGCCTGTGGGGTATCCTGTATCGATCGATTGCTAATGCTGCTTTACTGTAAGCAATACCTTGTACTTGGGAGCGCCTACGATGCTCGTCGCATTTCTGCTGAGTTTCCACCAGATGCGATCCTCTTAGCCCTATATATCTCCCTCTGTTCACAGAGTGGGAAGCCAGTGCCAGAGAGGGATAACGAGTACCTTCTCCTCAACATTCCCTTGGTCTTCAAGCTTGAGAAGCAATACGATATTGATGAGTTGAAAAGGACGCTTCTGGCGTGTCTCAACGACAACAAATGCCTAGAGAACGTCCCCACGGAATGGGATGAGACGATGGCCATTAGGTATGTCTGCCGTATTAAATCTGAGACTGGGAATAGAGCTGGGATGGAGCGGTCACAGGAGCTACACAAGCGTCTATGCGAATACTTCACCGCGATTCTGACGGCGTTCGTGGTGACCCTACCGCCGGTTAGCGCACGTAAGGTCCGTCTCCTTCTACCTAGTCGATTATCTGAGCTCAAGGAGATCGATCTCAAGTGTTGGGTTGAGCGCTGGTTGACACCAACCGTCACTGAACCCTGTGGTACTCTTCCAAACGCTAGAATCCTTCGTCAACTCTATGGAATTGTCGAGCCAGTATTCCGTACCGGCTTGGATGTTTCATCCTACGGTCCTGGAGAAAAGTATTTTTCTTGGCCAATCTCAAAGGTACAGGAGAGACTATCTAGTAGCACACCACCATCCCCTCCTCGTCCTTCTCATATCCTCCCACTTCCTCGGCCACGCATCTCTGCATCCTTCTCATACAGGACCTATCATCCATGGACTAAGGAGTTTGCTGACAGACTACGACAACGCCGTATTTATTACTACATCTGGCGTAAGATGGGTAGGACTTCTAGGAGGCTGGTGCAGCCAGCGTTGATCCAACCCACACCACCCCATTGGATGGATATTGATCACTTACTCTTCTCGGACTTACAGCTCGAACCAGCGCAAGGGGCGCTGTTCTTGGACATCACTCGGACAACAAAGGCCATGGTTGATACCATAACCATAGCCCTCAAGCATGCACTCCTTCAAAGCAGATTTGGGAACACATCCCCTGTCGAGTGCATATCGTTGAAACGCCCGGTAGGAGAGCTCGGCTTCAACCTGGCGACCGACGATTGCCTGATATATTGGCGAACAATCTATCGGAGAGCCCGCAACGTGTCCGTATTGGCCGATGGGATCACTCCAACATCCACCCTCATATACTACTCTCCCGACCGTCTCTTCCCAGAATCGGCCCGTCTCCTCTCGGATTCTTTACGGATCTACGACCACACACGCACGTCGACGTATCTAGGTCCCATACCACCCAGTAAAGAGTAAGGGGAAAATGCCGGTAGAAGTTGATATCGATTGGGAGGCACCCCCACTCAACGAGCATTGCCCAAGGTTCTTCTACTACACCTATGGGTGGATGCGTCCCCTGATCAGGCGCGCCAGGCGGGAGCGTAACATTCACCCGCGGGACATCCCCCCACTCCCTAGAAAGCTATATGGGGATAAGGTTCAATTGACCCTATCACGTGCGCTCGCACGTAAGAAAGGAGCCTCTCCATTATGGGCCTTGATACGACAACATTGGGGAATCATCCTCCTTTCGCTCATCATCCAACCACTTGATGCCTTTTTATCGTCATTGATCCCCAAAGTTATTCAGAGGATGCTTCTCTTCTTGAACATTGAGCATCTGAGGGAACTACGAGAACAATATGACAGAGGGGGTGTTCTTCGAAAGCTCTTTAGTGAGTGTTTTCCAGATCTCATGATCGTCATCGTGTCACAGATGCTTGGCCTCTTCCTTCGAACAATTCTCTCTACGATATGCTCGGAGGCGAACGTACGTGCGCATCAAGCACTTCTACGGCTGTTCTACGGAAAGGTTCTAAGAGTCTCAAATATGGCCCGCATTCACGCCATCAAGCCATCCGTTGTCACTCTGATCAATGCAGATGCCAATTCCATTGCGTCCATCATTCTATCGATACCCTCCTGCATCCTCATCCCGGCGAAGCTAGTGATGATTCTCATAGTCCTGGCCACCACTATCAATCCATACGCCCTTCTAGGCCTAGCCGGACTCCTTTTGACCGCCCCAGTAATTGGCCTTCTATTATATTTCAATGTTCGCTTCACTACTGCATATGCTGTCGCTCGTGATGCTAGGATCCGTAAGGCAACTGAGATGATTAATGGGATCAGGCTCATAAAGTACTTGGCGTGTGAGGACCAACAAAAGACAGGTCTTCGTCAACTTCGAGAGAAAGAACTTCGTCTTGTCTCGAGAATCAGCCTTTCTCAAGCGGCTATTCATATGGCTGGATATATGACATGGCCAGCAATGCTAATATCTGCTTTCCTTGGTCTTTTAACACACACAGGCTTTACGACAAGTAACGCTTACGCAGTCGCGTATCTCTTCAACCTCTTTGCACGCGTGGTCATCGAGCTTCCATACCTTATCAGCTCGTTGACCGGAGTTGCTGTAAGTGATCGTCGTGCCACTGCCCTATTCAGCTTACCGGAATTCCATGGTAGTTCTTGCATAGAAACAGATATCCCCATTGGTATGGCCATCATCACACGTGGTACCCCCTCTTATTCCTGGGGTAAGGCCAGTGATCGTATCGTCCCCACAGCCTTTATGACAAAACAAAGAACCACAGAAAAGGTTGTGCGGATTCTCACCCAATCCCTCGAAGAGGCGAAGCAGAAGTATCAAGAAGTGGTATCACAGCTGGAAGTGGATGAAGCGACAGCCCCTCTTTTATCAGCCAATGAGCTGGAGCGCCTTCAAGATGCAATTCATATGGATACGGCCGTTGGTTGGGCCAAAGAACTGATGATTCCTTCACCATTGTCCATAAAGGACGTCCTACAATACAAGCCCGTGCATTACATAGTTCGTAATGAGCCCTCTGTCCTTATGGCCAAGCGGTACTACGTCCAAATTGCAACTCTCGAAAGACTACTGACCTTTCACCGTATTACACATCAAGGCGAGGATTTGCCCACCGTGCTTCAAAACTTGGACTTCCAGGTTAAAAAGGGAGCACTTGTGGGAATATATGGTCCAGTTGGTGCTGGTAAGACGAGCTTATTGCAAGCGATCCTTGGAGAGCTCCCACTTGACTCCCCAAACCCTCTTGCAGGGATTATGCATACAGGGAGCATAGCTTTTTGTTCGCAAGAGCCAATCATCTTTACTGGAACTCTTCGAGACAATATCCTCTTCCATCGTGAGCTAGATCGGAGTTGTCTCAAACAAGCCGTCGAATTATCATGTCTTGCCCTCGATTTGCCCTCGTTTCCGAACGGCTTGGATACGGAGATTGGTGGCCATGGTCTTACACTCTCGGGTGGGCAGAAGGCACGACTAGCATTGGCACGGGCGCTTTACGAGCCTGCAGACATCTATTTGTTCGATGATCCCTTCTCGGCGTTAGATATGCGAGTATTAGGGAAGGTCTGGAAGGAGGCGGTCCTAGGGCACTTAAAGGGTAGGGAGGCGACTATTATCGTTGTCAGCCATCATACAGGCCTTTTCAAGGACTGTGACACCGTCTTTAATATTACTGGAGGTACTTTGACAGAGGTTCCTAAATCCAATTGGGAAGAGATACTTACTGAGAACGAGAGCATCGATCATATAGCCACTCAGGTTGATGAGCTGCGTATCCAGAGCCAAATCGACGTTGCTCCTCAAGACGTTGATTCTAATGCTGCGAACAAGGAGATACACTCGGGAGTCGGTGCCATAAAGCATCGGTACTATCGAATCTGGTTCTCGGCTGGTGGGGTGAAGCTGTTTGTCGTCTATGTGATCCTTTGGGTCATTTGCATGGGACTGTTGCAAGCTGGCTCCTTCACTATTACATTATGGACCGAGAACCTGCTCAATTTGAGCACGAGTATGTATCTCATGCTATTCGCGGTGAACTGCTTAGTCTTTCTGGGCTTACTTCTGACAGCACAGATCCTATACACCATCTTCTTCCGAAGGGCCTCACGAGTCCTACATGAGCGCATGATCGACTCCCTTCTTGGGACCCGCGTCGGTTTCTTCGAGAAGAATACTGGAGGGCGTGTTTTGAATCGTCTTACCGGCGATGTCTCGTCTTGCGACCTTGGAGTCTCAGGAAGCCTTTCGCAGATGTGCGAGAATGGAATCTTTGTTGCAGGTTCTTTACTTGCGATCTGCGTCATGAGCTGGCCGTCTATTATCGTCATTGTGCCTGTTTCCCTCGTCTTCGTTGCGATCTTCATCAGCTTTCGCACCATCTCCCCGCAGCTACGAAGGACCTCTGCCTTACTTCAAAGTCCTATGCTTGATCTAGCTGTTGACACGTTCTCATCGCTTCCCCTCATCCGTGCTTACGGAGCAAGTGAGCGGCTTCAAGCCCGTTACGATCGCCTTACTTTGGCTGCAGCGGCCTCCTTCTGGTTAGAGGCTTCTCTCTATCGATGGCTCTGTCTGATGGTTAACCTAATTTCGGTTCTTGTCTCCACGGTGATTGCCGTCTCCGCCATTATCGCCTCGGCCTTCGGAAATAACGTCCTCACAGCCGGAACTGTGCTAATGAATGGGTTTGACATCGTGATGATGCTGGTGGACACGTGCATAGGGATGATTTCCCTCGATATCCGTCTTGCAAGCGTCGAGCGTATTGTTGAGTACTCCCAGCTACCCTCTGAGGAAGAGGGCCTGGCGTATTCTTCGGAAGATGACTCCTTGAAGGAGACTGGAGGGGTCTACGTCTCCGGTCTGAACTTCCGATATAGGCCCGATCTTCCATTGGTCCTCAAAGATATCACTTTAAACATCGCTGCGAACGAGCGGGTTGGGATAATCGGAAAGACTGGCTCCGGAAAGACGTCGTTGATTGCATCCTTGTTCCGTCTTGTTGAACCCGAGCCTGGAAGTATCATCACAGTCTCGGGAAATGATATCCAGCAGCTTCCACTTGCTATCAGTCGACGTCTCCTTACACTTATCCCCCAGGACCCGTTCCTCTTTGCAGGAACCATTCGTTCATCTTTATGCCCCCATGCCATGCCGGATCAACATATCCATCCAGACAAGGAGCTTTGGGAAGCTCTGGATCACGTCCAGATGCGAGATGCCATTGCTGCACGCCCAGAAGGCCTTGACACACCCGTTGCAGAGGGTGGAGAAAACTTTTCTCTCGGCCAACGTCAACTCCTATGCATCGCCCGAGCGCTTCTTTGCCATAGTCGCATCATAGTTCTTGACGAGGCGACATCTCAAACGGACCTGGAAACGGACAGACTCGTCCAACGCGTCATTCGATCGGCTTGCGAAGGAAGGACCATCATTGCCATTGCCCATCGTTTAGACACGGTCGTGGACTTCGACAGAATCGTTGTATTGAAGGACGGAGAGCTTGCTGAGGTCGGTTCTCCTAAAGAACTATTCCAGGCCGGTGGGCTCTTCACTACTCTTGTCAATAGCTCTACCGATCGAAACACGCTACTGGGTCGTATGGGGATTGATATTCAACAAATGAAGTGAAAATGGATCCGGCCGATCCTCTGACCCCGACGATTCTCCAGCTCTATACGGAGTCTGTGGGGCACACCATCTATGGGACTGCTTGGATCCCGCAGTCAGCGCGTATCGTCACGGTCGGGATGACGTCTAGAGGGACCGGGCCAGTTACGGTCTGGGAGTTCCGTGAGAAGCGTCTAGTTCAAGCAACTCAAGTTGAGATGGAGGAGGCCTTGAAGTGCGTCAGCTTTGGCGCAAGCGTCGTTCCACAACGCCAGTTTGCAACAGGTGATCATCGAGGTCGTCTTCTAGTCTTTGATATCGAGAAGCTCTCCTTACCCATCTTCAGCGTCAACGCACATGAGGGCATGATCAATTGTGTCGACGGTGTAGGTGGGAAGGATCCGACGAAGTATGGTGCGCCGGAGATTGCAACAGGGGCCTCCGATGGTTTAGTCAAGCTTTGGGATACTCGTCGTCAGACTCCCGTCTTACGTTTCGCCCCAACTGAAGACTCGGCGTTAGACGTAGGACAGGCAGATACTGGGTATGTGCGCGTATACCCAGAGTGTTGGTGTGTGGCCTTTGGTGGGAGTTATGCGCGGAACGAACGCTGGCTAGCCATGGGGTATGATAATGGAGACCTCAAACTTCTCGACTTACGCAAGATGGAGGTCATCTATGAGCATCACTTCCTCAATGGAATTGTTGGTCTTGAATTCGATCGACAAGATATCAAGCCAAACAAGCTTGTGGTCTCGACGTTACAAGGACATCTTTACATTATCGACCTCAAGACATACCATCCAAAGGAGCATTACGCCATCCTAGACTACAAGCCTTTTGGGACGGATTCCACGGCAACGTTGTGGCAGGTTCGGCACTCCCCATCCTCGCGCGATGTCTTTGTCACATGTGGTGGTGGGCGATTGGCCCTTTGCAAGTACAATTACCCACCTGATCGGTCACGTAAGCTCGAGGATGGAACAGAGGTTGGGATTGTAGGGACGGCAGCAACCGTATGCGACATTCCAATGAATACACAGACCATCAACACCGTATGCTGGAACCGTGACAAGTTCGGCTTGCTTGGGTGGGGTGGAACCGATCAGACAATCAACATTGGCTTCGTGACAAACATTTCGTCTCTTGAGTCCTGAGTGAACCCCGAATCCAACAGAATAGAAACCCCCTCACTTGCGCAAGCGCTTCTCAATGCGGTCGCAGATGAGCGTGTGTTTCGTAAGAGTTCTGAACATCTTTGTCGAGTCTGGATGGCCAGGAAAGCCTTGAAGAAGAGTATCAAGCTTCTCCTCGAAGGCGTCAAGGGCCCGTTCGGCATCCATGCAAGCATTAGTGGTAGCAGTAGCCTGCTCTCCAGCCTTGTTCTCCGATAAGCTTTTTCGTAAGTCCTCAGCACCTCCTGCAATGGCCTCGAGTGCCCCGATCGTCTCGAGTTGTTTCTTCGTGACGCTGGTTAGTCTAGTACGGATGTCCTGGATATCCTTCGAGGCCTTGTGAAGTCCCAAATCGATGGCGAACATCGAATCGTAAGTCGTTCGAAATCGCTTGAATTGCTGGTCCGCTTGCTCCATGAACTGCGTGAACAAGGCGCGAAGCTTAGCGAGACGCACCTTATCCGAGAACTCAATGGGCTGAGCCATCTGATTCGTCGTGGTAGTGTTGGGTTGTGGTTGTATTAAAGTGAGAGAGTTTGGCTTAAATCCGGATGTTGGTTGACCAAAAGGAGGCTGAGCTGACCTTACTGAATTGACACTCCAGATCCCAGCAGCATTCAATGACTTGGAGGCATCGAAACCTAAAGGTCTAGAAGCCTGAGAACCGCCGCCAAGGGCGGAGACGTTTAGGCCACTCCCACCGATCGTAGAAGGAGCGGGGAAGCCCAAGGGTTGGGTTGATGAGCGGAAATTGAGGTTATTAGGTTGCTGAGTCGTCATAATTTTTACGGGGATGCATACCAATCTCTTGTCTGCCCTTGTATTGCTCCGCATCCAGTCCTATCCTCTCGCCCTCGTCGTTATTCTGCTTATCTACTTCCAGGTCGTCTTCGGGGCGTATCATCTCCGGACGCCACAACTCATGGGAACTCAATACTATCAACTCATCTTAGTCAACTTCTTCAATAGGATCTTCCTAGTGGAAAGCATCGATATCTCTGGGCGCCAGGCCATCATCTATATCACCCTCCTGATCTGTTTGATCTTCTCCCCAATTCTCGTTGCCTTTCTGATACGGCGGTACTCGATGCGGCCGCCAAGGATCACGGTCCGCATCCTGTGCTGCATCCTGCAGCCTCTCTGTTGCTTCATATATGTCTATTGTAGCCCGATGGTTTTCAATCTGGTATCACACATGATTTCGTATAACCTCGTCATGCTTTCTGCACGCTGGAGCCTGTTACAGAGCGTCAAGGCCCTCCTCTCCGCCTCATACACCTGCTTCGGCTGCGCTTTGTACTTGATAGGGAATTCCGCATATATCATCTCTCAGTTTCCATCACCAGATATACGGCACCGCTTCTTCCAGATCCACACGTATAGAGGGGTCACCGCCTTCCCATTGACCTTCTGTCTCTGTACTCTTTTCAGGGCCTGCATGCCCTCTTTAGTCTTCGTTCCATCTTGCGTCTATGGGATGGTTTGCTCCCACACAGTGCTCGGGATGCTACGGGTAGGTGCCTTTTCATACAACTATTATAGCTCATGGCTTAACCTTGTGTTCTCGGGAACTCTTCTCATGGTTTGTCTATACAACGCCCTGTTCGAGTTGGCCGTCTTTAACTTCAGCAGCTTGGCGGATCTTCAAAAGGTTGAGTGGGGACTCATTGCGCTCTGCGTTCTTCTCTATGGCCTCGTCGTGGTATGGTACATGCGTACAAGCAAGCGGGTCCGTGTTAATGTGACACTCTCCTATGAACCCCTCAAGAAGTGGGTGCGCTTACCAGGAAAAGGACGGTTACAGCCCGTACGCCTTCTCAATTTCGCCAAGGGCTCAAATCTTCAGGTGGGACTTGAAGAGCGTCTGTTCTACGACCTTCACCTTTCCGCTAATGGAAGTACCGAGGCCAACATGCTTCTACAACAGTCCCAGGAGAAGCTTCCTATTCTGACCTGTCGTCCTCGTGCATCCTTTGATTTCCGAACTTCGCTTTCCAAACAGATGGTCCTCTCCTTGCTCTGCTATTTCGATATCGCTTCTGTTTTAACCGTCGTTCTCCCTCCGAACTATCTTCTAACCGTCGAGGAGCTCCTTGACCTCGGTTTTGGTGAGGTTACAGAGATTGATAAAACACCCCTTCCCGAGGGACAAGGAGAGTCCGAGATAGATATTGGCATCATCCAACGTTTCTCCGATAGCACCTCTGATGATTCAACGCCTTTCAGCGCTAATGAACTTCGATCAACTACTTTGCCTCAAGCGATGCAACAACAGCGGTTCCCACAACAGCCAGCACAACCACGCATCAATGAAGAGCTTGTCGTGATTAAACAGCCGTCATATGCCCATCAGGCGTCTTCACACCTATACGATGATGATACCGTCTTCGGAATATCTAAGCCTGCTAGAACACCCACCCTACCTCATCCAAGCGCTTATTTGCTACGCAGGATCCTGAAAAGCCTCGATTTCGAGGCAGTAACGCGGTATGCTTACCGTGCAAGCGAGCTACTTGAACAGCTCCGCCTCCTATATGAGAACATTTACGCCTCTATCTTCCTCAGCTATTGTGCCGCCTCCCAAACTCTTGAGACGGTTACCCTCATCGACCTCGAGGAGGCTCTCCCAGTTCCACTTCTATTGAGGTATTTCCGTGCCTGGAAGACGCCTGCAGACGCCTTTAACAGTATCCTGCACTACATCAGCGTCGTTGGGGAGATCGATAGGCTGCATAGGAGCCATCAGAACGTCGACTCTGCCGAGGTTCTTGGAGGAAAGGTCTCCAATCTCGTTCCGATCTCCTTCAGAAGTCTTCCTCGATTCACTTGCTCTAGGGGCTGCCATGGATGTCGGAGTTGTAGTGTACGAGCCCGTTGCGCTCGATGCAACATGAAGCAGTTGATTCCTCTTCGAGCTGTCTTCGACTACATTAGATATCATCGTTCAGACTCAACGGTTCAACGCCCGCCCAAAAGGGTGTGTTCGATTTGCGGCTCGGAACTCCTCTTACGCGTGAATAGGTCCGTGACTCGTAATAGGTATCATCAGAAGACACGCCTTCATCGTTATCTGATCTTTCTTCGACGATTCACGAACTTCGGCTTTCTACCACTTAGAAGGGCCAAGCGGAAGAATAGGTGTGTGAGACGAAGATCTCCTCGTGCCACATTGAAGGAGCTAGAAGCCCTTCAATATTACTTGGGGCATGAGGAGGCGGAGCATCCATTAGATCCGCGTATGACGAACGCAGATCAATGCCGCGCCTCAACAGACCCGAATCTTGGTCTTTTTCACAACGCATATGCACCACCGTCTGATATGTGCTCATCTGGCTCTTTACTGTTCATATCTCCCACGTCTCTGAAACCAGTGGTGGAGGAGGCCGATGACAATTTACTGAAGAGTTGTCAGGACTTGGGGATTATCTTCTCCATCTTTCTTCCTTCTCTCATGTCGATTTCCTCGACCACTGGGAACGTTCATCGTCTCAGCTTTGCGACGTCACGGATGGCCGGTTATACTAGCTCGTTGCGTCGTCTTCGTCTCATTGCGCTTATTCATCTCGCACGGATGCTGTTCCCGACGGGCTTGTACGTTGATGGTTTTTACCCAATACAGCTAGTCCCAGGCTATCGATTCTATAGTTACGGCCCGGAGTCCATTGAGGACCTCGGTGGGCGTGCCACACTGAGGTATGGAGCCGAGTTTTTCATTCGACGGGAGTCGGACATAGAGTTTCGGTCGCTGAAGGGGGTATCGTTTATAAAAAAGCTTTATCAAGGGCACCAAGGGGCATACGGGCAATACCTATACTGCTTAGTCCCATACCTATATCCAATCACAAACCATTATCAGATCGAGAATTATTGGTTGCAGTATATCCACGTGGAGGCGGTACTGATGACCGTCGCGTTCCTAGGAGCGGCCAATCCGTATGTCACTCACTTCTACAGGCTAATTTACCTCAATTCAATGGCATTGCTCGGCCGGATCCTTTCCTCCCAGGACCTCGCGACTAAGGTTAGAGGTAGGCAGAATAACTTCACACGCGAGGTAATGAACCATGGCGCCTTTGCAACGGCTAGCTCGATCATCCTCAACGCCCTTGTCGTCTCCATGAACTCCCACGTGTTGAGCGACACCGTATCTGATCCTTACACTGTCATCGGTTATGTCACTCGCTCATCGTATTCGGCCCAATCGACGTTGACGACGTGGTTATTTCTCTTCACTCAACGAGTATGTCTTTTTCTTAGCTACTTGTACGCCATCCGAAAGGCAAATAAGATGCGGTTTCGACAGGTGAAATCATTGGTGCAACAAATGGGAGCACTTCAAGAGATGACTCTGGGAAGGGGATTCATAGGTCTTTCAAGTCCTAGAGCTACAACTGAAGAACCATCACAGGACTTGGTCATGGCACAGCTCCATGAGGAGCTAACAAGTCTGATGCAAGAGAGGCTGGTCTACACGGAGCCCTTTGGCACTTTAAGAGTGCAAGATTATTATAATTTGTATCATAGGCTAATGGACCTCCACAAGGAATGCGTGAGTCTTCAAGGCTATCTCAACGACCCGGAAAGGTATGCGCGCCGTCTTATCGTCCTAGATGGCTTCCTTCTACGAGATCGGTTGCATACCTTTCTTCTCAATTACTATGCCCTCTTTTCGGAACTTTTCATTAACATGACCTTCGATCTCCGAGGATTCATCTGTAACGACTCTATAGGCCTGCCCTCGCCTCAACATGGAGCTATTGATATTCTCCAGCAAAGTGCTAGTCCAATCCTTTGGGTCGGTCATGATACCAATACTCAGCATCGTCGTACTCCTTTCGAACACTTCTTCTCTTTTCAGGCGCCCGAGATGAATCAGCTCAAAAGCTTGAAGGCCCTTCTTGTTAACCCTCGTCGAGTACTCAGCAATATGTCTCTTCTATACGATACGCTGATATCCGACACAGCGTATACTGATATCCTCATCCTGGATGGGATCAACACTGCGGGTCTTCCGGACTTTAGGATCAACGGCCTCACGTATTCGTTACTCTCCATCTTGGGCTCATCTCAGGTGTCTCTCGTCTCAATGCCACAAGTCCAGATCGAAAGGAAGGCTTCCATTGACCTCTCAGACTCCATCAACCTGAAAGATGCCATGGAAGACTATTATCGAGCTTTAGGTCGACAGGCATTAAGAGTGGCCAGTCTTTACGCTAATGTGACTGACGGAGTGCTCTTTGAGATGACCTACTTAGGATTAAGAAGGGTTTCCCTCAATCGTCTTGCACGGTTGATAGCAAGCTCCTTAGCACTTCCTCCGGAGCAAGAGGAAGAAGATATAGAAGGACCCCCATTGGTACGCCTGGACACCCTCCAATTCAACCAGACTTTATCCGTCCGTTTTGAACGCTTCATGGATGCGTTGTCGACTAAGCACTATCGTCATGTATACCCTCTTCCGACGCTCTACGTAGTTCATAAGGGAGAGCGCTTTCTAGCCTCTCCATTACCGCGACGGGTGGCAGAGAATGGGCTGAGCTTGCAGCTTACCAGGGACTCCTTCAGGAACCTTCAGAGGACCCTGGTTTTGAACCTCAACCTCCTTCAGACTCATCGAGTCTTGAATCACTTCGTCACATTCGACCATCGTCTTTCCCAGGTTGTCCCTTCGCTCCAGAACCGCTTTCTCTGCGTCGAAGGATGCCATTATTATCCCATAGGCGTACGTGCACAGCTTCTTAGAACCTTCCAACAGGGTTTGGTGCACAATAGTAATGAGGCCGTTATTCGGTGCTTGGTGACGCTTTTGAGTACGGTGACGACGAACGTGTATGACTTACAGCAAGCAAAGTATCATCACAACTATGTCAACGTCGATTTCGACCTAGCCTTGCCCGCGCAAAGAATCAGAGGAGCAAGCGCGGCCTCATACAACGCATACACCATCGTCACTTCTGGAAAGAGCTGGGTGCAGAGACTGTCGAAGCCCGACCTTAACATCCCCAGTAGTGTACGTGCTTCGCTTACGATGCTCCTTCGGGTTCAAGCGAGAGTCTTCCTCAACTCCCTAGTCATCCCACAACATCGTCTTCTCCATACGTGCCTAATTTTCGATAGCCTCATCCGTCTGCAACACACGATCCATGATGATATAACGCTACGCGCGCGCATGCAAGGGCATCTCCTAGCCCCGCGGCTTATGAAGATGGGGCAGGATATCTCTCGCCATGGCCGTACCTTCTTCCGCCAGTTACAACAGCTGATTGATACTCCATCCTCACCTCGAGGATTAACCGTGCCACGATCAAGTCCTGGGCTGAGAGACTTAACCCTGCTAAGGTCTGAGACCCCTACACAGACCGGTCTTCTCAAGAATAACATGTATGTTCAAGCCTCCTCCCATGAGGTTCAATTAGCACGGTGCTATGATGTTTTGAGTAGCATGGAAGACGCACTCCAGCAGACCTGGAAAGCATATAACACTGCCCTGAAGCATGGATACGCCAACCATGACTTTATCCTCGTCACTCTGAACGAATTCATGCGTCTTCTCACCATGACCTATGGGACTGACGAAGCTTTCATACACCAACTCTTCCAGAGTGCCATAAAGTCCGTCTCCACATCGAAGCGTTCGCGCCTTCAAGGACGAGGAGGAAAGGCAACGTTACAAAGTACTCACTTCTATAATAGAAGCCTATCAGTTGAACGTCTTCTCAACGCACCAAGCCCTACTTCTGGGAGCTTTGGGTCATTGGGGAACGACCTATCTACCAGTACCTCTATTGGTGTGCACCCCCGTTCAAAGTCTGCACCTCTTCCTCAGAAGGTCAGCGAGCTTGTCCTCACGGAGCTACAGGATTGGAACACGGTGCCAAGGGCCTCATGGTTCCTTTCACGTATCAACGAGAAGACTCGGACCCAGCTATACAACATTCTGGATGATAGTAGCATTACTCAGACGCGTATAAGCTATCTAGTTGATGAACATGTTGGTTTGATGGACAACTCGTCTAGAGGTGGTGTTGGGCGTTCTAATCAAACAAGATTCAATAGCCCTATCCTTTCTCCACTGACGTCCTTAATTACGCGTGGAACCACCCCAACAAAAAATCTGGAGTGCTTGATCAAATATTACATCCGGATGGACATGGAACGCGAGACATTGGAGCAGATGGTACGGGAGTTCCTCCTTCTAACGTCCGAACTTCTATTTACCGGTCAAATGCCCGTGAGAGGCGTCCCCTTAGTCTTTTCGCAAGGCTCTCAGACTGCTGGATGCCACATACTTGGCTCTTTACTCGACCAGGGCAGAGATAAGTCGTCAACACCACCAGCGGACTCACAAGCATTGGAGATTCAAAGCCTATTGGGAGATGAGGAGATATCGAAGACTAGTGACTCTCTTCTAGGAGAAGGAGAGTCCACATGCTCGACAAGACAAGAATCGAGGCCAGGATCTTGTACACGGGCTTGTCGAAGGAGGAAAAGGAGAAGTACCACCTGTTGCACTTGCAAGTGCATGCATACACAACGACCTGGGGACTGCACGAATGTTATCTTCGCGATATCCATTCTTGTCTTCCACGTGACCCTGATCTTCTGCCTTCTGATGGGTTTTGCGATGCGGATTACGTACCTAGCCGTTCTGGATGCTTTGAGTAACCAGGAGATCAACTTGTCCTCGATGCTTGCAAGGCTATTGGAATTACGGGCGGAGGTCGTTAGTTCTGTGACCGGGAACGTTAACTACATCGCAGATACCTCATTGAGGAACAGGATAATGTATAGACTGAATCTCGTGGCCGATGCAGCGGCGGCCGTGCATTACGGAAACTCGGCTCTATATAACGGCGTTTCCATCAACGACGTGAAGAAGTTTGAGATAAAGGACGCGTACATCTGGCCGCCATTGATGATGTATTACGATGAGGCGTCACTTATAAAGCGCGACATCCCAAGGTTTCCGTTCGATGATCTGAACATTGTCGAATGCGATATACCATCCGGCTTATTGAGTAGATGGTCAGTTGAATACATCACTTGGCGAGACCCGGAGCTGAAGAGCTCCTTCTACTTTCCTCGAACCTTCTTCATGCCCTTCACCATCCTTTTGAACATCTTCAAGACGGCTTATAAGACGGGAGGGGGCGATTCCGACCCCACGGACTACGGGAACCTTTACTCACGTGATTTGAATAATGACCATGTGTTGGCAATTTATCCAGGAAGCTTCAGAAGGTATATCACTGATCTGAAGGTGAACATCCCAGTCCTTACCCCTGGAGAGATCAAGCCTGACTATGAGGGCTTCAACGTCCCCGATATCAACTATTTCATGTATTCGGAATTACTCGCTAACAAGGCTCTTTGCCTTGCCACAAGTATGGCCTATCAATCCTTCTGTGATAAGAATTGCTCCGTCCCTAATATCACCGTCGATTACCTGATAACCTCATATCAAAGCATGGGGCATCTTCTTCATGATACCGTGTATGTGGCCTGGAGCATGTTTGCAAAGCAAAGCTTGCACATGTTAGTCACGTTCTTCTTGCTCATTGGCTTCGGGTCCTTCGTCATTTTGACGTTCTTCGTCCCCCTCAAGTATTTTCATAGCCGTTTGCTACTTGCGACAATTGATCGTGCCAGTATCCTCGCAAATTACCTCACCCTTCCTAATGATATGTTACACATGCTTGCAGCCTCCTATCATGAGGCAGAACTCGTACCCTTCCGTCAGTACTTCCCCAGCTCAGTGTTGTCGCGTCAAAAGAAAGAAGAATTACCAAAATACCATGCGGATACTTATACTTACGCGGAATATCAAGGCTTTCGCCATCATTTCAACACTCGTCTCCCTACACTCAAGTTCACGTCGACAAAGCTTCTAGACGAATCGAAAGAGCTATTGGAGAAGGAGTTGGAAGAGGAGGAGGAAGATGATACGCGCCTCTCTTATCCAGCTATGGCAGCCGCTCCAACCATACCCGAAAGCGTTATTGAATATCAGCATTTGGCCAAGTTCTTGACCCGAGCCAAGAAGGTGAGTCGTTATCAAGTGCATACCGGCCTTATCATCCTTGGGCTAGTCCTCTTACTCTCTATTCTTTTATCCTACATACCATTGACCACCTACTTCCTGTATCCCTTCAAGACCAATGATCTCTTCATCTCTAACACGTATGGGCAATGGTATAACATCACCACGTATGAATCGAACCTTCCAACCAACGGGTGGTTTTCTGGAAAGGATAGTATCCGGAACTTCGTCTACTTCTTACAACAGACCCAAGAGAAGAGCGAGGAGCTGCAGTACGTCGACTTCTCGATCAACATGACCGGCCTGCTCCTCTATACGAGCGGAGAGAGCTATTGGTGGACCCACAACACCAGTACTTATCTTCCCCTTTACATCCGCCAATATAACGACCAAACCCTTCTATACCCAGGCCTCATCGAGCTGAAGTATGTCCAGTACTACAACCAATACGCACAGACGACAACCAAGTGGCTCACAACGCTTCGGGAGAGCGATCCGCAATTAGCCGACCCCGCTCGTAGAGAGGCGTATTCCACCGTGTTTAATGCCTTAGTCTACCTTTCTCGTATCAACCCTTTAAGGACGGTCAGAAGAGCAGAATATCTGATCAAACTTACATCTCAGGACCCAGCCCTTCTTTCCATGACAGAGGCGTTTCGTAGGGAGACTCAGATACTGACTGGTGAGGTATTGAATGAGTATAAGCATGGACTGGACGTTCTATATCCTCTTCCCTTAGAAGAGCAAGCCTCTGATCCATATTGGGAAACGCATGCCATCATGACTGCGAATTATCGATTCATGACGAACTTCCCAGATGGGGTGCAAGGATCAACTGCTGTCACTCCTATCACTCCCAGTCCCATCCCCTTCACCCCCAATATACCGCCACCAGCAAGCCGTGAAATCGAGCCCATCTTCCTTCAAAGCTTGATGAAGCGTCTGTACGGGTGCCACCTCCTGTTCTACGGGTTTATGCTCCTCACCTATTTCATCGTCGGTTGGATAGCCGTTTGTCTATTCATCTGCCACATTGCAATCATTATCCTCCCGTTATTGGGCTTGTATCGAAACTTGAGGCACAGTCTTAGCTGTTCGTGTTCGGCACGTTACTTACGCAGCCTGATGTTCTCCTATGATCTCTTCACCCTCCTGGTCTGTTTCCTTATCGTGCTGATCTTCCTTAATATTCCAGCAAGTATTCCAACAGCTGTACAAGGAATCTACGTCTGTAAGAATGCCGTCTCATACCTAACTGGTCTTGGAACTGGACAATGGGGAGGAAAGTCTTTCGTTCCACTGATACGAATGACCATACAGAAGACTATGGCTTTGAGGATGATGACGGCTTCCTTGATACTCTTCATGGGTGGGATCATCAAGCTCATCCATCAACAGTTGAAGACGACTGTAGACGCCTTAGGGACCTTCACCCCATACACTCAAGCCCAAATCAACAAGTTCTCGGAGAAAAACGTTACTCCATTTATTCGTCAAATCAAGGAACGAATAACCATTGAAAGGCCGATTAACGAGTCTGCAGAGTCGTTGGAATCGTCGGAATATGACACCCGTTATCGCGAGGACCCATTACTCTATTGGCATGGACGCCCTACCCCTACCGAGAAGATTGAGCTAGCGAAGACGATAACGGAGGAGTTCTCCTACCAAGTCCCCGTCTTTTGTTATCCCTTACGCTTACCGAGGCCTCCCTTCTTCATTATCGAGATCCTGGTACGTTATTTCACTATCGTCTTACTTTTCGTCTCGACTTGGCATCTGTTTCAGCATTTCATCCTAGATCTTTCGCAACCATCAACGCTATCGGCGTTCTATGCTAACCAGCACATTGCCCTATACAATTACATGCATATGCACATCATCACGGCCGTCACGACGAGTAGTAACAAGTATTTCGAGAGCCACTTGCAAAAGGAGGTCTTCACGATGTATCAGCATAGCTTAGCCTTTTTATCAATGAATCCGCAGCTCCAAAAGATGGGGAACCTCATGGCCTATAAGCTCGACGCACAATACCAAGCGAATGACCTCGCGATCTATGATGATTACATGTCCACCGTAAGAACCTACATGTTCAACAAGGTGTTTGGCTTCCATCATAAGCTTAAGGCGGTAGACTTGCCCAGGGAGTGGGCCGTGACAGGCCTTTCTTTGCCGACATCGTGGCAAAACGAGGCCACCTTCATATATCGCTGGTCCATGTTTCCACCAACAAACCGTTCGGAGCTCTTCGATTCCTCGCGTGTTATGGATGATTGGATCGTCCAGTACGACGTCCTAGGCTCCTTACATGCCGTGTACACATACCCCCTTATCCTTGGATATGCTATTCAACAGGATAGCTTCCCATTCCCGCGTACGACCGCGATCAATAGGTCCGCCCATCTATCCTATGGATGGAACTATCAGTACTTAGGGTTGGATGCAAAGAAAACCATCTTCTTTGACATCATTCGTGAAGAGATCCTTCGAGGTAGTCGGTATTGCGTCTCTGGAGCCAGGACCTATGCCTCAGCCCTTCTCAATGGCTCTCTAGCTCACCTTCAGAATACTACCTTCGTCTTACTCTTTCAAATCGGGTGCGTACTGATCCTGTACCTGTGCATGACCCCCTTACTCCTTCACTACTTCCTACGTAAGGTGACGTTATACGAGATGTTCACCTCTCTCTTCCTTAAGAGGATACGCGGGGTCTTGAAGACCTCTCAACTGGAACGTGAAGGGGAAGGAAATTAAATGACTAGCGCTATTTTCCATAACGACTGGGCCTTTGGGAATGACCACCCGGTCACGGGGTCGCGTGGGCGAGCGAAACCCGTCATCGCACCAAAAGGACGTAGTCGATCAAACGTCCAAGGCACATTGCGCTTATCAACCACCGGGTCTGGATGTCATACAAATACTGGGCGACGTGCCCCGCGAAGCTTGAGTAACTCGGTAGGGAGTGTGATGGGGAACAAGAGTAATCGGCTTTTACTCTCATCAACGAATACGGGGAAATCCTCTCGTGTTGATCCAGGCCATAACGACATGAGCTCGATGGTTGGTCTTTTTGGTCTGCATGCTAATTGTGGGACGAATGAGAACTTCGTCGAAGATCCTGAATCGTTCCAAGACTTTGGTCAGTATTATTCCTCATTACTCAACACCGCACTCAATGCTAATAGCCCTGAGGCCGTAGAAGCCACTGAGGCTTGTAACTACTATACCGGGCTTTCCGATAGTGATGCGTTACAATTACGCCAGCTAGTTAAACAAAAGATCGCAATGGAGAACGCTTATGATGAGCCTCATGTGATTCGGTTCTTGACCAGCGTCTATTACTCCAACCAGCACCTTAACCGCGTGGGATTGACAGAGTTGATCGAGGATATGGGTGCCGCTTATGTAGTATCGGATCCATTGAAGTTAGTGAGAGAAAAGAATAAGAAGAAGGGTCTGAATATCTATGGAGAACCCCTCGATACGACTACTCCCATGACTAAGTCTGGTCCAGACCCGGTTAAAAGATCACATCCTCAGGGAAAACCTACGACGACATCCCAAGCCACCTCTATGGACTATAACCTTGAAGCTGAGGCAGTTTCCGTCGGGATCAGCGCCCTCAATGACGCCACCTCCGCTTCAGGCAGCCGTATAGGCTGTAATCCTTCAGCAATGTCAACATCGATATCAGTCACTCCTCGAGTTGGAGAAGAAGAGACTCGGTTAGACGAGGCTATGAAGACAGATCAAGTACAAATACTACGTGAAACTACCCGTTCTCAAGAGGTGACTGAGCGGCAACAATTACAACAACGTAGACTTGAACATCTGAAGGAACTGCAAAGGCGGCAAGCAGAAGAGGTCGAAGCCCTCTTACGGATGCCCTTACCACGCCTCTCGTTCGCCCCCGAACAGTCTCTTCCTCCACAATCCGACATTGATCTGGAACGAGATGCTCTTCTGGATCAAGTAAGTGCTCGTAGCGTTGGGACATCTCCAAAGCCAAGTAAGTCACTGGCCGACCTTCCTGCGCCAGGACTACTCGTTCCAAATGACTTGAGTGGGATTTCAATGGCAATACCACATAGTAACGCTGGAGAGTCAATCGTTAGCTACGTTGGCGATGGTGACATTGCGGAGCCTTACGTGATTGGTCGCTTCATTGACCCATACTGATCCTGACTGAACTGAGGCGTGTGAAGGCACAGAGTAGTAGCAGGGGGTAAAAATACATGCAGTCCGTATACGTCAGTCCGACCGTCATCCTATCGATCGCGGACCATCGGCGCCGCCACCAGAGCGATGGGGGGCTTGGGCGCGTCGTCGGCTGCTTGATCGGGACGTACGAGGACGGGATAGTGCGAGTCTCCACTAGCTTCCCAATCCCCTTTGCTGAGGCCACCGGGAAGTATAACGCCTGTTACATCAATACCAGCTTCCAGCAGAAGATGCTCTCCCTGTATCAACGCGTCTACCACTTCGAGTACGTTGTGGGCTGGTACTCTAGTAACCCGTCGATTAAGCATGGAGATGATGCAGTTCATCGCCTCCTGGGGCTCGATAGGGATGAGAATAGCGTCCTCCTTTGCGTTGACTGTAACGAGGTCGCAAGCGCGATCGACACCTACAAGCCCTGTATTCGCATCTATCACTTCACGAAGAAGGGGCACGAGCTGGTGAGCCACTTGGTCCAGTCGCGCGTCGTCGTTTCGGATGTCGAGCGTGTCGTCCTCGATAACGATGCTTGGTCCCACACCCGTGGCCCACTTGACCGTTCTGCATATGACCGCGATCGCACCTTGTACGCCTCCGCCCTTGAGGTCTTGGAGCTTGAAATCCGGCGTATTGTCTCAGCAGTACAACAACGGCGAGGGCGTGTCCGTCCGGAAGTCCTCGATATCATTCAGGACACGATCAATATCCTAGGGCGTTCTCATAGTTCTGACCTCATCGAGGAGGCTGGACAGAACACCGCCTGTGGGTACGTTGTTAGTGAGCTCATGCGGGCCACTCTTGCCATCCAGCAGTATCTGGCGTCACAGAAGCCTGCCAAGGCTTAGGGCCTGAACGCTTAGTTCCCTCAAACAACGAGTAAAAGATAATGTCATTCGACATCTTGGGTGAAATGGAGGTGAATATCCCCAAGGAGCCGATCATGCCCATCTCGGCGAGCTCCCGTGCACGGGATATCACTCCCGTCCCGATCGGTGCAATCCTGAACAACTCCACTCGCCGCCCGGTGACTAGACAGGATACGCCTGGTAATGCAAAGATCCTTCACATGAAACGGGCCCCCCTGGAGGAAAATCCGGCAGCACAACGGGCTCATTCCATGCGGGCTCTATATCCGACCATTCCGCAGAAATCCGAGTCCAGTAACCGGCCCACTCGCGTTCCAGTATCGACACATACGATCGACGAAATCCTTCACCGTACCGCTCAGACGACAACGGCAGTTGATTATGAGATCACGTTGGATGAAAAGGCTGCGCTTCTTCCGCTTCTTGAGAAGCGAGAGAAGCTTGCACGCGAGCAATTTACGGCTGGGAACAGGGAATTCCTCGAGTATCGTGAGCCGTACGATAATACGCAAGCTCAATTGCAACTAGAAGAGATAGCATTGCACGATCGGTTAATCAAGGAGGATGACGCTCGTAATATGGCGGAAGCTCGGAAATTAAACGAACGAGCTATGGATGAGTTCCTAAGGGAGACGTTTCTTGCCGAGGAGGCGGCACATAAGAAGAAGGCAAACTTCATCCGTGAGGTTGTTGACTTTGAACGTCGACAAGCGGAGTTTCGAGAACAACGTGAAGCACAAGAACGTGCCGAGTTCATAGAGGCACGGGATGCTGCACGCCAATACTTTGTCGACCGAGCACGTCAGGAGGTGGAAACCCTCAAGAAGATGCAAAAGGATGCTAGTGAGAATGCAGCGATTGTGAAGAAGTCAATTGAGGAGAAAAAGGAAGCACGAAGGCAAGAGATCTTAGAGGAACGTCTTTTGGAGCAATACGCAGGCCCTTCGGACAACGTGGAAGCAATGAGAGTGCACGATCAAATGATTCGATCATTTATCCAAGCGGCAGAGGCCGAAGCTAAAGCACAAAGCCAAGCAAGATTAGACGCCCAGAAACTTTCGTTTGAGAAGGAAAAGGATGAGGTACGTGAGTTATCTGTACTGATTCGGACAGCTGTTGCCGAGGATAATGAGCGTCGACGCCTTGAAGCCGCTCAGCTTCGAGACGCCTACAACAGCGACTTACAGAAGAAGAGGGAGGAAGGAGAACAGGAGGTCATGAAGGAGTATGCTGAATACAAGGAGTTGGAGGCGCGTGTTACGGTTGAACAGGCGCAAGATGAGGCACGAAAGATGGCTGCACGCCGGCATGAGGTGGAAACCACCAAGAAAAACCTACAGGAATCAAAGCAAGCTACTAATATCAACGCACGTTTCAACGACCTTCTGGCCAAGATCCTCGAGTACGAGTCCCAACCAACTACTGCCTCGAATTGATGGTAAACGCGTCAACGACCTCGTCATTAACGATGTCATGGGTCTGAACGATAAGTCTTTCAGTGGTAGCTGTTAGGGTGATGTAATGATACCCAACACGCCCATAGACATGCGCCTTGCAGGAGTCGGTCTCACAGCCGGGTAACGCATCCCGATACGCCAAGTCTGGCCATCTATAACGCCGATAGAACAAAGAGGTCATTGGAACGGGCCATTTCCCGGCCGAACCGATTGAGAGGTGATGGAATGCGTGTGAGGAACCATGCTCTTGACAAAGGTCGTCGTAATGGAACCGCTCATAGACGGATGAAACACTAGCTAAGACAAGGTCGATTTTGTACCGACAGATGAGTGGGATGAGGAGTTTCTCAGCCCATTCGTTACCTAGTATGTTACTGGTGCTATACAGGGGCGTGGACATGATGAGAACACGATACCTTGCCTGCTGCGCGGTGGGTGAGCTCAACGTCAGGTTCAACCAGGTAAGCTGTTCCAGAGAGAGAAGAGACCCACGTGGCAGGTCGTATGCGATGTTTCGCTTATCATTGTCGTGACTGTCCACAACAGTTACAAAGACGTGTGAGATCGTATGAGAGTAGTAATATCGCTGATCGGAAAGAGAAGGAAAGTCTTCCTCGTAATACTGGGCCAAGTCCGACGGGATAAGAGAAAAGGAGGATGAAGAGAAACAGGAAGAGAGGTCGGTGCGGTTCCTCGCACCCCCCTCAGTCGAACCACCCCGCATCCTTCTGAGTACCTGCGGCTGTGGAAATGCACCGTTGAAAATGGTACGTGGTGCTTCGGAAGAAACCCATCTAGGCACGGATTCAATGAGCCCGGGACTGACCATGAAGGGATGATCGGCGAGATAATCAAAGATGCCGTCGCGGCGCATCAAAAGCTCCCAGTTTTTAGGCTCGAAAGCCTCCGAAGTGAAGTTACCGAGCAGCAGAACTACGATAGGTTGAAAGCTTGAAATTCGTGAAAGGAGAACGGAATTGATATAAGGCGATGTCCCAAAGTTCCCAGCGAGTAATAATTGAACGTCCTCATCTGGACTGGGTAAAACTATCCGTCTGATAATGTCAGTCCCCGTATATGAAGGAATATAGTAGAACAGTGGGATGGAGAAGTTCAAATCTTCAAGGACGAGCACCCAATGGTCAGCTATGAGAAGTGGTGTCCTTTCTTCCCATAGACTAGAGTTTCGAATGTCGTTCTCGGTTGGTATGCCGGAACCATTGAAGAGCATCAGCTTTGAGTCGTATTGCTTGATATTACGCCAAACGATCTGAATCGATGCGCTAGCGTTATTCCAAGCCAGCATCTGATAGGGAAGCGGCGTATGTGTCGTCGTCGGATTGAGAATGGGTAGATAATAACAGAGGGAGATGAGGACGATCAGGAGGACCAAGAGGAGACAAGCTATCACGAAGTTATTATGTATCCGGAAGTGACTGATGAAACAACGACGACAATGACTAGTCACTTCGAGGTTCAAGTCACGGATTTGCACGCCATTTGGATGTTGTATCAACGGTAGCCTTTCGGACTCCTTCTTGGATCTAACACGCTCATATGCCTCAACTTCAATCGTTTTCTCCTTCAATCGAAAGATTAGAAGCAGCAGAACATGAATGAATAACCCACTGAACAAAAGAAGAAGGAAGTAGATGATAACGCCTGGTGGCCAATATCTTCCTATGATATCGACCCGATACTCAATTGAACGGACATGAAACGTCAGGAGGATCATTACGACCAGTCCAGACCCATACAGAGCCACCGAAACCGCTTGGAAGAAAGTATTCATCGTCCTACACCTCTTTCCAGAGTTGCACTTATCCATTTGAGAGAAGAAGAAGGAGGAGAGTTTTTGTTCATTAAAACACCCTCTTTTGAAAGAGGGATGGAATGGGAACAATGGGATGGATGAGAACTGATGAGAATTGATCAAGAAAATGGCACTCCCTTCTGCATTTACCTCTGTTTTCGCCCCTGAATCCCCATACCATTAAGAGGTAGAGGGCTAGTTAAGACCATTTGAGCTCTCTCTTTCTTTCTCTTCCCTCCTCACAAAAATGGACTTTCTTGGTCAAAGAAGAGCTGTTATCTTCGGTCGTCTTATCATCATCCTTTTCGCTGCGCTTGGGCTTATACTCGGCTGGATTTCCCAGGACATCGCCATAACCTTCCTCATTCATAGCCTAGGCATTCTGTTCGCCATTGTTGCTACCATCCCTGATTGGCCCTATTATTCATCAACCAGAATACAATGGGTACCTGTCCGTGGGAGAACCGAGCGTAAGGGATTAATCAAGAGACTTATTGATCGCATCCTGTGTAAAGAGTGATTACTTCTTCATTGGGACGTAGTGTCATCCTATCTCCGTCTCAAATAGCTCCAAAGATAAGCATGATAATTGACTTGAGTACTAACGATTACCGTCGCGTCCGGACGGTGGTGGGGGCATGCACAGCCTCAAAGGAGTCGTTATTGATTCCACTGTCATCTATTAGGTCGATTGAGCATGCATCCTCGAGCTCTGCCACATGCATGAGGCCACGGCGAGGCTTGGCACGGGAGAGTAGCTGTGGAGTAGTTGGCTCCTCCATCCCTCCCACCTTCTGCCGTTGTGAACTCTTGGGCTGAGTAGACTTACTGGGCTCCTTACTTGACAAGTTGCTCTTGCTGTTGACAGAGAGCTGGGACGCAAGACGTCGTGCGATCGCCTTGCACTCATAGATAGCTTGGCCTTGACGGCCGTTGGGAACTATGTAGGGCTCAAAGATTTGATGTTGCTGTTGCGGTTGTTGTTGCTCCCCGCCTGGGTAGCGAAAGACATCTCCTTGTCGCCGACGCGTCGGTGACGCTGGTAACGGTGGGTTGACTAGAGTTGGAAGTGCTGGCGGTTGCACTGGCATGAGGAGGGGTTGGCCATTCAATGTCTGGACCAAGGCCATCGAAGGGTAGAATTGATAACTTTGTGGTAGGATGGGCATAACTGGCACGTATTGTATGGGTGCCACATTCTGTTGTGTTTGAACTTGAACCTCCCCAACGGGTTCTTGAATCGCCGCTGCCACTGCGCGCTTCATTTGTTCCAGATGAGAGTAAATTTGGTCTTCGGATCGGAAGGGAGAGGGTGCACCAAGATCTTTGCGCCCAGGACTTCTTACTTCTCGAGTCCTCTTCTGCGGCATGAAGGAAGTGGCACGATTCGCTTCTTCGACATGCTCGCCAAAAGTGCGGCGTACCCCGCTTCGGACGGGCGTGGCCATGTTATGAGCAAGGGGAGAGCTTTGAGAAGAGGCCTCCTGTGGCTCCTTGTGCACGTGTGAAAAGGGTTTAGTGTACAGTGCCGCCTCGATTGGGTGGCTATCAGACTTCCCTGTGGCGGTCGGTGTATCCGCCTCGACGGTTGTCTGAAGATCATAGGCTGTTTTGATAGCTAGAATGCTTTCGCCATAGATATCGAGTCCTTGCTCCAGGTTATGGGCACGGATGAGACGCAAGGGATCCTTGATTACGAAGGCCTTCGCAAGCTCTTCTAGGTGTGCGACAAGGGCATGTCGTTCAAGTGAAGGATTCGAGTAATAGACACTCGTTAGGATCCCGACGATGTCATCCTCTGTGTACGCATTCTCGCGGGTCGTCTTTTGCATCACCAACTCGGTGATCCGAGAGGCTATTTCGCGTGGGAGTGGAGGATAAGATGTGGGTTGTGAAACAGGCTCGGCAGACCCTAGCGCTAGCCGAAGGTGTGACACCCGAGTCTTGCGATGCCGCCGCAAGGGGTCACGGTCCTGAGAGGTGTATGGGTCCGATTGACGGGAGGATGTGTAGCTATGTGAGGCCCCTGCATACCCCTGCACGTCCCGACGAGGTCCAAGACCCGGTAGGGACGGGATCGACCGCGACTGGTTCTGGGAATCTCCGGGAAAGGCCGATGGGTCCAGTGCTTGGTCTATTGTTTGGCCCATCTGTGCCCGCATTTTTTGGAGACCGGGATATTTCAAGGTCCAGGTGACCTGGGACTACGAAGCAGCCACTTGATATACTCCTCACCATATTTGGGTGGATCTGGACCCGATCATCATAAAGAAAACCAAAAAAGAAGCGAAAGATGAACAAGTACAACACGCAGCCCGGGCCTCCTCGCGTCCTCATCGACAACTGGTCCGAAGAGCGCACGCTATACGAGACGACGCTCAATCCGGATGGGAGCGTGAAGATGGGGAACTGCAAGGTCCCTACGATGTATGTCCAAACGATGCGTCCAGATCAGCCAATGTCAGCCGAGACGACCAATCAGTTATATGGAGAATTTCGCCCGGTCGAGCACTTCGACCCTGCGACGAACCACGACTATGTCGGCCGGCCCGTGGCTAGTGGGATAGCTCTTGAAGAGAAATTTCGGCGGCAAGCGAAGGAGGAGTGGGATATGTACGTGCAGATGCGCAACGAGGCCCTCGATCAGACGCGAGAGAGGGTCCTGAAAGACCCCACAACATTGGAGAGCACATATGCGGCGGACTATTCTTGTCCAGAAGTTAAGGGAAATAAGTCACGAACCCAGCCTCGATTTACAAACCCAGTGACGTTGTATAGCACTGGGACCATCAATGTCCGTCGTACTGGCCCGGAACTGAATTCCTTTCCGCGCCATGCACAGTTTTCTACTCCGATTGAAGAGAATAAGCGTGGGCAGTGGAAGGATGACTAAAGAGTCGCTTGTACGCCATTCTCATGACGTATAACGACAGGAACCTTTAGTCCAAGTCATTAGAGAGGTAAAGAAAATGAATAGGACCGTGGTAGCAGAGGGTGGAGATTACCGCCCAGTCTCCGAGAAGCCACGCCAACAACCCGAGCGCCTGCGCTTCCGAGAAGATACCCTCATCGTGAGCGATTACTCAAGTAGGTTTTTGGAGTTCCAGTTCGAGGAGTTACGACTTCGCGATTATTCACAGCCGATGTTGGACGAGTCTCTTCTCCAGCTCGAGAATAGCACAGTCTTCCGGCAACGGGCGGCGGCCCTCGCCCAGAACCAGGCCACCATCAATACCGAGAACGCCCTCCGAGAGTTTCGGGTTCTTCTGACTGGAACACCAACTCTGAGCATCCCTAACAACTACGTTGAAAAGCCTCAGACCGCCCAGGAGCCGTCGCTCAGGTTCGACATTTCATTGATATCTCCATCGGGCCAGCCTTTGGATCCTAATAAGGACACCAGGCAGGTGGTCTCCGAGCTTGCCAGAGCCTCGGGTGACGTTCTAGTGTTGAACACTTGGCGCACAGAGGGACTTCAGGGCATCCCAAAGAATTCGTCTTTGTACCACCAGAACCAAAGCCTACAGTCGCAGTATCAGCAGTTACAGCAGCAATACGCCATGGGACACCCAGCAGTGCAACGTTCCACCAGAGTGTACACGGCACGGCCGACCGCATCGCAACATGCAATGGATCAGACATCTCGACCGGTCTCGACCATTGGGCATCGCTCCGGTTCCTCTCTAATGACCCGAGGGACAATACACGCCGAGGGAGACCTCTCACTCAAGGAACTCATGAACCCAGCGGATCAACAGTTTCTAGACGCCATATCATAGAGAAAGAGGGGTGACGGGCAATGGGGTAGACCTCAGCTTTGTTTGTCTTGGTGTTGACGTGCCTCTTGTAACTCCCTAGAAAGCGTTTCATTCTCTGACATCAGACGTGCTAATTGTCTGCTAATCGTTTGAAAATCTGAGTGAAGTAGGTCGAAGTCCTTGTGGAGTTGTTCATCTTCTGAAGGCACTCTCGCTTGTGCCTGCATTGCCCTAAGGACAGCCAGTTCTTCTCTTAATCTATCGACCTCTCTTTCTGCACTTAGCCTAAGTTCTCGTTCGGTTCGTAGCTCGGCCTTCAACGCCTCAAGATCGGAGGCCAACGCTTCCTGATCCTCAGCAGCTAGTACTTGATCCTCTAAAGGGACGATTGCTGGTGGTGGAAGGCGCGTATCAGATTCATCTTGCAGAAGTAGAATGGCGTCGGGATGTCCACCCTCCAAGAGCTCTCCCGAATCGATGCGTGCGTTATGCATGGCATGCCACAAGGCAGTGTGGCCATCATCATCCAGGTATCCTTGCTCATAATCAAGAAGAAGCTTGATAACCTCAAATCTATTCCAGACCGCGGCGATCATTAGGGCGGTCGCACCTGAAGGGCAGCATTGATGCCTCCGTGTAGACCGTAAACCAGCCTCTGGTAAAAGGAGTTTGACGCACTCGAGATGTCCAAGGTGCGCAGCCTTCATAAGAGCCGACCACCCCCAAACCCCAGTCATCCTTGCCTCACGTGACAGGAGAACCTTGACCACCTGTGGATGATTGACAGTCGTAGCCAGCATTAAAGCGGTCTGCCCATATATGGTCTGTTCTCCCCCTTCGCGTGAGAGTAAAGCCTCCACGCACTTCGGATGCCCATATTTCGCCGCATACATCATCGCGGTACGATGAGCGTCATTAAGTAGACCCTCCTCGCGCTCGGCTAATAAGGTGACACAAGAAAGATGTCCATTCTTCGCCGCACACATCAAGGCAGTTGAACCTCTTGGAAAGAAGCATCCATCTTCGGTTCGATACAATTCGTTACTTGTTAAGCCTCCTTCGACACTGATTAGCAACCTAACGAGGTCTAGGTGCCCATTTGACGCGGCATGCATCAGGGCGGTGGCCCCGTCCTCATCGCGCTGTCCCGCCTCGTGGAGAGTGTGATGGGCGTCCTCGATATCTCCAACCTTGGCGGCGGCAATGAGCCTAGACATTTTCGTCCGTTAACTATCAAGACTTTCGTCTTCTTCTATGCTTTGTTTGCATCGTGAAGGGAAAGATGAGGAGGATGAGATGCACCAGATGCATATTAGGGAAAGAAAAATGGCGAAGGCACTTGTTTGTGGCTTTGAAGGGTTTGAAGAGGTCGAATGCCTTACCATCGTCGACGTTCTTCGTAGAGGTGGTGTCGACGTCACATTGGCCTTGCCCACCCCCGAGGTAAGGGCGGGTAGGGGCGTACGCGTTCATGGAGATGCTCTTCTGAAGGACGTCAAGGACAAGGTCTATGACTTGGTAGCTCTTCCTGGAGGCCCGGGCTGGAAAAACCTGCAGGCTGACACGACCATCCGCGAGATCGTCGAGGCTCATGTCAAAGCTGGGAAGTATATCGGGGCGATTTGCGCAGCACCGGCTGTCTGCCTTGGAGAGTGGGGCCTGATCAAGGGGAGGCATGCCACCTGTTATCCTTCGTTGAAGGATCGCTTGAAGGACTCATCCTATACGGATAAGGAGCCTTTTGTCATTGATGGCCAGTTCATCACCTCACGTGGACCTGCTACCGCTATGCGTTTTGCCGTGGAGCTACTGATGCTACTGATGGGCAGGGAGGCTGCTGACAAGGTTGCAAGTGACCTTCTTCTGCAATGAACGGAGTCCGGTATACGGCTTAGTAGGAACAATTCACTCACTTGCAGGTCCCAAGATAGGGAGGATCATGGCTTCGCCTTCTTGGTACGCAAGGAACGTCCCTCCTTGACCTCAAGGGTCTTTCTTCTGACCATCTTATCCAGTCTACGGAGGATGGCGCTATCAGAGCTTACGAACTTCAACGTCAGCTCGGTTCCCTTGAAGTCCGCAGGGTTCTCCCCCTTCTCGGTCAAATAGAAGTGAACGCATTCTGTGAGGGCCGCTTCGGGGAGTTCGGCCAGCCTACGAAGAAGGACTTGAAGCTCGGCCACGGAAAGGGGCATTGATAAGTAGTCTGGGATGACTGGGATGGGGACCGTCGTAATAGCCTTGTAGATCTCGAAATCGAACTCCAAACCATCAATACGAGCGAGCTGATTGACGAGGAACTTCTCGATCTCCTCGGCGGCCTTATAGTAGTACCCGTCGTTGTTCTGGCCGTTATATGTCCGACAATTGGAGAAGATGAGCTCCATATCGAGAAGGAACTCATAAAGGAAGGAATACTCGCCGAGAAGGAGATTGTTCTTCAGGGTGCTGAGGTCCATGGGCCGCTTGATCACCTCGAGGTAGTCCGGGATCTGTAAAGCGATATAGTCTACTGGCTCGGCAAAGACGCTTCCGAAGGTCCGGGCCTTCTTGGCGCTCTCGATGCAGCGCATCAGGAGGTGGCGAAGCTCGTCTGTGATACGCGTATAGGCACACCGAAGGACATCGTCGGAGAGAGTACGCTCGGTACTATTGGGCATATGATTGCTGATCCTTTTATTTCAACTAATAGTAAGTGAAGAGATGACGACAGAGTCTAAGGCCTCGTCCGGATCGACTCTCTCGAGAACAAGGAGTGCCACGTGCACCATCGAGCACATTATGGACGTCTCTCGTTCAAAAGACATGTCTTTAAGAAATGGTGCCTTTTACATGAGGATTTTGCACCTATATCGTCTTGCACAGCTGATACCGTATGAATCCAAGCATTATCTTAAGGAGGTGAGAAGAGTTGCTAACGGAAAGGTCATCAGGCTCGATCCGACGATCAAGAACACCATTTGCAAAGGGTGTGGGATTCTTCTTATTGTTAATGTTACCGCGGACCTACTTATGCATAAAACGGCACCAATCCTAGTATGTCGGTCTTGTGATACTCGCAAGCATATGGCCCAGAAAAGACGAAAGTCACGACATGTCTGATGAGATACCTGCTTGAAGTATCTGGACGATCATGAACTCTACCATGTAACGTTCCCCCTTTCTCTTCTCTTCCCTTCTCATTGCGTCGCCGCAAGCCAAAAGCCTTGGTGCTTCATCTCCTTCTGAAATCGTTCCGCCCAGTTCTCTAGCTCACGAATTAGAAAGCAGGGAACACCTTCAAGCAAGACCAGACGAGGCGTCAAGTATTGTTCAAGATGACGTAGCATCACGTCCTTCGTCATGTCAATCAGCATGTTCTCCATGTCGGTGGGATAATAAGGGATTCGTGGGTCCACTTGTTCTGGAGGGACAATAATGAAACGGATCTCAAATGGAACCAGAGGGAAGCGTGGTCTGAATGTCAAACTAGGTGAATAGTCGGTTAAGTACCCGATCCTTTCGTTCGTCTCCCCATACAAGAGTGAGACCTCAACACTGGCCGATGAGAGACAAGTGGAATCCATGACGAAGACGCTGATATGCCCAAGCCCTTCCACCGCCGGAAACGCCATCGCATACATCCCGGCTTGCAGCTCCTTGAAGTCCGAAGAGAAGCCGAACCTATCAACGACGCAACCGAAGTAAGAGGTCATATCTTATGGGATTCTGTTTACATCTGAGACTTCTTTGGAGGTCTTGGTAATTGATGTTCCAAGACATGGAAGTAATAGATAGAGAACGCCATTATTAGTGATAAGATCGCATGGATTCTAAAGTTGATCTTGTAGGATAATGGTCGATAACAACACTTGCAACACCTCCTGCACGGTAACAAGATGATCAGGAGCATGACCCCAGTGACACTGAGCCCTATTTGTGCCAAGAAACCCCAATACCCAGCGTTCAAAAGGTCCTTCTTACTGATGTTAGTGAACCCATTATGGTCGTTGATGTGTATGATCGTTAAAATCAAAGCGATTACTCCAAACATGGTGTGAATATAAATGAAGGCCTGATGTAGTAGCTTCGCCTTTATCTTCGCTTGACATCGGCAAAGGCTAGGCAAGAGAACCGGGATGCGAAGCCCGAGAAGGATTCCGGAGAAGAGGGTGAGGGTCATAAAGGCCATCAAAGCTATACTCAAAGGTCTCATAGTGTTTAATATTATTTTCATCAAATAAAGCCCAGTGGCCATTTACCAGCCCCAAACGGAGCGCCCCAAGGCCTAGAGATGTTCTGGCAGGGGATAGAAGGCGCGCCGTACGTTGGTAAGAGCCTCATTGACGTTCGGGTTACGTAAGAGATCGGGAATGGAAGGGCGTGCTCGGTAATCAATCGTCATGCACGAATTGATAAGCTCGATGAGCGCGGTCGAATAGATCGGTTGTGTACACGTGCGATTCAGATAGCTTGGAGTTATTGTTAACCTAGGACTCATTGAAGAATGAGAAACCGTTTCCAGAAGCGTATCAACCATCCTCTTCTCATGATAGATGTCCGGGTTCGGCTTCTCAAAGCGTCGAATGCACATGAGGATCTCCTTACGGTCCTGTGCATAGAATGGTCGCTTACAAAAGACAAGAAAGTAAAGAAGGCAACCAAGAGACCACACATCCGCCTTCGGCGTGAGGATGTGGCTCTCCAGAACCTCCGGGGCTCTACACCAATCGTCCGGGCGAACTAGTCTAAGGGTTGTGGCCATTTCGGTTCGGATGTCTGTTGGGACGCCGCAATCCGTCACGTAGACACGTTTCTCAGACGTGATGAGGACGTTCGTTGGACTGATGGCACCATGAATAATTGGGCCGGTTCCAAGAGGGTCACTATGCAAGTATTCAAGAACATCGATGATTTGAGCCGCAACATTCCAAACGGTTCGCTCTTTAAGGAAGCTCTCATCGTGCGTAGGCCCAGGATACGCCGCCTCACTTCTCTCAACCAGCTGAGTGATCATATATAGACGCCCAAGCCTCGAGTCAATAAAGGCATCACTGGGAGTCACAATGAATGGGTGTTTCAAGCTCATCTGAAGAGTAATCGCCCTCGTGACTGCCTCAAGCGCACGTGGGTCAAGGCCCTCTGTAAGAACCTCCTTGCACGCGAAAATAGTTCCTGAACGATCGCGGACGGGATAGGTACGACTAAGCGGCCCAACCCCCCCGATAACCTTGTATTCGTCTCCAAGCTGCTGCACCTGTTCGACGGTCTTGACCCCTGTGAGATCCGGGAGCGGCTGCAACTTCTGAAAGCGATCTGCCAAACGTGCAGCGCGCATTTTTTTGGGCGCGATGGCTACTATAGGGACGGATAACCATCATACTCCTTAGATTCAACCACTAACCTCTTTATTCTCGACCTTTTAGGCTAGATCCCTCTTCCTTGTCGGTCTAGAGTAAGGGGATCAATTCTCTACCCGCGTATCCACTTCCCGCTCTGCTCCTACGCTCCGATCATCTCGTCCGAGAAGGCGTACCACGAGAAGCTCTCCGTTGCAGAACTCACCAACTCCGTCTTCGAGCCTGCGAACATGATGGTCAAGTGCGACCCGCGCCACGGGAAGTACATGGCGTGCTGCATGATGTACCGCGGCGACGTCGTCCCCAAGGACGTCAACGCGGCCATCGCCGTCATCAAGACGAAGCGCACGATCCAGTTCGTCGACTGGTGTCCCACGGGCTTCAAGGTCGGCATCAACTACCAGCCTCCGACGGTCATCCCTGGCGGCGACCTCGCAAAGGTCCAGCGCTCGTGCCTCATGATCTCGAACACGACCGCCATCGCCGAGGTCTGGTCTCGCATGGATCACAAGTTCGACCTCATGTACGCGAAGCGCGCCTTCGTCCACTGGTACGTTGGTGAGGGTATGGAGGAGGGTGAGTTCTCCGAGGCTCGTGAGGATCTTGCCGCCCTCGAGAAGGACTACGAGGAGATCGGTGCCGAGACCCTTGGCGACGGCGAGGGCGAGGACATGGAGGAGGACGACGGCTACTGAGCGGCAGATGAGTGAATCCTGGAGAGCTCGGCATCCCCTCCTCGGAACGGGGTCGTGGGCTGCCCGGCAGGCGTGGCCGAACTGAGAGCTGCAGGAAGGCCGGGGGCACCGACTGGAAGGGTCCTCTCACGTGTGGTGGAGTGGACGGCCTCAGGGACCGGAGGGATAGGATGCTCCCAATACTCAGGAAATACCTTCACGTTCTCGATGAAGGCGTTCGTAAGGGGGATAGCAAGACCGTGAGGCCCAAAGTCACGGATGTCGGAAAGAAGCACCGAAGCGGCTGGACGCCCCTGATGTGTGCAGCCCGAGGAAGTACGGACATCGTCGCTCTCCTTGAACCGTACGAGCTCGGCCTTCGTGACTCCCAAGGCAACACAGCAGGCCACATTGCACGTGCGCATCCCAGGAACAGCAAGGAAGTTGCCGCTCTTCTAGAACGGGACTCCCCCGATAACCTGGCCCTTCGGCTTCTTCCCCCTGCGGTCGACATCACGCCCCTCATCCAGGCCGTCATCGCAGGAGACCGGAAGGCCTTCCATGCTCATCTGGATGAAGCGGGAAGGAAGGACACGGATGGACGGACGGCACTCATGTACGCCGCAGAGAGGGGCGAGGTGGAGTTCGTCCGTCTTCTCCGAACTCAGGAGCTCCGGATGCAGGACCAGGAGGGTCGGACAGCCCTGATGCTCGCCGCACAGCACGGGGAGATCGGATGCGTGAAGCTCCTTCTGGAAGAGGCGGACCTTGAGAACTCCCAGGGCGAGTCAGCCCTCGATATTGCAGGATCTGTTGGTTCGAAGGCCAGTCACCATACTCGATGTCAGTGTTGTGCCCGCATTCTTCGAGACGACGCGGGAGCAGGAGTGAGAGTCGGACGTCACCTCTCGGCTGCACAGAGGAAGCTGCTGACCATGCAAGAACTCAGCACTGCCTTCTCTGGGGACGACGCCCAGCATGCAGAGAACGCATTCTCCAACATCATTGCTGAGCTGAACTTCCTCAGGCAGCTCACTGAGCAGCAGGACCGAAGGGCGAACGCTGCAGAGATCGCAGCTCTACAGCGGCGCCTCGAGGAGAAAGACGCCGAGGTGACCGCAGAACGGCAGGAGCACGGTCGAAGGATCGCAGAGCTCACTGCCCACCTCCAGGAGAGGACTGACGAGCTCGAGAGGAACCTGACAACCTCACTGAAGACCATCACGACGTCCCGGGCCGTCCTCCAATCGAGTAGCTGCATTGTCTGCCCCACGAATCCGAAGGACACACTCCTCCAGCCCTGCAACCACCTCTGCGTCTGCTCCACCTGTGCAGAGCGGATCATGAGCCAGACCTGCCCGTTCTGCAGGACTCCCATCGAGAGCACTGTCAAGGTGCACCTCTAGGACTCTCATATCTTACATCCACTGTCTTCGATATCAACGAAGTGCGTGGAGTGCCTGGCTGGACGCTCTCAACTCCCCGAGGGTGGAGACCCAAGGGCTTCAACGAGTAGGCCTGAAGAGGGTCTCCAAGAGAGGGAGTCCTTCCCATCAGTCCGGTGGATGAGCACAGGACGGGAAGTGGAGTTAGAGACCCCTCTCCTCGTTCTCTGGAGAGGGGCGGAGGATCCTACACAGTCACTCCTCATCCCCTAAGGGGCCCGGAGGTGACAGGTGGGCCAGGCCTTCTCTCTCCCATTGGCGTCGGGGTCCGGAGCTGAGAGGAATAAAGAGATTGACGCTTGATAATCAAAAAATGCCTCCCACTGAATTGATGGAGGCGGTAAAGAAGGGGGACTTCAAGGCCGTGAGAGCCAATCTTAGTGAGGTCGGGAAGAAGGATGAATATGGTGAGACAGCCCTGATGTTTGCCGTAATTAATGGCCACGCTTATTGCATCCCTCTCTTAGAGAAGGAGATCGGGATGCAGAACAAAAGGGCATGGACTGCATTGATGTGGGCTGCTTACTATGGCAAGACAGACTGTGCCCGTCTTCTCCTCTCTGAGGCGGGGAAGCAGACGACAGAGGAGTGGAATAACTTTCCCCCCGGAACGACCGCTCTCATCCTCGCGGTCCACCAGAATCACTTTGAGGTCGTCAAGCTCCTCCTCCCCTACGAACAGGGAATGAAAGATTCCGAAGGCCATACTGCTCAGTGGTACGCGCACAATAGTTCAAAGGAGGATGACTCCATTCATGTTCGTGAGCTCCTCAAGAATGAGGGGACAGAACGTATTCCTCCTCCACTGGATCTCTTTGGAGCGCTCAAGTTCCTGGAGCGAGTTGATAAGATCACTAACGAGAACACTTCTCTCAAACAGCAGCTCGACAATGCTATCAATGAGTCCAAGAGGCATGCGAAGATGAACGAAGACCTTCGAAAGGCCTCTGACCAGAAACAAGCCCTCATCAACTCCCTCACCACAGAGAAGGCGACCCTTCAGGAGCAGCTCTCCAAGACCACTGAGGACCTCAAGAGAGCACTTGCAGACCAGAAGGCCCAGATCCTCGTCCTCGAGAAGGAGAACGCCAACCGCCAGGCCCGTATCGAAGAGCTCGTTGCTGAGAAGACGTCTCTCCAGGAGCAACTCGCATCATCCAAGAAGGCTCAAGATGGGGCAGAAGGGGAACTAGCCCAGATGAATCAAGAGATCGACCTCCTCAGGCAGCAACTCCAGAAGGCCAGTGAAGAGGCCAAGAAGGCCCAAGAGGTCGACCAACTGAATGCTGAGATCATTGGACTTCGTGGAGACGTGAAAGATCGAGAGGAAGAAATCAGGGATCTACAGGCACAATTGGAGAAGTCCCTGAATCTTCAGGAGCAGCTGGAAGAGTCTCAGAACACCAGCAAGAAGAAGCAAAGAGAGTTGGATGATTATATTGCAGCCCTACGCCTTGAGAATGAGGAACTGCGTCGTGAATACAACAGAATGGAAACGAAGAATGTTCGAGAAGCTGAAGCAAGTAGGAAGGAGAACCAACAGCTGGAAGTACTGAATAACGAACTAGCAAGACTTCGGAAGGAAGGGGAAGACCGAGAGAACCACTATCGGTCTGCAATAGAGGAGCTGAAGCGGAAGCACAGCACTGAGGTAACCGCGTTGCGTCAAAGAATGGAAGAACGTGACAACATGGCTGACGAGCGATCCCAGAGGGAGAAGGAATTCAGGAACACTGCTCTGGCTTTAGAGAGAGCAATGGCAGAAGTCGCATCTCTCCGCAAAGAGAACGAGGAGCTGCACAGGACCAGCAGTGTTGTGACAAGCGGGCCAAGAGAACAACCACTCGAGAACAAGAACCGGGAGGTGCCGACCTCAACGAGCGTGTCTGGACAACCTAGAACGAGGGGAGACCAAGTCGCACAGTGCCAGGCATCGACGGGACGTGAAGAGCTGGTCGAGATGGTGAAAACCGGCATGGATAGGGAACGGGAGGGTGAACAGGCCAGGACTGCTATCAGCCATCAGTCCCGCCTGTCTCCAATAGATCTATTGTCACGAGATGCTCAGACGAGAGCTGACAACTATCGACAGAGGGAATTGACCTCTCAGAGACCGGCTGCCGAGTACCAGCAAAGATATGGCGTGGCTACTTCCGGCAGCACAGTTGCTCAGCTCATGGCTGAGTTGGGATATGACAAGCGTGAGGAATACAGCCCCAACACGACTGCAGGCGTGGCAAGGAATCTTTCTGAGCAGACAAGAAGGGGAGAAGGAGTGCACCAGTGGACATCTTCGCATCTTACTGAGCACAAGGAGACGTCAATCGGATCCAGGGTCTCAGGTCGATCACCGGACCTGCCTAGTAGGACGTATCAATACGGACCTTCGAGAGATGTGCAGGCCCAACCGCAGAAAGTCATGGTCAACTCGAGACAGAGCGTGCAACCGTCTCCACGAGTCACAACATCCAGCAGAACCAACACGTCTCGTTCACCAAAGACCCCAGAGAGCGATAAGAAGGAAGACGTCAGGAGAGGATATGATACCAGCCGTGGAAGGCTCGACTCCAGCACTGGAAGGAGCGTTACTCGCGATGCTTCTGCACTTGTAGGAAGGGGGACATTGGCAAGCAGCCCATATTCACCGAAGATGAGCGGTAACGCCAGTACAGGTGCTACTGCGCGAGCATTCAAGACAGTCTCGCCAGTTACCTACTCATCATCGTCTGGTGTTTCAACTGGAGCTCGAGCTGAATCTCATATCTCGCCATCTTCTAGAAGGTCTTCTTTGACTGGCACCCGTACAAATACCACAACTGGTTCTTCTTATTGAACCAACGCAAGAAGTCCACAAACCACTGGGCATTCCAGACTCACCCCCACTGGAATCGGGGCCTACTCGTCTGGGTTAAATTACAGACGCTAACTCCCCCACGTCGAGAGCATGAACCAGATGTCCCTCCCACGCTGGAGCAGTGTTCTACACGACTGTGAACAACAGCCCATCCTTTCAGCCGTCTCCTCACTCTTGGCTCTCTTTGCCTCTTTCGGGTAGCCCGGCCAGCTGCTCGCTCAGTGGATCTACCAGCTCTGGGGCATGCTCCTGCACCAAGTGCACGAGAGTATTGAGTGGTTCTTCGTTCCCCAAGACCGCACTCTCAAACTGGGCCAGAGAGGCGAGTGACTGGAGAGTAGCATTGACGACGGCGTGCTGAAGGATCTCGTCCAGTTGGGCGGTCTGGAGAGAAGGTGGGGCACGGCACCGATGCGCAGACACTTCTCCAGCACCGACGGAGTACTCCACTAGGGGTTGGAAGAGCACACGAGACCGACCGATGACTTGCAGAACCAACTCCCTAACCAGTCCGTTGTATTCAGCGAGATGAAGCACGAGGCTACGTCGAGGAGTGTGGAGCCAAACGAACACGTCCCCCTTGTTACTGGCGGCCTGAACTCCGTCCTCCTTGACATAGACGTATTGGGGCGCAAAGGGTAGCTCAAGTGTCGTGTCTGTCGGATGTATCATCCAGACGCCGTCTCTCTGCTCGATATGCAGACTGGAGACTCTATAGCATCCTGAAGAGGTGTTCTGGAATAGGCCCCAGGTCGACAATAGACACAGGCTCGGAGTGGAGAGTGCGGTCGAGCAGTAACTCAACATGTACTCGCTGTACGCCTCATCAGAACCGAGGAATTGGAGGAGTTCATGATAGCCCACAGAGATGAGCGTCTCATGGTCCGGGGAGAAGAGCTTGACGGTTCTAGAGCAGAGGATTCGTGTCGATAGGGTGAGAATGACGCCAGTGCCATCTGCCAGGAACAGGAGTATGTCCCTGGCCGAGAGGACGAGGTAGTGGATACATGGGGCCGGTAGCACCTGTGCCATGCGAGGAGACCCTTCAACGTATACAACCGTCCTAGAGATGGAGCAACGATCGAGAAGAAGGAAGCATAGAAGCTTCCCACAGCCTGGGTGGAAGATGGTCAGCAGAGTATGCTTCGGAAGAGGTTCTGTCACAAGACCATGCCTCGTCGTTAGGCGTGAGTGCGTCTCGGCGAGAAAACGACGTAGCCCATCCAACCCTGAGCGTGTGCCTGTTCTCGGACCCTCCGGAGCGTGAGCAGTGGTCTTCGAGGCGGAGGACTCGATATCGTAGTAGCTGACTTGCTGGTCGTCCTTATCGTAGCCTTCAGAGTCCAGTAGAACGCGCTTCCCAGTAGCCAGGAGGAAGATGTCCGTCTTCCGGAAGACAACGGAGAAGAGAATGAGGGTGTCGTGCCTTATGGCCTGGACGGTCTCGCTGCTCGCATTCGAGTGGTTGTAGACGATCGCGGTATTTGCCATCACGAGCAGTATCAGCTCGTCTTCGGTCGCAAGCCAGTCCAGTTGGTATGCGATCGCCGGAAACCTCTCGGAGAACGCTCGGTGGGTCATGGCACCGCGTAGAAGGACGTTGATGTACCCATTCGTGTCTGCAGAGGCGACGATCTCGACGGGTGGTGCTTCGGATGCGAGGTGTGGGGGCAGGAGGGCGAAGGGGGAGACCGCGACTGCTGTAACGACGCTACCAGTCACGATTCCTTCCTGAGAAGAGAGTCTAGAACCCAGGAAGTGAGCCACTGGGAGAATGCGGCAGACTGGGAGGTATTCCTCGTCAGACGATCTGCTCTCGGAGCCGGAGTCATTAGAGCTGGTCCGTTCTCCATCTGAGACTATGGGTAGTAGACGTTCCAAGGGATGGTGGCAGGCTCGATCCGAGGAAGGAGTATAGAGATCAGTCTCGACGATCACAGAGTTCTTCACGAGGAGTGCGGTGAGGAGGATGCTCCAATTGATGGGGTGTCTGGAATCCCAACAACGACTGCCCTCGCCTTTGTCAAGGAGAGCAAGCTCTACCTCTCAGCAGGAGGGAAGGGGAACCTCGATATCTGCTCGAAGTGAGATAAAGAACTCTGCCTCACAACGATGAAACGGGATCGCGTACCGAAGCATCCTGTCCTCGAAGTCTACCGAGACACGCCCCCGTTCGAGAGCGAGAGAGACGGGGATAGCGGGAAGCACTGCTGACTATCTGCACGCTCCAGGATGGCTTTCTGGCCTCACCGACTCGAGGGATGAAGAGGAGAGACTGCTTCCGGAAACCCAGTCTCGTGCCCGGTAACAAGTCAGACCTCAGAAGGATTCTCTAACGCAGCGACCCCTACCTCATGATTCACAATACGAGCCTTAGATAAAGGCACCCGAGTCATCAGTGTTCATCAAGGAGACGTAGTCCGTGTCGTCGGCCGTACGAGAGCGGAGCTTCTTGCCTCCCGTCTTTGTCTTATTGCGGAAGAGGAACCAGTAGATACTGAACCCTGCGATACCGCCCACGACGACGAGAACGACGATCACGATCGCTGCAATCGCTCCCCCGCTCAGTCCCTTCCCGACGGGATCGAGGCAGAGGAACGCCGGACTCTCTCCTGTCAGGTCGATCCGGCACATGCTACATCCCTTCTGACCGGCCAGACCGTCAATAGACTTCGTGTCACTACAGGAACGGCAGCTTCCGCTCGTCCCCCCATTGGCGAGGAACTGGCCGAAGTAGCCCGTCTTGCAGACAATGCACTTATCCGCGCCAGGTCCAGAGCAACGGACGCACGACTCATGGCAACCGACACAAGAACCTCCCTGTAAGAAGAAGCCATGCGTGCAGTTCTGGCAGTTGGTGGAAGACGTGCACTGCGCACAGTTATTGCCACAGGGAGTGCATTCTCTTCCTCCCTGATAGAACCCGGAGTTACATTGACTGCAACTACCGTTTCCGGCCGCAACGGCACACACCTCGCTCCCTGGAACATGTCCCGCAGAGTAGCACCCGCCTTGGTGAAGGAAGTACTTCTTGTTGCAGCTCGTGCAGACCCCATCACCAATAGTCTCGCAGGCATTAGTGGCGCGAGAGTTGGTGGAAGATGTGCACACGCCATCCAGAGGATATGAAGAGGAGTCAGAGCACCTCGAACAATACTTTGAGCCGCCGATGACCGCACCGCAGAAATTGCAGTCCCCACCCTCGGAACACTCGGGACCACAGCCACTGGTAGTGCCCGACGTGTCAGTACGGACTGTCCCGGGGGCACAGACAAGGCAATCCTTAGATCCGGGACCCGTGCAGGAGACACAAGCAGGGTCGCACTTCTTACAGACGCCATCGACTCCCGCATAGTAGCCGGGCATGCACTCCATGCAGTAGTCCGCTGTCCCGCAGTGCAAGCAATGTGGGGCCTGACACTGGACACAACGCTTCGTGTCCGGGTCCTGGAAGAAGTCATCGTCGCACTCACACACGTATCCCTCGCGTGGGTGGAAGATGCACGTCCCACGGCCTCCACACGTATCGTCCCCGAGGCAGTAGTCACGAAGGCATAGACCAAGTGATGGAAAGTTCGGGTTTGCACGATAACCATCCGCGCACGAACTGCAGTAGGTACCAGCATAGCCATCAAAGCAGGCACAGGTGGCCTGGGATGTGCAGTCGCCGCGTCCGCTGCATGCAGAGGTGGCGGACTCACTGCTGAAGCACATTGAGCTGACGCAGATCTTAGTGCGCTCGTCCAGCATACTGCGATGACGACACAGACACTGCCACTTCGCTTTCTTGTTCTTAATGTCAAGGTTGAACTCGCAAACGCCCTGTCCTCCGCATATGTTATCGATGGTAGAGCACGACCCATCGTTCGGAACGCACATGCCGGTGTTGGGGTCCTTCTCAAAGCCTTGGTCGCATTGGCATCCCCAATTGTTAATAGTCTCGTTGAAAACGCAAGACCCAGCGTTGTTGCAGACTGTTCCGTCGAATACACAGGCAGTCTCGGCGCAGACCGTGGTGTTATCCCACACATTGTACGATCCCTTCCCGTCACTCACAACTATGTAGTGGTGGTGCTCCTTAAGCGGGGCATCGCACTTGTCACAGAAGCTCCCAGTATAACCACTGTTGCACTCGCAATAACCAAACATCGAGTCACCATTGGGATCAACAATACAAGTCCCATGCTTGCCGCACTTACCGTTGCGCGAATTGCATGCTTCCTCTTCGCACGTGTCACCGGCGTATCCAGGCTTACATAAGCAGGTATTCATCACGCAACGCCCTTGATCATTGCAAACTGTGAGCTCATTACCGTTTTCCTTCGCGCCACAGTAGACGATACCACAATCAAGACCACCACGATGAGAAGGGCAAGGACCACAATAATCGTCATCGGCCGTGTCATCATGCACACAAGTAAGTTCTAAAGAATCCCCACTATCATCCTTTAGGCCTGCGGGGCACAAATTCGGATTATCTGTTGTGCTACATGCATAGGTCTCGCACTTCGTCCCGTTAAAACCGGTTCGGCATTCGCACCAAGACGTGTAATAGTTGCGCGTAGTACTCGGCTCACTGACTTGACAAGTTCCGCCATTATTGCAGTAGGTGGTTGTGTGCCCATACTCGTCCCATGTCGGGGAGCAGCTTTCAACATAGCAGTCAGCACCTGAATATCCCTTGGGGCAGACGCAGTACGATCCAGTGCGGCCATCCTCGCGGTAACAGTGGCCGCCGTTATAACAGTCAGTATTGCTGGTGCAAGTGAATTTCTCACAGTTCTGCCCACTGTAGTTATTGCGACAATTGCACTTCGAGTTATTATAATTACCACCGTAATTACACTGATCCGTAGGAACAGAAGCATCAAGTCTCACTGTAAGCTCGCAAAAATCACCACTGAACCCAAGCTCGCAGTTACATACACCATCGCTCCCACAGCTCCCATGGCCATTACAAACCAGCCCCTCGGCACTGCCACCACAGGCAGCGACCTGACGATCTGTGGCCGCGGTAAATACCAAGATACCAAACAGCAAGTAGACACTCCTTAGCATTTTCTTCCGGATGATCTATGTGCCGATATCGATAGAATATCTACTCCTAGGAAAACGCGTGGTTGAGCAGTCACTTGTGCGAAAGCTATGACCAGTCAATGTCGTTTCTCGACCTGATACATATATCAAAGCTGGCGGCTGGCCTGACAAACAATGCGTGCATATGTGGAGGTGCATAAGAATGGTGTTTCCCGTCGAGTATGTGCAAGGACGGTTCGTACTAATCTCCTACTCAAAGTGATCAAGTTGCATGTAGGCGGTCCCAGACTCCCGTTCTAGAAAGCTAGCCATCTCCAGTTTGCTCCCAATAGTGAAAGCTTCTTCTCCCTCCAGCACTGAAAAAGAGGATGCGGTTACGTCCTTCTGACCTGAATCCTCGAGATACGGGTGTGGTAACCCGGCCATCATTGGAACGAACTCGCCCTATGCTCTCCTGTCCGGACTTCGAGCCCGCTGGAGGAAGAAGACCTATCTGACGGCACCTCCATGAATCGATAGTCTCATAGTTCCCTTCAGGACGTGCAGCACGGAATCGACGTTGAGGCTGCGATGTCTCTTTCCGAGGATGAAAGCAACCATCCTACGTACGAGCGTACTATTGAGACGAGGTGAAGGTGCTCGGGAGTGGATGTCACGGTGCTGGGCTTCATTGCAGAGGGAGGAACTGTTTGTCCAGTCCCCTGGAGATTCTGAAAGAGTTCTCTCTGCAGACCTCCGTGCTCCCGATCCTCAGGCCTTATCTGTCTTGCAGTTGATGTCGAACTTCGTGCAAGTCCCCAGAGCCCCACAACTCTGCGGCTCCTGGTCCCCAACGTTCAGAAGGCAGCAGAAATCCAGGATGGGCATCCAAGCTCTGTCTGTGCAATACAGAGAGCCTATCCCCCTGATGTCACCTGGACCTGGTGAACTCCAGCCATCGGATCGGAGCTGGGGACGTCCGCGATCCAGGAATACGCCCTTTATCCATGTCACTTGCTGACCGATGGGATATTGATGCCATCCATCACGACCCTTCGAAGAACCGGGACGACTGGGGGACATCTGGTGTGAGGAGGATATCTTCGAGCCAGAGATAGCCCGAAGATGTGGGTCATCGTCGCTCATACAAGGTGAGAGCAGTCCGGACGACCTCAAACCGAATACTAGGTCTACTGGGGGGCTCACCACAGGTCACTGGTGCCTCTCCGCCTCCTCGAGGACCTCCCGTGCTGCCGGACGGTCTTTGGGGTCCTTCGAGAGCATCCGGGAGATGAGAGCAGCAAGTTCTGAGGGACGACCCTCAAGATGAGGAGCGGATGTCTCGTTGAGGACAGCTGCTACGTTCCTGAATGGGAGCCTCCCAGTGCACATCTCGTACGCTACTACTCCCAGGGCCCAGACGTCGACGGACTTGCCATACCTCTCCTCCCGGTGGATCTCGGGGGCCATGTAAGGCTTCGTCCCCGCGTATGTACCCATCTGAGACGAGTCCTCGAGCACCTTTGCAACTCCGAAGTCCCCAAGGACGCACCTCCCATCGGAAGAGAGGAAGACGTTATCAGGCTTCAGGTCCCTGTGGACAAGTCTCTTCTCGTGGAGGTATGCGAGGGCGGCCGCTACTTCCCGGATCACCCTCCAGACCTCCCGGTCGGTGTAGGGACGTCCTGCATTCTTCCTTCTGTTCATCTCCTCACGAAGGTCCCCACAACAGAGGTCCATAACGAGAACGTAGGTGCTGTCGAGGTCGTTCTCTTCTCCCCTGATGCACCGGATGATGTTCGGATGGTCGAGGGAGAGGTGCATTCGAGCCTCCTTGCGAAGCTTCTCCCTTCCCTCGTCACTACATCTTCCAAGGCTGACGACCTTGACCGCCACGTTCCGGCCGTTCCCATGGCCTGCATAGACATCCCCAAAGGCACCTCTTCCGAGCACGGCGGTCAGGTGGTACTCCGAGAAGGCTATCGGGAACGAGGATGAATGTAGAAGTAATCCTGGAGTCTTTTGTCTTCTGGATGCTCACCCGAAGTCCAGTCCTTCTCCCTCCTCAGGTTCTACTTCGGAAGGGGAAATCTGGCACTCTCCTCATGCCCTCTTTTCACCGTCTATATCAAGGGTATTTAGCCACGACTGTCACATATAACGGCCTCGGATGGGCATGGCTAGCGACAACGGTGTCTCCTAACATCGTGGGATCGAACGATGAGCCACCATTCAGACCAATCTTTTGTTGTAGTTGGCTGGGCAGTTTATTCAGTGCCAATTCTTTGGCGTCTCGATACCTTTGCAAGGTCCTGCTTGAGATGGCGAAGATTCTCAATCTGCACATCGAGGTCCACGTCATCGTGCCCGCTAAAGTCATAATCCACACTGTAGCCGTCAAGAGCTACAGGAGGAGGCAATATTCCTCCATCAGCACTCCCATGACTGCTCTGCGTGCGCCTGGACTCGGAGCTTGTTAAGTACAGGCCAGCACGCATAGGGGGCTCATTGGGAGATATGCTGGCATCCGGCCGTGGGCCACTAACAGTTCTACTTAGAGATTCCAAAAGGGGTGTGTCAAAATCGTCAATCCCGGCGTCAAGAAGGGCCCCACCTATGTCAACTAAGCGTTGGCCATCAGTATAGGCCGGCTGCTCCGAGATAACTATTCGCGCGACGTTGATGAGTAAACCAAGAACTCGTTGGTATTGTATATTGAGAGCCTCAAGTACCTGATTCGCAGCCTGAAGCTCACCCTTCGCGGTATCGACAGCCTTACGTAGTTGCTCCTGATCTTTGGAGCCATCGTCCATAGCATTAGAGAGTGTTGCGTTTTGCTCGCGAAGATAAGCAATCTGCTCGTCCCGGTCCGCCATAAGAACCTCCAAGCGCTTGAGCTGTGTCTCGAGTGCGAGGCAGGATTCACAGGGAACTGGTGACGTTGTCCCCAGTGGAAGTAACTGCTCTACAAAGCTTGTGCTATAAGAGTCCGGCGCTCCAATAAGGAATGCTGGGGCCTGGCTACCCGACAAGGAGGTAGACAGCTCAATTGTCTGTATGGCACAATCCTCGCGCCGAGAATGTGCATCCTGAAGAGTGCCAAGTTCGAGTAAGAGGTCTTCTTGTACGGCTTCAAGACTTGCACGAAGGGCCGCCTCCTCCTTTTGCGCAGCCTGTGCGGAGGCAAGCTCGTCCCTAAGTCTTGCGTTTTCTGCCTCAAGGTGTTCAACCTCTGTACGGTCAGGAGCCTTTGAAGAACCTCTTCGTCGAAGAGCCTCGACCTCGCCCTGCTTTTCCCGAAGTCCGCGTGCCGCGACGGTTGTTGCTGCCGTGATTTCCGCGATCAATTCTCTACCGCGGGTATTATCTGCTCGAAGTCGAGCGTTTTCAGCCTCAAGCATCTCAAGACGCTTGCGATTGGCACCATCATTTGCGATCGCGAGGAGCAGCTCCTCATTGACGCGCAAGTCGCTGGCACGAAGCCGGAGCGCCCCTTTGAGCCGATTAACGTAGGCTCCTAAAGCTTTAGCTTCTCGGGTATGTGCCACGACCTCACCCCGCAATCTCTGAACCTCGAGCCGAAGAGAGGCGAGCTCTGCATCATGACGTAGACGATCTCTTGTGGTCATTAAAAAGATGGAAGCTGAGCTGCTTATAATTTATTCCCACTGGAAAGCATTCTTCTGAGCGTCCACTTATCTCTTATCAGTGACCTGAATGGTTATCTAGCTACTGAATGACCTAATTGATGAGAACAACGTTCTAATCCCCCGTTTTCGGGTATGGAATGAGTGTTCCATATCGAAGTTGTCTTTCTTCAATCGTTGTTATCGTACTACATCCTGAGCTCTTGCTCATACGCAATATGCTTGGCTCCAGGCTTGAGGTGAATAGTCTTTCAACCCACATGATGTGCCAGACTTCTATAAGGTTTGGTGATAGGGATTTGGATGTTTCACCTTTCAACGCGTCCACCATAGGTGGCGCGTCAGTATAGCTACAACCCCATCTTGGAAGCGAGTCCGGGGTGCCATTCACTTCTCTTATCCTCCCCTCTTCCAATTGAGAGGTGAGGATATTAATCCTTCTTCTTGCTTAGGATTCCTCGCAGTTGCTCACAGACTGGACCATAAACGCGCTCGACGTTCAGCCCCACAAGCCTTCCATCAACGTCATAGAAAGTACCGATCGATTCCCGTGATAGTTCCTGTCGCTTGAATGAGACGACGTACTCCGCTGTAGATACATCGAGACGGCCCGAGACGCGTACCTTCTGGCCCTCTTCATCACGTAGGACTAGGATCGTCCGATCCCACGTATCGAGGAAGCGATACACATAGTAGAATGACCAAAAGAGAACCACTCCTACAGCGAGAAAGGGTCTCTGCTCGTCGAAGGTAAGACCGCCGATGGCTGGGAGGGCGACAGTAAGGCCGGCGATCAGTACGGTAAGCCAGCCCACGACTAGAACGGGAAGCTTGGGTGATTGGACTTGAGTCAGACCTCCAGCATACGCGAGCTCCGTTATGGCCTTGACAAGGGTCTGCTCCACCTCGAGCTGGTTGTCCAAGTTGATTCGCGTCCGGTCTACGACGAGCTTCGAGTGTCGTGCTGGTTTCGATACTGGCATCAGGGAAATGAAATTGTTGTCATTCGAGCACCATGGCCAAGTCAAAGCGGGCACGTGTCATTCCCCTCACTAAGGTCGAGAAAAAGCCTCGCGAGTGGAAGGAGCAGCTCATCCGGAACATCCGAGAGTCCTTCGACACGTATGGTGATGTGTATGTGATCGAGGCCCATAACATGACCAACTGGGCCTGGAACCAGTTGCGTACTCAGACGAGGGCGACCAGCCGCCTCTTTATGGGGAAGAACCAGGTGATGCGCTTCGCTTTAGGTAAGTCTGAAGAGGATAGTTATCGTCAACGTACCTGGCAACTCGGACGTCTTCTTCGTGGCATGACCGGCTTACTGTTCACAAATGCCACCCGTGACGAACTGGAAAAGGCCCTTGCGGCCTCGAAAACAAACTGCAGTGCTGTGGGTGGAGATATCGCCACTGAAACTATTCTCATCCCAAAAGGCCCACTTGATCGTGATCGTTATTCCTTTTCTCTCGAACCAGAGCTGCGCAAACTCGGCTTACCAACACAGCTACAGAATGGTATCATTCATGTGATGGGTGATTACACTATCTGCCAGGAAGGCCAACAATTGACTGCGGCACAGGCGCGGTTGCTCAACCATTTCGGCCACTCTCTTGGACAACGGTCTCTCTCGATACGCGGGGTTTGGCATAAGGCAACCGAGGACCTGGACATTCTCGACGAGGACTGCCTGGGATTGCTCGATGAGTCGCTTGATGAGGCGGAAGAAGATAGTGCTTCTCCTTAAGAGTGTAGGATGTAAACGAAAATGAGTACGCGTACATTGGAGTCTGAGGTGGCGAAGCTCGTCGCTACGTTGCGTTCTTTGCGGTACCCGACCTATGACATCGAGCGCGTACATGGGGGGCTCCTCCCTCCAATGGACTACAACGGGGCGACGTCGGTTCTCCTAGACCTGATTCGCTGGCTTCAAATCGAGGCCCTTCCAGTCTATTCCGACTTCCTCTCTTGTTATGTCGCTAATCCAAAGAGTTTAGACCCGCAAGCATCGGTCTTCGTCATGTATAACACAATCATAGACCTTCTCCATTATGACCCACGGGTCGCTCCTGAAGCCTTCTTGGACTCGGTTAGTGGAAGTATTGCGGCCGGGTTACACGAGGTACAGTACTACCGAGTCCGCACAGTGCGCATATATGCGAAGCTCCTATTCGACCTCGAAGCACGCTGGATCCGGATCTCTTCAGAGAATATGCAGGAGACTCAGGGCTTCATTGTCCTTCTTCCACCCGACTTGAAGCCTCAAATGCCTCACGTCGCTCAGCGTTGGTTTAGACACCCTGGGATCAATACACACCCACAGTTGAACGCCCTTTATCGGGGTGCTGTCTCAGATACTGTTTCTACAGCGTCCGCGATATCGTACCGTCCACCTGTGCAATACCCATATGAAACTCCTCCAGCTCGACCTTCGTCTGTTTCGACCACAAGAGCATACTACCTACACCATCCAGGTGAGAACCCTCCATCTATGCGCGCGGAGGCTCCAACCACAGAGCGTTTGGCTGCTAGTACACGAGACGCAGTCTACGTCGGCCCACGGGCTAGTTCATCCCTTCGTTCACACTCCCGTACTCGTTCACGGCCACAGTCACGCACCCGTAGCCGAGAGCGCTCGTCAATGGTCGCCGTTGACGTGGCTAGACTCCCCGAGGATGTGAAGTACCGTCTGAGACGACAATGGGATCCTAACCCCGAGGAAGATATTTCTTCTGAGTATTCAGGTGACTATTCTTATTCCTATTCTGAGAATTCCGAGGAGAGCCTTGATAGGTCGCATCGCCATGAGCAACGACGAACTCGTACGTCCTCCAGGCGTGATCGTCAGCCACGACGTCACTCCCGACAGTACACGCGCCGAAAGAGTCGTGCCCCAACATTAGCGACCCGAGAGCTAGAGCACACTAGCAAGGTACGCGCGAAGAGTATTGAGCGAGGGGTCAACACCGATACTGGGCCAAACCATTCGTCGTTGAAGGAAGACGCCTCGATCCAGTCGTCTCCGAGTGCAAATCCCAGAGGGCTTGTTCCCCTTTCACCTAGTTCCACCCAACGGCTTTCTGACCAAAGAAACCTCCTCCAGCTCGGGCATGAGACGGCACAGAAGTACATCAACCCTCCCGTCGAAGTTCATGAATATCCACGCCAGTCGATGCCTCTTCAACAAAGCTCCGTCTATCCCGCCTCGAATTCAGATCCGTCATCGCAACTACTGCAGACGACAGGTGTTATCCAACAGCCCGGAATGCTAGTTAGCGCGCAGTTACCAGAACTGAATGTGCACAAATCCGTCGTGCCCTCTTCCAATTTTCCTGTCAGTAACAGCATAGCACCCGAGATGCGAGCTGTTCCATACCATTCTGAGGTCTCCTATCCTATGGGTGCAAGCGTGGCACCTCCGACCTATCAAGCGCACTTTCAGGGAATCCCACAGCCACAGCCACCCCAATACTATAGGATCGGAGGGGGGGATGGTCCTGTCCTTACTCCAGCTCATCCGCAGCATCCTCCTAGCCAGAGCGAGATCCCTTGCGAGACCAGTCAGTTGTATTGTCAATCTGCGCCGACCGCTGGGTCAACCCCGAATGTTATTCCTTCATATGGCCTCCTGAAGGATCCCTTGCGGCATGTAGATGTTTCTCACACTCAGCCCTCGTCACTTTCAAATGTGACACTTCCTCAGCCATCAACGACGCGGTCTTATCCCACTTCGCAACGATTTGATCCCCACTCTTCGGGAGGGGCCCCTTCTGCGCCTTCCGAACCACCACTCTACCATATCGACTTACAAAGATCTCTTGGACAACGACTAGACCCAGAGTTGGAGGCTCGAATCAATGACGAGATCCATCGCGCAGAGGCTGACTCTCGCACGCTAATTGAGTTGGAGAAAGGAGAGGTTATGCGTCAACGCGAACGTAGTTACACATCTTCACCGGGCAATGCACCTCCCACGGCAGAACTAACCTCAGAACTGCCACAAGTATCACCATCTGCCACCCAACAGTTTCAAAGTTCACAAGTGTACGAAAAGACGGGATCCCGCTCTCCGAACGATGATAGCACAGAACGTCTGGGAGCTTCCTCACGGATTCCACCCGTAGCAAGTCGTATCGCCGCGGCGATGGGTCAGTCACACGGTCCAGCATCCCTACCTCCAGATTATACCAGCGTCGTTACTACCACGCTCTCAGATACTCCTCCAATGCCGCAAAGGACCTCCGGGCCGACGTACGCAGACAGCTTGATCGGCCGTGAGCTAACGAGCGGCTATAAACAGCGTGTAATGAACCTCATACAGGAATCAAGCTCGACACCCGACACCGCAACAGCCTACACCGTTGCAAACGATTTGATGCAACCTTATCGGCATGTTCCTCAGCCGCTCGTCAGTCAACTTGCAAGCAGGACGTCACACAGCGGTTCTTCTGCTAGCACTGATCCCAGCTCATTGGCTTCACAGGTCCCATCCGGAGCCCAGCCCGTCCACGACTTGACCGCCGATGATCTTCGTCGAACCGAACGTCCCTTTGTCCCAGAAAGCACATCAAGCTCCACGATTCCTGAGCTGGTTATCTCTCAGCCCATCGAGTCTCGAGGGACACACTCTGTCTCTGCAAGCAATAGCATTGCAACGAGCGCGTATGGACGCAATACGCTCCCACCAACATATTCCCTTCCACATGAGGCTTCGCGGCGCACGAATTACACGGAACCTTTGGCACAGTCGCGTGGAGACATCATTCTCCCACCAAACGACATATCCCAAGCTGTTGGAATTCTGACTCGCGAGATCGAAAGCGTCCAACGTGACCTCTCAACGGCCACGCACAATGCAACAGCCTCACTGTACAATACGGGTGCTGGAAGATTTGACGACCGAACGACAACCTCGAGCACGAGAGATTATCTCCCGCGCCCAACGTCTACTCCAACAACGGTATCCACCGACCACCACGCCGCACGGTCGCAGCCGAACACAAGCGTTTTGAGCAGCGTGAATACTCTCTCACAGAAGAGTGTTCGTTTCCTCGACCCAAGCGCGAGTGTCTCTTCCGTTCATGAGATTGAGACGGACATTCCCACTGTTTCCTTACAAGAGTCGACCTCACTTCCTCAGCCATCGGTTGGAACCTCGTCTACCAACCTCTTCCGTCGAGGCTTCGATACTGAGAGCCGCCAGGTATTGAATAGTGCTGCCGACTCACTAACGCGCTCCTCCGGACGTCTTGACCGCATCAGCGAACTGAGCCAAGGGAATACTCGTAGCGAAGTGGTGCCATCACTCCCAACTCCTGATGAAACTTCATCCCGTAGTGACTATCGCGCTTCAAGGGGAAGATCCGATGGCAGCACGAGTCAACTACTCCCAATGCCATCGAGTACCACAAACCCTGATATGATTTCGAGCACGGCCCAACCATCCTATACCAATCAGCGTGTGGGGCTTGCTCAGTCGACCGAAATGATCTCCTCTGCTGCAAATCCGCCGATAGCCGCAACGACAATGACGCTCTCCCCTGGAGGGCCGAGTTATGCAACGGGGACGTACGAGAGCCCTAAGAGCCTAAGCATGGTGCCGCCGCAGCGCTATCCCGTCCCTCCAGCGCCGGGCGCTGCTGTTGACGCTCTTGGCCTACTCGTAGCCAATGCAGGGCGGGAAGGTACTCCTATCACAAACTCATCAGCCCCAACCACTGGGAGTTCGGAGGTCTTAAATCAGAGTACCGGGAGTGCGAAATACACCCCACTCAACGGGTACCAGAACGGAGGGGAGAAACCGGAGCAGGTGGATACCACTCGACTTCATGAGCTTCTTCGCCAAGGGAATCAGTTGATGAACGATGTCGACCGCATAGGAGACAAGTTTACGTCGACGATGGGTCCTTCGTCCACCACTGGGACGATCGCGGGAGCTGGAAGCCTAGGTAGCACAAGCGCGACATCAGCGATCCATTGAGTGAAACTAACACTAAGAAGGTCCAATAATCCCCCGCTCCATGCTATATGGGGGGTATCTCTCCGCCAGAAGTTTATAATGGTCGCAAAGAATCCCAATGATGACCCGCTGTAGGAAGCTTCGGAGACGAGTATTGACGTGTTCAGCGAGTCTCTTAAATAGCTGCTCCGAGCGCTCGTGGCGCTCGTGGTATGCGTTCTTCATCTGGATGGCTAGAATGTCTGTCTGCACTACGGTGTCATACGCCTCTCGTAACCCTCGGAAGGCGCGCATGACCGCTGCTCGCTCGTAAATCTGTCGACCGATAGTGAGGAACTCGAATATCATGCTCTGTAGGATGGTATCCTTGATATTGCGAAGATCTTCGTTGGATACGGTCACGGAGTCCTCAGAGGGTACGATCTCTTGTTTAGGGCAAGAGGTAAAGATATCGATTTGGGGTATCATACCAAAGGATGGCTGTGGCGTCGGCTGCGGCTGCGGCTGGGATGAGGCAGGAGGGTGGGTGGGAAGGTTGAAAGGAGAAGCCGTAATCCCACCAGTTGGAGGTGCACATCCAAGGGACAGGAATGTAAGCGTATTCGTGGGAAGATCTGAGGACGATAATGAGGAAGACTGAGTGGAGAATATCTGTTTCGGAGCAGGCTCGGTAGGCGCTGGTTCTGGGTGCTCGGGGGAAGTCAAGACGTTATCCTCCCGCTGAGCGATTAGGGTGGAGGTATGTTGACTAGGCTCGGCAAGAGAAGAGGTATCTGATGATAGAGAAGGTGGAGTGTCTGATTGTAGCGACGCTGATGCTGGTTTCAGAAGGAGGGAACCCAAAGTCAACGGGAGGGGGAAGTGCTTTGAGATAGTATTGAAGAGCATAAAGTTATCGAAGGACCAGGCCAGTCTCTGATATTCCAGGTGCCAGGAGATATGTGGTGGGACGGGGTATACGTAAAGCTCTGCAATGCTTTTCCAACTATCCTTCTGTCCCTCAAAGAGCTTTCGAGGACAGAAGTAAGTGCGCTGACGCTCAAGAGAATAGGGGCCCCAATGCTCAAGGTCGACCTTGTAATGAGAACGCAGATCAATGGCACCAAGAAAGTGCATCAAAGTCTGGCGGGAGTTATCACTTGCACGAACGGTCTCGGCTAAGGTGGGGAGGATGATATCACCCTCGAGGTAGTGAGTTTCATCTCTTGAGAAGCGATCACAAAGACGAAAGACACGTCGAAAGTCATCCTCATACTTCTTATCGATGCAAAGTAAGTCCATCGCCCTGAACAATGTAACTTCTCTATCGAGAAGCGCTTCAACCAGGATTTGGCACCTTAACATCGCCACTGTCAAACACAAAGCGTGGCTGAGGATGGAAAGAAGCGCCTCATCGAATGTCATCATATCGAGGTTGATACTAGCACAAGCATCAATGAAGTCGAGACAATCTTTGAGTCTGGCCTCCCCGACAAAGCCACGTAATTTCTGATAGACCTCTCCGATCATATCGTCAGGGTCCGGCTCTGGGGCGCTAAAGGACAAGTGTTTCGGGTATATGACGCGAAAGCAATGGAGGACCTCCTGGAACTCCTTCGTCGCGGCCCCAAGGCTCTGGTTCAAGACCTCACAATATAGGTCGTCACCGAACGCGAATTTTCTAGCCATGACGTTTGCGTCCGGTTCTTGGCTCCCGGTCAAATAGGGAGTACAATATAGATGGAGGCAGACGGGGAGAAGCCCGGCGTAGAAGAGGACGAGCCCAAGATCTGTCCCAATGGGGCCAGTTTGCGATCGTCGAAAATCGATAGCAAGCATCCGAAAACGACTCACGAAATATGCCTCTACAAGGGAGATGGGATGTGGCGTGTACAGGAAGAGGTCGCGGATGAGGTACGCGTATGTGGTGCATAGTTGTTCTTCAGTCCTATATTTGCGTTTGGCATCGGCCGCATTTGGACGCGTGTATGGGACCACCCAGCGGTCGATAAAGGGGAGGCCAGCCCTATGCTCGAAGTCCGGGTCGAGAGTAACGGTATCGTGTGGGAGGTATGAGAGAGCCGGCATATTTTTGTGCGATCATCGTAAGCTTAATCTTCAATGATCAAGGACTGCCTTCCCTCTGGAAGCTCGACGAGGAGGGACCATCTGATGATCCCGTAGCCTTAGTTCTTGACGTCTATGCCATTCTGATCAGATCTCTCTAAAAAGGGGGAGGGAAAAAGTAAATGACTGATATTTCATTTCCATCGAGTCTAAGACCCTTGCTACTACAGCGTAAGGAGGACCAGGACATCTGGCTTTCCGAACGCAAGATGAACTATCCGACAGCAAAGAATCGGGCGTGCCGTGAGGCTGCACAACAAGCTCTCAAAGAATCTGGAGCTTATGTCACTAATCCACAGCCAAACCGGTTCAAACCAGAGTACGAACAACGGGTTATAACTGGGAAGGCTGGCTCACACGTCATTGTCGCCCAAAGAGCCCCCTCCCTTCTCGACCGACTACGTTACTCCAGCATTCGAAAGGAGGATTCACTTCTTCTCGAAATCCTCACTTTCATCAGAAAGGAGAATTGGTTCGACCCACCCGCAGATGGAACCATCAATAGCGAGAGTGACGATTCACACGGTCAAAAAGACGGGAGTGAATAACCTAAGCATCCTTTTTGATGTCGCGCAGACGGCGAATCGTCGCACGGGCGGTGTTCGCGGGCTCGGTGTGGAGCGTGTAGGCGCCGCCCGCGATCGTCTTCTCGCAGGCCCGGCACTTCCAGATCCCGCACGCCGACCTGCGGACCTTGTCCTTCGCACAGAAGGGGCACGTATACTTCGCCTTCTGGTTCCTCTCAATCTTGAGGAGCTGCTTGCGAGCGGCCCGCCCGTAGCGCGTCCCGTACTTCCCAGTCAGGCCGACCTTCTTCGTTCGTCTTGCCATCTCATGGCCCCTTTTTGGATGCCTCCCAAATCCAATTTAAAGTGGCTCCGACCCGAGTGCCGTCAGGAGCATGAGACTACAAACATGGGTGGCGCAGACCGTGGCGCTGCTAACGAGGGGGGCCAAGTCGGGCGAGAAGGCGGCCAAGGCGTCCAGGAGCACGAAGATCTGGGATAGGCCACGAGGCCGAGTCGACCCGGTGAAACAGATGGAGAACCCAAGCATCCCAACGGCATTAAGAATGGCGCCGAGGAGCCTCAGAAGCCCGGTCAGGCGCAGTGATGCGGTGAGATTGAGGGTCCCAACGAGGACTGATAGGAGTGTTGGGAGTAATAACGAGACGTTGCTCCAGGAGACGTCGACGATGTCTGATATCTGCGCCCAAGCATCTCCAATGAACGCTCGAGCGTGTGAGAAGTGCGTCGCGAGTGGCGATTCGGCTTGAAGGTGTTCATCGCCAAAGGTTATGGCTTCCCGCGAGTTTTCCGCTTGTGCTCTTAGAGAGCGCTTTCGTTCTTCTGAGGTTAGGGTGCGTAGGACTCGCCGGCATGCTACGACGCGATTAGTTCGGTATAGGTTGTTAAACGGGTGAGCCTGTAACCTCTCACGAAGAAGATTCCACTCATCAACCTCAAGCCTTTCAAGACTAGTCACGGAGGGAAGTGGTACCTCGGGTGAAGAGCCCACCCTAGGCGTGCTGACGATCTCCGATGGGATGAACTCTGTCAGAATACATTGCTCTCTCGGCACTCGTGCCTTCGGAATGCTTTCGCCTTTGAAGTGCATCCCAGTGGTACTCCTCTTTCCAATCCGTGTGTACGTGCTCTTAATCGTCGTGGTTTGAACTAGGGTGAAGCAGACGTACATCCCGGCCACCCCTATCGCTAAGACACATGGAGCTAACGCCCCTCCATACCCTGGGACGAGTAAGATGAATCGAATCTCCATGTAAAGGAACAGAAGCACGGGATAAATGCTATCCCCCTTGTGTTCCATCAATACCCGACGCATTCGAACAATCCCGATGGCGGCGGCTATGGGCGTTGCCGTGCAAAGCCAAATGAGGATCGATGTCGAGGCGTCAAGCTCAGGTAACTTCGCTTTCCCTTGTATCGCGGTTGCAATGTATCCATATAAGTCCCAAATCGATGGAAGACGTGTCGAAGTAAATACCTTGTCTCCTAGTAGTCTATCGAGCTTGCTTAACGCCGCAGGGCATGAGGTGGAGGTGGGAGGACCATGAATATGTATCTGAGGGTCGAGCCCTTGAGTCCCCACCTCCAATCCTTTAAGAGAGGTCTGCGCAAAGCCGAAAATATCGAGAAAGAGGTCTAAGCTGGACCTCCGTTTGAGAAAAAGGACATGAGTCATGACAAGTAGGCCATAAGCACCCACTTGTACTAAGAGGAAGTTAACACAACGGCCCAGGATCAAATGGATAGGTCGCCGTCTTTTATGTGTCGAGGGACGTCCAGGGGTGAGAATCCACGCGATACAAAGCAAATAGCTCGCAACTACTAATGGGAGATAGCTCGGACTGAAGCCAAGGAGGACGACGCCGAGCAACGAAGCCATTAGAAAACGGAGAGTTGCCAGGTAGTACACGAAGAGGAAGGAAAGCGCCAGTTCTGCGACGGTGGACTCATAGACGATCAAGCATGGGATTGCAAGGGCGGAAGTGCAGAAGCAGGCGATAACGAGGGCGTAGAACCCCGAACGGAACGGATACTTATCTGAGTCTCTAAGTGCTCTGTTGAACGTTTGAGCTATTCGTCTTGTAAATCGTTTATAAAGGGTACCGAGAATGGTCCCCACGATTCCGTCCAATCCCAAGCATACGGCAAGAAGGGCTGGCCGCCGGTATGCCCCAAGGCCGTCGATAAGCCGATAGACCAGAACCCTGTATGCTCCCGATGGCGTGAACGTGATGATTGGCAGGTCCCCCACGTGCTCGCGGGCGACCCGCGTGATGATCCGGCCTAGTTGCGCGAATAGAAGAAGAGGACCCAATAACAGCCCGTACATTTTTGATGTCCGAGCCACCGTTGAAGAGAGATGGTCTTCTGGCTCTTGTGCGGCGGGCCGTGACCCTCCCCGACTGGGCGACGCGCCAGGCTATCGATCAGTTCCTTACGGAGGCCATTAAGGACGACACCCTAGACGTATGCGATCTTCTTGTTAAGGCTTTAGGCCGGACATCAACGGAAGCTCAAGTCGCCCTCCTACACCAGGTCGTGGGACGAATGCTTCGGACCTGCCCCAATGCCGGTACTCTTCAAAGTAAGTTGGAATTGGTATTGCAGTTAAGCCAAACGAGAGTCAATCACCAAGCATGTCTTCTCTGGATTCTTGAAAGGCATACTCCAACGGCCATCTTTCGCCATCTCCTCTCACAAGGAGGAACCCTTCCGGCCGTGGTGAAAGCGTCCCGCATCTTCCGCCTTCTTCTTGAAGTTTGTCTCTCCTTTGAGGAGGCTATAGGCCTTCTTGTGCATCGGCTTTCCGAGGCTGGGGTTGAGTCCCAAGCCGACCTCCTAATAGTTTCCTTTCTTCGTCAAATAGGGATTGTATATCCCGTATCGTATTCATACCTACTGGTCCTAGAATGTAGAGACCTTCGAGGCTCGAAGCTTCTTGCGGCCCCCTTAAGGTTGGCTGCATGGTTAGCCTCAAATGCTTCTCCTAACAAAACTTCCTTATATATCTCGCGTCTTCTTAGTTCCCTCTTCGCCGCCATTGCTTGTCACGCCCTGGAAGGTGACCGGGTGCGGGCAGCACTTACCATCACGAGGGCTGTCGATTCGAAGTGTGTACTTCTTAGTGCTCTTCAAACATCCTTCATCCAAAGTTCCCAATTCGGATATGCCGATTGCATCCTTTGGGTATCAGGACTGGAACTGATCGCCGGGGATATCGGACATAACAGGGTGGCCGCATTTGTTCGACCCATTGTCACCAATTTGCATACCATGCTACTCAAGAGTTCCATCAAGCTTCGTGACATCGTCTCACTGGTGGAGGCAATAACGCTCTTAGCAGGCTCCTTATCCCTTCCAAAGGAGCTGGAGGAAGCCATCAACGTGATAATCGAACGTGTTATAGAGCTAACGAGTAGTACCCCTGCACAATCAAACCAAGCCGTTCGGGTGTGCCAGAAACTTTATGCTCTCAATCGTCTTGCGACCATCAACGGGTTGATAGCGGCAATTGACAAGTATGACGACTTGATGACTAAAGACTCCTTTGTAACGGCCATCCAGCTCCTTAATCAAGTGAAAAGGGCCGATCCTACACCACTGCCCTCAAACGTCGGGCGCATCGTCATGAGCGTTGCATCCATGGCCGGGTTGGCATCTCTTGAAGGATTCGGAGGTCGCTTGAAGCTTCATACCTGCCTCACAGAACTGTGTACTCAATCGGGTCAAATCCAAACCCTACTCTCGGACCCCTTCCTCTCGCACTTACTCCAACGTGTCGAAAGGCTATTAAGTGGAGTTCCACAAGAGTTCTCACGCGCCTGTGGCTTGATTTGTCTATTCATATGGCTTTCGGCTGGAACACAGCATGAACAGGAGATCCTTCCGTTCATCCCTCGCCTCAGTGGGCGTTTGACGATGGAGGGATGCATTGGACCATGCTGTTGGGCACTTTCTGAGATCCTTATGAGAGGAGAACTTCTTCCCACAACCGTCATTGAAACCCTTTCCACCTTGGTTTCGGAAACGATGATTGAACGGTATGGTACTGTAAGCCGTACAAGTCTCACGCCACATGACGAGAAGCATCAAGTTGAGGCATATTTGGAGGTTCTTTTAGGTATCTGTAATAGTTTTCTCAAACCTACTTATTCCCATAACCTAGTTCATGTTCCTCAAACTATCTTTGAAAACGTCTATCGAATGGCTTCAATATTACCAGAGATCGTCCCCTTGGTCGGGAAACGGATTCAACGTAACATTGAAACGGTTCTTGTTCAATGTGGTCGTATCTGTGGTCCAGTGGATGCATGTACCCTTCTTTTCCCTATGTTAGCCGCGCCCGAGCCACGACAACGGAAGATTTGTAGCCGTGCGTTGGGGAGGATAATTGGGGTCTTCGGGTCACAATATTGTCTTGGTCCTCTTCTGGTGGAATATGGCGGTGTTAGTAACCTTGGCTTGAAGAAGTCGATTCTTCAGGCGTTACAATACTACTTTGATCACTGGACTACATCAGCCACATGGGTGGGCTCTCCGGAGCTTCGTCTCACAGACTTTCTTGCAATACTAGAAGGAACCAACTCTCTTGTAACGATGGCTCTTGCCGAGCGGGAACGAACGCTTCGTATCCAGGCGATATGGACCGTTGGGTCTTTATTCATGGCCTGTCCAACCATATTCCAGGTGTTATCCGTTGCGATCCACTATTTGAACATGTTCTTCCCGAACGTTCTAGATCGAACGGATGAAGCGATGCCCGAAGCAGTGGAACGAGCGATGATGGCCATCATTCATCTTCTCGGATCGTCTCTGGTCGGCTCGTACCTCACTCCAGGGTTATTACACATTTCTACACGTGTTAGAAGAGCATATCGGACTATCTTTGAAGCCTGTGAGAAACAGCGAGGTGCGTGGTTATGGACAACCTTACCCGCAACTCCAGAGCTGGAGCTTACACGAGATGCTCATTTGAAAGGGTCTTGTATCATTCAACAACCATTACAAATAATATCTTCGACGAAGGTTTGCACAGATGTTTTAGCCTGGAGCTATGGCGAAGCTCCTACAAAGTCCGTAGACCTTTTCTGCTCAGATACGATCCTACGTATCAACAGTCTTTAATCCTTGAGGAAAATGCTTTATGTGTTACTTGCGACTTATAACGAGTCTGAGAATATCGGTGCCGTCATCTATCATATCGCAATGACATGCAAGAACGTACACTTCATCCTGGTAGACGACTCCGAACGTGGGACGACCGTCATGGAAGCCAAAACCGCCTTCGAAGCCCTCAAGGTCCCTCACTCGATCTTCCATAACAGATTAAAGGGTGGGTTAGGAAACGCTTATCATCAGGGCAACGATGAGATCCAACGCCTTCGAGCGATCCAGCGGTCGACCGACGACGCCGTTGCGGTCTGCGATTGCGACCTATCTCATGACCCGCATGATGTTGCACGGTTGTCAGCCTTGTGTAAGGATGGGGTGATGGTGGCTTGTGGAACACGTTATGCTCGCGGGGGAGCCGTTGCTGGCTGGCCCACGAGGCGCGTCATCATTAGCACCATCGCAAACGGCCTTGCTCGCCTCATACTTGGACTTCGGACTACCGATTGTACTGGTAGTTTACGAGTCTATAATGCTGACGCCTTCAACCACCTCATCGCTCAAACGAAAGCCCCCGGGTTCGCGGTCCAATTGGAGCTGATCGCACGTGCAGAATTCGCGGGGTTACATACCGTCGAACTCCCGATTTGCTTTACCGAACGAGTGCGTGGTACAAGCTCCTTCTGCCGGAGGGAGGCCTGGGCCTTCCTCCAGACCCTCGGGTACGTCTGGCTCCAGCGCTGGATGCCACGTGAGCGCTTTGCCTCGCTTTAACCATCGGGGTAAACAAAATATGACTAACGACCGAAACCTTGATTGGAACAAGACGACGGGCCCGCTCCCTTATATGTGGGCGGACCTCGAGCTTCCGGTCTATGAGCTCAGCGAGATCTTCCTCCCCGTCGACATCTCCACAGCGCACTTCGCAACCTCTCGTACCTCCTTCCTCTCCGTCTTCGAGACAGAACTCAAGCCCGATGAGGCCCACAAGCAGTATGACGCGGTGGTCGAGGGGGCGACCTGTACCTTGGTCCCAGGTAACACGAAGGGTGGGCGGCGATCGATTGGAGATCTGGCAAAGGATGTCGCAACCTTTGCAAGGTATGCAGACTCCCCACCCCTTTCCTCGCGTGCCGTCTTCGAACGGATACGGGGAGACCTTCAACGGGGGTCCGATAACCCGAAGCAAGCGATGCAAGCACTTCTATACTACTTGTTAGGAGTACGTTTAGACTTTACCTTGCCCCTGCCCCTCAATCCGGACGTCATCCTCTCGCGCGCGTTCCTCCTCGCGCTCTTTGAGGAGGGAAGCCTTTTGAAGCTGATTGTCTCCGGCTTCAGCGCGACGTGCAAGGAGTGCACGATAGCTCTCCACGATCTCAAGGCGGAGACGACGCAAAATGCGAGCAAGCAGCTCTCCCAGATCCTCATCCTTTACATGCAGGTCCTACACCTAGTCTTGACATCTTTGAACTTGCGTGGAATCTCCATCTTCGAGCCCAAGGATGCCACGCCCATCTACAGCTATTCCAAGTACACCATCCTGATCATTCGTCCCCTCGCTGACCTCCTGATTGGCTTGGTGCAGGCGGACTCTACGCAGACCAACTCCACGTTCAACAACACGATTGCACGCTGTGTCGCCAGCTACCGGCCGATCGCCTTGATGCGGCAGGCGCTCATTGCATTTTTGGGCTGTTTGGGGGACCACAAACAAGCACGTAAGTGCCGTGTGTTGAAGGCCTCGATGAGATCAACCGACGACTCCCCAATATCCGTCTGCAAGTCTGTCAAACGACTCCCACCGCCACGCTTCCGGGGATATGTCAACCCGACGTCCTCTTTGATCCTTTCACTTGTCAAGTATTTTGAAGGGTCGTATAAGCCGAGGAGCATGCCAATGGCGAACGGGTCACAGAACCCGTATGCGGCCGCCGAGGTGGTGCGCCAGGCGCAGCAAGCCGCGGAGGCTCTGACGGCCTTCAGCTCGCGCCAGACCACGCGACGGAAGATGATGCCTGTCGGAGGTGTGAGCGAGGACTGCGCCAACAAGAGGGATGACACACTCATGGCGCTTTTTCAATTACTCCCGAAGCCTGAGGTCCGTACCGGCCTTCTCTCGATCACGGAGCTGCATGGGGGACACCTGGCGATGAAGTTCAGTTGTGATGCACGTGACGCAATCATGCCGAATACGCAAGGAGCGTCCATTGGTGGACAAAAGGATTACGAGGGGACCGAGGGAAACCTGACGAACACGTTTGGGAACTTCGTCGTCACTCAGGACTATCGCCTATATCAAAGCCGTGTCGAGCGCGGGCTGACGACGATCTTTCCCTTCTCAGGACGCCCGATTAAGAACGGGAACCTTCAATACTTCGAGGGCTGCCTTGATAAAGTCCTACATTTCAACTATAGTAGCGACCGTTTCTCTAGCCTTAAGAAGAAAGAAATCCTGAAGGTCTTCCAGAGCGCTTTGCCTCTTGATGTGCAACGAAGCATGCTGGCTCGTATTTCGAATGAGGAGGAGTACGACCCTGATAACCAGCTTTCTTGTCTGCTCCGTCATGTCGACATGACACGTTTCATCGCAGCCCTTCTACGCCTGATGCTTTGTAGCGTTCCACACACTCTTGAGGCCGTCTTGACAAGCAAAGTTGCATCGAATGCCGTGGGAGACGCTGTTAAGGGTCTCTTTTCGAATAACGCCGCCCCCTCCATCAGACACATTCGAGAATCGGTTCTGAAGAGCACCCTCCATACTCTCCTCATCCTTCAGTCCAAATCGCGCCAGATGCACCCGACCTTCGGGTTATTCATCGCGAAGATCATCCAGCTCTGTAACGGGCGCGGTTGCGGGCTTGACGCCGTGATCGCGACGATGTCCCTCCCGGCCGCCGCATACATTATGGGGGCGGATACACGGACGCCAACGACCGGGACCTGCCTCTTTGCCGTAGGTGCGGTCCAAGGCCAAGGAGCTGGAGGGCATGGGAGTCGGCTAGTCCTTACGCCCGAGGAGGTTGCCGCAGATGCAACGGAGTTCATGCAGACACGGTTTGCGAAGGGGAACTTCCCTACCGACTCCGTCATTGACCCCACGAAGCCCTTACATGCTCTCGCTTGTAGCCGACGGATCTTCTGTCTTTTGACGGCATCACGATGCTTCTATGGGTATGTGGCACACTCTCCAGCACGGGCACAAGAGGCGATCGCACTCTACTCAAAGGTAAGCTCAAACTATATATCATGCATCCTTCAGTCATCAAATCCGAGTGTGAGCCAACAACAGACGCAGGCGGCACCCTCTTCTACGGGACCCGAGAACCTGAGTCAAACCACGGTCTTCTCGAAGGGCATTGGGAGGAAGGTGGGCGGGGGTGCGAATCAGCCGGGTACAGGGCAGCGAGGAGCTCCAATGACCTACATCCCGGGGAACCTGGCGAATATCATGGAGTTCCTACGTGGAGACAACAGTGTCAACAACCCGGCGAACATCAACACGTCTGCGACGTTGACGTGCAGCTTCCCAGGATACCAGCTCTCGAAGGCTAATAATATTTCGTCAATAATCATCCTCCTCAAGATTGCGAAGCAGGTCCTTCCATTTGCGGGTGGGGAGGCGCGTGTCTATGGAATCTTCGAGCAGCAAGGCCTTCCGGCCTTTCGGGAGTATGTGACGAAGTTGATCTACCAATTGGCGGTCAGTCCATGTAGCGAGGATAGTTGGCGTTGGACTCGGGATGTCGTCTCCACGAACTGGCAAACGTTTGCGGCGTTGGAGCGGCGGGTCATGAACCAGTTTCTCGAGCGCTATGTCTTTCAGGAGCAGGGGGCTCTTCCAGATATGTACCGTTGGGCCTATGAAGCACCCGAGGGGATTCCTCTTGATACAATCGTCGAGGAGATCCTCGCCCTCAGCCAGATCAATGCGGGATGGCCATATCATCGGATCGTTTAAACCAAGACAATGTTGAGATGATAAGGATGATGGGGGACGGACGAAATTAGAATGAATGGTTCTTCGATGGAGACGGAAGGGAGTTTAACTCAGCTATTGGGACGGCGTGTCAGAATCACACTGGTGGACGGGTGGGTAGAAGGCCTTCTACATTCGGTGGATCATTTTCTTAATCTTGTCGTCGAGGCGTGTGAGACGTCTGAGGGGGCGATGCGTGTGTGTGTCATCCGTGGAGGCTCCATCGTCGCCTTAGTGGAGAAGTAAATATGCTTTCGGACGCTCATTGTCATTTCTCCCCGACGTTTCGAGACAAATGGTTCTCGACGTCTTGCCGATACTTGATAAACGCGACGGGACCAAGCCAATTTGCTGAGCTCAAAGGCTTCCGCCAAGACCATGATAACGTTCGCGTTGGGTACGGTCTACATCCCTACTATCTCTCAGACGCGGAAAGTCCCTCCTCCCTCCTTATCTTATTGCGTCAGTACTTAGAGGAGGACTCTACAGCCTTTGTCGGAGAGATCGGACTGGATACTCGTCCTAACGCCATTGATGACTATTCCCTCGATCTACAGCTCGAGTTCTTCCGCCCTCAGCTGCAGTTGGCGTTCGCACTCGATCGTATGGTAACGATTCATATCATTTCAAGAAAGCCCGGACTTTGGCCTATTCTCATCAATGAGTTCAAAGAAGCATCTAGACAATACCCAAAGTATCAAGGTGCCGTCATCCTGCATGCATTTAATGGGTCAGCAGACGTCTTTGAACAGCTCGGACAGGCACTCTCCGGCTGTAAGGCACGCCTCTACAACTCGGTCTCCCATTTCCAACTTGATAGCAAATATGCACCAGCCTCTATTCGGGCTGCTGGTCCAACGCGTACTCTTATTGAGACGGATTGGTACCGTCCAGATCTTGACGATTGGAATGACCTGATTGAAAAGGCACTCAAACTCGTATCGGATGTCTTTGGGATTGACCGTGATGAAGCACTACTCTTGACAGCGCGGAACTGGGAACAGTTGAATTAAGGGAAAGGTGAACGTTTTACTTGAACACTTCCATGAGAGACTCCACAGCCCTATCGCACGCCGGACACTTCGTGACTTGCTCCTTCTCGCTACACTCCTTGCAGATGACATAGTGCTTGCATGGCATGCAGACTAGGTTCGGGGCATTCGTTCGACACTTGACGCACTTCGTATACTTCTTCGAATTGAGCAACTTACGAATCTCGCTGAGACACTTCTCGAGGGAGCGATTCAGCTGCTCTTCGGTGATTTCCGTCCCCTGCTCAATCCCCGAGCACGATAGTGAATAGAAGGCCTCAAAGAAGGACCTGAAGATTGCCATGTTATGGCTCTTGACCTCCGCCTGCTGTGCCTTCTTCGCCATCTCGCTATATGTCGCTGCAACGCGCTGACGGAGCTGCTCCATGTCCTTCTCGTCCATCGTCTCGATCGTCCTCAGACGAAGCATCTTGGATGCCTCGAATTGCTTGGACTTGGAAGCATGATTAAGAGCGGATAGGTTATTCCCATCACGAAGACGTCCCTCCTTTTCAAAAAGAGCCGTGAGAAGCTCGATGTCCCCATTCTTCGCCGCATAGACCATAGCGAAGGAGCCATCCTTAGCAACCATCCCTGCCTCCTTCTCGACAAGCAAGAGAGCGGCCTTCGTGTGCTTGTTCTCGGCTGCCCACATGAGCGCCGTCTTGCCGGCATCGTCGACGAGTCGGGCCTCTCCTTCGAGTAAGGCCGCGACCTTGGCCTCGTCACCATTCTTCGCAGCATCGATAAGTGTCCCAGTCATGTTCTCAACTTTTTTTCGATAGGACCCAGATTAGTTCACTTATTTGAACCAGGAGGAATGAAGGCAGATTGGGGGCGTTTCAGGGCTTAGTCGAGCTCGTACATCTTGGCGGTCGTTATCTCAAGGAGCTCAGTGGTCAACCCACTGGCCTTGACCCAACGAACGAATGCCTCCTTGCAATGAGTCTCGAAGGCTGCTCGCTGCTCGTCTGTGATAGACGTGTCCCGGATTTTCTTACTTAAGGCCACGAGCTTCTCCGAGCGCTCCTTCATCGTCTGACGGAAGACCAACGGCAAGATCAAGGGGAGAGCCTTTGTTTCTCCTTCAAGTACCTTCGACTCGAAGGGGACGAGAGCTGTGCAGTATGTTTTCGGGTCTATATATGTCAGGGTCTCCGAGATCCCAATCCCCAAGGGGCCAAAGGCTCGAATCTCGAAGTTCTCGCCTTGTTGGCATAGGTCAACCAAGTGCTGGGCTTCAAGCATACTATCGAGGGAGGGGTAGACGTAGTTGTACGGGGCAACCTTGTTCGTCTTGTTGTTGCAGTCATGCACGCAACTCGTACGACAAGTGACATGGAATAGGCAGTCCTCGACAGAATTGACCTTGAAGGCGTTACATAGAGATGAGAGCGTCATCCGCATGCATTGACAGACGGTTAGCGTGCCGGAGACGGTTCCAAGGACGACCTTCACGTTTCGACACCCTGCAATCAGGACGTGGGAGCATGGGGTGATGACGAAGACGGTACAATTGCTACACCCAGTGATGACAAGGGTTGATGGTGCATGGCTTGGCGAGCCGAAGACCCCAACCCCGGCTTTTGAAAGCCCTTTTAGTAATATGTGGTTATTTTTCTTATCGTAAGAATAGCTGTTGGCGGGACCAAGCGACGAGCTTAGACTAACATCTGCCAGGATGCTTGGCCCAAAGGTGCGGCCAGCAGAGTCTCCAATCGATGAGATGATAACGGCCCCACAGTCGTAATCGATGGTGTTGAAGAAGTTGGAGAGGCTAGTCGTTACTTTGAGGATCGTGTCTCCTACGGAGACTCCGAATGCCTCGCAGAATTGTTCCAAGAACGACTTCGAAGAGGTAGGATCCGAAGAGAAGAGATAACTCAACCCATTGATCGCCTCTGCGGTGATCACCATCCCATTGGCGCTCACGGTACCCGCGTGTAACGACTCCTGCTCCAAGCAAAGGGCCGCAAGAAGCACGTTCGAGTTCAAGGAGAAATAGCTATGCATCCCAGTCGCGAAGTCATCTCCGCCTTGCCGCGCTGGCCATGAGTCGTCGGTGGCCAGCGTAGACTTCTTCGACGACATCGTATGTCTAAAGACCAGACAGAAGAGAAAGACGATAAGTCGGTGAGCCGTTGGGGCAAGAGAAGCCTCGGCCCCTTGATCGCTTCCCACTAGTCCGGCTTCGAAGAGGCGGAAGAGAAGCTCTGCTTCTTGCGGCTTAAGAAGGCAATAGTCTGAAGCGATCTTCGTCCAAAGCGCCTGAGTCATCAGCCCATGAGTGTCCGTGGCCGCCGTCAGGCACAGCGCCGCAATGCTTGGAAACATCTCCAAGGACAGCTGCGTCTTCCCGCTGATGCTGAATAGGGTCAGAAACACGGCCTCCTCACGGAATTGCATTCGTAAAAAGGAACAAATGGTTGGTGTCCGAAACTGCTATGATCTTCTCGTCATCCCGCTTGGGATGGCGCCGCGCATCGGAAACTCCTGCTTCCTCGTCGTCGTCGGCGAGGCCGTCTCATTCCTCCTTGACTGTGGGCTCCGCACCTCGGCTCCCGATGGAGAACGGATCCCGGCCTTTGAACACTCAGTCCTTCAGAGTATGGGCTACTCCCTCGCCCGGGACCTCGATTTCATCATCCTATCGCATGCCCACTTCGATCATAGTGGGGCATTGCCGTTCCTTTACTCAATGTACCCGGGCTTTAGTCGCCCCGTGTACACGACGGTCGCCACGAAATTCCTCTTACCGCAGATGTATGCAGACTATGACCGGGTCTCGGAGACGGGTAACTCGAGCAATTCTCATATTGAGAGGACAGCACGTTCGGCTCAAGCCCGTGCAAGCGTCCTGGACCGCCTCGAGACAAAGCCGATCAACGTGAGTTTTCTAGCAGACCTTTCTCCAACGAACCGCAGTGCTACTGACCCTCCACCTCGTGTGCATGTCACCTTCTCAAATGCTGGCCATATCATCGGAGCCGTCATCACGACCGTCGAGGTAGAGGGCATGGCAAAGGTCGTGTACACGGGTGATTACAACACGAGCGCCCGTGCGACGCTTCCAGCGGCGACACTTCCAGCCTGTGCAGTTGGGGCGGACGTCTTTATCACCGAGACCACGTACTGCAACATCTCGCGACGCCCAAGCTTCTATCGCGATGCCCTCCAGCTCGCAGATATCGGGCAAACTGTTCGCAAGGGAAATCGGGTGTTGATCCCAACTTCTGCCATGGGGCTGTGCCAGGACATCATCGTCAAGATTTGGAGCTTCTGGGAGCGCTTCTCCTTATCGGCTGAACGACTTATGCTTGGAACTGGTCTGATCAAGCACATGACTGACGCTCAACGGGTCCTTGGAAACTATGCCCTTGATACCACACCCTTCACAAGCTTGCCCATCTATCACCGGATGGATCCTTTCGACCGTAGTCGTGTACAAGGAAGCTCATCCCAGTGGTGCGTGATCTGTGCTCCAAACCAGACGAAATCCGGGGTGACTCTCGACTGCTTCGTTCAGCTCGCAGATGATCCGAACGCACTTGTCGCATATCCTGGGCACATGCCTCTTATGGGGTATAATTGGCGTGTTATGACAAAGACGGCGAAGCAACTGACATTTGACGGTCTCAAGCAGCCAAAGGACATTCATTGCCGTGCTACACATCTCGCATTCAATGCGCACGTCGATTTCAATGGTCTTGTGCGAGTAATCGAGTTTCTTGATCCTCGGGCCGTTCTCCTTATTCACAACACAGCAATCGACAACGTTGTCCGTTTTAGTCAGCTTCTTGAGCATTATTACGGCGGGCGAAAGGTCATCTGCGTTGGGAACGAAAACACGCCAATATTGGCGGTTCCCTTACGCGGGAGTGGCCGTCCACGACGAGCGTACTTGCATCAACGGGAGAACGCGTTCTTGACCACTGTGCAACCGGAAAAGCGCACAGGAGCTTCGATCTATCGCGCAGAGTTCTCCGAGAGCCTAGAAGCCATTCTCGTTCGTCTTGCTCTTCAAGGGCTTATCGCTCAACGGGTAGGTTCTGTCAAGATCGATGATACCCTACGAGATATGTATCGCATTGGGGAGGCGTATTACCTGTGCTCTAACGCCGTAGGAGGCGTGACAGCTCAATGGGTAGGAGGCCCAGAAGATGGAAAGCTCCTTCTGGCTAATCATTGAACTGAGACCGGGTGATACTGGCCATTTCCCTTTATGCGTATACAATACCAGTCCTCTTCCCCTTGAAAATACCTCAGTCTTCTTATCTTGCTCCAAATACTACTACTAATATCTTAGTGCGACTGAGAACAGCAAACAAAGAGAACTATGTCTTTAATCCGGATACGAAGCGCTACCCGAACGGTGACACAGAGCTGATCGTCGCGGCGAAGAACAACGACATCAACGCGGTCCGCGTCCTTATCGGTCAGGCAACTCAGGTTAACAACCGCAGGAAGACGGCCCTCATCTGCGCGACCGAGCGCAATCACTTCGGCTGTGTTCGTGAGCTCGCGCCCCGTGAAAGCGGGATGACGGACTACGACGGGATGTCAGCCCTGATGTATGCCGCGTCTTACGGGCTTCGTGAGATAGTCGCCCTCCTGATTCCTTCTGAGAAGCGCCTCTCCAGGCCACGGGATGGTGGGACGGCACTCATGGCTGCGGCTTCGAATGGCCACTACGAGTGCGTCTCCCAGCTCTTGGAGCACGAGCAAAGGATGCAGGCCTACGACGGCTCGACGGCCCTCATCCTCGCGGTCAAGTTCAACCGGAGGAACGTCGCGCAAAAGCTCTTCAGTGCGGAACTCGATATCTCAGATTCCTTCGGAAAGACACCCGAAGATTGGGCCGCTGAGCTAAACCGCAGGACGATCCTCGAGGACATCAAGGCCTACAAGGACACGCACGGGATCATGTGAATGAAGTGAATCTGTTTGGGCTGTTGGACCGGAGAACGCCCACATACACACTTCGATGCTTCTCGGTGGGTCCAGAGGCCGGGAATACCCAATGGATGAGGACATACAGGCATCTCCAGAGGGGATGAGGAGTGACTGCGTAGGATCCCTCGCCCCTCTCCAGAGAACGAGGAGAGAAGCCTCTAACTCTACTTCCTGTCCTGCACTCACCTTCCGGACTGATGGGCAGGACTGAAGACCCTCCTCATGCTCGTTGAAGCCCTTGGGTCGTCATCCAGGACTCGGATCAACCACTCTTCTGGGTCACGTGCCTCTCTGCCTCTTCTAGAACAGCTTGTGCTGTCGGACGGTCTTTAGGGTCTTTCGAGAGCATCCGAGAGATGAGGGGACCAAGCTCACCCCTTCCCTCGATGGCTGGGGGCTCTTCCTCGGTGATGGAGGTTACCCTGAGGAAAGGAAGCCTCCCAGTGCATAACTCATATCCCAGCACCCCCAGGGCCCAGACATCAACTGACTTGTCATACTTCTCTCCTTGATGAAACTCGGGGGCCATGTAAGGCTTCGTCCCCGCGTATGTACCCATCTGAGACGAGTCCTCGAGCACCTTTGCAACTCCGAAGTCCCCAAGGACGCACCTCCCATCGGAAGAGAGGAAGACGTTATCAGGCTTCAGGTCCCTGTGGACAAGTCTCTTCTCGTGGAGGTATGCGAGGGCGGCCGCTACTTCCCGGATCACCCTCCAGACCTCCTGGTCGGTGTAGGGACGTCCTGCATTCTTCCTTCTGTTCATCTCCTCACGAAGGTCTCCACAGCAGAGGTCCATAACGAGAACGTAGGTGCTGTCGAGGTCGTTCTCTTCTCCCCTGATGCACCGGATGATGTTCGGATGGTCGAGGGAGAGGTGCATTCGAGCCTCCTTGCGAAGCTTCTCCCTTCCCTCGTCACTACATCTTCCAAGGCTGACGACCTTGACCGCCACGTTCCGGCCGTTCCCATGGTCTGCATAGACATCCCCAAAGGCACCTCTTCCGAGCACGGCGGTCAGGTGGTACTCCGAGAAGGCTGTCTGGGAGCCTCGGAAGCGTGGGTTGGTTCAGAAGCACTCGTCGCATCTTCTCATCTACCGCGTGTTCGGCTGCCGTCCTGCCCTCCCCGTCCTTCAGGTCCCTCTCCAGAAGGAGGAGGCCGACGCACTCCTCGTGTCCTCCCCCCACTGCATGCATCAGGGCCGTCCGTCCCCTCCCGTCCTGGAGGCGGGCCTCGAGGGGTCGGAGGAGGCGGACGACCTCGGTCTGGCCTCGGGAGGCGGCGTGCATCAGGGCCGTCATGCCTGAGGAGTCCTTCTGTCCTGCCTGGTCGAGGTGCCTTCGGAGTGTGTTGAGGTCTCCCCAAGTGGCAGATGAGATGAAGTATTCGTTCTTCAGCCGGGCGTTCTCCTTCTCGAGGGCGAGGATTCGGGCCTTCCGGTCTGCGAGTTCTTTCTTGAAGATATCAGAATCTATATGGGTGTTGGATATGTTTTCGTTGGTCTTGGAGAGCTGGGCTTTGAGGGAAGAGATTTCTTCCCTCGCTTCGGCAAGGCTCTTTTCGGCCTCTTGTACCCTCTTGTTTGAGGTCTCGTACATCTCCCGGTACTTATCTAGTTGCTGTTTGAGGGAGGAGACTTCCTGATTCATTTGGGAACGCTTTCCTTCTACCTCCTTATATGTGGTCTTAGACGATGAGAATTGGCTCTGAATAGAATCGCTCTCGACAGACGATTCATTGATATATTTTTGGCTGGATAAGTCAACGCTTGGTGGAGGAAGGCGAATTGTCCCCTCGTTCTTGAGGAGTTCACGGACTTGGGTAAAATCCTCATCTAGATCACTATTACTTGCACACCACTTAGCTGTATGTCCTTTGAAATTCTTTAGTCCTTGTTCATAGGGAAGAAGGAGTTGAACAACCTCAGGATGATTCCGGTGTGCCGCTATCATGAGAGCGGTCATTCCGGACGGAAGTTCAAACCATTCTTTCGTCGATTGTTTCCCCGCTTCAGAGAGGAGGAGCCGAACGCAGTCTGTGTGGCCATTAAGGGCAGCCAACATCAATGCAGTCCATCCATCGTTATCCCACATTCCAATCTCCTTTTCGAGAAGGAGGACACAATTTGCGCGACCATATTCTGCAGCCAACATCAGAGCTGTCATTCTATTCGGCCCTCGATAACCCACATAACTAAGACTCTTTCGGACTCCCTCAACATCTCCAGCTATGACAGATTTCAATAGCATTAATGGTTCTTTAGAAAGCGGAGGCGCGCGTTCTGTCCCTTCCTTCTTGAGGAGCTTGCGGACTTCAGTGAAGTCATCCTCCTTTGAACTGTTGTTCGCGTACCACTTGGCAGTGTGACTTTTAGAGTCTTTTATTCCCTGTTCGTAGGGGAGGAGGAGTTGAACGATATCAGGGTGGTTCCGGTGTGCTGCTATCATGAGAGCTGTGGTTCCGGGGGGAAAGTTATTCCACTCCTCTGTCGTCTGCTTCCCCGCCTCAGAGAGGAGAAGACGGGCACAGTCTGTCTTGCCATAGTAAGCAGCCCACATCAATGCAGTCCATGCCCTTTTGTTCTGCATCCCGATCTCCTTCTCTAAGAGAGGGATGCAGTTAGAATACCCTTCTCTTACTGCCCACATCAGGGCCGTCCAACCATCTTCGTCCTTCATCCCGACCTGATTGAGGTTCCTTTTCACGCCCTCGAGGTCCCCGTTCCAGGCCGCCTCCATCAAATCTGCAAGAGACATTTTTGAGAATCAAACATCCCCTTTCACAAGCCTTCTACTGAGGCCCCCATCTGACACCCTGGGCATCCAACCACTACCAACGGCCTGCCCCGAGGACGGGAGGCCCACAGCTCTCCTCGGGGTGCTCTCGTCCCTGAATGAGCTCCCACTGGTCATCGGTCTCTCCTTATAGCTCCCCACCCACTCAATGGCAGGGCGGAGAGCATCCCGGCCCCTCCGGGGAGGCGCGGGTCCAAGCTGGCTGACGTGCAACTCGCATCCAGACTCAGAAGGGAGACGCCCCCGACTTATGGTCGTCCTCTCTCCCTGGCCGTTGGGGAGGGATACGTCCCATCTCTGCCAACGAGGAGCCGGAGTCGTCCAATGTGGGCGGGCTCACGGCCTGGGACGACAACGAGCCGTCCTGCACCAGAAGTCATCACTGCTGTCCGGAACCAGTGATGCCCACGATAGCCCTTCAGTCCTTCCAGACTGCCCGGCCTGATGATGACCTGCTGCTCCCCTCTCCCGTCCGTCCTTTCATACCGGTGGCCTGTCCCGTGGCCCCATTCCTGCACGAGACGGCTCATCCGTCCACTCCACGACGTCCTTGTGGGCACCTCACGTTGCACTGCAGTCCTCATCACCCCTGTTCCATCAACAGGTGTCTCATGACTCAGCTCTTCGGATGGGACCGCACGACAAGCACCGGGAACCGTGCCTGCAAGGTCCTTGGGATCGAGAGGCCAGGGCCCTTGTGCTGGATGACGGACATCCCTTCCTGTCGACTCATCTCGGCCCGTGGTTCTGGGATTACAGACGACTCTCCCCGCTCCTCCTCGAGGTCGTGACCTTCGTGAGGACTCTCAGTCCCGGCTCGTTCAAGGAGTCGAAGAGGCATGACGTCGGGATCACCTCGTCCACTACTCCTCTCCGGAAGTCGAGAAGCAGTCCCCATCATGACCACTTCGAGCCTTCCCTCGGGGCAGGGGACGACAAGAAGGCCGTGCTGTCTGTCCTCGTTGCCCACCAAGTATGAGTTTGGAGGGACGGGAGCATCCGAGGAGATATGGAAGAGGTCGTGGACGTGTGCTCCTGGCCACGAGAGGAGACCTGTCCTGCAGATCGTTGACGAACGAAGGACTTCGAGCAGGGGCCCGGTTTGTGGCTCCTCACGCCCTTCAGACCGTGGCTCAGGGACGGGACCACTGGGAGGACGCACCAGACGTCCATGAGCTCGGAGTCCTGCTGACAGATGGAGAGAGGACTTGGTGAGGAGTCGTCAGAGAGCCCGCCTCCTCGACCGCAGCCTGACAGGCCCCTCCCCTCTCGTCCCAGACCTTGGTGCGAGACCACACAACTCAGGACCATCCAGCAGCTCCCAACCAGGTCCGCTCCAGGAGGATCGGTCTTCGCACCACCCAATGGGATCGTCATGCCTGAGGTCTGAGCCCGGACGACCCCGCAATGCTCGGGACGATCGACCGCTCCTCCGGGAGAGCAGCATCGGAGATCGACGTCCTCGAGGGCTCGGTGGAGGTGAAGAACGCGAGAGTCCTCTCGTGCACGGAAGGAGCCGGGACGGGGGAGTGCACAAGGGCGAGGACGACGTGCACTGTACAGAACTGTCAGACGTGCAACTCTGCTGACAGCACGAAGTGCGACACCTGCGAGGACGGCTTCTATCCTTCAACTGACAAGACCTCCTGCCTCGCCTGCCCCACTGGTTGCACGAAGTGCTCTGATGCCAACACCTGCTCGGAGTGCGGTCCCGGCTTCATCATCGACACCGATAAGTGCGTCTCCTGCTCCAACCCGACTACTGGATACACCGGGAACGTCCAGAACTGTGCTGTTTGCACCGTCTCCAATAAGGCCCTGACCTGCACCAAGTGCAATGACGGCTTCACCCTCTCAGATGACAGGTTGAACTGTGTGGCCTCGACTCCGGCTCCAACTCCTCCCTCTGCGTGCACCGTCCCTAATTGTAAGACGTGCAACGACGACAACACGAAGTGCTTGACGTGCAACGAGAACTTCCTTCCGAAAGCTGACGGGACCTGCGTCTCCTGCACCGACACCACCAAGTGTTCTAACTGCGTCCAGGCAAGTGCTGCCAACACCTGCTCGGGTTGTGCGGACGAGTACTTCCTCGACACCACATGTAAGAAGTGCAGCGCGGGTTGTAAGACGTGCACGGATGCCACCGTCACCACATGCTCCGCCTGCATGCCCGGCTACAAGCACGACAGCAGTGCCAAGACCTGCACTGCCTGCACCGTCACTGGCTGCAAGACCTGCGACACCGATGTCGCCACATGCTCAGAGTGCCTCGACGGCTACCACTCTACCACAGCCGCCGACTCTTCTTCCGTCACCTGCACGGCCTGCGACCTCCAGAACTGTGGAGCCTGCAATACTGACAAGAGCCAGTGCGAGACGTGCAAGAGCGGCTTCGGCCCGACCTACAACTCTTCCCTCTCCATCACGACCTGCAGCAAGTGCCCCGACAACTGTGAGAGCTGCCTCGACTTCGGCCTCGGCTCGGGGCTCGTCTGTGTCGGGTGTCCAACTGGGAAGAACCCGATCAACGGAGAGTGCGTCGATGCGAACACGAAGGTCTGCACGGGGTCCTCCGGCTCCTGCACCTCCTGCCTCAACGGCTTCCTGGCCTATCAGGGCGGATGCTTCTCTCCCCAGAAGGCGGCGGACCTCAAGATCTGCCCTCTAAAGAACCAGCTTCTTGTTGGGGACACGACCGTCTGCAAGGAGTGCCCTTCTGGCTTCGTTCCATTTGACGGGACATGCACGCCCCTGGCCACCGTCAACAAGAAGACGACGAGGGCGGCAGGCGCCAACGACATCTGCCTCAACGAGGCCGGGAGCGACCCCGTCTCGTCCAGTGCCACGAGGTGCGGGAGCTGCAAGAATCCGACTGTGACCAATTCTCCCAACTACTTCCTCTTCGAGGGCGGGTGCTATCCTGTATCTTCGACCACCGGGACTTCGGTCGGGAGCAAGCTGTGCCAGACGGCTGTCGACGGGAAGTGCACTACTGCCGCCTCCAACGCCCCCTTCATCCTCGATGCATCCTCAGGCGCCTTCACGGCCTGTCCGAAGGAGTGCGGGGCCTGCACTTCATCGACCGCCTGCAGCTCCTGCGCCCTTGGGTACTACAACACGACCCCCGTCACCTCCTCCTCTGACTGCACGGCCTGTCCCAGTGGGTGCACCTCCTGTCCAAATGGGAAGTGCGACCTCTGCTGGGACGGCTCCACTCCCACCAAGGATGTCTGCCCCCCTCCCCCCTCCAGTTCTTCGGGGCTCTCTGGGGGCGCCATTGCGGGGATCGTCATCGCCGTCCTGCTGGTGCTGGGAGGCCTCGGGGGCTTCCTCGGTTGGTGGTTCGGATGCAGGGGGAAGTGAGTGAATGGTGAAGGGGAGGGAAGAACGCAAGGGACCTCACGTGTACGGAAGGGACGGCATCAGGCAACTGCAAGACGGGGAGCTGCCTCGACCTCGGGACGCTGGGGAAGGTCTGCAAGGAGTGCGCGACCACGACCGAGGCCTCGATCGACGGGACGTGCAAGGCCCCAACAGCAGGCACGGACTGTACGGAGGCCGCAACCACTGGTGTCTGTACGGCATGCACAGGGACCTACTTCCTCTTCTACGGGGGGTGCTACAACCAGGCAGGAGGCGAGGGCGCTGCTCTCTGCTCGGCGGCATCGAACGGGAAGTGCTCAAAGAGGGCTGATACTGCGACGGGCATCTTCGTGAAGGGGAGCAACGATGCTCCAACAGGCCTCTACACCTGTGATGATAAGACGAACGGGGTTCCCAACTGCAAGACCTGCACCTCCCCCGCCGCCGACAAGCCGACCTGCACGGAGTGCGCCCCCGGGTTCGGGCCTGTCGTGGAGAGCCTCGATGCACCAACGATCACCTCCTGCGTCAACTGCTCATCGGACGAGAACTGCAAGAGCTGCATGCAGATCGGGACCAGCTTCGTGTGTCTCGAGTGCAATGCTAACACTCACGTCCCCGTCGACGGGAAGTGCGTCCCCAAGGACAGTGCCTCCTCCTGCACCCCTGCCTCCAGCGCCGGAAAGTGCACGGCCTGCAAGGAGGGGAGCCTCTTCTTCCACGACGGCTGCTTCAGCCCCGAGAGCCTCAAGAGCCTCGGGATCTGCCTCGAGTCCTTCTCCGTCCCGGGCTGGTCTGAGGTCCTCTGCGGTAAGTGCGGGAAGGGGCTCGCCCCCGTCGACGGGAGGTGTCTGAAGGTGGAAGGGGGGAAGGCCGATTCGACCAGCTCATGCACGACGAGCCAAAAGGATACTCAGGTCGGGGTCTGCGACTCCTGTGGGTCCTCGAGCACCCACTTCCTCTTCAACGGGGGGTGCTACAAACAGGCAGATGGGGTCGGGAGCAAGCTGTGCAGTGCAACCCCCTCCTCTGGAGCGTGTTCGACCCCGACCTCCATCGCCTTCCTCAAGGACACCAAGCTCTACCTCTGCGGGGACGCGACGAACGGGAAGGCGAACTGCAACACCTGCACCTACTCCACGTCCTTCTCCTGCACGTCCTGCCTCAACGGATGCATGCTCTCCAACTCCTCCTGCCTCTCCTCCTTCGATGCGGACAAGACGGGCCTCTGTGCCAGGAGCAACCAGCTTCTCGTCGGGGAGGCCCTGGTGTGCAAGGAGTGCAAGAAGGGAAGCGTTCCGATCGACGGGACGTGCCTCGAGGTCAGCTCGACCATCTCGAGGACGACCACCAACGACGTCTGCAAGAAGGCCGACGGGACGACTCCTGTCGACGGGACCGCCACGAGGTGCGAGAACTGCTCGACGAACTACTTCCTCTTCGAGGGGGGCTGCTACCCCACGACCACGGGCTCCGTCGGGAGCAAGCTGTGCTCATCGGCCTCCAATGGTCAGTGCTCTCAGGCTGCCAGTGGCTCCCCCTTCCCCCTCTCCAATGGCGTCTTCACCCTCTGTCCGGCCGGTTGTGGGGCCTGCACTTCATCGACCGACTGCACGTCCTGCGGTCTGGGGTACTACAACACGACCCCCGTCACCTCCTCCTCTGACTGCACGGCCTGCCCCAGTGGCTGCACGACGTGCTCCGCCTCGGCCTGCATCACGTGCTGGGACGGGAGTGCCCCGACCGACGGGAAGTGCAGTGCCGTCCCCTCCTCCAGTTCTTCGGGGCTCTCGGGGGGTGCCATTGCGGGGATCGTCATCGCCGTCCTGCTGGTGCTGGGAGGCCTCGGGGGCTTCCTCGGTTGGTGGTTCGGATGCAGGGGGAAGTGAGTGAATGGTGAAGGGGAGGGAAGAACGCGAGAGACCTCACGTGTACGGAAGGGACGGCATCAGGCAACTGCAAGACGGGGAGCTGCCTCGACCTCGGGACGCTGGGGAAGGTCTGCAAGGAGTGCGCGACCACGACCGAGGCCTCGATCGACGGGACGTGCAAGGCCCCAACAGCAGGCACGGACTGTACGGAGGCCGCAACCACTGGTGTCTGTACGGCATGCACAGGGACCTACTTCCTCTTCTACGGGGGGTGCTACAACCAGGCAGGAGGCGAGGGCGCTGCTCTCTGCTCGGCGGCATCGAACGGGAAGTGCTCAAAGAGGGCTGATACTGCGACGGGCATCTTCGTGAAGGGGAGCAACGATGCTCCAACAGGCCTCTACACCTGTGATGATAAGACGAACGGGGTTCCCAACTGCAAGACCTGCACCTCCCCCGCCGCCGACAAGCCGACCTGCACGGAGTGCGCCCCCGGGTTCGGGCCTGTCGTGGAGAGCCTCGATGCACCAACGATCACCTCCTGCGTCAACTGCTCATCGGACGAGAACTGCAAGAGCTGCATGCAGATCGGGACCAGCTTCGTGTGTCTCGAGTGCAATGCTAACACTCACGTCCCCGTCGACGGGAAGTGCGTCCCCAAGGACAGTGCCTCCTCCTGCACCCCTGCCTCCAGCGCCGGAAAGTGCACGGCCTGCAAGGAGGGGAGCCTCTTCTTCCACGACGGCTGCTTCAGCCCCGAGAGCCTCAAGAGCCTCGGGATCTGCCTCGAGTCCTTCTCCGTCCCGGGCTGGTCTGAGGTCCTCTGCGGTAAGTGCGGGAAGGGGCTCGCCCCCGTCGACGGGAGGTGTCTGAAGGTGGAAGGGGGGAAGGCCGATTCGACCAGCTCATGCACGACGAGCCAAAAGGATACTCAGGTCGGGGTCTGCGACTCCTGTGGGTCCTCGAGCACCCACTTCCTCTTCAACGGGGGGTGCTACAAACAGGCAGATGGGGTCGGGAGCAAGCTGTGCAGTGCAACCCCCTCCTCTGGAGCGTGTTCGACCCCGACCTCCATCGCCTTCCTCAAGGACACCAAGCTCTACCTCTGCGGGGACGCGACGAACGGGAAGGCGAACTGCAACACCTGCACCTACTCCACGTCCTTCTCCTGCACGTCCTGCCTCAACGGATGCATGCTCTCCAACTCCTCCTGCCTCTCCTCCTTCGATGCGGACAAGACGGGCCTCTGTGCCAGGAGCAACCAGCTTCTCGTCGGGGAGGCCCTGGTGTGCAAGGAGTGCAAGAAGGGAAGCGTTCCGATCGACGGGACGTGCCTCGAGGTCAGCTCGACCATCTCGAGGACGACCACCAACGACGTCTGCAAGAAGGCCGACGGGACGACTCCTGTCGACGGGACCGCCACGAGGTGCGAGAACTGCTCGACGAACTACTTCCTCTTCGAGGGGGGCTGCTACCCCACGACCACGGGCTCCGTCGGGAGCAAGCTGTGCTCATCGGCCTCCAATGGTCAGTGCTCTCAGGCTGCCAGTGGCTCCCCCTTCCCCCTCTCCAATGGCGTCTTCACCCTCTGTCCGGCCGGTTGTGGGGCCTGCACTTCATCGACCGACTGCACGTCCTGCGGTCTGGGGTACTACAACACGACCCCCGTCACCTCCTCCTCTGACTGCACGGCCTGCCCCAGTGGCTGCACGACGTGCTCCGCCTCGGCCTGCATCACGTGCTGGGACGGGAGTGCCCCGACCGACGGGAAGTGCAGTGCCGTCCCCTCCTCCAGCTCCTCGGGGCTCTCGGGGGGTGCCATTGCGGGGATCGTCATCGCCGTCCTGCTGGTGCTGGGAGGCCTCGGGGGCTTCCTCGGTTGGTGGTTCGGATGCAGGGGGAAGTGAGTGAATGGTGAAGGGGAGGGAAGAACGCAAGGGACCTCACGTGTACGGAAGGGACGGCATCAGGCAACTGCAAGACGGGGAGCTGCCTCGACCTCGGGACGCTGGGGAAGGTCTGCAAGGAGTGCGCGACCACGACCGAGGCCTCGATCGACGGGACGTGCAAGGCCCCAACAGCAGGCACGGACTGTACGGAGGCCGCAACCACTGGTGTCTGTACGGCATGCACAGGGACCTACTTCCTCTTCTACGGGGGGTGCTACAACCAGGCAGGAGGCGAGGGCGCTACTCTCTGCAAGACGGCATCGAACGGGAAGTGCTCAGAGAGGGCCAGCGGTGCGACGGGCATCTTCGTGAAGGGGAGCGACTCCAACCCCTCAGGCCTCTACACCTGTGATGATAAGACGAACGGGGTTCCCAACTGCAAGACCTGCACCTCCCCCGCCACCAACAAGCCCAAGTGCAATGCGTGCAGGACGGGCTTCCTCCCGGACCAGGACAAGTCAGAATGCATCCAGTCCTCCCTCCAGCACTGCCTCCTGGTGACCGATGCTGACACCTGCGAGGACGGCTGCAAGACGTGCGACTCCAGCGACTGCTCGGAGTGCCTCGAGGGCCACCACTCTTCCTCCTCTTCTCCCATCTCCTGTACGAAGTGCGTCCTCCCCAACTGTGTATCCTGTCCAGACAGCAAGGACGTCTGCACGACCTGCCTCAACGGCTTCCAGGGGTTATGGATGCGATCGGGCCGGCTTGTGGGGGCGAGGAGGCCTCAACGAGCACCCCGAGGAGAGCTGTGGGCCTCCCGTCCTCGGGGCAGGTCGTTGGTAGCGGCTAGATGCCCAGAGTGTCAGATGGGCGGGGAGGAGCCTCAGTGGAAGGCTGGTGAAGGTGGATGCTTGATGTTCAAAAATGTCTCTTACAGACTTGATGAGGGCGGCCAAGAAGGGAGACCTCGAGGACGTGAAAAGGAATCTCCATGAGGTCGGGAAGCAGGGCGGATATGGTGAGACGGCCCTGATGTGGGCTGCAATTAATGGTCACGCCAATTTCATTCCCCTCCTTAAGGAGGAGATCGGGATGCAGGACAAAGGGGGATCGACTGCATTGATGTGGGCCGCCCGTCATGGCAAGACAGACTGCGTTCGACTCCTCCTTTCAGAGGCGGGAAGGCAAACGACGGAAAAATGGTATGGCTTTCCCCCCGGAATGACGGCTCTCATGATGGCAGCTCGCCGGAACTACCCCGAGGTCGTCGAGCTTCTCCTCCCCTACGAGCAAGGACTAAAGGATTCCAAAGGTCATACAGCTCAATGGCATGCAAATAACAGCTCATGGAGAGGAGACTTCACCCAGGTCCGGGAGCTCCTGGAGAACGAGGGCACGGAACGACTTCCTCCACCGGATCCTGAACTACTTATACTACAGTATCGTGTTAGCGAACTCACCACTGAGAATGAGTCTCTCAAGAAAGACCTCTCCTCCTTCAAGAATACATACAATGAGACGGAGAGGAAGCTATCTCATATGGAAAAGGACCTCGAGGAACTGAAAGCAGTCAATACGAGCCTACGGGCCGGCATCGATGAAAGAGACGGACATATTCGGATATTGGAAGAAGCCCTGAGAGAGAGTGAGCAACTACAACGGCGGCTCGCCAACACCGAAGAAGATCGTAGACTCGCCCGCAATGAGGCCAGCGAGGCCCGTGCACGTGCTGAGCAGCTTCAGAGGGAAAATGCTGAACGACAAAACGTCTTGGATGCAACCAAAAGGGAGTTGGAGAATAGCAGACGACAACTGCGAGAGACGGGGGAGGAACGAAGCAGGGTGGCAACCCAGCTCTCCCAGTCTGAGGAGCGTTGTCGTGGCCTCATTGATGAAGTGACTGGGCTTCAGAAGCAAGTCGAGGAAGGGAAGAATGAGCAGAAGAAGAATGCTGCCATTATCGACAGTCTCAAAGCCCAGCTCTCCAAGACCAATGAGGAGAAGAACTCCCTCCACAAACAGTTCGAGGACAGGGAACGACAGGACAGGGCTCAGATCGATCAGCTAACTGCAGAAGTCTCCTCCCTCAAACAGCAGCTCGACAATGCTATCAATGAGTCCAAGAGGCATGCGAAGATGTGCGAGGACCTCCAGAAGGCCTCTGACCAGAACCGAGCCCTCATCAACGCCCTCACCACAGAGAAGGGGACTCTTCAGGAGCAGCACTCCAAGACCACTGAGGACCTCAAGAGAGCACTTGCAGACCAGAAGGCCCAGAACCTCACCCTCGAGAAGGAGAACGCCCAACTGAGGACCGAGAGTCATGACATGAAAGACCTTCAGAGACGCCTCGAGGAGGTGGAGGAGGAGAAGAGGATCCTCCTCCAGAACCTCGCTGCTGTCGGGGGCAGGCTCACCAACCACCCCCAGGGCCTTGGAACGCCCACTGGATGACCTGCGTCCGGAGGCAGGGGCAGGAGGTCGGAAGGCCCGGCCGGATGAAGGAGTCCCCGTCGGTCCTCCTATGGGCCTCCGGGATCAACGGTCATCGTTCAGTGCCCCGGTCTTCGTCCTTCGATCAAGAGGAGTGAACGGGATCACGGGAGGGACGAGAGGACGACCATGAGCCCCGGTTGATCTCAACCCGTCTCCATGAAGGAGGGCCGGCCTCCTCAGATCTGCCTGAGGGCATAGATGGAGAGCGGGGAAGGACACCAGGTCGTGCATGGCTGTGTGAGCCAATGCCGGCTGCTCACTGCTCCGGACTCGTGACGGAAGTGGGTGTCCGGAGTTCACGCCTTCCAGCTCGTGGGGCCGTGCCACGAACTGGGGCCTGTTCGAGGAGCGTGAGGTGCACGGGTCGACGCCACCATGGACAGTATCCTCCTTGGTCGTCCCAGGATGCACTGAGAATCATCGGGGATGACAGCATCCACGACGACGGGTCCTCATGCACAGGGAAGACCGTCCGAGTCGAACGGAGTGGGTGTCAGTCGGTTTGTGGAAGGACACGTTCTACCTCCTTCCCGGCTGTGGTGGTATCGGGAGGTCCACCATCGGCTGGGGACGTCGGGGGGACCTGGAACCTCTGAGTTCGATCATCGGATGGAGCACGAGTCCTGTCCGACCTTATGGATCCCCTCGCTCTCGAACCCTGAGCCTGATACACCAGCCACTGGTTCGTCCCTTCCTCGCCCCACCTCGGCCTCCGACTTTGATCGTCCCGTTGTCGTCGGATCCCTGCCTCCTCCTGGAACCCTTCTTGAAGCCACGAGGACCTCCTTGTCCACCTTGCACGGATATCGTTCGAGTGGGGCTGTCATCACACGCCCGAGGAGGAGGAGAACACGAACGCCCCGAGACCTTTGCCATTGGGGAGCTCCTCCTGCAGGGACGTGCTCCCGGTCGTCCGTCTGACCCCTTCCCAACACGGACGCCTAGGAGGTCTCCGTTATCTCCACCTCGGACGACTCTTCATCCGAGGTCATCCTGTCAGCAACGTGCAGGGAATCGGAGGCAGGTCAAGTGGTGGGAGGGCTGGGGCAAGACGGACGTCTTCAGACTGGTAGGTACGCGTATAGAGTGGCATCCTACCCCTCCCACCTCCTAGACGCCTGCACGTGCAGGACCGACCGGACCGTCCCACGAGGGGGTTCGGGGAGGTGTCTCCCAACCAGGCCTCTGACGTGCCGTGACGACCGGACTTCATCGAGGACCTCCTTGAGATACGACCAGGAGGCCCGGGGACGTGGGGAGGACCGAAACACGTGCCTGGAGGCTGCACACAGGGAACGGGCTCACCTCCCTTCCGGTCTTCCCGTCTCGACCCAGAACAGCGCCCCATCACGAGTGCTTCCGGGGTCTCATACTACGACCTCGAGACGTCCGGTCCAACCTGAGGCCTGATGGCACCCACAATGGGCGGGTCTATCCTGTCCAGGCATCCCGACGTATGAACCCAGCTGCTACGGTCCCCTCAAGCACATTCACGGACTGCATCTGGCATCACTTAGATCCGAGTCTCCTCACTTCCGGACGATGAGGGCTTCCAGGAGAGCAAGGATCCTAAGGACACAGGGGATGGGGAAGGGAGACGACCGGAGAGGAACGGGGCAGCTCGGTAACTACGGGAGCTGTTAGCTGGCCAGCAGTATGGGCATGTCGGCCTGCATAGAGCTGTCCTGGTGGCCGGGACTAGGGCCGAGGCCCCCCGAGGCTCCCGTAGGTGGTCAGGCTGAAGGGTGCTCACTGGACGGGAGGTTGTCGTCGCTGCTCACGCAGTCCCCTTTCATCCTCCACATCATCTCGGACGTAGTGGACAATGATCCGCACAGATACGTCGGGTAGCCGGCAGTGGAACCCAGCCCGGAGATAGGGATCACCCCAGCTCGCCAGCAGGAGTCAGGCGCTCACTGCGGGACAGCAGGTATGTGCCCCCGGCCGACGTGGTTGATCATCGCTTCCAGACAGTGGAGGTTGCAGCCGACCATCTGCTCGCACTCGAGGCACAGGGGACAGGCGTCTTCAAGCATCCGGGCCTGCTCCTCGCTGTCGAGCCCTCTGCGGGGAGGAGCGGATGGCCTCTGATACTGGAGGTTCGTCATCCCTCTCCGACGGTGGAAGAGAAGCATGGACCCGGACGGGCCCCTCCCAGCACCCATAAAGGAGCGTGTGCACCTCAGGAGCTCCCCTTGTGGTGCGGTGGCGGCACCGAACTCGAGTAAGCTGCTCATGGCGATGACGGTGGTATCGACATCTTCTCCATCATCCATCCGCCCATCGGAGCCTGCAGCCCTGCATGGATGCTGGGGGCTCGTGGGACCTGTGCTCGCCTGGGCATATAGCACATCCCTCATGACCGATCCCTGACTGGCAGAGGGGAACCGGGACTGACGAGGCCTGTGACGGGAAGCTGCCATGGCCCTGGCCAGTCAACGATGATGGTCACCTCGTGGACGTCTCGAGGATCGATGGGGTTGGTCAGAAGGCTCAAAGGCTTCATCATTGAGGATTCTGATGACACTGTCCTCTCCGTTGGGGAACTGAAACGTGAGGAGGATCAACAGACCTTCTGAGGGAGGCTCGAGGTCTTCGTCACTCCATCCGGAAGAGCTGAGTCCTCTGACGGTTCCTTGATACGCCTCTTTTCCCTGACTATGATCAGAAGCGATCCTCAAGGCCCCGAACACCCAAGAGCTCTGTGGGAGGACGACTGGCTGCCCCCTTGAAGAGGAAGGTGTCGTCATCCCGCATCCTGACGCCTCCGGGGGCTGGGAAGCACGTCTTGCAGGTCTTGGGACTGCTGTCGAAGTGGTCCCTCACAGGTACACTTGGAGGCGTCAGTCTTATCCATTCCCTTGCAGACGGGACTGGTCGAGCTGACATGGTAGCAGCCCGAAGAGGACGTCTTCAGCCCTGCACGTCGTTGCAGTTCCATCGAAGGGGAGGCGAGTACTCATCAGTCAAATCCCTGCCCCTTCCTCCCTTTTGAAGCGGTGCTCCGAGGAGGATTGGACGCCCACAACCCTTCCCTCTCCCAGTGGGGGCATGGGACGAGGGTGCTCCTCCCCAGCTGTTCACACGTCCTTCGTCCGTCCTGATGGAGCACGATCCCCAGGACTCGGGGAGTTGAGAGTGCCCAGCCAGGCACTCCACGCACTTCGTTGATGTTGAAGACGGTGGGAGTGTATGAGTGTGAGATATGGAAGTCTTAGATGTATGCTTTGATGACGCTCTCGATGGGAGTCCTGCAGAACGGGCAGGTCTGGTTCATGATCCGCTCTGCACAATTGGAGCAGGCACAGAGGTGGCCACATGGCTGGAGGAGTGTGTCCTTTGGGTTCGTGAGGCAGACAATGCAGCTACTCGATTGGAGGACGGCCCGGGACGTCGTGATGGTCTTCAGTGAGGTTGTCAGGTTCCTCTCGAGCTCGTCAGTCCTCTCCTGGAGGTGGGCAGTGAGCTCTGCGATCCTTCGACCGTGCTCCTGCCGTTCTGCGGTCACCTCGGCGTCTTTCTCCTCGAGGCGCCGCTGTAGAGCTGCGATCTCTGCAGCGTTCGTATTTCGGTCCTGCTGCTCAGTGAGCTGCCTGAGGAAGTTCAGCTCAGCAATGATGTTGGAGAATGCGTTCTCTGCATGCTGGGCGTCGTCCCCAGAGAAGGCAGTGCTGAGTTCTTGCATGGTCAGCAGCTTCCTCTGTGCAGCCGAGAGGTGACGTCCGACTCCCATTCCTGCTCCCGCGTCGTCTCGAAGAATGCGGGCACAACACTGACATCGAGTATGGTGACTGGCCTTCGAACCAACAGATCCTGCAATATCGAGGGCTGACTCGCCCCGGGAGTTCTCAAGGTCCGCCTCTTCCAGAAGGAGCTTCACGCATCCGACTTCCCCGTGCTGTGCGGCGAGTATCAGGGCTGTCCGACCCTCCTGGTCCTGCGTCCGGAGCTCCTGAGTTCGGAGAAGACGGACGAACTCCACCTCGCCCCTCTCTGCGGCGTACATGAGTGCCGTCCGTCCATCCGTGTCCTTCCTTCCCGTTTCATCCAGATGGGCATGGAAGGCCTCCCGGTCTCCTGCGATGACGGCCTGCATGAGAGGCGTGATGTCGACCGCAGGGGGAAGAAACCGAAGGGCCAGGTTATCGGGGGAGTCCCGTTCTAGAAGAGCGGCAACTTCCTTACTGTTCCTGGGAAGCGCACGTGCAATGTGACCTGCTGTGTTGCCTTGGGAGTCACGAAGGCCGAGCTCGTACGGTTCAAGGAGAGCGACGATGTCCGTACTTCCTCGGGCTGCACACATCAGGGGCGTCCAGCTGCTTCGGTGCTTCTTTCCGACATCCGTGACTTTGGGCCTCACGGTCTTGCTATCCCCCCTACGAACGCCTTCATCGAGAACGTGAAGGTGTTCCTAAGCATTGGGAGCATCCTATCCCTCCGGTCCCTGAGGCCGTCCACTCCACCATACGTGAGAGGACCCTTCCAGTCGGTGCCCCCGGCCTTCCTGCAGCTCTCAGTTCGGCCACGCCTGCCGGGCAGCCCACGACCCCGTTCCGAGGAAGGGGGCCGATGCAGGCTCCGCGGGAAAGCTGGGTGCCGAGCCCTCCAGGATTCACTCATCTGCCGCTCAGTAGCCGTCGTCCTCCTCCATGTCCTCGCCCTCGCCGTCGCCAAGGGTCTCGGCACCGATCTCCTCGTAGTCCTTCTCGAGGGCGGCAAGATCCTCACGAGCCTCGGAGAACTCACCCTCCTCCATACCCTCACCAACGTACCAGTGGACGAAGGCGCGCTTCGCGTACATGAGGTCGAACTTGTGATCCATGCGAGACCAGACCTCGGCGATGGCGGTCGTGTTCGAGATCATGAGGCACGAGCGCTGGACCTTTGCGAGGTCGCCGCCAGGGATGACCGTCGGAGGCTGGTAGTTGATGCCGACCTTGAAGCCCGTGGGACACCAGTCGACGAACTGGATCGTGCGCTTCGTCTTGATGACTGCGATGGCCGCGTTGACGTCCTTGGGGACGACGTCGCCCCGGTACATCATGCAGCACGCCATGTACTTCCCGTGGCGCGGGTCGCACTTGACCATCATGTTCGCAGGCTCGAAGACGGAGTTGGTGAGCTCCGCAACGGAGAGCTTCTCGTGGTACGCCTTCTCGGACGAGATGATCGGAGCATAGGAGCAGAGCGGGAAGTGGATACGCGGGTAGGGGACGAGGTTCGTCTGGAACTCCGTCAGATCGACGTTGAGGGCGCCATCGAAGCGAAGAGAGGCCGTGATCGACGAGATGCACTGGGCGATCAGGCGGTTGAGGTTCGTGTACGTCGGGCGCTCGATATCGAGGTTACGGCGGCAGATGTCGTACATCGCCTCGTTGTCGACCATGAACGCGCAGTCGGAGTGCTCGAGCATCGAGTGGGCAGCAAGAATCGTGTTGTAGGGCTCGACGACGGCAGTCGCAATCTGGGGCGAGGGGTAGACGACGAACTCGAGCTTCGACTTGCGCCCGTAGTCAACGCTCAGACGCTCAAGGAAGAGAGACCCGAAACCAGCGCCCGTGCCACCACCGAAGGAGTGGAAGATGAGGAAGCCCTGAAGACCAGAGCAGTTGTCCGCAAGCTTGCGAACGCGGTCGAGGACGAGGTCGACGATCTCCTTACCGATCGTGTAGTGACCGCGGGCGTAGTTGTTCGCCGCATCCTCCTTCCCAGAGATCAGCTGCTCAGGATGGTAGAGCTGACGATACGAACCCGCACGGACCTCGTCGACGACCGTTGGCTCGAGGTCAACGAAGACAGCGCGTGGGACATACTTGCCCGCGCCCGTCTCCGAGAAGAAGGTCGTGAAGGCGTCGTCCCCCCCACCGATCGTCTTGTCCGAGGGCATCTGCCCGTCGTGCTGGATGCCGTGCTCGAGGCAGTAGAGCTCCCAGCACGCGTTACCGATCTGGACGCCAGCCTGGCCGATGTGGATCGAGATGCACTCACGCATGAATCTTTTACTCGACACTTGTCGTTAACTTCGACGTGTAATGCGACGTATTTTTTTGAGTGAAGGAGTCAGCTCAAAAGGGGGGGTTAGGGATCACGTCATAGTGTCTAGAAGGAGGGTGTCCGCCTGGGGGCTGAGCGGGAGGGGCTAAAGGGTGAGGTGTCAGGAAAAATCGTCAATGGCGTCAGAGGCGGTCTGCACCGAGGACACCGTGCTGACCCTTGGGTGGACTCCGGAGCACGTTGATGCGTACTTGCACTCGATGCAGATGCAACGAATCTTCCTGAGGGGGCACACGAACCTTATCCCACCGGACTATATAGAGCGTTCCGGAAATGCCATCTTTATTCGCTCAGCCCCGACGATGGGGCGGCCAATCACCTACTTCGATGCAGATTCGTGGGCCCAGAAGCCGGGGCAGCTGATTTCCTTAGCGATCTCGATCCTGGACGCCTTGATGCGGATCCATTCCATTAACACCCTCCACCGCAACATCACTGCGAGCTCCGTCTTTCTGGACCCGGCACGGAAGGGCGTCCTGCTAGTTACCTACGGGATGATAATCCCGTCGATAGATTTCACCTCCTTGATGTGTTCCAGCGTTTCCGAGTACTTAATGCCCCCACTCCTCGAGAACACCACCCTGTACTCTGCACCATTGGCGCGCTCCCTGGTGGGGTCTGGCGCCTACACCCTACATCGAAGCCGCATCAGAGCCTTTTTAGCAGTGGCTTCAACGGAACGAGTGAGGAGCAACTTGATGTTCACGGCCCAAACGGACCTATACCAGCTGGGACATCTCATCTATAGTCTCCTGACCAAGACTGCGCCACCCTCGCCCTTTCTTGAGAAGTATGAGGGAGAAGCCGGCTGGCAACGTGCCAGATCGGAGGCGTTGAAGGCGTTGAGTGGGTATTCGATGGGAGAGTACTTCTCCAAGGTTATCTTGCGCCTCTTATATCTCGATACTGATGTAGAGTATCTCTCGGCGGCGGAGGTCTATCACGACTTACATGGCTATTGGAAAGCCATTAGCTGCAACCAGCAACTATTACTTCAGCCGACGCCGACTTTAGCCACACACCCCTTGCCAGCTCGGCGCTTCCTCCAGAAGCTAGCCCAGAAGCACATGCGTATCCATGAGTCGGCGATATTGAAACTATTGAAGCACATCTCAGATGTTATCACACCGGACATCGGAAAGCTCGTGGTCACCGATAGCTTGACCTTCAGCGTCAACGCGTATTACGAGGCTACCAAGGTGACTCCGGTACCTCATGTCTATAACGTTCACCTTATCCGACAAGCTATGGAGAAGGTGAAGGCGGCGACAAGACAGAACCCGCGCATCATGAGCTCTCAGGGGACGGTTAAAGACGTGCCCCACCTGTGCTGCTTAACCGGGTTCCCAGGGGCTGGTCGCACGACCCTAATCGCCACCATCCAGCACCTCGTGGCCACAACCCTTGCGGGCTTCACATTGTACGTCCCCCTGGCGGGGATTGCCGACGACACGCAGATCTCGTTGGACTCCGCGCTCTACGACGTCGATCCGGTCCAGAAGGAGTTCTGTACGCATGAGCCCGGGGTTCTCGCATGCCTGCCAACAGATTCGTGGAGACCCATCTTGTACCTGGATCCTGAGGTCCTTCAGACCCCGGATGGCCAGCCACTGAAGATCCTAGGCTACTTCCACGTCATCTCCTTGTACCTAGTTCAAGCCATCCTTAAGCTAGACGACCCGCACATCCTGATGGCGCTACACCAGCGCATACAGGGGCACGTGAGTATCATGCAGTCGCTCCCGGGGGCCTTTCCGGCCCTGCTCTCGTACCTCCACCTCGAGTCGAAAAGCGCCCTCGCTACTCAAGTCACCGTCACTCAGGATTTCTACATTTCGCTAGTTCCAATCTTGATCAGTTCGATACTCCAGCACGTGTCGGTCTTCTTGCTCGTGCTTGACGACCTCCACTCGAACCTCAACCGAGACCTTGTCAAGAATGTGTTGAACCTCACCCTAACGAGCTCTGTTGGGCGCCTCTTCGTGCTCTTCAGCGAGGCCGTACACCCACATATCCTTGCGGAGGACTTCTCCTTCACGCCAGCGATGTCTTCCAGTTCGAGTACCAATAGTCTCTCCTTGACAAGAGCGCAACGGTTCGTAATGAGCCTACGGAAGACCTCCAAGGAGTGGACTCAGTCACTCGCGACGGTCACGACGCCCCAGAGCTCGGATGAGACACGGTCGATCCTTAGTGCTGATAGCCATTCGGCAGGGTCAGCAGTCTCCACCACCGTCAGAAGCACGGTTAGTAACGCCTCCTCCACCGGGTCTGGGGCGGCCGTGGAGACAGTTATACGCCCCTTCTCGTTCACGGGAGTTGCGAAGAGGAACGTTCTGATCTCGTACTGCTTCCTTCAACCCATCAAGGAGCACTCAGTCTTGGAGTACCTCTTCGCCCTCTTCGACGTGAGCGAGGGCTCTCAAGGGCGTTTCGACGATGAGGTGGCGGCCACTCTTACACGGAAGACTGGAGGCCTCATTGGGAACCTCAAACACTTTCTTCTGTCTCTGTATTCGATGTCGGGAATCACATCAGCGTTGACGATCGCGAAGCTCCTATTGGACCTCATCCCGGAGTTCGACTGGGTCATCTTGCGTCGGTTCCACGGTCTCAAGCTTTCAGGGCAGCTGACCGATCGGGACCTGTTAGTCCTCTACACGGCGTCAGTGTTCGGATGCGCGGGGAACATCGGCTGGGTGGGAAGCGCCCACGGGTTGGACAACGAGACTCTCATGACGTCTTTCACGGCCCTGGTGATGCGCCATCACCTTCTGCTTTACGCCCCGACAACCGTGCAGATCGCGCATCCGTCGTATATGGGAAGAAGCACTGACGCTAACCCCGAAGTCCCTAATCGCACGAGCTATAACGTCATCTTCACCAACCTCGCCTTCATGTACATCCTACGCGAGGCCTTCACGAGCCGAAGCTCTCCGAAGCTCCTCGCGCTCGCTTTGTACCTACGAAAGCGCTGGAGCGTCCAGTCTTTGGTTCTCGAACGAAAGCGTCACCTCAAACCAAGTATCTTCACGAAGGCGTACGATAACGCCGAGTTCGCCACTGGACAGCTCCGAAAGACCGTGACAGATGACTTCGTCCACGTGTTACGAGGTAGTAACAGTTCTTTGCCCCCACCAAACCCAGGAGACTTACAACTAAACGAGGCGTCACCATCTGTCCGAATTGCGCGCCGAACCACGCGTTCACACTTCTTCACGACGACTTTATCCATCTCTACGGCTCAGAACCAAGAAAACCTTCTTCAAACGAACGAGCGGTCAACAGAAACGGTACAGGATCGTGCTTTCCTGTTAACGCAGTATGACGGGCTCGTGGTTTCCATCACCACCCTTCTGAGCTGTTTGAACCCCTGCTCGCAGCAGTTCGCGGACATCTACGACCAGTACGAGCTCCTCAGGCTCAACACGTACGCCTGCGAGATCCTATCGGCGACCCTATACGATATCAGCGCGTACATCCAAGTAGCAGAGGCGGCCGAGCATGAGATCTGGCAAGCGATCGGCTTTCTATGTGGGTTCGCGCAAGAATGGACGACCTGGGGCCCAAGCAACTATAGGGCGTTAGGACAGGAGCAGCCGGTCCTGATATCGGCGTCGATGAGAGCGGAGGATATCGACAGTCTGCTGAAGCGGTCCGTGGGCGTCCTATCGAACCAGGAAAGCCCCTGTCATACACCAGACCCAAAGGTGGTGCCAGAATACGATCCGTTGGCCACGGAAAACCTTGAGGCATTGAATAGTGCGATAGGAGAGGCGCCGCAGCCAAATAGCTTCGAGTCGGAGCTGGCGATCCTGTACAACACGTTTCCGTTGCTTCTGAACTATACCTGCGCGAACAGCATCACCTATTCGATCCAGGCACTTCGGTTCGCGGCACGGAACTGCCTGTGTACGAAGACGTACATCGCGGATAAGATGAGGGACGATGTGTACCGCCTATACTGGTGCGAGCTGGTCTGGGAGTGGGTCTTAGGCTTCATTCAGATCAATCGGCCAGTACGAGCTGTTTTCATCGCAATTCAGATGTTATCGAAGCTATTTGGGCAGTCTTTCAACGTCCGAACGTACTTACCAATGATAACGCAAGAGAATGGGGTCTGCCACGATTCCCTCGTCATCATCATGTCGTTGGTCTTCAGTCGGGAGCTGGTACGGCACCATGGACTGGACATTCATCGAGATTCTGCATTATGGATGGCCTTTGAAAGGCATGGCCACGTGCCATGGGCAACTCCGTTCGAGCTTCTCCAATCGCTCGCCGTCGCGTCATATCTGGAACGTTCGCTTCAGAAGATGCTCTTTTTGATCTTCTACGCTCTCCTCTTGCGTGATAATGTCAAACAGGCAGTCAGCCTGGGTGCGGCGGTAGTGGAGCGCTGTTTTCTCTACGGGTTGACGGTGGAGGGCCTCGCGATGCTAGGAATGTTGGCATCGATCGCCCCGAGCCAGATCAAAGGGTTACCACACTCGACGTTGCTCGAGATCGTCAAGGCAGTCGTGAACCTGCTGAAGCGGAAGGCGGAGGACTATGGGGAGGTCTTCTCGCGGGTGGAGCGGAGGCTGAAGAGCAACAACTTCATCCCCCCGCTGATCTCGTGCGTCCTCGTCTTCAACTCGGTCTACCTGCTCCCGTACTTCGACCAGTCGATCCGGGACTCACTGACTTCGTACAAGCGGACGATCTACCTCCTCTCGAACGACGTCGTCGATACCATCATCGTCCAGCCCCTGTCGCTCTGCATGTACGCGTCGTGCTTCTATCTCTCGTGCAGGGCGAGCGATGACTATGCCCAGCTCGCCGTCGAGTGCCAGATTGCGTACAACTACATGCTCGCGACGAAGGAGCACGTCTTCATCGACTGCGTCTCGACAATCACCCACTGCAGCAAGTACTTCTGCCTGGCGCTCCTGGACACGCCTCCTGTCGAGGATGCCGATCTCGCGCTGTTCACGGGCACGGGAGGCGCCTCTGAAGAAGGCTCGACCCCCGGGACACTGAAGGCGATCAGTCCCGCACACGTCACCCTGCCGGACTTCGACACCTACCCCGGGCTAAGCATCGCGAGCGTGAGGACGGACGCGGCCACGCTCCCCGCGAGATTCATCGCTCTGATCCTCCTCGAGTCCTACGCGCGTGCAGGGCTACTGGAGAGGGCACTGTACATCGCAAAGAGGATCCTCCACCTCTTCACGTTCTCCCCGTTTGACCTGCTCGTCGCCGCGATGTTCACAAGGGTCGCCCTGGTCCACGTGGCCGCCGTCGACCAGGTCGGGCTGGGGACGCAGAACCTGAGCTCCGTCGAGAGGCTGGTCCTGGCGACGATCGACGTCATCCACAGGCACTCAGACAGCCGCGGGGCGTACAAGCGGATGGTCGACTTCCTTCGAGCGGGCCTGGCGCACCTCCGCGGAGTCCACACGAGTACCGTCGTCAGGATGCTGATCGACCACAGCCACCTGAACATCCGCGCGGAACCGGTCGGCGAGCAGCTGGGCGTCTACCGCTCCCGCTTCTTCCTCGACCTGATCCTTCTGCTGTGAGTGGTTCGGGCCCCGAAGGGATCCGAGGGGCCCAGAGAGATGTGGGGGACCTCAGGGGAACCTCAGAAAGAGCCTTAGAAGGGACAGGAAGTGAACGGGACCAGGGGGGACCAAAAAATGGCGGAGCAGGAGGAGCGGGCCGAGGGGGCGTCCTTTTCGTACGAGGAACGGAACGAGGAGCGCTGGACGGTGGATGGGGCGTTTACATACCGGCCGTGCTTCCCATTCCTGTACAAGACGGAGAGGACGCGGTTCAACGGGAGCTGGGTGGGGAGGCTGGTAATAACGCCAGTCTTCGTCGTGCTGGGCCCGCTGGTGGCCGCCTTCAGGCTGCTGGCGTTCGTCCTCCTCCAGTCGCTCGTGACGCTGTGCAGCTACGTCATCACGTGGGGGTACCCGGAGGACGAGCCCTTGAGGGGCTGGCGGATCCTGGTGGCGAAGATCGTCTCGTACCCGCTGTACTTCTTGATGCTGACGGCCTGGGGCGTCATCCTCGTCCCGGACCTCAGGAGGCGTGCGAAACGGCCCAGGATCTGCGTGAGCAACCACGTCAGCATCCTGGACATCTTCCTGATGATCCTCTGCGAGGGTCCCGCGTTCGTTTCGAAGCGGGGCGTCTCGCGGGTCCCGCTGATGGGGAAGGCGATGGAGATCCTGCGCGTGATGTACGTGAGGGAGGGCGAAAAGGGGGAGAAGGAAAGCGGCGGCGGGGGCGCCACCGCCCTCTTCGAGCGGCGGCTGGCGGCGATGAGGCGGGATCCTGGGTGGCGACCGATCCACATCTTCCCGGAGGGGACGACGACGACGGAGCAGGCCGTTCTGCGCTTCCACACGTCCGTCTTCCGCCTGGGCGAGGAGGTCCAGCCGATCTGCATCCGCTATGTCTCGTACAACCCCGTGGCCTACGTCGGCCAGGACCTGCGCACCGTCGTCTACCGCTACCTGACGAACCCGTTCGTCCTTGCCTTCGTCACCTACCTCGACCCGGTCTCGCCCTTCGACGCGGAGAACGGCGGGGCGCTCAAGGAGCCGCGCGCCTTCGCAGACGAGGTCGGGCAGGCGATCGCCCGGGAGCTCGGCGCCACGTACCTCCCGTACAGCAACGAGGACGCGTTCTTCTTCCGCGGACTCAAGACGGACGCGAACCGCTGCACGCCCGAGTTCCAGCGCGACTACGGCTGGCTCGGGACGCTCCAGACGACGTTCGAGGAGAGGCGGAGGGCCGAGGAAGCCGAAAAGAGCAAAAAGGACTGAAAAGGACCGAAAGTAAAAGGCGCCTCAGACAGGATGCCCTACTGGTACACGTCCCAGAGCCACCCCGAGGCGCGGATCTACGTCGGCTTCGACAAGCACGAGAACGAGACGCTGTTGAGGGCCGCCTGGCCAGAGGACGTCTGGTTCCACGTCGATAAGCACTCGTCCGCCCACGTCTACCTGCGTTGCCCCTCCGACGACCCGCTCGCGCTCCACGCCGGCCAGACGCCCTCCTGGGCGTTCCCGAACATCCCGAACGCCCTCCTCGAGGAGCTCTCCCAGCTGACCAAGGAGAATAGCATCGAGGGCTCCAAACTCCCCCACGTCACCGTCATCTTCACCCCCGCGAGCAACCTCCACAAGGACGGCTCGATGGACGTCGGAACCGTCGGCTTCAAGAAGGACTCGCTCGTCAGACGCTACCACGTCAAGGAACGCGACAAAGCTCTTCTCAAAGCCCTTCAGAAGACACGCGTCGAAGACTCCACCACTGACCTCCTCGCCGAACACCAGAAACACCTCTCCTGGCTCCAACGCCAGCAAAAGGCCGTCCAAAAGCTCGTCGAAAAAGCCTCCAAAGCTCAGGAGGACGAAAGGCGCGCCCTTAAACGTGCCCGTGATTACACTGACGCCTGGTCGGTTCGGACTCACGACAGAAACGACTCCCCCGTTAATGACACAAAAGAGCCGGAATCTAATGCCAATCCGTTCGATGACTTCATGTAAGACGAAAAGAGGGGGGGGTCAAAAAAGTATGCGGATCAGATAAAACGACGTACTTTTTTGCGCCCCGAAGTGAGGTAGGGTAGGGTAACGTAGCGTAGTGTAGCGTAGGGTAAAGGGAGGAAGAAGGGAAGGAGAAGGAGGAAATCATCCCCGCGGAAAAATGACTACGACGACGAACTGGACGCGGATGCGGAAGGGCGAAGGTGGGAGGGCGTCCGAAGCGCCAGAGAGACGCGGAAGATGTGCGTCTGGCCCGTCTCTCGGAGCCGTTGGGCTCAGCTGCATCTACGTGAAGGGAGGGACGGAAAGGCATCCGAGACGAGCACTGGCACGGGTGGTCCTGGTGGACACGTGCGGAGACGTGTTGAAAGACAGCCTGTGCAGGCCGGAGGGGCGGGTGTGGGACTACTGCACGGAAGAGACCGGGCTGAGTGAGAAGCTACTGGAAGAAGCGCCGACGACGAGGCAGGTAGGGGCGGAACTGAAGACGTTCGTCCTCGGAAAGCTCGTCGGACACTCATTGGGAGGCGTTCTCAAGCAGCTCGGCTTACAAGTCTCCTGGAAGAACCGGATCGACCTCGCCCAAAATCCGGAAATCCGAGACGAGCACGGCGGGAGTCTCGAGCGGGCGTTCATGGCGTCCGGGCTCCCGTTCGACGGCTCGCCCGTCTCCCTCGCCCGCTGCATGCTCAGCTTCTACCTCCAACGGCGGAACGCTTGGGATACTCGTGGCTCGGAACCCAAAAAATGCCGCTCCCGCCCGGCGAGATCCCCTACGCGGACATCGACGCGCTCCTGAACAAGTACATGGCCGACTACGGGCTCTCGTTGACGACGGAGCCCCTCGACGCCTCGGGCGCCTGCCAGACAAGTCTCCTGGCCCAGGTGAACCAGACGAGTCAAACGAGCCAAAATTTCGACTTCCCGCAAAATTCCAAAAACCGCCGGGCGTGCCAGACGCCCTTCGCCTCCGGGCTGCAGCGCGATCCACCCCCGCCCCTGCTCGACGAGAGCCTCTTTCGGAGCACGGCGATGACGAAAGGCACGGCGGCAGCGACGGCAAAGAGCGCGAACGCGGACGACGACTTGCGACTGGAGTCGATCGAGGAGCCCGTCGAGTTCGACGCGGACGCGGATGCTGACGCTGGTGCGACGAGGACGACGACGGGCGACGCGTCGGGCGTCCTGGCGCGGTACACGCGGAGCGTGGCGGCATTGAGGCGACACGTCAGGCGGCACGAACGAGAAGCGACGGGGACGGCGGCGATGACGACGACAACGGCGCGGCGGCGAAAGGCGGCGCGGCTTTCGAGCCCGATTTTGGGCGAGCTGTTCCCAGACGAGGACGCGGACGAAGCGGATGCGCACGTGCACGCGCGGCTGACGCACTTGGAGGCGCGGACGCTGCAGAACCGCGTCCACGCGCTGGAGTCGCTGCTCGAGCAGTCGAAGCGGACGATCTCGTCGCTGGAGCGGGAGAACCAGCGGCTGCGGAAGCTGCTGAGGCAGCGGGACGGCTCGACGCGGAAGGTGCTGACGCTCGAGCGCGAGGTACTCGCGTTGCAGACGCGGCTCCGGCGGTCCGAGTCGCTGCGCTCTCGGCAGGCCGCGGTCCTCAGGCGGGTCGTGGACGAGTAGCGAGTGAACGAGTGAACGAGCGAGCGAGCGGACGGGGGCGGAAGGAACTAAGGCGGCCGAGACGGGCGAGGCCGGCCTCGCAGGCGCGCCGGGAAGCGCAGCCAAAACCCGGACTTTGCGCACCGTGCGACCGTGCAACGACGTACGAGGATTCACAACTGGTCACGGAGGAACACTCCCGGTCATCGCCCTTCCGCCGTCGCGCTCAGCACCCCTTCTTCCCAACGAAGGCGGCGAGCTCGACAAGCTTCGTCGCGTAGCCGAACTCGTTGTCGTACCAGGAGATGAGCTTGACGAACCTGGAGGTCAGCATGATCCCGGCCTTGGCGTCGAAGTTGGAGATCGTCGTCGTGTGGAGGAAGTCGGAGCTGACGACGGCCTCCTCCGTGTAGGAGATGATGCCCTTGAACTCGTTCTCGGAGGCGCGCTTGATCTCGGCGCAGATCTCGTCGTACGTCGCGTCGCGCTCGAGGGTGCAGGTCAGGTCGACGACGGAGACGTCGGAGACGGGGACGCGGAAGGCCATCCCGGTCAGCTTCCCGTTGAGGGCGGGGAGGACCTTTCCGACGGCCTTCGCAGCCCCCGTCGTGGACGGGATGATGTTGGCCCCGCAGCCGCGGCCGCCGCGCCAGTCCTTCTTCGAGGCCCCGTCGACCGGCATCTGGGTCGCCGTGACGGCGTGGACGGTCGTCATCAGGCCCTCCTTGATCCCGAACTTGTCGTGGACGACCTTCGCGAGCGGCGCGAGGCAGTTCGTCGTGCACGACGCGTTCGAGATGACGGTCATCGTCTTCGGGTCGTACGCCTCGAGGTTGCAGCCGCAGACGAACATGGGGGCGTCCGCAGACGGCGCGGAGACGATGACGCGCTTGCAGCCGCCCTTCAGGTGCAGGGCGGCGTCGTCCTTCTTCGTGAAGCGCCCCGTGCACTCCAGGACGATGTCGACCCCCGCCTTCCCCCAGGGGATCTCCTCCGGCTTCATCTCCTTCGTGATCGCGATCTTCCGCCCGTCGATCGTCAGGTGGGTCTCGTCGTGCCCGACCGCGCCCTCGAAGCGCCCGTGGACCGTGTCGTACTTGAACATGTACTCCATGTAGTCCGGCTCCGTGAACGGGTCGTTGATCGCAACAACCTCGACGCCCGCGACGTGCAGAGACGCGCGCAACGCCATCCGCCCGATCCTCCCAAAGCCGTTGATCCCGATCCGAGTCATCCTTTTTTCCTTCCCGAGAAAAGCCGAGCGCCCTGGCGTTTCCCTCGTCGATTGCCGACTGTTGAGTCCGCCCCTTTTCCCCCCTTTCGCCTCGTCTCACCCCACGTTCACGACCCGGAGCGCGAGGAGCTCACCCGTCACCCAAGCCTCCTCCTTATCCCCCCTCTCCTCTGCCTCCCTCGCCTCTTTCGCCTCTAGGCGCAGCGCCTGCTTCTCCCGCAGGTTCCCCTGGGCGCCCTCGAGCCCAAGCAGGACCCGACGACGCCCGTTCAGGTGACACGCGAACGGTGCCGCCGAAAGCGACCCCGTCGCGATGACGACGTCCGCGTCCTCGTCGACCCGCGTGAGGCGGAAGCGAGTGAAAAGCAACGGGCGCACTGACGGGAACTCCGGGACGGCCGTCCCGAGGCTCAGACAGAAGTGCGTGAAGTATTGGAAGCGCAGCCGCTCCAACCCAGTCAGCAGCGCGCAGCTCTCGTCCTGCACCGCCCCATACAACGCCGTCTCCTTCAGCTCGCGTAGAAAGGAGCCTTCCACGGCGACAGGAGGCGCCCGGATGCCTCCTCTGCCTCTCTCCGGCTCCTTCGTGACGTCCGTCTCGGTCGTCTCGGCTGCTTCGATCGTTTCAGTTGTCCCAGCCACGCCCGCGGCTTCCGGTGCGGCGCGTTTTCCTGTCTGGCCTATCGTAGGCAGCACAGGCGGCTGCGGGACCGTCTGAGGGTCCTCCGACGCCATTCTTGACGCCTCCAGCCTCTTGAATGGGCTATTTGGCCCGTCGGGCCTTCTTGGCGCGCTCGGAGTCCCGTTCGGAGACGCCTTCGGCCTTGCATCCGTCGCCGCGCCTTTCAGACTTCGGCTCTCAATGAACTGGAAGCTCTCGTGGCTCGTCTCGAAGACCGCGAAGCGGAGCCCGCCGCACACGAAGGAGAACGGAAGCCCGACGAGCTCGACCCCGGCCGCCCCGAGACCCGCCTCGGGCGTGTACGGGAGCGACGGGTAGAAGCAGTCGCTCGCCAGGGCGCAGTCCGGGTGCGACGCGACGAGGCAGCGGCGAAGCCGCTCAGAACGCGCCACCAACGCCCCCAACGACGCTAGAAACGCCTGGAGCGCGCGCTTCCCGTCCGCCATCCCCGGGTGCAGCTCGTTCGCCAGCGGGCCGAGCAGCACGAGCGTCGTCGGGCTCAGCGCGTCCACCACGCCGCCCAGCCACTCTACCGCCGTCTCGACGCTGTTCCCCCGGCTGACGAAGGGCCCTTTGAGGACCACGAGGACGAACGGCTCCCGAGAGTCCGCGGGAAGCGACAAAAACGACTCCTGCGTGTGCTGCGTGGGCGCATTTGAGACCGCCTTTGAGGCCTCCGACATACTCAGCGTCATCGGAGGCGGCTGGACCACCTCGAAGACGCGGAAGTTCCGGTCCCCGCAGGTATGGCCCCCGACGAGGATCAACGCGCCCAAGTAGAGGACGAAGTCTCCGTCGTACGCGGCGGCCTCGATGGACATCGTGAGTGCTCCGGTGACGAAGTCGTCCTTGAGGCCCATCTGGACCTCGCCGGCGTGCCTGAGGACGTCATCCAGCGTCAGGTCGTACGCGGTCGCGCCTCGCCCGGCCCTCGAGACCGCGTCGGCGATGTCCTGCATCAGACGGCCCAGTGCGGTCTCCGGGTGCAACGGAAGCAGGAGGAACGCGTCGTCTGGCGAATGGATCAGAATCCCGACGCGCCAGGCCAGTCGGTTCCCCGGGGCCATCTCCCGCGCCCTCCGCAGCGCCTCCAATCGCTCCCAGGCGCCATAATTCCGCTGTATCAGCGAGAAGACGACGTCCAGAAACGTCGTCGCCATCTGCGCCCCTCCTCCCGCCTTGGTCGACGCAAAGTCCGCCCACAGTCGCCCCACGGCGGTCTTTGAGGCTCCGGCTGGCCGTATCGCCGTCGTTAGCGTCGCGACCGTCCGCGGTTCAACCCGGAATCGCGCCTCGTCCGCCCGAAGAAGCCTGAAAAGGCTTCCCCCCGCCTTGAACGGGCTCCTGACGCCACCTCCCAGGCTCATCTATTAAAATTCGACCCGCATACCCTCCCTCGATCATCAAGGGTCGGGACTCGGAGATCGACGACCGGACACCTCCTGATGGCCACGCATAACCCTCTTTCTTTTCTTTTCGCCCGTCTCTCCCCTGGAACGCTTACGAACCCTCGCGACGACGCCGGGAAACTCTGAAAAAAAAGAAAGGACGCACCCGAAAACATCCTTTTGAAGGCCGCCATAAAAACCCTTCGAGGACGACGCTCCTGCTCGCCTCGACGCTGTAAAACCTGGTAGAACGCACGCACCTGACCGCCTCTCTTCCCGATGACGCCTATGAGGGCCGCGAGGCCCAAAACCCAAAAACTGGGGACCCGACCGGAATGTGGCCGTGCTTCGCAAGCTATGAGGAGCGACACGACTTCCAGGTCCGGCGAGTCGTGACGGGCCGTGGCATATGTTACAGGGTGGACTTTGAGGCACCGGCCCCGATCCCGGGGAAGATCTCCTTTTTGAACGCATGCATCCCGGCGATTACGATCTGGTTGGAGGAGGAGGGTGGAGGCGAGAGCGTGCAGGCGTCAGGGAAGATCGAGCTGATGACGAACCCGCACGTGCTAAGCGACGGGGGGACGAACGCGTTCACGGTGTACCGGGAGGCGCTACTCCCGCGCTTTGCGTGTGCGGCAGGGGAGCCGATCCTCATCGTTGCGCTCGAGCTGCGCTGCGCCCAGGCGAGCCCGGTGTGGGTGCGCGCGGGGCTTGAGCAGATCGCGATCTTCCATCGGATTTGCCACCGCCCACGCCTTCTCGGGCCTCCCCAGCCGCCCCAGCTGCTACTGCAGGACGGGAGCAACGAGAACGAGGGGCTTGCCGGACGTGCCTACCACCTGCTCAACGTAATTGCCGGGCTGAGCTACTACGTGGCTCAGGCGCGCACCTGACGTCTTAGGGGGCGAGCAGGTCCTCAAGACGGACGAAATTGACGAGATCTACCGGCTTCTCGTGGAGTTCGGCCTGAAGTCTGGCGAGCCCGACGGCACGGGCGTCACGGGCATCAGTGCGTGGCCGTTCGCCACGTCTGAAGCGGTTGCTAGCGACGACGACGCCTGCCTGGCACGGGAGCGTGGCGAGTCTACCACGCCGAAGGTCGTCAGCGGCCTCCATCGCGTCTGGGCCAAGTCTGAGGTGCCCAGGGATCCGAAGCGCCGGTGAGTGGAGCAGTAAAGCGCCTCCGAGGGGGTAGTGGCACGCCTGGGCGATCATGGGCGTGCAGGCTGCACGGGGCTCCTCCTTCTCTTCGTTGGCACTCGTTAGGAACGCCAGTGGGATGTCTGGGGAGCACGTGAGCGGGTTTGGCTCGTTCAAGGAGTTCCTCCCTGGTAGGGGTGTGGTTCTCCCCTCGTAGACGCCTCTAATCGCCTTTGCCACGTCCTCCAGCAGTCCCTCGAGATTACTACTCCTCCCCATTCGTCCATCGTTCCGCTCCTTCCGCATATTCAGGTCCTGCTCCTCCTCTGGGATGAAGCCCAGTGTCTCCAGTGTCGGAAAGTCCAGGTCCATCCCTTGGGCAGCCAATAACGTTCGTAATAGCTCTGGACTTAGGTCTGAGGAAAAGGAGATCCCAAGGTCGCCACGTGCAGAGGGACCGGTGGAACCAGAGGGACCGGGGGGACTACCAATACCAGGACTCCCCTGTCCCTTCCCTTGGCCCTGTAGATGTGCCTGCCCTGGGAAACAGGTATAGAGATCGCAACTGTCAATGATCGCCGCCTGGACCTTCTCGTGCTGGATGAAGAGGGATTTCAGTAGCCGTTCCCCAGTCAGGTGTGGTCTCCCGCCACCATCTTGTCGTTGTGATGGGTCGAGGGACGTCGTGGGCAGCTGGACCTTACATGTCCCGCTTGCTTTCCCATCGAGATACTCCTTTAACGTTAGCCCCGTCAGGAGGTCAATGTGCTCCTTCTTGAGCCCGTGGCGGCCGTGGATCCGCATGGGGGAGACCGCTGCAAGGCACAGGTGTATCTGGAACTGGCGTTGCAGCTCTTTTTCGCCTTCGTCACGCCCGGGCCGCCACAGATCTCGATAGAACTGCAGTATGTGCAATGCCCGCCTCAGTCCATCCTGTCCTTCCTTGGAGACAGAGGAGAAGAGCGACGAGGCGCTTCCAGTCCCCCCAATCCCGTTCAATATCAATGTCGCATAGAGCCTGAAGGCTCGGAGACAGGAGACTGGCGAAAAGGGCCGCGAGCTCAGGCTGTCCGAGACCAGGAAGAAGTTGAAACTGTACTGCCGCGCGAGGTCGACGATCTCGACAAGTTCGAAGAACGTCCAGAGCGGATAGTCATTCGTCGACGCCAGGTGCATGTAATACCGCTCCTCGGACAGGACGGGGAACGCCGGAAGGCTCAGGTTCGTCAAGACCGCGGCATGGTAGCGCTGGACCGCCGCCTCGTCGCCCTCTTTCTCGAAGGGAGTCCGCAGCATGACCCCCGGTAGGCCCTCGTGCCCCAGAACCCGCCGCTCCGCCAGCACCATTCGGCTCGTCTCCGTCAGCCGTCTCAAGGGGTGTGTCGGTGGCGTCGTTTGCATCGTCTGTGCCATTTGTAGCGCCTTTGGCCTGTTCGAGGCACTCATTTTAATGGATCCGACATCACACGGAAAACAGCCAGAGGACCCGTCCCAGCAGTCGCACAGTGACGGCGTTGATGGACTTTGTGGCCCTGACGGCGGCAACAGCTCCCTCGACGCCCTCTCGGCGGAGAATGCACACCTCCGAGCCCGTCTCGAGGAAAGCAAGGCGTTGATGCGGCGACTGTTGAGTGGGACGCGACTCCAGGCAAGCCAGGCTCGTCTACTGGAAACGTTCCAGGTGCAGAACGCAGAGACCCACGCGCGTCTAGAACAGCTCGAGAGCGCGTTCATCGCACGTGAGGAGCATTGCCGACGCCTCCTCGCCGAGAACTCCGTCCTCCAGGAGCACGTCGCGAGACTTACCCTGCTCAACGACACGTACTGCGAGGCCCTCTCGGGCTTACCAGGCCCCTCTCACGACCCAAGTTCGCGCACCTTCTCGCAGCTCAAGGAGGACGTCCGCCAGCAGGTCGCCTCGGCTGTCGAGACCGAGTTTGTTCGCCAGTTACTCTTGAAGGAGCGGACGGCTGACAACGCACATGAAAAACAACGCAAAGGCGTCCAAAGGAAGTCTAGAACTAACAAGGGAGCTGTTAAGAGCAAAGGAGGCACTAAGAAGCCTAGCAGAGGTCGTCCTTTGAAGCAGACCTTTGTAGAACCTCCTCCTCAGCCACCTCCACAAACCTCTCTTGAAACTGACCTCGAAGAACTCGAAGGGCTCTCACATATCACAGAAGAGGAGCCGGAAGCCTCTTCTCCTCCCTCTCCTCACTCCTCATTCGCGGAACCCCCAGAACGCCTGGAGCCGTCAAACACACACATCCCTTCCTTTTACAAGCGACACATTTACGAGACCGTCCAGCCGCTCCTCGAAAACATGCTCCACCTTCAGGCTGACAATGACGCCCTTCGCGCCTTGCTCGACGAGCGTGACGCCGAGATCGCGCACCTCACACGCCTCGTCTCGAAGCTATGCGACTGTGATGAGCGCGGGATCGAGAAGAAGCTTAGGGCGTTGCAGTCCCTCGCGCTAGAGGGCTCGAAGACCGTCGAATCGGAAGACTCGTTGAGCCATGTGAGTCAGAACAGCCAAAATAGTCAAAACAGCCAGAATAGCCAGTTGAAAGACATTCAGTACCCGAGCGTCCCCTCGAGCCGCGAGCACGTCCTACAGGCACACGCACAGCAGCTTGAAGAGCTCTCGCACGACGTTCGAGACCTGCAGCGTGCAGCCCTCAGCGTCTCCGCCCTTCAGTAACCGTTCTCCCCTTATCTCTCTCTTCACCGCTTCACGGAGCGACAGGGACCAACCGTTGTCGCAGAGGACGTTGCGGAGGCCGTCGTCGGTACCTTCACGTGCTCCATCGCGGCCAAAAGAGAGCAGGGCGCGTTCGTCTGGAGTCGCACGACCCGGGTCAGCTCCCCAAGCGTCGGCTGTTGAAAAAGGCGGCCGAGGTTGACAAGGAACTTCGAGTCTCCGAAACAGCTGCAGTCGAGCTCATATGTCCTTTTGAAGGCGGGGTCTCCGGAGGCGCCAAGCGTCGATGTTCCGCCGAGGACATGCATCGCATTCGACGAGTCCGCTTTCAATAGGCGCGCACGCGCCAGCTGTGCCGAGGTGCAGCGCTCGAGGACATTAGTGCTCAACGCCTTTCCGATCAAGCTCGCGAATTCCTTCAGCGCCGCCTCGTGCGACGTGCGACCAAAGCGAATCGCCAAGCAGGTCAGGACAGTCTCGGACAGGTTTGGGCTCGCTCCCGCCAAGGCCTCATCGACCAAGCGTACCGCCTCGTCGTCGGAGACGATCGGAAGAAGTGTTTCAACCAAAAACGCCTTCAGGGCCTGCAGATACTCGTCCTCAGAGATGGCGGGGCGCAGGCGTAACCCACAGGCCGTCGCAAACGTGTCGAACATCGTTTTGATGTCCCTCCGGTATGTCCGAAGCATTAGCAGGCACATGTAGTGGCGGTACAGCCCGCTCGCGTTCGGGAGGAGGGGCAAGTAGAAGATCACGCGTGAAACGACCGACTCAAGAAGGACGAGTCCCAATGCGTACGCATCTGCCAGTCCATCAAGGGAGAGCGGTGAGGTGGGACACTCTGCCTCATCAATCCGCTCGTAGAAGTCCTGGTGGAGGCGGAGGAATTGTTCGCAGCAAAAGACGCCCTCTGGTGGCCTGTACAGCAGGGTCCCACGTGCCTTTGAGGCGGCCGGGCCGTAACGTGCACCTTCGAAAGAGACGCCCGCGTGCAACGTCTCAAGGGTGGCAACGAGAGGGCAGAAACGGGCCATTCCGAGGTCAGCGAAACGAGCAAACCCGTCGCGGCCCAGGAGGATGTTGCTTGGCTTGATATCGCGGTGGACGACGCCGAGACGGTGCAACGTGTGCAGAGAGGTGATGAGGGAACGCCAGTACGTGATGAACTGCGTGAAGGAGAAGTCGCTCATCAGATTCCGCATCCGGACGCGTTCGCAGTCGTGTGCGTAGAGCGGCATGACAAGGACAAGCGCTGCCGAGAAGGGTGCCTTTGAGCTCGCCTTCATTGACAACTTTTCGGGGATCGACTCACTAGGGATTCGAAAGAAGTCCAGAAGCTCGACTGCGGGGTTCCGGACCGGCCCGTCTCTTGTTGTCGTCGCCAGAAACGAAAGAATCAGAGACTCACGGAAGCTCAACACATCGAAGGCCTCCGAGAGCCCGACAAACTTCAACGCGACCTCGACTCCATCGGCCTTCCGTACTCCCTTGAGAATCACGCCGTACGTCCCGGCCCCCAGGAAGCCCGACGCCGTCTTGTCGAGCTCGTACGCCTCCATTTTATCCTCGAAAGGGCTGCCGGGACCGGGAATCGAACCCGGATTGTTCGGACCACAACCGAACGTACTAGCCATTATACTATCCCAGCGCGCTCGCCCGGATGCGGAATGACCCCGGGGCGCCTACAGCCTCAGGAGGTCCCCATACGCGCTCAGAAGTCCATCATAGATGACTCGATAACGCTCCCCACCCTCCTGTAACGAAACGGATCGAATCAGCGTCCCAATAGTGGCGATCACTGGCGTCTCGACCAGTACGAGAAACAGAGTTGCGACGAGGAAGAAAAACCACGTTGCAACGCTGAACGGCACTAACCGCTTCAGAAGAGGCTGACGTTCCGGCTGGAACTGCAACGGTTCCAACAGCTTCGAGGCACTGCCGTTGAGAAGCGTTCCGAGGCCAAAGTAGTCGTTGTCTCCTGCACCCACATCGATCTTGTCGAGTGTGAAGCGCTGGCCCAACGATGTCGTCAGTTGGTCGAGCGTGCGGATGCTCGACTGCAGCCTTTCGATGACGGTGCAAAGGCTCACGTACAACTGGGGTTCGTCTATCTCGTTCGCCAACCCTTTTGCCAATGATGCCGTCTGAAGCATTGCAGATAGCCTTTGGAAGAGAAGACGGGCTTCGACGGCCTCGCTGGCGGGAATCAGTCGGGTCTGTAGCGCCCATAACGCACCCGACAGCAGTTGCTGATTGAGTGCGGATAAGGACGATGGTGTCAAGGTCCTCAACGATAGCTCGAAGAGGAGGACGAGAACGCCAAACCCTACGAGGGCGGTAAGGGTGATGAAGAGGGTAAGAAACAATGACGACGAGGACGATGCCGCCTTCAAAGCTTTGAATAGGAACACGTCGTTCCGTGCATATCCGAGCAGCACGGCGGCCAGGAACAGGACGATGATGACGCAAAGGCAACTCAGAACGCTCGTCCGGCCGGTTCGGTGCCGCGTTTCGATGCTCTCACGCCTCCTCAAGCCAGGCACTATCGTTTTAACACTCAAAGTGTCAACCCCTCGTTCCAACTCCCCTGATAGCGCCAACAACCTGTCAACCAAGACTAGATTTGCCTCCGATAGACGTTTCAGGTATGCGTGAACATCCTGCTCAGTCAGTTGAAGCAAATCGGCATATGAGAGGACCGTGAAGCTATCTCCACCTCCCTCGTCGCTGCTTAGTACTACTGACTCGTAATAGAGTCCGTAAGCTCCCGTTGAGTTCGAGGCTTGAAAGGCTTCGTCTAAGTATGCCGCCGCGTCTAACGTCGAGTTGACACGACAAAGGCGCGAGAGGGCAACGTACTGCGAAAGGAAGGCGGCTCGTAGTTCAGTGTATCGCCTCCGCAGCGTTTTCGTGTCGTATTGTGGCTCCAACAAGGCGTAGAGATCCCTCTCGATATCAAACCGCGTGTTGAGTAATAACGGTGTCCGCAACGCCACGTATACGTCCTCGCACCCGTATGAGAACTCGGATTTCGCAGGATCCCATCGCATAGCCGATAGGTCCAACAGATAGTGCGTGAAGTAATTCAGTAACCTCACGTTGATGTTGACAACTTCGGCCACCGTCCCATACGCTTCATCTAGCGCCGCGTCCGTCTTCCGCCGTTGTAACGCCTCCGAAGCGAAAATGACAATTGCCGACACCAGGAAAACCACGGCGAGGATGGAAAGACACGCGATGAGAATGGAAACGGCAACAAAGCGCCCCCGGTCGACGAAGGGGATGTGGATCCGTGTGTACAGGTGCCACCCTTTCAGCTTCCTCTCCCGTTGCAGTACGATACCGACTAGGGCAAGGACGAGAACGCCACAGACGCCAAGGAAGAAGCTGGCCTTTGATGAGTTCGACAAGGAGGCAGTCGACCCTAGCGCATCCCATTCCCCGTTCCATTGCAATGCGTGCTGTTCTTGGTTGCTGCTTTCGAGGAGGAGCGACGTCTGGCCAGCTCGAAGACGAACACAGGCACTCGCACGATTGAAAAGAAGCCCGCTCGCGGCGACTGGATAGCTGGCATTGCTCGTCGTTGCCTCGGTCAGGTAAGCAGAGAGCGATGCGAGGGGAGAGAGAAAAGCAGAGGCGGAGATAGAGGCGAGGCTCTGTTCTTCGTCCTTCTTGTCTCGTACGGGTAGAAGGAGGCCGTCGTGGTAGTTGTCGAGCGGCTTCTGTGTGCTTACCAGCCGTTCGATAACGTTGGTGTAGCGCGCTGAGACCCACGCGAAGGCTTGCAATAGGTCGTCGTAGTAGCTCACCGAATCATGGCGGAGATACAGGATGTAGAGAAACACGCTCCGCTGCTGCGCATCGCGCAGGTCCAAAGTGATCGACATGTCATACGGCCGCAGGAACGGGTTCTCTGCCGCCATCGAGCAGGTGTCGAAGCGCGTCGAGTCGACCGTTGACGCACGGATGTCGATGAAAAACCCGTTCAGAAGCAACGAACAGACCAGCCGGTGATTCAATCGTAGCCAGGCAAGCCGTGACGTCGGGTCGACGAGCTCGAAACCATCTGCCGCACTCTTCCCCAACACCTCTGCATAGGACGAGGCCAGTCCGGTGTCAGGAAGCGTGAGTCCCCTAGGTGGACAAGAAAGATAGAGAAGAAAAAGGCAGATCCCAAGAGTGATGACTCCAAAGCCGATGACGATCTCCCGCCATTGTTTCCGCACCCCCTGGGCTCTCTGCAGCCGTTGTACATCATGTTGTAACCGGAGACGATACGGAAACATGTAGAGGAGGCGTAGATGCCCTTTCTTCCCTTGCACAGCCCTCCTTTGGGCCTTCAGGTCATCGGAGGTGATACGGAGCATTGCGATCTTTGCCCTTTCAGTCCTCTCACTCGTTCCGAGCCCCTCAGACGTCTCTGGATGGAAATCGATGTTTTTCGTCGACGAGGCCTGTGTCTCCTGTTGAATGACGAGCAAATCATCTAGATCGACGTCGAGACGTCTTCCAACCTTGTAATAGTGTACAAGGCGCGCGGCCAAGGAGAGACGGAACTCGGTGTGGGCCCCGGTCAACGCCAGCAGGTTGAAAAGCAGGTCTGCGATGCTTGTGAGCTTGAAGTTGAAGAGGGTGTAATCAACTGTCGAAAGGAAAAGGAGGGCCGACATCCCGCTGAACAGAAGGACCAGTAGCATGGTAAGCCTATCCAAGGCGTTCTGGGACACTAAGAAGGCCGAAGTCTGGACGAAGGATATCCCCCACGGCCATATTGCTAGGTTCCCGTGGAGGTGCGACGTGATACGCTCTGTGACTGTTAGAAGGCAGTCGGTCTTGCCGTCCTCTCCCAGATAGTCTTCGAAACAGATCGAAAGGGCTCTGAACGGGCTTTCCAGGAGCGAGCGCGCTCTTATCGTCGTTGGCAGCTCGCTGTCGAGGCTGACGAGCAATTGTTTATCGATCCCGAAGCTCAGCAATGTCTGTGACGAGAGTAGACGTGCCCTTCGCGAGATGCTTCGAAGACCTTCGAAAAGCGTGGCTGAGAGCATTGAAACTGTCGAGTCACTTGCTAAACGCCTCAGAACGGCGACCTCAGCAGGGAGGAGCGAAAAGGTCGTCGAGGTTCCCGATGAATCCGCCTGCCTCCGTCTGATGGCGTCGACGGTCGCCAAGTACTGCTCGACGGAGCCCGAAATGCTCCTCGTCACCTTGGAGGCCGTTGCGATGACGTGCTGGGCGTCCTCGAGGAACTTCGAGGCAAAGAGGGCAATGATAATGGAGAAGAGGACGCAAATGCCGGCGAGGAGCAATAGGAGCATTGACAACGGGGTGAACCTTCTTTTTCGCCTCACAACGCCCCTTCGAAAGTCCCTGTAGAGCCGTACCAGCTCCCTTGCATGGTATTGTGCGTCACGGCCGAACGTAACTGGTTCTACGGTTTGAACTCGTTGGTAACCTTGGGTGTCTTTGAAGAGGGCATCCTCGCTCTCCGCGTTTGTTTTCATGACGAAGTGACAACGACTCAAGAACGGGGGCAAAACGACCGTGTCTCCTGTTGAGGGGATGCGCAAATAGAAAACGTTTGAGTCGTCGTGACCATGCTCATGTGAAGGCCGGAATGGGTGTGTTGCCTTAACGAAGCGATCAAGGAAGGTGGAAACGTCGTTTTCCTTTCCCTTCAAGGTGAGAGTAGAAGGGGATAATGCCTCATGCATCGGCTGAGCACCGAGCTGGTTCAGCGGCCAGACCAGGGCGAAGAGCTCGTGGTGGACCCAGGCGAGGGCGTGGAGGGCGGTAATGCTTTCCGGGTACTTCCGATAGAGGCGGTGGGCGCATTCGAGGGCTGTGGCGAATGCAACGCCGAGGCCGTCGCAGGCCTGGAAGAGGTTCTCGAGGGTGGTTAGGGAGATCATCGGTGCTACTGAAAGCTCCCTGCTCAAGGACGACATCCTTCGTGTCAGGCCGAAGCATCGCTCGCTTTCTACTAGGAGCCTTGAGAGGTGCGAATTGATATCCCGACAAATCACCATGTTGAAGGGTTCGGAGCGTTTCAATCGTGGGCATCGTCGAAGCGGGTAACCATTGAAAGCGCCATTGAATGTGATGGAATCGATGCCATCGGAGCTGTTGATGGGTGCTGAGACTACAAGGTCGAAGCCGGCCCTATCTTCTTTATCTTCCCCGTCATCCTTTTCCTCCTCGATGGCGATTCGAGTTAGATCATAACAACGAGTCAGACAGCCGCCAATTCTTTCGTAAAAGCAACCCTCTATGAGATACAACACGAATTCGAAACCGAGTTCGAGGTGTGCGCCCTTGAAACCGCCGTTTTCCTCCCTAAAGCCCTCAAAGACGCTTTGAAGGGTCGAACGAAGCGTATCAGGCGACGTGAAAAGTGGTGGGGTACGTATGGTCCGTGTGGAGACGATCTGCACCTCCTTCGCACAGGCCAAACGTTGTGAGAAGTTCTCGTTATTCTTTTCGAGGGAGGACAAGAGCCCGTTGAGAAGTGCTTCTTCGACCTGGAATAGGATCTTCGAGGTTTGTCTCATCGTGACGTCCGAAAACGCGTAAATGGCTGGGATGTCATTCTCAGCCTTCCGTAAACGTCCATTCAGTCTAGAAAGCCTTCTTAGGAGGTGCAGAAGGAGAAAAAAGTGGGTCAACCGACGCTGAATTGGATGGGCCGCCTTGGAGCTCTGAATGGGATGCAAAAGCAGCTGGGCATAACAAATACATAATCTTTCGAGCTCAAAACAATCCTCGAGGGTCAGATAGCCATTCAATGCTGTCTCATGCGTCAAACTAAGAACCCTTGCTGTCAATACCTCAGGAGAAAGCTTGGTCTTCATCGCCACCTCCGAAAAGAAAGAACCGGCATGGATCATCATTAGGGTTTCATCGAGACGGCGTCGATGCCGTCGTATCAGGAGGAAGAGGCAAAGGACGCTGACGCCCATGTTAAATAGGTACAAAAAGGTGGTCAGCGTCGTCCTTAACGTGGGATCGAGGGGGAAAAGGGTGACGAGTAGTCTGGTCCCCCCTATACTTATCCACAGGGCCGAGACCATGACGAGTAGGATCGTCGTCGGCCGATTCAGCCGTAGCTTGGCGCTACTACAGAAGTTGAAGATCCCATAAAGGAGGAGCGATGCGTAATAAGCACGCGCCATCCCTATGGGCTTCGCAAACCCCACCGTGGTCTCATGAAATGCCTTTGTAGCCTCCTTTAGCGTTGTCGCGGCCAGTAAGCTGAGCAGAAACCCTCCAAACAGGTGTCCACTGACATCCAGCCGATACCCCGCCGGACTCTGTCCAAACATCAACGCCCCCATGAAGAGGGAGAACCAATCGACAAGGAGGTAATAGGGAATGGAGAGGATTCCAACCAGCAGGATGACGATGAGAGGGAGTCGCCTTTGAACGGTGGTGGCCGCAGTCGTATTCGTGGCCATAGTCGCGATCCTTTCTACTACTAAGAAGAGTAATAGCACCTCGAACGTCAGACGAAGAAAAGTCATGGAGAGGAGACCGAAACGGCCTAGATACACCGCTGGTGCACTTTTCCGTCCCGTACGTGCATATACTTGCACTACCAACAACGCTAACGCCGTGAAGCAGATCCCACATGCGCAGAGACAGAGCAGATTGGCACCGGCGTAGACCAGGGTCTCCAAGACGAAGGAGGACGCCCTCCCCGTTGATACTCCTATCATCCCCACCGTACAGACCCCAATGATGAGCTGCAATAACCCTCTCTCAAGGATGAAGACGACACGGTATACCGTTGAGACTCGGAAGGCCATCGGCTCGAGGATCATTAACATCACTCTCAGGCGCGCTTGAGTCAGTCGTCCCCTCAACGTCGTCGGTCCACATACACCCTCGAGCAACTCTCCCGTGGAGTCCCACTCCCCCTTCCCGTCCTTCCTCCTCCTTCTACCTCCCACGCACTTCTTGCACCTCATCTCGCCACCCTCTCGCTCCAAAAAATAGCTCTTTTACCCTTCTTCGTGCTATCTCTCTCCCGGGTCACTCAGCCCTTCATGTAGTACGTGCTCGCCTGGCCGTAGCGCCCCGTCGCGCTGTTGTACGCGTCCGCAAGCGCGTTATTGACGGAAATGCTCCTCAGGTTATCGCTCACGTGCGTCCCGATCCCCGCCTCGTACGTCCTGTTCGATGCCCAACGTGGCACATAGTCCGCATGCAGGGTCAGTTGGTCGACGGAGGCGAGCTTATCATAGACAGGCGTACGAGTAATGCTCTGTGGAGCAGGCCCGACACCTCCTGCGCTTAGCTGCCCAAGCATCTCGGAGGTGCGGCGAGCAGACCCGATGTACCCGCTAGTGTCCGCGAGGCGCGTTGCCAGGCTCCGCGCAAGCCCCCCGCCTCGTAGCCCGCTCGCATAGCTGTGAGTCGCACTACTCGAGCTGACCAAGGAGAAGCTCGACCCGCTCCCAGCGGTCAGTGGGAGGTTCGTGTGCTCGAACCGCCGCCGCGTGAACGTGAAGTCGGGGCCACCTCCGCGGACTGCGCTCAATGTGTTCCCAGGCGTTGCCATCTTCAGAACTTTTTGAGATTCCGCGAGGCAGAATTTTGGCGGACTGACTCATTCTCTCCCCTCTGCTTCCCTTAGATCGTCGGGCGGTTCCCTTCACCGAAGACCGCCCGGATCTCGTCCGCGTCGTTCAGGCGGACGGCTTGGCCCTTCCCTCGCGCCGCAGCACTAAGCAGCTTCCGATGCTCGCGTGGACGGAAGACGAACCAATAGATGCAAAAGGCCCCGACCCCGAGTAGGACGAGAAGGGGTACGGCGATCGAAAGCGCGATCGTCGCGTTGCTGATTAAGCAAGTGCTTCCACCAGCGCTACGTGTATACCCGAAGCGGCAATTGCACGCGTTGGACCAAGTGTACGCGTTCAGATCACATTCCCCACCCCCTCCACAGACCCTATTCTGTCCAGGGCCGAAGCAAGCACTGGGCCAACAGATCCCAGACTTCGAATCCTTCTGATATCCATTTCCACAAGAACAGGACCAGGAATCTCCTTCTTGGGTGCATTTCCCGCCCATCCCGCAGACTTGGGTCACACCTGCATGCTCGAGCGTCGGGCACGATGCATGGATGCATTGCTGGTTCAGAGATTGGAAGCCAGCCTCACACACACACTCGAAGCGGTCGCTGAGGCTGTTGTGAGTGCAGTTCCCACGGTTGCTGCAGACGTCCCCATCAAAGATGCAACTCGCCGCCGCACAGACCTTATGTGAGGTTCCATTCTCGAAGTACTGAGTATGCATCTCGAGGCCGGACTCACAACTTTCGCAAAGAATCCCAGCATAGCCACGTGGACACTCGCATGTGGACCCCGTAACGCTCCTCTCTGTCATGACTCCAACACAGACTCCGCCATGTTGGCACTCGTTCCCGCTTGATAGGCAATCGGGAACGTTGCATGTCTCCCCCATTCGGCCAGAGTGGCAATTGCACTTCGCCGTATCTCCATCGTCGACGCATGTTCCATAGCCATTGCAAATAGTTCCGTCGTCAGTGATCCCGCATGGGTTCATGGCACAGTCGAGTCCGTAACGGAACTCGGGACAGTTGATGCAGCGCATAGCTCCGTGGGCATCGACGATACACATCCCCCCATTGCAGGCGTCCCGGGTCACATCGCAATTGAAGGTCTCGCAGAAGCTGCCGTAGTGGCCGGTATTGCACTCGCACGTCCCGAGCGCCACGCCCGTCGCCGTGTTCCCGCTGATTACGCAACGTCCCGAGCCACTACAGAGAGGGGTATCTTCGCCAGAGGAGGAGGCACCACACATGTTGTAATAGCAATCCAGCCCGAAAAAGCCCTCACGACAGACGCAATGGGATTGGGACTCCCCGATTTCGGAGGAGGAGTAGAAGCAAGACCCACCGTTATGGCAGTTGCTTGCAGAATGGCAAGTGAAGCTCTGGCAGAACTCGCCCTCGAAGTTGTGCCTGCAGCTACAGATGTACCCATCACCATTGGGGACGCACTCACCCCCAGCGTTACAGAGCAGCCATTGAGGGTTTCCAAAGGCGTCAACATAGTGCTCATTCGGAGTGGCATCGCAATAACTGTCCTGGCACTTGTCCCCACTGAAGCCGACGTAGCACTCACAATGGTTTTCAACGCAACGACCACGACGATTGCAATACGTCGGTTCTCCATCGGTGTACGTTCGGCAGTTCTCATGGTCGTCATGGGTTGAGAGTCTATCGCACGTCAGGCCCTCGTAGCCGTGGAGGCAGTCGCACGTGTAGTCTCCATCGCTCGTGGTGCGCTTGCAAATCCCATGGGCGTTACAGAAGCTGTAGACGGGCGTAGAGTCCGGGTCTTTGAGGATAGTGGAGCTTTGGCCATCGGCTAGGCGAGCGTGGCACGGGTTATCTGCGCAGGCCGGGCCCGACGTTCCGAAGGGGCACTGACAAACCCCGTCGATGCACTTCCCGATATTCGAGCAGTCGAGATGGGACACGCAGCCGAGGCATAGCGCCAGAAGGAGGCTGACGAGCATCGGAGCCATTTTATTCCGCGGGGGGGACCAGCCCTCGCACACGATCTGCGAAGTCATCTTCCGGACCCTCGAGGAGGTGCCGGACCTCGAGGCAGCCGAGTAGGATCAGGTCGTAGCCCGGGCCGATGTGCTTGTGGCCGGACTCGTTGAGCTTGCGGGCATAGAGCCCGATGAGGGACAAGGAGACCTGGTGAGGAGTTGTAGCCTCTGCCAAGGGACAAAGCCCTGCATGCTTGAAGACGGGCTTGAAGGCCGGGTCAACCAGCATCCAGATGCAACGCGACAGGTGGTGCAAAGGCTCAAGTAGCTCCGGGGTGATGTCTTTGGTAGTCAACCTGCAAGACTGGGAGGTCAACGTATGCATGTGCTCCTTCTGGACCGCCAAGCGCGCGATGTGGATCAGGATTGTGGCGATACATACTGCATGCGCCTCGTCGTTATGGATGTCCTCCTTATAGCGTCTAACCAGCTCATGTACGTCCTTGGCCAAATACTCAGTATGCGGACACCTCTCCAAATCGAAGTCCAACGTGCACCTCGCCGCCACCAGGGTGTTGAGGATGAGGCTGATTTGTGCGAGGAGGTTAGCAACGAACGATTGAGTCGCCTCCTGTGCTCCTGAGGCGGCGGTCCTTGACAATGCGAAGACGACGTCCTCGGGCTTCTCAAGCGTCGTGACGCAGTGCGTCGTCCCAGCCGTGAACCTGACGCTCCCATCGTCCTCAACCTTGATGATAACCTCAGTTGGTAGGATGATCCTCTCGGCAGTCAACAAGCAATGCCCGACGAAGTGCGTGAGACGTCCCAGGTGCTCCAAGGCAAAGTCCTCAGACACGCAGAGAGTCAGGTAGTCCTGGAAGCGGCAATGTAAAGGTTGACGGATGTATGAGATCGGCGGATATGCCGAGTACACCAAAAGATCCGTACCGCGTCGGTCCAGCCCGTCATGCTTGCCTTTGACCTCTCGCTCTTGCGCTTGTGCCATCATTTTGGTCCCACCTCCACCATAGCGCCACCTCGACCCATCCAAGTCCCACCGGCAAAAAATGTCGAACCTAACTTCAAGCTTCACCGGTAGTATCTCGGCCCAAGCGCTGGCGGAGAGCCTACAGGTCGTCCAGACCGAGGGGGCCGCCTTTGTTAGCTCGTTGACTCGCGGTTCTTCACGGCATCGCTCCCTTAGCCCAGGGGGGCGAAACCCATTCCTAGAACATATGGTGACACCCCTTCCACGTAGATTCGACCCCTCTCCACGCTCCCAACGGGACGAAGGGCTCTCCCCGGTGCCCTTCGAACGAAATAGTCCAAACCCAAGTCCAGCCTCGTTGGATGAGCTTTATGCCAACAGGCGCTGTGTCAGTACGCAGAACCGCTGCCTGGACCAGCGCCATGGGCTCGCACACTCCTCCAGGCTCGCCCGAGAGGTCCTGACGGCCAACTCCATCAATATTCTGGAAGGTGAGACTGATACAAATGCAATGGCTGGAAACTATGATCGACGGGAACGCGCATGGAGTGCCCCGATGTCGGTTTCTGGGGTTGCACGTGGAACCCAAACCAGTCCTGAGCCCCAAATCGTTCGGAATCTTCGTATTCGCAGGCGGCAAGGTAGACAGAAACAGGAGGTATGTGTAGATCGTTTCCAGTGTTCTGGTTCACCATCTCCGAGTCACTCAGATCAGACCCAAGACAAGTCATTAGTGGTTCTACCAGAAGATCGGGTATACGCACCACGCGAGGGCCATAATGAGGTTGCACGCAGTCCTTCTCCTCTTGTGGCCTTGGAACTGTGTTGCCGTGTTGAGCACTCCAAACGCGTTCTGAAGGCGGCACATCACGAGTTACAAGCGCGGCTCTCCCCAACCTCAATTCTCACCTCGACCGTGGCCACTATCAAGAGGCTAGCACGCGCCTCGATTTATGGGGCAGATGGTGCCACTGAACCTATCGTTGAGGTAGATGATAGCACCCTTGGTGCAAGTACTGTCTCAGATGTTAGTCAGACCGTCGTACACTTCGCTCCACTCCCTACTGAGCCCATCATTTCTCTTGATACTCCCACAGTTCTACAAGCAAAAGAACCACCAGAGATCGATTTGGTCCCCGAACCGACCATCGATTCGTACAACTTCATCACGCACGAAACCATCCTCTCAGTTTTCGATAAGCACAGTAAGCTGATCAAGCCAGCCTTCCAGTGCCTCGCCCGGCGGTTCCATCCGACTCTACTTGTGGCAGAGATTGAGGAGATCGAGGACGAGGTCGACTCGATCCCGCACTTGGATGGGAAGGTCGAGGCTCTTTACTCCTTTCTGTATAAACATTCCTGAGCCTCATGTGCTCTCTCCCCTACTCTCCATTCAAAGAGCGAAGCCGCTCGTATGCGAGGGTCGACTTCGCAGTAGCTGGAGGATCTTCTCTTGCTCCAGCTCTATATTATAGAGGAGGTGTTCCAATGGGACCGGCTCCGTGAGAGGCTTCCCATCCCCAAACTGAAATGGCATCCTCTCCCGCTTCTTCCCATGCCGGCGCACCAAAGGGCTCGCAGTCACCACATTGAGCACGTCATAGAGTCTCCGGGAGTCCACCCCCAATGCCTTCTGTAGGGTGTCGAAGCTGGCCGTCCCTGAGGTTTGTAAGACGCCCAGAGTACGCCGCGTCAGGTTCTCTAAGCCGTCGGGCGATGTCTTCTTCGGTAGAAGTGGCCGTGGAGGTGGTTTCTTTAAGACTGGCTCCTCATCGTGCCTTTCTAATAGCCGCTCCACTTGATAACACCGGGCTGGAGTTGGGTTGCTATGCTCGTGTGCATGGGGCTTCAGCCCCTCGGAGACGTCCAGGCCGTCGGGCATCATCGAGTCGAAGAGAGGGTCGTAGAAGCTAGGCGTCAGAAGCCCGATCAGATCCTCCATTTTTCTTTCCCCCCGGGTCGCAGGTCCCACCCCCTTGGCATGCGACTGCGAAGTGGCCCTTCGTTGCTTCACAGGCACTCCGGGCAGACCTGAGGGTGAAGAGAGGCCCAATAAATGACTGACGAGTGCTCGGACGCGGGTGAGCATGCCGCAGAGGACCTCCTCTACTCCTTGCGGTCTTCCCGTGGGCGGGGGGCACAGATGTGGGAACCTACGGACGAGCTCCGCCTCCTGAGCTTGTTCCCATACTTCTCGAACAACTGGAGGCTCTACTCACCTTACTTCGATCGGCCGGTCTCCTCTATCAAGATGAAGTACCACAACCTCTACCGCGCCCTTGAGCGGCGGACAAGGAAGAATCAACCCAACAAGGCGGTTGTCAAGGGTGATACCAAGCTCGGTCCGGAACGGCTATCCAAGCTCGACGCCATCCTCTTAGCGAAGGCCGTTGCGGAGGCCTCAAAAGGTAACGCTGACGCCGCCATCGAGCTGCTACGCGTCTGTGGGTCTTGTCATGAGGTCGAGCATATAGTTCGACAAAATCCGCACATAGATCTTTCAAGTACTGAAGGGAGACGATTCCTGAAGCAGATGGCACCCATGGAATCGGGTGGCGCACCACTCTCCTTTGGATATTACATCTCCGGGGTGAGCCTACTCAGTACTGATGGTACTCTCCTAACAGAACCTTCATCATATCCTACGGGGATCGTGGGAGACTCGACTGTACCCGCACTCATTCCAGTAGTGACAGATGCTTCCGCTTGGGCTTGGTTCTTCCATGAGGAAGTGGATGGGTTTGTTCAAGACGTCTTTGACGTGGCACATGTGATGGACGTTCACAGCCCTTGTGACTCCTCTTACAGACCTTTAGGTTAAGCCCCGGTCATGGAGGCCGGCTTTTCCAGTCGAAGGACTGTCTTATGCCCGCCCAATAGGCTTGAATTACCTCCCTTCTGTTCCATCGTATACGAGGGTGTCTCCGACACTAGCGCGGCAAGAGAGATAAGGAGTAATAATGCTAAGGCCTTCTCCGTCGTGATGACCGATAGGAGGCAGATCAACACGGCTATCGAGACTAAAAGCCGTTTCTTCTGGACTCCGCTGAGCCAAATGAATACTGAGCGCGGTCTTCCAGTGAGGGCGGCGTAGGGGACGATGGTCAGTAGGCTGATAACCCCCAGAGAGACCACGTCGTATACTATGTATGGGGCGTACAAACGGGCTTCTTGCCCTGCCAAAGCGGTAGGAGCACGCAGGACGCCATACGCACACCTACAAACAACCGCCAACCACAGCACGTTGCAAACAAAGGCCGAGAATGACGTCCGCATCGCCTCCGTTGAGGAGGAAGTGAAACCGCCAGTCCCCAGGTATCCGGCCACCGCCTTGATCCCTCCCATGGGCCGCCATGCAGGTTCATCGGTAGTCTCCACCCAGGGGACCATGGACGTCCCCATCAGCAAGTATAGGATCGTGGCCGCGTCGTAGTTCCACGCGGCAAGTGTAAGGGAGGCCAGGACGACGTATGCGCCGACGTTGTATCGCAAGATTCTGTATCCCCATCGCACCCCTCCGAACCAGCTGGCGACTAGGGTACCAGGGTTGGTGACTCCGACATCGGTAAAGCCCTGTGCCGTCTTAAGCTTCCAAGTTGAAGCTTCAGGGTCGGAAAAGGCTCCGACAAGCGCACGTAAATATAGCTCTCGACAGCCACGTAACCGGATCCCGTAGACCGTGGTACTTACGAACCAAGATGCGAGCAAATACGATTGAGGTATGACGGCCCGTACCGCCCTGATGAAGAACGAAGACCCACATACTAGCAGGTATACTGGCGTCAAGATGAACGCTGGTAAAAGAAGCAGGCCCAGAATGTAGACGAGATAAAGGACCAGTATAGGATACGTGACACTAAGAGCGATGATCATCGCGACGATCCCAGAGACCCCGCCAATCGCTAGGGCCATCAGTCCATTCAAGGAACTTGCATATGGAATTGCGATAATGATGACCACTATGAAGAGTGTGACTGCTTGCTCCATGAGTCCCACTTCGGCGCTCTCTCCGAGGGGATATAGCAACCCAGGGGTCAGAAGATATAAACCAACGAAGGAGGCGGTAGTGACGGAGAACACTCGCGTCATAGTGGGACCTTGCTTCTTCGTTACCCAAAGAATCGAAAGGATTCCAGCGCTCCAAATAAGAACCTGGATCAAGACTGAGATCAGAATGCGGAGGGTGCGAAATGCAACGGGAGAAGACACAGTGAGTAATGGGAGACGCGTATGGAACGCACGATAGACGACAAGAAGGGTACTGCTGATGTCACTCATGGAATGCGCGTCCGATACATAAATGATGGCAGATGAGATCAATGGTAATAAGTTCCCAGCCCAAATGATAAGAGCAGATCCACCACAAGCTAAGAAGAGGAGAATGCCCTGGCCCACTCGACTACTTGATACCTCAAAACACATTGAAACGAAGAGTATGATGCTGATAACAAGGCTGTTTAACAGATAGCTTCCTCTAATCCGATATCCAACCGATCCGAGACGCCCACGACTAGCCAATGCACCTAGGAACAAGAAGATGAGGCGGAAGCATGTGAGAATCCTTAGTTTCATCGCTATCCCACGGGGCGCACTTTGTGCAATCGCCCCTGTGTATGCATAGATGCCAACGGAAAGGCATAAAGCCCTCAGAATGGCACTACTGGAGGAGATGGAGAAGGTAGTGACAAGCATAAGTAGAATCACATGCAAATAGGCCTGACGCGCAACGTGCCTGTTTTGAAGCCGTTGCTTCTCTCCTTCCACCCCATAACGAGAGACAATGGATAGCAAAACAGATCTCAGTACCGTGATGCTAGCAAGCACACCAAAGATGATATGAAGAACGATGTATGGCCAGAAAAACACACGGATTGGTGCCAGCATCCCAAGGGCCAAGAACTCCATTGCTAGTAGCAGTTCTGATGCGGCAGGACGACCTTCCGACTTAAAGGAGCAGAATTGCAGGAGGAGGAAGATGGCAGTATTGATTGGAGAAAGGGGAGTCAAAATCCCGGACATTAGGGTCACATAGAAGGTCATACTCAACTCCCCCGCCAAAAACGCCCTTGCAGAGATATATGCGAAGAGTAGGGTCTGGGCCAAGGTGAAAAGACCATAACTGGCCCCCAACACCCATAAGTTGGTGGTGATCATGACCGCACTTAGTCCAAGAAACCACCATAGGGTTACAGCTGTCGGGCGCGAGAAGAAGAGATACCCACCCACTCGAAGCTCACCACGAAGGGTCGTGACGATAAGAAGCTTCTGCTTCCCATCTGCATTATTGGACGCCTGGGGAAGGCTCCGCACGGTCCTCTCCGGCTTGTAGACGTATCCAGGCTTAAACATCGCTAAGGAAAAATCACGAAGTGCATACCTTTTTCGGATGAGAAAGAGGATGACTCCAGTCCCCCCAAGCATCATAGTGGCAATGGCCATGCAAGCAATACTATCAAGAATTGGTCTCCGTCTATCAATTAGAAGGGCAAAGCTTATTGGAAGGGCATAGGAGACGCAGATATAAAGTGCGCCAACGACGTACGAGTACCTTTTGCGTACGCTTTCCGCATACGATGTCCTATGAACCATAGCCGAGCCACGCTTCCCAAGAGTATCTGAGACGACGACCCCAAACCCCTGTGCGAATAATGGTGCTTCCGTATCGTAGCGTTCGAACTCCGACCGAAGAAGAAGTTCGAAAGAGACACGACAAAGTGGTATTAGAACCGCTAGGAGAATACCAGTCGATTGCTGGAAGAACAAGAGAGCAATGTCGATACAACCCAGAAGAAGGGTTAGGGAGGCACACATGGTAAGGAAGCAATAGCGCCCAAGACCAATGGGCCGTCCTTTGCTGGTCACCACGAGAATCAAAACAAGAAGGGAGAATTCAGCGCCAGCGCTGACTAGGATCGCCCGTAGATCCAGTTGCCCGAATGTTAGGCGGTTGGTGGTCGTCCCTGCCACGTAGATCAAGTATCCGGCGAGACAAGCCCCAAGAACAAAGGCACCATGACCTTCCAAGATGAAACTCATATAGCGATCGGCAATGGCCCCAAGTAGTAGTGCACGCAATGCTAGCTCCCCATCACGAAGGCTCAGAGTGGCCACCAAGGGTGGGAGGCAACTCAAGCTCGTGATAGTCAGCCAATCATCCATTTTTACCTCCTGTTGTGTATCTTGGATGGCAAAGGGGTATACCAGCCGTCCTTCAACCGGAAGCCTTCTCCGAAGTCATCAAGAAAGGCTTTGCTACACTTAGTGATATCGTCAAGGTTTCCCTTCATGTACTTCTTATCTTGGAAGTGGAGCTCACATAATGGCAAGCCCGCATGATGAGCCACATATTCCCTGACGTTCTGCGCATAAAGCTTCGGATCCTGAACCTCTTCGGCATTGGGAGTGTATTGAGGAAGATAACGAATGGTGACACGTATGGAGAAGCAGAACATCGTTTTGATGACGGCCCAAGTCATTCCTTGCCAGGAATCACTGATGTCAACAAGCCGTCGGTCATATGTAATGATAGCGAAGTTGATTGGGACGCCTGGGATGAACGCTCCCTGATGGAAGGGTAGTAGAACAGTACCATTTGTTGTCGTTCCTTCCGGTGCCATGACGAGCAAAGGCCATTCACGCGGTAATCCGGCACGTATGGTACGGGAATCTAGTCGTCTTTGTATCTCCATCTTCACCCGTTGACGTTCCTTTTCATCTGAACGCTCAACAAAGATGCCCTGCGCTATCTCCTGTGTCTTACCAAAGATTGGCATCCTTTTCACCTCGCTTTTCGAGACGTGCATCGTGAAGCCTAAGGCGGTAAGAACCACCCCATCAACGGACGTGGTATGGTTGTACAACAGCAAAAGATCGGTATCTCGGTCGGGCTTGTTCTGTAAATCCTTTTCGACGAGTCGATACCCAATCGCCCACAAAAAGGCTCTTGCTTGATGAATGACGGTCAGGTTGAGTAGAAAGCGTCTCATAGGATTGATGGGGCTATCAAAGGCGATCCTCCAACCAAATAGACGACATGCAATTGCGGAGTATGTAAAGATGAGAAGGACCAAGATGACACGAAGAGGGAAAAGAATTGGAGCTAGTAAGACCTGAAGGAACCAAATGGCATAGTAGTAGAGGGTACGAGGGGCTCGAACCGGGGTGAAGGCGTTCGGCTTGGTGACTTGCTTCATCCCTGAAGTCTTTTGTAGATTTATCCTGTAGAATGCTGAATGACGTATTGAGGATGGGTCCATTCAAATCATGGGGGGAAAATAATCACAATGCTCAACACTTTCGAGCTCGGTTACCTGATCACCCGTATCGCGCTCGCGGCGCGCACGGCGGCCCTCTACACGGCATCCGCGGTTCCGACCGTTGACCTCCACCCAATTGTCGACTTCGAGAGTGTCCGAGACGCCATTAAGGCCGTCTCTCTAGTATTACGACGGGAACCAAACGTCATAGAGCTTACTCTCAATCGCCTTGAGCCTGGGGTTGCCACGCTGAGCAAACGTGTGTGGACTGAAGTGATAGCCACTAAGGGTGGGCCACGAATCTACGTAATTGGTGATCTTCATGGGAATTTCCATGCCTTGCTTACCGTTCTGAGTGAGATTGGCCTTCTGGCTCTACGGGGTAATGAGTACACGTTGCACCCGGAACTCTTTACAGATATCAAGCTCATCTTCGTTGGAGATTATATTGATCGAGGTTCTTTTGCCATCGAGATCGTGGTGGTCTTAAGTCTATTGAAGATACAGTATCCGGACTTTATCGTCCTACTACGTGGGAACCATGAGACGATAAGTACGTCCTTGGGGAACACCACCTTCAAGGAGTTGATGTTCAAATACGGGCGCGAGCACGCCCACATCCTCTATCAAGACCTCATCTTCTTCTTCCACACGTTGCCACTCGCCTGCGTCATCAACTCGACCATTCTTTGCCTTCATGGAGGAATCCCCGGTGGCCCCACCGATACTATCAAGACCATTGCCGATATGGATAGGATGCGTGACCCAGTGGCCACACGGCTCAACACCGACGCCCTTTATGAGCCCTTGCAGAATCTGTTGTGGGCAGATTACAGTGATGATAGTGACGCCTCAGACGACATCGTCTTCAATACGAGTCGAGGCACCTCAATAACTTACAATAACCAAGCCCTGGAGAACTTCCTCAAGGGTTCCGGCCTTTCCACCTTGATTCGCGGCCATGACAACGTCTCGAATGGGCATGAGGCCAACAAGGAGCATACGCACTATACGGTTTTCTCGTGTCCCCTTTACGACGACGAGAATGATGGGACGCTCCTGAAACTGTATAGGCCGAACCTCGACGACATACCGCAGAACTATCGACCCCTCAATAGATTGATGAGCCGTGAGACCTTCATTGCCGTGGGAGTGTACCGTTTCAAGACGAACTTCTACCATGACTCCATGAAGTACCAACCACTCATGCTCTCCCGGATCACAGGCCTGATCCCCATCGTGGGATCAACTTCTGACGACCCGGAACGGCCTCAAACCGAGGGCTCCGTCCCTTATACCGCGGTTCTTAACCTGGATGATTGTTTCCTTCGGTTTCCCACCCCAACGGGTGCCGCTCAAAACGTTAGGATCCAAGGGTGGGATGGGTATGATACCGTCCATATACACGATGTCAGCCTTCTGGTTCGATTGCTAGGGGAGTTGTGCACGCACTTTGGACTCTCGAATTATTCCATCTTTAGTGCGTTCCCGGACTTTTATCAATGGTTGGTGACACCCACCGGGGCGCCCTTTCACTTCCGACGACATGAACTAGCAAGTGGGCACTTTTATCTGGTAATGGATGCGGCCACGGTATGTGTTCCCCTTGCCTTGAGCCAACCGATCTTTAGTATCTCTCTTCTTCATGCCTTAACTGAGCGGGCCGAGAATGATTTTGAGGGGGCCTTGCACGCCTTATCTCACACGTCAGAATACATGAAGACGCTTGCTTCAAAACATGCGGTCTTCAGACTGGAGGATGTCTTCCCCCTTTAGAACTGGCCATGACCCTTACGCGGGCGTCCACTATACTTGCTTACTGGACGAACGTCCTGTCCTTGTAACGCGCGTTTCAACGTCCGTTTGAGTTGCCACTCACGAGTACCCCTTGCTGGGGCGAGGTCTTTACGGCCACGGTTGAAGTAGCGGTTCTGTCGTTTGGTACGGTTCTCGTTGACACGAGCCTTAGCATGTGCTATTCGATCCTCTTCTCCATTCCCATTGTCGTCATTACTCGAGCCTTCCAATCCGGATGGCATCTGGGTGGGTCGACGGCCACAGAACAGTGTCAAGTAGAACTTCTTTGCACGAGTACTATTGGGGTAATCGATCACAAGCCCGCCCGTGAACCCAGCCTTTGCGGCGCACCGTTGGATCAAATCCAGCTGATCTTCGTTCTCAGGGTATAGCTGGAAGACCGCACGAGCACCCTGACAAAGGGAGGAGTACAAGCTTTGGAAAAAGCGAAGGAGACGTTTCGGTGGGTATTCCGTCTTCTTATTTGAGTAGCAAAGCCACTGCAATACGGAAATGGAGACACACCCGTCAAACAGACCCGTAGTGAAAGGGAGACCTTCTCCGATATCCTGATTAATGAGATGTTCGTGTTCATTGACTGCCAGCATCGCCCCCGATATATCCACGCCTATGTACTCATGGCCGTGCTCCTTCAGTACCTCTCCTGAAAGTCCTGAGCCACACCCAACGTCGAGAAGCAAGCATGGTCGATCGGGCAAGGCCAGAAGTTCAAGAGCGCGTTCGGTCATTTGACGTTGGATATGTGCAAGCCTGGAGCCATGCCTATACTTTGTCGCCTCGTCCTCGTCATAGTAGAGCTCCGCAGGCCCCGTCGCCTCCGGTCGAGACATTTTTCTTTACTCCTTATGCTGATCGATACTCCTCGGTGAACTGAGCGATGCGCTTCTTGTCGTGCTCGCTCACGCTCGACTTTGCACAACGCACCGCCTCAAGAAGATGGGAGAGGGTAATATATGGAACCGCGAGCTTATCCGACGGGATCTCAATCATTGAAAGTCGTTGGGCCCCAGGAATATCGGAACCACACGGCTCATACTTCCCAGTCACCTCGCTCAAGCGGAAGTGGGTCGCCTTGTTGATAAGTCTTATCGGGGACATCAATGCCTCCTTGCAAATAACTGAGAGGTCAGAGCCTGAATAGTCGTTGGTCATCCCAGCAACAAGTTCGAAGTCGGCATCCGTCAGGGCGTTGAGAGTTGCCCCAATCCCATTCTTCAGGATGTTCGCTCGTGCCTCAGGACCGGGTAAACTCACCTCAATTCGCTTCTCAAAGCGACGAAGCATAGCGCTGTCGATCGCTTCTGGGAAGTTCGTCGCCCCAAGGACCAGGAGATTTCCTGCCCCCTTTCCAACTCCTTGCATCTGAACCAGAAACTCCGTCTTGACCTGGCGCGAGGCATCGCTCTCCTCACCTCCGCCACGAGAGGAAACAAGAGCGTCGATCTCGTCAATGAATATGATCGCCTGCGGCTCCTTGCGCGCCATGTCAAACAATGCCCGTATGAGCCGAGCAGACTCTCCAACGTACTTCGAGATAAGGTCCGAGCTCGAGACGGAGAAGAAGGTCGCATCGCACTCTGTGGCCAAGGCTTTTGCCAAGAAGGACTTCCCCGTACCTGGGCACCCATACAAAAGGATCCCACGCCATGGCTCACGCTTTCCCTCGAAAAGGTGTGGGAACTTGATCGGGAGTATTACGGCTTCATTAAGGGCATCCTTGGCGCTTTGAAGGCCGACCACGTCATCCCAGTGGATATTGGGCTTCTCCCTAACAATCACGCGTGAGAGAGCATCCTCCAACGGGTCCTTCTTCTGCTTCCCGCTAGCGGCCTTCTCTGCGGACTTGTCCTCGGGCTGCCGAGAATTGGACGACTTATCCGAGGCGGATTGCTCGTTCAAGGCGGGCGGTGCTGGAGAAGCGGGGGTGGAAGGAGCGCTCTGGATTCCGAGGATCTTCTTAAGGGCCTCGATGCGTTGAAAGACGCTATTCAGATACGTGCTGAGTTGACCCACACGTTTCTGATCATTACACTCCTTGAGGCCGCGGACGACGAGCTTGCACCCGCGCTTGTACAGCTCCAGCGCCTCCATCTTCCGGCCATCCTTGTCGATGTCGCTGGCCTTCTTGATATCGTTAAGTCCTCCGGCAATCAGATCCTGCTGGGACATTTTATTCGGTCCACCAACATTAAGTATCAGTTTTATTGCCTTGTAGATATCGGGTAGCAGCGGCGGCATCGCCCAAGTCCGTCCTAGTAGCTAGGAAGGCCTTGAGGTCATTGAGGGTCGGGCGAGGAGGGAGTTCTTGGCCCAGACGTCGTCTATGCTCCATACTTGCAACGTGAGTTGCCAAAGAAATTGAGTCCTGGTAGTGAACACCACAGAGCGGACATTCAAATCTTCCCATCTCCGGCATCTGAGTTTGGATCCCTACTTATGAGAACTAACTAAAATACGATTTTGGGGGTGAGAAACACTTGATAGTAATGTCAATCTTAGGGAGATCATACCGCATTACCCGGGATCCCATCGTAAAGGAGCGGATGAAGCCTCAACGGGGTACCGGAGAGCTCACCTGTAGCGAGGAGCTTCAGACAGATAAGAATTGGGATGAGGGGATATACTTTGGAGCCGCGGGTCAACTCATACGGAAACCAGTTCCATTACACCACTGGAAAGCTAGTCCTCAGATGGACTGTATCCCATTGTCATTAGAAGTATTACAGCTATCACTTGAAGCACAAGAACTCAAGAACTTACGTCCAGCCCTTCTGCTATGCATATCCGATGGCACGGTCAAGGACTTGCGGTCTCCTGCCATCCTCCTCCTTAGTAGTATCTCAGCGCGTGATGCCATGAGCTTCTTCAGAGCTAAGCTGAGTATTCAACATGAAGGCTTCATCTTAGGACTGGTGAATGCCAGGTTTGTTTTCCCGCGTTATATCGACATGTTAAAGGCTCAAGTCCTAGCCGTCGAGACATACCCCGTCGTTGGGGAGGATGAACAAGAAATCGTTGGCACAATAACCTTGAGGCTTGAAACCCTGCAAGTAGATAACACAGTCCCTCAGCTCACCCGTACCCAGCATGCTGGCCTTCACCATGCCCAAACCCAAACACCCGCCTTCCTACGTCATAGTCTTGAGCTACTTCCTAATTCGAGGGTCAGAAACTAAAATGTCGGAGATTGATACCCTCTCACCCGAGGCCTTACGAGGCGCGGTCCGTGAGCACCGGGACGCGATTGCTCTCCTCCAACGACAGCTCGAGGGGAAGGCGGAGAAAGAACGGACTACCTTGACAGCTTGTCTCGACGAGGTCCGAAGAATGCTACGAGATAACCCAGGACCTGAAGGCCTCGAGTCGGCCTCTCCCGAGATCCAGGCCTATGTTCAGTCACTCCAGAACGAACTTCTTCAGCTACGACGAAAGGCGATGGACCCAAATGGGTCTGAGGACCCGCAGCAGCTTCGGGTCAAGATAATGCAGCTGCAGGAGCACGTCAAGGCGAAGGACGAGTGCATCCGGACGCTTCAGGAGCAGGCCAAGAAGAAGAAGAAAGGATGCATGTGAGCCTTATGAGTGAGCTATGAGTCATTCCTTTGGAATCATTGGTTTAGGCCTGCAAAGTAAAAGGGGCGTTCGCTTTTAGTAGGAGAGAGGGGTGACCCAAAAAATGGGTTATGCAGACATGTACGCTCAGGCGAAGCCAAAAGCCGAGCGAGCGAAGCCCACTCAATCGGCGGGCCCCAGCGCTAGCGATGATGCCTTCCGCCGGGCACAGCGCGAGAATGCCCACCGTCGGCGACTGATGCGGGAACGGGCGGAGCGGTTGGAGCGAGAAGAGCAGGATCGGATCCAAGACGCCCTCCAGAAGCGGCACAACCAAACACGAGTCGATATGGGTAATGCCGTCGCCGGTCGGGTCGTGAACCGAATGGAGCTTCAGAGGAACATTGACGGTAGCGAGCGGGCACGGGCGAAACCCGAGCGTGGGGCCCCGCCACGGAGCACCTTTGCAGAGATGGCCCAGCAGGTTGTACAGATGCTTGGGGCGGAGGCTCCGCGTGACAGTTTCATCGATTCGTGTGCTCCCTTTCTTAAGGATGGGCAAAAGACATTAGGACTGACATTCCGACAAAGCGAGGAGATTGCGCGCTCAGAAACGCACCAACTAGCGGCCAAGATCGCCGGGCATGTCGAGATCCATCATATGCCACCTCCAACGAATCTCCCTAAGTCTTCTGAGAACCTTGTTCAACAACCAACCAACTCATCATCTAAGGCTCAACAACAATCACAAGATACATCAGTCCCCCCACAAGAGGATGAATATCTTACCTCATTAACAGGAAACGATGCAGCATGTCTTCGAAGGCAAATCGCAGAGGTCGCTAGCCTACCTACAGACGATAGCGACTCCTCGGATGATTATCCCGCACCTGTCACGCGGAAACGGCAGTTCCAGGAGTTAAAGCTTTCCCAGTTTCAGCTTTCGGCAGCTCCTCAAAGCCCAACCTCGACACAATTTAGTGGCCTGCATAACAACGAGAACTCGTTGACTGCCGACCCGGTGATTTCCCCAATTGCCCGTCCGACTAGGAAGGGCCCCACAGTTCCAATTCCCAAACCGACTTCGGGACCGACAAAGAAGCAGAAACCCACCTCGGACAAGGCCGAAATCCCGTCCTTTGGAGGTACTGTCAAGCTGAAGGCGCTTGATGATGAGGAGCGGCGTCTAGAGATGGAACTTCGAGGTCTTTCCGATCGTCTCGAGTATATTGAATCACAGAACAATACGGCTCTTACGGATGAGTCCGTTTCCTTGTTTGCAGACGACCATTCCATGGTAAAGCCTCGGAAGCGTACGGTCGAGCCGAACTTCCGAGAGGATATCAGTTACGAAGAACTACGACAGAAGGAAGAGGATCTGCGGCGGCATGAGCTATTCCATGACCCACAGGTTGTCCGGCACTCGGTTCAGAATGCCGCGATTGGGGCGAAAGCACTACAGGTACGAAATGCAGATGCTATTGTAACTCGGAGTCGAGATACTTCCGCACATCGAAAGGTAGCACTTGCTCCCTTAACAGGAAGTCGGACAGAGACCTCAGGAGGTTATGCAGCGATGCACACAGCCACTACTCGGGAGAAGGTGCCTCCGAAACCTCCAAATCGTTTACAACGTCGAGGTCCTTCAGGGAGTGCACAGAAGGCACCGGCACAAGAACATACCGCTCCAGAAGAGGCAGTAGATATCCAGGTGTCTAATCCTGCCCTCTTGGATAGTCTATTCAAAGGGAAGGGGAAAGAGAACGCTCCAACTATCGCACCACCTGCTCGTCAAAGTATAACCGCACGTCGTCTTAGTGAGCTGGCAGAGATGGATGACGACGACCTCAACCTCGACGACATCGCAACCAGTATTGCGAAGGCACAGGTCACCACCTCGATAGCGGCAGACGACGTTCCAATCGTCGCCTCACATGACGTCCAGAAGATCACTACACGTAAGGTCACACGACCGACATCAGGAACGGGATCGCATCAACAACGGGATTCAAGAAGTACACGGAGTGCGCGAAGCTCCATTGACTCATATGATAGTAGGGAGGATAATGAGCGGCATGTAGTCCAGTTACCAAAGGAAGTCATTCGGCCACCAACTGCTATCTTCACTGGTCTTAATCCTGAAGACGCATCTCCACCAGCTCGGCGCTTGGACTCCCAACAGAACCAGCATAAGAGTCGTGAGCGTTCGCGGCGTAGTGTAACATTTGATGACATGCCACCAGAAAGGCCACGTACCCGTCACGAGGACCTTGCCGCCCTCGACGCGGAGTTTGCTAGGCCTTATGGGATTGATGTCTCGGACCTTACGTTAGACGACGAGGGGGACTACGAGTTCTAGTAGAAGTGAACAGGAAACAAGAGATGATTGCTCGTTATCAGTTGAAGAGTCTCCTTGGAAAGGGGTCTTCCGGAGGCGCCTGGCTGGCATATGACACGGATACCAATGAGTATGTGACGGTCAAAGAGATACTGCTCGGGCCTTTACGTGACTGTGATCGGGAACGAGCATATCGCGAGTGTGAGCTCCTAGCAGTTGCTCGACACCCGAACATAGTCGGGTATAGAGATCACTTCATTCAGAATGGGACCTTATACCTTATACTCCAATATGCAGACCTGGGGGATCTACGGAAGTACAATTCAACCCGAAAACCATTGTCTGAAACTCTTATCATCCACATTTGCCGTGAGGTATTACGAGGCCTCAAGTACCTTCATGCACGGCGTATCATCCATCGGGATGTCAAGCCTGCGAATATCTTTCTGCAGACGGGTAATACCCTTCCACATGTCCTTCTAGGAGACCTCGGTGTCGCCCGTATCCTAGATGGAAAGGAATATGCGGAGACGATTATCGGGACTCCATATTATCTCGCTCCAGAGGTCGTTCTTCATGAACCATACTCCGAGAAGTGCGATATCTGGGCATTGGGAGTAGTGATCTATGAACTGCTTGCTGGGACCGTTCCTTTCAAGGGCCGAACCCTTTTGGATGTTGCTCGTCGAATAACGAGTGGAGAGGTTCCGCCTCTTCCATCACCCGCCTCAGCTCTTGCTAGCGTTGTTGGAGAGATGTTGCAATGTAACCCTGAACGGAGACCATCTGCAAGCCAACTATTACTCCGGGAGGTCTTTACGGGTGAGAGGATACGAGCGCATAGCAAATCGCGACCACCCTATGAAGCCGAGTTTGTCATCCGTCTACGCCAGCTGCATGCACAAGCGGCACGTGCGGCGGGTCCGAATACGTTACGACAAGCGCTTGCGGAGATCGTCCCACGGATTGGGCCAATCCCAAGTGCGCCACAGATCTCTCAGCTAGTAGCGGAGCGGTTCGACGAAATGACTGCAGCCTATCACGCCGTTCGTACGTTTCTTCTAGGGTACGTTCAATACAAGATATTAGGGGAGATGATATGATCTCGATCAATGTCAGATTCTGATAGGAACTCTAAACAAGAACGATAGAGACTTGTGGGGCCTCACAGATGCAGATGTCTTTCTTGAAGAGGTCACGGCTCTTCCTCGAACTTTCAGTAACTCAACTTACAGAAGAATTAATCGCTACCTGATAAAGATCTGATAGCCAAGTCTATGAGTAACAAGCCTTCCCTTATGAGAGTAAATGAATGCACCGAGTGCTCCCATAAGCTTTTTATCTATTCACCATCTTTCTTGACGTCATCAAAGATATAAAAGAAGGAGCAGATTTGTGAACCATGAACGTTGATATCGACTATCACCATCAACCACCTACTACAGTCCCCTATGAGATGGTGATGGGTATGGATGAAGAAATCTAGCAGTTATTCTTCTATTTACTCACCTCTGTTCTATCTCCCTTAGAAGTCGGAACTAGACGGCGACTAGTTGTAATTGTCGCTCTTGCTCCACGACCATCAAGTCATAGATGTCTGAGGCCTCACCAAACGATTCCCAAGGCTGAACAAGGACAGCGCAGTTCCAGGCTCGTGTCATCTCGAGCATGACCCGGTATGCCGCGTCAAGGCCTTGCAGGTAGGAGAGCGGGATACCCGCCTCACACTCACGCTTGCGGACATTTAGAATCCGGTCAAGACAGACCTCAGGCTGAACGTCAAGGTAAATAATAGCCGCGGGGAGAGGAAGACCAGCGAGGCCTTGCTCATATCTTTCGGTGTACCTCTTGAAACCCTCGTCGGAGATACTCCCATCATTGTGGGAGTTAAGAGCAAAAGCATAGTCTCCGAAAACAGATCGATCAAGTAAGACGCCCTTGCAGGTCTTAGCAGCCTCAACGGCGGACTTGTACGTCTCAAGCCGGAGCTCAAAGAACCAAAGCTGCATCTCGAGTGCCCATCTCTTCGGATCTTCATAGAACCGCGCGAGGTACGGATTCTCAGTGACGGGTTCGTAGAAGGCAGTAAGTCCGTACCGCTCGGCAAGCGTCTGGACCAGGGTCGTCTTCCCGGCGGCGATTCCACCCTCAAGGACGAAGATGTTGTGAGCGACGGCACCGAACTGCATCTTTTTTATGTTCGCGGATCAAAGAGGATGCGCCAACTCAGAAACCTCGGATGCGAAGTCTCGTTCGATTCCCAAGGCCTCTATTCGCATGCGGGCATAAGTGGGGCCCTTCTCCCTGAGTGTGGCACAGCTTGGGAACTCCCTAAGGAACGCATCGGCATGTGTTGCATCGCGGTGTCTAAGGGCGGTTCGTATGAAGGTTTCCCATTCCGAAGAGGAAGCCACCTCTTGCATGGGGGTCATTTCTTTTGTATTTGGGCTCTGGGCTAGAAAGCTGTATACTTCCGAGTATAACATGGCGGTACCATCTGGAGTTGAGGTATGAACCACTGAGGTTCCTTTAGGAAGCCTTCGCATTAAGAGTTGGAGTAGGTCTGGACGGTTGAGAACAGCTGATTGGCAATCCTCGAGCAAAAGGGTATAAGGATGATCATAGTCTGACTCCTCCTTCTCCTTCTTACTCAGAGCTTGTCGATATAGACGCCCATCGCTCAAGGACAAAGCTAAGTCACTAATGGTCTTCCTTTCGGCAGTCCAAAGACACTTCTGTCCAGCCCTGATCGTACAATCGCCTCGTTGTAGTTTCACCACTTTGGTATGCTCCTTAACGTCATCCGCCATTCGATCGCGGTATCCAGCTTCGCCTCTACAATCCAGGTACATGGTCACCTCCCTGGTTCCCTCCTCCTTGATAGTGGTAGTTGCAGGAACGTCTCTCCTTTCCTTATATAGCCGTACAGCCGTGAAGAGACAAGATTGAAGTTCGAGTTCCTGTTGAGACCTAGTCGAGAAAAGAGGAATGGCCGCCTCGATTCCTACCAAGGAACCATCGTTCTTCAATGCCTCCTTCAAGATCCGTAGGATGTTCCGTGGGATAACCACTCCTATCTCCCTTGCGTATTGACGCAGGAAAGTAAGAAAATTCATATATGAATGCCCTTTCCAAATACTCCCAGACCCTGATCCGGACGATCACGAACCTCTTCGATGTCTTCGATACCGAGAAGAACGGGACGATTGACGTCCGGGAGGTCGGCACGGTCCTACGCTCTCTAGGAGTTTACCCCTCAGAAGCTCAACTTCATGCAATCATCTTGGAGATGCAACAAGACGAGCCATCGATGTTCGTCTCACGAGATGCCTTCCTTGCCGTCGCTTGCCGCGTAATTAGTAATTCCGAAGTCATTGGTCCATCACCAGATGAACTGAATCGTGCCTTTCTTGTCTTAGACCCAAACAACACAGGCTTCTTGGATGTGGAGCAATTACGAGCGCATCTCACGGCGGCTGGAGAGCGCCTTAGCGCGGAGGAGGCCGAGAACTTCATCACGTTCGCCACCGACACGGAGACTGGGCTCATCGATTGGCGCTCCTACCTTGCCGCCGTTACGGACATTCTATGGCAAAGCACCGAGTAAATGATACAAGAAGAAGAATTTTCATATCTAAGAAGGGCTTGCAATGCTTGCCGCCTACGAGCACATCTGTGGCACGGAACATCAGCCCCCAAACCCGGGAGTCATACACCAGCTACGGTCCTTTTCGGGCGCCCTAGTTCTTCAAGGACTCAGCTATAAGGAATGCCGCCCGATTCTCAAGACATTACTGATGTATTCATCGCAACTTCAACAGCTTCTACTTTCACGCCTTGATCTCAGTAGCTTGGGCTCGACGTTGGCCTCCTGTCTCACCTATGCCAATAACCTTCAAGGACTAAGCTTCGCTGACTGTCACTTTGGACCACAAGAGTTGGTCCATTGTGTCTTCGAGACCATAGTCGAGACCAGCTTGACATCTCTATCAATCACGGGGTGTAAGCTCACCGATAGAGATCTAATCAGCTTCTCACATATTCTCAATCAATTACCGGCAATAACTAGTCTGTCCTTCGCCCACAATGCGATTAAGGAGCGGTCTCTTAAAGCCTTGCTTGACGCCCTTGATGGGAGGGCATTAACCACGTTAGATCTACGCTCCTGTAATCTTGGATCGACATCTGGACAATACATCCTGGAGTATCTCAAACGATACCCTGGTAGTCTTCAGTCCTTACTTGTAACCAATAACAACTTCAATGCCGAGCTTTCTGCTCAAATACAACAGCAAGTGGAAAAGGGAAAGAGGTATGTGGCCTTAGCGAAGCTTGAAGAAAGCCTTTGTTCAAGCCTTCATTCCATTGACTCTCAACCGGAGTCGGATGGGTTGCATCCGATTAGTTATCCGCATCTGGGAGGGAGCCTTATGCAAAGCGGTCTTCTTGATGAGAAACCGACTAAGCTAGGGAAGCTGACGAGTCAAGCCGATATGCCTTCCGAGTTGAGGAAGTATTTGGACATGTTATTCGGAACTGCCACAGCTACCTTCGTCTTCGACCCGGAGACGTTCAAGTGGGATTATTCCATCGAATTAGTGGCATGTCAAAAGATCATTATGGAATGCCAAGCGGCAGGAAGGCCTTTGGGACTCTCTGATCTTTCAGCCTTCTTAGAACGACTACAACAGATCCAAAAAGGTATTCACATATATAACTCAGTCCTTCGATGGGATGCCGAACAAAGGTCTCTGGCTAAGCGTGCACTTGAAGCCGAGCTTCAGGGCTTGTATGGGGAGATCAATGAGAAGAATGTTTCCATCATTTCCTTGGAGGAACGTACGGAACAATTACGGGAGCAGATCGTGGATAGTAACAAGGAGCTTCAACTCCTACAACAGAAGACTCATGAAGTAACACCAGAGGAGAACTTAGCATTCGCGGACCTGGAGAAGGTGGAGCAAAGGTTGAACTCTATGCGCGAGAAATGTGAAGAAGCAACGAAGGAGGTGACCTTATTAAAGGAGCATCTTCATACCGCTCAGAAGAGATTAGATGAGCAGAGAGGGCAAATACACGATAAGAGTCTGGCAATGTATAGCCATTTGCCACGACTGTTACAGGCTAGAGCGGGGTATCAAGGGCATTTGGATAGACTTTTGACGAGGACGAGTGGAGAGGTAGAAAGGCTTACTGCAGAGCTTGCGGGCTTGATGGAGTGAAGTTCCGGAAAGGAGGAGAGTGCCGTTTATCCCCCATTTCTATGATCAATTCTTGTAACATAAATTGTAGGAGATGTCAGAAATCTCACCTTCCCTCAAGGCCGCCAGGGATGAAGCAGCGATATCACAGGGCACACGGCCAACTTCTCTACAGAACGTCCATAGCATCCTTGATGATCAAGTCATTTCTAACACTCAAATTACACACCCAGACCTACCCCTAGGAGATGATGGTAGCGAGGAGTATAGACGCCTGGGGAAGGGGCATCCATTCAAGACCCTAGTAGTCCAGTCATTAGGCCCCTTGATGTTCAACTTCTTCACAGCATTGAATACAATGATCATTTCCGTCTATGTGACTAAAGCGTTGCCAAATGCCAACGCAGCACTCTCGGCAATTACAATAGCGAACATCCCTGAGTGCATCGCTAACGCCTTTGCTTGGGCCCTCTTTATAGGCTGTTCTTGTACTGTGGGAAGATACCTTGGTGCTGGTGATGTACGAAGTGCACAAGCAGCCGCCATTCATGCCTTTGTTCTGGGGTTATCAGGGAGTGTTGGGTTACTTCTCATCTTACTTTTTACCGTCAAACCTTTACTTAGATCGACATCAAGTGAGGAATACTCCGCGGATATCCTTGACCTTGCTCTAAGGTATATCGTCGTCCTCATTTTCGCAGTTCCTGTCACAACGGTCTACTTCTCCTTGACGGGGATTGCCGCAGGTTCTGGAATGGTAACTCTTGTTACGGTCATGGCGGTCTTGGAGATCGTCTTGACCCTTGGGCTTTTCTGTCCTCTGTATCTCTTTGCGGTGAAGCCCTTGGGTATAGCTGGGGCAAGCTTGGGAATAGTGACGACGCGTCTCTTACTCTCTTGTGTGTACCTCTGGTTCTATATCAAGAAGATGACAGTCCGTATGAACTGGAAACTAATCTGCGAGTACAGGACGACGAAGTTCATTCGAGAGGTGCTTTCCGTTGGGGTCATTGACATGATCAGCTCCCTAAGCGCAACGGTCATCCTTGGAATCATTTCTTCCTTCATTGCACAATTGGGGACTGGTTATGCAAGGACATACTATAAAGACTCGACTCAGGAGGAGCAGAAGGGGATATATGAAGAGGTGATTGCCGCTTGGGGCTGTCTAAATCGTGTGTACTCCATGGCTGTCATGATCAGTTTCGGGATTACTGGGGGGTACTTACCAGCAGCCTCATATGCGCTTGGGCGCAAGCATTATCGTCGTTTCATCCAGCTCACCTGGTATTGCTTCGCGTACGACTGTACCGCGCTCCTTCTTTTCAGTATCATCTTCATCATCGTGATTCCATGGTTCTGCAAGGTGTTCAGTAACACAAACACGTATGTCGACCTCTCGATCAGCACCGTCAGGATCATGCTTGCAACGGGCGTCATCCTACCCTTTCAGTTCATTATAACCACCATTTGCCAAGCGTGTCTCATGACCCTCGTCGGGATCATTCTCGGGCTAACCACTCAAGTGGCACTCCTTCCTCTCAGCTTCATCATAATCTTCTACGCGTGCAGACACTTCATCGCCCCGAACGTCAAGCTCCGCATAAACCTGAACATGCTGGCCTTTACCTTCAATGATGTCCTTTCCGCCATCATCAGCATGGGCGTCTGGTGCGTCCCGATGCGGAAGTACAAGCGGCTGGCAGCGGAGCAGGAGGCGCTCCAGGGGAATGCTAGCTTCATCCCTACCTCCCAGATATCGCATTCGCCACCTGCGTGATCTTCAGGAGCTGGGTGACCGTCGGCCTCTTCTTGTCATCCATCGTGAGCATCGAGTTGACCGTATCGACGAGCTTCTTGCTGTAGTGAGGGATGAAGAGGGGGAGCTGGATCTTCTCAAGTGCGGTCATTGGGAAGTCGGGCTCGTCATCGAGCAGGACCTTTTTCGTAAGAAGCTCGTACATCGTACAGCCCAGCTCGAAAATGTCGACCGCGCACGTGTAAACGTCCTGGTTGACAACCTCGGGCGGATAGTATTGAAGAGTCCCTTGAATGTACTCGACCTTGCCTTCGGATGGGAGAAGATCTCTTGCCCAACCGATGTCGAGTAGCTTGCAGGTACCCTCACCAGTCAGGAAGATACGACGAGGAAGGACGTAACGGTGAATGATCGATCTAGAAACCCTTCGACTTAAGTCCTTAAACGGCTCGAAATAATGGAGCTGAGATATGCCCTGGAGGATGCATGCCATAAGACGCCAGCACTCCTCTTCGGGAACGAACTGATCCTCATCTAGGCCATATATGTAGTCGTGGAGAGATCCAAGAGGGAGGGGCTCGGTGATGACCGAGATTCGCTTCAGCTTCGGCTCGTACGTCGCGGCTACAACCTTCGCGAAGAAGGGAGAATCCACCTGGGTCGCAAGTGTGACCTCCTCGATACACCTATCGACCGCCTTTGTCGTGTAATCCTTCAGAAGGATCTGGCGGCAGAGATACTGCTCCCCGGTGGCGTTCTCGGCCACCTCGACGAGACGCTGGTACTCAGTCTCCTCAAGGACGCGGGTCTCGGTGTACCTGTCCGCATAGCAGAAGGACTCCATCTTTTTTTGGCGCACTCATACACAACGCTTCAGTCCTGACGTCCCAGAGGTTTTGTATGGCTTGTTCATGCAGTGGGAGCACCTAGGTGATGGAGAGAACCTTCCATCTTTGAGTAGGAGCCGTTCGGAGAGATCTCAGGCCCAAAAAAACATGACATATGATATCACCTTACCTTCAGGCTTCGCTTGGGATACGCAAGTGGAGGGGGCTCCGACTCTCATCCCTGTTCGCAATACCACGACCGGCGAGCGCTGCGTCTGCATCTCGACCCCCATCAAGCTGGATGGGGTTGAGCTCCGGAATCTGGTACAGGACTCGCAATATCTCTGCTCCTTGAAACATCGGAACATCCTTCCTTGCCACACCCTCCGGTATGACCGGGTGGTGGCCCACGTCTATGGGATCTTCGACACCCCACCGGAGAGCCTCCTGGACTTTTGCCTACGTGTTTACAGCTCCCCCAATTCCCGCTTCAGTGAAGATCTACTCTGGCGGATCGCCTCCCAGCTGGTCTCCCTTCTTCATTACCTGAGCTCCATCAGTCTCACACAGCCACCACAAACCTTTCGTCGTTATCTTGCTTTGGATCTTACTACGATTTTCCTTGATGAGGGAGCAACCCTTAAGATCCCCTATTGTGGCGGCCTCTTAGCAGATGTTCCATGGACGTTCACTGGGGATTCCAGCCTTAACCGTGTTCTTGATCCCCCACTTACTCATCGCTCTTGTAAGAATAAGGATTTACGATCAATCCTTCTCATCCTGACGAAGATCCTTCTATTTGAGTCCGAACAGGTTCTTCTTGCTAGATCATTAACCTCAGAGCATTTACAGATGGTTCTTTCCTCTGGTGTAGCAGATGACTATTCTTCCGAGTTCCGAGAATTTCTTGCAGCCCTGGTTCGAGCCTCGAATACTCCCGAGGATTCCGACCTCGATGACTATATGCGCCTTCTAGACTATCCACAGGTCCAACGGGCACTTCAAAGACCATACCGCAAAAGCTGGATAGTCACACAGAACTCTCTTTCCTATCTCCGTGACCTTTGTAAGGAGGGGATGAGTCTGTTACTTTCACATAAGCCTACCGCCTCCCAATCTGCCTCGCCTACGGGTAGCGATGGTGCGCGTTCCAGAAGTCAGAAGTTACGAGTCAGTTTTCATACAGAACTCGACGTTCTGAACTATGATAGTCAAAGCCGGATTGCGTCTGTCGATGCCATTGTCCCACAATCCACCGGATCGAACACGCAAGCCTTTACGTTATCCCAGTACACAGAACCAGTCTCAAGCGGGGATTTCCAATTGACAGAGACTCCATCAATTGAGTCGGAACAGCAGTTGTCGGGGCATTATGAAACGCGTCGTTATTTCAATGTTCGACATTTCATACGGAATCTCTTGCAAGGTAGACTTCAAGTATATCAATATTCGAGGGTCTTTGTCCCACATGCAACGCCACCTTCGTCTCCAGAGACTCAGAGTCTCGCTGAGAGCTCCAAAAGCCCCACATCCTTGTCAACAGGGCCCTTCGATAACCCTCTCATCCAGGCAGTCGAAAGGAATGATCTCGATGCAGTTCTGCGGCATGCCAAAGGCCATAAAGGGATTCGTACAGGTGGAGGCTTGACAGCCCTGATGCTTGCGGCTCAGAGGGGTAACCTCGAGATGGTCCGGGAGCTTGTGAAGTACGAGCGTTATTATCGCTCACATGACATGAAGACGGCCTTGATCCTTGCAGCAGAGGCCGACCAGACCCAAGCAGCCCTACTTCTCCTATCAGAAGCCGGGATGTATGACTCCCAGATGCGTACGGCTCTTCGGGTGGCCGTGGAACATGGGAATCAGGATCTTATTGTCCACCTCCTTGATAAGGAGGGTGACCTTCCAGATAATAATAACTACACCCCTTTGATGTATGCGCTAGAGCATGGTGACAGCGAGACCGCCCTGTTATTGGCTCCCTTCTCGACAGGGAGGCAGGAATGGTCCGGTCTTAAGCGTACAGCCCTAATGATAGCAATTGAGACGCAAAACACCGAGACGGCCATGTGTCTTGTGGAAACGGATGGGGGACGGGTGGATGCTAATGGGATGACGGCCCTTATCGCCGCCGCAGACAAGGGTCTTGTGGATGTGGCTATGCGCCTCATTCCGATCGAAGGAGGTGCTCAAGATTCAAAGGGTCGAACCGCGCTCATGTTTGCGGCAAAACATGGCCATATTGCTCTCGTCCGAGACCTCATAGATGAGGAGGCCGGGAAGCAGGACAGGAATGGCCATACAGCTCTGATGGTTGCGGCTGTTAAAGGTCAAGAGGATGCAGTCTCCCTTCTTGTAGAACGAGAGGCCGGGTTGAAGGATAAGGCGGGGATGACAGCCTTGGAGCTAGCCATCCTCCATCTTAAAGGCTCACTACTGCCGGGTGGTTGTCCCATTCCTGCTATGTTGAAGCACGAGCTCCCTTTAATCTCGCAAAAGGCTTGCCACGCTCTTCTCAAGCGCTTTGCCGACGACGACTTCGAGTATAGGGAGGAGGACTTGGCCATCTTCCTCTCCGGGCTAACGACGCGTGGGTTATCTGCATGCAAGTATGCCATTTCCTTCCGAAGAGACCCTTTCCTCTCGCGACTTCTGAGCCTTCCAGAACACTTTACACATGACGAGCATCGGAGCCTCCTGTCCTACCTGATGGAATCTCAGCCGGAGCCGGAACTTCTTCAAGCTTACATTGGGGCTTTCACTTGCCAGCCCTTCCGTATGTTTGCTTACAGACACATGTTGAGAATGGGTGGGGAGTGTGAGGAAATCCGAAGAGCTCTAATGATGGAGCTGTCATCTCTTTTGCGGGTGAAGCTCATCCTGGAAAGCTTGGATGTACTCTTCGTACGGGAATTGGAGCCACTTGTCGAGTACGTTGCGTCAATGGGACTTCCGTACGACTATCGGCGCGTCACTTTACCTAAGGACGTGTTCAAATCACAACGTAGCTCTCCAGATGACAAAGAAAAGGAGTTGAAGACAGAGACGAAGCATCTCTCACGTGAGAGCATGTTTGACGTACGGTTCTGGGCCAGACAGCTCGCCAACTCTGTTGTTGAGAAGGTTTTGGATTGCATGACTTCTGTAATAGAAGAACAGGAGGATCAGTCTTCTCAGAGTGCTCAGGATGAGCCGAACGAGCTAGCGATCAAGAGCTTTCATACCCATAACCTTTGTCGGGCATGTCATGTGGCAGAAATAGACATTCTATTACTGCCTTGTCGACATGCATATCTTTGTGCCACATGTGCAGGGACTCGGCAATTTGCCCCAAAGACTTGCTTCGTCTGTGGAATGGGCGTGACTGGGTATGTCCAAATGGTCCTTCAACATGAGGATGAGCTATGTTAGGGCATATAGATGTTGTGGCTTGAGAACTGATGGCTGAGGGTTCCTGAAGGACTTGAAGAGGCTTGTGAACGGTGAGTGGGTTGAGGGTGGACCAGAATGAGCATGTCATTCGAGATGGGACTCAATGGATCTGAAAAATGAATACTGACCTCAAACCCATATGGATCCGCATTCTTGACCTCCAGCCTATACCGCTCTTCTTCCACATTACGGAGAAGCGGGATGCTGCATTCGTGGCGAACATCCCCTTCATCTTCGGCCAGAAGGACTTGCAAGTCATCTTCGAGCATTTCGCGGAGGTCTCCTCGGTCCAACTACGAGAGTTTCTACAACGACAATTACAACCGCACTGGTCTGTTGGGCCTGCCAGGGCGCCTAGGTATGCGGAGATCACCTTCGGGTCTTATCCAGAGGCATTAATTGAATACGTTGAGACCACATTGTTCTATAACGGCGAAACCGTATCTTTGACGCCGCTGAAGTCGAAGCTGCACTTCTCGTCGTTGATCTCCATGTATACCCAGGCGTATGAGCAAGATACACGATTGCCAGCAGATGTTCTTCGTCAAGTGTGTGAGATCTTCATCGGTAAGTATGACGCCCTACCTCAACCTGAGGCTGAAGGGGTGGATCAGGACGGCTGGCAAAAGCCTCAGGCCTCTTCGGTTAGGACCACCTACACTCGAAATAAGCGGATCGTTGGGATTGATGAGGAGTACACGGCGATGAAGATACAACAGATGCGGGACCGCCTCCTTGAGAAGAATTTCTACACTTTCCAAAGGAAGGTTCAACACGAGGTCGAGCTCGAACGCTTACGTCAGAAGCATGAGGAGGAAACACGCCACCTGGCACGCTTCTCCCGTAAGGAGATTGGAAACCCTTTCCTTCACAACCTGAAATAGACAGGGGTCGTCAGAGGATGATAAGGACCCGACTCATACTCTCACTCCTCTAACCTTTACTCGAACGCCTCGAGAAAGCCGTCAATCTCTTCTTGGGACATCCCAACGTAGTTGTGAATGACGCACGCGGACGCTGGGACAACCTTTGTGATCTTATCCGGGTCGGCTGCGAGACGGCGAGTCTGCCCCGCATATTCCCCGATCGTCTTACGGCTCAGCCCCTTGTAAAGCTTGACCCCGTGCTTCTTGCACAACGCCTCGACGATGTTGACGTAGTCCTTCTCCTCGCAATCGGAGGCGAGGAAGCAGATCTTGGCCTCCCTCCTCTCGAGGGCCTTAAAGACCTGGCGGTGCCCCGTGACGAGGCCCTCCATATTTGAGATGCGCTTGAATGCGGTCCTGACCTGATCGATGGACATCGTTATCGCTATGGCCTAGAAAAGACGACGAGATTTCAAATCAATCTTCTCCGGGTCGAGTTCGGATTCAGGTTCGAGTTGGTTGCTCTTCAAGTAACGCCAGGATCTCCTCGAGTTCTTCTCGAGTACCACGTAGGCCGATGCCAGGCGAGCCGTTCTGGCATGGGGCGAGCCGGATTGGGGGATCGATCATCTGCTTGCTTTTCTTCAACTCCGACTTATGGCTCGAGGTCTGGTTAGATATGTATCCGGCTAGGATCCGTTCAAGACGCTCACCCCTTTGTAGGATGAGAAGCTTATGCTTCTTGATATCCGAGAGGTCATCAAGAAGAGCTTGGACTGGGATGAGTGGTTGATATCCAGTAGAAGGAACTGATTCCAACTGCATCTCGATTAGCGTCCGAAGGATACGGCGTGTGCGGTCCTGGGGGCCTAAATGCTTGAGGATCAACGATACTTGCTCGACCACGTCATTGGAGTTGTGGGTCCCTTGTTTCATCTGGCTGATGTCCTTATCGGGGAGTTCAGCTGACTTCTTATTGATCATTTCGAGGGTGCGCGACAGCTGTGCTGAACGGTAGCCAGTATCCAAGGTTACGATCTCGTGTAGTTGTAGACGTGCCTGCAACTCATCAGTCAACCATTCTGGACAGACCATTCCAGTGATGAACACAATCACCTTCACCTGTGGGACGATAGATAGTGCCTCGATGATTGGGCTGAGGTCGGTCGTATCCGGTGTACACGAGAAAAATACAAGCGTCCGTTCTGGAAGACGTCTGGAACGGCGTAATGAGAGGCACGTGGGAATGAAGCGTCTGGGGATCACCTCCTTGACGACGTGGAAGATCCGCTGGTATTGAGGTCCATATATTTCTTTTCTTCCTTCTTTTTCCTCCTCTCCTTCCACAGACTCAATGGGGATTCCATGGAGGGCAAGGTATTGTGCGAGGCCATCACAAGCGGCATCTCTGAGCCCATATAGCTCATCAAGCAGACGATCATTGAAACTTGGTCCTGGTGATAGAAAGCATTGGAAGTGATGGCGTTGAACGGAATTCGAACGGCTCCCAATACCATCCTCTTTATTGCCCGAACAGTACAACATTTGAAGAAGCTTTCCAAGACCGGCTTTGATGGTGGGAACTGTCAAACAATCGATGAAGCAGCACTGGGTTTCTAAGCACTTAGCAGCCTTCAAGGACTTCAGGTCTGTGTACCAGTACTTCTCGTCGTCAAGCACCGTCAGTTCGGGGACGAAGGTCTCATCTCCAACAATTGCTGTTTCAGTCATCGTTTCGTTGATCAAAGTGATGAAATCGTTGACGTCACCATCTACAAGCGTCTGAGTACTGAATAGGGTTTGTAGGATATTATAGACCTTCTTCTCGTTGAGGTAGCCAAGATGTATGACGCTACCGGTGATGAGAGTAGAACAGATCTTGGCGCAGACCTCAACCTCGACGATGTTGGAGGCCGTTGGAGGGAGGAATGGGGGTTCATAGACAAAGGAGTCCAAGTCAGTATCTCTTCGTAAGCGTTTCGATAGTTCTGTAAGCTCAGTGGCCCAAATCCTCTTCAGTACTGATAAGTCGCCACGAATCTCGCCTTCTAAGCCTTTGAGGACCTCTTCAAGGGTATGAAGGGGTGTGGGACCATCACTCTCCTGTTGTTCTTGCGACCGCTTTCTTTCAGGTTCCGATGTTCCTTGTAAATTGTCGAAGCTAATGGTCTGAATCACGAGGGTAGGAGGGAGGACGATACGATAGCCTTTGGGGTTGATGATTGGCATCTCTTAGTAATTTCTTCCTATCTCTTTAGGACAGAAGGATGGTGGGGGAAATCAATTGGAATTCGCTAGGCCACATTGAAGGATTTCAACAGTGAGATGTCAGTCCATGACATATCCATCCCGACGATTGAGATCGAGACTGAGACAGGCACGAACCCGGTGATTGAAGCCTTACGGTTACATCTTCTGAAGCGTGTGGAGGAGTCAAGAATGAGTGCCTTATGCGGCGGTCTACAACGGATGTCATCTAAGGAGCCACGCCTTTGTTTTGTCTTTGGAGACTTGAAAGAAGGTCGGTTAGAGTTGAATACGGCACTAGGACCAAATACCATTCAACACCTTTCGTTGATAGAGCAGGTGACGACTTGGGATTATGAGGCCATCCCGGCTGAAAGGTACACGATGGGGAGGCTCATACGCCGAATCGTCGTCATTGGTAAGGATACTAAAGAACATCTCTTTGAGACTACCCTCAATATCGATACTGAAGCCGTCAAACTTAATCTCCCATCACCATTACCTTTGGAATCGTTCCAAGTGGTTTTAGAAGTACTCAATCCTAAAGAACAGTTCGATCGTGTTGTTCGCCTTAATCCTCTTCTTCTAGACATCTTCAAACCCACTCATAGCATTGTCGCACATGCTACAGTCCTTCCAGCCATCGATGGTCAACTACGCGCAAACTACAGTAGTTTCACCCAACGTGAAGTCACTCTTCTTTCAGCATTGGCAATTCACTTACGTGAAGGGTTTCGACAATCACAATTGACCGAGGAGCTCGAGTTACCCATTATAGCCTCATCCTGTACCATTTCAGAGGTCAGAAAGATTCTGAGACGCCTTTTAGAGCGTGGTTTGGTAACTTACGTGTCAGAAATGCAAATCCCAAGCATTTCCTTCACCATTCCAAGATCGATGCTTATTTCAACCTTGAGTTCCAATACTATTCTCCCCTTTGCCACCTACTTCCCCCTTAGCTTGCCTAGAAGCCGTGGAACCTTTGAACTCCCTTGTCCAGATGATATCGATGAGAGAATACGTAGTGACCTTGCTCTCCTTAGCACTTGTAACGTCCGGTTACGACGGGCACGTGAGCTTGAACGGTTTAGTCATCCAGGAGGTTTCGCTCGTGCCCTTCGAGACGTCTCCGACTGTTCCGATCTACTTTATGGCATTGGGTGGAGAGCTAGACCAAGAGGTTGTTACGACCCAAGTCAGGATGAGGATCTGGACTCGACCATTGCAGAAGTCGTCACCCGAGCGGGTCCCGAGACCGTACGGAACAGTGCCGAGGCCGCTCTCCTTGGGCGTGTCCGATTAGAGTAACATGTCCCGAGTAAAAATCCAGATACCAAAAAAAGTTCCACGATGGCACGTCCTCTCGTCTCTATGCACGCACATTCGGGGACGATCCTTCGGGGCGCGGATGATGCCGACAAGGAACTCTCCGAGGCCATCATGGCCAGTTGCCAAGGGTACTCGGAGGCTTTTCGCAAGTTCTTCACCCCTTATGACAAGAGTGGTGAAGGCCTTTTGAATGAGCTCGTCTTCCGCCGCATCGTCCGTGGGCTAGGGATCCACGGCCCGACAGACGCTCTAAACCGGGCGATAGAGACCGCGACCGATCCTCATACCGGGATGGTCTCCTATGACAGATTTCTTGCCCAGTTCTCGTTCAAGGGCGACGCCCCGCCCGAGGGCGCCTCTACCACCAATAGCTACGTGCATACCCGCATCCTGGGCTCCCACACGAGCGCCGCCGACTCGAGTGTCGAGATGTCTCGGACGCGCTCCGCTGTCTACGGTGACTACACAGGCGTCGTCGACGACCGTGCCATCGCGGGAGCGCCTTCGGAGCGGACTGACTACAACCTTCAGGCGGAACTCAAGAAGGAAGGCGCCGCGCAGAAGGCTCGCGAGGATGCGCTTGGGACCGAGCTTGGCGTCTCTCTCAAGCTGATCGCGACGCAGATAGCACAGAAGGGCTCGTGTGTCAAGGTCTTCCGCACAAAGTTCGACCGGGGCCATAACGGAAGCATCACTCGGCAACAGTTCCTTCTGGGGGTGAGATACTTAGGGATACCATCGGACCTGGTTAGTAACGAAGACATCGACGAGATTTACAACGCCTTCTGCTCGGCAGACGGGACGCTCAGTGTATTTGAGTTCGAGACCCTCGTACATGCGGGTGAGGAAGGCAAGGTCTTGACTCGCATGGTCCAGGATCGGCAGGCGCGTTCGACGCGTGACGCACGTCATGACGTTGCCGTCTTGCTCGAGAGCGGTAAAGACCTTGGTGCCAGCAGAGGTGAGCGTCGCCCTTTGAGGCGTGAGGGCTCGGCGGTTAACATAGGCTCTATGCACGCCTCCGAGCTGGGGGCGAGTACAACCGCGAACGTTGGGGCGAGCGTGAATGCAAGCAAGGCTATTGGGGCGGCCGCCTCCTCGATGCAGGCAAACCTACTTCGGTTCAGCGAGGACCAGATTCTTGCCGCTATCAAGCGCCGAATCGCCTCCATCTGCACGAACAAGTTCTCCAGCTTCGGAGACTGCATGGCAAATGCCCAGGACTACAATCGTAAGGTCACCCCCGAATCGCTACGGAAGTTCATCGTCGCCCAGGCTCCGGAGCTTTGCCCGGAGTATGCTGAGAAGCTGCTTGGGTCGCTCGTGACGCAAGAGAAGTTGCGACAGTATGCAAACTCTCTGGGAGTCAACGCTGCGGATATCTCCCCTACCGTCGTCGCTAGCCAGCCGGATCCGAGCCACATCTCCGCAGTTGTCTTTAACGAGCTCTACAAGCTCCCGGGGGCTGCGGATAGTGGGAAGCAGCGGCTTGATGAGGAGATCTGGGCCGCCGTAACCCTCGTTTCGACGACAGAGGCGCATGTTGTATCGAAGGCGGCGCTCCAGCAGTCTCTCGCACACCATCAGAGGAACCAGTACCAGTGTGTGGACGACCCACCGACGCCGCTCGAGCTATCCACGACGGCTCCGCTGAGCCGCTCGCGGGCGCAGAGCCGGGCGGCGTTTGCGACCGATCCGAACGCGTACTTCAACGCAGACGCGCCCGACGCGTTCTCTGACTATACCCAGTACAAGAACGACCCCGCTGGCGGCGGGACGCCGAGTGGACGGCGTCTACGCCAATCGATGCAGCGGATGGATATGCTTGCAAGCTCCCAGACGCCGCTCGGGGTGAGCGGGGCGGACCGCAGCGCGGAGCTTCACAAGATTCGCCTCCAGCTCATTGACGCGATGAACGGGCGGAAGACCGCCCTGGCGGAGGCGGTCGCCCTGGCGGCCACGCAGGCGCATGATCCCGCAGCCTTCCGGGATTACCTTTACGACTTCACGCGCGAGTCTTTGACGCCCCATCAAGTGCAATACGTCCTTGACGGGGCGGTCGATGGGGCGACGGGGCGGATTGATCGGTACGTGGTCCTCCGAAATCTTCGTCTGGATCGCGATTATTCTGGAGACGTCAGTGCCAGCGTCCAGCCTCGCAAGGCGGACTTTCTCTCGAATGACATGGTCTGTATGTCTGCGGTCCGCGAGAAGATGCAGGGCCTCACGGAGAAACACGAGACCTACTCGAAGACACAGCGCGATGCGGCCGCTCGCAAGCAACACTCGAGCATCATGGATCACGTCGGAGACCTGACGGAAGCGGACCTGGCGGCTCGCTCTCTGCGCGCACCAAGCACTGGTCCCATCCCGAGGCACATGGACAGCTCAGGCTTTTCGAACGTCATCTACGACATGGAGAAGCATGTCACCGACGAATACGAGCAGTGCCTGCAGGAGGCGACAGACTCAGTCGTGCGGGGCAACCGTCGGCGTGCACCCGACAGTGCCACCCGCCAGACGGGGTCGTTGATGGTATCGGGCGGCGGGATCTGTTCGACGCGTGACAGCCAGCTCGCGGAGAACGAGGCCAAGATCCGCCGCGTCCGCAATACCCAGCGCCTAGTGAGTGCCCATGGGACTCCATCTGACGTGACACACCGGCACGGGAAGGCGATGGTAGGGACGAGAAGTCAGTTGGGTGAGTCCGTTGGGGCTCAGCTCCAAGCCATCGACGCGGAATATCTGCTGGATTATCAGGAGAACCTCAGTGGGGGCGCGAGGTCTACGGCCTTTGAGGTGTAAGGTATGAGCCATGGGCCGTGTGCTCCGGAGGCGTCTGATCTGTTGTAGTACTCTGAATTCTGACTGAAGGGGAGGTCGTCTGAGATAAATGACACAAGAAGAGTAAATGGAGGTCTTTGTGAAGAAAGGTGGGCGCGCTGGTTGGTCCGAAGGTCTGAGTTTTGGGGGTCTGACTTATGAGGCAAGAATAGTGCTCTTTCCCCCTACTCTACTACTCCCATGGTAGCCATCTGATGTCCCAGGGATAGTTTACAAGCTATCGAGGTTACGTAACGACCTGGCGAGCTCGTGATGGCCACCTTTTTCTGCATAGTATGCGGCAGTGTATCCCGCATAGTCCCGAAGCTTCGCCTCAAGAGGAGCAAGAATCCGGACAACTTCCAAGTGACCACCATAGGCTGCAGCCATTAAAGCAGACCAACCATCATTGGCTTGAATACCCGCTTCACGTCCAACAAGTAAGGCGACGGTGGAGACGTCGCCCTTCTGGGCCGCCAGCATGAGTGCTGTCCAACCCTCCTTATCCTGAACGCCATACTCCAAAGGGGCCAACATCTCGATGACACGCCGGTGCTCATACTCAATTGCGATCATCAAGGCCGTTTGGCCCTTGATGTTCTGTCTTAGACACTCAGTATTGATCAGGGCCTCAACAACGGCGATATGGCCAAGATACGCAGCCCCCATAAGAGCCGTCATTGAATCATCGCTATCGTACATTCGGGTGAGAGAGGTGGTGATGAGGACGCTATGATAGGCTGGGGGGACGTTCTGCAATAGGGCATCATAACGTGCTCCTGGTTCCACCGAAGGACGTGAGCTAGCAAGCCTCGAACCTTCATGCAGGGATGCGTTCAGAGATTCCACCTCTGCCGCATCCGCCTCGAGTAGAAGAGAGCTAATGTTCGTCAAGGCCAGGTCCTTTGCAGCGGTCTCAGCGCTGTATAGCTTCACCAACTGCCGAACCTCCGCGAAGTCCGCCTGGACGTCTCCAAGTAGGTTGGGGTCGCTAGTGTACTGACTGGCATCGACGCTTTCGCCCAGCTGCGACTCTGCCGTGGCTGGTTGATGTCCAGTTATGTACTCCGCCAAATACTGAGCGATGGACATGTGGTTCTGCTCGGCGGCGGCGACAATGGCCATTCGCGCGTCGTAGCAATACCCCCCATGGACGGGCGATGTTAGTAGCTCGACGCACTTCTGATGCCCGTTCTCCGCCGCCAGTGTGAGGGCTGTACGGCCTTTCTTGTCAAAGGCATATCGACTGACAGTCATCAAGGCCTCAACCGCCTCACTACACCCAGCCTCCGCCGCAAGCATCAATGCCGTACGTCCATCCGGCAGAACATTCCTCCCTTCAAATGGCGCAAGTGCAAGACAAACCTCCCGTTGGTTTGGAGGATTTGAGAGGGCGACAAGCATAAGGGCCGTGTAATGGTCTGCGTTCTGTGCCGAGTTCTCCGCCGGGGCGAGAAGATGGACAAGCTCAAGGTCACCAGCCTTCGCGGCCCACATCAATGCAGTCTCCTCGTTTCTCGTCCGCGTCAGCTTCATGGTCGGCAATGCGGCGACCACCGCCTCGTAGTCCCGGCTCTGGACGGAGTTGAACCACGACTGCGGGGTCGATACCGTCATTTTTGTTGTTCACTGCTCGTCTTGCTCCTCCCTTCCCTCACCTCCCTAGCCTGAGGTGAGCAGCCAGATCGCCAAAGTCATGCATCTCAGCATAATCCGCAGCCGTGTTCCCAGACTTGTCCTTAAGAGGGCGCTCAGCTATGAGAAGATCGGCAACCTTCCGATGCCCATGGCTCGCCGCACTCATCAGAGCTGTCCACCCGGATGACGTCTGCATCCCCTCTTCCGCCGAAAGACAACGGGCGATCGCGACATACCCATTCTGCGCCGCACACATCAAGGCCGTCCAACCATCCTGCATCGACATCCGCAGCTCCTGAGCGATGAGGAGCTCGGCGCAGGACAAATGGCCGTGATATGCCGCACACATCAACGCAGTGTACCCGTCCTTGCGCTGCATCCCAGCCTCTCGCGGAGCGAGGAGCGTGGCGATCCCCGTGTGCCCATTACGAGCCGCCCGCATCAACGCGGTCTCGCCTTGGTTGTCGTTCATGGCCGCCTCCTTCTCCATGAGGATCCGCACGACGTCGATGTGGCCCTCCTCCGCCGCCAGCATCAGGGCCGTATACCCGTCGTGGTCGCGGTAGCAAGCCTCATGGGCGAGAAGAGCCTCCACTATACGGGCATTCCCCATCTCAGCCGCAAGCATCAACGCGGTTGACCCACCATCCGTCTGGATCCCAACCTCGAACGGGGCAAGTAGTTGGGCGCATTCCAGCTGGTCCATGATCGCGGCATACATCAGGGCGGTGTGCCCATCCCGATTCTGTCGCCCAGAGTCGGAACGCATCAGTTCACGAACGCGCGCCGTATTCCCAACCCGCGCAGCCTCCATCAACGCCGTATGGTCATTCGTGTCGAGCTTGATGACTTTGACGTGATCGACGTTCCGTGCTAGCTTCGTCGAGGGTGTTCCAGTTCCGGCACCCGTGACCTCTGCAAAGTTCGACGGGCGGCTCGAGCGCGCTTGTGCGGCGACACGACGGGTCGCAATGATGCTAGACGTGATGTTACTACTACGTGCGGTCCGGGCGGGCGAGGCGTACGACGTTCCCAAGCCTCCAACAGGTCGACGACGTCCAGTCCCAGTAGTCCCAGTCGTCGGAGTCCCTACGCGCGAGCTACGGGCCGGAGAGTTGACAGCAGACCCGCGGAGACTAGCATTCGCTCGTGACGTGGGGGTATGAATCTCTTTCCCAGCTGCCGTGATGTACGAGCGTCCAGTCTCCCCAATCGGCCGGAAACTGGCCTTAAGCGCCGCGATCTCGGTCTCAACGGGATTGATGCGCATCACAGACTCGAACTGGTCGACCATGGGGCTAGGGCGCGTAGGACTCGTACGGACCGAGGATTGAGCGTAAGAGAGTGTTGGAGTCCGCATGGGTGAGCGGCGGAGCGCGGCGACACTCAAGTTGGCCACAGGGTCTGGAGACGTGCGGGAAACTCCAAGCGTCTCGCTTTCACGCCTGATGAAGGTCTCGACATCGGCGTACTCAGCAACGACATCTCCGATCCGTTCAACGCCCTCCTCGGGCTGGACCACATCATACGAAGGAACGTCGGCAGCTTTGGCCTCGTCCTCCTGAGAACGCCTAGCATGCCCATCAATGTAGCTGCGAAGAAGTCGGATGAGCAGGTCGTAGCCGCAGCGCTCCGCGATCTCAAGAGCTTGAGGCGCCTCAGACATGTACATCTGATTACCCTTGCGTAGAAGCTCCTTAACGCAGTCTTCGGAGGCTGCCTCGGTGGCATAGATGAGGGCGGTCTTTCCGGTCTCATCGGCAGCGAGAGGGTTGAAGTCGACCAGAAGCTCGACGCCCTTGGCGAAGCCTACTCGAGCGGCACACATCAAGGGAGTAGCTCCATTTGGACCAACGAAGTCTCCCTCGTACGGGGCGAGGGCCTGGACGCAAGGCAGGGCGCGCGCCTCGAGGGCGAACATCAGGGCGACCTTCCCGTCGGGGCTAGTGAGGGAGTGCTCGTAAGGGGCGAGGACTCGAACCAGCTCCGCGCGGTTGAGCCGGGCTGCGCGCTGGAGCGCCGTGTATCCGTCCGCCCCGCGCGTCGAGGCAAACTCCTGCAGGAGGGCGACGACCGCATCGGGGTCGCCCGCGTCGACGGCGTCCCACCACTGCTCTGCGGACATCCGGTTTTTTCGAATTTGCTGGTATTTCCTATGTGGCCCGAGGAGGTTGCAGCCTATGTTGAAAGGGGGCTGAGCAACGTCTCCGAGGCGCCCATGGAAACGGAGTTCGCGGAGGTACCCACCGATGCGGAGGGACTTCTGACGCTCCTCGCGTCGTATACCACGGAACCCTTGGTCCCAGTCGCTCTCGAAGCGTTCCAGAAGCCGGAGGAACCCGAGCGCTTACCTGCACGTTACCAGACCGAGGACGATCGGACTTCTGTCTTCATCTCTCATATTCCACGAGGCCGGGAGGATGACTTACGTGAGGCACTTAGGCGTGAGGTTGGTGGGTTCCGAGAGTTCAGTGCGAGGCGAGGGACGATGACGGCGGTTGTATCATTCTTCAAGGAGGCGGATGTGCGGCGAGCGATCGACTTGTTCCACAATCGCCTTTTTCGTGGGCGGTGCTTAACGGTAGTCCCGAAGACTACGCGCCAGAGCCAATAGGATGACATGGCGAGAAGGAGAGCAAGGTAAACTTAGGCTCGGAAAAAATGCACTCTATCGCACCTCCCGACCTGATTAGAGACGTCTACATCGCGCTGTGTCGCGATAACGAGGAGAGCCCGTCGAGGGAGGGGCTGGACTGGATGACGCGGCTCTTTCGGGCGAGCCGAGGAGCGGCACTGACCCTTCGATCTGCACGGATCGGTCCGATGGCGGCCGTCTCGCTCGTCAAGCATCTCGAAGCGACGACCGTACAAGCGATCGATCTGTACGATAACGACATTCGAAACGCTGGCTTCTTAGCCCTGTTGAAGTTCGCAGAGAGACATCAAACGTTCCATGGCCTCAACGTCGGAGCTAATGGGATCGGGGCGGATGGGGCCCTCGCGCTGGCGGAGATGATCCAGGGAAATACAAGTCTTGAGGCGATCGAGCTTGGAGTTCCTTCTGGGTACTGGTTTAGGCCAGTCGGGCATGGAGCACGAGGTACTAGGCCCGGAGACTCGATCCGTGCGAATTATATCGACTCCAACTCGAGCGCGAAGCTAGCCAAAGCGTTAATGTATAACAGTAGCTTGAAATATTTGGGACTAGGTGGGAACTTCATCGGGGTGACTCAGCCCTTGGCCATGGGGAGCTCTGAGAGTGCATATGGCGCTGGACGGACGGTGGAGCTTGATGGCCCGACCAGCTTCGGAGCCATGCTCTCCGTTAACGTGGGTCTAGTAGCGCTTGACCTATCAGATAATAAGTTGGGAAATATTGGACTCACCGCGATCTTCCGTGGCCTCTCTCGGAACTCATATGTTCGTCGTCTCAATATCTCCCGGAATCATGCGACCTTTGTCGCCATGCCCATGCTCTCCTGCATCTTGGCCTCTCGAAATTGCGTCCTTGAGGAAATCCGACTGGCACATAATACTCTTGGGCTTGATGGGGCAAAATCCTTAGCGTTTGGTTTGGCCGCTTGCCATTCACTCCGAGTACTTGATTTGGAAGGGTGCGCCCTAAGTGATGAAGGAGTTGCAATAATCTGTGGCGTCCTTTGTAGCCCACTTTTACGACCGGGACTTAGAAGAGACGAAGATCTTTCCCTCTTTGTCACAGAAACAATGGGGGCCCGGTCTCCGGGCGATGAACTTCAAGAGGAGCGTCAAAGGAACGAGAGGATGCATGCCCTCTTCGATCAGATCCTCGAAAGTCGTGGAGACGGCCCAAATCATTTGATAGTTATTCGCTCATCGACTGGAAGGATTATTTCTCAAACCGTCATTCCACGCGATGGAGTCACTGAGCGGCCCTCCATCATCCCAGATGCCGCTCGCACCCTCAGTGGGAGCGCCTCGAGGCCTCCGGATAAAAGATTCAACGACGATGAGGACTTCCAAGAGGTGGAGAGAACCGTCCTTCTGACGGAACCCGGAATCTCTGAGGGCACCGAGGCCGGTGGAGACGAGGAAGATAATAACGATGATGACGAAGATGACTTCCTTGTGGCCGATGTCACTACCCCTCACTACGAGTCCGGCACGTTCTCAGCCATTCATTCGTTCAACTTCGCCGCAAATGGCATGGGTCCCATCGGAATCCGATGCTTTTGCAAGCTTGCCGCGTCTCGCATGGGACTCCAGCATGTCTCCCTCTCCTACAATCGCCTCGGAAACGCCGGGGCGATGGCCTTAGCTAGCGCCCTGCTTTGCGACCAGCTCGATATGAACGAGGTGGTGGCGTACTATCAAGAAAGCGAGAGGGCGAAGCAAGCGGCACAGCGACCGGAGCTACGAGATCCAAGTAGGGTCAATACAGAGCTTCGTGTTTTGGACCTGGAGACCTGCCATATTGGGAGCGACGGGTTTGTTGCACTCTGCTTTGCCAGTCTTCATCTTCCGAACCTGACGAAGATTAACCTCTGCAACAATTTCATTGGGTATGCGGGTGGGGATATTGGGGTTTCTCTTCTCAATGAGAACCCGACGCTTCTGACGGTGGTGATGCGGGGGAACCAGATTTCACATACTGCAGCCACTCGGTTGTCACGGACGTTGGCTAGAAACAGACGACGGGTAGCTCTCCGCATACCATCTCAGCTCCGGCGAGAGATTGCAGAACATGAGGCGGAGACTAAGCAGTTACCCATCCTCCGAGAAGAATTGGACTTCATGACACAAACCGTTCAAGATGCAGAGGCTTATCAGCGCACCATCGAGAACCTTCACGCGGAAATGGTCGACAATTTCGCTCGACAGAAGAATGCTCTAAGTGCCAAGGTACACCAGACGCACGATGCCACAAAGGGAGCAGCTGAAAGTGCGGAGGGTCTTCGGGCCAAAATCCCAGCCGTTCAAGCACAGATCACAGCACAACTCGAGAATGCCGAGCGACTTCTTCGAGAGGAGATCGCCACGACTGCGACGTTGGACGAGCAGTTCCAAGTGGCGTCAGCTCGGTTAGCGGAGACGGACCAACAATGCGAAGAACAACGAGCGGATGCCGACCGGCGAATTGCTGAGGTCCAGGCCCGATTATCGCAGGTTCTCGAGGTCAACCGCCGGGCGGAGAAGCTGACAGAGGCATTACGCGCGGGTTATGATGACATCATTACACGTGCCGCCGGGAGCCGGCACCTGAACCGTACGACTGGAGCGATGAACCCAGACATCATGGCACAGGTCCTCGATCGCCTAGGCGCGGTGGCCTCGGGCAAGCTTACAATCCCTCGACCTATTGGGTATGACGTTGGAGAGTCACTTCTGACACCACCAGAGTCACCTGCACCGCGGAAGAGTACCAAGGGGAAGAAGGGAAAGAAAGGAAGCAAAGGGAAGAAGTCCAGACCTGTTTCGCGGAGCGGGACTCGAGCACCTATGACAGCTGCACCTCGGAAGCAATGAGTTGTTCGGGGGGCTCTTTAGACTCTAGAGGCCAGGGCGAGAAGGACCTAGAAGAGCATCTGGGCCCCAACTCTGTAGGAAGGAGGGTTACGGGGTGAAGCGAAACGGTTCTCGTGGAGGCCCCGGTTTCCTTGACATATCGCACGGCCATGTGACAGTAAATGTCTCTATAAAGGTCTGAAGGACTGATTTTAGTCCCACAGACCGGGCAACGCCAGAGGTCGCGGCTACAGGCGGCCGAGATGAAAGCATGAAGGTCAAAGCAACGAACATGTGCGCAACGGAAGCTTCGGACCGGGGTTGTCATTAGCTCTTGAGTGTAAGGATCCTCGAGGTTAAGGGTGAGAGATAGAAAGATATCTTTCTTGTGAATAAGCTTGCTATATATCATTTCAAAGGGGAGCTTTCGGTAGAAGAGGCGGGCGATACTTTTGTTCTGGAAGAGCTCCAGGATTCTGTCCAGGATTGTGCTCGAATAGATGATCAACTTCAGAGGGGCACAGTGCCTCTTATAATCGTACTTCTGGAGTTCCTCAAAGAACCACTGTGGGTGCTCAAAAATATACAACATTTCTCGAATGGTCGTGCGTCCTGGCTCGACCTGAGAGAAGCCGTACTGCTTCTTAAGATAAAGGTATGCGTTAATTAGGATGGAGAGATATGTGCTTATCGTTGACCAGGGAAGGCTGTAAGCTAGATGCATCGTGACCCCAGCGGGACTAGACCAGACCCGTGTCAGAGATGTCTCCATAAAAAGATGAGATATCTCAGTGGGATTGATATAAGGCCGGGGGAGAGACGCAAAGGAAAGTATTCTTCCCGGAGTCCTTTCCAGGACCTCAAAAGGCTCGACGACCAAAGGAAGGTACATGGTTCTGAAGCGTCGTTGATCATACTCTTCATTGCAGATAAGGAGCGCTGGTGGTATGTTCGCGACATGCGTTGCCCTTTGGATGAACCAGCAGAGGTAACGGGCATTATGCTTGAAGGTCTCAATCAGCATCTGATCGAAGCTAATCATTCTGGGGTCTGGATTCCCTTGAGGCATACCATCATGTTTGACCGTCAGCTCTTCCCAGACGTATTGGGGCCGCATCAGCGCCTTGACACATCCGACGTAAAAGCCTGTTATCGCATCCTCAAGGAGGATAGGGGGTTGGACAAAGGACCCATTCAGGTAGATGTAGGATTTGACTTCTTCGTGTAGGTCGAGGGCTTTCAATCGCGCCCGAAGGGTCTGAACTGTGGCCTTAGCAGCATCGAGGTCAAAAAGGCTGGAGTCTCCTCGCCAGGTCCTATTACTGAGAACATTCTTGGTTAAGTCAACTCCGCGAGAGACAAATAGCTCCGGCATGGCTAGAAGCTGGTCACAGAAGCGTGCCGTAAGGAAGAAGGCGGCGTTTGGGGTGTGCGGTAATGAGTGGTATGCTATGGCAGCTGGGGGATACGAATAGGGAAACGGCATCTTATTGATCCCCGTGCTCCATATGTTGGCTGTTTCTAAGGCGACGATGGTCTCGTGGTACAGATAACTCCCATTCTCTCGTATGTATGGATACGCGTACGTACCCAACGTGATGTACAGTTCGATCCCCGCCTCGTGTAAGGTGCGGACGATGTTGACTCCAAACGTTCCTAGCAGAAATAGTTCATAGGTACAGAGCTTTAGACGTGCTTGGGGTTGTGTACGAAGCTCAGCGACCATGGCCGAAGGCGATGACACGATTTGAGAGATTGGTCTCAAATTGGTTTCGGCCTTGTTCGAGAAGAGGCTCATCGTTAGTAGGAACGGTTCCCAGTAGCGGGACTCTAGCTTATCCAGGTCTCCAAACCCCTCCTTGAAGAGCTGATCAATGCAGGTGGCCCAGCGTTCCGCCAGCTCGGTGGGAGGAGCCGGGATGAATGCCGGGGCGTTCAGAGTGCAGAACATTTACTCCAGGCAAGGGTCGTAACCCAAGGACAGTAGAGGCTCGTTGGGGGTCTTCCCAACGACAACATTAAGCTTCTCGAAGGCTTGTCCCGTCACCACGCAGGCTTCAAGCTCTGCAGGCGTGAACTTCGAGTTCTTAATGGCCAGAGCCAAGAAGTGGTAGAACTTTGCTGGCTTGATCGCCATACGGAACTTCAAGGCCTCCAATAGCCTCAGCTCGCAGGTTTCGACCATTGATGGTGTAACAGAAAGGCCAGTCGCTAAGCACGCGTCAGGGATGTGCAGGGCTTTGATCCCGTACATCTTGCAGGCGATTGAAACTGCGGCGATGAAAGGAGCTAACGTGAGGTGGGTCTTCACCCCACAGATCTCGTAGGCGAGCGCACGCTCGAGATACATGAGCGCAGCCACTAGCGCAATGCGGTCTTCGTCGCAGCTGCGAACGACGCTTTGAACTCCTGGCCAGACTCGCGGATCTTCACGGTACGTACGGCCAGGGAACTTGATCGTAAGGAGGACGTTCATCAGTGTGAAGACGAACTCCTCGAACTCGCCGATCGAAGAGCTTTCGACAAGGACGACGAGGTGATTGTTACGAAGGACCTCCTCCTGCAGTTCCGTCATGGATGGGCACAGGTACGACATCTTTTTATCTACCACGTCGTTGATGAAAAGGCTAAGTGGCGATGGATGGAAACGTTTCAAGGACATAGTGCCATTAGAGTAACTAGACCTGGGAGGTATGACAGGGAGGCTGCTCATATCCCAATTGATATCCCAAACGCCTGCTAGAGCCCCGGCAGCGGGAGAAACGGCCAAGGTTTGCCAGCAGCCAAAAGTCCTCGTATAGAATCTCACTAAAAACGAGCCATGCATCCCTGTAAGTCCTGGGCGCAGGCCCTCGACCTAGCGGCACAGAAGCACGGGCTCGGTGCCTGGGGCCGTGAGCTGGACCTGGGGCGGCGAGATGGTGTTGTCCGCTTCTCCGTGGGTCACTTCCGTGATAACCACCTCCGTGCCCTAATCACGGCCCTCGAGCTAGGGCATCGCTTTCTAACCGAGTTCTCGATACACGCGGCCGACGACGAAGTAGGAGGCCCGCGTACGTCTGGAGAGAGCCCCTTCCTACCCGACGGTTGTCACATCGCGTATTTAGGGTGGATCGGGTTATCGAAGGCGTCAGATCAGGCGCAAAGCACACACAGGCGCACGGTTTTCGACCGTCTTGCGGTCCATGGGTCGCAGCAGGACGCCGATCTTCGTCCTCGAAGTGCTGGGAAATCATCCTCACAAACACCAGCAGATCGAATAGCGGAGGGTCGTTCGCGTACTCAGAGGCTAGGAACTCTACTCAAGTTGCTCCCCAGCCTTCTCCCACAAATGCCCGGACTACAGGTACTTGCCTTCTATGGGCTAACGCCGGCTGTTGCGAACAAGAATGTTCTCAGCCGTCTTCTTGCGGCGGCGGCCTGTAACTCCACGACATATCGGACTCTTGACGCGATCATTCTTCGTAACTGTCGTCTTGGAGATGAGGCCTTTCGTGCGGCATTGACGAATGTCAGCACCGCACTAAGTATTAGACTGCTAGTTCTTCATACGTGTGGGCTTACAGACCAGGCTGCGGGTGCCATTGGAGCTGTTTTAACCGCCCATAAGAATGGACGTGATAGCCGTCTTTGGGAGCTCTGTCTCAAGAAATATGGGGCCACAACCCAGCTGGGTGGTTATACCTCGGACCAGCTCCAGAAGGTGAAGTGTATGACCCAGCTTCGTGGAATCACTTATCTCGACCTTGGCTTTAATGGCTTTGGAAACGAGCTTTGCGAAGCGCTCTACGATAGCTTACGTGACGATACGTACGTTCATTCGATTAGCTTGGACGGAAACACGGGGATCAAACTAGCCCCAGCATCTCTTCTTCCTAGGTGTGACAATGGCGATCTCGATTATGTTTTTGACCTTGCGGCTGCTCCTGGAGAAGTACAAAGTGGGGGAGGATCGAAAGGATACTTACCGGTCCGTATGGCTGAACGGATTGCACAAATTGATATTCTTCGGCATGGTGACTTGGATTCGGCGGAGGTCAGGTCTGTCGTCCAATCGATCTGTCCGGACTATCGGCCTAGTGCACAGTCCACGATTATCTCCTACTTGGCGACCTACGCGCGAACCGCAGAAGAGTTGGCTAGCCTCTTGGAGATCAAAGCGCATCCGCTGGTCCAACTGCTTCTTCAGAACACGACCATAGTTCATCTCCTCCTTGATGAAACCCTCAACCCCTCCTTGCTACGCTTCGTGAATAATCGTCTTAAGGCCAATCGGAACCTTATGAACGCCTTTATGCGTGGTGCCGGAAAGGCACTAGCACAGGAGGCGCGGAATGAACAAGAAGAAGAAACACGAAAGGCGGAGGACGGGGTTCGTGCCTTGGTTCAACGGACGGAACTTGTTCAGGACCCTTTGCAATTACCACGCGTCGAGGACCCCTTGGCGATGGATTTCGACGTGTCTACCTTACCAGCACGACCAAGAAGTCGGAAAGGAAAGTCTATCAGTCGTTCCTCATCGAAGCCACGACCAGCCCCACCCTCTGATGATTCAGATGAATACCCCACGAAGAAGGTTACCACCCCAGCGACACCTTCAGCAAAGCCTCGAGCCATTAGGCCACCACGGGCACAGGCCTTATACAACAGTAGCTCTTCGGGTCTTACACGCCATCAACGGCCACAGACGCATTCTTCCGCACCCGCGATAGAAGTAGAACCAGTCTTAAGACCAAAGAGTCCAAAACAGCAGCCTCAACGCCGACGAGAACGAGATGAGTCGAAAGAGCATCCTCCTCGTAAGACCGCTTCTATGACCGTTCCGAAGCCACGACCAAGTTCTGCGGCCTCTGCTAATCAACGTAAGCCAACAGTCCCGGCTCAGAAGGAACCTCGCACTCCACTTCACCTAGCGAAGTATGGATCCCCAAAAGTTGGGGCTTCGACTCCGGCACGAAGAACTAACAAACGGCCCTCATCAGCGGCTCCAAAGGCGAAGGTTGGCCATTCTCCGGCTCCCCCGAAGCTCGAGGCGAGTCTTTCGTCTGATAGTTGCGGTGGGAACTATGATATCGTTCATTCTCCCACCCACGGCTCACAGAGCTCCTTCGTCCGTCTCAGCCAGGGACAGCCGGCGGATGAGCGCCCACGCACCTCTCCAACAAGTCGAGCCGCCTTCAAATATCATCTAGACCCGAGTCTTGTCTCCTTTGCGGGGATCGATGAGCTTGACGGGGCTGCAGATAGCCTCGCTGAGAGCATCAATGCGGCACTTGAAGGAGTACAGGATTCACGGTATCCACGTCATGTTGAGGCTGGGGCGACATTGATTCGTGAACGGGATAAGGAAGCGATTTATAGACGGATGTTGAAGGAGATGGCGGAATCCCGGGCGGCATTGGAAGAGACATCGAGTACGGAAGGGAATGATGAGGAAGAAAAGAAGCGTCTAGGTACTAGCGTGCCTAATATCCAGGAAGTACACGATGCCCTGGATTTGAACGTGTCGGACTTGACAAAGGCACCAGCTATCCACTCATCATTATCGACCTCCCTAGAGGCTCTTAGGTCACAGGTACGGCCTCCCGAAACGAAGGATGTTGACAAGCTATTGCAGATGACCCAGGGGATCGTCCAGGAGCTACAGGAGTCGCAGGCGAAGACTTCAAGCATCTATCGAGATGTGTTTAATGACGTATACCCTCAAGGGAGTGCGACCTCATCGGATAGGAAGCCTGCTCTTTCGACAACGAGTCCGGAAGTCAGTTTGCCAATACCTTTTTTACGATCGGTACACGGGTCTCAGGAAGGATTGGCACCAGCATCTTTATCAAGTTCCAGAGGGCCATCTGCGTCTCGTCACTCCGACTTTGATATTGGGGCGGTAGATCGGATCCTTGCGGGTGCCGCGCTCGACCTAGAAAGCACCAACGATGTTGAGCACCATGTGGATGCAATCCTTCGGTCCAGTGCGGAACCACCTACGAACGAATTGAGTAGCATCAGCTCGATGCGGCAGAGCATCCGAGCAGCCGTACGGCCGAGTCTTGCGGGGCATGTGGGGTCCGAGGTCTTCGAGACGGCCCTGAGCAGTCTATACACGCTAATATTGTATTTCCAGAAGGAGGATCGGGTAGCGGCGGCGGAGTTCTATCGTCGACATGAACAGCAGCTAGTCCAGTGCGTCGAGGACATCATATGTCGATGTGAGGCTGGACAATTGGCACGGGACGACATCTCCGATGTCCTTTATGACTTCATCATGAAACTGCATTGATTTTGTGTTCTGATGGTCTGGCGATCGATATCAAGCACCAGGTGCTTGTAGTTCCTCTTCGCTCGGGTCGGAATCATGGGCTGTTCTTGAGGATTTGGTGAGTCCCAGTTGGGCTTTGGCCACGAGGAGACATTCCTGACGGAAACGAAGGGCTTCCCTATAGGTTTCTGTCGATATGGTGCGTTCTCGTTCGTTCTCAAAGGCTTTAAGGGCGATCTCGAATAGGCCTTTCCATGGGGCCGTATTTTCATTGACAGTGGAATGGACGTGGAGACCTAAGGCCTCTGCATAGCCCGCGAGCTGTGTGGCCTTGAGGGCGTCGGAACGGGACGCGAAGGGGGTGAGAATTCCAAGGAGTAGACGTACGGCTAGGAGTTTATCTAGAACGGTTCCGTTTTCGACACGAATGTGCTGGGTATCAGCGTCTCCAGGGGTATAGCAATGATCTGCACGGCCAGTAACTGCTCGATCGCATTCTGATAACTGGCCACGAACCCGGACCGTCGTATTCGTCATTGCCTCGATCTCTCTTTGGGTCGATCCGTTTGGGCCAAGAACCTTTCCAATAGCGTTCTTCTGGCGCACGTTTGAGAGGTAAAGTTTGATGCATCCGAGGTTAGAGTGATTGAAGGGGAGGGGCCAGAAATAGGGGGTTCCAGTGGCTAGGACACGTTCGCATGCTAGGTATTGCTTGAGGGCAAGGAACCATGGGCCAACGGCTTCCAATTCTTCTGGTGCCAAGTCCCTCACCAAGGGACCAGAAAGGCCATCAAGTGAGGTCTTCTGGATAAGCATCTTCTCCTCTTCTTCCCCCTCCTCCTTCAGAAGTGGGTATGGAGCATCATCAACGGTGTAATCTCTTACTTGTTCTCGTCTCAATGCCTCGTAGAAGCGAAGGTGCGCTTGTATGGCTGCGAGCTGCCCTTCCGAGAGCCCAGAACTGAGCTTTTCTGGTAACTCGTCAAGATGCGTCGAGGTTTGAAGTGAACAAGCGAAGGAATAAATCCGCGTCTGCTCCTGCTTCGGCGTCGGCTTCGTTCTGAAGGTGAATAGGCTACTCGAGATGTCCTTCCGCCCTGAGGAGCTACTAATGGGGAGGGGCGCTACCTCCTCAAGAATCTCTTGAAAGAGTTTCGTTGTCGTTGTCTGCATCGGAAAAAAATGCCGCTCGGTTTGAAACCTGAGAACGTCCCGAACTGGACTGTCATCAACAAGGAGCTCGAGAAGAAGAATGTTGAGTCCCGCAAGCGGTGGGAGGAGAAATACGGGACCTGGTTCTCGGACGCCGACGAGCGCTTCCGCGCCCAGGTGGCGGCCTTGAAGAGAGACGAAAAGGTCCTAATGGCAGACGCGTACGTTTACAAGCCCACCTTCACCCGGCCCCAGAACCTCAACCGACCGGAAGAGGGCCTCTTCAAGCCGAACGACTACTCGGTCCCAAAGGCCTTCGAATGCCCCAGCTGGTGACGTGGAACCTTCGCCAGCAAAATTGCCGGGCTGGAAAATCCAGTAAAAAATGTCACAGCCGCAAGTCGTCCGACAGCTCTCGTCGGCCACCCCCGGGAAGATCATCGTCGTCAAGGAGCAGGCACCCCGGCCCCTGCGCTCGAACTCGAGCCTGGGGGAGCGGCGGGCGCCCTCCGCCTCCGCTGGCCGGCGCAAGCAAGGAAGCGTCAAGAGCGCGCATGCGAAGGGGACGCGGCCAAAGAAGACGCGGCGGACGGGGACGCCGAAGCGTGCGCGCGTCCCGGAGCAATCGGGGCAGCCCGGGCAGCGGACTCCCGACAGGGCCCGTGACAACTCCTTTAAAGACATGCTCCTCCGGGCGCTCGTCGCGCGGATGCATACCGATGGGCCATTCCTTAGCGCGATGTCGCGCTCCGCGACTCCGAGCGGCCCACCCATCCCGGGCTACTTCGGAACGGCTCAGGCTGAAGACGAGCTAGTGAAGAAGCTCAAGCGTGCAGTCATCGACACGCTGCACGAGGAGGGCTTTGCCGGACGCGAAGCGTCCCCGCGGCCCGTGGCCGCGAGTCAGACGCGGGAGTTTGGTGTGGAAACAGAGCGTTTGCCAATTCGGGACGACTACGAGCGTCAGCTCGAGGACCTCCTCGGGGAAACGAATATCCCCGGAACTACTGTTGACGATTATCAGGAGCCGGTCAAGTCTGGGCGTACACGCTCTCCGAGCTGGGCCGAGAAGTCCGAGTCGGTCCCAGTCATCACCCAAGTCGCCGTAGACCATCTGGAACGCCTTCCCCACAACATCCAGCCCCGGACGGTCAAGCGGCGGGACGGGGAGGAGAAGGAAGAAGAGGACCGCTCTTTCGTCTCCCAGGAGCTACACAACGCGATTGAGATCACATCAGAGCTTGCACGTATCCTCCCGCAGCGCGGGCATGGCAGTGGTGTCGCCAGGGCCGTCGCGAGCCTAAACGCAACTATCAACACTCTTTACCATGCATACCGAGGTGAGGCACAGGATCCGCGAGAACAACGAGAGGCAACGAAAGATTTGAGAGAGACAAGAGAACCAAGAGAGACAACGACGGGCGCGGCGGCTCGCCTCGAAGATGCGCTTTTCGACTACCCTGAGGTTCCCGAGCGCGTTATCCAGGAGATCGAACGCGCAGTCGCAGGGTATGCGCGGAGGCATCCGGGGCTGACTGAGGCTCAGGAGCGCGAAATCTTCGCTCGAGAGATCGACCGGTATATCGTTGAGGAGGCCCGGCGGCGCCCCGATGACGTCGCCCTCGCCCTGACATCGAGCAGCATTGCGTCATCGCGCGTCGAAGCGTTGACGGGCCCCGTCCGCCCGCCTACCAACCCCTGGGCCGGGCACCGTCCGGGGGTGGAGCCTACAGAACCTTCAATGACTCTTCCAGAACCAAGTGAGGTCCTATACCAGGACCAGGTGACGGTCCCAGTCCCACTTCCTGCGCCTGTCACGACGACGGCTCCCAGCCGCTCCTCATCCACGGACCCGACGCAGATGAGCCTAGCAGATTACACACACATCCCTGTCCCGGCCATCGAGAAGGTGCGCCCAACCGTGAGTGCCTCTGACAGCGTCGATTATGGCGTCCAACGGACTAACTTCGACCGCGAAGCGCAACAGCAGAGTTTAAAGGTATCCCCGCCCCCAGCCCGGAGCTATGCCGAGATGGGCGACACGGCAGACTTTGAGTACGGTGATGGGCTGAGTGCGAGCGCTGAGGGCGTCGCTCCTCGGCGACGCTCGAGTCCAGGCGACTATCACTTCGATGACCTGGGTGCGGACCAGCTACGGGCACGCCAGGAGCCGAGTGGGCTCACAGAGCACTCGGAGCTCGACCTTGGTGCCTTCTTCCAAGGTGGGGGAGGAGGTGGGGGGCGTCCTCACTTCGACGGCGTTAGTGCACAAGAGCTCGAGGACGAGTCGAGTGACGTCGCCCATTATCGTCGAGCTGCTGCAAGGACCTACAGCGAGACGGCTCCTTTTTTTGAGCGGCGGGCTGACCTCGGCCTGGGTCAGCCAGTCGTTCCACTCGTTCTCGAGGCTCCCGGTCGCGATCTCGATGAACAGCTCGATGAACAGCTCGACTTCGTCGACGATGCCGAGTCCGACTCGGAATCAGATATGGAAGCAGAACTGGAGCCCAAACCTGACGATATCTCGGTCCCCAGCGGACCTGATAGCGCGACACCACGTGCCTCGCATGAAGGAAAAGCAAAGCCTGATACTGAGGCAGCCAGGATTAGTGAGATTGCTGAAACAGTCGAGACCGGCGAATTGTATCCAAATGGTCAGGGAGAGAGAGATAGCATAAGCACCAGTATGAGCGTGACGGCGTCGACGCCCCCGGTCCTCCCTTCGGAAGAGGAGGAGAAGGAAGAGAGGGAGGTGGTGGTGAAGGAAGAGACACAAGTGCAGGCACAAGCACAGGTACAGGCGCAAACGCAAGCACAAACACCTGGAGCTGCTGTGGCATCCCCGGATGGGCGTTCGCCCTCCCTTTCACCAGAATCGGCGCGGCTGATACAACAAGCGGAGGAATTGGAGCCAGAACCGCGACAGCCGTTATTGTATGAGCCGGATCCGAACTACACCGATGAAGAGTTAGGCTGCTATGTCGACCTCTTCTGCTGCTTTTTGAAGAACCCGAACCATCCCGACGTCAGTCTTGAGCGCTTAGTCGACACGGACGGAGGCTCACGTCTCTCGCCACTTTTCGATTGCTGTGTTGCGGCACTGAAGGACGTGGGACTACGCCTGGTCTCTTTACTGAACCGCGTGGAGATCACGGGGTGTGACGCGTTAAAGGAGGACTATGAGGATAACCGAGGCTTCTATCGCTTCCAGCTCGTCTCGCGACTAGCGACGGTGAGCCCATTGTTACTCGACGAGCAGTTCAAGGCATCTCTCGCAGAGGCCTTGGCGGTGAACGAGGCGGAGCTTCGCCAGCGAATTCATCGATACCTTCGAGAGGCTGTCAGTACTCAGCCGTCATACACAGCAGCCGTGACCGCAGGGGTGCGCCAGGCCGAGCGTCTCTTCTTCTGCGAGGAGGACGCGGCAACCCTGACCGGCCAGCTTGCCGACGGCGTCCTTGACTCTCTCCTGCGCGAGGTGGCGAGCGAGTTTCTGTAAATTTGGGATGGCGACGGACGAGGACGCCGTCGTCCAGGAGATCGTCCAGCTCGTCGGTTCGAGCCCGGACCAGGCATCGATTGAGCGTTCACTCTCGCGTGAGCACGTCTCAGGGACACTCTCCGAGATCTCGTTGATACCTCAACACAATAGTGGGAGTGGTGGGCTGAATGAGTCGACTCTCTCCCCCCACACCCTTCCACGTGTCCCATACGTTTCATCGAGCCTATTGCGTACGACTGCCACGAATCCCACGACCGCACCGGTTCCTATTTCGTCTCAAAGGAGTACCGAACCAGATCTTCTATCGCAAGCGCCTTCAGTCTCCTTGGCTGGCCAAACGACTAGATCAATCCCTGGTGCAATGGATAGCTTCCTCGAGGCCGAAGGGGCGCTCCTACGTGAAGTCCACGACCGTTCCCAGACATTGACGCGTGCGATTGGTGAGTTCCTAGTTATGTTTCGTGAGCGACAAATCTCTGCTCGAGACCGTCTGATTTCAAACGTCGATGCGATCTTCGATAGCGTTATCCAAAGTGTCGGAAGAGGTGCGTCGTCGTAGTCGCGCGAAGGCGCTTTTTGCTCGTCTTAATCCGGAAAGGATGAAAGAGTATGTGCCTTTCCAAGCGCGTCTAAACCACCCGGTCCACCTAGTCCATCCAGTCCACCCCTCCTCCTTCTCCCTCTCCTTCAAGGGCGCTACTGTCACCGTCTCCATGTCCGTCCCCTTCTTCTCCGGTTCTCCCTGTCGGACCCCAATCCTCGCCACCCCGCCTGGAACCGTCCGCTTCGCTACCTTTCGCGTCTCATTCATCATCTTTGCCATTGAAATAGGGGTTGGAGAGGCCAACGGTAACACGACGTCCAAGATGGCCGGATAGGTTTCAACCCCAACACGGTGCCCCTTCAAAGCCGCCAAGATCTGGATGCCATCAGAACCGCCACCCTTCACGTTCCTCATTGCCATTTCTATGTCCTTTTCAGTCAGGCACGTCGATTTCTCCAACAGCATCCGAACACAGTCCAGGTGCCCATGGGCGGCCGCATACGTCAACGCTATCCACCCTTTGAGGTCTCTCACCCCTTCGAGAAGGAGAAGGGGCTCTATGCAGCTGACGTGCCCAGCACTTGCTGCGACCATCAATGCGGTCCTCCCATCCGGCAGGACGTAGCGCTCTTCATGCCGTGCTAGCGCCGCACAGACTTCTGCGTTTCCGCTCCTCGCCGCCAATAGTAGTGCTGTCCAACCCTCGGCGTCTCCGAGCGAGTACTCGAATGGTTGCAGTAGACGAACGACGGCCAAGTGCCCGGCCTGGGCCGCGAGCATCAGCCCTGTCAGCCCCTGGGCGTCGGCGTGTCGCTTCCAGGTCTCCACGTGAGCCCGGACGAAGTCAACATCCCCCTTTTCGCATGCCTCGAACCACGAGGACATGTTTCGGAATCAAAAAAAACAAGGATGCTGGGGCTGCTATTCATCGCCGTCCCCGTTTCCGCCGCTGCTGCTGTCGCCGTCACCCGCTGCTACGAGCCGCAGGTCCTCGGGACGTGGCGCCTCCGGGTCAGTGGGTACGACTTCAGGCCGGAGGCGGGAACCGATAGGATAGTTTGTCCACCCTCCATCGAGGCCTCTCAAAGTCTTCTTATCCGCCTGGAGCAAGGTGGCATTCTGATTGACGAGGCGACTGGAGCGAGCGGGACATGGTCGATGGGTGGCACCCAGGCGTTGGAAGCACATCTGCTTGGCTACACCTACATGTTCAACTTCGCTTATGAGGAGAACGCAACCCACACAATTAGCCACTGCTGGCGCTCGGAGCCCGGAAGGGGCTGGGCGAGCAGTGAGCGAGTACTGCCCGAGGCGATTGCATGCATCTCCGCAGAACTTCTCGAGGCGGAGAGTCCTAATCTTGAGACGATACTCCCGAAGAACGAAAGCTTCTTACATACCGAATCGGACTTCCGAGCGCAGCCAGTCGTCACTTCGGTCGGTTCAGTGGGCTCAGACGATGCGATAAAGACGAATTTTAGTTGGGCTGACGTTGATGGGACAAGCTTTCTGCCACCCACCCAATCGCAAGGCGCTTGCAATTCCAGTTTCGCTATCAGCGCTCTTAGAGCAATGATGAGTCGAGTAATGATCCAGACGAATAGGACGAGCCCGATCGGTGTCACTCAGTTCTTCTCTTTACAGCACGTTCTCGATTGCAACTTCTATTCCCAGGGTTGTGAGGGCGGGCTTCCGGAGCACGTGATAAGGTTTGCGAGAGAGCATGGGGTCTTGGTGGAAGAAGACTACTACATCTCTTATGTCTCGTCTGACGATGGCGAAGCACATGCTTGCCAGGTTAAGAAGGGTTCGGGTCCAAACAATCAACGCTATTTCTTCACTGCCGGCCAGCCTCTTGGCGGTCATTCCGGTGCAGTCTTTGATCCCATTGAAATTCAACGAGAAGTCCAGAATCATGGCCCAATCCCGATCGGAGTCGACCTGACCGATGGGTACGATAATGATACGCTTGGAGGTGATCACCTGTTTACGGGCGAGAAGTACAGCACATACAACGAGGCCAACCATTATGTCCTCTTGGTAGGCTGGGGAACCGAAAATGGTACCGATTATTGGGTGGTCCAGGACCCGCGTGATAGCCAAGGTAACTTTCGGAAGGTCCCTAGAGGCCAGAACAGATATGGGATCGAGTCTGCACCGACCGTTCTCTACTGGGTCAAGGAATCCCCGAAGAACCCTCCCAGGCGCCTCACTGTCCGCAAGGTCTACGTCCTTCTCCTCTTCATCGGCTCGATCATCCTAGCCGCCCTTGCCTTGGCCCTCATCATCGCCATTCTTGTTGTTAGGTTCCGTCGCCCGAAGTTCCGGCCGATCGTGGCATGAGTGCACCGCCCTCGCGCACGTGTCGTATGTCGCATGTCACATCTCGCATCGTGTTTAGTTCCCATTCGCTTGTCTTTCAAGCTGGGCGAAGATGTCGTCATCGTCAGCCTGAGAGCCTGGAAGCTCGACCATATCATCACGATCGTTCTCACGGATCAATGACTCAAGCTCCTCGTTAAGGGCGACGGAGTCGACGTTTCTATTGGTGAACCTATTGATGTCCTTCCTAGTCGCGTTGATCTCCATGATATGTTCTTGCATGCGGTCGAAGATGTCTGGAAGCTTCTCCTTCATGCAAGTGGCCTCGTCAATGGCGCTGAGGGCGTCCGAGACGTTTCCAAGGCTGAGGGCGAGGTCAGCCTGGTGCATCTTCGAATGCATCGCCCTAATTGCCTCACGAATCCCGCCCATCTTGTTCTCGATATCCTCAATCTCATGTTCGATGTCCTGCTTTTCGAGGAGGATGAGTTTCGCGGCCTTCTCGTCCTGCTTCACGACGTCTCGCGCCTTCTCTCGCAGCTCGGCCTTCTTGTCGTACGCATGCAGGAGCTCTGCCTTTGCCTTGTCGAGGCGCGTCTCCATCTCGGCCGCCTTGGCTCCGAGCTCACGGATGGCCTCCAGAGCTCGAGCCTTCTCCTCGGCGGCCTTCTTCTCGCTCTTCTTGTCGTTCTTCTTTCCAAGAAGTCCCATCCCTAACTATTTATTCAAAAGGCTCTAACAAACTGCCCAATCGAAGCCAAAGTAGAATGTCTCATAAGGGGCAGGGACAGGGGAGAACCAGGAAGACCCGTGCCTTGGAGCGCCGGCTACAGACACTCAATCGCCGCGTGGAGGCACTCCGGACGGAGATTGAGAAGCGGACAAAGGAAAATAAGGGTTTGAAGAGCAACACGGTCAATGATCTACTAGACGAGCTGCAGGACGTGTATGATGAGCTCGCTACTATTCGGCATAAGTTGAGTCTTCAGAAGACGCAAGAAGAAGGAAAGGAGATGGATCGTGTCCTTAAACAGGTCGGGCTTCATCTCGATCCCTTGATCCAGACATGTGAAGAGACACTCACCGAGATCCAAGGCCATTGTAAGCCTCGTCCTGAAGACCGCCTTCGGATCGAACGGGAGTACGCTGACCTGCTATCTGAGCTTGCTGATGGTCGCGAATAACGTCTTTGACGTCTCTGACGTGAATGCTGCGTATGCCGCCTAAAAATGCTCTTTCCTCTTCTCCTCTCTTGCGCACTTGCAGATTTCCCAGTCCGTTGCCTTCCAGACCAGGTCCTTGGGACATGGGAGATCAACGTAACGGACTTCGATCGGCCCGTCATCAACGACGGCGTCGTGTGCCCGTCGACGCTGAAGTCAACGGCAACAAGACGTAGGATCACGTTGCAAAGCCCCAACGTTGCCATCGATGAGGATGACGGCGCCGTCGGGACGTGGTCGATGGTTTACACTCAAGCTATTCGTTTGGAACTCGGAGACACTCGATTCCTCTTCTACCTTGATTGGGAGGTACTCCCGGACACTGAGGTCTTGTCGCATTGTGCACGCTCGTCCCCCAAGAACTCCTGGGCCATGAAGCTCGGAGTGACTCACCGCTATCGCGCTTGTATTCAGGCACGGAATGTGCATCCCATTTCCGATAAGACAGACTCAATCCATGATCCATCGAATCCAGGCCCAATACATCGACAGGGTACCGATAGGATCTTTATCCCACATTACTTGCCAGTCCCAGTACCCGTTGGAAAGACTTACCGCCGATTACAAACGGAAGGGAAGCTCAAATATAACAGCTTTAAGGCCCGTGCGGGCGCTGGTACGAGTGACTCTCTTCCGGCCAGCTTCGATTGGCGTAACGTTGATAATGAGAGCTTCTTACCCGAGGAGGTTGCTGATCAAGGGAGTTGCGGTTCCTGTTATGCTGCCAGTACTCTATGGACGATGATGTCGCGTGTGATGGTCGCCAGTGGTCGAAAAGACCTTCTTGGGAATGTGAAGAAGCTCTCTCTCGAACACGTCGTGGACTGTAATGCATATACCCAGGGCTGTGATGGCGGCTTCCCGGAGTTAGTGGCGCAGTTTGCAGAGGAGTATGGAATCCTCACCGATGACCAATATTATTCGCCTTATGTCGCTGGTACTGGAATGCCTGCAACCTGTATGGCCCCAGAGTTCTTGCAAGGAGAGCGTTACTATTTCACTGCCGGGAGGCCCATCGGAGGTTACTTTGATGGCTTGACACCGGTGGAGGAGATGCAGTTGGAGGTCTTGCGACATGGCCCCATCGTTGTCAATGTATATGGGTCATCCCAAGCGTTCAGGGATTGTCAGAGCACGTATACCTCGGACGATGGGGAAGGAGGAGAAGGCGGGGATTATTTGGACTATCTCGATCATGCGGTCATGATTATTGGTTGGGAATATGATGAGACTCAAGGAGAGACGTACTGGTTGGTCCAGAACTCATGGGGGAAGGATTGGTGCGAAGATGGTGTGACCAAGATTAAGATGGGAAGCAATGAGTTTGGGATTGAGTCGTACCCGGTTACTTTCTACTGGTGGTCTACTGGCCCTGTGTACTATGACGAAGGTCTTTTCACGATCGATGCGACGGCCTTCTACACCTGTGTAGGGATCATTGTCGCTCTGCTCCTTCTAGTCATCGGTTTGATCATTGGGATGATCTTTGTTGTCAAGAAGACTGCAAAGACGATGAAGATAGGCCTGTATCGTCCTATCTTGGCCGAGGAGACCACGGCCTTCGACTTGACTTCGGCACCTCTTGACACAGACCTTATCTCGACTCAGCAGGAGACAAGTGCTTCTTATTGACGAGAATGGACATGAACAAATGGAGTAAAATCATGACGAACTTCGAGATACAGATACCCTCGGGCTTCGACGACCCCCTCCTCGTCTATCGCGACGCATATGCGGCGTACTACGACGCCATCGAGCAAGATACCGGGGAGAATCAGTTTCTAGTCGAGGTTTACCTTCCCAAGGTTGATCCAATAATGAAGCCAATCATCAGTCGTAACGCCGGTATCCTCATGCTCGTCAGTCATCCCCACGTCCTACGCACTTATGATGCGTACACAGACGTCATGAATAGGCTCTTCTTAGCACAAGAATTCACTGGGCATGGAAGACTCAATGAGTACTTGGAACACTGCCGTGCCGTGCAACGCTCAATCCCTGAGGATACCGTATGGGATATCGCCGCCCTTCTTGTTGAAACTCTTACAACCATTAAACTTAAGGCTCGTAAAGGTCAACCCACTACCCCTTTTGTTCATGGCCATCTTACTCCCACCGCCATTTATATTACTAAGAATAACCAACTCAAGCTTGGACAGCTTGAATACCATCTGCTCATTGGTACTCAAGCCTGTCTGACCCCCTTGAATGGTATCCATCCATATGCCGCTCCAGAGTGCTTTACTGATGGTACCCTAACACAAGAAAGTGACGTCTGGAGCCTCGGTTGTCTTTTGGCTGAGCTCTGCCTAGGGAAGCCACCATTCTCTATCCCTTCTGGTATGGATCCGGTCACCTTCTTTTCTCAACCACATCCCATCGTTATTCCTGCATTATACTCTGCCGATCTACGCTCCCTCATCAATAATCTCCTGGTCTTGGACCCCACCAGGCGTTCAAGTCTTGAGTCTCTTAAATCATCTCCAATTCTTATTGCTAAGTATTCAGCGTTGTCTAAACGTGACTTCGTGGTCTTCGGTGACTATATTTACCAACCACAGGCCGTACATACTCCTTCTCCGAAGGTTCTTCCACCCTCCTCTCCTCCCTCCACCTCAATCCCCTCTCCCACGATATTCGTACCACCCCCACCCCCACCACCACCCCCACCAGTCTTCTCCCCAGGCAAAGGAGTCCCACCCATTCCACCACAGTTGCAACGCCCTAAGTCCGAAGTACTTATGGTCCCTCAACCAGTGCCACCCAGTAATCCGGTTACCACCGCCTCCTCCACACCCGTTGAGTCGTCATCTCCTATTTATACACCTCTTATGAAGGCAGTGCTTGCTGGAAGCACTACGGATGCTATTGACCATCTCTCCGAAAAGGGCAAGTATTCATCCAATGGCCTCACTGCTTTGATGCTGGCGGCAGAGCGGGATAGTCTGGAACTGGTCAAGCTCTTGATTGGAGAAATTAGGATGCAAGCTGGAGAGATGGCTGGTCCCGAGCCTTGGAAGGCTGGAGCCACCGCTTTACACTTTGCGGCCTCGAAGAATGCTACAGCTGTGGCCCCTCTTCTTCTAGAGAACGAGGTCGACCTCCCCTCCACTAATGGATATACAGCCTTGATGGTGGCGGCGATGAATAACAGCGTTGACGTCATCCCTCTCCTTCTGGAACGGCAAGGAGGTCGAGTCCTTAGCAATACACAAGAGAATGGGAAGACTGCCCTCATGTTAGCGGCGGAACAAGGGCATGAAGCAGTTTGCACTCTTCTCCTCAAGAAGGAGGGGACGATGACCCTTGTGGACACTGGCAAGACCGCCTTGATGTATGCGGCGGAACGTGGGCACGTGGGGGCCATCGGGGTTCTTAAGCGTCGTGAGGCGAAGATGACCCTTCGTGATGGCTTCATCATCCCTGGAGCGACCGCAACGATGCTTGCCGTCCTGAACAGGCAGTACGAGGCACTTCCAGCCCTAGTCGACGCTGAGTGTGGCGTTGTGACGCTAATCTCAAATGCCGACGTCAACCCGGACTTTGGCCTTTCCGAAAAGCCGCTGGCTTCTGTTTATACGAACAAAGGGATCACCGCCCTCATGCTGGCGGCCCAGCTGGGTTTTCTAGAAGCGGTGAGACCCCTTTATGGAAAAGAGTCTGGGATCGGCCGGCCGACCGATGGCCTCAGAGCATATGATATCGTCGTTAACTTCTGTTCCAAGGGCTCCCCACCCTCCAAGTACGCATCAATTATCGAGCACTTACAGCCGGAATTGAATGTCACTCGTGATGAGGAATTGAATACCGATCTCATCCTTGCCGCCGACAAGGGTGATATTGACGGCGTCCAGAAGTTCTATGACCAAGTGCGACTACAAAACAATCGTGGGAAGACAGCCCTTATGGCATGTGCCGAGCGCGGGCATCTGGAGTGTGCCAAGTTACTCGCCAAGAAAGAGGCGGGACTCCATAACTCGTCTGGTTGGACGGCTCTTATGATAGCGGCGATGTTCGGGAAGACCGACCTGGCCAAACTTCTTCTTGCCGATGAGGTTGGGATGGTGACCATCGATGGGTGGACGGCGCTAATGGGGGCAGCGTACTCCAATCACCCAGAAATAGTCAAGCTGTTATTGGAAAAGGAGGCTGGGCGCGCAACAAACGCGTTATATTACGACGGAGCGGGCTGGACGGCACTGCTCCTGGCCGCCAAGCGGAGTAACCTAGAAGCCGTTCGTCTACTCATTGATGGAGAGATGATGTCTCGTCTTCCCCCAACGGACGCATATCCGAAAGGCCGGACGGTGCTCGATGTGGCTGGCGCGAAGATCCGCGACTGGGTCATCGGATATGTTCGCGAGCACATCGCACGGAGGCCTCCGGAGAACTAGAAGAGTTATGTCCACATGTACTGGAGGTAGCAGGCCAAAAAATGCCGAGGGGTGTAAAGGGGCGAACTGAAAAGCCGTCTCATCTAGACAACGACACGGCATGCTCGGACTCCCAGGCATTGACGGAAAGCGTGGCTAGCCACAACCGGTCCCGTCGCATACGCCCCTGGCGGCAGGCGGCCCGTCTCTATCCCTTGTTCCTGGGATGCGCCGCCCCGCGTCTGGAAAGCCGGCGGGCGGGTGGTCTGTGTTGTCACCAGTACCCCGCCGGCCATGATACTGATAGTGACAACGAGCCGATCTTTCAGGAAAATCCGATCGGCCGTCAACGCACCCTCTCGTCCTCGGATAGCGCGTCCGACGCCATACTCGAGGACCTCACCCTACCAAAGCGCAGCCTCTCGGTCATGAGGCCTAGGACCAGGCGCTGAGCATTGTATTCTTTCATATCACCCTAAACCCACCGAGCCATCTGCCGTCGTACTGGCGTTGTAGTAGCTCGTCGGCAAGTAAGCCTTTACCCGGAAACCCTTCCCTATGCCATCCGTAGCCCCCATCTCTCCCTCTACGCGATAGAGTCTCTGACGATGCGGACGAGCTCCTGTTCCTCCGCGATCTTCAAGTAATAGTCCCAGAAGTCCCGGAGGAAGAGGTTGTCAGTCTTTGCGGCGTCCTTGACGAGCTGTGAGAGGGCCTCCTCCCCCTCGGCCAGGTAATCATCAAATCGTTTCCTACACGTCTCGTTACTGCAAATGGCCTTATTCTCTATGACGATGAATGGCTCGACGGCCTCGCAAAGCGCAAGTCTGACCCTATTCAGCTCTCCAAGCTCCTGTTCATAGACACGGTTTGTGTACGCGACGGCCTCCTCCATGATGGCGTCGCTAGGCTGATCCGTGGAGCAGATGCTCACAAAGTAATCGACGAGCACTCGTACGACGGTGGAAATTGCATCATAATGCCCGGGTCTGAACAGCATATCAAGCCCGGACTTGAATACAGACGTGTTATCGGGACGAGTACTGAACACACGGAAGGCTTGAGGAAGTGCTGGTGTTATATGAAAGGTCAGTCCGCAGAGGTCGAGGTTTGGAAGAAGCCGATTAAGAGCAAGAGTCACCACGAGAGTACGAAACCCCATGGAGATGATGATCCGCGAGCCGTCCAGGACGGCTCCCTCGATGTCATTGGCGACCCTTTCAGCAAGAGTCATTCTACTGTTTTTTTTTCGCTCACTTATATCTTCACTTAAAAAAGGACGCACCATGATGAACTCCATACAGGCCCACCGCATCCTCCGCGACACAGAGGTCGCCGCCTTCTACCTCATGGTCAGAGCTTTCAAAATGGACCCGACAGACTTCCTAACCAAGATGGCGCTCGTCACCCCCGTCGCACGCGCCCTACGCATCTCCGACGAGCAGGCCGTCTCCATCCTCCACGCCCTCCATGATAACCAGGAGGTGCTGCACGTCCGCAATGCCGTGGCCGAGTCGGGAGACGCGGTCACGGTCCAGGATCCTACACCAGATACCTTCGCCACCTTGTTGATGTCCGGGATCACAGAGCTGGCCGAGAGTAGACAAGGGGCGGACGATATGGGGAACTCCCTTACGACGAAGAGTGGGGTGATAGAGATTCCAGGCTGGCAGCCGATGGAGCTCCGCACCTTCGAGAAGATCACGGGGGTTAGAGACAATGCCATGGCACGGTTCCTATCTCTTCTCACCGCGAGGAAGTTTGGGACCGGACGGCGTAGAGTTGAGTACACCGCCTCAAAGCTACGGGAGTTGCGTCGAGACCTGCTACGGGAACTACGCGCATACCTAAATGCCCACCGCGTACGGGAGTGAACAGGGTGCCCGACCCTTGGGTCGGATTGCCCTCTAATTCATTCATTATCTAAAGAAGCAGATCGAGAATGAACGGGGAACAGACGTATGGGATCCTCTGCTGTCTCTGTGGCGTCCCCATAGAGCCGAACCCGACCTCCATGTGCCTCCCTTGTCTTCGGACGCAGGCGAACATCACCGAGGGTATTGATGAGGAGCAAACGCTTCTAAGCTGTCACCAGTGTGGTAGGTATAACATCGGGAACGACAAGTACGTCGCCGCACCCCCGGAGTCCCCGCAATTGCTAGGAATCTGTCTCAAGAAGATCCATGGACTTCGTGACGTCCGCGTCGTTGATGCTGGGTTTGTTTGGACAGAACCCCATTCGAAGAAGATCAAGGTTCGCCTAGTCATCCAGAAGGAGATCCAGCATGGTGCCGTCCTCCAGCAGGAGCATATCTGCACCTTCAGCATCATTACGACGATGTGTACTCCGTGTCAGTACACGTATACCGACCACACGTGGAGCACACGCGTTCAGGTGCGCCAGCGTGTCCATCATAAGCGCACCTTCCTATTTCTGGAGCAAATTCTTCTCAAGCATCGTACGAAGCTGAACATCACGAATATTCGAGAGTATCCTGAAGGCTTAGATTTCTACTTCTCTTCTCGTTCCGACGCCGCCCGCTTTGTTGACCTCCTGCACTCCGTAGTCCCTGGCACGCATTCCGAAAGCCAGAAGTTGATCTCGGCCGACTTGAAGTCGAATACTGCCACGATTGAGTACTCGATCGCCTTCGAGATCGTTCCTCTTTGTCGCGATGACTTGGTCTACTTGCCTCAACGATTCTATAACAAGCTGGGGGGGATTGGACCGCTGTGTATTGTCTCACGTGTCAATAACGCAGTCCACTTCGTCGACCCGCTCACTGGACAAGAGGGGATGATCACCCCACAGCAGTATTTCAGCTCCCCCTTCAAGGCAGTCATGGATAGAAGACACAAACAAGAGGCAATCGTCCTAGTCACAGAGCCGCTCGAACCAGGGTCAGCATTATCATACGTTGAATGCCAACGAGAAGCAGACATGTACGAGGGCCGTACGGTTAGCACGCGGACGTACCATCTAGCTCTATGCCAACCAGGACGTTCGATCGCAGTCTATAGTATAGAATCCCTTGACTTCAACAGTTTCGGGGCAACGTTTCCAGCCACTTACAATAACATGCCGATCTTGGTGGCTGGTCGTTGGAAGGAAAAGAGGAGTCAGCGTCCACACAGACCTACTAAAAGGGCCGTTGCACGCCTCGAAACGGACGAGGGGGTCGCGGTCGTCAACGTCTCGGATGACGAGCTCAACGATGCTATAGAGGAAATGGAAGAAGACGGCCTTTTCGCAACCGAGCTTGCAACACTTCAGGCGAATATGGAGGCGTTTACCCTCACAGGGGTAGTACCCACGGCGGGGGGCGGCGGTCTGGAATATGCGACGGCCATCCCGCTCACGGGAATCGAGTATCAAGGCTATTGTCCTCAATAAATGATGAAATACGTGGAGCCACGCAGAAAGCTCACGACGTCCCGCTGGACAGCCATCGCCGCCGCCCACCAGGCCACCACGCCGCCGTGGCATGGCTGGGTGAAGCCAAAGATCGAGGAGGCCGACAAGCTTCAGCTACGTGAAGCCGCTCGTTATGGTGATCTTGAGACGGCAAAGGCACATCTCGATCAGATCTTCCATTGCCATACGACAGGGAAGACGGCCCTTATGCTGGCGGCCGAGAATGGGCACGTTGATATCGTTAAGCTGTGTCTCGAAGAGGCGAGAGCCTGTACCGCTGGTCCGGAGTTTGTCATACTTGATAACCATGCGCTTACCGATGAGGACCGTGCGGAGTTCCACCAGATGATGGAGGACGTGTATGGGCGGCGTTGGCTTAACGCAGATATTCAGGCTCATTATCTACAGAATTATGACCGTGAGCCCGATGCAGACTCAAGTAGCGAGGTGCTTACGAATGACCTTATCGACGACGCGGTGTGGCAGGACTCATCCGGCGACCAGGAGGGTTATGGACCGCCTGATAATACACGCGAGCCAACAAACGACCCAACCGACGTCACAGATGACATCTGGAGCGGAGATTCGATCGAGACTACATCTGGAGGGGGTAGTCAGGATATGGAGGGTTTATTTAGGTTATCTCAGAACTCATACCATCGCCATGTCTCCATATCACCCTCAGACCCCATAAGACCGAATAGCGATGCGCATGATGCCAAAGCTTATGCTCGATACGTCGTGAGTAAGGGGATGTCTCCGACGGGTAGCACTGCGCTCACACTAGCCATGAGTAACTTCCATAAGGATTGCGTCGATCTTCTTATCGACCGAGAGGTCGGATTGGGGGGTGTCACCCCACTTATGCAAGCTGCCGTTCGGAACGACCTGGAAGCCATCGTCTTACATATCCACACCGCGGCTATGACAGACATCAACGGGTTCACTGCACTTCATTACGCATGCATGTTTGGTAACCTGAAAGCCATCGAGCTCCTTCATGGCTACCAGCAAGGGGATAACTCTTTTCGGATAGATATTCCTACCCCCCTCATGTTTGCTGCACGTGAGGGGCATCTGGAATGCGTTGCCGAGTTGGTACCCAGCATGGGGGAGATCGTTGCGAATAATAGGACGGCCCTTATGTATGCTGCGGAGCACAACCACGTCTCTTGTATCCCATGGCTCGCCTCCACGGCGAATAAGCTTACGGCCGGGAACTGCTCTGCTCTCTTACTCGCCGCCGCAAACGGTCATCTGGCATGTGTGAAGCTACTCTACGCCTTGGAAGACAACGTAGAGCGTTCTGGAAAGGAGACCTCGCTTATAAAGGCCATCTATGGTGACCACGTGGAGGTTGTCAGAGTTTTGGCAGGGTATTCGTCCCTTGTGGATACGGCACGGCGTTCGCCCCTCTTTCATGCTATGCGTTGCGGGAATGCCGCCTGTATTGACCTCATTTGGGAGAGGCGAAAAGGACTCGACCATGTCACCCCCTTAATGCTAGCGGCGGCAAAGGGAGATCTTCAAGGCATTCGGAGTAACATCGTTCAAGCTGGAAGAACCGATGGACGAGCTCTTACGGCCCTCATGTACATCGCCCTTTCCGGACGCCTAGACCTTGATGAAAATGGTGCTAGAAACGTTGTTTTGGAGTGTGCAGCCGTCGAGGCCCGCTACTTGAGCTATGATGGCCTATCTGCCCTGATGTATGCTATTCGAGAACGGCATGCCTCCTTGGTGGAGCTTCTATTGCCACTTGAGCTAAGTGTTTATTCTCCACAATATGGAAACATCCTAGACTTTGCCATTTCTCATGGGGCGCCACAATGCGTCACGTATATTACAGACTATCTTCGGGACAATAGTATCCGCATGTATGTGACAACGTGGCGGCGGCCTATCATCTCCGAGTTTTCTACCAATCTCATCTTGGCTGTGAAGGAAGCTCGTATGGACGAGATCAATAAGTACCTTTATCAGGCGCAGGTTGAATACACCATGCAGACTGCTTTACAGGTCGCTCTGCAGTACCAGAACCACGAGGCCATCCGACTTCTTATGAAGGAGCTCGGGTGTTGTACCGGTGATGGCACCTCGACCCTCATGCTGGCCACCTTGAGTAATGACCCCATTGCGGTCTCATTACTAGTTTTTGAGGCGACTAAGATGTCTGCGAATCATCGAACTGCGTTGATGACTGCTGCGAGCCTTGGACATGTGGACTGTGTTCGAGTTCTAATCGAACACGAGGCTGGCATATTAACCTCAAAGGGGTTCAGCGCTTTGATGTTTGCTGCGGGGTCTGGACACTCCGACTGTGTCCAGTTATTACTTGAGAGAGAGGCTAGAATCCAGGATGCACAAGGACGTACAGCTCTTATGACCGCTATCGACATGGGGGAGGAAAGTTGTGCCGAGCTTCTTGCTGAGGTTGAAGCTGGGATGAAGACGCATAGCGGACATACCGCATTGATGGAAGCCGCTTATAATGGGTCTGTCAATCTGGTCCAACTTCTTCTTCCGTTTGAGAAGGGGATGAAGACAGATACACATTACACGGCCCTTCTGATGGCCATGCAGGAAGGGAAGGTTGATGCTGCTAGACTCCTCTATGAGGAAGAACGAGAGGTTTCACAAGTGACAGACCTTATGTGGGCGGCATTCACGGGAGATAGCGAGGGGGTACGGCGACATCTCGATAAGGTTGGCCAGACCACGCCCGTCTTATCGACTGCTTTGATGTATGCATGCAACAATGGGAATGTCGAGTGCGCTCGGCTATTGTTATCGGAAGCAGGGATGCAGGACGACACGGGCTACACTGCTATGATGTGCGCCGTTGAGGCGGATAAACCCGCGTGTATCCCGATCGTTTATGCTCATGAGGCACATCTCGTCATGTCCGATGGGAAGACCGCCTACGATCTCGCCGTCGACGGGTCCAAGGACTCATGTATCCTCGCCATTGAGACGTGCATGCGAAGGGCTGGCATGTAAAGCCTCACCGGGGTATCTCAAAAAGATGTCCCTAACTGATTCATGGGATATCATCTCCGAGCTTCCAAGGCCCATCTTGCTCCGCTTCTTACGCCGCCTGGTAAGCCAGCTTCCTGATGAACAGGTACTGGCGATCATAACTGACATGAAGATCTCAAGTAAGAAGAAACACTCCGGTCCCGACTGGAAGATAGCTCCACGCCGCCACGTAGCCATTGCGGTCTGCTACGACGGGACAGAGTACGCCGGATTGGCGTATCAGACGGACGAATACACCGTTGAGAACACTTTCATGAGTGCCCTTAAGGCTGGTAATCTCATCCCGCCCGATGCCACACAAGCAGATATCCACTTCGAGCGGAGTGGACGTACAGATAAGGGGGTGAGCTGTGCGATGCAGATTTTCAGCCTTTATGTGCTAACTCGTTCACAACACGGGTTGGTGGGGGACCTTCCAAACCCCGACCCGCGCTTTTATCGAGATAGGCGGGATGGGAGTGAGCCTCCGTGCAAGATATCTAGCGGTGGGGATGACACATCCAACGAGATCGACTATACCCTCTTGTTGAATTCCAAGCTTCCTAGTACTATTCGTGTTCTTGGATGGTGTCCTGTTGACGCGAATTTCTCGGCACGGCACTCAGCGAAGAGCCGTACTTATAGATATGTGCTCGGGCCAGTTGGGACGCTTAACGTGGCTCGTATGGCGGAGGCTTGTACCGCCCTTATTGGACATCATGATTATCGTAACGTATGTAAGCCAGTGATTAGTAATGTAATCACCTTCGAGAGACAAATACTGGAGTGCGCCCTGGAGATCGATGGTTCCCCTTACTCGACCCTCAAACAGGCAAATGACGACAACATCTCTATCGCACCTGATGGGATGTTAGTCCTCGTTGTTCGTGGAACCGCCTTTCTCTACCATCAGATTCGCTGTATCGCAAGCCTCCTCTTACACATAGGTGCGGAACTCGAACCTCCAACGGTCATCAATGACCTGCTGGACGTGGAAAAACTACCTGGGAAGCCGGACTACCCTATTGCCCCTGGAGAACTTCTTCTTCTCAAAGAGGTAGAATATACTCCCACACGCTTACCTAACCTCATCTTCACCTCAGCAAGCGTCGGATACCTCCGCAGGAACATCCATTTCTTAGCAAGTAGGGCGTATGCCCGTTACGAGCTATACAAGAACGTGCTGGCACAGCTTCCCGAGGGTGCGCCTCCACAACCTCATGAAAACCCCCTGGTGGTCCAGACCTTAACGCATAGGATGACAGACTCATACGAGCACTACTTCGAGAACGGGCTTCGGTTAACGCGCATTGGGCGGTTCAAGAGGATTTGCTCTCGGCCTTACGACGCGGAGTTCCCCAGGAAGCTTTCCCAGAGGCAAAGGGAGACGGAGGCGTACACGGCACAATTTAAGGAAGAATAACACGTTCGACTCGTCGTCCACCAAGATGACGTTCCTCCAATACCGTCAAGAGCTGTTTGATGCGTTCTATGCGGATGCGAGCAGACATATGACAAGCTTGGGCACAGGCGGTGGTATATGACAGCGCACTCTTGACCTTCCTGTGTAAAGTCGAACGTTTCTCCAGTAATGCTGAGTATGAGTCATCAGAAGCAATGATCTTTGATAGCAGATAACCATCCAATTGCGCCAGGAAGATCCGAAGCTCTGAAACCGCTAACAAAGGCTCCCCATGGCGGCAGAGTCCTTGTAGACCAAGAGAATGGCAGAAGCTCCCGCCCCTTAGCCAGGCGCAGATATTGCCCGGGTCTCCAAGGAAATCCTCGAAGTTATCAAGAGAGTCGACGGTCGATAGCAACAAGGACACGGTCTCGGAGCAATACGAGGTGCCAATGGCGTCAGTGACTGTAGAGTCAGGCGTTTGGGTACGCCTTGAAGCATCACTGGTCGACTTAAGAACCTGTTCGATCCATCTTGCGTTTCTTAAGTGGAGGGTGTCGGAGGCATCGATCGGTTGCTTCTGCCGTACCTCGTGCATTTTTATGACTTTCTCAAGGCCCGTTCAGCCCGTTCTTTCTCCGTCTGTACATGACGGCTATACTGTTGCTTTAATCGCGCTAAATCCACCTCGAATTGCCTCTGGACTCCGCTTTCGGCCCCCTCCAGCTCCTGAAGGAAGATCTGCAGTTCCTGAACGAGTAGTTCAGCATCCTTGCGTTCTTCTCTTATCTGCGATAAGGCTCTATCGCGTGCCTCAATAAGAGAGTCCACGTCCGTCCGAAGCTGGCGCAACACTCGCCCCTCGACGGCCTTAAGCTCCAGGCGTGTGGCCTGCCGTAATGCACGTTCTACGGGGTCACTGGGATCAATCTCCATTATTCGAATGTCCTCTCGTTCTCCTTGCCCACTCAATGTTATTCCATTGGGACGGGCCCATAAGGACTCTACGGGTTACAGGTGTCTCTCTAAAGACACGGTAGAAAGATGCCACGGAGACACTCTTCCTTCGATCCCATTGATATGTTACATACTCCAAGTATCCAAGCCTTGCTCCTTCTAACCCTCCGTCATATAGTAGTCATGGCGACAAAGAGTCGCCTTGCGTTTTGCGCACTCTTTTCCGTAGACGCCATCTTGCTTCAAGTGGGTGAGCCAATATATACTATCTTAGGGTTGCTCTCCTCGGGGCGTCTATTACATCACTTCCGGCCACGGAACGTTGTCTGTGACTACGCACGTTCTATCCTTGGACCTAAGAAGAAGACTCACTTCTTCATCACAATGATACTAACAATCCCGTACTATGGGCTTTGTGGAGTTCTGGCAACCCTCATGAAGAACGTGCACCGACGAATGCATGTCACCAGCTTCTCCGGGTTTCTCAGCTCCTATCTCGAGCTCGTATGTAAGACCGTCCCTTTAGCATCATTATTAGCCATCTATCTCTGTATGATCTTCGAAATCCCGGCTGGTGCTCTGGCCGGACCAGATGAAGCCATGGTTGGAAGACTTATCTTCATCTCTCAACTGATTTACCTTGGAGTAACTCAAGGACTCGTTAACTCGGGGCGACGAGTCCAGCAACTCATGCGAGAACATAGAATTAGTGATAGTTTAACCTCAAACCTCCCCATTAAGTTGAACATGACAAGCTCTCAAGTCATATTGGCTAGTTTCCAGGCACTTCCTTCACTTTTTCTTCAAGTGGTTGGGGCTATGACCGCATTCTTTGCGGGCCAATCCTTACAACTCATCATACCCATATTGGTCAATATTTCCTCTTCCAAAGGTTCACCAGATCTCGTCATACTTGTTTCCTTTCTCTATACCTTCGTCCTTGACGGGTGCATCTGCTATTTGTCCATGCGGCTAGTGGTCTTGAGACCGGGTTTGCGTGTGGTCTCACTCTCCGGCCATGTTGGTGCATGGATCCGTTTAACTAGCTTGGCGAAGGTGAGCGGATTGGCAGCTGCTTGTGAGGCCATATCTACGAGTAACGTGCAAGCTATGACGTTGCTATCGCTACAGGTCCTATCGACGGCCATCTGGAGGATTTTGGCTGTTACACATCAATATCGTTTGAGTGGGAACCTACTCTTCTTAGAGATGGTCCCCGCACTTCGAATGCATCATTGCTTCTTAGACAAGCAATTGGCACGCTTACCACCGCCACCGCCACCTCCAGACTTGAATGATGATGAAGTCGAAGGCATTGCCGCAACTCGAACCACACTTACTGCTCTTCGTAGGCGTCTTGGGCGCCTTAGTAGCTTCGTTCTAGAAGCAACGCATCCATTAGCCTCAGGGAAGTTGAGACAAGTTGAGGCTCCAAGAATTGCAGACTTTGTCCTCCGTGCAGCAAGACTCCTAGTGGAAAGTACTCCTTCCAGCGAGGATCGAAGACTGGTCAATCTCTACGAGAGCTTACTTGGGTATCAGGAGTCTTGTCTCACATGTACCGACCCTCGATTATTAGTTCGTGCAACTCTCGAGGCGGTCGCCACATATATCTCTGTGCTTAGACGCGCAACCCTTTTAAAGGTCACCCTCGCCCCATTTATACAGTCCCAATCCTCACCTCCGGATAGAACCTGTTGTGATGATGCTTATATGTCTGTTTCATTAGCATCTACACACCCTCTGAATGACACCAGATCGCCGACCTACAGCTCGAATTCCTTCGTCCCTGATCCACCTTTGCACCGGACGCGGTCAATTGGCGAGAGTGTTGAGGCCGCACTTCATATGACTAATAGTCATCCTCTTCAGCGGCCACCGCCGATTCTTCATCACTTTCGGCATGTGGCATACCCTGCATCTGAAACAACGTCTGGCTTGACTCCTGTCCTTGATATAGAAACTTTAAGCGTCAGTTCCAGTCATCCAGGAGCACCTAGTCATTTGTCGAGCTCCCATTATACTAGGAGCTCCCATTCCGACCTTATATATGCAGACTTGTCAGAAGTTCCTCGATTTCCAATCCCCGTGGCCACATCCTTTCCAACCACTCCAGATCGAAGAGCTCACCAAAGGTATGGTAGGAAAGAACGACTCTACACAGTAAGGGACGTGGAGGTACTTAACTTCTTCGCTGCTGGGACGCGAGCTGGAGGTGAGCTCTGCTTACCTGGTCATGACATTTTCCGCTCAGTTGCTGGGTTACTAGAGGCTATTCAAGAACATGAAGATCAACGTTGGGCGTTTATTCTCACGTATACGGTCTGTGGAACACTAGAGCCTGCTTCCTATCAGGCTTATTCAGAGAGGATCGCTAATATCTCATTCTACTTGCATTATGCGCACCTTTTCGAGGCACGGATCTACGTTAGTCCTGACATCCAACGAGAAGATGCCGAGGAAAGCATTGGAGTTCTTGTCTCGCTTGTTGACCTTCTTTCCGACCCACCTGAGATATTTGGACTCCATCTTGTCACGCCTTTGAATGGGGTAGAAATACAAGCGCTCGATCTCGTTCAAACACATCAAGTGGTCCTCATCTGTAAGACCCTACAACTCTTCGTTCTCACCATGGAAAAGCTACGGAAGCATCTTCTTTTCCAGAAATTAGCTAAAGCTACACTTGTTCGGCGGAGACATGAGAGTTCCTTGGTCCTGTCCTATACTTGCCATTGCTTGAGCTGCTCAAAAGTGCTACTCCATTATACACGTAGCTTGGTGCAGTCACATGATACTCTACTCTTCAGACGATTATCACGCTTTGCTCGTGAGAATTATCTTGCTGTCCAAGGAGCCCTAGCCATTGTTCGTTTCACACAGGCACAAGCGAACGCCTTTACACCTCAGCTACAAGCATGCGCAGAGGCCATATGCGGAGTACAACTGCAGCTTGAGCATGAAGGCTCTCCCCAATGTCTCTTCGAACTCATTGACTCCTGCCTCTGTAGCACCTCAAGTCCCATTAGTGACATAATCCCTCATTATAGTCAGGCGGGACTGTTAAGATATAAGTCCAGGCACTCTCAAATCTCAGAAGTCATCGCGTCGGTCACAGAAACACGCATTCGTGCACCTAGATCGCTCATCTGCGCTTTTAATTTGGTTGCAAACCTTCTTCGCTACTCTCTAGATAGAGTAGTGCATCTACATATTTATACAAGTGATCTTCTTCCCACACAGATGGAACAGTCCGTCACTGGTACTACACACCCCTCTGGTTCTCCAGGTATAGTCGTTGAAATAGCTCTAGGACGACTCCCCCCGCTTTTCGAGGATATTGGAAGGGCGATTATGCAGACGAAATGGACCGCTCTGAAGACAACTGAAATCTTTTCTAATACGATGCTAGTGCCCATGCAAGAAGAGAGTAGCAGGAAGAAACGGTCTCAGAGTTGCCCCCATCTCTCTGGGATGGATGTAGTCCCACTCCCAAGACGTCTAGGAAGCAAAAGGGCATGCACAGACCTTATTGCCGATGAAGTCATCTGGGACGCTTTAGACCGACTCGCGGTTTATTTGAACGCTCTTAAGGCGCTTCTCCTCGGTCGTTGTGAGTTCTGTACTGGACCACAACTATCTCTTCGATTACATCTTCGTCGGTTTGGAGATATGCCTCCAATACAGCCACACCCTGATCAGGGTCATCCAATTAGCATTACACCGTCACTGGAGGAGGCCTCACGATCAGAGATCGATGGCGTATTGTCCGAGCCTCCACAAGCTGATCAAGGAAAGAGAAGAGATACCATCTTGAGTCTTATGCTCGAAGACATCAAGGATGAACGGATCACGAAAGTTCTCGCCTGTATCGCCCGCACTCTCGGTATCTCACTTATCCCTGGAAACGAGGAGGGATTACTTCATTGTCTGCTCATACATGTCGAACCGGCCCTTACAGAGTGTAAGGTTCGCTTGACTCTCGACTCGCATGAGACTGTTGTATCTCCAACTCTTACGGGATTCTCTACGGGCGTTGAGAAGCTACTTCGAACTTGGAATAGTATTGGGGTTAGATGAACATCTCCCAATCTCATAAAAGAGTGAGAGGTCAAAACAATGATCATAAAGCCTATGAAACGAGGTCAGAAGTTTCCACAAGTTCTTCATAGAGATAAGTATAGCTATAGAAGGTTGCGGCCATATGAGCCATGGGTTAGAACATGTAACTGATTGCTCTGAGGCGCATTACCTTGCTTCTAAATAGATCTCAGATTTCATGGCCTCTTTGATCCCGACTTCTGTCGAAGCCTGTTACCTTCATTTCGTCGAATCTCTCAAGATCATGAAGCCCTTATAAGGTAGGCTTTGGCGTCTCGTGACCCTGAACTCGATGGGGCTCATAGAATAAGCCCATGGCTTGTTCAATACGTACTTGAGAATATCCAATGATGCGGCTCGACATTCCACCTTACAGACATGGAAAGTTTTTTCTCTCATCGTTTAAGCCAGCTCTATACCGATGACTGTATGCAACCGAAGATATCCATTATTCTCACTTTATCATGAAAAGCTCCCCTTCCCGATAACCTTCTCAGGCGTGACGGTCACCCTCGTCTCTCCCTTGTCGTCCGTCACATCGATCGGCTTCCCAAGTGAAAGGTCGAACTCCGGAGGGAACGATGCGTCATCTTCCATTTCTTTCTCTGCCTAAGTTTACACAGCATCTTGCTCCAGAACTGCAAGAATTTCAGGCCTCCTAGCTGCGTATTCCCGGGGCGTCTTTCCGCTCTTGTCTGGGATGTCCTTCTCTTTCTCTGCCAGAAGCATGACAATGTCCTTCGCCCCTCGCTCAATGGCATATATGAGGGCCGTCTTCCCGTCCTTATCCTGCATGCCTAGTTCCCTGTCCCCAAGAATGCGGACCATCTCGTCATCTCCCTTCCTCGCTGCAATCATCGTCGCGGTCCTTCCGTCGCTGGGGTTCTGGCAGCCCGCCTCGTTGATGTACTTCCGAGCAAGCTCCACGTCTCCATTGCGTGCGGCGCAGATGAGCATGGTGGGCTCCCCCTCCCTCCGCCTGTAGCTCCTCTCGAAGCGTGCGGCCACCTCTGGAAGGTTCTTGAGTATGGCCGCTCGACAACAAGCCTCCTCCTCCTCAGCTGTCAGTTCCTGTCCTTCTTTCAGCAGTCTTTCAAGGATGTCGGGCCTTCGACTGTTGATGGCATTGAGAATGGCATTCTCACAGGGAATGACGATATCGATGGGTTTCCTCCTCAGGACACCGAGAATGGGATCCAGCCTCATTCCCTTCGCTATGGACTCGGCCGTCGAGCCCTCGGGGAACCCACCCCAGCTCTCAGTGGTCCTCAACTCCTTCTCATCGAGGAGAAGTTCGGTGCATGGGACGTCTCCTCTTCGAACTGCAAGCATCAAGGCCGTCCATCCATCCTTATTCTGGAGTCCAACCTCCTTCTCGACGAGTAAGGAGACGCATCTGTAATATCCTCCATCAGCTGCATACATCAGGGCGGTCCATCCGTCCTTGTCGGACTTCCCACCGTACTCATTGAGGTACCTTCGTACATCCCCGTTTCTTCCATTCTTCGCTGCATCAATGAGGGGATTGTAAACCCTCTCCGAGGCCCGGTCTGTCCTCTCATGGAACCCAGCATCAGATCGTCCATTGTGCTTGGAGAAGACTCGGATAAGCTTCTCGTCCTGAAGCCTCTTCGCGATGTCCTTGGCCGTCGTTCCTGCGGGGAAGGTGCATCCGTTCCTGGTCACCTCCTTCGTCGATTTGATGTCGGCCTCGTCGAGAAGCTCCTTCACGCTATCGCGGTGGTTCCTAATCGTGGCGTGCATCAGGGCCGTCCAGCCGTTCTCGTCCTGCCTTCTGCGTTCGTGGAGATACCTTCTGAGCAGGTCGAGGTTCCGGTCCATCGCCGCACACATGAGCATCGTCGTTCTCCCTTCTTCGGGACGGTATGCTTCCTCGAACTGCTCCGCCATCATCGACCATCCATTCGCAATGGCGAGTCTGCAGGCCTCGGCCTCCTGTTCGGGAGACAGTTCGAGACCGTCCTCGAAGAGTGACATGGCCTCCTCGTAAGCTTCACGGCCCCGAGAGCGGAGAGCCTCCATAAAGCGGTCCTCACTCCTCTTTTGGGGAGGATGGGGATCGGATCCCCGTGGCACCGACCTCAGGCACTCCTGAATCGAAGGACGGCTCTCGGGAGACAACGAGAGCATCCTGGCAACGAGGTCGGTGAGACTTCCAGGCCTCCCTCTGATGCGGGGGACGGCTCCGGATGAGATCTCATCAACGCTCTTGAATGGAGGCACTCCAGCACACATCTCGTAGACGATGGCTCCGAGCGTCCAGACGTCAGCGGCAGGATCGTGCGGAGAGCCCCGTTGGATCTCGGGAGCCAGGTAGAGAGGAGCGTCCAGTGGCTGGGCGAGCTCGAAGGGTGCGAGGACACACTTCCCGTCCTTCGAGAGGTAGATACTTGCAGGTGAGAGACCCCTGCAGGACCAGTCGTGCTCGTGGAGGTGCTGCATCCCGTTCGCGATCTGACGGATGCACTTCCAGAGCTCGTCAGTCCCAAAGGACCTGCCTGCCTCCCTGCGGTCTCGTATCTCCTCTAGGAGTACTTTGGGGTGCCAGGGGAAGACGAAGTACGCCGTCTGCTGAGGGGGGTCGTCCACCACTCCGAGGCAGGAGAGCACGTTCTCGTGACGAAGACTCGGGAGGATCCTCACCTCTTCTCCGATGGCGTGTCGTGTCTTCTCGGGAAGGCTGGAGTACCGGACGACCCTCAGGAGGCAGTTCCGGTGGCTCCGGTTGCACGCCGTGTAGACGATCCCGGTCTTGTCGTTCCCGACGAGTCCTGTGATGGTGAGGGGCCCCAGTTCGGGAGGAAGGTCTAGTAGGTTGAGGGGCTTCCTGAGAGCTTTAAGCATGCGATCTCGCATCTCTTTGGGAAGGCCGTTGGCGACGTCCTCTGCCGTCCTGCCCTCCCTGTCCTTCAGGTCCCTCTCCAGAAGGAGGAGGCCGGCGCACTCCTCGTGTCCTCCCCCCACTGCATGCATCAGGGCCGTCCATCCCCTCCCGTCCTGGAGGCGGGCCTCAAGGGGTCGAAGGAGGCGGACCATTTCGTCGCTTCCGCGCCCAGCGGCATCCATAAGAGCAGTGCCAGTACTCTCTCCACATCGTGAGACCAAATTGAGATTCGCATGAATAAACCCAATATCATTCTTCTTGACCGCTTTTCGAAGGTCGGCATAACTGAGCTCTGATGTTAGCGAGACATTAAGAGTAATAACCTGTTTAGGAGGACTTAGACCCTCAACTTCGATCCCCACAGTGTTGGCGATATCCAGAGCTGAAACACCCTTTGGGAAGCTCTTGCCTTCAAGAGAGAGCAATTCCTTGGTACTACGAAGAGGTGCTTCGCTAAGAAGAAGGTTTGCACACTCCTTATGTTTCCCGCGTACGGCCCACATCAGAGCCGTCCAGCCATTCTCGTCGCACATTCCAGACTCCCTTTCACGCAGGGCTCGAACACATTCCACATGTCCGTGCTCTGCTGCGTACATGAGGGCTGTGCGGCCATAGTTGTCGCGATCCTCTGTCTCCTTTTCTAGAAGCTTCTTGACAAGGTCTACGTAGTTGTATCGCGCGGCGTACATGAGTGCGGTGACCCCTGCCTTATTTTGCTTGCCAGCCTCATGGAGACTGCCTCTCACGCTCTCGAGGCCCTCAATCTCAGCCACCTCCATCAAAGCAGCAACGGACATTTTGAGAATCAAGCGTTCATTTTCCTCACCATCCCGTTCTTCACTTGAGGAAGTCCCCACTCCAGTCCTCTCAGAAGGAGCACGGCGGGGCGTTCCCCACGTCCCTGCCTGAGAGGACCTCTCGGAACAGTCTCCCCGGGCGGGCAGAGGCCCCGCGTCCGTTCACTCCTCCACAGCCCTACTCGTGCCTCCAGGCCCGCGGGGATGACTACCACCCCGCCCCAAGAGGAGCGCCTCTCATCATCCCAGGTGGCGGATCCGTCCCCGACGACAGGGAGACCTTGCAGGGACATGGGCCTCCGGGTCATCCGAGCACTCCCAGGACGATTTGGTGTCCAGATCCCATGTCTGCACCTCCCGGACATCCTCATGCTTCCTCCTCACTTCCATTCACTCACTTCCCCCTGCATCCGAACCACCAACCGAGGAAGCCCCCGAGGCCTCCCAGCACCAGAAGGACGGCAATGACGATCCCCGCAATGGCACCCCCCGAGAGCCCCGAGGAGCTGGAGGAGGGGGGAGGGGGGCAGGTCCCATTGAAGGATGACCCGTCCCAGCAGGTCGTGCAGGCCGTCGTGGTGCATCCCGTGCAGCCCGAGTGGTAGATCGAGCACGCCTTGCAGTCGGGGGTGGCTCCAGCTGTGGTGTTGGCGTTGTAGTACCCGAAGCCGCAGGACGTGCAGGTGACGGCACCGTTCGAGGAGGTGCAGGCCCCGCACCCCGGGACCTTCGAGGAGCAGGAGACGAGGACGTTCCCGTCGAGGTAGAGGCCTGAGGTGGTATTGACCTGAGAGCAGGTGCCACCAGAGGCCGAGGTGCAGGCGCTCTTCCCGACCTCCGTGGAGGCGTTGTAGCAGCCCCCGTTGAGGAGGAAGAACTGAGTAGCCGGGGTCCCGGTCACGTCCTGGCACTTCCCGCACCTCGTGGAGGACGCGTCGGGGGCGCTTCCGTCCTCCTTCTGGCAGATCTGGGTCGCCCTCGTCACGTTCGTCGAGGCGACCAGAAGGCATTCTCCGTTGATCGGGACGAAGCCCGGCTTGCACTCGGAGCAGACCGTCGTGTTCCCGACCAGGAACTGCTTCTCCTTCGCACAGACGCCCAGCTCGGCGGCCTTGAAGGTCGAGTAGCATCCCTCGAGGTAGGGGACGTATCCATTGAGGCAGGACGTGCAGGAGCCGGAGGAGTCGGTGCAGACCTTCTTGGTGGTCTCGTTTGCAGGAACACACCCCCCGTCGATCGGGGCCTGATCAGTCGGACACTCGGTGCAGACGAGCCCCGGACCGAGGTTGGTGCAGGAGGTGCAGTTCTTGGGACAGGAGTCGCAGGACGTGATGGCAAGGGAGGAGTTGTAGGTCGGGCCGAAGGAGGGGAGGCAGGCCGAACAGGTCTTCTCGTCCGTGTCGCACGTCTTGCAGTTCTGGACGGTACAGGCCTTGCCAGTCTCTCCAACAAGGCCAAAGCCGGGAAGGCAGGACTTGCAGGTGTTCTCAGCACTCACCTGGGCACAGTTGGAGCACTTGGAGGTGTCACTGCATGTCTCGCAGCTCCCGTCGGTCTTGGGGAGGTAGTCCTTGGCACAGGAGGTGCACTTGAAGGTGGTCGAGTCGTATGTGCAGGTCTCGCAGTTCGCCTTCCCGTTCGTGCTGTCACTGCAGAGGTAGAGGATGTCACTCATGACAAAGGTGACCGCGTCCTTGTCCGGGGCAGCTGTGCACTTCCCCCCGGTGGCCGTCTTGCAGAGCTTGTTCCCGGGAGAGGCGTCCTTGTTGTAACAACCCCCGTTGAAGAGGAAGTACGGATCTGGGCAGACTGTGCAGGCACCACTACCACAAGTAGCACCAGTTCCAATCGTGGTGGCCGCAGCAGTGTCACAGAGCCCGTTGACAGGGGCGGAGTCAGTGTTAGTCGAGACATCGCACTTCTTGCAGAACTCTCCATCAACCCCCGGGATGGTGAAGGTCGAATCAGCTGCACACGCCCCCGCATCTCGAGCCTTCACCCCCATCGAGCCCTCGAGGACGTCGATCTCCGGTACTGCTCTCCCGGAGGAGCGGTCGATCGTCCCGAGTACTGCACCGGCTATGGCTGGAAGACTCCTTGACCAAGCCGAACCCCTCAGGCATGACGGCCCTGATGCACGCCGCCTCCCGAGGCCAGACCGAGGTCGTCCGCCTCCTTCGACCCCTCGAGGCCCGCCTCCAGGACGGGAGGGGATGGACGGCCCTGATGCATGCAGTGGGGGGAGGACACGAGGAGTGCGTCGGCCTCCTCCTTCTGGAGAGGGACCTGAAGGACAGGGAGGGCAGGACGGCAGAGGACGTCGCCAACGGCCTTCCCGACGGGGAGAGGAGGAGGATCACGCCTCTCCTCAGAAAGAAGGTCCACCTCCCCGACCTTCCCGATGAGCTCTCGTCCTTCCAGCTTACGGGGAGGCTCGGAAGGGGGGCCTTCGGGACCGTCTTCTCCGCCTGGTCCGAGGATCACGGGAACAGCGCCCTGAAGGTCGTCGAGTACGAGGAGATGGAGAGGACGATCGTCGACTCCCTCCGAAGGGAGATGGGGACCATCCCCTCCCTCGAGCATCCCCACGTCCTCCGCTACCACCGGGTGCACGACGACCCGGATAACGGGACCGCCTACCTCGTGATGGACTGGTGCTCCGGGACGCTCCTCGACGAGGTCCGGGGGCGCGGGGAGAGGGGAGTGCCCTTCAGGGACGATGAGGTGTGGAGATGCCTTCGGGAGATGGCGAGCGGTCTTGCCTACCTCCACGAGAGGGGGCTCGTCCACAGAGACCTGAAGCCGGGGAACGTCCTCCTCTCTTCCGATGGTCGGTGTGTCCTTGGGGACTTCGGACTTGCAAGAGCGACCGAGAATTCGTCTAGGACGAAGACGACTGCTGGGACTCCCTTGTACATGGCCCCCGAAATCCACCGAGAGGAGAGGTATGACAAGTCCGTTGACGTCTGGGCCCTGGGAGTGATTGGATATGAGATGTGCACCCACGCCCTTCCGTTCAGGAACATAGTAGCCATTATCGAGGAGACGCCTGCTCCTTCTCTCGAGGGTCGTCCCTCAGACCTTGCTGCTCTCATCTCCCGGATGCTCTCGAAGGACCCCAAAGACCGTCCGACAGCACGAGAGGTCCTCGAGGAGGCGGAGAGGCACCAGTGACCTGTGATGAGCCCCCCAGTGGACCTAGTATTCGGCTTAAGGTCGTCCGGGCTGCTCTCACCTTGCCTGAGTGACGGTGACGCCGCCCCGTTCTCAAGAACGTGCTCCTTCGTTCGTGCAAGCACCCCCGCACATCCCTCGAGTACTCGGATCAGACGTGCTCACCCCGCCGGACTCCTGTTGAAAGGATCCCCTCCCAGGCCGCCTCGGACAAAGATGATCCGACGGAGATTTGAACTCCGGACCTTTCGCACGTCAAGCGAATGTGCTACCAACTACACCATCGGACCTCGAGGGGTCGGCGCATGTCTGGACCTCCAAGATCGCCTCCTACGTGTTGCTTGACGTCTGAGCCCGTTGTCCACGACCGCCGCGAGCTGCGCGCACCATGCGTCCCTGGAGGTCCGTGCACGTATCCTGTCAGCTGCCCACCGTTGGCGAGGGAGCTTGTACACGCGTGCACTGGCGGCTCTTCTCGTCGACGTGTCGCGAGAGTTTCGGAGACCAGAACCTGTCATCGTGTCCTTCCCACGCAGGTCGTTTGGATGTTTCAGGACCCCTGGATCACTTGGACTGAGCCGTTTTGGCACATTGGGCTGCCTGCACGTACTTATGAGAAGAGTTCTCGTGCCGTTGGATATACTCCCTTGTTGACCAGGGTTCTTTGCCGGTCAGACGGCGACGACCAGGATGAAACCCTTGTGAACCCAGAGTCGGAGAGTCCCGGACCGACGGAAGCAACCTCTCCTTGCCCTGATGGAACTCGATACTCTGGACTCACCAGGCTTCTCCACGCCTCGGTTGTCTTGTGGCCGTCCGAATGGTTGCACTGAGCGGTCCGGAAGTCTCGAACGGAGAGAAGGACTGTCTTAACGGGCCAAGCACCTCTCCTCATCCTGAGCTATCGTGAAGAGCTTGCTACAGTCATCTCTGGCGTGCCTCCGAGGCGGCAGGGCGGATACCGGGGCGTGCCAGGACCGACGATTCCTCGCCGCCATGTGCCCGTGGCGTAATTGGATAGCGCGCCTGACTACGGATCAGGAGGTTGCAGGTTCAAGTCCTGCCGGGTACGCATTTCTGCTGACCGGGCAATTCCATGGGCCTCGACGCCCTTGCTGCCGATGTTGCCGACCTTCGACGTCTTGTCGCCTCTCTGACCAAGGCTCGGGCGCCTTCGTCGGAAGAGATCGCCTTTGCACGTGAGCGCTGCCATGCACTCCGAGAAGCGCTCAGTGAGACGACCGGGACTCGTGCAGTCCTTCTTCGCGCACAGATTTCCAGTATTGTGGGTGCACTGGACATGCTTCAGGGGGTCCAGGAGCCCCAGGCATCTGCGGGAGGACTAACTGATGCTAATCGTCTAATTGACGAGACCTTGACTCTTGCAGAGCACGCAGTTGGAGTTCTTGAGGGGCAAACTGGGATGATTGCACGTCTTGGAGATCGCTTGGGATCGCTTGGGATGACGCTTGGGATTGGACGTAAGACTCTGACGTCTCTGGTCAAGCTAGAAGCGAATGCTACGGTTCTTATGGTTATTCTCCTATGCGCTATCGTCGTAATCTTCTTGTTTCTTCGTCGCTAATTTTACTCGTCGAGATCATCTTCGAGACGTTCGAGGCCCCGATTCACATCCTCGACGATGCTTCGCATGTTGTTACATGCCTGCGTCAAATGAGCGCGGACATCGGAGCCTCTCCACGAGCGGAGATCCGAGACGGTTTCCGTACCGCTTGGCCACTGAAGCTCGGTGCTGGACAAGGCACCATTATGTTCGACATGGGCTGGAGTTGCTACGCTATAAGGTGACCGCGTCTCCGCAATGGGATCTTCAAACGAATTGTCATCATCTGTAAGTCTGCTCTGTTGAAGGATGGGGGCAGTAAGGGCATTGACCTGGGCACGCATAGCCTGAAGGTTTCGGCTCAGGGCGCTATCCGAAAGGGACGTTTCGAGACTTTCGTTACCCAATTGATAGCTCTTATCGCCATGCCGAATCGTGACACGAAGGGGCTTTTGAGGGTCTGTCCCTGTGCCTAGAAGCGAGCCTGCCTGACCAGGCCGATAAGTGCTATAAGTATATGTGTTACTGATATCGTATGGGACTCCCGGCCTTGTCTCGCTGATATCTGATGTTGGCTGGGCACTGAGACCTATGCTAGGAACCTCACGGCCGGGAGAGGCGCTGGCAGTGGGTTCGGGTAAGAAGACCGACGACTTTGGGCCAGTCGTACTAGAGAGAAAAGGGAGTGAGACAGAAGGCTTTGGGAGATATGCAGAGGCGGAGAAGTGGGTCGGCCGGCCTTCCAAGCCACTTGAACGGTCTAGCCCGTTAGTAGGAGGATCCAATACAGATGAAATTGTGAGCTCTCCTTCAGAGTCAGCGAGAGGAAGGGTCATTAGTATCCGTCCTTCACCGGGTAGAATACCACTAGCAGAAGATATTGAAGCATCGCCTATGGTGTAACGACTATTATCTGGGACACGAGACTTAGTAAGCTTTCCTCCTGACAAGACCCCACCACCAATGGGCTGCTTAGCTGAATGAGTCGCTACAAAGCCCGAGCCTGGTAAAGACGAGTTATCTCCCTCAGAGTTGGTCAAAGGAACAACGCTTCCGCTTGTCATCCCAACGCTAGAAGGGATCGTGACGTGTAAGTCGTTGTGTGGGGCCGTAGTTGGGATCGTCACGCGCCCGCTCTCTCGAGACGTGTTCGTCGTGTCGTAGCTAACGATATTGCTCGAAACGGCATCCCGTGGAGTCTTCTGAGCGAGACTACGGCGTGGCACGCTGATGAACCGCGTTATATCACTTCCTGCTCGTACGTCGACGGGTACGTCAGATAGAGCGACGTTGTTTTCGGGAGCGCCGTCTGACATCAGACTTGAGTCCAAATAGGCGTCACCAATTTGTGGAAGATGGGATGTCATCGGACGAGACTCACGATTGGTCGCGAGGCGTTCGGCATAGAGTTCACCGGTCGAGTCATCGATCTGGGCTCGCCTCTTCCTTGACAGCGCGCCTTTTGCCATGTCGTTCTGTAGACGGTCTATCAGCTCAAGAAGAACGTCGTTCGGGATGGTCTGGGCGACGTCCTCAAAATCCCCTGGAAGTTGCGCATCAGGACGATCAATGGAGTACATACTGTCCTGTTCCGATTTCTCTATGCTCGAATATTGAGTCATCGCATCAGTTAGCATTGGTTTGACATGAAAGCTTTGTACCTGCATCCCAGGAGTCTCAGGAACCGCCTTTTGAAGCTCCTTCAACGGAGTCGTGATATTTGGCGCAGAATTGGGTCTAACCCTAGATTTGGCCCCAGACTTGGGGATAAGCTTCTGATAAGACTCATAAACTCCACGAGACTGACAAATATCGCATAATCCCGGATCAGGCGGTGCTGGGACGTCAAATACGGTGGATCTAGGTTGAGATCTGGCAGGAGAGTGAGGAACTGATCGAATAGGACTCTTTGCTGGCCTAACCTGGACAAGACGGCCTAGAATGGCGTCTCTAGCCGCTGACCCGATCCGTTGCGCAGGCCCACGAGGTCCACCATTAGAAACAGATCGTTTGGTGTCGCTTAGGTTCACCTGGAACCCACGCTCCTCTGGAACAGGACGGTATGTGACAGACCTACTCTTTTCAATCGCTGGATGAAGGGTTGCACGTTCTTCCTGGTCCTCAGCTGTCTGTGCGGTGAGTTTCTGAATCTCAAGCGCGGACATTGCGACCTCAGCGGCCATGCTCCTGGCAATTGAGCGGGAGATACATTGCGCAGGCGGTTCATGGGAGGTCTGTATCCCGAGCGAAGTGGTTGGAGGTGGAGGTGGAGGGATAGCGACATCTACGGAAGTGATTGATGAACTTTCTCTAACTGCATGGGGGCCGGAGTTGGCACACTGTGGAGCAGCGACGGCTGGTTTCTCCAAGCCGACATGTCTCTGAGCGCTTAGAGAAACGGACTTGCTCAAGCGAACTGCTCGTTCGGCACGGTCAACAAGATCATCGGCAGTTTTATCCTGGGCTCCCGAAGATATGCCAGTCTCTTTAGAGCTGCCACCTGAAAAACGAGTGTCCATAGGATCTTCTGATTGGCGGAAGTAAGCTCGGCGCATGATTCGAGTATATTCTCTCTGCTCCTCCTCGATGCGCTCGAGGTCATCTCGATAGTCATGAATGGTCATCGGTGGTAGGCAGATGGGAGAGACATCACGAATCCCTGAGATCGGTGGGAAGGCGAAACGCGCTCCAAGGAAGTCTGCAAGGTCTAGGTGCTCGTTACTGACACGGCTTTTCAAGCATCGTGCCCGGGTTGCGATATCCTTGGTTGTTGCGAGGAGATTTGTGATGGAAAGACCAGGGTAAGGAGTTCGAAGAGCACTCAAGAAGTAATGGTCCGGTACGGTCAATGCAAACGCAACCATGGCGCAATAAAGGAAGCTCCGTGAGCCGCTACAGAACCAATGGTCGCAGAATGTCAGCCACTCATCACCAGACAACTGGTCAGTGAAAAGGGTGATGAAGAGGGTCCAGGCCCAATCGGCCGGACGTTCGATAGGGGCCGGATGAGGACGGCCGTGGGCTGCTAAAAGGGAATCAACAAGGATCAATTCTCGGTTTGGTGGGACGTCACGAAACAGAAGCCAGGACTCGTACGTCTTCAGAAGGATAACACAGGTCTCGAAGGCGGCGGTAGCATCGGGACCCCAAAACTTCACGAAGGGGAAGGCGAACCGTGGAAGCCATGAGATCTCTGATAGGTTTGGAGACCAGTAGAAGAGGGCGGAACAGACCCCCTCCAGCCTCCGAAGGAGCCGGCGATCCGACAATGGGAACGCGTAGGCTAGGCTATGGGCGGCCGAATGGAGCCCTTTTCCAGACAGTTGAGCGTAATACTCTGTATCGTTTGGTAGGGCCAAGAGAAAGCGCCACGCCGTCTTCCGGACATCATGGGGTAGGGCCTGCCGATGTGCGAGCAGTGCCTCGATGTGCCGGAGCGTCAGAGGCATTTTGGAGTCAAAATTTACCTGTCCGAGCCTAAGAGGTACATTTAACGTCGCTGCCGCCGGAGGTCGCCATGATTAGAGAGACGATCAGACCGTAGAGGGCAAGGGCCTCTGCAAAGATGAGGATGATGAGCATAACAACGAACAAAGAGGGCTGTTTGGCCACCGCTTTAGCTGCGGCGTTCCCTGCCACACCAATAGCGAGCCCCGCCGCCAAGGCTGAAAGCCCGGTGCATAGCCCGGCTCCAAACTGCGCATGAGCCTGCATATAGGGCATCCCGAACGCCCCTGTCTTAGTGGCACTCGTGACGTTGCTATTAATGATAATTGCCGTGATGAGTCCGTAAATACTCAGGATCCCAGCCATGATGACAGGGAGCATGAGCTTCGTCACCTGCCCCGGATTGATGAGCCCGGCTGTCCCTATTCCCGCGCCAGCCTTCGCTGTTCCATACGCCGCCCCGATTGATGAGAACACGATGGCAATCGTCTGCCCAAGGACCGCCCAGAAGGATGACCCAGGCGGACAGCACGCGTAGTTGATTGTGGTGGAGTTCCCAGTCCCACTTGACATTGTTTTTTGGCTAGATGCAAGAGTATCTCGCTGCACACAAGCTCTATCGAGAGGGTTGCTACGCGGAGTGCCTCGCTCTCGTCGAGGGCTGCTCTCTGGAAGCCCTCCTACTTCGAGGGGCGGCCTGCTTCCAACTTCGACAATATATGGAGGCAGAACACGCCTTCTGCCTCGCCGCTTCTCTAGATGAGGATGACGTCTATGCGACCATCGCTCTTGCACGCTGTGCGTACGCTCGTGGAGATCCAGCACTTGCAGTCCAGTATTGCGAGGCTGTATTGGCTCGTGGACCTCACTGGTTAGCTTATCGGGTTCAAGGAGCCGCCTATTACCAGCTGAAAGAGTACGGGAAGGCGCAGGAGGCTCTCTTCCGAGCATACGATGAACATCCGAGTCTAGAGACGAAGGTTGCACTTAGTGGAGTGCAAGACGGCATTGGAGACCGTGACACCGCCATCGAAACACTTCATGATGTTCTCGCGTTCGCCCCTGAGACGGCTACGGCGTTGTGCGCCCTAGGCGAACTACATCTGGCCCAAGGCTCTATTGAAGATGCCTTCGCATGCTTCACACGTGCCGCACTTGCTACACAACAGAGTGCCGCAGCCTGGGGCGCGGAGCTAGAGGAGTCTAGCATATCAGGTCCACGGTTCCAGCTTGGAGAGATATTCATGAGGCTTGGCTATCTTTGCCTTGGAGATGACCCCAAGGTCGCCTTACAGAAATTTCGGGTCGCTTGGCATACTATGGGGCCCACTCCTGGGCTTTGGCTTCAGCTCGGCTGTCTCTTCGTGCATCTTGGGCGTCTTCCTGCGGCTCTCCACTGCGCAACCGTTGCGTTCAATGCGGATCCTCTGGATGAAAGGTATCGTTGCCTGTTAGGATACATCCATCTCTTACGGCAAGACTTTTCCCGAGCCTTTCAAGTCCTCTCAGCTCTTTTAGGATCCTCTAACGCGAGTGCGCATTGGATGCTTGGTGTGGCAGCGGCTAAGCTTGGGGAGGAGAGGCTGGCGTTCACATGTCTTGATAATGCCGTTGCGGCGGGAGCATACGGTGCAGCGGCCGCGGGGCTTATATTAGCGATCGAAGTCCAGGACAATGGAGCAATACAACGGTTCACCGATGCACTGCGACGAATAGAACCCGACACCCCACAAAACCTTCGACTCGTCAAGGCGACTCTCAAACGGGTTCCAGCAGAAAGGTTACTTCCCAATACGCCGGAGGGTTGTGCTCAGGCTAGCTGCGAGTGAGGGATGCTTGCTCGCGGGCATGAGGCTTGTCGAGTACGTCGATGGGTCTTCACCCTCATAGTGAGGGAGCATCTCCCCAGTCCGTTTGAACGTGGAGATGTGGAGATCAATAGGGTCCTTGTGGAATGTCAAGTTTTCAAGGTCACGGCGATGTTGGGTGATATCCTTCGAGACATTACTGGTATGGAACATGAACGTGTGCGCGGTGGTCGGGGCGGGCTTACGCTCCAAAGCCATATTGTCGGCGAGTTCAGCTTTCTTACGACGCTTCTCCTCTGACATGGGCTTCGTCCTTGCAGACTTGCGAGACACGCGCAGATTCTCGGTGGGAGCAACGTACTTGTCACGATACTTGGCCAGGTAGTTCGGATCACGAAGGTTTGGGCCATATTCAAACTTGACGGGTTCTCGTTCCTCCGGCTTCTGCTCAACGAGACGACGGACATCTAGGGTATGTGGGTTCCGAGTGGTCAAGGGCTCCTTATCAACCTTGAAGAAGTCACTACACTTAAAAGTCTCGAGGCCCTGGACTTGAGCGGCACTAGTCTGCTCATCGAACATCTGAAGGCCTTCTCGCTTCACAAGACTCGGCGATGGGCCCGTCAACCCCGAGCGGCTAGTAAACTTGCAAGGTAACCCAGTACTACTACGAGCAGACTGTTCGGGGCTGAAATCTCTGACCCCAAGCTTAGTGGCAAGATCTCCTCCGGTCTGCATGGCACGAAGGCTAGCACCAAGCTCGCGAGGAGGTTCGAGACGTCCGCTTGTACGACGCATATCACCAACCGTCATCGAGCTCGATAGCTTTCGGGTTGGAGTTGTCAAAACACCGGAGCTCATCAGGTTCACGCCCATGCTCGAGGCGACGCCGACGAACGGCTGGTCGTTGAGGCCGCCGGCCAGGATATTTCGAGCGGAGTGAAGCATGAGCAATTTTTACATCCGGGATTTCTAGAACTGGAATTCCGACACATCATAGGCCAACGGACAAGGGGAGGAGGGTAACTAGCTGTCCTGGTAGAGGACACGGTCGCGCATAGAGTCCTCGAGGTCGCGGTAGCGCGAGGGACGCAACCTGACGCTACTGGTCATGCTAGACTTGGCTATGGGCATTTGATACAACGCATCCCGAGCCGCTTGCAAATCCATCGAGTTGACGACATCCATGCTACCGTAGGGCGTCCTCTCTCCGAGAAGACCTTTATCCCCGCGATGAGGGTCTAAACCTTCGGCAATACAAATGGAGTCTTGTAAGCTGCTTGTTACCATCGCCGAAACCCGACTAGACCCGAGGGAGGCCCTCCTAGGGCTCAGTGGCCTGTTGATGAGGAAGTCGGACACCGTATATTCGTGTGGGCGTGCACTAGGACGGATGGTGAGGGTATCCGCGATACCGTTGTTAACTGCAAGATTCATCAGGAGCTGCTTGCTCCGTAACGAAGCCGTAGGGGAATCGGAGCGGGGGATGGGTTGAGGCATCGTCAACTGGCCAAGAGCTAGGTCGGAAGAAAGACGAGCGCCAGCGATTCCCATTGGCGCACCCGTCGCACTATAGACCATCCTCCGCCTAGGAGATAGAGGGCGTGTGAGGGGGTCGTCCGACGCCCACATGCGCCTCGGCGAGAAGGCGCGAGGCGAGGGGACCACGGAATACATGGGCATTTTTCCTTTGCATAATCTCGCGCGCATCACGGAGAGTCTCCGGTCCAGTTAAAGAGAGAAGTCGGAGTTGACCCCAATCCGGCCTTTACTCACTCAATGAGAGTCACCTCGACCTCCAAGCGACCTAAAAGAGGTCAATGACCGCCGTAGGACGACCACTCTTCCCAACCGAGGTGGACCTGAAGAGGCTGGCGGTGTGCTCCTTGACAGTCGAGGCGGGGTCAAAACGAGCACGACTTGGAGAGATCGACGCATAAGCCTTCGAGGGTCCGAGCGGGTTTGAGTTCTCGCGAAGATGCTGATAATTCGTCAAGGACCATTCTGAAAGAGACCCATCTCTGAAACGGCCCCCACCCAGGCCATATCCGAAGGAGGTGTTTGTCGTGTACTCGTCACGAAAAACGCGGTTGACGCTCTCCACACTGCTCGCGTACATATCTGTCGCAGTTGGGACACGGCGGGTACCACTGCTCAAGGAGATCGTCGACCCAATCTCCTTTGCATCGCGTTGCATCGCGTGACGCTCGTACGCGGTACGAGGGGCCGAGTGGATTTGGGGCTGACCCTTCTCGCGCGGGAAGGGGGTGTAGAAGGAGTCGAGGCGGTACGGGCCTGGGGAGCTGTCAAGGCGCGTCGACGTTAGAGCATCCGCGTACATCGTCGTCATCGCGCTTGCCTTCGAGAAAGTCGGCTCCTGGACGCGCTCGTGCCGATCGACGGAGGGGTAGCAGCCGCCCGCGAGGTATGAGGGGTCCGAGGGGACGATGTACGTCGCGTTGACTGGGGGGTAATACGTGCGGACGGGGCTTGCGAAGCGCGACGGGCTGGTCGCCCCAAGGCGCGTCCCCCCGCTGGTGCGGGAGCGGAGGAGCGAGTCCGTCATGCCACGGGTTCCGGCCAGGCGGCGGGTGGGAGACAGGGTGCTTGAAAGCATTTTTTTTCGGAGCGCGCGCGACTCGAGAACCGGACTCCGCCATCTCACCACGCGTCGTCAAGGTACCGATAGATGTAGTGGCGCCCGCGCAGCGAGAAGGCCGGGCCTCTCGCCTTGGGCTTATCGGCATAGTCGGCGGGGCCTGGGGTCCGGTCAAGTGGACGGACGTTGTACCTTCGTGCGATTGAAATCCCATGGGCCATGGCTGAGTGCCCGGAACGTATCTGCTGCGGGCGATACGTGGCCGGCCCCGGGGTCGAGTCTTTCCGTGAGAAAGCATGTGTGGAATCGTTAAACCGATCGTGCCCGCTCATCGTGAAGCCTTTGCGCGTACTCCGTGGGGGTCTAGGGGTGTAGTCCGCAGGGCCAGGGGAGGCAGTCCCAGGCCTATGTTGAGGGTAGTATCGAACGCCGATCGTACCTCCAGGAGTATGTCTTTGACACCAAGCCCAGCCTCGGTAGGGGGTATACGCGGCTGGGCCAGGGCTAGTACTCCGCAATCCCTCCGTGGACGTTGACCTGGGACCACGCGGGATTATTGCACTCGCCGCCCTCTTCATCGTCAGTTCAAACCCGGTCGCCGTTAAGTACGTCGCTGGACCAGGGGAACCAACGGTCTCGGCCTCACGATGCCGATATCTTCGAAGGATGTGACACGAACGTGGACGCGGTCGAATGGCATACGGTTCTGGAGAGTATGTAGCAGGCCCAGGCGCTTGGTCCGGAGTGCGTGCTCGGTACTTGACACCGATTTTGTATTTCGGACCTCCCAGTGTGCTCCCTTGGCCACATAAAGCCGGGCCTGGGCCACATGATATGACAGCATTCCACTCTGGCATTTTTTCCACCACTGAGTTATTTCTGAGATGAAGATGTCGGTGCCTTCTGCTCTGATACACCATGAGACATACCTTGATGGTTGTGAACTGGTTATGGAGCTGATGGGAACTTTCCACCGTATTCTGAAGACCTTGTGATCCTCTTCACTCAACTTCCTCTCTCTTACCTCTGAGATGAATATTGATCCGACTAATTGGAAGAAGTCTTCCTCGTTCCCCTCGTTCTTCCTCTCTTTCTTCTCATCTCTTCTATGGAGAGGAGATAGAAAGCATTGACGAAGGGATAATTGGCCACAACCCTCTAGTCAGTAATGAGGCCAGCATCTTCCCCTTCTCCTCCTTCTCATACGCCTCCTCGTTAAGTTTGCAAACATAGGTTCCCCATTCTCATACAAAATCCAAAAACAGACATGTCCAGCTGGATAGAATACGTCTCGGAGGGCCCGGGCCCTGGAGCATACAACCCCCGCCTCCCATCGCATGGAACCGCTGTCAATATGAATCGCTCGAGCCGCACTGGCTGGCTTCCAGACCCCCAGGACAAGGGTCTTAAGAAGCGCGGTCCAGGTCAAACCCATGGTTACCCCAAGTTCTTGACTGAGGGGGGCTCTCTCGAGAGCCCGGGACCCGGCTCTTATACCTCTCGTGACCTCGATCTTAAGGCGAAGTCTCCATCCTTCTCGATGAGTGGACGCGTACGTCCGGCAAGTGGTATCCGACGTTCTTCGATAGGCGGCTCCTTCATCGACCTCTCGGGGCAGGCACATGAGATCACTCCGGGGCCTGGAGCGTATGACGCCCGCTTGGGTCAAACACGTCCACGGTCACCCGCTAGTAGCTTTGGAGTCCGCACGAAACGTCCAGAGCTACCCAAAGATGCTCCGGGCCCAGGTGCATACAATATTGCGACAAAGCTTGGTGGCCCATCCTTCTCGTTTGGTTCTCGTTCCCCGTTACGCAAGCCGGAATCGGCATCTCCTGGGCCAGGGGCGTACACCCCCAAGCTTCGTGACAATGGCCCATCGTTCAGCATGAGCGGGAGAACCGTCATCCGGAGATATGTGGTTTGATTGTTATTGCTCTTCAGTTAACCTGGCCTGAACGCCCTTATAACAAGCACAATGTTCACATCCTTTCGAGCTCGCGTATCCCAAGGAGGCTGAAGGCTATGCGAAGCCCTTGGCGAGTCATCTCGCAAAGCGCAAGGCGAGAAGGGTTGTACCTCGATTGTCCCTCCTCATCCGTCTCGATCACTCGGCACTTCTCGTAGAAGTCCGTGTACCCGGCGGCGAGGGAGTAAACCCAGTCACAGATCCGATGAGGCATCAGGTCTTCGAGGGTGAAAAGGATGACGTCGTGGAGCTTGAGAAGCGTCGTCAGAAGGGCGATCTCCGCCGGGTGGGAGTACTCGAGCGCCGGCGGCTTGAACTCGGGATGCTCATACAGGGCCTCGCGTGCAACGGACGCCTTCCTACAGATTGACGAGATCCGAGTGAAGGAGTACAGGAGGTACGCAGCCGTGTTCCCTTTAAGGCTAAGCATCTTATCATAGCTAAAGCGGTAATCCTTGATGCGCTGGGATGACAAATCAGCATACTTGACGGCACCATACCCAATGGCCTCACTAATCGTCTTGATTTCTTCTTCTGTTAAAGGAACGGCACCGGGATTCTCCTTCTCCTTTTCTAGAAGCTGCTCCCGAGCACGTATAACGGCCTCATCAAGTAGATCAACTAGCTTGAGTGTCTCTCCGGAGCGTGTCTTGAGACGTTTTCCATCCTCTCCAAGCACGACCCCGAAGGGAACGAAAAGAGCCTGATCAGGAGTGATCCACCCAGCCCTTATGGCGGCCTTGAAGACTAACTCGAAGTGAGTTGCTTGACCAGCATCGACGACGTAGACGATCTTATCCACACCCATCTTGATCGCACGATGATAGATCGTCGCCATGTCCGTCGTGTCGTAGGTGTACCCACCATCGGACTTAACGATAATAAGAGGATAAGGGACGTCAGGAACCTCAATTACGAGGGCGCCATCAGACTCAACTAGCATCTTCTTCTGCCTTAACTGGCAGACAATACTGTTCAGCTTGAACCGATAGAAGCTCTCCCCCATGTCCTTCAGCCTAATGTCGAGACGGTCATAAATGGCCTGGAACTCCACACGTGAGAGGTCACAGATCCGATGCCAAAGCAAAAACTCGGGAGACTTGAGGGACTGAAGCCTCACGACCTCCTCGTGTGCCTTCGCCTGGAACTCCGGGTCGTTGTCAAACCTGACACGAGCCTCCTTGTAAAAGGCGACTAGATCGTCGATGGGGAGCTGAGGAATCCGAAGACTCGACCCAATGGTCGGATACTTCTCCAAAAGAAAGGCGATCAGCATCCCGAACTGGGTTCCCCAATCTCCCAGATGATTGATTCGATGGACCGTATATCCAACGTACTCATAAAGACGTGCTAGAGTGTCTCCAATGATGGTCGAGCGTAGGTGCCCAACATGCATGGATTTGGCTATGTTTGGAGATGAAAAGTCAACCAAGACCGTTTGAGTCGGAATGCTAGGAGGGTGCGGCAAGCCACCAGAAGGAACGTCGAGGTAGATCTCCCAGCACTTTCGCACCAGGTAGGCCGGAAGGAGGACTATGTTAATCATTGGCAAAACCACGTTGAAGTCCTGAACGACGCCTGTCGTCTTAGGATGTGCTTTAGCAGCATTGACCAAGAGCTGCGCAAGCTCCGTTGGGTCACTAGTTAGAAGGTTGTACCCGAGCTTCTTCAAGGCTTTCGATATGCCCATCACGTTGTTGAATTGGTAGTGGCCGAACTTGAGGTTACTCGTCGGCATGACCTGAGGGACGGTGAGAGCGTTCAGCATCTTCTCCTCCCAGGCCACGGTCTCACGAAGGGCGGGGAGGTGAGGCCCGCAGACGTGGCCCAAAGCCGCTCCCATGATGAGACGCAGATCATCCATCTCCTTTTTTTGACAACAACGATATCGATTTCGTGCACCTCTCAAAGACAAAGCCGATACACTTCGGACGTCTCGAGACAGACCCAGACCTCGTCCCCATCCCAGTAGACCCCAGCCACCGGGTGGGCGAAGGCGTGGCGTCGCAGGACGAGAGGGGTCGCGACGTCGACGACGACGACATGCATCTTGTCGGCGACGATGGCGCGGTCTCCCTTACAGCAGAGGTGCCGAGGTGCCCCAATGGGAAGGAGGAGGAGGGAAATACAGTAGCCCATGACAAGAGGACTTGATACCCCAACTCGAACCAGGTAGTATGCACCCGCATTCGCCCCCGCCTCCTGGACTCCGCAGCGAGCAATCACGCAGAAGGATGATTCGTCGACGAGATGGGAAGACCTTTGGATGCAGGCAATCGACTGGAAGCCGAGCTCCTTTGGAATCATATCCGCTACATTGATGTTTCCTTGGATGAAGGGTTCAAAGGACTGGGAGTTGGGAGGAAAGGCGATGACGAAGACGATACCGCGAAGAGAGACAGCAATGATCTTCGACCCAACCTGACCAAGGAATGGAACTGTATCGTTGAGACGTAGTTGTAGTGGAATTGTGCACTGGTTCTCAGTGATCTCGAGTGGGCAAAAGGCCTCAGTTGGCTTTTGCACGCAAAGGTACTGGACGAAATCGTCGAGGAAGTCGTCCTTACGGAGGCCCACGAGGTCAAGGACGAGAGCAATGAGACAAACCTGACGCGTTGACTCGTCAAAAACGAGGACACCAAAGGCTCGTGCATACTTCTGGGGTTCGGATTCCTCCTCGTGTTGACGCCTTCGATAAATCTTCCCAGTATACTCCGGGGTCATCCAGACCATGTAAGCAGTCATGTTATCCCTAGGACGAGCGGTATCGGGCAGGGTGCACTTCCTTACCTTCCGAAGACGTTGGAATTCATCCTGGTCCGTTCGTACGGGGTCATTTGAGGTGTTATTCTTCCCCACCTTCTTCAGCTCATGTTCTAGCTCAAAGGCGAGACTCCGCAATGAGATGAGATACAGGAAGATGTTCTTCTCGGTCACGATGAGCATGGAGTCCTGCCCAAGAATTACCTGGCTATTTTCCGGAAGGGTGACCCTTCCGGCATGCGCGGTTCGAGGATCGACAAGGCAATACTCGGACCCTCCAGTCAATGAGACACGATAGAATACAAAGCCAAGGGAATCGACCTGTGCTCCGACGAGGGCATGGGTCGGCGAGAGCGGACGTAAAAGCTTGACCCCAGGCCGGTCAAGCGCGTTCAGCTCGTAACTATCCCCACGGATATGGATGCGATAAATCTGCTCCTCTATATGGACAAGAAGTCCATCCTGGATATGGACTAGGGCAAGGGGCTCCGCGGGAAGGGTGCCGCGATAGGTCTGGGACGTCTCCGTTTGAATATCGAATCGGATGAGGGCTCCCCGCGAGGTCAAGCAGCTGACCTCGCCCTCGTAGATGCAATACCGCCAGATCAGGTTCTCGGTGTCATTGAAAAGGACATGCGTCCGTAAGGAGGTCTCATCTCCTTTCTCGACATCATAATACAGACGCCCACGCTCGCTAATAATGGCGAACATGGACGTGTCAGAGGTGAGAGAATATAGTGCTAAATCATCAAGGCGTTCATCTGTGAGCGGAAAGCCTGCAAGGGGAAGGCCTGGATTACCGGTGAAGGGCTCGTCTGAATCCAAAGGCGGGAGCTGGTAGACTAAGGGCTGAAACATCTGCTCGGACTGGATAAGAACGGTTATATAATGGACAGAGTTCTCGCACATGTGAGATACTACCTTGCTATCGAACCGATCAAGCTGATGGTCGATCTGCCGCTTTACCAGGAACCCATCTGGGCCAATGACAACGTCAAGGATCAGCTCGGCGGTCACTAGGGCGTATCGCCTTGGCTCGAGATAGAAGATACTTCGAAGAGCGTTTGTGGACTGCTGTGTCAACTTCAGGCGTTGGGCCTCCCCATCAGCTGGACAATAGACGAAGTCCTCATCGTACCAAAGGAGCTCGTGCGCGGCCAGGATGCGCTTCTGCGTACCAACAACGGTCGCCTCGGCACGGGCGGTTAGAGGGATGACATCAAGCAATTGCGAGTGGGTATTGGGGGTCTCGAAGAGGATGTGGAGAGCGTCGTCGGTAACAAATCCGAGGTGCAACGTGTCTCCGCAACAAGGTCCACGGAAACCTATGAACTCATTGACCTTCCCGACCGCCTCTACATACAGGGGTATGGCGCGCCTCTGCTCGAAGTCCGCGTATATCAGGGTCCCGGACGCATACTGGCACATGACGGCATTGGACCCCACCAGGGCCGCGTGGGTCATCGGTCCAGGCTCGTCAACGTCGCAGCGCGCGTCCCGACCGGTACTGGAGAGCATCATCATCGTCGTCTCCGTGTACGCCAATATTTTCCACTCAGTCTCCGTTCTGGATCCTGTGGTTACGTCTATGACCCGGTGCCCATTCAAATCCTCGGAGATTCGCCCTTGGAAGTCGGTACGGGTTATGGTACCATCCTCATGGAATAGATATGACCCGCTAGGAGCCAGCAATGTGAAAGACGACCCGAACCAAAATCCTTTGGCGTCGCCGAAATTGAAGCCGTCATGGGCTTCAAACGGGATAGTCGTGAGTTGTTCGCACCCCAACCAAAGCCCTTGCGAAGACCAGATGGCTAACTGCTCCTTCTGGATAGCACAGCCATATACCTTTGATAAACAGACGCCAGTCCGTGCAATATCATACCCCTTCTCACCTCGTTTCCATAGAGTCCATAGGCCTCGTTGGGAGCAGGCGAAAATGTTCTGCGTCTCTTGACAGCGGCATAAGAACTCGACCTTATGCGTTGAATGCAAACGAACAACCTCTCGTGGAGTCTGGGCGTCAAGTATCTCCCAGACGACTATCTGGTCCGTACTCCCGAGAACAAGGAAAGGCCATTGTATAATCCCCGAGCTGATAAGGGCCGGAAGCCGTGCTTGCCATTTGATGTCTGGTGAGGGCGGCTCCTCGTCGGCCACGTCCACCGGGGCGCAGACGAAGAGCGTTGTGCTGGAGAGTAAGGCGTAGCCCTCCTCCGCGCACCCGACGGCCACCGGGCGCATCGAGGCGTGAAAGGGGAGCATTTTTTTCGCGACCAACGTTCCATGCAAATGACCAACCCGGCCAACGCAACCACCATGAATGTGGCCTCATGCTTCACGGGGTACATCTCCAGGGTCATCAGCTCTGTGAGTAAGGTCAAGGATGTCGTTAAGAAGACTGAGATAGGATCTCTGCGTGGCCTTTTACGGCCGATTGAGCGCCTCGAGAGGAATTACAGGGATCTTCTCTCGAAATACGTGGACACGGAACAACGAGGCGGCGACGATGAGGTAGAGAGGGAGAAGGAGAAGGAGGAGTCATCGGAGTTGGACTGTGACGATTTTGAGTGTGTTTTACAGCCGCAGTACGATCGGGTGGTGCTCTACGAGTTCTTCGGGCTCAGATCTAAGAGCTCGGCAGTAGAGCCTGCACAAAAACGACGCTGGTGAACTCAAGGCCAAAGATGGGGCTTAAACGTGTGTTAAAGGTGCGACCTTCCCGACGGTACGTGCCCTTGCTTCAACGAACTTGGGGTGGTCACAAATGTCAGTACAGGAGCGGCGAGACCCAGCATACGGGTCAAGAAGTCCGTTGACGAGCAGCTCAAGCTCCTTAGAGTAGCCACGAAGCTTGATTGGAAGAATGCTACCCATCTCGACGAGAGGGTCGTCAAAGACGCGTTGCTGTGTGCAGATCTCGGCGATGATGCAGCCGAGAGACCAGGCGTCACATAAGGGGCCATAGGTCTCATGCCTAAGAACCTCTGGGGCAGTGTAGGGTAAAGGTCCAACTGCCTCCGTACTGTTAGTGTTAATCGTTTGCTCCGTCCCAAGACGTAAGGTACCCAGCCCGATGACTCCATTTGACTTCAGAAGGATGTTGTCTGGCCTGAGGTTACGGTGGAGAATCCTGTGGATGGATGGGACATCTGTCCGGTACAGCCTATGCAGATACGCAAGGACGTCAACCATCTGCCCGAAGATCTCCCAGACGCGCTCCTCGGGGATCAACATCCCAGCCCCACGATATTGGGTGATCATTGTCGCTACATCACCATTATCGTACAAGTCCATGACGGTGTGCCAGACCTGGCGGACCGGGTCGTCGAAGGTGCACTCGATGTACGCGAGGTTCGGGTGGTGCAGTTTCGTCAGGATGCGCGCCTCAAACTGATAGAGGTCGACATACTTCTCGCTGAGGTGACTATAATCGACCTCCTTGACAGCGTAGACCTGCTTCTCCCCCCGGCGCGTGCAGGCGAAGACCTTTGCAAACGCGCCCTCGCCGATCATGACGCCCTTCCCATACTCGTCCTCGAAGATCGGATACGGCGTACCGACAGAGTACTGCATTGTTTTTTGCGCCCGCCGAAATGTTGGAGGGATTTGTCATTCCATTCACGGCTCCCGACTTCCACGTCCCGGACGACGTCGCGACATACCCTCGCCTCGTCTACCGCCGGGCCTGCGAGCGGCCGGAGTGGCGCTGCTTCGGGACTCGCGAGTACCTTGGAGACCCTGCTGAGACTCGTGGGGACTACGAATGGTACTCTTATACGGACGTCGTTAAGCTGGCTACGGAGCTGTATCACGGACTGCTTGCCCTAGGCCTCAGAAGGGGCGATCTTGTCGGGTTAATGTCCCCAAATCGTACAGAATGGGCAATTGTTGACTTGGCTTGTGGCGCACTCGGAGTCATCACCGTCCCCCTCTACGACACGCAGACCAGCGAGGACATGGCGTTCGCTGCCAATAACGCCGAGATCATCGCGATCTTCCTCACTGCAGACCGTCTCAGCAAATGGTTTGATGCGTCTAGTGCTTGTCCCAGCGTCAAGAACGTCGTCCTTCTCGACGATCGTTATGATGACCGTTGCTTCCTTCATGGGGCCTGGAGCCTTGTCCCTAACGCCGCACGGCCCCTACCCACTAGCGTCAGCATCATCCCTCGTCCCTTCGAGTATTTTGACGCACAAGACCGGAAGGATGGGATTGCAGATCCGCGTCCTCTTACGAAGGAGGAGAAGCGGGCTTCCGAGGGAACCCGGATGCGTTATCCTTTGCGTGCTGTCTGTACTCCAGTTGACGACACTGGTCTTTTCTCCTATCTTCCCGACCGCATGGTCAAGCATACCCTAGGAGAGAACTATTCCTCCCTTGCCGAGCCCTTGAGCTTGGTGACTCACACCTTCCATATCCTTTGCGAGATGGGACGCGAGTCAAAGGCCTTTGCAGACGTCGATTTCAAGAAGTACCGCTCTCTACACTATAAGCTTGGTGAGAAGGCGCTTCCATTATATGACATTGAGACTACCACTCCTGATACCCTTTTAAGCCTCGTGTATACGTCTGGGACGACGGGGAAGCCTAAGGGTGTCCAGATCACTCATCGGAATGCCATGTGGACGAGTGCCTCCATGCAAACCCATCGCGTCCTTAATGGGACGAAACAAGAGTTCATGATCTCCTTCCTTCCGAACGCTCATATTTATCAACGGGTCCTACAAGGCGTCATGTGGCGTGTGGCTGGTGCGACAGGTTTCTGGCAAGGGGACGTCAAATATCTCCTGAGTGACGTCCAAGCTCTTAGACCAACCTGCTTCATTGTCGTCCCTCGGATTTTGAACCGCCTCTTTGAGGGAATTACCGGGAAGGTTGAGGCTCTTTCTAGGCTGAAGAGGTCTCTCTTCTTCGCCGCCCTTGCCTCGCGTAAGGCTTCTCTTCAGGCCGGAAAGCCATGGTCCTGGTGGACTAAGTTCTTCTTTAAGGAGACAAAGAACCTGGTTGGAGGTCGTGTTCGTGAGTGCGTCTCGGGGTCTGCACCTCTTTCGCAGAAAGTCGGCGAGTTCCTGCGTATCGCATGTGATATGCAAGTCTTTGAGGGCTGGGGGATGACGGAGACAGCCGCCCACGGTGTTGTCCAGCCCGTAGACACGAACCAATGGGGATCAGTTGGACATACCCTTGACTCTTCCACTCAGATCAAACTAGTGTCGGTCCCTGAGATGGAATACTTTACGACAGATTTACCTAACCCACGTGGGGAGATCTGGATACGTGGGCCCTCGATTTTTTCCGGCTACTATAAGGATCCGGAAAGCACAAAAGAAGTCCTAGTTGAGGGTGGCTGGTTTAGGACCGGAGACATAGGTCTTTACAATGTGGAGCGTAAGGAGCTGCAGCTGATCGACCGCATGCGAGGGATCTTCAAGCTTTCCCAAGGCGAGTTCATCTGCACGGCAACGATCGAAGATGCGATGCTTCAATCCAGGTTTGTTGACCATGTGTATATGTATGGAGATCGTCTCCAGTCATATGTCCTTGGCGTCGCCGTTCCCTCCTTTTCGGCGGTTCGTACCGAACTCGGGATCGATGACACTGTTACAGATATGGAACTCGTCCTTCGTAGGGATGTCATCGCTCTCGTCACTAAGGACGTGGCCCAGGCCTGCCGTTCCAAGCAGTTGCGCACGTTCGAGATTCCAAAGGCATTGATCCTTGAAGGAGATCCTTGGACCCCGGAGAATGGGATGCTCACCCCTGCCATGAAGGTCAAACGATTGGTGCTTCAGCAGAAGTACCGCACGTACCTCGACGAGCTTTACCACCGTCTCAATAAGCTAGGAAACCAGAGGTTAAGCCCAGAAGAGGCTGCAGACATCGTCCTGAAGGTCCTAGATGATGGCCCGAAGAGTGACGCCGGGTCACAAATGACGGGCCTCTCCGGCCTTTCCGGCATGGGGAACTAGCCATACCGTCTAGAAGGCCGAGTAAATCATGTCTATTTGCGTACCTTGTTGTCTAGGTCAAGAAATGTTACCTCCTGGGTTTTCAAGCGACGAGAGTGTCCCTCTCGTCCCCGCCCCAGGCTCCAAACCCCGGAGGCTCTTCACCCGGGAGAGGAAGGAACAGAAGCCCGGCTCCGCAGTCGTAGCAACGGCCATTCCAGTCCATCAGGCTCAACAGCCACGAGGGTCATACCCCTATCCTGGGCCATCCTCCCAACCTCCTCGGTCTGTCGAGCAGAATGAGATGGATCTCTACTATGGTCCTCTACTTCAAGAGCTCGGAGTCGATCTTCATTTGACCCTACGAAAGAGCTATGAGTCTCTTCCCTTTGTTGCCGTGTCCGACGACGTCGCGCAGAGCGGAGACATGCTGGTGGGGCTTATCAGCCTCGTTCTGTTTACGGCGGCAAATTGGCTTATCAAAGAGAGCGGTTCTCACATGGGATTCATCATTGGAGCGTTTATCTACGGCTCTCTGGTCCTTAAGGCCCTCCTAACGCTCCTCCTCCAAGGGAGGGCGTCGGTGGGCCTGTATACGGTAATGTCAGCTCTTTCCTATGGCCTGGTTCCTCTCTTCCTCATCCTTTTTGCTGGTGGCATTCTTCGTCGGATCTTCCCTCTCCCTCGCACCCATGGTGCAGTAGTATTTTTATACTCGTTAGCGGCCGCGTGGTCAAGCGCGGTTGTGACGAAGTTTCTTAACGCTGTGGCACACCTGAGTGGCGTACGCCTGCTGATCGGGCTTCCCGCGTTCCTCGTGGCGATGTGCTACGTCCTTGTCCAGCTCATGGGCTAGATCCCTGCTTCCCCAGGATCTGTGCGTTATAAGCTTCCAATCGCCGCAACTCGGTCTGGACCGCATCAACATAACGGGCCATGGCAATCTTCATCCGAGCCAGGTCTGTCCGTCCATCTTCGAACTTCGCATGGAGCTGATCATAACGACGTTCGAGGTGACGGCACTGCTTCTCCGTCGCAAGGCGAGCCTCCTTCTCTTGGCGTGCTCGCGCCCGCATCGCTTTTCGTTGCTCTTCCGCCTCAAGGTACTTCGCCCTCCATTTGTCTGCCTCCTCCGCACAGGCCAGAAGCCTCTCCGCGTCTTTCGCTCGGTCCGACAGATTGACATCCTCTCCTTCCATACGCCCCAGTCCAGTCCCCCGTTGCTCTAGTCTCTCGAGAATCTCCATCAGCATGCCTCGCAAGTATACAACCTGCTGGCCGAGAGCGTCGCGGCTCGCTTCCGCGGCCTCGACCTGTGCTTTCTGGAGGCCTTGTTCTTGTAATTGGGTACGCAACCGAGCATTCTGGGCCCTTGCTTCCTCAAGCTCTGCTTGGACGTCTCGGAGCTGTCGCATTGCCGAACGGTGGAGCTCTGCAAGCCGCTCACCATCCTTTTCCGCGACAACCAGCTGCTCGCTCATATACGCGCGTTCCAGCTCAATTGCACCCGTTTTTTCAGGGCGTCGAGGCTCCTGCTCGTCAAGAATGGGTTCTGGTGTATCTGGATGCATATTAACCGTTGTGAGTTGCTCGAGGGTATGCACACGTGCTTCAAGGGTCGACGCATGGTGGCGAACGTTCTCTAGTTCGATCTGTCGCCCTGTGAGCTCCTGCTCTAGCTCAGCGATACGTTGTTCAAGCTCGGCCACAGGGATTCCTTGTGTAACGGAGGGGGTTGCAGTGGTGGGAGGCACGGAAAAATCACTGGCGCGGGTAACTGAGGCACTAGGAAGACTCGTCGAGAACTGACCACTGACCTCACTTGCCGCCTCCGTGAACTCTGCCATATGAGAGATCATCGATTGTCGCAAGCCTGCAAGCTCCACATCCTCCAAATTGATCTCCCGTCTAAGTGCCTCCACGTACCCCCGGACTCTTTCAAGTGTGGTTGCACTTCCTGCCCGTATCTGGATCAAGAAGGCTTTGAACTCGTCCTCCGTTACCCTGGGTCCAAGACCAGCGTACCCTGCAAACTCCTGGATGACCCGGTCCCGTTGTTGTTCGGTCTTGCTGTTTGCATCGTCTAGTTTTGTGCCAAGTATCGTGATTTGATGTAGCAGCTCTGCCATGGCATGTCCGATGTCTGTGGTCTCTCCGTGCGTAGCCTTCTGAAGTGATTGGGTCAAGTCAATCATCCGTGCGTATACGGTGGCCGCACCTTCGGTCTGGCCCCGACGAATTTCCTGTGCTAATTCACGGTTAGCATGCTCTTCTCGGATCGCCGCCTCTAGCTCATGCTGGATGGCCGTCAGGTCTGCGTCGCATATTTGGATGATGGGCCGCGGTTGTGGCGACAGCTGGGGATGTTGCCGTTGTTGCTGCGCAGCCTCCATTCTTTTATACTCACTGATACGCTCCTCCATGCGGCGTGTATGCTCCTCGATCAGAGCTGCTAGCCCTGTTGTCGACTCATGGGTTGGCTGTAGAGGATAGGTTGTGAGGGGTCGGGCATCGACTTGTAGATCGGCAGAGAGACGGAGCACAGCATTAAGGATGTGGACCAGTTGCGTACAGAGAATTTCAAGTTGAGCAGCGGGATGGCGTCCATCGCGCCCATGGCCCTCCGAGTCTGTAAGGCCCAGATCTGTACTGGAAAGAGATGGGACTTCAGGGGCGAAGTGGACTCTCTGACGTGGGCCGCCGATGGCCTGGATGTTGCGCAGGATGACGCTACCGGCAAGGCTTTGCTCGAGCTGTTTGACTGTAAGGCCCGAGGAACGGTCTGGAGGATTTGGACCCTCAGGATCCACGGGTCTCATAATGGTCGCCGAATATATTGGGGCCTGTGTTTGCACTTGTGTCTGTGCGGCTAGAAGTTCTTTTTGGAGCTTCTCCACCATGGCTTCCCTTTGTGAACATAGCTGGGTCAGGTCAGCGTTTTTGCTCTCGATGGTATGAAGCCGTCCGGTGAGGTGTTCAATCCTTGCCTCGCGAGAAAGAAGATCGGCTTGCAGGTCGTCGACCTGCCGTTTCTGCTGGTTCATCTGAGCCTGTACCAGCGCAAGTTGACTTTCCAAGCGGTCGGTGGTCGTCGTATCAACGACAACGTGGATGGGCGAAGAGGCAGTAAGCGGGACATCTGTTTGCACAAAACCCGAGGTAACAAAGTTAGTATGAGCATCGTCCATGGTTTGTGTCTCAGCAGTCTCGAAGGTAATCTTAGAACATTGATTACAAAGCACTGACCGATCTACGCTTGGGATAGGACGATCAGTCTCCAACCAAGGCATCTCACTGACGCTTCTATCCACTAAGATCTTCTGTGTTCGGAGAGCTTCTAATTCTGCTTGCAAAATGTTATTGGCTGCTTGAAGGGCATTAACTTGCTCTTGTAGCGATTGGATCTTCTGAGGATCCTGGACTTCATGGACCTCACGGATGGACTTAGATAAGGCTTGAGACGTCCCCAACCCAACGCTTCTCTCTCCAAGTGCATCCATCACGACGGAGCGGTCCTGAAGACTAGGACTCGAAGTTTGAGTTTGAATTTGTACTAAAGCTTGATCAAGAGTCTGGACCTGCATGGAGACAGTGACCGGTGGTGGTTCGAGCATGGGAGACTCTGTTTGAGCGCTCAGATCAGCGTATAAAAGGTCTTCCTCAAGGATATCGCTCATCTGCTGGCCATAACTCCTATTTGCGGGCGCGGTGTGCTGGCAAGCAATGGAGGCATATTCCTGACGAGGAGATATGGGTTTGGAAGTGTGCTCCAATGAAAGCGTACATTGGCAGACAAAGTCAACCATATCATACGTAAGTTCTTCTGTTTGACAAGATGCCTCAACCAGAGTATCAACAGGAGCAAGAATAGTAGCGGGTCCTTGTCCTTGAAGGCGTTCTACCTCGGCAGTGAGAAGATCCCGCTCGTGTTCGACTTGCTTCTTTGCATCTTCCATCGCAAAAATCAACTCTCGATACTCTTCAACCTCTTGTCGTCTCTGTAGAATCTCGGCCCCAAGGGTTTCTACGATAGACCTGATATCATCGCCCGTAACGCCTTGCGACTCCGCTATCGTACGTAGCTGCTTATCAATTCCGTCATAGGCGGTTTTCTGAAGGGTTGTAGTTTCAGTGAGTCTCGCAAGCTCTGCTGCTAGGCTTGTGTTATCGGCTACGAGAGTTTCGATCCTGAGGTCCTTATCGTTGCTCAACTTCCACAGGCGCGCGAGCTCCGCCTCGAGCTCCTCAATCCTCTCGTTCGCACCCGCTAACTCCTCGCGGACTTGCTCAAGCTCGCGCTCGTTGTTCTGAAGACGGGACCGATATTGCGAACATTCCTCACGAAGAACGAGGACCTCGTCATGCCTGGCAACCCGTTTGTCCTCGATGGTCAGCTTCGACGAGATGAGATTACTGATGACATTCGAATGCGTCGTGAGCTGTTCGGGAGAGTTGAAGAGGTCGTCCATCCGCAGAGACTCTGTCCCTCGAAGCGTAGGCATGAGAGTCCCCGTCGCGGTGGCCGGTTCTGACTGGTTATCGTGCGAATATGCCACACGGCGCTCAGGAGTCGCGATGCTGAGCGCGTTCTTCAGCTCGTGAAGCTCCTTCTCGAGCTGCTCGTTCCGATTTCGTAGTACACAATACTCCGTCCGAAGAGTTTCAAGCTCCTGCAAAAACCCGTTCCGCTCCTGGGTCAACTGTTCGATCCGCTGCCCGGCGGTGATTTGGCTCCTCTGAGCCCCAAGACTAAGCCCCGCGTCGATCTGTGATGTGAGAAGCGGGGCAGGCTCGCTTGAAGTGGCCTCGGCACTCGACGAGATGTCACTCACGTCCAAGCGTACCCGCCGCTCCAGCTGCTTAGGACCTACCTTAATGCCAACTCTCTGAGGTTCATCTCCCTGAACATACTCATTGATAGAGGGTTGAGCTTCAAGAGGTACGACTGGTTCCGTAGCAAGATACTCGTTCGCCTTCTGAAGAGCCGCCCTGGTACTGAGGAGAGTGCTAGCGGCCCCGGCAGGTGGAACCCCAAGGGTGCTGAATATAGATGGGGGCTCTGTTGGAGGATGTACTGCGCTTGTCCCTGCCTCCTGACGATACAGCATCTCACTGTTCTGTAAAGCAGCTTGGGCCAGCTCGGCTGGGAGCTCATTCAGAGCCGTCTTAAGGGCGTCGATCATCCGATCTCTATCTGCGATCTGCGCGGCCTTGCTCTCCAGAATGTCTCTCTTCTCTTGTTCGATCGCCTGGATGTATTCGCTGAGCTTCGTGTTCTCCTCAAACAGGACGTCCATGTTGTTGCAGATGGCGTCCTTCTCAGCAAGTAGCTTACTAGCCTCGGCCCTACTCCGCGCGAGGTCCGCAGCTAGAGCCTCTATCTGACTCCGCAGGTTCGCAAGCTCTGTTTGATCCCGCCAGAGGCGCTCAGCATAATCAGCGCTGAGCCCACGCAAGTGTGCTAACTCGGCCGCAGCTGCCTGGTCAAGATCCATTGCCGCTATCTCGGGGTCGTTGCGGATGAAGCTCAGGAGTTGCGAGGGATGTACGAGCGTCGAGCCGAGCATCGCCGTGTGGTGTGTCTGGTCTATGATCGCCGGGTTTCCGTCGATGAGCAGGCGGTACTGCTGCTCGAGCTCTCGGTGCCGCTGCTGTAGGAGGTGATACTCGTGCTCAATATTCTGAGTCCGAGTGTTGTATCGTTCCTCAAGAGCCGCCAGCTGGGCGCCGACATCAGTATTCTCTGCACTCAGTGCGGTGATCTTTATGTTGAGAGTCTCCCGCTCTGCCGAGGCTTCCTGCAGACCGAGCTCCAAGTCCTGGATATGTAGTCGTGCCAATGCACTCTGCTGCCGTTCGCGCGCGAGATCGGCCTCGGCCTTCTCCAGAGCCGCCCGGAGCATGCGGAGCTCATCGGGGAGTGCGGGCTCCAGAGGGTATGCAACTTCACTGAGGTAATTCATTTTTTGGATCACTCGGTATGCGGCGACCTGGGGGCGCTCATGGCCCGGAAGTGCTTCTTCAGGGCGTTATCGAAGCTCCCAACGAGGTCGTAGCGGGCGGTGAGCATCTCATACCCGGATACGATATACTGCTCGGGGTCCGGCATCGATAAGAAACCAGAACCTTCGAAGCGTCGAGGAGGATCCGAGGCAACGAAGCGGTCGCGCACTTGAAGGAAGGAAGGAGCGAAGGCAGATGGAGAGGCGGGATCGGTGAGTCCTGAAGCGGCCTGTGGGTATTGGATGGGTATGGTGATACTACCGAAGGAAGATGGCAACGAGGGTGCGTTAGGTGCTGAATGATCTGATAATGGGGTGCGACAATACCTCTCCACGATCTGATCAATCGTCTGTGATCTTGGTGGTATCCTTCCCTCAAGGACATTATACACGTACTCCTTAGTCTCTGCATAAAGTGCCGCCTTGGAACCGACTTGTATTCCAGCCTCGACGCTATGAAGAGAAGGTCCAGGAGTTGGGGAAGGTGGGGGAGAGATAGGTAAGTCAATAGGAGAGATGGCTCGTAGAGATAATGGGATTCTGGCAGATCTATCGGAAATGTCAACTGGAAGGGATGATAGAAGCGGACTATGGTCAAGGATTTGCACGGGGAGTACAGGTTTCTGTGTTAGTTTCTTATTCGCTATGAATCGAGATCGCCACCCAGTCATGGCTCTTTTAAGGCATCGCATCTCTCCTAGACGACGGACAGTGCGGTTGATCTTGATTCGCATGTGCAAATACTCCAGAAAGGCGGCACAAACAACCTGAGTCTTCGGATGTCGCATTTCTAAACATCGACGTAGTCGAACGTGCTTGTGTAGGACTCTGCGCGCACGTGAGACCAGGAACCAGCGGCTAAAGAGACGTTTGAGGGTCGCACGCCTTCGCCATAGGTCAAAGAGTAATCCAAGATGCCGTCTCGGAGATTCATTGCTATAGGAAAGCGCAAGGACATTCCGTTTCAATGCCGCAAGGAAGCCGTATTGCCAAGCGGAGAAGGCAAGGCCGAGAAGCCTTCGTGTAACGCTCACTTGAAGGGAAGAGATCTTCGTATGAAGGCGGAGTAGATCATGAAATGCACGTTCATATAGACGTCGTCGATATAGCAGCTCACTATCTCGGAAACAGGCCTGGTACCTATGCGCCTTCCAAAGGAGAATGTCGAAGAATACATGTAGTAATCGGATTCGCTTTTGCGTGACCAGTAATGTCTCAGTATCGTTCAACCGTAAGTATTTTAACCTCAAAGAGGACCAAGTCCTACGGCAAAGGAACGCTCCACGACTCTCTTCGGCCAGACGTCTGTGTTCTAACCGTTGCTGGAGGGCTTGAATCAAACGTGTGAAGACTCTTCTCAAGAGCAAGGTCTCGGAAAGTTCCGTACAGATACGTTCTCGAGAGGAGAGGATGGTAGCTACTTGGACTTGTTGGAACCAAAAGGTCTTCATGTTAAGGGTGTGAATCATCTGGAGCTCGTTTCCTATCGTTCGGTACCGAGCATGAAGAGATCGGAAATGGAGGAATACCTGATGCATTAGGAGTGATACATGGAAGTCTATGGCCACGTCCATGGGACCTCTAGGATCTTGGAAGGCAGAGACGTTTAGTGCCGAAACGCTGAGGAGGTCGGATGATACGAGGCCAGAAAGACTACATTCCGCCAATTGTTCTAAGGTCGGCACACGCTGAGGGTATGGTGTAGATAAGCGTCTAGGTGCGGGTAGGGTCTCACTAAGCTTGGAGGCCTGTGTCCCAGTAGTCAACAAGCTGACAGACGGTAAGGAAACCGCAGGACTGGTTGAGATCGACGAGGTCGACGATGAAGATGATGAGAAGGACAATTGCAGGGTGGACCCTGGCGGCTTGAAAGATGCCTGGCTGGATGTGCGGGCCGGGACCAGTCCGAAGGCAGACCCAAACCAAGCGGCCATTCAGTTTGCTCAGCCGTATGTGACAAGTCTTGAATGGATTTTAAAAAAGGGGGTATGAACCTGACTACCTTGCCGAAGTTCGTGAGCATAGATAAGATGGTGCGCCTCGACACGAAGACGACGTACGCGAAGCCGGACTACGACGAGGCGAAGCGCCTGACCTACGCGGTCACGTTCCGGAACGCGATCGGGGTCAAGGTCCCAACCGACTTGAACATCAACTATGAGAAGCTCGAGCTCACCCTCACTGAGCCCGATAACGGGAAGAACGTGGCAACGATCCCGGCCTCCCAGATCCTCCTCGCGGTCCCGTCCCAGAACGTTGTGACTCAAGTGACCATCCTCGTCCTTAACGTGAAGGGGCGTGAGTCCTATAAGGTCTGGGTCCCTGCTGACGAGACTAGACGGGTCAACTACATCCTCCGGGACGTCAATAAGCTAGTTGAGCTCTACCGTGACGTCCTCGAAGAGAATGCCAACCCATTCTCAATCTATTGATCTACTTGGGACGTTTCGTAGTTAGGGTCTCCGGAGTTAAGAGGAACGGAGAAGAGGAGGAGATGGAAGTGTAAAAGTTGGTAAAGACCCGCGCGCACCCGCGCATTTCACATGTGGAGACTACTAAAGAAGAAGGGCCAGTGCTTGGCCCAACCATCAACCTTCATACCCTCGAACCTTCATTATTTCACTCATGCCCCTTCCAGCTGCCACTGCATAGGCGTCAGTTCGTAACGCCGCCGTTCTGTGCCGCCTTACAGATGTCACCACCACCGGAGAAGAGAAGGATCAGGGCAATGATGAGGCCATAAAGGGCAAGGGCCTCACCGAACACTAGAGTGAGAAGCATGACGACGAAAAGCTTCGGCTTGCGAGCAACCGCACGGACCCCAGCGTTCCCAGTGACACCGATCGCGATTCCGGCGGCCAAAGCCGAGAGCCCCGTGCAAAGGCCCGCCGCCAAGGCGGCGAAGCTAGTCATCAGAGGGACTCGCCCCGCGAGGATTCCATCACCGCTACTCTTGATGACAGTGTTAGCGACAATAGCATTAATTAACCCGTATATCCCAAGGATCCCGGCCATGATGACCGGAAGGGTATTCTTCATGGCCGCGTTCGGCTTCATCACCCCAGCGGCCATGACACCCTTCCCGGCCTTCGCCGTCCCGTACGCGCTCCCTAGGCAGGAGAACGCGATCCCGCACGCGGACCCGAAGTACCCGTAGAAGCAGGATGTGTACGGACATGCCAGGTCAAGATTTGCATTTGTGGTCGACATAGTCGTAGCCTTTTTCCTTCCTGTCGTTTAACTTCCCGCGTACTTTTTTGGACCCGTCTTTTCCAACGTTTTTCTTTGGTGATGGAGGGCGGAATGGAGTCGGAGGTGACGATGGACGCGCCTCCGGCGCCTCTTGAGCGGGCGGAGCGGACGCTTGAGCAGGCGATGAACGACGCGTACGAGGGCGCCCAAGCGGTGACGACTGAACCGGAGGAAATAGCTCCGGCCGTGACATCCCATTGGGATTCGCTCCCGACGCTTCTTCGAACAAGCCTTCTCGACTCGGGGAACCTCCTCTGGTCCGAGGCTGTGAAGGCTTTAACTGATAGTTATCAACCTCCACCACTTTACAAGAAGAACCTATCTTATGCTCGTCTGGCAAACCTGGGGTCTCTCGTCAACATCCCAAAGCCGAATAACGACGTTAACAAGAGGATCTGCGTCGTCCATGGAGATTTAACAGCTCTAAGGACCGAGGCGTACATCGTACCCGTCTCTCCTTCTCTTTCTGGAGCGGGTGGGAGCGAGGTCAATGCGTTGGTACATGCGAAGGCGGGCCCTCAACTGCAGACGGAACTCAAGCGGATAGGGGCGACTCTTCGGATGGGCGAGTCTTGTTTGACACGCGCATATAACATTGGAGCCGATACACCCGATCCAGGTACTGGGCTTGTTTATCCGATGTTCCTCCTTCATACCCTCACCCCAAAGACAGAGGATTCGGCCGCCCTTAAGTCATGTTATGAACGAGCCTTGTATATCGCGTTGTCTGAGGAGCTTCGTACAATTGCAACCCCGATCCTTGCGGGCGTCCCTTATCCAACGCCTGGGATTCCATATTACCCTTTGGTCGGTAGCATCCATGTCATGCTGTCTGTCCTTCGTTCCTGGCTGGATCGGCAGGATGTAAGAGACCGTGTAGATCTCTTCATCGTGTGCTGCGCCACCGATCGCGAGGCGAACGTCATGCAGGAGCTGATGCCCCTCTATTTCCCACGAGATTATGCTAATGAGGAACCGGACCCCTTGAATAACCCACCCCCACCACCCGTTGAGGAGCCCCCGCCTGAAAAGCCCAAGAGTAAGGCGAAATCCCGTGCCACCTCGAAGAAGAGTAGCCGGAGGAGCGCTCGTTGAGAGGTTAAACAGGTGAATAATCCAAAATTCAATGGCCTTTGAACTGGCCACCTTTATGCGCCTCACCCAGCCCCGTTTCAAGGAGTATCGTCCTCCGGACTTGACGGGCTTGGACCTTCCTGCGTTAGGGACGTTCACCGCAGACCTGGAACGATTATCACAGTTGGCGAATGCGACTCCCACAGAAGCACGAAAACTACTTCGGAGGCGCGAAACGCCTGACCCAAAGCCAGTTGACGTGCCCCCCGCCGTCCCAGTACCGCCCCTAGAGCCATCGGTCAATCTTTCCCTCTCCATGTCATCGGTTCCTGTTATTTCCCCGCAATTCCTACAATTTAAGACTGTAAGTCCTAAACCCAATTCCGCGAAATACCGACGTCATATCCCACAGGCACCATCGCCTACAAAGTACTCCACACCAAGTCGTAGGCCCGTTAAGAGACGTAGTCCTGAGAGCGTTCGGAATGATCGGTTGAGAATGGAAGAGTTAGAACGGCGTCTTCAAGAGCTTGAGGATGAACGTCGGTACCTGGATGAGCGTCCACAGAGATCCCCAACCATCCTTTTACTCAAAGAGGTAGAAACACCGACTACTGTATTTAAACATAACAGTCCAACTGACAAAGGTCAATCTATCTTGCCAACGGCATTGTCAAGTTCATCGTCTCCAACCATAGTCGAAAGCCTCGCACATTCCACACGCCCATTAGATCGTCCACCTGACTCTTCTTTTAGCCCCTACGATATCCTTTCTAGGCCTCCGCAAAGACACTATGCGATACCTTCAATACCCGAGCCATTACAAGCAACCCAAGAGGAGTCGTTTGCAAAGGCAGCAGAGCATATCTCACGACTCCAAGAGGATAAGGTACGCCTTCAAGCTCCAACACAGCTCTCAATTAGACGTGAGGAACGACGGTTAACTCCACCATCAAGTACTGAGCGGGTTCGAAAGCAAGTGATGGTAGATCCTCAAGCTATAATGAGCCCCCATGTCATTGCACATAGGCCTTTGACGCGACAAGGACAAGATGATCCTTTTGATTCTTTCACCTCCCATCAAATTCGGACAAGGCGGGAATCAAATATGTTTGATGAGCCTAGTAGTAGTACGCATAACGTAGAGCAGCGTCCTCATGAGGCTCGGAAGTATAACAGCACCGCCTCTACTACAGCTTTTCCTCCCTCCGTTGATGAACTCATTGCTGCTCAGAACTCTCTTGAAGAACTTTATCGTCAGAAGCTTCGTCCCGCTCGTAACTCGAGCAACATCTTCGATCAGCAATATGGGATGTTACAAGAGCGACGCCAACGTGGTAGCGCTGCGGATACTGCTCCAGTGTTAGCACCCGAAATGCCTCACAATAAGACCTTTGATAAGCCAAGTACTCCACATTTGCAAGCTTCACCAGAAAGGGGTAAGACAACTGATCATATACCTAAAACCTCAGTAGCACGAGAAGTCATATCAACAGAGTCACCACGGATCATTGCTCACCTAAAGACAGCTATTACCCCGAAGCTGCTCACTGCAGATGAAGTTCTTGCCCGTCGAGATCTTAAGCTCTCCGATGTAGGCTTCTCAATGGCAGACACTCTTGTGGACCGGCACGAATTCGTCCCGATCATCTCCTCAACCATTCAAGGCGACGAGGGTGCAATACAACTTGTCGCGGCTCAGAGCAGCTCGGGAATGAGCGCCCGTCCTACTAATGTTCCCATGACGAAATCCATCACTACCGCTTCCGGACAGTTCTTGGGGAAAAGTGTTCTGGATAGAAACGTCCTCTCGGTAAGCACACGCCTAGAAGGGGAGGGGGATTATGACGAGTCCCTTGCGGGAAGTGGTCGTGATGCCTTGCAACGCCCCTTGACCCCTTTGCTCAAAAGGGAGAAGCCAGCACGCTCAATTAAGTTCGAAGGGCTCTCTGAGCTCTCCGACTTCACAGAACTTTCGGCGACAGCAGCAGACTCGCTGCTTCGAACGACGGGGAACATCGATAGACAGTGTGGAATTCAGTTGGCCAATCTAGCAGAACTAGAGTCTGCCCTATCCGAGTCTGTTCTTAATGCTCAGGGGACCTCCTTTAGTGAGCTTTCGGCGGGTCAGGCGAGTAGGAAGGGTCGGATCCTTCGTCGGAATGGAAAGCCGGGTGAATCGCGCCTTCGCCATAATACGGTCGCTGGACATGATAGTTCTTCAGATAACGTTCCAGTGGCTACCCACTTCCTTCGTCGCGTCCGCGAGCAGTAAAAACATGCTGCTTTCGGATACTGCACAAGCTCTGTTCAAGGACGTCTCCCTCCTTGGCCAGGGCCCGGGGAGTACGTGCTTTATGGCGCGGTGCGTTGAAGACGGGTGCGAGGTCGTCGTTAAGGAGATAGACCTCTCAGCGATTGGTTCTGAGCACGCCCAAGCGTATATGTCAGGGATCAAGGAACTTCGCACCATCAAGGCCGATAGTCTGGTAAGCGTCCGTGATGTCCTTGTGGATTCTCAGCTAGACTTTATCTATATCACCCTAGAATACTGTTCAGGAGGTTCTCTCCAAGGGCTCATACGCCAGTCTCGGAAGACCCGTTGCCCGATACCCGAGGAGCATATTTTGGCGATCCTAGCCGGCATTCTTGAGGCGGATCGCGCCCTTCCTGCGAGCGTGGAGACCCTCTCAGCCTTAAAACCCTCTAATGTTCTTATTGATGACAGAGGGAGGATCAAGTTAGCAGAAGGGACTAGGGCCAAAGACTCTTGTGAGGTAGCTGCATTACTATTCGAGTTGTGTACCCTCGTTCCATATTGTCCTGCAACCGATATAGCTCATCTAGAGGAAGAGCTGCGAGTTTATTCCCCAGCCCTTTGTGAGTACGTCCGTCGGTGCTTAACACTTCCCCAACCCATCTCAGAACTTGCAGACATGACGTACATCGCGTTCCCAGGGTTCTCTTCGGTTTGTCCGGTTATTTGCCCCACCGTAGTCTCAGCTCTAGATAGTTCCCTTATTCAAAGCATTGATGACTCCGACCATACTCCCCTGATGCGGGCCGTCATTCAAATTCGTCACAAAGAGGTACAGCAATACACCCAGTATGCTCGAAGAGCGACTGCACAGGGTGAGACGGCCCTTATGATGGCTGCAGCCCGAGGTTTTTCCGACGCCGTTGCTATTCTATTGAAACAAGAGGCACAGATGTACGACTCCGCAGGTAGGACGGCGCTTATGTACGCCGCAGAGGCTGATAGCGCTGGGTGCGTTGGGCTCCTTCTTCCGTTCGAGAAAGGTATGACTAACCAGATTGGCCAAACCGCTCTGATCATTGCCGCTGTGAGCGGGTCTGAAAGCTGCATCTATATGTTGAAGTCGGAAGAAGCTGGGATTTGCGACGCAGGAGGGATGACCGCACTAATGTATGCGGCCTTCCATGGTAATACCAACTGTGTTCAGCTTTTACTCAGTGTCGAGCAAGGCCAACAGACTACAGAAGGGGAAACAGCTCTCATGAGTGCCGTCCGCTTCAATCAGGTCGAATGCGTTAAGATCTTGGCACCAGCAGAGGCCAAGGTCCGGCTTCCCGATGGTAGGACCGCCTCCGCACTGGCAATAGAGGTTAATGCCCTCGAGTGTCTCGATGTTCTGCTGGAGTATGAGGCTACAAAGCCGGCGGAACGGAAGGAGCTCATCCGCCGTGCTTTCACTATGCAGAATCGCGCCGCATATGAGCTTATTGAGAACCATGCATACCGGGATAAGGGTGAGCTTGGCCTTAGCCTCTGGGCGCCCACACATCGCCTGACGACGCCAAGCGACCTGATGCTTGCCGCGCAGAGCGGAGATCTTGACGGTGTCCGTCTACATGGCAAGCAGGCGCGTCGGATGCTCTCCGATGGGTTCACGGCCTTGATGTACGCGGCAGCCAACGGGCATACAGCATGCGTCCCCTTACTCGTAAGCGAATCGAATATGGGCTGTGAGGGTCAGGAGACGGCGCTCACCCTGGCCATGCGGAACCATCACGAGGCCTGCGCAGAAGAGCTCTATTGGTTAGAAAGACATTGTGCCCGAGTCACACCATTGATGTGGGCCGCATATACCGGGGATCTTGCAGCTTTGAATCACTTACTGGACTACGCACGTGTACGTACGTGTACAGGCATGACGGCATTAATGTATGCCGCCTTACAGGGGCATACGGGATGTGTCCAGGTCCTTGCTCAATATGAGCTTCGAATGCGTGATAATAACGGGTGGACCGCCCTGATGCATACCTCGACAACCGGTTCATCGTCATGCGTCTGCTTGCTCCTAGAGGAGGCCCGGATCACCTCATTGGAAGGGAAGTCCGCCCTTATGTATGCGATCCAGGCACGCCATTTTGCCTGTGTAGACGAACTAATCGCAGCCGAGGCGCGGATTAGTGATGCCTTAGGGATGACCGCCCTGATGTACGCCGCCAAGGCCTGTGACGTCGCCGCGGTTCACATCTTAGCGGAGCATGAGAGTGGGATGCTTGATAGGAATGAGAGGACGGCACTCATCTTTGCGGTTGGGGCTGGGAACGAGGAGTGTGTCGAGGCACTCATCGGTGAGGCCGATATCATAGCCGTCAATGGGACGACTGCACTAGCCTGCGCAATGCGGCATGGTAACCCTGGGCTCGTGCGCATTCTCTCACAGAGAGAACGTGGCTGTATAGGGCTTACACCCCTGATGATCGCTGCCGCGCTTGGGAACGTTGAAAAGTGCCAAAACTCCTTAGAAGGGTTGCAGACCGCCGACCTTCAAGGAATGACAGCCCTCATGTACGCGGCTCTAGCTTGCGCACCCGACTGCGTCTCGCTTCTCCTGGAGGAGGCCGGACGCATCAATAATGCTGCGGAAACCGCGCTCATCTTAGCCATAAAGCAGAGATCTGCGCCTTGCATCGCGCTGCTGGCTCCTGACGAGGCAAGTGTTATCCCTTCATCGGGTCTTCCCGCCATCGTCCATGCGATTCAACTCGACTGTACGGATGGCATTATGTATCTACTAGACTACGAGTCTGAGGCAGGGTTTCCGAATGGTGGAAGAATTCTCGAGACGATCGCCGAAACCGGGAAGACCGACTGCCTGAGTTTGCTCGCCGACTTCTGTCTCCAACGTCACGTTGCGATTTGCAACGTATTCCGCATGCCAAAGAAGGTCTTGGAGGTTTCGACCGCTCTGATCGCATCTGCGGCCTCCGGTGATGTGCTTAAGGTACAACAGAACTTATCACTGGCTGGATGCATTCGAGCAGGCCACCCGAACTCTGGAGGTGGTACCGCTCTTCACCAAGCCGTTCTACATGGTCACACAGCATGCGTCGAGCTTCTCCTTTGCGAAGCCGGGATTCTGACCGACACGGGCACTTCCGCGCTTCAGGAAGCCATTAGACTCGGAAACAGCGCCCTTATCCGACTACTCCTACCCTTTGAGGCCGGAATCAATGGGCTTACCTACCTCATGTGTGCCGCAACGATGGGAGACCTCGCAATGTGCATTGATGTTCTTGACCAACGTTGCGCCCAGGACGACACTGGATGGACAGCCCTCATGTATGCTGCGAAGAATGGCCATGCAGACGTCTGTCTAGCCCTCATGGATGAGGCCGGATTGATGGCACAGAACAATCGGACTGCTCTCATGGAAGCAATCGTTAATGGACACGAGGAGGTGGCTCAGATCCTCATCCCCGCGGAGGCCTGTCGAGAAGATGCTCACGGATGGACGGCAATGATGCTCGCAGCCTCGAAAGGCGAGGAGGGAATCGTTCGTGCTCTTGCATCCCGAGAAGCTCGTTTTCAGACTGAAACGGGCCTCACTGCCCTCATGATAGCAACTCAGTTTAATAGGCTCGAATGTATCGACGTTCTAATGAGCTATGAGCAAGGAATTCGGGACGCACGAGGCTGGACAGCTCTGATGCATGCAGCTCATCGCGGAAACATGGAGGCGGTAGCCCTCTTGCAGAGTGAGCTCCAGATTCGCAACGCAGCGGGCCAACTCGCCGCCCAGGTGGCAACGGAGGCGGGTCACCTCGAGATCGCGAATTTCTTGACCAGCCGCGAAGCGGCAATGCTTGGAATGACCGACCTTATGCGGGCCTCCCTTCAGAACAAACCCGACGACGTGGCGATGCTCCGTGGGCTTCTAGGAAAGATGCAGGACAGTAGTTGTCGAACAGCAATCATGTATGCAGCCACTTTTGGACATCTCAAGTGTCTCGAACTGCTTGATGATGAACTTGGACTTCGAGATGGACAAGGCCAGACGCCACTGATGCATGCCGTTCTGGGTCGCTCTCTTGCGTGTAGCCTCCCGCTTATTGCCACTCAGGCGGATGCTCGAGCAAACAATGGAAAGACGGCTCTCGACCTTGCTAAGGAAAGGGGTGACGACGCGATTATAGCTGCTCTTCAACAGTGAACACCCTAGAGGCTAGGGGCTAGACCGGCCTCCGTAGTTCTTGCATCAAGAGGCTTACTTGCCTACTAAAAAGATCAAAGAGCGTCTGAGTGGGCCCAACGATTCCCGCAACCTTTTGCTCATGGGCTGAAATTAGCTGAGCCTCACGAGCCTCAAGCTTAGACAACTCTCCGTAAACTGCGTCACGCTTCTGGATGATGCTTTGGCGTTTCCCAATGAGTTCGTCACGTTCCGCCACAAGCCGCGCATAATGTCGGCTGGCAGCAGTATCGTCTGCTGACACCCCGACCTGGCCATTAGCATCGTAGTTATGGATCTCATTACGTAATGCCTCAATGCGTCCTCGAAGGTGCTTTGTCTCCTGCTCTTTCGCATCATTATCTCCTCTCAGCTCCTCAACGCCCTTCTGTCGAGCCTCCAGATCCCCTGCCGCCTCGTCATACTGCGCAACAAGATCTATCAACGTACTGATATCTCCAAGGGTCATCTCGAGAGAACGAATCTTGCTGTCACTTTGCATAATCGTTCGGTTGAGCTCCTCGTAACGCTGCTGGTTCTCCTTGAGGACCTTTTCAACCGCCTCACACTGAGCCTCGAGAGCATCGCTATCCTCCTTGGTAATGAGGCGCTCCCGCAATTGAGCGATCTCTGCGTGAGTCTGATCGATACTATATCGTAACCGCTCCACCCGATCCTTCAGATACTGTAGTTCTGCAAGGCACTTCTTCTGCTCGGCGTCCAAAGAGTCTTGGACGTGCAACGCCTCGTGGTATGCTGCGACAGCCTCCTTCGTCTCTTCGGTGAACCGCCCCATCATTCCGTTGACTGCCGCTTGCGACGAGCTCAGCATATCAACAATCAACTGAAGACTGCGCGCAGACTCTGTCAAATCTGCCATCTGCTTTCGTGTCTCGGATAGTTCGTCCAGCTTCGTCTGAAAGTCCCCGACCACCATCCCCTTGAAGCGCAGGAAGTTGGTCAGAGCGGAGATTGTCACCTGGAAGCGCGCCTTGCAATGGGCCATGTCCGTCACAGGGCTGATGTCTGCTTGGACGAGGGAGTCGTAATCACATGCGCTCAGAAGCTTTTGATAAAGAGCCAGCTGGGTATAGGTTGGAAGTAGAGGGGATGGATCAAATGAAGCTCCAGCGTATATGTCTGCAACTCGATCTGCAAGAGCTCTTCCAACCGAATCCGGGGTAGGAAGCTCGAAGTCCTCGTAGAAAAGCCGAAAGATTGTCCTAACAGAGTCTGCAGGCAATACGATTCCAATGGGCTTTCCAGTCCGCTGACTAAGAATTCGATGTGCATCTCCGGGATAGAGCTGCATATCCGCAAGGATCGTGTAGAGCTCGTCCCAAGGAATCAGAGGAAAGTTCACGGGAGGGGGTTTCACCGCCTCAGAGCCCTTAGTCTGCATCGTATTTTCTTCTGAAGTAAGTGTGTTTACCCTTATGGTTCCGTTTGAACCGCATGGTGTGACCCTCCTTCCAAGCCTGGGCCTTCTTCTTGCGGCGCATATCTATTTTCTCCTGACGTGCTTGGCGATTGGCATCGTGGTCCTTCCTAGTCTTCCGCCGACGTCCACGATCTATGTCTGCGTCCATGTCATCCGGCTGTGCATGCAATAAAGGGCTGGTTAGAGAGAGTTTTCCTCCTGGTAAACGCTCGGCTTGCACCTCAGCTGGTAACTCTCCCCAAACTTCTGGAACTTCTGTCTGGTTTGAAAGAGAAGGAGGTGAAAGCCTTATGGGTCGTGAAGTGCAGGGGGCATTCGGAATCGTTTGATCCTCTTCAGGAGAAGCTTCGTCTTCTCGTATCAGACCAGATTTCAATTCAACCTCCTTTTTTTCTGCGCGATAGTCATCAACGTTGGGAGACTCTCCTTGGGCCAAGCACTCGAGACCGGAGTTCTGGGGCGCAAGCGAGGCCGACAAATGCTCATAGACGACGAAATATGCATCTTCTCCACGAGTCACCTCTTGGGACGAACTCACAGTTATCGTCGCGTCGTCTGCCATGAACCACGTGTGAGAGTGGGGACTACGGAGCAAGGCCGTATAATGTCCGGACGACTGCGTCAGGCCATGGTGACGGATGACAGCAACAAGGTTGTGAGTGGCATTCTTAATTGGTTCCGGAAGCACTGGAGACGAGCGGGCGCTCTTCTGGCGCTTCTCCACCTCCAAAAGGGCCTTGACCGTCTCCTCTGTTATACCCATGGATAAGTCGAGCTGAAGCGGTAACGAGCAAGGTACGTTCTGCTTCATCCCGTCGAGTGTCCAACGGCTAAGCGCAAAGAGCACCACGCGTGGCGTGTTGCAGATGTGCTGACGCATCGTTATAGACGCTCCCGGGCCACAACTCTTACAAGTATAGTCCTGGATCTGGGTGCTCTTCAAATGCCTTCGGAGCGCCGCCCCAAGCGATGATGCGGCGTGGAGGTGCAGTATCCGCGTGATAGCATAAGAACGGCTCATACTCTTACAACGACAGCACGAAATTGTCGTGCACTGCGCCTGGCCAAAGAGCTGGTCAATCGCCGTTGTATCAGAGTCCGGAGGCATCAAACCCGTAAGCTTCGAGGCGGCAAGTTCAGCGGCGCTAAGCTTGTCGAGCAACAGTATAAGGAGCTCACAAGAGTCTCCCATGGCGTGCCGAGACATCTTGAAGCGCGGCAGCTGCTGGATAAGCTCCTCTGGGTGGAAGCATCGCTCATTCCGGAGACGATCAAACAACTTGAAGATGGCTCGTGAGAGCTGGTCCTTCTCGAGTAGGTGACGATACTGCGATGAGTAGATGAGCTTCGAGGCGTAGATACTGCCCTGGAGCGCGCGGATGCAAGCGTTGACATAGCATGTGACTCCATGATTCTTGAGGGAACAGAAACTCTTTGGGAGACTCAGACCCCCTGTAGTCGCCTCATGTACCAGGTCCGGGTCTGTGATGTAGCAGCCGGGTCGAGGCATGTCAGCATGCTCGTTGATCGAAGAGGGGGTAAAGACATCTTTTAAGCTCACCACATCTTTGCGATAGAACCCGCTTCCAAGGACCATATCTCCCGGAATACTCTTCTCAACGAAGCGAAGCCTCCGTGGGCTGAATAGTCGGCGCCTCGCGGCTTCAGAATGTGTTCCCGACGCACCCAAGACGTTGTGGGGTGACATTTCATTTATTCGCTTTCAACGATCTCAATTCCTCCCAGAGGCTAGGAAATGAGAGGGGACAATCATTATGCACCAGGCTACAGCGCTCGTCTGAGTACGAAGGGGCGGGCGCGCATAAAGGTGGACTTCCCTATCGTAAGGATCACATTGTCCATCAAAGAAAAAATGTACATAAGATAAATTATCTCCAGATAAGTGGCCGCTTAGATCAAAAACGTGATACAACGCAGGTCGACCTAGTGAAGGAAAACCGTTCGATCATCGAAAATATTATGAAACTCGAAGAACTTAATAGCTCGGACGCTTCTCCAAAGGTCAACTCTTCGACGAGAGACAAAAAACTCTTTGAGGCTCCTATGGGGTCCGACATCAGTCATGGGGCAGAAGCATCTGACTCCCAGGAGCCTCCAGGGCCAAGGAGGCGTGGGACGACGAGAGGCATTGAGAGGGAGGTGTGCAAGACGAGTCGACAGTCCGTTGTTCCGGGGATTGGAGGTCTGCAAGGGGTGCAGAGAGACAGGCCAGACCCTTATCGATGGAGTGTGGAACCCCAGCAGAGGCGACAGACCACTGCACTGTCTTGGAGAGGACCTGCTCGGGCTGCAATGGAGGCAGTAGCACCTCCTTCCTGTTCAACGGGTGCTGCAACGCTCAGACGCAGGAGATTGGAGGTAAGTCCTGCCAATCAGCAACTGGTGGTCTTTGTCAGTCGGCTAACAATGGATCCGCCCACATTCATCAAATAGACTCCACCTCTGCAGTGACACGACGAACGGAGAACTGCGACACCTGCGCATATGAAGCCCTGGTGGCCGTTCTGGAGAAGGCCTTACCTGCAAGACGTGTGCATCTGGCTTCTCGTCGACAACAAGTGCGTCTCCTGCACTGCCTCGACTGTTAATTATCCAGGGAATGTTCCGAGGTGTGGGCCTGCACCGTCTCCAGCAATGTCCTGACCTGCTCCAAATGCATTCCCGGTATGCTGGGAGCTCCAAGACCTATCCTTCTGGCTGCAACCAGTGCTCTGAAAGGAGCGACGACTATGGAACTTCCACGAAGTGCTCCTCAACACCCTGCCACTACCCAGGAGAGATCACACCAGATCCCCAAGGCGGTTGACTCCCTTCATCGCCTCGACCTGAAGTCCGAAACATCCTCCAGACAGGAGCCTCGTCGGGGGTCTCGTTCTCGACAAGATGCACAGCTACATTCAGTCACGCTCCTACCGCGCCCCGGAGATCATCCTGGCGACGCCCTACGACACACGGGCCGCATCTGTGCCCTGATCGGTCCGATCTCCTAGGAGAAGGACGACAAGACGCCACAGAAGGGCCTTCTCGAGTACTGGCTCTTCGGAGAGCGGTGCTGTAACCTGACCGACGAGGAGGTTCTCTTTTCGGACTTCTGCCGTCAAGCACTCGTCATCGATCCGATCCGGCGTCCAACAGCCTCGATGCTCCTCGAGCATCCCTTCATCACTGGCCTTGACAGCTTCATGTAGAGTGAATCTCTGGGCAGAGATCTAGTCGAGCTTGGGGACGGCCTTCAGAAGGCCTGGGTGTTCAGACTGCATCGGGATGGAGCAGGCGAGACGGTCCTCGTCACATTGGGCGCACTAGATCGAGGAGCAGACCTTCCGTCAGGGCATGCTCCTTGCAGTCTGTGTGGGGGCGAAGGAACACCACTCCGACCGTTCCGTCCGGCCCCTCACCCCGGACTCCAGCCAGGGATCTAGAGAGTGCACTGGGAAGGAGGGTGAGTCCAGTTCCCTGAGCCGGGAGGCCTCCCTCAGATCCCATTCCTTCGTGGTCGAGAAACATCCAGTCGGCCCTCCGGCATCCTGCCCCACAGGTCAAGGGGGACAGATGGCTGTCCTCTGGGACGTTCCGGAGGCTGCTGCTCGAGAGGAGGGCCTCCTCGGGGGCCTGGAGGTGATGACTGGGCCAGGCCTTCTGTACTCCCATTGGGGTCGGGGTCCGGGACCGAGGATGAGTGGGATGACTGATTCTGGAAGAGGGAGGGAGTCTGATCGGAAGGTGGACATTCGAGACTCAAAAAGATGTCTCTCACTGAATTGATGAAAGCGGCTTGGAATGGGGATCTAGAGAGCGTGAAAAGGAGTCTCGACGAGGTTGGGAAGAAGAATGAAAATGGATGGACGGCCCTGATGGTAGCCGCAGTGAGTGGCCATGCCAATTGCATCCCCTTCCTGGAGAGGGAGCTTGGGATGCAGGACAACAATGGAACGACTGCACTGATCATGGCCGCATTTCTGGGTTACGTCGACTGTATCCCCTTTCTCGAGAAAGAGATCGGAATGCAGGACAAAGAGGGACGAACCGCACTAATGTTTGCGGTTTCCAACGGTAAGATGGATTGCATCCCCCTGCTTGAAAAGGAAATTGGGATGCAGAACAATGATGGATTGACGGTTCTTATGTTGGTCACAAGACGAGGCTACGCTGAATATATTTCCTTACTTGAGAGAGAGATTGGAATGCAGAACAGTAACGGGTGGACTGCATTGATGTTGGCTGCCTCCGTCGGCAATACAGACTGCGCTCGGCTCCTCCTTTCTGAGGCCGGGAAGCAGACGACGAAGGGATGGAAGGACTTTCCCCCCGGAACGACCGCTCTCATAATGGCGGCCTATTACAATTACCCTGAGATAGTTGAACTCCTTCTCCCATATGAGCAGGGATTGAAGGACTCCGAAGGCCATACTGCTCAATGGTACGCGCACAACAGTTCCTGGGAAGGCGACTTCACCCAAGTCCGGGAGCTCCTCGAGAAAGAGGGAACAGAACGGATTCCTCCACCAAGCTCTGACATATCCACCCAGGAGCGTGCCAACAAGCCCCTCGTCAAAATTGACTCTCTTAAGGAGGAACTCGTCCCTTCCAAGAATGTTCTAGAGGAGACAAAGAATGAGCTATCCCAATCGAATCAGGAAGTCACCTCCCTCAATGCACAGCTCGCCAAGACCACTGAGGACCTCAAGAGAGCACTTGCAGACCAGAAGGCCCGGATCCTCGTCCTCGAGAAGGAGGTTGCCCAATTGAGGACCGAGAGCCATGACATGAAAGACCTTCAGAGACGCCTCGAAGAGGTGGAGGAGGAGAAGAGGGTCCTCCTCCAGAACCTCGCTGCTGTCGGGGGCAGGCTTCCCCCTGCACGGGAGGACAGCTCTCTCATCTCATCCGCCATCAGAGGAGACCTCAACACACTCCGAAGGCACCTCGACCAGGCGGGACAGAAGGACTCCTCAGGCATGACGGCCCTGATGCACGCCGCCTCCCGAGGCCAGACCGAGGTCGTCCGCCTCCTTCGACCCCTCGAGGCCCGCCTTCAGGACGGGAGGGGATGGACGGCCCTGATGCATGCAGTGGGGGGAGGACACGAGGAGTGCGTCGGCCTCCTCCTTCTGGAGAGGGACCTGAAGGACGGGGAGGGCAGGACGGCAGAGGACGTCGCCAACGGCCTTCCCGATGGGAAGAAGAAGATCACGCCCCTCCTCAGAAAGAAGGTCCACCTCCCCGACCTTCCCGATGAGCTCTCGTCCTTCCAGCTTACGGGGAGGCTCGGAAGGGGGGCCTTCGGGACCGTCTTCTCCGCCTGGTCCGAGGATCACGGGAACTGCGCCCTGAAGGTCGTCGAGTACGAGGAGATGGAGAGGACGATCGTCGACTCCCTCCGAAGGGAGATGGGGACCATCCCCTCCCTCGAGCACCCCCACGTCCTCCGCTACCACCGGGTGCACGACGACCCGGACAACGGGACCGCCTACCTCGTGATGGACTGGTGCTCCGGGACGCTCCTCGACGAGGTCCGGGGGCACGGGGAGAGGGGAGAGCCCTTCAGGGACGAGGAGGTGTGGAGATGCCTTCGGGAGATGGCGAGCGGTCTTGCCTACCTCCACGAGAGGGGGCTCGTCCACAGAGACCTGAAGCCGGGGAACGTCCTCCTCTCTTCCGATGGTCGGTGTGTCCTTGGGGACTTCGGACTTGCAAGAGCGACCGAGAATTCGTCTAGGACGAAGACGACTGCTGGGACTCCCTTGTACATGGCCCCCGAGATCCACCGGGAGGAGAGGTATGACAAGTCCGTCGACGTATGGGCCCTGGGGGTGGTGGGATATGAGATGTGCACTGGGAGGCTCCCGTTCAGGAATGTAGCAGCTGTCCTCAACGAGACGTCCGCTCCTTCTTTCGAGGGTCGTCCCTCAGACCTTGCTGCTCTCATCTCCCGAATGCTCTCGAAGGACCCCGAGAAACGTCCGACAGCACGGGAGGTCCTCGATGAGGCAGAGAGGCACCAGTGACCTGTGATGAGCCTCCCAGTGGACCTAGTATTCGGCTTAAGGTCGTCCGGGCTGCTCTCACCTTGCCTGAGTGACGGTGACGCCGCTCCGTTCTCAAGAACGTGCTCCTTCGTTCATGCAAGCACCCCCGCACATCCCTCGAGTACTCGGATCAGACGTGCTCACCCCGCCGGACTCCTGTTGAAAGGATCCCCTCCCAGGCCGCCTCGGACAAAGATGATCCGACGGAGATTTGAACTCCGGACCTTTCGCACGTCAAGCGAATGTGCTACCAACTACACCATCGGACCTCAGGCCGGGGAAATGCCTTCTTCAGATGGCCTCCGGGCCCGAGCTCTGGGGCTTCCACCGCCTCGTGCACGCATTGGACTCCTCCTCCTACGTGTTGAACGTACCACTGCCCCACTATATTGTTATGACGGGACCACCCTCGTTCCGGGCAGCGAGCCGATTGTGTCGCATCTTCCACCCGATGCGGGGCTTTTACCGTCTATCCGCGACACACCGCTTCCCCCAGTCATCGATGAACATCTTCGAGCCGCCCCACCGTCTTCCCATGTGCCCAGGTCTCGATTCGGAGTGGAACGCTACATGAGGAATAAGTAAAATGGCAGATGCCACCCCCCTTGTGAGCGACACGTACCAGTACACGATGGCGTACTCCTATTTCAAGTCTGGGATCGCCACCAAGACGGCGACGTTTGAGATGTTTTTCCGGGCCTGCCCTTTCAAGGGTGAGTACGCAGTATTCGCAGGGCTTGGCCGTCTACTGGACTTCCTGCTCACTTTTCACTTCACAGCTGACGATATAGCCTTTCTGAAGACAGTCATTCCTCACGCAGAGGACGCATTCTTCGATCATCTCCAGAATCTTTCGTGGAGAGACCTCCATGTCTGGGCTCCTCGAGAGGGCACAATCGTCTTTGCCCATGAGCCCATTCTGATCATCAACGGCCCTCTTCTTCTTTGCCAGCTGATTGAAACGACTCTTCTAGTCCTTGTCAACTATTCGACGCTCATCTGCACCAACGCGTGCCGCTTCCGCGTAGCATGCATCTACCAGCAGTTGGTCCTGCGACCTCCCGGTCCTCCTGCTGCCCAGAAGATGGACGAGACAATTACTGAGCTGCTGACGGGAAAGATCCTTCTAGAACTCGGCCTCCGTCGCGCACAGGGTGTTAACGGAGGTATAGCGGCTTCGGAGTATGCGATCATGGGGGGTTTCAATGGTACGAGTAACATCTTCACTGCAAAGAAGATAGGACTGGTTCCAGTCGGCACCATGGCTCACTCTTTTATTCTTTCCATGATGCATCCCCCCGCAGAGCTCCTGAATAGCATTGACGAACAGACCTTCGGTCAATCGCCAGTAGAGGCGCTTGGTTCCTTCAGAAACTTTGTAGAGCGCTGTCTTCACTGGAGAGGAATCCTCTGCGCATCCAGAGATGAGCCTGCGATGAAGCAGAAGCTTATCAGACGGACAGATCTGGAAGGAGATTCGTCGGGAGACCATCTGCCCTTATATCCCGCATACCTCGGGAATGAGTCCGAGCTTTCGGCCTTCATCATATATGCGTACACACATCCACACTCCTTCACAGCCTTGCTGGATACGTATGACCCGCTTAATTCGGGGCTGATGAACTTCCTTATCGTCGCATGTACCATGCTTGAGGCTGGGATCTCCCCGACTGGTGTGCGTCTGGATAGTGGGGATCTGGCATATCTGAGCCAGAAGGTTCGGACAACGTTCAACAAGTGCATCAAACTAGTTACGCCCATACTCGCAAACATTGGTAAGCTTGCCGAATGCCGGATCGTCGTCTCAGGTGATATCGATATAGAGCTGCTGATGGGGCTTATGAAGGAGGGAACGGCCATTGATACGTTTGGGGTCGGGACGAACCTCGTGACCTGTCGCGAACAACCGAGCCTGGGAGGCGTATATAAGCTCGTTGAACTGGACGGAGTCCCGCGGGTCAAGCTTAGCGAAGGAGGGAAGGCCACGATACCGGGTGCCAAGCGTGTATATAGACTCTATACGCACACAGGGGTTCCATTTGTCGACGTTCTTGCATGTCCCACAGAGGAGATCCACGTTGGAGAGAAGATCTTGTGTATCCACCCTCACGACGAATCGTCTGGGTTCATGATCATGCCCTCCCGTGTCTTGCCTCTGCATGAGTGCGTCTTTAACAACGGAGTCATCAACTACCCACATCGGGTTACAGAGAAAGGCATTGTGCTGGAGCATCCTTCTGTGCTGACGGTTCAGAGGTATGTCATGGCCCAGATCCTAGAGATGCGTCCAGACTATCTCCGTCATGGAGCACCGACCCCCTATAAGGTCAGTCTCACAGAGCAGATGTCCTCTCGACGCAAGCAGGTTGTCATGGAAAACAGGGTTCTCAGCCTCATCGAGTAAGCAAAATGCTTCTGTTTGCCTTACTTCTGGTCTCCTTGGCGACAGCCGACCTCGCCACCGAGGCTTCGAGAGCGCTGAGAGAAGGACGCAATAGTGAAGCAGTCGAACTCTACACAACTCTGATTGACGGTGCAGCCCGTCCCCCAGCTGTCTACTTCCTGCTTCGTGCTACTGCACTCGAGCGTCTGAAGGAATACTCTCAGACTGCAGATGATCTCAATCATGCGGCCATTCTCGCCCGGAGACAGGATTCACAGACTCATGCCGACCAGGCACGTACAAGACTTGAACATCTCTGCCTCTCTGTGTGTAGTCTTCAGTGCTCTCAGGTCTATTCGAAAGCACTTTCCAAGTCTGTCCTTGAGAAGGTGCGGCGGCAGGATCGTGCCTTCCGCAATGCTGCTGAGCTCCCACTCAACAAGCTCATCGAGTTAGTGGAAGCATGCTCACGAGATCCTGAGCTTCCGAAGGTCCTACTCGTGAATCAGTTCCGCCACGGTGCCGAAGTCTACGACGTCAGCAAGACTATCGAGCGACTGACACAACACTCACAAGGATCTCGTTACTCCCTCCAATCCCTTCTGGATCTCTATGAGATTGTTGGGCTGTTGCAGAAGGGGGAATTTGCCAAAGTGACTACCAGAGCAAAGAAGGCCCTTTCGTTGGACCCTGATGACAAATTTCTAGGTCGCGCGTTCCGTATCGCCAAAGGAATATCTGAGGGGGTGGGTGTCCTCAAGAACGCAACGCCAATGACCCAAAGGCCTGCACTTCAAGAACTTTCCAGGTTGCATAAACTTGCAGTGGAGACGACCGGTCAGGTGGATCTCTTCTTTGAAAAGGCAATGTCTGATGCGCATACACTCATCAAGGAAGCTCTAGGACTGAACTTCCAGCCACACTTCCAGGCTGCGGCAAGCCAGGTACGAGGCGCACTTCAAAGTATCCAGTGCGTCACCGATCTGTATCGGCATCGTGAGGTTCCAGATACCTGCCAGTTCAGTGACGAGATGCTCGAGGATACGAGTAAGGAGTTACGTGTCTCTGAGTTCAACAAGCATCTCCTCGCTCTGATCTACGCTCTTCGCGCCCGTCTTCTTCTTTCGAAGCTGGATCGTGAAGGCGGACACTCTCTAGACGCCGAAGATGATCTAGCCATGGCTCAGCGCATGATCACATATGCCCATTCCCTCGCCATTGAAGTGCGGAGCCCTGCACTCGGAGATATTGATACCATTGACGACCAAGTCCTGCAGCGTGCCCGTCGCGTGGTTAACCCCAACTTCTACCGAATCCTGGGTGTTTCCCGTGAGACGCCTCTTCCTGCCATCAAACGAGCCTATTACCGGCTTGCAAAGGAGTACCACCCAGACCGAACGCCAGCTGATGCAAGTCCCGAGGAACGCACGGCACGCCAGCGCCGTTTTCAGCGGGTTGCTGAGGCTTGGGCGGTCCTTGGGGATGAGGAGCGACGGCGGGAGTATGATGCAGGACGCTATCGACAAGAAGAGATGGCGAGCTACGAGCAGGCACGACAGCGACGCAGACTAATGACCCAACGGGTGCAGACGGGGGAGGCCCCGGAACCGTCTCCGATGCGGTTTTCCGAGGGTGCAGACGCCTTCCGTCAGTTCCAGCAGTTCTTCCAGTTCGCGGGCGGGCCCCGGTTCTTCCGGGCGTAGGGTTTCGCCCCGGGCGGGCCTGTGTAGCTCAGTCGGTAGAGCGATAGTCTCATAAGCTATAGGTCGTGAGTTCAAGCCTCACCGCAGGCACATTTCCGATGCTCTCCGCCGCCGCCTCGGTCCTCGGCCCCTGCCACCTCCCGACCGTCGTCGCCCGCGATCGCGAGCTTTCGGCACTTCGCTCCTTCCTTGCCGCCCCCTCAACCCTCGGTCGGCGGGTTCTTTTCGTTACGGGAAGTCCTGCCGCGGGGAAGAGCCTCTGCGTCCGGCATGCCCTCGACACTGTCTCGCCCGACCTCGATATCTGTACGGCATGGGTGAATGCCGCAACCCTTTCGCGTCCAGAGAACGTGTACCAGGCTCTGCTGAGTGCGTTGACCGGGTCGCAGCAGTGCCAGCCGGCTGCACGTGCTAGAGACCTTCTGCTGGGGTTTCTCGGTTCTCGTTCACGCGACCAAGCTTTGCGCTATGTCGTTGTGATCGACGAGGTTGATCAGCTCCAGACGGATACCTTCGAGGTCCTCTACTTTGTCTACGGAACTTTACCCGAGGCCTCATGCCTTCCCCTTGTCATTACGATTGCAACCTCTTCAGCCTTTACTGAGGCAAACCCTCGGGTACTATCACGGGCACGAGCTTCACAACAGCTTGCTTTCCGCAACTATACGCACGCAGAATGCAGTGAGATCATCAGATCACGTCTCGAGATGCTTGGAAGCATGCATCCTGACGTTCTAGAGCGTTTCGGGGACATGGAAGTCATCAGGGTCATTGTTGAGCGTGCAGATCAGCTTGGAGGCGATCTGGGAATGATGCTCCAGTTGACCCTCCGTGCCCTCTCCCTTTCTGTTACACGGAACCATCGGGCGGTTCTTATGGAGGACGTCGACACCGTTACTCGACCAAATCGTTCGGATCGAGATGCTGTTCTCCTAGAGCTCACCCCACTTGAGCAAGGTATTCTTCGTCTTGCCGCGGAAGAGGAAGGAGCATCGGTTACCGCATGTTACACGCTCCCGGCTGCACGAGACGTGTCGACGGCTTGTGTGACGAATGCTCTTAGACGCTTGGTTGATGGAGGGTTCCTTGATCTCGACAAGGGACGCATCCTGACACTTCTCCCACCCACAGCCGTCATCTAACCTTTACACAATCGCTGCATAGGGCAAACAACCCGATGCCTCGAGTCGATCCTGTTCAAGGAAGCAAGTGAAAGGGACCTCCCGCTCCCATGAGCATTATGGCTGAACAGTCAGGCCTTACAAATAGATCGTGATTGGATGTGATATCTACAAACTTGAGCTATATAGTTTGTAGTTCACGAGCGGCGTCTCCGAATCTCTCCAAGTGCGCGGCGGACCTCGACGGTTTCCGATGATTCTGAGCCGTAGACAGCTGTGCAGGCTCGAAGTGCTCGCTCGTAGAAGCAGACTGCGTCGTCAAATGCACTTCGGGTCTCATCCGACTCCACCCGGGTTTGGGATGCCAGCTCCACGTATATGGCAGCGTAAGTGTGTGCAATGGCCATATAAAGCCGGATAGTTAGGGGATGATTGTCTCCGAAGGTGGTCTCACGAATGGCTTTAACATGCGTGAAAAACCCGAGGGCCATGCGGTACCTCTGCTGAGCGTGGTGGATCCCACCAATATTGATCTTGACAGTGGCAGTATAGGGGTGATTAGGGCCATAGCACTTAGAGAAGCCTGACAAGGCCTTATTATAGATGGCCAACGCCTCTTTGAATTGTCCCTGTTGGCGAAGGATGTTACCCATCGAGACGTAGACACTTGCGAGCCGAGGAAGTTGGGTCTCCTCACCCTCATATCGGACGGCGAGTTCATCCAATATGGCCAACGCTTCCTGGAACTTACCTGCAAAGTGGAGGGCGGAGGCTAAAGCTTGCTCTGCATCATGTTTCATAACTGGATTCGGTAAAAATTGAACGGCCTTTCGATAGCTCTCAACCGCATCGTCAATTTTGTTGATCTGTAAAGAGAGGTCCCCATGAAGAAGCCAATAGTGTCCATCACTCTCGGCCCGTTGGCTCTTTCTGACCCGCTCAAGAAGGAGCTTGCACTCCTCAACGTTACCGAGGGCTAGTTGCGTCTGAGCGAGGGCAAGAAGTTCCTGTTGATATTCCGGGGAAGGATCTCCGAATAGCTTCCGACTCATATCGACGGCCTTGACAAGGAATTGGGCAGCGTCTCCAGGCCTCTGGTCGCACTTCAGAGCCGTTGCCATATTGTGATACAACGAAAGCATCCCAGGCCAAGTGGGTGCCACCTGTAGGAAGTGCTCGCAAATCTCGGTCATGTCATTGACAGTATTGGATCGGTCTCCGGCGAGAAGGCGAACAGACACTGCGTGCGCACGGACCAACTCCGCCTCAGTCTCATGGCCGAGATAGACGTAGATTGAGCGTGCTTCAGCTAGGGCAAGGAGGGCCTCATCAAACCGGCGAGTGCCAGCAGCACTATGCGCGAAAAGAGTTAATGTCCGTGCTAGTTGAGCGTTGGCACTCGCACTGGAGTCAGAATCAGTCCCACGCACAGTGGCAACCAGACGCTTCGCGGATCTGTACGCTAACTCACAGTCACCCCGTGCGAGGGAGAGCTGAAGGGTATCTATCGTATGCGTGATATTATATGGATGCGCTTCCGGAAGAAGCGCGAGGAGTGGAGGGACATGCTCGTCAAGATCGGTCTGGGCGCGGCCAAAATCTCCGCGATGCGTGTAAGCCTCAGCTCGGAGAAGAAGGAAATAGAGCTGGTCGACTACATGCTGCTCATTCTCTGGGGCCCTTTGAAGAATGTGGAGGACCCCATCGGAAACGTCGATGGCGTCTGTGAACTGCCCCTGGAGCATATACGCGCGCGCCTCGTCCTGTAGCTCGCGGATACGCAACCGGGTATAAGTGGCCATTTTTCACAGGTCACGAGTCACTCGCCCGAACGAGCGCTCGGAACTTCAAAGAAGCCAGATACCTCTCCAGTTGGGATTGAGTGCCGCTCAAGGGGACAATGTGGGGCGGAGGGTTACATATCCAAGGATGTCTTAAGGCTTCGAATGATGTGATCCTGGTTGTAGGGTCCGGATCCAGGCAGCGTGAGATGAAGTCTTTGGCCTCTGTGGAAATCCCATCGAAGTTTGGAGAGGCGAAAGCCCAATCTTTGTTCTCCTTCTTGGTGATGATCTCTGCCTTATCCTCAGTTTCATCGAAAGGAAGAATGCCTCCGAGAAGGAGGTAGGTGGTGACACCCATAGCGTAAACGTCGGGCTCAGTGGAATAGGGCCGTTTCTGGAGGACCTCTGGAGAAGCGAAGGCTATATAGTGGGTTTGTAACTCGGGAGGGCCACCATGTAGGTATTGGGAGAGCATGGTATCAATCAACTTGACGGTGCTATTGAATTCTCTGGACTCTCCTTGTGTGGGCTGCATCAGGAGGTTCTCGGGCTTGATCCCAAGGTGTGCGATGTTACGGGAATGCAAGTAGCAAAGGGCCTGGCAGATCTGTCGAACAAGACCACGAGCGTCATCCTCGGAATAGTATTTCCGTTCTATGACGTATGTAAAGATGTCGCCGCCGGTGCACAGCTCCTGGACGATATAAACCCGGTCCCAGCTCTCGTAGAAGCCGTGGACGCGCGCGATATTTGGATGGCAAAGGCTTAGGACCAGCTCGGACTCGTACTTGAAGGTTTCCGGGTCGAACTTGACTTGCTTCTTATCAAGGACTTTAATGGCGACTGCCCGATTAGTTCGTATCTCGGTTCCGTAATGTACGGTCCCGGTGGTCCCAGTCCCTAAGATGTGATAACTTAAGTCGTAGAGATCACGAAAGGACATTTTTATCGTCAAGATAATGGAAGCGACAGTATTGAACACTCTTTATCCGAATCCATCCCTTCTCACGGCCCCCGCCCTTCGAGTCCCGGGGCTTAGCCTCACCAGGAAGCAGAGGACTCAAGGTTCAAGACCCACAAGTACTAGGCCCAAACGAATAGGAACCATAGAAGAACCAAAGCCGGGGCATCGGAAGTTGACACCTGAGGAATTAGAATCTTGGTCGTGGCTATCCGAGCTCATGGCATTGACGGACCCGTCCTTCACTCAGACGGTACAGACCACAGCAGATATATTTGAGAGGTTGCATGATGGTTACATCGTTGGGACACTTGTTGAGATGCTCACCCGGAAGCGTGTTCAAGGGCTTCAGAGGCAAGCCAAGCATGCGGCGATTTACCAGGTCTGGCAGAAGGTATTGGGTGTCCTTCGAACAGAGCTTTGTATGCCTACCACCTTTCTCTTCTGCGAACGGGACTTAGCTGGGGACATCGTGCAATTCAATGCCTCGATTTATGGGCTCCTAAAGGACTTACAAACAGCATATAAGCGTACTCCAATACGGTCTTTGACGCCTGTGGAAATGACTAAGACACGGCCAAAGAAAGCAAAGCCAGTTCAACAGCTAATAACTAATCAAGCCCAAGCTCAAGAGTCACTTGAAGAACTTGAAGAATGTAAGAATAGATGGTTAGAGATGCTAAAGCTTGAACCCTTGACAGATAGTTTAGCACCTCCTTCATGGAGGTCTGGACGATGCTTCCTAGCAATTGCACGTTCCTTATACTCCGTTCTTAAGTCTAAGACTCACAGCCAGAAATCTTTGCGTTTACCGTATCCAAATACGACTTCTCAACGGGAATCTATTGATAATATCAAATATACCTTATCTCTTTTATCTCAATGTGGAGTCCCTTCATTATCCGAGCTTGATGAGCAGATCGATATCACATCTTCAAGTTTCTTCCAGAAGGTCCTAGGGCATGTAGCTGAACAATACCCAATTCGTCTCATCAATAATCATCAGATCAAATACAACCCTATTGAGTTATGCGTTCTTGAACGGTCAGTGATGCAATGGCTCTTCTCCTTGGATCTCTTTAGCCGACCACCCTATCTCTTCTCAACCCCTCCGAGGCTCAACTTGCTTCTGAACCATCTTAGGTCTGGTCTCTTGTTTCTAGACTTAGCCATCATTGGTCTGAAATTAGGAAAACTGGTTTGTTCCGAGGTCAACCTAGCGAGCCTTCTTACTATGCGAGAGGCCAACAACTTCCCTTGTTTTCTTGGTCTTAAAGTATTACTACTACAGAAAACTTTCGATAAGACTTCACTTGTGTCCATCCTCCCTACGACGTCAGGAGACTGGCCAGATGATGAGCTCGTGAGAGTGACCACACTTTCTACTGAGGAGATGCTGATCCTTCTAGAAGCCCTACATCGCTCCTGGAACAATATCATCAGTAAGAAAACTGGACCGTATATCCCCTTCCCCCCATCCTTCCCCCTTGATGGCCCACTGAAGTATATCGACCCAAGCTTCACACGTCCACCTATGGAAGTCATGATAGAAGGGAACATCGCTCTCCCAGAGATATGGAGCCTTCCAGAAGTCCGAGGCTTACCAATACATTTTCAGCCGGATGGCGAGGTTGTTTCCATACTGTGATCACTTGACATTCAGTGTGTAATTTAGTTGGTATTTGCGCCGAGAGGGAAGCATGTAGTGTTCAGACCGGAGTGGAGCGCGAATCGTCGCCGCGTTACGCCGGACGCGCGAGACAGCCTCGATGTTATCTGACATGATATCACGATCCGGAGAGTACGAATGGCTCGGACTCGCAGTCGGACTTGATGTGTAAGTCAGGCGTTGAATTTCATTATACGCCGCAGCCCGCGAGCTGGATACCGAACGCATGGACGTGACCATGATCGAGTTCTTCCCTCGGCGCTTTGGACTACTACGAGTCTGACTGAGGGCCAAGTCGTCGGTGTTCGAGGGCTCCACCATCGAGCTCTGGTAGACACTCGAATGATTAGTGTACCGAGGGGCCGGAAGAGGCTGGGTCAGGCCTCGCGTCGGAGAACCACGAACGGGTGACTGACCAGTACGCGGTTGCGAGCGAATAGGCGACTTCACCCGCGCAGACTGCTTGCTGACCAACAGATGGCCATTCGAGCCGTTGATCTGGGGCGTAAAGGGCTTCCTATACGCATCCTCCGGCTCTGGAGGAAGTAAGGTTGGAGAGAATATTGGATGGGACGTGACCGGCTTCCGCTTTGGTGAGGCCTTCGGAGAATTAACGCTACGGTAGATCACCTCCTGCTTCTGCCGGGATGGCGGCTCGTAGAGCGCCGTGCCCCCATAATAGCGCGAATTTCGCGCCGCGATTACAGCATTTTTGTTCATGGTGATGAAGTCCTTGACAACCATCTCGCGGGCAGGCTTTCGGGACGGAGAGGAGGGCATGTACCGGTCGAGCCGCTCGTCCGAGAAGAAAGGCCCCCCACTACTATAACCGCCTGAGCCTTGGGGACTCATTTTTAAATTCGTCGTGTTCCCGATTCAAGTCCTCGCCAATGGCCGAAAGCGACCGCATTGTGCACTGCGGATCGCGGAAGATATCGCTATCATCGATGCCGATGCCGCGGAGGTCGTCCTGGTCGTCAAAAGGACCGATCCTGTTGGGATGGCTTGCGATTTGAATTCGTCTGAACTTCTTCGCTTGGAGATTGAAGGTCATCTCCTTGTCGTCTATGCCATTCATCGAGATAGCGTGCTAGCGGCCTTAGCCTCCCGGCGACTAGGGCAGGAAGTTATGTTGAACGGCTTCCTGCTTATCCAGGCACCAAGACAAACATTTCGATTACCTCGACGGCCGTGTAAGTTACTGCTCACTCTGACAGGGGTTCAGCTCTCATTGGACGCCTTAGAACTTCGATATTCTTCCCTCACTGAAGTATCCCTTCAAGGGGATACGGTTCTGGTCCGGACTCATGAGGACCAACAGAAGAAATACTTCCTGCAAGGGTTGCACCCCTACACAACACACCTGATCTACTCAGTCTTAAGAGCCGGAATGATCTATAAGCCATGTGATGCAGATCAAGAAGGCTGGACAGACCAGCCTCTACTTAGGAGCGCAGGGTACATTGACGCCTTGAATGTCTCAATAGTTCGGACTTCGGGACTCACTACATCCTCGTCTAGCCAAGTAGTCTTACCTCAGAATACGACCGAATCCACAAGCTCAACAAGCTCTTTAGGGTCATCGGAATCGATTTGCTTGGAACCCACGATCTCACGGCCAGAGTCTCCCACAGATCTTACACTAACCATTGGCGATACGGGAGGTCCCGATGTCTACCTCTATATCGATGACGAGTTCAAGGAGGCGACGCTTGTGGAGGCGGAGCAACGGCAGATCGAGAGGCGTGGATATCTCGAGCTGACGTTACGGTGCAGAGATGTCACCAGGACCATCCAGATCCGTAACATTCTTCAAGGCTTTCCGGCCGCCCAGCGGTTCGCAGGCCTAGGAGGAAACGATGGACTCCTTACCCGTGCCACAGATGTTCATCAGCAGTTTATCAGACGACATCCGGAACATGCCGAATTAAAGGTCCTGGTCCTCTTCTCTTGCCAAGGGACGACCCCAACGGTTTTCTTGGCCCCTCGAGAGACGGCGGAGTCCCTATGTCTTTGTGTCACAGTCCTCCTCCTCGCACGCCCTACGGCGTGTAAATAAACGCCCCCGTTTGTGGTGTGAGCCTGGAGGTCGGCAATAGTTGTTGCTTGGTTAGAGGGGGGGTGAGTAAAGGGTAGGGGGTGGTCAACGATTGGTCTGGGTGAGCCCCCTTTGAGTCGGACAAAAAACATGCCGAAGGCGACACCCGTTGATGGAAACTGCGCCGTTGCGCACGTTTCGTACTTCTTCTCGGATGCGGCATTGATCTTCCCGATCACTCCCTCGTCCCCCATGGCTGAGTACGTCGATAGCTGGGCTGCCCAGGGCCGCAAGAACGGCTTTGGCCAGATCCTTCGTGTCGAGGAGCTGAACTCCGAGGGTGGGGCGGCCGGTGCGCTCCATGGTGCGCTCTCAACGGGTGTCCTTGCGACCACCTACACCGCGTCTCAGGGCCTTCTCCTAATGGTTCCCAACATGTACAAGTTGGCCGGTGAGCACCTTCCTGCCGTTCTGCACGTTGCCGCTCGTACCCTCGCAACCCATTCTCTCTCTGTCCACGGTGACCACAGCGACCTTATGGCCATTCGCCAGACTGGTTGTGCCATCATCGTCTCTGAGGACGTCCAGCAGGCCGCCGACATGGCTATCGCTGCTCATCTCACTGCGATCAACGCGTCCCATCCCGTCGTGAATGCCTTCGACGGTTTTCGCACGTCTCACACGATCAAGAAGATCGAGCTTGTTGACTACTCTGAGCTCGAGCCTCACCTTCCCCACGATGCGATCGAGCGCTTCCGCAAGTCCTCGCTCAACCCTGAGCACCCTCATATGCGAGGGTCGTGCCAGGGCCCGCCTGTCTGGATGCAGGCCGGTGAGGCCGACAATATGCACTACGATAAGGTCATTTCTCACTTCGAGGAGTCTCTTGGCGTCGTTGAAAAGATCACTGGGCGCAAGTACGCTTGCTTCGAGTATACGGGTGCTCCCGATGCGACCTCGGTCATCGTCATCATGGGTAGCGGCTACCTCACTGTCTGTGAGGCGGTCGAGCACCTCGTTGCCAAGGGAGAGAAGGTCGGTGTCGTCTGCGTCCGCCTTTTCAGGCCCTTCTCGCCTGAGCGCCTTGCGACTGCCATTCCTCGCACGGCAACCCGCATCTGCGTCATGGATCGCAGCAAGGAGATCACGGCATGTGCCGAGGCTCTCCGCCTCGATGTCGTCAGCTCCCTCCAGATGACAGGCCGCCTCTCCGGGGTGGTGCACATCATCGGCGGGCGCTACGGCCTGTCGTCGAAGGACTTCAATACGGCCGACGTGTTTGCGATCTTTAAGAACCTCCAGAGGGTCAAGCCTCTCGATCGCTTCACGGTCGGGATTACCGACGACGTCACTCATCTTTCGCTTCCGCGCGACCCGTGCAGCCCGTCACTCGTTCCTCCTGGGACTGTCCAGTGCATCTTCTATGGGATGGGTTCGGATGGTGTTGTTGGGGCGAACAAGAACGCTATCAAGATCATTGCGGACAACACGCCCCTCTACGCTCAAGGCTACTTCGACTACGATTCCTTCAAGGCTGGAGGCTTCACGGCGGCTCATCTCCGCTTTGGGCCTCAGCCGATCCGCTGTGAGTACTTCATTTGCGACGCCGACTATACTGCAGTCTCTCAACCCTCGTACTTCAACAAGTATTCCGGGCTCCTTGTTGAGCGCTGCAAGCCCAATAGCATCCTTCTCCTCAACACCCCTGCGCGGACCCTCGAGGAGGTCACGGCGGTTATCCCCAAGGCGATGCGCCAAATGATTGAGGAGCGGAGCCTCCAGTTGAAGGTCATGGATGCCAGTGCAATCGCCCTGGAGGCAGGCCTGCCTGGACGCATCAACTCTGCAATGCAGGCTGCCTTCTTCCTCCTTTCCGGGGTCCTTCCCTCTGAGGAGGCCATCAAGATCTGGAGGGACACGATCGTCAAGACTTTCAAGCGCAAGGGTGAGAAGGTCGTCAACCAGAACCTCGCGTGCGTCGATGCAACGCTCAAGCCCGGTGCCATTGCTTCGATCGATTATCCGCGGAACTGGGCCTCTTTCGAGGAGGGTCCCGGTGTCAAGTACTACAACGAGCGTCTCGGGAAGATTCTTAGCACGGCTCCGGAGTTCGTCAAGGATGTTGTCCTCCCGGTCAGTCTTGGTCGCGGCGATGCGCTCCCTGTTAGCAAGTTCGAGCGCAACGGGTTCATGATGACTGGGACGACGAAGTTCACGAAGCGGGGGGTCGCGGTTCGCGTTCCGATTTGGCAGTCGAGCACCTGCATCCAGTGCATGCTCTGTGTCACAGCTTGCCCGCACGCTGTCATTCGCCCCTATCTGATCGATTCGTCGGAGGAGGGTCGGCTTTGTGCTTCTGTCCAGGAGGCAATGATTGATGCGAAGAACCCTGTCGTCAAGCGCCATGGCTCGTACAAGCTCGTCCTCCAGGCATCGCCTCTTGACTGCACGGGCTGCAGCCTCTGCTATCAGGTCTGTCCGACGAAGGATAAGGGGACGCTCCGCATGGAGGTCCTTCACCATGTCGAGCAGACCGAAGCGGCGAAGTTCGACTCTCTGAGCTCCATCGTCACCCCGAAGACGGAGGACTGGTCGATCGACGACCGTGTGGCTGCATACCAGTTCCGCGAGCCGCTCTTCGAGTACCATGGTGCCTGTGCTGGGTGCGGTGAGACGGCCTATATTACGCATATAACGCGACTCTTCGGTGATCGCCTGATTATTGCGAACGCGACTGGCTGCTCGTCGATCTACGGCTTCAGCTACCCGTACTCGCCCTTCACGAAGAACTCGAAGGGGCACGGGCCCGCCTGGGCTAACTCCCTCTTCGAGGACAACGCTGAGTTCGGTCTTGGAATGCTTGTTGGGATTCAACAGCGCCGTCAGCGCGTTCTCGACGTCGTCAAGGGGATGATCGAGAAGGGTCTTGGAGGTGACGAGTTCCTCGCGGCTGCTCGCGACTGGGTTGCCAACTACTCGAAGATTGTGGAGAGTGAGACGACTGGACTCGTCCTTGCCGAGCAGATTAAGGCTCTCCAGGGGTCTGACGTTGCTGAGCAGAAGGCCCTTCTTGGGCAGGCCTCGAGCCTCGACCTTCTGGCGAAGCCTCTCATCCTGATCATGGGTGGTGATGGATGGGCTTACGACATCGGTTTTGCTGGCCTCGACCAGGTTCTGGCAAGCGGTCTGGACGTGACGATCTTCGTCCTTGATACGGAGGTCTACTCGAACACTGGGGGCCAACGCTCTAAGGCCACGCCTCTTAGCGCAGTTGCTCGCTTTGCTGCCAGTGGGAAACGCACGGAGAAGAAGGATATGGGCCTCATTGCGATGTCCTATGAGGACACCTACGTCGCGTCCATCAGCCTCGGCTCGTCACACGCACATGCGATCAAATCTATCCGTGAGGCCTTCGAGTGGGAGGGTCCGTCGATCATCCTCGCGTATGCTCCCTGCATCGAGCATGGCGAGAGCATGGATCAGACGAGTGCTGCCCAGAAGCTTGCCGTTGAGACGGGTTACTGGCTGACGTATACGAGGCATCCCAAGACGGGTCTCAAGATGGTCGGGGCCGCTCCGTCGAAGCCCGTCAAGGAGTTCTTGGGCAGGCAGAACAGGTTCAAGCAGCTGGTTAGCGAGCGCTCAGCCATTGCTGAGGAGCTTCACGATGAGCTTCAAAAGTTCATTGACGACAGGTATAAGAAGTATACGGACCTCGCCGCCAGCAGCAAGAAAGAGTAGGATTTACCTGTAGAGTGAACTATGTAAGAAGTTCTCCGAGGCGTTCATTGACGAAGCGTGTGTCATATATTGGTTGTCCACCGCGCTCTAGCCATTCTCGGATCCGTTTGAGAGTTAAATAATAGTCACAATAGACACGAATAGTTAAAGAGGCGGCTTCTTGACGTGGGTTTCGACAGATGAGCATATTTGGACTGCCATCTCGCTCGATAACGGCCTCAATGCTTCCGGACGGTGCTGCACGTAGGTTTTCTGGTTCAACCACCAAACCTAATGCGCGAAGAGGGTTAATTGCCGAGCTAAGACGACGTCGTTGAAAGCCTGTTACGGAGACCAATTGATCCCTTGTTCGTGGCTCATCTAGAGCGGCCACGAGGCTTTGGAACACCATTTCAAGTGACGAGACACCACGACCGGTATGTTCTGTCCCAGATAGTGTCGGATAAGGGAAATAACTCTCAACCCGAACTCCACTGTATGCTGCATTGAGAGCCAAGAAAAGGGGGAGACGACTGAGAGCTCTAAAGTTCTTTGCCCCGAGTAAGACTGCTAGACGTTCGATGCTATCGGTCTCGTTGCAACATGGTGTCATTGCTAGGGTGGTAAGGATGGCTCCCTGTCTAGCTAGGTACTCGTCGGCTTGCCGTGCCAATAAGGAGACTACCTTCTTGTGTTTCTGGCAGATGGGATCCTCTTGCATCGTTGAAGTAACATCTTGTTCAAAGTTAAAGACTGATGGCGTATCCGCCTCCTCAAGGTTTTGGATCGGGAGGAATGCATCTAAGATGAGCTCTGTGGAATCATCCAGCATTTTCTGCCCATTACGAGTTGCGAAGGTGCTGAGCCTTCGCGATAAGACAGGTAACATTCACTCCCTAAAAAAACTCATATTAGAGTGTAATGCTAGAGATGAAGAGCATCAAGCAAGCCACCATCGAATATTGAACGCAAGCGAGCGTTGTCATCGAGCGGGAGTCACGGAGAGCCGGGTTATGGGAAAGAAGGTTCTGCCAATGTGTGGCTAACTTTTGTCCACCATACATGGAGGCTGCACCAGTATAGAAGGAGACGCGTCGGATGATAGACCGTGTGAGCGTTGGAGGAGATAAGTTCTCATCGATTCGGCTTATGAGAAAACAGAGCGTGAATGCGGAAAGGAAGAACATAGCAGCAAGCTTACGATGAAGGTCGATCTCCTTATTCATCTCGATGGGGATGATGGCTTGCCCGATCAATGTCATGCATGTGAGAAGATGTATTAGGATGATAAGGATGATGTAAAGATTGAAGGAGTCGGACTTCTGAAGCAAACGGATATACCATATGGTGCCTCCAAGGAGGAGTGAAGTCCCTCCTATCGTCAGGCCTATAGAATACAACCAGTACATCAAACCGACTGATCCGGCTTCAGATATTGAAGGCCAATATGTTGTACCCCGAAGCAGCTTGTACAACACAACGACAGAGGCTATGGTCATGAACATGAGGATGACCGATGATCGGACAAGGGTACAACTAAGAACATCTAAGTCAAGTGGCATCCCCATTTTACTCTTCTGTTTTATGCTCCCTTAATACGCTTGCAGCAAATGAAATGAGCACAGAGGCCTCCCACTACGCCTCCAAGAACGAGGACAACAGCAATAACGATTCCTGCTATCGCACCTCCCGATAACCCCTTTTTCTCTGACCCAGTAGCAGTATCCTCCGCTGGTCCAGCACCATCAACCCATGCACGGCATATGGCTGGACCTGGGGTGGAAGGAGTATCACATGCCTTGCACCCTGTTAAGCCAGAGAAGCCGTTCGTCGTCGTGATGTCATTGCAAGACTTGCAATGTCCCATCCCAGTAGTGAATGCAGCAAAGTAACCTTCGGTGCAGGTGTTGCAGTCACCCGCTGCAAGGCTAGCACAGGTCTGACAGCCACGTGCACAACTACTACAAACTCCGTCAAGAAGAACATACTCTGAAGAGCAAGCCTTACAAAGACCCCCCTCAGCACTTGTGCAGACGGAGTTCCCAGGATAGCGAGCAGCCTCATAACAGCCACCGACATGTAGGAATGAAGCACCTAGGCAGCTTGTACAGATACCGGACCCATCAGAATCGCAGAGAACGGCGCGAAGTGTATTGGGTACACAGCGCCCATTAATAGGAACCTCACCAGGTGAACACTGGGAGCAGAAACGACTACCACCAAGAGTAGCATTACATATGCGGCAGTTCCCGACAGCCTCCGATGAACACTCTTTAAGGCATGCACCAGGGCCGAGCCCAGTAGAATGGACGTGACCTGACGGACACGTGAGGCAATCATCGCTCGTTGGGCCGGAACAAGTACTGCAGGTATTCGAACACCCCATACACACTCCTTCATCTAAGTAGTAAGAGGCATCACAGACGATACAGCCTTGAGATGTGCACTTCGCACAGTTATCCGGGCATTGGACACAAACCCCATCCTGGCCATAAAGGCCATCCCCACAACTTAAGACACATGTATTATTCATGGGATGAAGGAAGAACCCAGGCTTACAAGTCTGACAAGAACTAGAGTCGGTGCAGGACGCGCAATTCTGGATACACGGTGTGCAGGAGATTATATCATCATCGGTCCGAGCATATATCGCCTCGAAATATCCTGGTAGACACCCAACGCACTTCGTGTTATCAACTTCGTCACAGACGCAGCCTTGAGGACAGTCCGTTCTGCATACCCCTTCTACGAGTGTGGCACTGTCATCACAGGCTTCACAGAAGTCATATGCATGCTCACAAGATACACAATAGGGATCATCGCAAGGGAGGCATCTATCTTCGTACGGTCCGAAGCCTTCTGGGCATTGCGCAACGCATGCTGGAGGCGTGCTATCTATAAGGAAGTACTCGTCTATACAGGCGGTGCAATGAGCAGGACCTGGCTCATCAGGAGCTTCGCAACGTGCACAGTTCGCCACTCCTATCCATGTCCTTGTCGATACATGTCCACAATGCATGCACTGGAATGAATCATCGACAGGAACCTTAAAGTATCCATCGGCACATCTTTGGCAGACATCTGTCCCGGGTGTACAGACGCAACCAGGTGGGCAAATCGGTTCAATTGAACGACACTCATTGTCTTCGAGTTGGAAACCAGTCTTACAACTCGTGCAGATCCCATCTGTAAGACAGCTATCACAGGCCGTAATCCCACATGCATGGCATTCAGGCAATCCGGCGCATTGGGTACACTTTTCCCCTTCACAAGCTGCACAGGTGAGACCTGTACATGCCTCGCATCTATTAGAGTCAGTGGCCGTGGAATTCGCCTCAAAATACCCAGAAATGCACCCCGTACACACTCCATCGTCGTTCTCACAGGTGCAGATTGATGGACAGACATCAAGAGAGTCTAATATGACACATGAAAGACCATCCTCGGAGACTCTGTACCCCTCATCACAGACACAGCGATGATAACTATCAGTGGCATGTTCGGGGCAGACCTGAAGACATGCATCACCTCGGAGGCTGAACTTATAACCTTGCTCTATGCAAGCAGTGCATTGCTGCTCGTCCCAATCGCAGCTCGCACAACCTTTCCCACACGTGAGACATTCGCCTTCCACAAGCCCATATCCCACGTGGCAAGCAGTACAAGTGACGATAGAGCCATCAAGCAGACAGACTGCGCAATTGTCGAGGAACTGGGTGCATGGTAAACAGGTCTCTGCTGTTGGGGACTCTGTAGCAACGTACCCAGGTGCACAAGCAATACACTCAGTACTTCCCTCGGCACATTGACAATTGAGAGGACAATCGGTTGTTTCGAGCAATACACAGCCCTCGGATGTGAGACGATATCCTTCTTGGCAACCAGTGCACGAAATCGATGTGGAACTAACAAAAGTGCATGCATTGCAGTGCGGAACACCCGGATAGTTCAGGAATTTGCTTGCCTCCTCGCAAGGACGACACATGCCGTGCCAAGTTGTCGTGTCGAGGTAGTATCCGTTACGGCATGTCACGCACTTATCCTCTTCCCCACCGGAGCACGTCTTGCAATGATCGGCACAGCTGACGCAGTGCACGCCATGGGCATAATATCCGTCGGCACAGACGCATTCTCCAGTGGCAGTCAAAGAATTCTCGGGACAAGTGGAGACACATCCAGTCTTATCTGGAGTTAGGTAGGGAGTCTGCTCCATGCAGCTAGCACACCTATCGGCACGGGTAGGACACTCCTTACAGCCCGAACCACAAGGAGTGCATTCATACCCGTTTTTCAAGCGATGACCTTCAAGGCATTGATCACAGGAAAGCGTGCCTCGAAGATAAGAGCATGACGCACACCCTTTAATGCCCTCCTCACATGAACGGCAGTTCGTAGACGATGCGATCGACTGGGTGTAATATCCTGGACCACATGCGGTACATTTCGCAGGAACCTTTTCATCCGTGCAAAGGCAGTTCTCAGGACAGTCCTCTGCAGGTTTAGGGACACATATGCCATTGTCCAGCTTGTACCCCTCCCCGCATCGTGTGCACTTGTTCTCCAGACATAGCTCGCAGTTTTCGATCCCACAGGCCTCACATTCCGTCCGACCAGTGCAATCAACACACTGTCCGGCGCTACAACCAGCACAGTGTTCGCCTATGCATGACTCGCAAGCAGACCCAAAGGGGAACGTATCCTTGCCGCACTCCGCGCAAGTAGTAGCATCGGAGCCGCAATCGATGCAACCGATGACATGACATGGCTCGCAAACGTCGCTCACGAAACCGAAGCCGCTTCGACAACGGGTGCACTTATTGTCCTCGACCGTCGCGCATACGATATTCCCAGCCTCGCTGGCTAGACTGTAGCATCCTCCCTGGTAAAGAAACGTGCCGGTTTCTAGGCATGTCTCACACTGTCCATTAGCGCCATCGCAAACGTTATCGGCTTCGCCACACACACCATTGTATGGTACCTCATCCTCCTGCATGCATTGACTGCAGTAGAAGCGCTCTCCAATCATAATTTGGGAATCTGGAGCGCAGATGGCATCCGCCAGAGAGCTATTTCTAGAGTAGCAGCCACCTCTGTATAGAAGGTAGTCTGAAGCGCAAATACGACAGGTCCCATCAGCGATATTGACACAGGCATGGGTACTCCCTGTACACATACCATTAACCGGAGCCTCGTTGTTGTACGCGCACCGGCTACAACTGATGGTCCCTAACACGTCACAATGGCCAACAGAGCAGCTTCCAGTACCGGCACCTTCGATACAAGTCACGGCCGTTAGAGCATGAACCCCAGTGATCGCAAGCACCACTGCCAGAAGAGGGCTCGCGAGCATTTTAATTGCGTCTGCGATGAGTCGATAGCGAAGCATGCGAGGCCTGATAGGGTTACAGGTCTACAAACATGAAGTCAGCAAGAGACATGTCTGTATCGGGGACTCGCCGCCCGCTAGTGGGTGATGGCTGCGCTGGCCGAGGGTCGAAGATTGTGGGTCGGGTTCTTTCGCAGGGAGTGCTGGCGGTGGACTCGACATCGAACTGGACTGTTCGTCGATAAGGCCGTGCGCCCTTTGCAGGTCTACTACGGGTCTCTTGTGGAGTTACTCCTGAGAGATATCCATCAAGAGGGTCTGGGACGGGTGTATTCATCTGGAAGATGGTTGAGCTGTGAACAATCTTGGGCGTCATCAAGCCAGCCGTGACCTCACTACTATCTACTCCCGTACCTAAGGGGTTGATTGCTGAACATAATGGCAAAGGCTCGGATCCGGAAAGACGGAACTCACGTGTGATCCCGGAAGAGACAAGTTGAGGATGAGCCGACGGCGTGGGTGCCGTTGGGATGACATAATGAGTGGAACCATGAGGACTAGATGGATCGGATTCAGATATCTGTGGGGTTAAAGCTAGAGATGGGACTATTCGTTCAGAGTGCGCACGATGACGGCCATCAGAACCTGGAGTCGGAGAGTCGGCACGGACTCCCACGGGGGCACGTGATGATGCTCGCCGTTTCGATTTGGTCGTCCCTTTTGCCGAGGCGCTATGGGTGGCTCTAGGTTGTCCCATACTCATGGGAGGACGGTACTTGTATGTGAAGTAGGCGCGAGGGAGCGCCTCGATACCGGTAGTGTATTCAATTCGCCGAGGAGGACGGTCCTTAGGAAGGTCGTCGTATGGCTCTGGGTGTACGGCCCGAACCCGCGTGTGCGCCACCCTCTTCTTGGGAGCGGTGGATTTCACTCGGCGGGGAGACTCCACGGCTCGGGTCACTGGGCTACGAGTCGACCATGGCCGAGAAGAGGGAACTCTTAGCATTTACTTTTGGCGAAGTTCGTGGTGTCTCTACGAGGTTCGGGCCTGTCCGGCTCTGTGATAAGCCTTTGACCGGCCGGAGACGAAAGGAAGAAGCGGATTGCAGGGGCTAAGGGGTGCTCCTCGGGCATTTTATTCTGGCCGTTGCTGAGATTCGAAGAGTGCAAGAAGACTGGAAGCAAGGCTATAATCAGGTGGGCCATCAACCAACTCTGACCCGGGGTAGAGTGCAGCGGTTAGACGGTTTCCCCAAAGAGATTTAGTTGGGCCTAAGGAGGGTATTTGAGGTTGAGGTTGAGGGGTTGGTGATTCTGATCGACAGAGGGATGAATTCATTGATAACATGAGGTCTTGAATATCAGTCTTAGCCCCAGTGAATCGAGTGGAGACGTAAGATGCTGAGGGTGCGGAAAGGATGTCGGTACGGGGGCAAGGAGCAAGTGCGGCCTTCCTAGAACTACATCTTCGACGGGTGGCGTACATCTTCGCTAACGTTGGACTTCGCATCAGATGAGTATTCAAATGGGGGATACCCATTGTACTTGCCTTAAGGATGTTCTGGGTCACGTGATCGGGGAGGATGTCTGGAGTCTTAGATGCTTGGGAGGCGAGGTGAACTAAATGTTCTGAGTATGACGGTTCGATCATATTTACTAATTATTCAAACCCATCAGACCTTTTGCCGCGGTCAGCATCATACCGGCCTTTCCGCCTCCAAGAGGCCCCTTTTGGGAGAAGTTGAGAAGGTCGTCCTTCTCCTTCTTCTTCTTACGCTTGGCCTCCTCTTCCTTCGGATCCCGCTTCACAATCTTGCAGCACTTACAACGAACGAAGGTATGGGTGACCCATAAGGCGACGGCGATGGGCGCCAGGGCCACTACGAACCAATACATATTCTCAAACCACCACTTGAGACCAGATGCATCATTAGTGGGGAAAAGATAGAAGAGCTGGTATGTAATGCTTGTAGTGGTGACTGTATCGGTCGTCCCTATGACGTAATCTCTTGTCACGTACGCAAGAAATGTGACCGAAGCAAGGCCGCCACTAAGGAGGAGCATACAGTTGAAGAGGAAGCCACGCAAGGGGGTTGAGTTCCGTTCCATTGGATAAATCTTGATGAAGAAGAAGAACTTCAGGCCGAGCATTGTAACCCCGTTAACGAAACAGAACATAAGGTGGATGGCCATGGCGCCATAGAAGACGACCGTAAGGGCGGGGACGTTTCTCAAGGCAGTATCCATCCCGATGTAAGCCTTATCTAGGAAACGCTTATTGCACTTAGCGGCAATGATTTGACTATACCATAGGATGGAGACTAGAAGAAGGAAGACTCCGAAGCCTAATGAGATGAAGTACTTGAGGGGGTTAGCTGTCTCACGAATGTTGATTGCAATGGTTTCAGTGTATTCCTTTTCCATTAGATCCAAATCTCGTTCAAGCTTCTCGAAGTTTCGTTCCTCCTTCCGTAATCCTGGCCTTCCAAAGAGGACGGTACGTTCGTTGTTGGAAATTAGGACGTCGATCTCCGTGGGGGTGAAGTGATTTGTAAGTGCATGATATATTCTATCGTATTCCTGAAGTAAGGTCCCAGCCCGTTTTTTATATTCCTGCTTGAACTTCACCAGCTCTGTTGTGCTTAGGCTATGGGGCCGTCTTATAAACTTGATGATGTACCCTGTGGGATGAATAAACAAGCCAATTGAAAGGAAGAGCGTATAGAAGATGGTACTTAGGAAGGTACAACAAAGGATGAGACAGTTAAGGAACCCAACCTTCTGAAGGATGGTGTCTGTGAAAATGGTCGTCATTTTGGACTTAATAACCGCATAAGTGATCCCAGATAAGACCAAACCTATGGCAAGGGCGATGCTAGCCTTCCAAAGGCCTCCAAGAAGCGCCTTTCCAACTGTCCGGTTATAAAACCGATCGACCAGGTAAAAGTAACATAAGGGGACGAGGAAAAGACCTAGGAAGATGGTACTTGTTGCGAGGACGAGCCATACGTATGCGAAGGTATTCCCGACGCCACTTGTAACCACCTTCCCATTGGAAACCTCGAGAGAGATGATGATTGGAAGCATGAACATGAAGGTTAAAGTGAAGACCGCAAGGATTCGTGAGGGAATCTCCGTCCACCTCTCGTCAGGCTTGGACCAATATAGTAGGATATATACCGAGGCAACGACCGCAAGGGCAAGAGCCGCGATCCCTACCGCCAAGATGCCCCATCGATACCCTTCCATACCTTCCTTATTTATTCACTCGAATCTGTTGACATCGAAGTAAACACGAACCCCCATGGCCGCGAGGTCGTTAAGTAGGATGAGTAGGACGTTAGGGATGGTGACGAGATGACCTATAGTATCCATTCCACACTCACGACAATACTTCTTCCCTAATGCCTTTCCAAGTAAACTCCCACACTTTTCGCAAACTACATGATTAATCTCATCACTCTCCGTACAAAGACGACCACGGAAGGTGGCCATTGCACCATGAGCAATGATGGCGTCACGCTCCATCTCGCCAAACCGTAAGCCACCTCCCTTCTTCTTCCCCTTGATTGGTTGCCGTGTAATTCGGTCATAAGGGCCAGTCCCACGGACCTGGAATTTATCTATGATCATATGTCTCAACCGTTGATAATAAACCACGCCTATGAAGACGTCTACGGGCATCGGCTCTCCAGTGATCGCGCTATACATGACCTCGGACCCATAGCGATTGAAGCGCTTCGTTCGAAGCAATTGCTCTCCAAAGACGTCCAATGCACATCTTTCTCCATCCCATTGGAATGGAGTGGAGTCGATGGGCTCAGCATTAACGACCCCAACTTTTGAGGAGAGGGATTCAATTAGCATTCCTATCGTCATCCGCGAGGGGAACGCGTGTGGATTGATAAGCAAGTCCGGAACAATACCTTCGGAGGTGAATGGCATATCTGACTGTCTCCAACGAATACCAATAACGCCTTTCTGACCATGTCGACTAGCTGCCTTATCACCAACGACTGGAGTACGATCATGCCGTACAACAATGCGGACTCGGGATATCCTTCCTTCCTCTCCAATACTACTTTCATCATTACCGTTTTCCTTGATCACTGCCGAAACCTTCTGAAGATCAGACCAATAAGTAGTGGCACCTTGATTGGGATGGATGACACATACGCGCTCAACAAACCCAGGCTCATGCTTATAAAGGACCGGGATATACTTCTCCTTTATGGGGTCAAACGCATGATAGAAGGTCGAGTTTGTTTCCAAATAGGCACCAACAGCAGGAAGTCCATCCTCATCCAGCTCGGTATCAACACGGTCTCCATCGACGAACCTATATGCCGGGTCTCGCCTAGTGAATATGGTGGAACTGTCCGTTATCGACTTTTTCGACTTCCGAAGGGTATCTGGGACATAATCGATATCATGTACTGTATAGATGGTGCCATGAAGTAAGCCACGTTCTAAAGACGCCTTGTTGACCAAGGCGGCATCTTCCATGTCATATGCCGTATAGGCCAAAACGGCTACCACAAGGTTAGTTCCTGTCGGGTGCGTATCAAACCCACCCTTGTCATAGATGCATAAGTTCTTGACAATCGGCCGTTGTGGAGTCGTTATTGAATACGTCTTAGAGTCATAACGATAGGCTTGGTTTCTAGTGGATATCCCCATCGTTTGTTTAAGCATTTGGCATTCATAAATGTTCCGTGGTGACTGATTATGGTCGGAGAAGGGGACAAGCATCCCAATAATCGAGAGCATAGACGTTGGTGAGATCTCTCGATGTGTCGTCAGCCCAGGTTGTATGTCATTAGTGGATAGCACGATGTGTAAGAATTGCTGCTCCAATGGAGTGATATATTCCACAGTCTCCGTTTGTAAGGAGATGACAGATCTATAAAAGCGTCCTCTTGTGGCAGTAACAAACACACCCGGTAACATCCTATCATCCTTCCCACAGGTGGTAAACGCCTCCGTATAAGGGAAGACCTCCCCCGTAGCCTTCCGACGACGTAGTTCTGTGACTAGAAGCGCGGGATACGTCTCAAAAGGCATATACCCAATGATTACCCCATTGAAGAAGACGGGAGTGGTGAACAACGGAGTAATGCTTGGGACCAAGCCATATGCTTGAATCACATGCAGAAGATCATCCAATTCTTTCGTAGTTGGGGTTTCTGAGATAACTCCTGCTTGATAACAAAGATGCGTCAATAAACCACATGGAGCACCATCTGGAGTGTGTACCGCGCATTGAAAGCCATACGAGTCCGGGTATAACTTCCGAATGGCTAGAGTCGTGGTAGAGGCTGTAGTAGAACGAATGATGGCACGGAAATGCGTCAGGAACCTAACATAATTAAGTCGATCAGCAATGACCCCAATCCCCGTCATCTTTTGATACTCGCAGTCTCCTAAGCATAAAAAGGTCCCTGTAGTGAGGAGCGACTTAGCAAACTGCCCTAGACGTGTCAACCCCGCGTTCTTCAATGCAGTATTGATCCAGCCACGTGTTAAAGAGAAACTCGAGCTACGAGCCGCCTTACTCCCATCTCTTACGATGGCCTTGATAGCAAAGGCGATATGAGAAGTCATTTGAGCCTGAAGAAGGGCACCCGGGGTAAGTGCCTCTTGAGATGAGAGCCGGTCCGGGTTTTCGGGTGTGATGAAGCCTCCAAGCAATAGAAGACACTTTCTAGCCATATAACAAAGAATGTCAAACTTGCTACGAAAGTCTGTATTCGAGACGTTCACGAGCAAAGAAATCTCGAAGAGCTCAATGAAGCAATCTAAGTCCGTCATCAGTGTGCTGTTCGAATACTCAAGGAGCGCACGAAACCTTTGCCCAATGTAGATGCGGCAATCGTCTCGGGTCCAAAGCCCATACTCCTGGAAGTCCGAAAGCATCTTTTTGACACGAAGACTAATATAATCGTCCTCCTTTTGATTTCCACGAGACCCACACAGAACGATTTGGTCATGGATCTCCTTATCCGACGTCTGGATCAGGGCCTTTAGGACGAGGCAGAGGGGCAAGAAATACATCTTCCTATAGTGAATAAGGCGTACGCGAAGAGTGTGATCTTGAAGGGCGTGCACGACGGTTGACATGGCATACCCATCCGCCCGTACGCTCTTATAATGCACCACCGCCTTCGCGTACCCGGGTTGGGTGGAGACGGACCGATACTTAGTGAAGGCAAAGGGAGTATTGGATGCACATTCCAGATGAAGACGGACAACCCGTTCCTGCCCATTAATGATGAAGTACCCACCCTCATCACGCTCATCCTCGCGCATCTGTATCCGTTCCCCACGCGTTAACCCATTAAGAAGGCAAATATCAGATCCGACCATGATCGGGTAATGACCCCCTTGTATGGACACATCCTCGACGGTCTTGCCCATTTTGAATCGGAAGGTAAAGAAGAGCTCTCCTTGATAGCTCTGCATCAGTTCTCGTGCAAGAGCTGGAGTAATGGTTGGTGGCTTCAACGTGATATCCAACAGGGTGACGCTGACGGGCTGGTCCGTCCCCGTATCAATGATCCCTGGCCGCGCATGCACCAGCATCGTCGTCTTGAACGAATCTAACAAGGCGTTAAAGGATTTCCGATGCGCGGCCACGGCGTCTCGAAGGAACCGCTCCTTATATGCATCCGGATACCCGCAGTGCTCCGGGGTGACTCGAGGCTGGTATCTATTGGCAACTTCTGAGTAGGGCGAATAAGGAGTCCCCGTGTGAAGGTCTGTTAGCTCGGGCATTTTTTCAGACTTCATGTCGTTCATCATACAATCAGAGTTATCCCTCCGGTCCATCTTGACGTCTCCCCATCATCCGAAACCTCTTGTCACCGAAAAAACTAGAAATGAGCCCACCCGATAGACGTTCGACCCTCGAATGCGGTGATGAACGTGCGGCCACCTCCGAGGAGCTCCGGATGATTGGCGCCAACATCCGCGACGAGATAGTGAGCCTGTACGGTTCGACTCGAGTGGTGGACGAGTCTGCACACGCTCTTGAGCTTGGCCTTAGTGACCTCGAATCGAAGCATACTAAGCTTGAACAACTCTACCAAAACCTTCGGGGTTTAAACTCGGAGCTCGTCGACGCGATTGAAAACGTTGACCCCGTATTTCATCGAGATCAGTCGGCATTGCGCCGACGTACTCGCTCTCGGCCTTCATCGGCCCACTCAGCCCGAGTGCGCCCATCCCTCGTCGCAGCGGATGGACGACACCCTGCAGTGGACGAGCAGAATGTCACCCCCAATCAGATCTATACCCTCCTTCAGTCCATCAATGGGACGAATGAGACGGTCTCCTCACAGATGATGGAGGGTTTGCAGAGCCTCAAGCTTAATCTCGCAAAGGTTGTGGAGGATAACAATGTCTTGAACGCTGAGCTGCATAAACTCCACGAGGAAACCCTCCAGAAAGATACCATTCATGCCGAGCTCGTCGAACTTCTTAAGAGGAGAGACAAGGAGCTCACAGAGCATAGGGAGGCGCTGCGTGCGCTGGAGCAGCGAGGCTTCTCTCATGACCCAGATCCTCAAAGACTGACATCCTCCCTTCTCTCGGCGGAGAAGGCCGACCAGTCTACTGACATGAGCACCTCCTTTACTAACTTAGCGCTCCCACGGATGAGCGAATCGGCAGCCGAGAACACTCGCTCCCTAGAAAACGAGGTTTTGGAGTATCAACAACGTATGCACGCTGCTACCGAGGAGGTCAACCTTCTGAAGCAACAGATCGTCGAGCTCACAAATACATTAGAGCAGGTCACCGCCGAGAAGAACCACCAGCTCCACCACTTGGCCGAGGAGTTGGAACGTATTAAGGAGGATGTCACTCAAAGGCGAACGTCTGACGCTGCCCTTACGCTCGAGCTCGAACAGAAGGTTCAAGAGTCCCTTGCCGAGAAGGAGGAGTTGCTCCGGTATATCGAAGGCCTCGGTCGGACACACGCCGTAGCCATTGCCGAGAGGGATGAGCAGCTGGTGACCCTTCAGCAAGCATTCAAAGAGCTCGAAGAGAAATCTGCCACCGAACAGGCAGCTCTCGAGCAAAAGCTGCAGGAACTGAACCACCTTCTCCAGGAGAAGGAAGAAACTATTACTTTACTTACGTCGGAGCGTGATCAGCTTTTACATGACTGGGAGGAGAGCGCTGCTGCTCTTCAAGCCCAGGTCGAGAAGAATGCTAATACGGCAGAAACAGAAGTTATTCGCTCACGTTTGGCGAGCACGCTTGCCGCTCGTGAACGCGCACTAAAGGATGCAAAGACTCGCATTGTTGAGCTTCAGAATGAGATCGCCGAGCTGCGGAACAATCAGGAGCATCTTCAGCGCGACGGGGAAGCAGGGGTACTCCGATTACAGGCCCAGCTTCGTAACGTGTGCAACAGGTATGCAACGCTGCAGGCGCAATACGATGAGGAGAAGCGGAAGCACGATCCGCTTCAGAAGGAGACTATATGCGTTGAGGTGCTGTCACGGTCCGTGAATACCGAGCCCGAATTTGCAATGGCAGGTGTCACTGGGGAAGAGGCTCTTTCCGATAGACAACAATCAGACCTTACTGCGATTCTTCAAAGCAAAAACAATGAGCTCGAGATGCTTCGGATTGAGTTGGAGGAATGCAAGTCTGCAGTCCATTTGGAGCCGTCTATAAGACCACAGGATGCCTCTGAGCGTCAAATTGATGTAGCCGGTTCTCAAGTGCGTGTTCTGCTAGAATTGGAGAGGTATAAAGAGCGAGCAGCCTTCTATGAGGAGCGCGTTGCAGAACACAAGACCACCTTAGCGCAATTAACACACGATTACCAACTTGAGCTAGAGCGCTTGCGTAAGGAACTAGCAGAGCGGGGTCAAGATCTGAAGGAGCTTACCGCCGAGAGGAACGAGATCCAAGGGAAACTTCACCGTCTCGAAGTTGAGTCGACCGCCAAAGCACAAGAGCTTCAGACACGCATAGAGCTCATGGACCAGATGCACAGTACCCTACACGCGGATAGATCAGCCAATATCGAGGCTCTTCAGTCGAGGCTCGAGCAGTTCAAGGATTCATCTGACCATAGCATCGATACGTACAAGCAGCAAGTTGAGCGGTTGACAGAGGAGTTAACCGAGACGAACGAGCGATACGCAAAGTCTGTCGAGAAGCGTGAGAAAGAAATCATCCGCTTGAAGACCGAGCTCAAGGAAAAGACTGAGGCATATGCACGAGCCATTGCGGCGGCTCAGGCGGAGGTCGCGGACGTGCGTCGACGTGCCGAGAAGGACCAACGCACGATCAACTTAGTCATCGACAAGCAGACTGCCGAGTTACAAGGCATCAAGATCATACACTCACGTGAGCTGGCATCTCGTGATGAGACCATCCGCAAGCAGCAGGCGACGATCGACCGCCTGCGGCAAAAGCACGCAGAACGCATTTCAGAATTGAAAGGAACGGTAGCAGCTCTTGTCTCAAGAGGTAGCATCGACAACTCCGCATTTCTAGCGGTGCAGACGCCCCCGACAATTCGGGCGTCCACTTTAGGCTTAGGAGACTTAGCCGCACCATCTGTCGGGGATCCGCTTCGTGAAAGCACGACTGTCGATGAGCTGAATGCGACCACCGGGCCTGATCGCCCCAAGACTCCTGAGCCGACAGCAATGATTGCACCACTTAGTAGCCTTGAAAATCCTACTAGTACCCCAGGGACCATGGGAGCTCTAGAATACACGCTGTGAATCGCCACGGATCGTATTCACTTACTGTTCCGCTAATCTGATGGAACTATAATTTCCAATCGCAACGTTGAGTGCGGTGGCCTCATCGCCGGCCATAGAGTCAACGATTGCATAATCGTCCCCAGCCCTAACGACCCTCCCACCCGCACAAATCATGCGAGGCTTACGACGTTTGAAGACGATCTCACGCCTACGCAGCCACTCATCCGATACAGTGGTGAGCTCAGTAAAGAGCGTAAAACCTTCCTCGAAGTTAGCGGTCGACTTCAATACGGCCAGATGGAGGAGAAGCGTATCCATCGCGCCCAGAATAGTGCCGACCATATCCCTTTTGACAACGATGTGAAAGAGCGTATCATCAATACTGGGGAACTCCACCGATCCGGGTGCCCACTTGAGACACGCCATGAGAATAGCAAAACGAGCTTGAGAATGCGCTTGGAGCCATTTGCAATGATCAGGATCATATTGAAGTAGCGCGGGAATGCCAGACATCAGCATCGAACAGATGGACACATAGATAACGTCCTCATAATCCTCAGGCTTCACCCCGAAGACGTCAAGGATGGAGGGTACTTTGCAGAGGCAAAGTGACGTCGTTTCCGCCTTGCATTCCTCAAACGCATTGCTGATCGAGCCGAAGACACTAGAGAACGTCTCGTTAGGCTTGTAGAAGGTGGAGACCTTGGTCCCGGGGTTCAAAGGATCGTCAATCCCCACCTCTATGTCTTTCTCATGCAATAGTTTCGTCGTCCCATGTCCAAAGAGCTCATGTAGTGCCACTCCAACGGATAGCGAGATGAGCGAGTGCTTTCTGTATATTTCTTTAACCTCATCCGGCAAAAAGTCTAGGTTACTACGAACCGTTATTGAGCATTGCATCACGTTCATCAGACTCACGTTCTTGAAGCCAGTATCGCGGCGGACATCATCATAGTTCGGAATGTTGATCCCGATTGGCATTCCAGACGCTGGGAAAGCAAGAATATTGATGGCATTATACACGGGAGGTTTAAATTCGTCCTTCTCGAAGGCTTTGGGGTAGGGCAGTAACGGAAGAACAGCTTCTGCATGATTAACAAGCTTGTGTAAGGCGGCCGAGAGTTCGGGATCGACACACGCAACAAAACCTTCGTACTCGGCACGGACACCGGCAGGATCTCGATAGTTCTCGATAAAGCCCTGATAAGTCTCAACAACCGCATCGCGGTCCTGAACCCAGAGCTCCGAGTAGCGCTTATGCGTATTGCAATCGCCCGTGCGGTAGTGTTCGATGAGAGCGGCGAGCATTGTACGTCGCCCTTCGCTTTCGGCATGAGGAATGGCCTTTTCTAACCACTTGCAGCACTGGGCGAGCTCCTTCGCGTTACGCCCCTTCGTGATGCGGATCTCACGAGAGCCATGAGCCCCAATAGTCTTCCCAACGGCGTCAACCTCAACAGAGGCAAGTGAGACCTCGTACCACTCGTCGTGACGCACGAGATGCGTGTTCTCCAGCATATACCCATGTTCGATGAGCACTTTGTTGATTGCTTCTACCTCCTCCTTAGAAAAGGCGGCGGGCTGATAATATTGAGTGCATCCGTCGGGGTGGAAGCCAAGGCTGCGTACAGGGCCATCCAAATTGTAAAGGGCTTCTTTGACATCCATGAAAGCCTCCAATAGACGGGTTTCTTTGTGTGTCGATTGAGCCAATGTCTCACAAATCCGAGTCAGTATAGCCGCCTCACAACGTGGAATGAACTTCGTATCTCCGAAGCCGAGATATTCCGAACCATTGTAGTAGAAAGTGCCTGCATATTCATGCAGATGGACGAGTGCTTCCTGTAGATCTGCTCCAACGGCGACTAGGACCTCCTCTTGCGTGACCTTACCATCCACAAAGGGAGTGAGATATTCTCCAAGGAAGGCATGGATACGGCGAGTATTGGGAGAGCATTGGTCCATCAGGATAGGTGCTCCGGCGAATGCCGAGAGGGCGAGGTAGGCTGCATACTTCTGCTGCTCGGACGAGAGCTTGGAAAAGGCCTGACCCGGATGAAGGTTCCCAACGGGACCACCAGTGGGGCAGATGTACCTCTCAATATTCATTTTATACTTCGTGGGTGTCCGTCATTTCAATAACGATGGCAACTTGATGGACCGTTCCTTCGGTTCCAATCAAGTGGTGGAATAACGGACTTATCCTATCCGTACTGAAGTCATCTTCCCATTATTGAAGCACATTGGTGGGTCAGCAATCTACAAGGGGACGGAAGAATGCACATCGAGGGGATCCGAAGGCTTGTTCGGGAGCAGCCCGACTCACTCTTCAAGGACGTATCGAGCAGTTGCAGATACCCTGGAGGAGGCGGTCATGCGGAAGGTACGGGAGAGGCTGGAGATGCTCAGCCCGCACCACGTCCTGGCCCTCCTGTCCCCGATCGAGCAGTCGTTCGAGCAGTCGGAGGCCCGGGAGCTCGGAGAGCTGGTCTGGTCGGCACTCCTCTGCGAGCCCGGAGCACTTGGGGCACTGGATGACGCCTTCTGTAAGGTCGAGGACGAGATGGTTGACGGGTGCGTCGTCTGCCTCTCACGCCAGAAGGACGCGATCCTCCTTCCCTGCCGGCACCTCGTCGTCTGTGAGGTATGTGCTGATCAGATCGACCACTGCTGTCCGTACTGCCGGGGGAAGGCCGACGAGGCCCTTGTCGTCGAGTATCCTGAGTGGCCGGATGTGTAGCCATACGACCCCCTCTCCGTCCATCCAGATGAGCTGGAGGTCTATAATGAGCTCGATGTCACCTCTCGCTCCAGGTCTCCCCTTCACCATTCACTCACTTCCCCCTGCATCCGAACCACCAACCGAGGAAGCCCCCGAGGCCTCCCAGCACCAGCAGGACGGCGATGACGATCCCCGCAATGGCACCCCCAGAGAGCCCCGAGGAGCTGGAGGAGGGGGGAGAGGGGCAGACATCCTTGGTGGGAGTGGAGCCGTCCCAGCAGAGGGCGCACTTCCCATTTGGACAGGAGGTGCACCCACTGGGGCAGGCCGTGCAGTCGGAGGGGCCGGTCACAGTAGAGTTGCTGTAGTACCCAAGGGCGCAGGAGCTGCAGGCGGTCGAGGAGGTGCAGGCCCCGCACTCCTTCGGACAGGCCGTGAAGGCGCCTGAGGATGCATCGAGGATGAAGGGGGCGTTGGAGGCGGGAGTAGTGCACTTTCCATTCGTGGCCGCTGAGCAGAGGAGGCTTCCGACCGAGGTCCCGGGGGTCGAGGATGCAGGGTAGCAGCCGCCCTCGAAGAGGAAGTAGTTGGGGGAAGTACTCCCAGTCGGATTCTTGCAGCTCCCGCACCTCGTGGCACTGGACGAGACGGGGTCGGTCCCGGCCTCGTTGAGGCAGATGTCGTTGGCGCCTGCCGCCCTCGTCGTCTTCTTGTTGACGGCGGCCAGGGGCGTGCAGGTCCCGTCAAATGGAACGAAGCCGGAAGGGCACTCCTTGCAGACGGTCGTGCTCCCAACAAGAAGCTGGTTCTTCAGAGGGCAGATCTTGAGGTCCGCCGCCTTCTGGGGAGAGAAGCATCCGCCCTGATAGGCCAGGAAGCCGTTGAGGCAGGAGGTGCAGGAGCCGGAGGACCCCGTGCAGACCTTCGTGTTCGCATCGACGCACTCTCCGTTGATCGGGTTCTTCCCAGTTGGACACCCAACACAGACGAGCCCCGAGCCGAGGCCGAGATCGAGGAAGTCCTCGCAGTTGTCGGGGCACTCGCTGCAGGTCGTGATGGAGAGGGAAGAGTTGTAGGTCGGGCCGAAGCCGCTCTTGCACGCCTCGCACTGGCTCTTGTCAGTGTTGCAGGCTCCACAGTTCTGGAGGTCGCAGGCCGTGCAGGTGACGGAAGAAGAGCCGGCGGCTGTGGTAGAGTGGTAGCCGTCGAGGCACTCCGAGCATGTGGCGACATCGGTGTCGCAGGTCTTGCAGCCAGTGACAGTGCAGGCAGTGCAGGTATTGGCACTGCTGTCGTGCTTGTAGCCGGGCATGCAGGCGGAGCATGTGGTGGCAGTGGCATCCGTGCACGTCTTACAACCCGCGCTGCACTTCTTACATGTGGTGTCGAGGAAGTACTCGTCCGCACAACCTGAGCAGGTGTCAACATCACTCGCCTGGACACAGTTAGAACACTTGGTGGTGTCAGTGCAGGAGACGCAGGTCCCGTCAGCTTTCGGAAGGAAGTTCTCGTTGCACGTCAAGCACTTCGTGTTGTCGTCGTTGCACGTCTGACAGTTCTGGATGGTGCATGCAGAGGGAGTCGATCCTTGGACGCAGCTGGTCCCTGAGAGGGTGAAGCCGGCCTTGCAAGTCTGGCAGGTGTTGGCGTTCGTGCAGGTCGCACAATTGGTTGGACAGGCCGTGCACGTATTGCTATCGAGGTAGAAGCCTTCATTGCAGGCGGTGCAAGCATCGGCGGCTGTGCACGCCTTACAACCAGCCGAGCAGGCCTGACATGCTTTGTTGGAATCAGCGTAATAGCCGTCGTTGCAGGTCTCGCACTTGTCGGTCTCGCCAGCGACGCACGTCTTGCAGTTGGAGGCGGTGCAATCCGTCCTCGCCCTTGTGCACTCCCCCGTCCCGGCTCCTTCCGTGCACGAGAGGGCTCTCGCGTTCTTCCCTCCCCTTCACCATTCACTCACTTCCCCCTGCATCCGAACCACCAACCGAGGAAGCCCCCGAGACCCCCCAGGACCAGCAGGACGGCGATGACGATCCCCGCAATGGCGCCCCCCGAGAGCCCCGAAGAACTGGAGGAGGGGGGATCGGGACACTTCCCACTGGCGTCGGGGCCGCTTCCATTCCAGCAGGTCGTGCAGGCGTCCTTCGTGCAGACCGTGCATCCTGAAGGGCAGGCCGTGCAGTTGGGGGCGGTTCCGAAGTACCCCAGGCCGCAGGACGTGCAGGTGGTGGCTCCGTTCGAGGAGGTGCAGACCCCACAGCCGGCCGGACAGGGGGTGAAGGTCCCGTTCGCGTCCACGAGGAAGGGGCCCCCGCTGGTCGGGGCGGCGGTGCACTTCCCGTTGGAGGCCGCCGAGCAGAGGAGGCTCCCGACGGAGGAAGAGGAGGAAGACCCCGCGGCCGAGATGGGGTAGCAGCCCCCGTTGAAGAGGAAGTAGTCGTTCCCATTGACTGCCGTACTGATGCAGGCCCCGCACTTCGTGGCGGTGTTCGAGACCTTGTTCCCCTTCTCGTCGAGGCAGATGTTCTGACCTGCCCTCGTCGTCCCCGTGTTGATCTGCTTGATCGGAAGACACTCCCCGTCGATCGGGACGAAGCCCCCCTTGCACTCGGTACAGACAGTCGTGTTCCCGACGAGGAGCTGGCTTCCCAGGGCACAGACCTTGAGGTCCGCCGCCTTCTGGGGGGAGAGACACCCGCCCTGGTAGAAGAGGAACCCGTTCTTGCAGGACGAGCAGGTCCCGTCTGGGGATGATGGGGCCGTGCAGACGTTCGAGTTCGGATCAGAGCAGTTCCCGTCGATGGGGACCTTCCCCGTTCCGCACTTCTCGCAGATGGTCGAGAAGCCCTGGTCGGCGCACTCTTTGCATGTCTCGGGGCAGGAGGTGCAGTTCGTGATGACGAGGGATGAGTCGTAGACGGGCCCGAACCCGGAGGCGCACTCGGAGCAGGCGGAGGAGGAGCACGTCTTGCAGTTCTGGACGGTGCAGGCCGTGCAGTTGACGGGGTCGGAAGTGGTGGTGGTGTTGGGGTAGAAGCCCTCGAGGCACGAGGTGCAGGTGAGGGCTGAGTTGGTCGAGTCGTAGGTGCAGGTGCTGCAGCCCGATGCCCCGTTCGTCGCATCGCTACAGAGGTAGAGCTTCCCGTCCTTGACAAAGGTGATGGCATCGGTAGTTGGAGCCGTCTTGCAGGTTCCGTTCTTTGTATCCTGGAGGGCGGAGCACAGCTTGTTCCCAACCCCCTGTGTCTGGTCATAACAACCCCCGTTGAACAGGAAGTAGTTCCCCGTTCCACATCCTGTGCAGACACCACTACCACAAGTAGCACCAGTTCCAATCGTAGCGGCCGCAGCAGTGTCACAGAGCCCGTTGACAGGGGCGGAGCCAGTGTCAGTCGTGGCATCGCACTTCTTGCAGAACGTCCCCTCAACCCCTGGGATGGTGAAGGTCGAATCAGCTGCACACGTCCCCGCAGCTCGAGCCTTCACCTCCACCGAGCCCTCGAGGACGTCGATCTCCGGTATTGCTCTTCCGGAGGAGCGGTCGATCGTCCCGAGTACTGCACTGGAGTAGATGTAGTGGGGACGTCTGGGCCCTGGGGGTGCTGGGATATGAGTTGTGCACTGGGAGGCTTCCTTTCCTCAGGGTAACTGCCATCACCGAGGAAGAGCCCCCAGCCATCGAGGGAAGAGGTGAGCTTGCTGCCCTCATCGCCCGGATGCTCTCAAAGGACCCCAAAGATCGTCCGACAGCACGGGACTTCCTCGAGGAGGCAGAACGGAACAAGCAGGCGGACTGACGTGTTGAAGACACGAACCCCGATCCTCAGGCCGGTCCTGACGCAGCAGCCTCGCAGTTGGGCATGCAGGGGTGCTCACATGTGTCTCCCCCTGTTCCAGTGAGTCAGTGGTCCTTCCTCCCCATCCTCGAACTGGTGGAACTCGCGTCTCCCGATACCCCGCTGCAGCCCTCGGTCCTCTCAGAAGCCTCATTGTGGTTCTTTGGACAGAAGCATCACTACCGGCTCGTTGGTGACCGATGGGACACTGTGAACTTACCGGGACGCAGATGAGCTTTCTTTCCACGGCCCGTGCTCCGAGAGGTGTGATACCTGGGCATTGGGAATGGAGATCTATGAACCGCCTGCTGGGACTGCTCCTTTCAAGGGCCGAATCCTCTCGGATATGCTCGTCGAATAGCGAGTGGAGAGGTTCTGCCTCTTCCGTCACCCGCCTCGGCTCTTGCTAGTACTGCTGGAGAGACGCTACAGGTGTTCTCATGAGGGAGAGGTCCCCAAACGTCCGGGCCGATTGAGGGACGAGTCAAGGGGCTACCAGGCCGTGCCTCATCTCGGAGTGCAAGCAGCACAAAGTATTGGAAGGCCCATGACCTCGATGAGTATCGGCCCAGGACTCGTTGAGCATGCCGCATCATACCTCAGAGAGCGCCTTCGCCTGCAGGGTGGGGGCGTCCTCGTCCTGTCGGGGCTGCCCGGAATCGGGAAGACGCACATGATCAGAGAGGCCGTCATCCCACAACTCACTGCGGCAGGCGCCAGGAGCGTCTGTTACAACTGCTACACTGACCGGGCGCGTATCGAAAGACATCGGGTGACGAGGCGCGATGTCATCGTCCTCGACGAGTTCGACACGTATCCTCGCCCGGAAGCTCTCCTCAGAACCCTTGGCAGGGGCGTGTTGGTCCTCATCCTCAACGATCTTTCGTCGCATCTGAGCCGCTCACTGGTCTCTCTCGGTATCCCCTTTGAGCACGTTGCTGCCTGCCCGATGTCCTCCGATGACATTGTTGACCTCTTCGACCGACTCGTCGCCGAGACTGAGTGCGACGTTGCCTCATCAGCGAAGCAGTACATCTGCACCTATTGCGGGAAGAACAATGGAGACCTGCGCACCGTCATTGCCATCGTTGACTATGTCAAGCAGCAGGGCATCAAGACCCTTTCCCTGAAGGGCGTCAGCTCCATACTCACCGTGCTTGGCGGCAAGGGCCTCACAGATGCAGACGTCTCTCTTGGAGAGGTCACGGCTCTTCCTCGGACCTTCAGTAACCTACAGAAGGACATGATCGCCACTCTGATAAAGCTCAGGGAGGAGAAGATCCACGCCGGAAGCGAGCCACGACCGAAGCGGGGGGCGTTCGGAGCTCGGCTCATCGCAGACACGGCCTCTCGCTACTTTTCTGTCCCATACCGCGTCGCTGTGTGCCAAGCGGCTCTCGAGCAGTTGAGAGACATGGGAGTCGTCGAGTTGAGTGATGGAGAGTATCGACTCACCGGCGCTCTTTCGGACCGGGATTTACAGGGCATCCAGAGCACCCAGATCAAGTGCTGACTGAGCCGTGGAGACCCAAATGTGAGGGATGGAACCTTCCATCTCGAGGATGGTGGATCGTTACGACGGATGGCTCGGAATCTCTTGAAACCGTGTTCCAGAGTTCTCCTGATGCCCCACCCATTCCTCGGTGTACGTGCACCGCTCCATTGCCGGTCCTGGGCCAAAGAATAGCCACCTCGACGACAATAGAACAAGGCTCCGAAGGCTGCAGCCCCTCTCTCCGCCCACAGCTCTCGAAGTTCACTCCGGAGCTCGTCGCGGATCGAGAACGACCCCATCGGGAGCGAGGTCTTCTCGGCGATCATCGACTAACGGCTCACTGCCTGTTCCCCGCTGCTCTGTCACTATATCTTCTCCAACGACCTCTCGACGTCCCCCCACTTCAGAGGTCGGCCTTCCTCCTTGCATACCCGATTGGCCTCCTCGAGTGCGAGTATGATGGGCTTCAGACGGATTGGCCTTCCATCACTAGCCATGGCCTTCAGAGCCTGGGACACGTGCTTGTTGGGTTCCAGCTGGCACTGCACCCCACTGCGGGTCGTGATGGTCTCGCAGAACTTCATGATGTAGGCACATGCCTGGTCCAGCTCCAGACGTGGGATTCGGACGTGCATCTCGAACGAGCCCGCGAGTCCGATCTCATGCATTGCCCCATACGCGGCAGTCGTCCCGATAACGACCAGCTTCCGCCCCGATGGAGGGGGGCAGTGGACCAGGGATGCGATGGTGCGAAAGACAGTGGTTGAGAAGCGCATTCCGACGGGAGTGTAGTTGATGAGTCCTTCGATCCCGTCCAGGATACTGGTCACCAGGGGTCGTATGGGTCGCTTTGCATGCCCGGAGGCATCGCTTTGGATCCACCACTTGAGGCTGAGGTGAGCTCGTCGATAGCCTCGAGGAGGTCGTTCTGGCCCCCAGGACTCAGAAACCGAGAGGCCTGGTGCTCGCAAGTGGGAGTGCTAGGGGTACGACGCCAGCAAGATCGACCCCTGAAAGGCCAGCCGTTCTCCAGACGGTTTCTGGGCTGCCTGAGAGACCGGGTGGGCTGCAGGCACTGAGTCCCTTCGTGCGGATCTGGAGGATATGAGGGCGCCCCTGAGGTCTGGGAGCTCTACATCTGCTGGAAATCGGAGCATGCAGTCAGAAAGGAGTGCCGATCGGCTCTTTGCGTTTGTCATCCCGACGGCCAGGAAGCTCCCAAGGGGTTTTGGCTACCCATCCTCGTAGAGGGCCGGTGGGAGAGGTTGCCCATCAGCTTGTCCGGTCCGCCTGACTCCTGCGTTCTCTGCAAGCGGCATCGAGCTCGTCCAAGATGATCGGACCTCCCTTCCTCTCTTCCTACCTCTTCTTGGAGTTGTCGAAGAGGTTCCGAGCTTTCTCCTCCGAGTCTGACAGACTGGGCGTTGGACCCCACGATGGCCTTCGATTATCACGTCAAGGATCTTCCCAATGGCACGGACGAGGGGAGTCGGGGGTCCGTGGAGAATCCCCCTGACGTGGGAGATCCCCGACTCCTGAAGTAAAGCTGGAGGGGTCATGTGTGAGGGCAAGCCCGACGGAAGACATCCGCAACTGTCTGTTGGGCCCCGATCTCCAGGATGTTCGAGAAGCTCCTCGGGACTGTCTGCAGGAGCCTCCTCTTCAGACAAAGCCCGATGAACCCTGCTATCGTCCCGCAGTCCTGCCAGAGGATTATCGACATACCAACTGGGGAGGAGACCGGAATGGACGGGAGACGTCTCCGGCCAGAAGGTGGGACCTTCGGAGCTGTTAGGGCACGTTGCTACTCAGCTCTGCAGTTCATCGGAAGGACGGACTTCTAGGAGGACCCCGTCGACCGCACGACTTGGAATGGCATTCATCCGACCTCTAGGAAGAACGTGCTTCTCCATCGGAGAGACCTATGCCTCAGTGTCCAGCCTGCAAAGAAGAGGGACTCCCCCGAGATGGAGGGCTCTCAGACTTGCCCCCAGACCCGCAAGGTCTCTGAGCTTGTCGTGCAGGTCTCCTCGAGAGGCCGGAATGGCCACCACCGATGCTCCCAACATGTGTCCCGGTGTGGAGGGACGCCCAAACGCTAGTCCGGACGAGTTCCACAGACATCAGCACTGCCTCTCGGTCGAGGCTCCCTTCGAGATTGAAGGGGCGAAGACCATGCCTTCCTCCTTGGAGCGGAAGGAAGAAGCAGGGACCCTCCCAGGCCACGGTAGGGCTCAGGGAACGAGACACGAGTTCTGTCCCTCTACCTCGGTTCGTCGAGAGGACTGCCCCCATGGTGGGAACAGACCTTGGTGGCGTCAGGCGGCTCACAAACAAGGAGGTGGGATTACGAGACGATGGTGGAGATACGGGTCTGCATTGGGGCCAGTGAGTGCGTCCAGGTGTCGGCGAGGTCTGAATGCAAGCCGTAGAGTCCGGATACCGGGCAGGACGTCTGGGATAGCACTCTCCCCGGAGGATGTGCGCATCAAGACTCTACGACTCATCCTCTATGCGGGAAGTATCAGGGGTTGTGCAAACGGGAATAGGACCTTGTGGTATGCCGAGTGCAGACGGACGACGCCTCGAAGGTGGCTGCTCACGCTTGGAGGCTCCAAGCCCTCTCTCTCATCCGTCCCCATCGTTCCACCGAGCTGGAAGTACACCAGCCCTCCCACCTGCTTCTGAAAGACAATCCCTCCGAGCCGAACGGCATGCACAAAGGACTCCTTTCCCGCCAACAGCAGTGCTCTCATCCCCAACCACCTCTTCCTCCCTCTCGGGAATCGTCATTGCCGTCCTTCTGGTCCTGGGGGGTCTCGGGGGCTTCCTCGGTTGGTGGTTCGGGTGCAGGTGGAAGGGGAGGAGGTCGTTGTGGGACAGGACGTACTGGCCAGACGTGAGGACTTCTTGCACAATGGAGGAGACGACAGGAAGGATAGACACCATCCCGTCCCTGTTCCCACTCAGATAGCCATCCCCCTTGTCCTCTCTCGTTGAGAAGGAGGAGTCCTTCTACCTGTCTCTGCTCTCCTCGGGATAGGTCCTATCAGGCCTCTCTGATCCGCCCACCCCGATCATATTGCGTTCTCCGCCACGACGAGATCGTTGGAGAGGTACAAAAGCCTTCCCCGGAGCACCCTCAAAGCCGTGGAGGCCGCTCGTCACTGCTCAGGGATCGGACTCGCTCTCCTTCTACGAGCACATCCCGTCTGGTAACGAGCTGAAGGAGAAGAGTCCCCAGCACCTTGTCGTCCTCGTCCCGGCCCTGTTCTCTTCGCATCAGCAGACTTCCCAGTCCTCGTTGGCCTGCCAAGCAGCATGTACCGTGAGATTCCCGTGCACAAAGACAAAAGGGGGCCGTCGACCACGTGGGCGTCGGAGATCTGCTCGAAGTCGTCCCGCCTCACGGGGACCTCTTCCGGGTTCCAGGCACTGCAGAGCGAGGCCCTCAACCTTGTGGAGACCGGTCGTACTCGTCTCCGGGGTATCGATCAGACCCCACTGCTGTCGATCCTTGAGCTTCTTGCACCGAAGGACGGCTCTCTTTCCTGGATTCATGCTACACCTTCAGAAGGAGGTCGACGCAGTCAGAACGAGGACTGTGACCGGGGTATCAACCCTGATCGCACTCCAGACCTTCCTGGGCTGGAGACGGGCCCGGATGGCTTCGTGACTGCCGTGAGTAGCCCGATGCCAGGCATGTGTCCGATGACCCCACATTAGGGTGTTCGGCCCCTTTAAGACCACGACTGCACGTCAGCAGCCCCAGGCGGTCCTCTGGTGCAGGACGGCTCGTTGTCGTCCCAGGCCGTGAGCCCGCCCACATTGGACGACTCCGGCTCCTCGTTGGCAGAGATGGGACGTATCCCTCCCCAACGGCCAGGGAGAGAGGACGACCATAAGTCAGGGGCGTCTCCCTTCTGAGTCTGGATGCGAGTTGCACGTCAGCCAGCTTGGACCCACGCCTCCTCGGAGGGGCCAGGATGCTCTCCGCCCTGTCATTGAGTGGGTGGGGAGCTATAAGGGGAGACCGATGACCAGTGGGAGCTCATCCAGGGACGAGAGCACCCCGAGGAGAGCTGTGGGCCTCCCGTCCTCGGGGCAGGTCGTTGGTAGTGGTTGGAGGTCCAGAGTGTCAGATGGGGGCCTCAGTGGAAGGCTTGTGAAAGTGGACACTTAATGTTCAAAAATGTCCGTTATGCCTTTGATGGAGGCGGCCTGGATTGGCGACCTCGAGGGCGTGAAGGCCAACCTTAAGGAGGTAGGGCAAAAGAATGAAGACGGTTGGACGGCCTTAATGAAGGCTGCAGAATATGGTCACGCCAACTGTATCCCCCTTCTTGAGAAGGAAGTTGGAGTACAGGACAACCAAGGATGGACCGCATTGATGCTGGCAGCCTCCAATGGTCAAACGGACTGTACTCGACTCCTCCTCTCTGAGGCGGGGAAGCAGACGACGGGGAAATGGAATAGGCTTCCCCCCGGAATGACTGCTCTCATGATGGCAGCACGTGAGAATCACCTTGAAGTCGTCCAACTTCTCCTCCCTTATGAACGAGGACTGAAGGACTCCAAAGGTCACACGGCTAAGTGGTATACAAAGAACAGTTCAAAGGAAGGTGACTTCACCCGTGTTCGTGAACTCCTCGAGAACGAAGGAATAGAGCGAATCCCTCCTCCGCCGAATCCTGCTGAAATGATTGAGCTTCGAGAACGTGTCAATGAGCTTTCTGCCGAGAACGACTCCCTCAAGAAAGACCTCTCCTCTTCCAAGAATGCACACGAGGGGACGAGGAAGAAGCTATCCCAACAGAATAGGGAAGTCTCATCCCTCAAACAGCAGCTAGAGAAGTACCGGAAGATGTACGAGATCTCGAACAGTAGGGCACAAGAGGCCGAGAAGAGCCTTGCTGAGATGAGGGAAGAAAACTCCTTCCTCAAAGCCCAGCTTACTGAGATGGAGAGTTCAATGTTCGCAGATAATGACATGTTCGCAGAGGACTACATGGACATAGTATTTCAGACGTCCACAGATGACTCTTCTATTTTTGATCAAGGCGACTTCTAGAAAGTGCAAGAAGAAGCAGAGGAGAGGCTCTCCCAGATGAATCAAGAGATATCTTCTCTCAAAGCCCAGCTCTCCAAGACCACTGAGGACCTCAAGAGAGCACTTGCAGACCAGAAGGCCCAGAACCTCGCCCTCGAGAAGGAGGTTGTCCAATTGAGGACCGAGAGCCATGACATGAAAGACCTTCGGATACGCCTCGAAGAGGTGGAGGAGGAGAAGAGGGTCCTCCTCCAGAACCTCGCTGCTGTCGGGGGCAGGCTTCCCCCTGCACGGGAGGACAGCTCTCTCATCTCATCCGCCATCAGAGGAGACCTCAACACACTCCGAAGGCACCTCGACCAGGCGGGACAGAAGGACTCCTCAGGCATGACGGCCCTGATGCACGCCGCCTCCCGAGGCCAGACCGAGGTCGTCCGCCTCCCTCGACCCCTCGAGGCCCACCTCCAGGACGGGAGGGGATGGACGGCCCTGATGCATGCAGTGGGGGGAGGACACGAGGAGTGCGTCGGCCTCCTCCTTCTGGAGAGGGACCTGAGGGACGGGGAGGGCAGGACGGCAGAGGACGTCGCCAACGGCCTTCCCGACGGGGAGAGGAGGAGGATCACGCCTCTCCTCAGAAGGAAGGTCCACCTCCCCGACCTTCCCGATGAGCTCTCGTCCTTCCAGCTTACGGGGAGGCTCGGAAGGGGGGCCTTCGGGACCGTCTTCTCCGCCTGGTCCGAGGAGCACGGGAACAGCGCCCTGAAGGTCGTCGAGTACGAGGAGATGGAGAGGACGATCGTCGACTCCCTCCGAAGGGAGATGGGGACCATCCCCTCCCTCGAGCACCCCCACGTCCTCCGCTACCACCGGGTGCACGACGACCCGGACAACGGGACCGCCTACCTCGTGATGGACTGGTGCTCCGGGACGCTCCTCGACGAGGTCCGGGGGCGCGGGGAGAGGGGAGAGCCCTTCAGGGACGATGAGGTGTGGAGATGCCTTCGGGAGATGGCGAGCGGTCTTGCCTACCTCCACGAGAGGGGGCTCGTCCACAGAGACCTGAAGCCGGGGAACATCTTCCTTGCTCCAAATGGAAGGCTCGTCCTCGCAGACTTCGGACTCGTTCGAGATGCCGCCAGGTCTCGCCAGATGAGCACGGTCGCAGGGACGGAGCTCTACATGGCCCCTGAGCTCTATGATCCGGAGCCGCAGTACTCCTTCCCGGTCGACGTCTGGGCCCTGGGAGTGATGGGATATGAGATGTGCACCGGGAAGTTCCCCTTCTCCACCGTGCCCGCGATTCTTGAAAAAGACCCTCCGGCCATCGAGAACAGAGATGGGGGGCTTGTTACTCTCATCTCCCGGATGCTCTCAAGGAACCCCAAAGACCGTCCGACAGCACGGGACGTCCTCAAGGAGACGGAAAGAGAGGATGACACAACTCCAGATTCCAGGACATTCCCATCGCTCCCCGAAAGCATGAAACAACACTACTCCCTCAAGACTTCCTTCGAGGGGCGTCCGAACACCTTCAAGGCGGTCGATAGCATGAACAAGCCCTGCATGATAGAAGTCGTACCACACCCCGAGGGCCCTTCTCTCCTGAACTCCCCGACTGAGCTGAAGGACCTCCGCCACCAGAACGTCCTGGAGTACTCCTGCGTCATAGACGACGGGAAGGGCCGTGTCTTCATTGTGACAGCCTGGCACCCTTCGACGTTACAGGACGCCATGACTCGAAGACTCGGGAACGGGGAGATCAAGCAGCATCTTCGACAGCTCGCCTTGGGACTCGAATACCTCCATGGGAAGGGAATAGTCCTCCGATCCATCTGTCCGAAGAGTGTCCTCCTTTCGGATGACGGAGAATGCATCCTGGGAGGGCTTGACTGCGCATCCTTCATCTCTGACGCTCCCTGCAAGCCTGTGGGAGAGCCACTCCGCCGTCCGCCCGAGATGCAGCAGGGCAGGACCTCCTACAGACCATCTGCGGACATCTGGGCCCTCGGACTTCTTGCCTACGAGCTGTGCACTGGAAGGCTCCCCTTCACGACTGAGGAGCAGGTGGCACGGATGGACGCCCCACCTCCCGAGGAGAGGGACCAGGATCTCGTCACGCTTGTACTGAGGATGCTGGAGAAGAACCCGGAGAGGCGTCCGACGGCACAGGAGGTCGTGAGGACATTGCGTAGGAGGTGAATGTGAGTGCTTGTTCCGTTCTAGAAGTCGGCCTGGGAGGAGCTTTCTCGAAGGACGAGGGCGACGACGGAGTCAAGGAACGTGGGGCGAATGCAGAGATGGTCGGGACGGCATCGGAAGACGTAGATGCCCAAGGAGGCCTTGTAGCATTGGTCTTCCAAGGGGATGCTCAAATAGCAGAGCAGGAGATGAGGACAGTTATTTACACTAAACAGCGGTGCATAATATAAGCGAGCCTTGTCAACTCGTTGCTCAGAGAGGACCTCTTCCTCTATGCCCAAAACTTCCGCCTCACATCCTTTGATTGGCGGGAGCGCTTTTTCACGAGGAACACTATAGCGGCGATTACAGCTCCAACGACTAATATCACTATGATGCAGATGACAACAACCGCGCCTGCCGTCAAGCCCGAGCCGCTGCTAGCATCTAGTCCAGTCTCTGTGTCACGGACGACGTACGAGCTCCAATACTTGTCTGCATCAGGCTGACGCACATACGGCTCTGACATGTCTCGGCTGGTGAAGTAAGCGGGTGAGCCCACATACGCCCTGGTTTCAATGCAGAGCGTATTGGCGCCTATTGGGACCATGAAGAAGCCTCGGATTCCCCAGTATTCGCCCCAAGAGTTCCGGACGAGCCACACGTCCTGCCCTCTGTACTTCCCATAGCCAGCAAACGCAACTTGATGGTCAGCGGAGGCATTATTGCAAGGTCGATGAAAGACTCCGGACCTGTAATCTGAAAGCGCATATGCTCCTAAGAGTCCGTCTCCCATTGTATTCATGGTGGTTGGGACTGCAATCCCTCGCGCCAGCCAGCTTTTCAGTGTGTTGATCTGGGTCTTTGAGATCTTTTGACCGTTCTGTAAGTCGAATAGCGAGAAGAAGGAAATATTACAGCCATCACTCGCTGTCCCAATGGTTTTATATGGGTGGAATGGTTGTGTGACCTTTCGGGTGGCCTTAACAATTGTTGTAGGATTACCCGTGAGATTTAGCAAGGGAAAGTCCTGTTCGGTTTCAACCGTGTCGAGCGTCTCGTCAACATATGCTTGGGCAACGCGCAGGAAATTCCCTCCATCGCAAAATTTGTTCGGAGGAGACGTGTTGTTCATGATGTACTGCACGGATGACACAAAGTTCGGCTGCTTAAAGACCTGGTCGACATTGCTGTCGTCCTTGAAGTTCTGGCGAGTCCTACGGACCAGTGAATCGATACTAGCTGCAGTACCGTGTGCCCAACACGACCCACATTGACCTTGATTTGCGACAGGGCCTAGAAGCCCAAGCTCACGAAGGTCGACGCTCGAGGGCAGATTCACGAGGATTCCATTGGTATCTACCCTGTAATATAGTGGGCATGCGCCTGAAGCTCTTAACTCCTCGTCAGGGAGCTCGAGATGAAGATTGGGGACCATGGGGACTCCAAACCTTGAAGTCAGACCGTACGTTGCGTTCCCATCACTGTACTGCACCAGAGAGTCCAGCTCCTCGAGCGTCTCGGCGTGCTCAACCCCAAGGTGGGCGAGACGCCTGGCGAAGAAATCGTAAACGTCCCCTCTCTCATGCTCGGCGAGCTCGATGTTGTACCGATCGAGGTACAGTTGGAAGAGGCGCGGGACATCGGCAAGGGCCGTGACGAGGACTAGGCAGGGCAGCATTAATTATGCTGACCGCTCGCGGCTTGATTGACGATGATTCTGGCCCCATTGACATCTCACTGGGATACATCGACCAGCACCTCACCATCAGCACCGGGGAGACTTGCAATCTCTCCGCACCGGAGTACTCGCCTGCCGCCGAGGCTTTCCTTCATGGAGTCCTGCTCATCACGGGAGCAGACGTCGTCCTCGCCCCTGGCAGTAGCTTCTCCGGAGTCCTCGCCCCCGGGACGAAGAAGATCGTCGACTTCCTAGGCCTCATCCCGAACTCGTCACTCCCCCAATCTCAATTCACTCTGGTACCCATGACTGGAAGAAGTCTTGTCACCCTCATCCAGACATATCTCGCGGAGGCCCAATGCCAAACCCTTCAGCAGCCACGGTTCTTCCTTCGGCTCGTGGGGCTCCGGTTTGAATACACCTCTCCGGATTGCAGGATTAAGACCGTCCGATACTGCCGAACATGGATCCTAGAAGATCCACTATGTCACAACTGGGTCAGCATGGACCCGTCGACCTCATTCATGGTCGCCATCGATAACTCTGTCTACACACACTTTGTCAATCAGTCCTTCTTCAACAAGGAGCTCAGTCAGCAGATGGACGTCAATCTCATCGACGGGATCATCCGATATTTCCGCCAGTACAATGGCACAACTCTCGTGCCACACGATAACTTCAACCTTTCGCTAGTCTCCCTCTCCACGAAGGAGTTCAGGCTTAAGCTGCTCTTCCTCCTGGCCGTCCTGTCGTCAATCGTGTTGATGCTCGTCGTGAGGCAGTGCCTGGAGATGAAGAGGCAAGACCGTAACAGCCGTGTACAACTGTTCTATCGCTTACAGAGCGCTATCAAGGCTCCGTCGAGGATGAAGACCCCACAGCTGCCACGGAAGCAGACGAGACGTGAAATACTGCGGGACATGGCGTCTTTGAATTAGGATGAGGTCTTCCTCGGTTCCCAGACCTCAATGGGCCACTCTGATGTCGGATGGCCTACGTGGCTCCGCATCACCTTCGTGTAAAAGAAGGAAGGCTCGAGCCCATAAGCCTGCATCTCCGGGCCATGGACGGTAAGAAGGTGTTCGTGGCAATTCTCGCAGATCGCCAGACATGCCCAACAGAAAGCTGTGTTACAGTGGAGGCAGGCGACGCTATCACAGCCGTCATCATCCTTGAGATACCTCCGCTTGCAGTTGGGACAGGGCTTTGTGATGTTGTTAGTAGAGTCAGACCGCATATCGGGGAAGTGACGACCACAAACGTCGCAGGTCTGTTCGCAGATGACCCGGAAGTTCCTCTGAGGACTCGGACTGCACCTTTGAGTCTTGTCATATGGATTCCGATCACGGGAGAGGCGGGAGAACTGCGAGGCTCCATCAACGGGGACTGTATGACGGGGGACACCTCCCCTTCCAGTCTCATCTGGACGAGAATGGGTAGGGGATGCCAACTGGAGAGGTACGGGGGATCCAGTGACGAGAGCTCTCCAGAGTGAATGGGACGTTTCGCGGGACCGGGGGGAGCACCGAATCCTGGGGTCTGCGGGCTTCTTCTCTGTGCTAGTGGAGTGGGTGCTCAGCCACAGGGACCGGAGGAAGATGAGAGGAGTCCTCAGTGAGAGGAGGTGGGGGGAGATGGATGTAGAATCGCCCGCAACGAGGCCAGTACACGTGCTGAGCAGCTCCAGAAGCCAGTCGATGAAGAGAAGAATGAGCAGAAGAAGAATGCTGCTCTTATCGACAGTCCCAAAGCCCAGCTCTCCAAGACCACTGAGGACCTCAAGAGAGCACTTGCAGACCAGAAGGCCCAGAACCTCGCCCTCGAGAAGGAGGTTGTCCAATTGAGGACCGAGAGCCATGACATGAAAGACCTTCGGATACGCCTCGAAGAGGTGGAGGAGGAGAAGAGGGTCCTCCTCCAGAACCTCGCTGCTGTCGGGGGCAGGCTTCCCCCTGCACGGGAGGACAGCTCTCTCATCTCATCCGCCATCAGAGGAGACCTCAACACACTCCGAAGGCACCTCGACCAGGCGGGACAGAAGGACTCCTCAGGCATGACGGCCCTGATGCACGCCGCCTCCCGAGGCCAGACCGAGGTCGTCCGCCTCCTCCGGCCCCTCGAGGCCCGCCTTCAGGACGGGAGGGGATGGACGGCCCTGATGCATGCAGTGGGGGGAGGACACGAGGAATGCGTCGGCCTCCTCCTTCTGGAGAGGGACCTGAAGGACAGGGAGGGCAGGACGGCAGAGGACGTCGCCAACGGCCTTCCCGACGGGGAGAGGAGGAGGATCACGCCTCTCCTCAGAAGGAAGGTCCACCTCCCCGACCTTCCCGATGAGCTCTCGTCCTTCCAGCTTACGGGGAGGCTCGGAAGGGGGGCCTTCGGGACCGTCTTCTCCGCCTGGTCCGAGGAGCACGGGAACAGCGCCCTGAAGGTCGTCGAGTACGAGGAGATGGAGAGGACGATCGTCGACTCCCTCCGAAGGGAGATGGGGACCATCCCCTCCCTCGAGCACCCCCACGTCCTCCGCTACCACCGGGTGCACGACGACCCGGACAACGGGACCGCCTACCTCGTGATGGACTGGTGCTCCGGGACGCTCCTCGACGAGGTCCGGGGGCGCGGGGAGAGGGGAGAGCCCTTCAGGGACGAGGAGGTGTGGAGATGCCTTCGGGAGATGGCGAGCGGTCTTGCCTACCTCCACGAGAAGAGGTATGTTCATAGAGACCTGAAGCCGGAGAACGTCCTCCTCTCCTATTATGGTTTCATTGGCCTGGGAGTATTGATATGTGATACACGGCATGTTCCTGTTGCTTGAAAGATGGAATAGGTCTCCGAGTGGTCGCAGGACAGCGTAAGCGGAGACAGTCCCCGAATCCAGGTGGACTGCCACAGTAGACACATCTCCGAAATGCTTTGGTTTGTGACCATTTGTGCAGCCTCACTTGTTGAGGCCTATGCCCGTGGAGAGCGTGAGTACAACGAGCTGACGTCTGCAGGTCCGGACGACGCCTGCTTCGCATCTCTCGGCCTGGACCTCAGAGAGATCTGCCCCCAGGTACTGGAAAGTGAGGGCGACGATGTGATACATCAGTATGCTGCCCTGCGTCTGACCAGCTGTTACCTCGAACTCACCGGACTCTCCCCTGTTCGGTGCTGCCCCCGTCGTCCCGGAAGAGCTTCCAAGCTTCGGGCATGTATCCGTACACTGGGCAAGGAGGAGGGAGGCACTGGGGTTGCGGTCTTCGTGCACCAGCTCGGTCGCATCTTTGATCTTTGCGTCTACCTCGAGGCATCGGCCTTCCAGCGACGTTCAGCGTCGGCTTCTCGTGACCTCCTGGCCTCATCCGAGCGTGCACATGATGCCTTGATTACATTGCAACAGACTGCGCATAGCACACTCGAGGAGCTCTCCGCCCAAAGCTCTAATCTCCAGGCGTTGATCGAAGCTCTATCCGACTTGGCCCTGCATGCGGTCACTGCACAGGAGCAATTGGGGAAGAGGATGGAGACACTAGATACGGCACTGTCGAGTCAGACGGCAAGTCTCCAAAAAGGTCTGAACGATGCCCTCGTCGCCCAGGAGTCTGCCATAGCCCGGGTTGGTGCTCTGGTAGAAAGTCTCGAGGCCCGTCTGGACATCATACACGAGTCGCTCAACGTCACTGCCGATACTGTGAGGCACGTGTCGGATGAGCTTGAGATAGCGGGAGGAAGGCTGTCCGGGATCGCTGCTTCCACAAATGCTCTTCAAGGGGCAGTCGAGACGCTTACAGAGGAAGTCGAACGTCATTCAGTCTACGTTGCTGAGGTGCACAAAGAGCAGCAAGCCTCGTCCGAAGCACTTTCAGCGGCCCTGGAGTCAGTCGAGCACCAAGCAAGACAGCAGACCGCTGCCCTGATCGCAGTTGGAGAGGCCGTGGAGAGGGTTACGACGGTCGGCTTCCGCCCCTTCCACATCCTCGGCCTTCTCGAGAAGCGGGCTCCAGGCGGGGTCGTCTGGCATCTAGGCGGATATGTCGTGGCCCGTGCCTCTTCAGCCCTCTGTCACTCAGGAGATTCCGTCTCACTCGCCGCTCTCTTCTGCGCGACGTACCTCGTTGAGTATGCAGTCGGTAGCGGCGGAGCCCTTCTGGCATCATGCGTACCGCGCCCAGACGTCTTTGTTGCTGTGACACGTGGTCTGCAGTATCTGATACGTGCCCTGTCTATCCTTCCTATCATCCTCCCCCTCTTCCCGGCACACCACACCAAGAGATCATCGAGGAAAGGGCGGTGACGAATTCCGTTCATAGATCAAGAGCTCGTAACGCCCGGGCCAGCGACTCGTCCTCTGACGGAGTCCGGATGGAGGCGAGGTCCACGAACGAGGGAATCTGGTCAGGGCTGTATCGTCGGAACTCGTCTGGAGTAGCCGCGAGTGGCGAGACGAGTTGTCCGTGTAAGGCATCCTCGGTTGGGCGCCTTGTGGGGAAGGGGTCTCTGGGAAGTACTTTTTGCCCTCTCATGGATGGAAGGTCAGGAGCATCGTAGGAATACAGACTCGATGATGCAGAATCCACGGGGGATGAAGTCTTGAGGGCAGGGGGCCAGTGAGACTCTTTCTTTTGTACATCGAGCCCCAGTTCTGGCCTCTCTTGCCTCTTTCAGAGGTTGGGGTGTCTTCTCAGAAGATCCTGGCCACATCGTACTCTGCACGCCCTCACCCAATTATCGCTAGTTCGGCTATCGATAGAGTGTATCCCTCGATTAAAAGAAGATGCGCATCGTCCTCTACTACTCCCACCTGGCCGAGCCTGTGAGCGTCGTCAACGCCCCTCTGATCGAGGAGGCGAAGAAGCTCCCCAACGTCCAGGTCCGTTGGCTCGACTCTCTCTACCCCTCCTTCCGTCTGACCCCCGAACAGATCGCTGCCGAGCAGAAGATCATCGAGGGTGCCGACGCGGTCTTCTTCCAGTTTCCAGTCCACTGGTTCTCCTGTCCTGCAATGCTCAAGAGCTTCATCGATTCGGTCTTCGCCTATGGGTGGGCCTACGGGACAGGAGAGGCATTACGTGGAAAGAAGTACCGCGTGATCATGACGACCGGTGGGAACTCTAAGAGCTATTCTGGAGAGTTCACGATCAACGATCTCGCAAAGCCCTTCATCACCTCCGCGAAGTATTGCAGTATGGAGCCACTGCCTTTCCACGTGATCCACTCCGACAGTCCGAGTGAGGGCCGTGTGGAGAAGTACCTCTCCCTCTTCAAGTGAATCCTCCTGGAGCGGGGTCGGCATCGAGGTCCTCTAGTGTGGAGTGCTCAGAGAGGGGAGGATCATCTCCAGTCTTCTCTGAAGGGTGGGAGCGAACAGGACCGATTGAACAGCAGTCCGGAGCTCTCATCAACGGCCTGACATCCCTGGGTGGCTGTGGAGTGGGCCGCATCATCGACTCGTCAACCTCCAAACGACCTCGAGGCACCTCTGGAGATACAGGCACCCGGGTGCAGACGGGACGAGTCAGTTCGGGGGCTGGCCCTTGCCCTCCAATAGAGCCCGGACGACCCGCAATGCTCGGGACGATCGACCGCTCCTCCGGGAGGGCAGTACCGGAGATCGACGTCCTCGAGGACTCGGTGGAGGTGAAGGCTCGAGCTACGGGAGAGTGCGAGGCAAACTCAAAGTTCACCATCCCGGGGGTTGAGGGGACGTTCTGCAAGAAGTGCAGTGACACGAACCAGGCCCCGATCAATGGGAAGTGTGGGGCGACTACTGCTGTCACGGATGCTGAATGCGCCAATGGTGTCTGTACAAAGTGTGGAGACTCAAGTACGGACTACTTCCTCTTCTATGGTGGGTGCTACAAGACGGACACCTCTCCTGGGAACAAGCTCTGCAAGACCGTGGTTGCTGGGAAGTGCACCGTTCTCCAGGATAACTCCCCCGCCTTCATCAAGAGTGAGGTTCTCTACCTCTGCAGTGACAACTCGACAGATGCGGGAGGAAAAGAGAACTGCGGTACATGCACCTACGAGTCGTCCTCAACCACCTTCACCTGTCAGACCTGCCTCCCCGGCTTCGGCCTTGTTGACTCGACCTGCAAGGCCTGCACCGTCCAGAACTGCAAGACGTGCTCCTCCTCCGCCTGCTCCGAGTGCGCCTCCGGGTTCGGGCCCGTCTACGACTCATCCCTCGTCACCACGAACTGCACCTCCTGCCCCACGGACTGCACCGACTGCGCCGACCAGGGCTTCTCGACCATCTGCGAGAAGTGCGGAACGGGGAAGGTCCCCATCGACGGGAACTGCTCTGATCCGAACTCGAACGTCTGCACGGCCCCATCATCCCCAGACGGGACCTGCTCGTCCTGCAAGAACGGGTTCCTCTTCTACCAGGGCGGGTGTCTCTCCCCCCAAAAGGCGGCGGACCTCAAGGTCTGTGCCCTGGGAAGCCAGCTCCTCGTCGGGAACACGACCGTCTGCACCGAGTGCAAGGGGGGCTTCGTCCCGATCGACGGGGAGTGTCTTCCGATCAAGCAGATCAACAATGGGACGACGAGGGCAGGTCAGGACATCTGCCTCGACGAGAAGGGGAACAAGGTCTCGGACACCGCCACGAAGTGCGGGGCCTGCATCAATACGACAGTCAACACCAACAACTACTTCCTCTTCAACGGAGGCTGCTACCCCATCCCGGCCGCGGGGTCTTCCTCCTCTTCCTCTGTCGGGAGCCTCCTCTGCTCAGCGGCCACGAATGGAAAGTGCACTACTCCCGCCTCCAACGCCCCCTTCATCCTCGATGCATCCTCAGGCGCCTTCACGGCCTGTCCGAAGGAGTGCGGGGCCTGCACCTCCTCGACCGCCTGCAGCTCCTGCGCCCTTGGGTACTACAACACCACTACTGTGACCGGCCCCTCCGACTGCACGGCCTGTCCCAGTGGGTGCACCTCCTGTCCAAATGGGAAGTGCGCCCTCTGCTGGGACGGCTCCACTCCCACCAACGATGCCTGCCCCTCTCCCCCCTCCTCCAGTTCTTCGGGGCTCTCGGGGGGTGCCATTGCGGGGATCGTCATCGCCGTCCTGCTGGTGCTGGGAGGCCTCGGGGGCTTCCTCGGTTGGTGGTTCGGATGCAGGGGGAAGTGAGTGAATGGTGAAGGGGAGACCTGGAGCGAGAGGTGACATCGAGCTCATTATAGACCTCCAGCTCATCTGGATGGACGGAGAGGGGGTCATATGGCTACACATCCGGCCACTCAGGATACTCGACGACAAGGGCCTCGTCGGCCTTCCCCCGGCAGTACGGACAGCAGTGGTCGATCTGATCAGCACATACCTCACAGACGACGAGGTGCCGGCAGGGAAGGAGGATCGCGTCCTTCTGGCGTGAGAGGCAGACGACGCACCCGTCAACCATCTCGTCCTCGACCTTACAGAAGGCGTCATCCAGTGCCCCAAGTGCTCCGGGCTCGCAGAGGAGTGCCGACCAGACCAGCTCTCCGAGCTCCCGGGCCTCCGACTGCTCGAACGACTGCTCGATCGGGGACAGGAGGGCCAGGACGTGGTGCGGGCTGAGCATCTCCAGCCTCTCCCGTACCTTCCGCATGACCGCCTCCTCCAGGGTATCTGCAACTGCTCGATACGTCCTTGAAGAGTGAGTCGGGCTGCTCCCGAACAAGCCTTCGGATCCCCTCGATGTGCATTCTTCCGTCTCCTTCGTGGACTGCCGCCTCGTCCGCCAGGAGTCTTGCGCACTCGACCCGGCCCTCTTGGAGTGCAAGCAGAAGGGCCGTCTCCTTCCGGTTGTTGAACAGCCCCCCCTCTAGTGGGGCGAGTAAGGTAGCGGATGATATATCCCCAAGAAAGGCGGCAACCATTAGTGCGGATGCACCTCCAGATATGTCAGCAGCAAACGGGCTAATTCGAGAAGTTTGAAGTCCAGCCTCGAAGGGAAGAAGAAACCGTACGTATTCGAGTTGATTTGTATATACAGAGAACATAAGAGCAGTCCAGCCCGCACTATCTTGACGACCGATCTGATGCAAATAGCTTTCAAAGTCGCTCTTATCTTTCAAAATGATATGGGCCATCAAAAGCGTACAGCCTGGAATGACGGGTCGCCTATGCGCCTCAAGAAGTAGCGCTGCCTCACAATATTCGCACCGTAGTCGGCGGGCTGTTGCGGAAAGACCCTCAAAGAATCGAGAGGTCTTCTTGAGAAGCCGCTTTGCTATGTCCCACTTTCCCCGCTTTGCGCCGAGATCGAAAGATGTGCAGCCGGAATCGTCGCGCAAATCCGTCTCATTAAGGAGTAATAACGCTGCGTCTTCGTGATAATTGTCTATGGCATAGAAAAGGGCAGGGCGCCCACGTACATCCTGCATGCGTTGTTCTTTTTCTACTAGTAAACGAAGCACATCATTCCGCCCGTTAAAGGCTGCGTACATGAGAGCCGTACGCCCATGATAATCTTGACTGCAGGCCTCTTTTTGAACGAGCATTTGGGCAATTTCGTGACGGCCGTATTGTGCTGCTTTCATTAGAGCTGTTAGGCCGCATAAATCACTCATTCCAGCCTGGGAGATCAAGTTTTCTGCCATTTGCGTGTCACCGATGGTTGCCGCCAGAATGAGCGTCGGAGTGATGGCTGTAGGTGGATCTATATGTGTAGAGGGCTCGTTATCAAGAAGATCAATAAGTTGCTTGTCCCTTAATGCTTTAGCATACCAGAGAGCGGTATGACCCTGTGAATCGACTAGCCTCTGCTCAAAGGGCGCCAATAGAGTCACCAATTCTAGTCTTCCCTTAGAGACAGCTATCATTAGGGCCGTTATGCCTGGACAGAAGCCATTTAGGTATGATGTGCTTTGCATTGCCACTTCACCCAAGAGAAACTGTGCACAGTCCAGGCGGCCCCAGTAGGCAGCGTACATGAGGGCGCTCCAACTGGCCTCGTTGGTTAACCGCTGTTCCAGGGGAGCCAGTAAGAATGTCGCCTCAGGCTTATTCTCCACTACGGAGATGAGGAGTGCCGTCCAGCCATTGCCATCTCGCTTCCCTGCCTCTTCGAAGTGTTGTCGTATGTCATTCACGTGGCCTTTTCGGACGGCTTGGATAAGCCCAGTCATTTAAGTATCACAGATGATCAAAAAAAGGGAGGTTCACCATGAGTTTAAGACCGACGGAGGCAGAGATGTCCATTATAGCTGCAAGACGCCAAGCCATCGCGACGGCTATGATAGCAAGCGCATCACAGCCCCTATACAATAGCGCTGCACTGAATTGCACTATTGCAAGAGAGGTGGATAGGCTGGAGCGGGCGTTTGTCATCCTACAGTCTTAGCGGGCTCAGAGGCCCTCAAGAATCAAGAAAGGAGGGGATACGGTCGTATCCCGCTCCCGTAGCCACCAGAAAGCATGCCTGCTCTAAGAGTATTCGATCTTCTTCAGTGGCATAGATTCCAACCGTCCGACATCCAAGCTCCTTGCCAGCACGAATATCTGGTACTCCATCCCCAAGAACGATGCTTCCCGCAAAGTCGACGTTAGTTGTGTCAGCGAATGCTCTCAGCATGTCAGCTTTAGTATTCATATGGACATCACTGGGTTCGTAGCCTATGATGGCGGTGAAGTAAGTGTCCAGGCCCACGTATTGCAGTATCCAACGGGCTTGGTCGGCAGTATTTGCGGTTAGGGTTGACAGACGATATCTATTGGAGAGCGTCTTGACAAGGTCGCGGGCTCCAGGGATGATATACTCCTCGGGAGTGAATCGATGTATGATATATGCTCTTTGAACGTCCATAGTCCGAGCCGCTAAGTCGACCGGGTCGACTTGAAGTGGGACTTCAAGGAGGTTGGCCAAGGCTTTGATCTTTCTTACGGGATGAAAGCCTTTAACCTTGGCACGCAATTCTCGAATTCTAACTTGAAGTTCCGAATCAATACTGAAAAAGGGGGTATAGTCCGTCGGAATCTGGCCACCCTTGATCGCCTCCAATTGAAATGCGTACCCAACCGAAGCGACCCCACACTCATGGACAAGGACGCCATCGATATCGAAGAAGGCCCATTGCATCAATTTTTTCTATCAATTAGGAAGCCAATGTCAAATACGGACCTTGAACGCATCCTGAATACTTGGTCGGTATCGGAGAGTTCTCGAAGGGCGGTCATTGATGGTCTCACGGAGAGTAGTGTTATCTCGTGCCCGGATCACGCCATTTGTCTTCCTGACCTTGTTCTCGAGAGTTCGGACCTTATCGATCCTTTATCGACTCATGTCAACCTAAGTGACACGATGCTTCTTGAGACGGCCTTGTCGACGAATATATGTGCACTTCCGACGCCTGACCTACATACTATGAATAAGGCACATGTCAATACTCTTCTAAGGCCCGAAGTATATCTCCCAGGGGTTGAAGGGCTTATTAGGAACGAACGACAAAGTCATCTATTAAGTCTAGATGACATTACCATTAGTCCTGATGGGCAGATCTTTAGTTTAAAGGGCACAGGGGTACGAAGCTTGACCTTTGAATTCTGCGATCTTGGTATAGTATTCACTGAGGTAAGAATTTTGGATCTAAGCTTTAATCCACATCTAGACCTACGACATGTCATTGACTTTCTCAAGGCGCACAATATGAAAGGGTTAGAAGAGATATGGTTATATGGAACAAATCATGGACAAAAAGATGACGAAAGAGCTCTGGAAGAGATCCAGAAGCAAGTATCAATAATAACCCTTAAAACCGTTAAGTTGTATGACGTGTTTTACGCCACAACGTATCCAACAATCACTCTTATGCATCTCTTTTATACCTTGGATCATTATAATGATCATGAGGTCTGGATTGACGACACTTCCGACTTGGAAACCAGTCTATCCAGTATTGACCCTAAAAAAGAACAAGAATATCCTATCTTTATTGCTACTAATTTAATTCTTGATTCTTCAATACCTGAGAAGAACTTGGTATTTCTAGAGAAGTTGTGCACGTCCCAAATACCATATCTTCCGAAGCTTACCGATGTTTGGGTTGATATCCCTGAAAGCTATTCCTTCGAGCCGATTTCTTTTCGAACTATCCCTTTTCGTATTAATGGACAACAAATCTTAACAATGCTCATCCCTAGGACTGAAATAAGTCATATCACTCTCTCAACCGAGATGCTTCTAGATCTACGTGGTAAGGTGTATGACTTTTGGCATCGTACCGCAAGAATCGTCCCAATCGACTTCGAAGGTGATAGGTTCACAAAGGCTGGTGTTTATCTGTATTCACCAGATGCAGAAAGCGCCTTTAATATCGCTTATTTCTCAACCCCTCTTGCTAACCCATCCGTTGGTAAAGAAAGAAACTCCTATGCCATGCTTACCTTAAACTCCCGTATGCAACTGGTCTTCGTCTGGATGGCCGAAAGAGGGAAGCCTAATGCACATCGTTCTCCTTCTTATGAGATCAACCTTGTCAATAGTGGTAATACGACGACTGCAGACAATAGACTTGTCATGAGCGTTAAACTTGGCTGGGACGTTAAAGACCCAAGGGTAAGCAAGTGCTTAGTCGATTCTCTTTTAAAAGACGCAACGGCTAGTGGCTGGGCAATCTATCCGGCGTTGCGGTGCGCGAATGCAAGTACGCTTCAAGGCGGTCTAACTCTTTGTCCTTTTGCACACGAGTCAATAACTACTGGGATCGTATTATTTGCATCCCAGGTTGCACGGATGCATGCCAAACATCAGATCCCATGCTTTCTTGATCCACAAAGGAACATAATGACAAGGAACGTTTCCGAAGCCGCTTGCATGTTGATCTCACGCGCCGTCCGGAGCTTTGTAGTCCTCCCGTTGACAAAGGAGATAGCACAAGTATTCAAACTCGAAATCTTATTAACTCTTGCTGATGAGATCATCACTTCATGTCAAATCGTCCGGGTTTCGGCTACCAGCCTTGAGAAGAGACGGCTTCTCTTCTTACCTAGTGATATCAATAGGAACCTATTCTTTAATCCATTGACAGAAAGTCTTCGGCATGTAAGCTTGCAAGGTTTCATGAACCGTTCCATCACCCTCGCTTTGGAAGCTTTAGCCATACCCGAGGTGGCATGCGTGATCTACAGTGTGCAGTAGATGAATACGGTTCGCGAGTAAACAAAATGCTTCTAATCATCAAAAGACGTTCAGGTGAAGCACGCGTGGAGGTGCCGGATGAGATGTTAGTATCCGAGGCCACGAGACGTGTATGCGAGGAATTGCACTTACCCCCCGCACGTACACGCTTCTACCTCGAACAAGCTTTAGATGGGATGTCCGAGGGCTGCTCCGATACCGGGACGAAGACCACGAAGTGTATTAAACGGGTTTACCTTCTAGGAGAGATTCCAATCAATAGGTTTGGGAAGGAGACCTTGACGTTGGGGGTGAAGGATATGGGGTCACAGGTGAGTTATAGGGGAGTTTTCCTCCTAGAATACGCTGGCCCATTACTAATCTGGATCGGGATGTACAGCTGTAGTTCCATACGACGCTCGAGCATCTTTACCAAGTTGGCCACTATCATGTGGGTTTTCCATTACTGTAAGCGTTTATTCGAGACTCTCTTCGTCCACACGTTCTCTCAAGCGACAATGCCCATGTATAACCTTGTCAAGAACTGTACCTACTATTGGGGCTTCGCGGTTGCGATCTCATGGCATGTCCTTTATTATAGTCCTGGTATTGACGTCCAGAAGAGTTTGGAACAATGGGAAGAACTACTTCAACAGTTTCGAGACACACAGGATAAGAAGTACGTACTGACTCTTAGTCGTTCCATATCCGAACACCTTTTCTTCAACGTGACCTTATTACCCGTCATCTTTTTCTTCCTCTTTGAGACGTTGAACTTCTATTGCCATATCAAGCTTCGTAACCTACGTAAGGAGAAAGGGAAGGAGAAGGGAAAGGGGTCTGAGCCAACGCCACGTTATTTATTACCCGTTGGCTTCCTTTTCAACCGAATCACGTGTCCGAACTATACCATGGAGGTGCTATCTTGGGTCTCCTTTACCCTGTTCACTCATTCTTGGGTATCGGCCTTATTCACGCTATGCGGGTTCGTTCAGATGTTAAAGTGGGCGGATCAGAGGCATAAGAAACTTATGGAATTGTATCCAGAGGTTCAAAGACGTTGGCGTATCTTCCCACTCATTTGATTGGAAGAAGGTGTGAAGGAACTGAATCATCTCAAGGCTGTTTAAGGCTTTGTAGGGTCTTACAAAGCTCATCGATTCGTGTCTGGAGGTCACGAATGCTCTCGAGCGTATCGACAGGTGAATGTGGGTCGAATAGGTATGCACCAACAGTGCTTATATCGTGATCCATAGAAAAGGGAGGATAAGTCCCTTCTAGCTCCTGTGGGGTCATATGGGCTATTAGACGTCCAGTCCCCTTCCGCATCAGCCCTTCGGCCATAACTTTTCGTGTATTCGTTGTCCTTGTATCCGCGGAATATATAAACGGTAACCTTCCACGTGCATTCTGATGCCATAGGAATTGTGTCATACTCAAGTGGTGGAGGATGGTGGATTGCCTTTGGGCTATTCGCTCGATATCGAGAAGGTGTGCAAACCACAGCTTCGGCTTGATGAAAATTAGCATATCCGGAAAGATCCGACGCGAATACCGTTCGCCATCGATAATGATCCTGACGTGCAGGATCGATGGGGGTAAACTCGAGTCACGATAGAATACATGCAACCGTGCATCAAAACCCGTTTGCCCTAATACTGTGATTTCGTACGGTGGCTCATAGACCGCCCTAATGTTCTGTGAGAAGTCGGGATGGATCACAAAGGAGACCTTCTCGATGAAGGGGGATAGATCTAGACCACAATTCGAATGTAAGAAGAGAGTCCAACAATGCCAGTCCTGATCTCGCCCAATACTCTTTCCAAGACGGAAGCGGACAAACCCATAGCAGATCCCTTTGATGTAGATCGTCGGAATCTCCACATCAAGCCTGGGTTGTGTGGCCGTTATTGGTGGCATTTTTCTAATGTAAAGTTATCGCATTATCAACGACAACACCATTATCGACTTGTTCACCTTCGCCTTCGTCTCCCCCCAAAGGGATTCTGACATACCTTCTTTCCTTCTTCCCTTCTTCATTCGCATAGAAAATGACCGAATCATCGAGAACAACGGACGCTTGTGTCAAGAATGTCTTTTGCCCGCTTGTCCATGGTGTGGACCTCATCATTCCGCCGGAAAGACCGTCCCCATGCGTGGTCGAGGCAAACCCCATCCTTGCAACCATGGCTCACCCACAGAACGCCCTATTAACGAAGAGCGTCAGGTTACCTCTTGAACTTCCAAAGGGTCTTCGGGATGATATCCTCACGATGCCTGACCTTCTACCAGACGCTCGCCAGCTCCGTGGAGCCGAACAGGCTATCCTCTTCTCAATGATGTCCTTGACGGTCTTTGATTGATGGCAAGATGATAACTTGAAGGCTTGCGACTCTTCTTATGAGCGATGGAGGTATATGACAAAGAGAAGAAATATGTTCAACCCACAGGAAAAGACCATCCCGTGCCTTCCAAACATGCCAGTCATCATACATCTGGTTGCTACTGATTCCCTTTCCGGTCCTGTAAAGGTCTCAGTGGTCTGGGATGTCGCCTTCCAAGACACCGAGGTCTCTCTCGGCGAGGTCGTCCTTTGTTCTGAGCCAGTACCACTAACCCTCCCAATAGGTAGTCCCGAGGTCCCTTGGAGCTTGGCCACAAACATCCATTGTCTTCGTTTACGAGCAGAAGGACACAAGGAGGCTACACAGCTCTTCCAGATCGCCTACCTCAACCCGGAGACCGTCGTCCTACGCCCTCTGCCACAGTACGATTGAGTGAAGGTCAGAAAAGCCAGTCAGCAGGATATCAGACTGGGGCGGCATACTTCATCATCGAAAGTCTTTTTTTCCTCCTTTCTCTCTTAAAAGGGAAATGCCAAGTGCTGAGGCCCGCCAGCTCCTCTTCGAAGGCCGCTCGGAGGCTGAGATCGTGAATAGCCTGCTTGCCCCGGCGTTAGACCCCTTGCGGCTCGAGCTCCCCGGGGACTATAGTGCCCTGGAAGCTCACCTCGAAGGATTATTGACAATGATTGATCAATTGGATGTCGAGCTACGAGAGCAACAATACTCCGTGGCTCAAGACCTCATGAACAAGAGGGCCTCCTTGACGCAGCAATCGGAGGTCACCTCAACCCAGATTGAAGGCTTCAAGGACGTGATACAGGTGCTCGCAGACCAGGTGGCTGAGATCGCACGTGTCGCTACGGCGGGTCCAGAGGCTACACAACTTATGACAAACGGGAAGAACATACAGACTGCAACGTTCCTTCTGCAGCTCTTTAATGAGTTCCTTCTCGTTCGTCTTGTTGGAGGGGTCGCCCTCCAGATGGAAATGGCTCCAGTTGCCCGTGGCGTAGGAGTTATAGTCCAGCATAGTGCCTATGCTCAAGCATTGGCCTCTGATACTCTCTTCAAGACAGCTTCCAATGAGAACCCAGAATTCCCAGCGGCCATCACGTATTACCATCCGGAGGCCCTCTGTGTCGGGATCAGTCCGGAACGGGCGGACATGCTCGGGAAACCCGGATATACTAGTCCCATGGGCTTCACCCCTACACCCTTCGATAGAAATGCGCATACAGAGACAGGATTGGCGCTCGAGTACCTAGAGCAGAATACGACGGCCTGCTCAGTGTACGAGTACTCGCCCTTCCTTCCTCCTTCGGTTCGCTATCTCCTCGCTAGTCCCTTCACGCGTCACCAGATGCTTTTGGCACTCAAGTTGCTCATCAGCGCGTTCGACATTCACAATACGCTCTCCATCCCTAGGGCGGATTGTCTCACGCAGAATGCGGATTTGCCTTGGTCTCTATTCTCGCACCCGCAGGTTCGCGAGCGCTTGCCCTTGCCCCTTTCCTCTGAGTACCTGAACTTGGCTACGGAGCAGACCTTGGAGCTCTTACGCGCGCTATACAACTCAATAACATCTGTGTCTTCCATCTTACCACTCCCCCCGGTACATTGTCTCGCCAAACGCCTTTTTGAGCTTGAGGCGGCAGCGAAGCAGATCCAGACGGCAAACGCTGGGAAGGGATTAGAACTTTCCGATGCACGTCGCATTTATAAGAGGTATGGCATCTACATGTCTGATGCTCCCACATTTTTCGACTATACCTCTCGGATGCCAGCAGACTCACAGGAAAACTACGTCTTTGGAAGCTTCTGCCATCGGCATGGCTTGCTCTACGAGCTCTGCTTGGCTCTAGCTCCCAGGAAGCCTCCAAACCTCCTTAAGGCGCGTCGAATCATTATGACGATGGACTTGCTGGGCCTTGGGTCATACGACCTCGTCTTCGAGACGATCGCCTATACATGCATGCGAAGTAATAGAGATGTTCTCGACTCGTTCCTTGGTTCTCCGTTGCTCAAGACTCTCGAAGACATACCTGACGTCTGTGCTGGGTTCGGTTGCACACAGACCCTTTCAGCCACATCTCCAGGAGGCGGTACAGACATACCGTCTCAAACCACCGTTAGCACTCAGAATTGGCTTGATGACATCGCTATACGGGCGAAGGATGCGTTCCCTATGCTTTCACAGTACTTCACTCAAGTCTTCCAACTCGCACGCGGGTTGTTTTGTGTCTGCGTTATGACTCTTCGAGACCCACGCCAACTTATCCTCCAGCTGACGCAGTTCCTGCTGCGCCAGCTCGTACAGGACATCACCGAGCTACTCGCGGCGGCTTGCGAGCAATTTGGAGGGAATGAGGCACAGGTCTCTTTGTTCCTCGTCCGAATCCAGCCAATCATCAAATGCTACATTGAAGAGATGGTCGTTAAGCTTTCTATGATAGACTTCGCCGCCTTGACCGAGGAGTTCGACGCGAATAAGATCTGGGTCAAACAATACCCCCTTGTGTATGGACAGGATTTCCGCTTCTCCTGCCTGGCGGAGGGTGGGCTGAGCTTCAACAATCAACTTGAGGAGGTAATTGCAGACGCAATCTCTGCATCACAGGCCTCTCTCACCCGTACGGCTGGTGCAGGCGTAGGAGGCTTCAATCCGCAACTTCTCGCCCCGATCTTTGCGCCGTTCGGTGGGAATACAAGTAAGAGAAGGTCGGGCCAGACTAGCAGTGCTGCCAATAGCGTCGATAGCTTCTTCTCTGGGCGTGGTGGTCCAAATATAATCCAAGCTATGCTCTACCCCGTTTCAGACGTCCGGACGGGAAACTCCTACTCTTGGTCCTTCTACTTCGGGGCCTCCGACGAGTTTGACGAGATTGATTGGAAGTTTGATGAATATTTTGTCGAACATTATCTGAAAGACAACCCTACACGGGCTTCACAGTTCAGTGACCTCGGAGAGGACTTGAAACGACGCAAGGAACTTTTCCAAAAGATCCGTGAGTTATATACCCATCTCTGCGCGATTTATCGCTGTGTACTAGGCACTCCTCTGACGAAGGGTGCGCCAAAGTCCCAGTCCGAGCCATTAGAGATTGACTTTGATGCACTTACGTTATCTCCCACCGACTTACGCGATACTTTCTCTCGTATGACTCTGACCCTGAAGTCTATTGATCAGTATCGGGCTCCAATATACACGCAGGAAACAACCGCAATGATTCAGGCTCAGTTCAAGTATGCCATCGTCGTCCCTAATCACACTGTCGCTGGGTTCGTCCCGATGCTTCCAGCCTTTATGAGTGTTCCTCTCTTCCTCAATCGTATGCGTTTCGATGGCACGGATAACATCTCCCTTCTCGACCTACTTCAGTCTTTCGAGCAGCGTCAACATGAGTATATCGAGGGTATGAACCGATGCTCGAATGCATCCATCTCCCGAACCATCCGGAAGTTTATTCCCGAGTATTATGGTGCAAGCGACATCCGCGCTCTGACCACCTATATCGTGATGAATTCGCCGTGGCCTTTCATGGACAAGACGTTAGGGAACCCCACAGGTGATGGAATGGACTCATCCTCGGTACTTACCGAAAACTCTCCAAGCTTGTTCACAGGACAGGCATTGGCAACGTCGATCGGTGAGCAGCTCCGTCGAGGGCTGACAGACGAGGTGGATTACACGGTCAGGCAGCTTTTCGCAGATTATTACCAGAACGAGTCCACGTATCTAACGCACCACCTTTCGCAGTCGACGCCTCTTCCCTTTCTGCAATCGCCGCATGCGGCCGTTGACCAGCTTATCCAGAGCTCGTGCCCGAAGGGCGTCTCGCGGACGATGTATAGCAGCACATCCATCATTGTCTACGTCGAACGGATGCGCGGGGTGATACACCGTACCCGGTACATGTACACGAAGATGAACACCTTGCTGGACAAAACCGTGGGTCAGTCCTTTTATAACTATCGTGGCCAGACGTTCCAGAACGTGCAAGCGTTGTTGATTCGCCAGCTAGTTGAGACGCTCTCCGCCCGCTTCGAGTCTTGCGTCCATGACCTCGCGCAGATGTGTCTCGAGGCAAGCGATGGGACGATAACAGATACCGTGATTCGTCATCTGGCTGGAGATCTTGGTCGGGCCACTGGGATGTATGAGGTTCCTCGTCTCATCACTTGCCCTCCTGGGGTGGTCGCTGCCGATTCGTTAAATAAGGAAGGGAAGTTGACGACTGCGTGGACTCGTTATGCAACTGCCTTAGCTATCCCGTACGGTCTTGAAGGGACGATCTCCAGTTCCCAACAGTTGCTTGTCCAGTATCGTATTCGTTCGAACGGTTGTCCAATTGGCTTCGGGGCCGGAACCGGACCTATAGAGGGCTCATGTTTTATCTTAGAGAAGGAGCCAACTGACCCCTATAATAATAGCGTAGCACAGTCAGCCTCTTTCGCCGCGATCAGCCAAGGGCTATATATGCCCCTTTCCGACCTCTGTTTCGAGATCTTCAATGCGACGCTCCAAGGGCTTGAGTGCTTCGTTTCAGTCCTACGGAATGATGTGGGGGCCTTCCACGCAAACGAGGAAGTCGAACAGCTCATCACTCGGGAGATCAACAGCTTGGACCGCGCCGTTGAGAACGTCCTCGACAATCTGCTGCTGTTTTTCGTCGAGCTTACGACGTCCGGTTGTCGTTACCTTCTCAACCGTTATAGACTCCGTAGCTATGCGTTATCTGATGGCCAAGAGGCGCCTCCCACCATAGTGACGACCAATTTCCTTCAGTTCTGTAAGTATCTTCAGACCGATAAGACTCCAACGATGTTAAACCCTTCTACTGGGGCTCCGATCCATACCACGTATTTGGCGGAGCTTTTGACGAACCAGATCACAATACTTAAAGCTGGACCCTATCCGAGTCGATCTGTTGAGCTTGTTGCCACTCGAGTGATTTGTTCATTCATACGCACCTACATTGCGCACCTTTCGAGGCTCCAAATCGCACCAAAGGATATCATCTCTGTCATAGCCGAGATTCGGATCCTGACCGACACTCTTGATGGTATAATCGATACCTTTGAGAGCACGCAAGCTCAAGCAGCCATGCGTGAGGATTTAGTTCTTCTCGAGCTCAGTAAGATGATTCTGGTGACGCCGGTCCTCTCCTTCGACGCGGACCTGACACACACGATTCGGAAGCATATGAAACGGTATAAGGATGAGATCTTGCTTTTGACGCAGGTCTTGGCGCGGATTCACTCCGGGGGGCTCTCGTTCATCAACCAGGGGCAGCAAACAGTGCGTTCCGATCATTACAAGGACTCTAGCTTTAGCTCCGCGATTGATGCTCTATTTAGAGCCATTATGAGTGAATAGAAATATGTTCTCAGGAAGGGTATTATATGTCGCGCCAGGCCGATCTTCGACGTCTTTCTTTGCTCTCTCACGCATTTCAGGGCTTCCTGTACGTCTGGAATGTGTCGAGGTTTCTAAGGGACCAATACGGGAGTCGGGTATAAGATTACTACACTCATTGGGAAATGCGGAGGGCCCATTTACGGCGCCTCTTGAGGTCATTGAAGGACCAAATCATGTCGTGATTTTGATCGAGCATCTCGCAGGTCAACCATTACAATCTTGTGAGAAGATATTCCGAAGTTATAAGGATCCATCTCTAACTCTTCTTAAATTACTCTGCGGGTATGCTAGAGACCTCGCGACCAAACCTAAGTCATCAATGTTACATGCCTTTCTTTGGAACCACACAACTCCGACTACGCTTCAAGTTACAACTACCGGTTCTCTTCGGTTATATCTCGAGCCTGAAGGGCTCTTTTCCTCACTCCCGCAATCAATCAGGCTAATAGGCTCACCGACACAATATTTAGTCCGTCTATTCAGAACACTTCTTACAGTGTTCAAATTCTCAACGTCAAAGACCATATCTTTGCTCGATGAGATGTCTAGAATACCGTCGAAGCTTCAGATCGATGACTTGTGGCATCATTCCATCCTTAAAGGCATCCCCTATCATGTTCAACCCCCTCACTATTCAGCACCGCTCAATATTGTCAATATTGACTCTGAACGCTTTCGACAGAACTTTCATCAATATCTTCGTTGCGTTGGCCGCTTCTCTAAACGGGAATACTTGATCCCATTGCTTCGGACGTTTCTCAACCCCCAGTTTAAGGTTCTTAATCTTGGTCCCTTTCTTCAAGGTGATGAGAGGGTGCTTGAGGCCTACGAACTGGCCATGGAAAACGGGGACTATGGAATACTTGCTATGCTGGGTGGTGCATGCCCTTCTGCTCGTCTATCATTGACGCCATTAATGGAAAGAATTCTTTCAGATGAAGCATGTGTGGACTTAAAGGAGACTGATCGGAACCTCCTTTGGAAGCAAGCCAAGTATGGATACACAGCGCTCATGTTTGCCATCCTAAGAAATCGTATCGGACTATGTCAACAGATCTTACCCTTGGAAGCGAACCTACGGAATAGATGTGAAGAAAGTCCTAGAGATATTGCTCGAAAAGTTGGACTCTTCGAGCTTATGGATCAACTTGATAGGCTTAAACTTGATCCTGATGAAGAAGGAAACACTTCCCTTATCACCGCCGTCCTTAATAACGATCTGGATAGTGCGAGACGGTTCATTTACATGGCAGGTGTGACTAACATTGAGAATCGGTCAGCACTTCTTATAGCCACGATGAAGAAGTTGTACCCACTACTCACCATTTTGGCACCTGCAGAGGCTCATATCGTGCATTCACTCCCCAGTTCATATGGAAGACAAGCCACAAATGGCATGACAGCGCTCCACTGGGCCGTACTCAATAACGACTTGGAGGCCGTACAGTTACTCAAGACATATGGCGCAGGGATAACTACAGGCGCCAACCAGACGTCATTGATGCTTGCCGCTTCCTTAGGCCTCGTAGACATCGCAAAGGAACTCGTTGACCTTGAGAGAGGATTGAGAGATAACAAGGGGCGGACTGCACTCATGGTGGCCGCGTATTCAAACCACCCCGAGGTCATTGACGTGCTCTTGGACTCAGAACAACGACTCGTCGACGAAAACCACTGGAGTGCCTTAGAAATCGCGGTTCGAAGAAACCATCTCGAATGTATCCGAGCTCTTGCACCGGCCGAGGCAAAAGAGTATTATAGGGAGGCGATTGATGCTGTCCACTCGTCAGCCTTCATTCGCTCCTGTGATAAGGATGAAATCATCGCGACGATCCGGGCGCACCTCGATTAGCGAGTTGCTGCGCGCTCCCCCGGAGGACTGGAGGTTATTTCAGCGGATTCGATTGCTGTCCGATCGGTCTGGTCAAGGACCATTGTGCTCTCCAGAGATTCGCACGTTTCCTTTGGTGTCCGGTCATACAGCCTGAGGATGCAAGCGCAGGGGCAGCACTTGAAGATGGAGACAAGGATGATGGCGGAGATCCCGACGACGGCCGAGAGACTGACCGCCCACGCGTCCCAACCGATGTCATAGTCGAGAGGGATGGTTACTGTGCAAGATATTGTCCCATTCACCGATTCGTTCTCTGAGAAGGCGGGTGAGAGTGAGACGTCAAAGACACTATCGCCGTAATTAGTGGAGAAGCATTTTCTGATTTTCTCTATGGCATCCTTTGCCGTGCTCGTCACTGAAAGATTTTTGGTAGCATTTCCTTCATCAGGCATCTTGTAGCTCACAGTCGTCATGAATCGCTGCGCGGGGTACGGGCCATAGTGGATTTGGGTTCCATTGGGGAACGTGTGCGTCGGCCAATGACGTTTGTAGATACTCTTTGCATTACTATACCAGGTGCCATCACTTTCATTCGCGACCTTAAAGACACGTTGGGCAAATGGGAGTCTGAACACGGCAAGGTTATCCTGATATGTAAACTTATCCACATCGGAGTTGGCAGGGCTACGCATCTGTGAGGCAACGCTCCCGAAGAGAGTGGTGGTATAGGAGACGACGCTATAATACTCCGACTTATTTGAGGTCGGCATCTCCAGAGCTATTGTGAACGGAGTCGTATTATCGTATCCACGGAAGAGGATATTAATGTTGACGGCACGAGCGCGCATGGTGAACGTGGCGATATTACGTCTACCGTTAGGCGGGCTAAGGGCGCAGGTCCCGGCGTATGTGCTATTGGTCGCCACACGTTCGCGCGTGTAATTCGTTAGAACCAGACCTTCAGCCAATAAGAAGCCGATTAACCAGAGCATTTTATATCAATCGGGGCAATCCGCGGGAGCATAGTCTGCTAGGAGCCCCTCGATGGCCGTAAGGAGTGCGTCTGCGACGTGGGAGGTGTCTCCAAGAAGGTCCACGACTGTTAGGTGCAACTCGCGTAGGAGGGGATATATGGCTATGCTCTTTAAGCGTTCTTCTCCACTAGGAATGTTACAGAGGAGAAGGATGCAGTCGGCTAGGTCCCCATGAGGTGCCTCAACAACGGGGACGTACATGGACTTGTCAAGAACCTCTATTAACTCCCTTGATAATGCTTCTCGTTCTTCCGGTCGTAATCCCCTTTTCCCCTCGTCGGTCCATTCTTGGCAAGTACGGTCAATCACTAAGGCCGGAAGGAATTGAAGGACGAGCTCACAACATATAGTCAATAGCTCAGTGCTTGTACCAGTTGTTCCTTTTAAGTGTAGGAAGATGTTGCGTAGAAGAGGTGTGAGTGGAGTAGAAGTCACCCCTCCTCTTAATTCGTCTGAGATCTGTCTCGCAAGGCCTTTAGCTTGAACCTCCTTCGCAAGTTCGATTACTATGTCAATGGATAAGGATTTCAATGCAAAACAGTTAGTTAGGAAGTAAATGCAGCCTGGACGAAGAGATGAAGATGGGTTCTGAGCCCACTCGCAGATTACTTTGAAGAGGGAACGAATGTTTGTATTTGAGACGAGATGGTTAGTGAAAGCTTCATGACGAGAAAGGTTGACGAGGATCGTCAAGAATAAGGGTTGCATCTTGTTAGTCACCTCTCTAGTCAAGATATTATGTATCAGGTATGAGATCAACGCCGGAAGATGATTACTATTTGCTATAGTTATGACAGCATTTTCATCCTCACATGCCATACTTAATATCTTGTGGGCCAGCAACGAGCACGTGACATCATGTTCTGTACGTGGGGTTTGAATCATAGTAGTAATGATAGCCTCACAGCAATCAGCCTTGCTTACCTCATCAACCACGGACTCGTGACGGTTCTCCTTCAAGCCACGTAGGATAGCATCGGCCACTTCTTGAGATGGAATGAATGAGCGAAGGGCTATAGAAATGTCTTCCATGTAAGTTTACAAATCCTCAATGTCATTAGTAGCTTGTCTACTTGCAGCTTGTTTATGAGCATCCATCACCTGATCACTCAATCCAAAGGGGTTCTTTGGATTGGAAGTTACATCCTGATCCTTCTTAGACTCAGTAGGAACAATCCCTTCCATCAACATAGCCTTAACCCTCGTCTCAAAATTGTCGGGCTCGAAGTGTTGCATTGGAGGTACTCTGTAGACCTGTCCACGTAAAGATTCATCACACGATAGCCCAGCAGCGTTTGCAACGATCCACTTGTTGATCTCCTGACCCGCTCGCTTCCCAGCTCCAAGAGCCTTGATAGCCGTTGCAGCCCCAGTCCGAATATCCCCACCAGCAAAAACCCCTGGAAGGGACGTGGCGAAATCATCATCGGTAACAATGAGACCGTACTTATTGACTGCCAATTGCTTCGAACTATCCGACAACGTTCTATCGGCACTCTGCCCAATGGCGAGAATGACAAGCTGACAAGCTACAAACTTGAACTCTCCAGGAACTGGGATAATCTCACTATTCTCAACCTCATTGACTTGTCCGCGAACACCCTTAATTCCTGTACAGGTCTCGTTTCCGACGATCTCCACTGGTGTGCAAAGGGTCAGAAACTCCGTCCCTTCTTCACGCGCATGCGCGATCTCCCCTACAAGTGCAGGACTATCTTGAAGTCTACGACGATACATGATACAGGCCTTGACGCCCATACGACAGACGCAACGGGCACAGTCCATTGCGACGTTTCCGGCGCCGATTATTACCACTCGATGGATTCCACGAGCAACGGGGTCAAACCCCGCTGCACGGTCGTAGATATTGGTTAAATTACAGTCTGAGAGGAACTGCTCGGCGAGGATGACACCTGGGAGGTTTTCCCCGGGTATGCCAAGGAACTTCCCTTTCCCAACGCCAATACCTATGTAGATAGCGGCATAGCCTTGCTCCTGCAGCTCGCTAATAGTAGTGTCGCGTCCGACCATCGTATTGTATCTGATCTCTACGGGTCCCCGTCGTGTTAGAAGCATAATTTCATGCTCGATGATGGACTTTGGTAAGCGGAACTTAGGGATTCCGTACGCAAGCACACCTCCGGCGACGTGGCAGGCCTCGAAAATCGTGACTCTATGTCCGACAGAAGAGCATTCCTTTGCGGCCGCTAATCCTGATGGGCCGGATCCAATGACGGCGACCTTATACCCAGTAAGAGTTATCTCGAGAGGGAGTCCATCCTTCTCCTTGATCGCCTCATCCTCAAGATGATTCTCGCGCACATAGTCGGCAACGAACCTTTCAAGCCGGCCAATGGCGACAGGCTCCTTACCCAAGCGACACAGAATGCATCCCGACGCGCCTTCGGCCGCTTGACATTGATTCTCTTGTGGACAGATACGCCCTGTGACAGATGGGCAGCTATGCACGTCCTTGATCAAACGATATGCTCCCAAGAAGTCTGACTCGCGTATTCTACCGATGAACTCCGGTATTGGGACGTGGACGGGACAGCCCTTGACGCACATGGGCTTTCGGCATTGTAGACAACGATGAGCCTCCCGAATTGCTTGCTCCGGAGTGTAACCTAGCTCCACCTGCTTCCAGTTCTTACATCTATACCCGACTGGCTGCATCGGCATTTCCACCTGCGTCGCTGCTGGCTTCTCCTTTGGAGGCGGATGCTTTGTCATTGGCCTGTCAGACTCTTGAGTGTAACTAGAGATTGGGGTTGTGATGCTGTTCCAATCGATGGTATGGGCATTGAACTCGAGACCAGCGGACATGATTCCATGCATGATCGGAGTGTATTGTGGATGGGGTGCATCGCTTTTGGCACGAAAGCTCATGATTTCATCATCATTGGGAGTACCCTCTGAGAAATGAAGGGCTTCGTATATACTGGGAAGAGTACTTTCTATAGAGCTCACATATACATGTGCAGTGCTTAGGACCGCTCCTTCCGCGATGGATAAGCCAAGAGAGGCAAACGTTGAGATCCGATATTGATTTGTCACGCTTGCCACAGATTGCATCAGAGGAACTGTACCGACGGTATAGACAACCGTAATCGGGGGAACCCCAGACTTCCGTCTAAGTGAGTTTTCGATCACGTCTTGAACGACATCAGCTTCGGACCGGAAGGCTTTCTCGGAGTCTTCACTCCCGATAAGAGGGTTACTACAAAGCTTCTTAAAGAGCGGGATCCATGCACGATTTAAAGGAGAGCGTGGTAGAATGACGGGGATGTAGTTGCTCTCCTTAGGGCCTAACATCCGTAACAATGAATATGCAAATGTTAGACCATGGTCACCCGAGACAATAAGGCCGGTCCCTTGTGTTGTTAGGAGATGTGTAGGCTTTCCTGTCGGGCCCAAGATGTCTGCAAAGATAGTCCCGGGGGTGGACATGCAGATGGCCTTTGATTCTGCACTACATGGTTGTCCCACAAAAGAGACATAGCCTAGTTCTCTATCAACAGCGGAGATAGGGAAGACGATGGGGATAGTACCCTGTTCACGACGGACCACAAGGAATTGTCCTGCTTGAGCATCAGCCGCCACAGTCGGTGCAGTACAAGTAAGTTCAATGGCTTCAGGATTATCTAGAAGGAGACGTCGATTCAAGACAGAGAACCAAATCTTAGGGCCCATCTCTTGAGTAGAACCGAAGATAACAGAGCCTGGCCTCGAGAGAGCCAAGTATCCGTCTGGAGTAAGCATTTCTGATACTCTTTTAATCCTTACTGTGAATTTGAAGACATAACGCTAGCCAGAAGTCTGCGTGTCATGGGCGCAAACTAGTTGTCAGGGAAAACGTACGATGAGTCAAGTTAAGGGCCTAACAACAAGGCGTAGTAGGCACCTACTCAATACGCCCAACACGCTCAGCCAGTCCTCCTCTCTTATCCTTTCCCCTCTCTCGGATGCTAAGGAAGGCAAAAATGCCACAGGCTTCAACACTTGGTTGCAAATTGAGCCAATTGCATGCCTTGACCGAAACCCGCGCCGTCACACATGAGGACATAGACAAGATAGCACGGCCGGAGGAGGCACGGCGGAAGGCGAGTAGTCGGCTGTTAGAAGAGGGGGAGGCTTCGACCTTCCGTCCCATGCGCGCGGCCATGTGCGCCGTGACCACTTATGCTCGTGAGACAGCGATCTCGATCCTTCCGACCTGGGAACCTCCAACCCTCGAGGAGGCAATGGCACATATCGGACTCACAGATTTCATGCGTGCATTGTCCTTAACATATGTTAAAGACCCCTCTTTAGGTACCATTCACGCCCATAAGACGATAATGGATGGCTTCATCCGTGATCAAAGAACTAGAGCCCCTTGTGATCCACATGTCCTTCAAACCCCCTCGGCCGAGCATGGGGACCATCCAATCTCTACCCTAGGTGAGGATCAATTGAAAACGCTATCTGTCAAGGGTCGGGTGATCTACTATACGTTCACCGTTGAAGACTGGAACTTCAACGAATTACATTACCAGGAGTGTCTTTACGAGTACACTAACGCTCCCTCCAGTTGGCTCGTCCCGTTGGATGCATCGGAACTCGACCCACATGCCGGTTGTGCCATTCCCTTCCCATGGTTTGATATCTATCCACGGTTTCTCGTCCTTCTGACGCTAGCCAGCCTGAATGTACGTCTATCCGAACGGATGTACGCGTTCTTCCTGTCGCCACGCGTCGTTGATATGGTTGAGGTCCTCTTTTGGTTAATCCATGGAATCGTCTTTGCACCCACCCAAACATCTACTCCTTCTTCAGAAGTGATGAAGAATCTATTCCGTGACAAGTATCGGCCGGAGCTTTTCGAGCCATCGAACCTCCCTGAAGGCCTTGAGGAGGACGTCTATGAGGATGTGGCTACTGAGACGATGGGAGGATTAATCTCATCAAAGATGATGTCTATGAGCGTCACACAAAGCACATCGCACCACGCAACACAGCCCATTATTGGGGCTGATGGGAGACTGCGCCGACGAGTCCTTCGTCTTCCACCTCATCTACGACCCATGCAACACAATCTTTCATCGCAGGAATATTTGAGGAACCGGTTCGCTGACGACTTTGCAGCCATTGAGCGGAACTGGCTCGGCTGTCGTTCCGTGGAGAAAGAACGCATCAGCGAGTTGCTTCCTTATATCATCTGCTCGGCAACAATCCGGGGTCTTTTTCGGATCTTCCCGGCCTATGCCCAGACATTTAGTCCGAAGTTCTGCATTTCTGTGTACGAGAACATCATCTATTACTTAACTGGAATACATGCGTATACGGACTTCATCCAAGACCTTAGGAAGCGGTACTTCCGCACAGAATCGTATCACGTGAGTTCCCTTCTCAGTTACTTCCGGCCTGGCACCGAGACCTATATTGGAGCCCATCTCATTGATGGTCAGCTAGACATACAGCCTACAAGCGCGTACTCAACCTATAATAGCATGCGGAAGCTTCTAGCCGGACGCTATCGAGACCTGACCCGTAACCTGGTCCTGGATACCCTTCTACACGATATCCAGGTTGCTAAGGAAGAGGCTAAGCTCAATAGTTATAATTCAGAGATGCAGATGAAGAACCTCGAGTTCAGGCCGATCGAGTACGACCTCGTCCTTTTCCCTGAGGTCACGAAGCCTTCTCCCATCAACTTCGGCGTGTCTCAGTCCATGTCTAGGAATACCTTCTCCTTAAATACCTCGAAAGCCAGCAGTCCACGGCGTTCGGACAGTATCAAGTCGACCATTATTCCAACGTCTCCTACCATTACTGATTTCGGTCGCAAAAGCATCACTCAGGTCGACTTATTTACTAATATGTCTGTTTCCGCCACACCCAAGAACTCCGTGGCCTTAGGAGCTCACCAGCTAGAAGTGGAACAGGTGGTGGACACCACATTAAAGGCCATGTCTCCTACTAAGCCTCCTATGGCACCCGAGCCTTTTGTCATCAAGGATAATAGGGCAAAGGTATTACGTGCCACCTTGCCACAGCTTGACTCGGTTTACGATACAGTCCGAAGGGTGAAAGGCGTTGTCTCCTTACCAGAGCTGAAAAGACCAGTACGAGCACGAAGTCCAGTCAACTCCGAGGTAGATTCGGAAGTCGCGTTGGAACGGGCACGAGCCTTTGGAGTGGTTCCCTTAGAGCCGGTCCCCGACGTCAAAGATACTCTCTCTCAGAATGTGATTAACGAAGTCTTAGAGGCCACGAAGGAGGAGACAAGCGCCTCAACCCATGCGCAGCTTGTCGAAACTCTCATAGCGAAGTGTCATCATGGAGCCTCAAGCGTTTCGATTGACAACACCTTTCTTATCCGACTTGACCCGAAGTTACAGCCATCAACGAAACCAACCATTGAAGGCGTCATAGGGAATGAAATAGTCACCTCCAACGACATTGTCCTTGTCGAGAACGACGAGACGTATACCAACCACGTCAATACTGCTCTTCAAGATGCCATACATCAGCCACAAAGAAAGGCCTCTCTATCACCTCACCCAAAGGCGCCTAGTCCGAATCGCCAGGTCTCAAAAACCGTGAGGCATGCGGAAGAGGTCATTAGTATGCTTCCACGCACATCAGATATTACGCATAAGGACACGATAGAAAAACTTCTTGGTAATCCACTAGGAACATCCGGCCAAAAGATCTCGACTGTCCGTATCACCCCCGTTATGGAGCGCTATCTGACCATCACTGGCGCACCTTCCCCTGTTGATTTCTCCACATATATCCGAGATACGACCTACATTGACCCCACGCTTGGGAAATCTGATACGCGTCGTCGAGTCGAGAACCATCACGCTGGAAAGCTTACACCGGTCAGAGGTGTGGCTGTTGATCGGGAAATAGGAGTGGTACGACGGACTCGGAATGATCCATGGTCTAGGAAAGATGTTATTGATAAGGCCGCTACGGATATGCAAGTACTTGAGGGTAGCTCTCCAGACCCATCGTCGTCTCCCGAGCTTTCGCAACGACAGAGTCCAAATAATTTCCATCTGCAATATAAAGAAGCTAAGCAGCGCCTTCATAGCCAGGCTCTTGAGTGCGAAAAGAAGCACAAGGCCGAAATGGCGGAGCTTGAGGTCCAAAAACAGCTCTTCCTGAACCGGAATCTGAAGGGACAAGCAATGCGTGCCGCAGCTCTTGCTAGAGCTCTTGCCGAGGGTGAGAGTCAAGATAAGAAGGATGGAGAAACGACCTTCCTCTCATACTTCAGCAGAGGGACGACAACCTCTGCGTTCTTAGAGTTCAAGGCTGCTCTCAAGAAAGACATTGATGATATCGAGCATGCAGATCATTTGGCACGTCGGATCCTGGCACGAGAAGAATATCACAAGCATCACATGAACGGAGTTCCTTCTGTTCCCGTCGAGGACAATAAGCGGCGACAGAACAACCCGATCCTACGCCGAGAGGGCGTGAAGAGATCCTCTACTGCTGGAGCTGAGTCCTGTCAGGATGTGGATCGGGACCGAGAACGGGAACGCTTTGGCTCAGAATTCACCCATTCGGAGATAGAGCATGACTCAGAACTCTCTCTTCATGCGAGTAGGCATTCTCCAAGTCCTATCCTGCGGAGACGCGAATCGGTCTCGTTATCAACGTTATAGTTTACTGATGCATGTCGTGCGTCTCCAATTGTGCACCACGAGTGATACGAGATGACCCAGACATATCAGGCCCTTGAGTGATTGGGGATCCATTGTGTGTGCTATCATATACCTTCGCTTGAGGGAAGACGGAACGTGCTGCCTCTAGCTCGGCATCCTTGTTAATTAGTGGACGGCTAGGCATGGGGTCACATTGTGTGAAGAGCTCTCCATCTTCAGCATCATCATGCTGTCGATCCGAGAGGCCAGAAGAGTCGAGAGGGGCGTTGTAGGTAACCAGTCTATATTGCTCAGTTGTCATGGGAGTCTCAGCGAAGATGTTACTCGTATCGGTGAGTGGGTATAAGAGAAGGAAGAGAGTAACGAAGAATGGGACTTGTGGATCAGAGTACAAGGTATGAACCTCGGCGTTACTCAGAAAGATACGAACGGGATATGGGGCAAGTGTTGAAACATCCATACGAATGATCAATTGAGGAAGCGTGGCAAGAGCAGAGGAGGATGGGAGGAATGAGCTTGTCACGTCGCTGAAGATCCAGGACGTGTCTTGAGTACTGACGAGAAGGAAACGATGGACGTGGAGCGTTCCCTCATACATCGTACATAAAATGATGATATTGTTAAACCAAAGGATGAAGGGTGCATGTGCAACATGATAGTTTGGCCGAGCACCAGTGACACGTTCTATAGCCCAGCCTCTACAACGAAGTAAGCCTCCGTCGAGTGCCAAGATACATGGGGGTTGACAGGACCCTTTCACGTCGGCCCAAATATATCCAGTCACTGGGCTATAAAACCAACGAAGTGCTTGGAGTTGTTCCGGAGTAGCTGGAGTGACGAGCTTCGAAAACTTGTTTATCGACTCCCTATGCCTTTTGAGCGCATCCTGATTAAACGCGGAGGCGAACTTGGAGTAGTCCATACGAATAGAAATCGTCTCGCCCGGGGCCCTACGCCCTGCAAAGGCGCGGGAGGCCTGCATAATGTGCTGGCTTGATATATTGTCAATAACCTCGTAACAGACGCCCAGGATGTGCCAGGCATGCTGCGGAACCATTAGGTCCATGTAAGGCGTTCCAGCGGTGGCGATGTACTGCATTGCCCGCTGGTATCCGTCTAGAAACTCCTCTGTCGTAGTTAGGTCGGCAAAGTGCTCACCCCATTGCTGAAGTAGACGGGTCTCAATACTTGATAAGAAGACGACGAAGATGAGGCGGCTTGCACGTCTGAGTTGCTCATTCGCCCCGAAAATGTGGAGGTTGTGTCCAAAGTAAGCGAAGATTTCATTATTACGGTGCAGTTCAGCATCGTCAAGTCCTCCCGCACCTCCAAGGGTGGAGTCTGTCGCATTTGATTCATGTTCGCTTCCCATAATCTGCTCTGCCGCAGAGACGACTGTGTCAATGAGGGCATCTGCGTCAGGAGGAAGGACTAGCGCATCCAAGATGAGCATGTCAGCGGCCGCAGACTTGATCAACTCAAGGTCAGTCTCGGTGACCGTGTCGGCGATACAGGCGGAAGTGATGGCTTGAGATGCAGTGTATATTCGTAATTTCCGAGAGAGGTAAACACCAACGTTTGTCGCATACCAAAGAAGCATTCGATATAGGTCTATGATCGTAAGACCCGAGGCCCGTTGTACTTTGTACTCGAAATAGGTCTTACAATGGAGAAGTACTGCCTCACCATCAACGGGATGATCCGGTTGAAGGAGATAACTATTTGGATAATCCTCAGCTCGTTGATGAAGGTCATTTCCGTTGGAATCATCAGGAGCGTCATCAAGAAGTGGGCGTTCAATCGCAAGGATATATTCGGCTAACCAGAGCATCTCTCCATAGCAATTACGTGCCTTCTCATACTCCTGAAGTAACTCGAGGCGGGCATGCATAGAATATTTGTCAATGATATCCTGAGGAGGATGAGGAACCCCAATTGCCGTTGGATCTAGGTCCTTCGGTAAGATAACGGCAAGCTTCTCCAGAAATTCATCAGTACCACCAAACGGGTCAGCGAAATCGTAAAGCACGAGAGCTTGGGAGTGCCTCTTATATAATGACAGAACATAGCCTCGAAGAATCCGTCTTCGGACTTGAGCGGCCTCATCTGTCATTTGTAATTTGCTTGGTAGATTGAAGCGCAGTGCATAGCGTGAGCGTCCAGCTCGAGCTAAGGTATCCTCACTGGCATAGCTTGGACAAAGTAACTCCCATGTGTTAAGTTGAGGATTCTGATAACGTTCGGGGTCTGTGAAGCAGAAGCGAACTAGATTGATCGCATAAAGAATTCCACACTCGTGGATCTGTGCTAGTTCGTCAGGAAGCTCACGTTCCGCATAATCTGTACTCAAGTCCGAATCTTGTGTTGGGCGTTCAGATGAATCATCATCCTCATGGTATCGCTCTTCAATCATCGCCAAGTGCTTATTGTTCAGCTTGGTGACCTGGGCACGCCTCCGCTCTAACTTATTTAGAAAACGACACTTCTTTGTCGTATGTCCTTTCTCGATCGTCCCAGAACCTGGAGTACTTGTCGTTCCAAGGCTTGCCGCCACGGCTTGATCAAGAGAGTGCATGGAGGCAACGCCGTGGAGATGCTTCCCAGATGGTGGTAAGGCCGAAGTGGTTTCGGTATCGGCTGGTCTCTTTCCAGAGGTGAAGGTATGGTGTGCGGATAAGTTACTAATGTCGACCTCTGCTGGATGCTCTTCCTCGTCACTTTCTTGCAGGTCGTATGGAACTAACTGATAAAAGTTATCTGAAAGCTCAAAGCTATCAGAGGAGGGACCTTCTCCTGGATTCCCACCGGATCCAGGATTATTTGATGCTTGACGATCACTTGTTACATCGTCGACTCCAGTATCATCACGGTAGTGGTAATCGTGCACAAAGTAAAGGGGTTCTCCGTCGGCATCAAGGGCAAGGCTGGTATCCGTGGTGTGGGTCTCAACGCTTTGATAACGAGCCGTAGAACTCCGACTTGATTCCTCCGATATCTCTCCACGACTATGTCTAGAGCGTCGTACACGAACGGTTGTTGCTGTCCGTTCAATGTTTTCGTCGATGGCATAAAAGATCCGATCACGTTCAACAAAAGGGCTAATTGTATAGAGGCAATCCTTAGGCGGGATGACACCAAGGAACGCAGCAAGAGCACTTCCCCAATGCTTTGATCCAATTTCTGAGGGGTAGATGCGTCGAGTAGTTCCATCTCGTAATGCTAAGTTTAAGGGTCTAGCTCGCACTCCAATGCTCACTGGGTTGATAACATTGTGTACGTCATCGCCGTCAAGCGTCGAAATCTCATCTATCTCGTTCGGGCAACACCGAAGGACTTCAGACCCGTCGTCCGCAAGGATAAGTAAGATCTCGTTTGTGATGATCAAGCGAAACTCCTTCCTACCTATAATTGGGCCGGGCATCTCAATAATAGCCATGATTAGAAGCCTACTCGACTCCAAGGAGGCGATCTGAGAGGGCGTAAGGATCGGGTCGCTCTTAAAGGCTGGATATAAGTATGGTGGGATCCCCCCAGGTGCACAATAGCCTACTTCTATAATAGGCAACTGGCCGGTATAAATCCGTGGATCTGGCCAACCTTGTGGGGCGGACTTGATGGCATCCATCTCTCGCTCTATTCGTTGTTGAATCCCTCCAGGACGTGCTTGAAGCTCTCTTGTGGCAATGGTCTTTTCGAAAGTCCATACCACAAGGAAATTGAAAAGCTTATCGATCTGTGCGGGATCCGGATGCAAATAAACATCGGTGCCTGATGGAGTCACGATCCCTAACCCCGGTAAGAAGCGTGGCCCACAAGCAAAAGAAAGAGACGAGATCGCCGACTTAAGAACAGTTCCCGTCTTCTTGACGAGTCGGTCGCTTCCTGCACGGCTATACTTAAGAAAGAGCGTTGAGGTCACTATCAAATAACGCGGAACCCCAAGGCCTTTGTTCCGATGTTGTTTGAAGAACCAACCCTGAAAGAGGATGGGTTCATCTTCATGATACTCGATGTCCAGAGGTGCGGGGGGGAGTCTTTGCCGTCCCGCCTGTAACGCTGCAGACCACATTTTTTGTGCGAGATGGCAGTGAACTACGAAACCAGTGGGACCCTAACGACGATTATCACTATCAGCCTCTTCGCACTCCTTTATGCCGGGACCATCCAGTATCGCTACATGAAGAGGAAGCTCGCGGCGCGGCCTTCGAAAACCCGGGTCTTCCGCTTTCCTGCAGACTATCCTATGAGTTGTTCTAGACAGCGCTTACGGAAGAGCATAATTGATGGCCTTCCAGCCCGGTACATGGGAGTTGATCTTGATACACGCTCCACTGAACCATACATTAGTCGTCGTGATGCTCTCTTAAGCGATATGACCGACCCCTCTTTACAGCTGGGTTATACGACACGGGACTTAACCGAGGAGGAGTATGAAGAAGGTCTTCGTTTATGTCGAAGGTGAAGGAGTGGATGTTCTCAAATGAGAGGAAAGGCGTCTACTTTACTGTGCCGAATACTACTTTTCAAAGGGAAGTGGCTCTTCATAAAGGTGAGTGAGAACTTAAAAGAATCGAGTTCGCGGATAAAAGTGAGTGTGTACTGTAAAAGACGCAAAGAAGTCAATTAGTATTAATAGGAAGCATATCTTATCCCTCCCTTTTCTCTCCTCTTTCAATAAAAGAGAGAGATACGATACAAGAGTTACCAAAATCACAATGACAAACACGATCAGCATTAAAGCTCGTAGTTGGAGTTCTTCATAGGGTTCTTCCTACAGCTCATCTCTATATAGGCTCGATTCCAGTTCCTTCTCTTCACGCTTATCTCTTTTATTCTCGCAGCAATAGAGTCCAACCGACGTCAGAAGTAAAGTACCGATTAGGATAGATGCACATGTCAGAAGAGCGATCTGTGTCAGGTTTGCGGCTGGAAGATATGCCTTTATGATCCAACTTTTAGGTGCATCTACTGGATATTGAAAGATTTCGATGAAGGAGTTTGGAACTACACCACTCCAGGAGTTATAACAATCCCGTTGGCGTTCACCAAAGATGTTTCCGGCATAGACCGCTTCAATGTATTGTGAAATGTCACTAATACCCCAAAAGAGATATGGAGTCTCTAACGGGTTGTAAGTTAATGAAGCAAGCTGGGTTCCTACTCCAACGACCTTATTGAAGAGGTCACTTGTCACATACTTGAAAGTAATTCCTGGGACGATTGTTGATGAGGAGATAAAACTCCACGAAGGAGTTGCATACCCACAAGATTCAATACAGAGATCATTCAGTCCTCGCGCAAATAGCCCATAGCCTTTTGGGACCTGCGATGATTCAAGGATGATGGTATTAGTCTTATTATTTAAGAAGAGTAAGAAATTCCCTCGATATAATAGATCTATAAAGGCACCGACATGGATATCGACATTCTCCTCATCAGGAATATCATTCAACGTGATAGAAGTCGGATAAAACCGCTCCTTATTGGTCGCTGATGGTTGTATGTATTTGGGACAGCCAAGTACGTAATCGGGTGTTACTTCAAGAACACCTTCTTCTCCATTCTCACATGGGCTCAAGTTCATCATAACCATCATCGTTTTTGAACCATCGGTCAATGGAACAAGCATAGTGGGTCGTCGAGTACGACTTTTGTCAAGAATTGAAATCCTCACCACCTCTGGGACTTGTCCTAACGCCACCTTCCAGTTATCACCCGTAAAGATCTTCATGATGTTGATAATCACCACATCCTCAGGATCTGCATTAAAGGTATAATCCAAGTCTGGAGTACACATCTCTCCGAGCGTTCTACATGTGCTTCCTGCATTATCTGCCCAACATACCTTCATCTGCTCGTTATATAGGATGTGAATGCTATTCTCCTCTATACAATCCTTCCCACGACAGACTGGATAGACAATATCAATGGCTCCGTTCCCGTTGACGTCAAAGAAGGTTAAAGCACCAACTCCACTTCCAAGAAGAAAACTATGCTCCTCATCTAAGACATACGGGGTATGCTGGCTTGTTGATGTGAACGTGATGTGTAGCATGTCTAAGAACTCGCAGATCGCGTCCCCCGTATACGGCAAAAAAGAGTTCGTATTGACACTGTTGTAAGCCTCAGTAATCGTACTTTGTTGCTCCATATAGTTCAAATCCTGACTAATGACACTACATGGCCTAGAGACCTTCACCGCAATCTGTGCAACACAACCTCCTTCGAGGTCGATTTGTGAGACGTCCATGGGGAAGGAAAGACTAGCATTGGGATCAGTAAGCGCATAAAGAGATGTGGTACTAAAGCACTCATCCACGGCGCCATTAATACAGTCAATAATGACGTCCTCGTCGTTATAATTTGCAAGGGTGTTGATAAATACACTGAGAGTTTTGTTATCAGATGGATACACAAGGTCTGGAGCATCGACATATTTATTGATCATCATTGGGATAGGAGGCTCATAGGTGTTATGAAGCTTGACCGGTGCATAGAAACGATAGTTCCCTTCATCTGGATAGGTTTTTGCGGTGATCTTTGATCCAAACTTGCTATTTTCCTCACCAACTGATAGATAAAGCAGGTTGACCACCTCTTCTGTCACCCTAGCATTATGGATAGTATCCGTGGCCAATGACACTAGAAGATCCACCTTTCCATTACGTGAGAAGTCTAAAGCCTTGATAGAGATGATCTTATGATTATTGAGTCCCGTAACATGTTCCTGGGGACAGATAGGCCCAACCAACAGCTCCATTGCGGCTAGAGGATTTGAGAGGTTCCCACTTGTTGGACCAGTATTATTGTAGATCAAGAAGCACGCCTTATTGGCGTCGAGCGTGATCAGGTCTGGAACCCGTGTATTCGTGACGTCTGCTAGGGCGGCGACCGTCGGGTTCTCGGGGAGGAGGGAGACGGCCGTATAGGCGGCAAGGGAGACACATATGAAGGGAATCATTTTTTGCTTCCACATGGACGTCTTTCTATGCTACAACCAGCTTTCGACGATTATTCCACAGGTGAGTAGCAAGCTCGAGCAGCTACACGCCGCCATTGAGCGGAGGGACCACTACGGGCTCATCTCCCTTGTCGCGATGCATACCCGTTCTCAGCTGGTCATGTTACGCTTGAAGTATCAAGCACGGTATGGAGTTCAAGTCTTCGACGAGAGGGCATTTAAGCACTCGAGCTTCGGAGGTTTATCTGTCTCAGGGTCGCGTGTAATTAATGACGAGCGTAGTATATATGAAAGCGGTGGTGGCGAAGGAGGTGAAGGTGGTGACGAAGGATGTACCATCATCCCAGCAAGCCAGCTGTATGGAGAGCTCCTTCGTGGGTACTTCACCAGTACTGCCTACTATGGTGCCGAATGTATTTACAATTCGTTGTATGAGTGCGAGGATGATCCTGACTTCTACTTGATCGTCGAGACCCTTTGTTCCGCTTATGACTCTACCGTGGTCCAAATCATTGATGCCTATAAGGTTCTTGCTGGGGGTCGTCAATCCTTAGTTGACGACATTCGCGGCTTTCTCAGTAAGAATGTTGCCCTATACACGATGTTAGAAGCATTATTGACCAGTGCGGAGTACCGTTGCAGATACCTCTCCAAGGACGTCGGAGATGATAGTTTAGTCACCGATGAGCATATTCTTCAAAAGGCAAAGCTCCTACAAGACGCAACAAACGGTTTTGTAAGCCCAGAAGCCACGTTCCAAGAGATCATCCTTCTTTCCTCACCTAGAACCCTTCGTCTCATTGACCAGAAGTTCCGCGAGTTGGCTCGTACCTCTCTTGAAGAAGCTTTAGGAGAACGTTTCGCAGGTATCACTAAGTATGCTTTGAGGCTGCGTCTCATCTTCGCACTTGACCCAAAACGCTGTTACGCCACCATCCTCCATTCTGCAATCACCGAGAATCGTGATAGTAGTATTCTAGCAACCTTTCTCAATAGTACCACATGCATGTCTGAGGTTGATGAGCAATATTGCCTCCTAGCCGGCCGACCACTCCGCCCGGCACTCCGCCGTCTCTTCACAGGCCGGGCACGCGCCCTGGCGCTCGCAATCTTCGACGAGTGTTGTCGACGCGAGTCTCAGATCGGAGAAGAAATAGCATAATGCCTCCTCGCCGGGTGCGGCTTTCTCACAAGCAGAAGGCGGAGCAGCTCAAGGCACGGCGGCAAGCGCAACAGGACAAGCAGTCGGAGCCTGGTGGCGGCTCAAAGGCATCTGTGCCACCCTCTGAAGAGGCACGTCTAGATCCCTCCCACTTCTTTCTTCGTTTCATCAATGACTCGGATGCCACGGTTGCACGCCATAAGGAGACGGCGTATGAACCCTTTGACTTCGAACATCCGATGTTTCAACTCGAGCAACAGGTCTATATCTCGCCGGAGAATTGCCCTGATCTTCCACGTAGGCCACCCGGCGTACGTTCGATGACACGGGAGCAACTCGAAGAGGCCGAGCGTGCTGTTTTTGACGCCTATTTCAGAGGGATCTCTCCTTGTCTTGATTCCGTCGCGGTGGAATATTGCACTTTTGAGTGCAACCCGAATGTTTATCGGCACGTCTGGCGTGTCACAGAGCGTTCCCAGGTCATGTGCATTGTTGCCGATGCTCGGTTCCCATTGGCTCACATGCCTGTCAGTATTCTGCGTTATGCGTACGCCAATAATCGACCCGTCATCATTGTCCTTAGCAAGGCCGATCTTGTGAGCGCAGACGACGTTGCGGCATGGATGGAGTTCTTCAAGAAGTATACGACCTCAGTCCTTGGGGAGGATCGGGCGGTGATACTTGCATGTAGTCCTAAGGAATTGAAGGAGGATGGGGACGCACGACAACGTTTTCTTGAAGAGTTCATCACGGCCGCACGTCGCCTTGGAGGGATTTCTGCACCGGAGCTCATCACCGTGGGCTTCTTTGGTCAACCATCTGTGGGGAAGAGCAGTCTGATGAATGGTCTTTATGGGAAGAAGATCGTTAGCGTAAAGCTCACGCCTGGACATACAAAGCATCTTCAAACTTATTACATGATGCTCGAGGGTATCGTCTCGGGGGAGACAAATCGTTCCTTTATGCTATGCGACTGTCCAGGGCTTGTCTTCCCCGTCCGAGGCTCACCACGGCCCCTTCAAGTTATCACGGGGGTGTTCCCCCTAGCTCGAGTGCGTGAGTACGTTAGTCCTCTTCGAACACTAGTGGAACACTTCCCCACCGTCCGTGAGGCCCTTGATGACCGACTGAAGCTTACTATGCTATGGAATCGATATCCGGAGATCGATGAAAGACTTCCACAGTCACCTGGAGATTACCTCGATCTCTTCGGGTATTTGTGGGGATATTTCGTAAAAGGGAATACACCAAACATGCATAAGGCTGGTCTGGATCTGTTTCGGCTCGTGGTTGAAGGAAGCATCTCTTATTCCCTTAAACCCGCTGAGAACTTGGAGTTTAATCTGGAGCATTGTAGAGATAATATACCACAGCCGTATGCTGACAGTGACGATAACGTTCATCATGATGAGGAGGAAGGAGCGGACGATATCGATGGTTCTGAGGGCTCTGAACCATCTGTTGAGGAGTGTAATGAGTGATAGCTGGGAGGGAGAGAGAGGGAGGTCAAGATATCAAGAGGAATGCTTCCCCTTGTGCTCTTTGTGTTGCAAGTCTTCCAGAGTCATATCTCCTTCAGTTTCAATTGCATCTGTGATGGGGGTACGTCTAGATTTAAGGATGATGGAGCCAACAATACGACGAGTATGTGTTTGCACAGCTGGCCTTGCCAATAAGGGTGTGATTCGACCTTCTATTGAACCTTTATTGAGCCCCGTTTCTAAGAACGACAAAAAGGGTGAAATGATAGTGAAAGATAAGGTGTGTAAGGGCCGATGAAAGTTTGAAGGCGTATAACGCAAACGCGTCGAGAATTCGGTACACTGTTCAGCGCGCGGTGCATCGTTTGAAATCTGATCACATAGAACTGTTATTAAACAAAGACGAAAGTCTGGATATGTTGAGGAGATGGGGATGATGGGTTGACATACCACTTGAAAGGGGCCACATAGGAAGGTTGATGGATGGACTAATTCATGTGAATCAGTTGGATCTGAACCTGAGCTTAAATTCTCCCTTCCTATTTGAGCGCTAATATTAGCAAGGACACATAGTTCCTTGCATAGCTCCGGGTCATAACTGAGCACTCTATTGAGAGAGGAACCATGTATATCAAGAATGAGACTAGGACTAGGACGAGTGATCGTATTACTCGATAGCCCAATGAATGCGATACCAAAGGAGGGTACAGCACTCATGAATAAAAGACATGCTTCGGATAAATCATTCTCGTCATATTGCAAAGGTCCTTCTTGGCCAAGGAAAAGGCTTTTCGCCATCATTCTGAAATAGAGCAAATCATTATGATTAAGATGTGGTGCCATTTTAGCATATAGCGATTGGCACTTATAAAACCTATCTTCCGTCTTATCCGTCAAAGGCTCGGTCCCTATTCCATGGACTCCCGATTGCTTCTCCAACAATCCGGCAAGATGATCGAGGTAATCAAGGGAGTCCAAGATGTATGCCCCCGATTGGTGATGTATTATTGACAGGGTTAACTGTAAACGAACAAGAACCTTTGAGACGACTTCTGAAGATGGTTTCGACTCCTTCAAGCCGTAGAGAATAGCGCCGCAGAGATGCCCAATGGATAGCGTTATAGCGTAATACCCACGTACTGGGATGATTGAAAGCCTAGTTTCCCCTGTTAGAAGCAAGAACGTGATGCAACGTGTGATTGGAATGAAAGTGTCTGCTTCAAGGGTACGTTCATGTTCCGGTGTAACTGCCACTTGAAGGATATATCCATGTTGAGTAAACAGAAGAGCGACCAGTCCATTCCCATTACCGCTCCCGCTCATTGTAAAAGGAGGTGCGTTCACACTAATGCGATTTTAGCAGTCCTATTAAAGCGGCACTCTTCAAACGTTTGGATGGATCTGGTGATAACAATTGAGTCAGTATTGGGGAGAGAATAGGATAGTCGGCTAGGTTTAAGGGAAGTTCCACCTGGTGCGGCCTATATGAATGTCCAGTACATAATTCATATAGAAGAACCCCAAGTGCCCACATGTCCGTAGAAGGGGTTGGCGTGTTCGACTCGTGAAGCTCTGGTGCCACATATGCACGATACTTATGTGGCGTATGTTCAAGAATAGACCAACCAGTATGTACCTCACGTCCAATACCCAGCGTTACTAATTTGATCATCCCATCATCAGTAAGGCACAGATTAGTTGGATTAATGGCGCCATGGAAGAGGACTGAAGAGGAGTTCGCGGTCTCGTCTTCAAAACGATACGTCGTCTCGTGCATGACGGCTAAGGCCTCACATAACTGTTCAACGGCCGTTATTATTCGTCCCTCGGGCAGTGGTTCTTTAGATAGACCATTAATAAGCTCGATCACCCCTTCTGAAGCATTGTGCTCCTGGATAAGATAATATGCCCGTGCCTGTGTGTCATGAATGACCTCTACCACACGCGTTAGGCCCGGGTGCTTGAAACACCTTGCCAATCGTACCTCCTGCTCAAGTAAAGCTAATTGTCTTGTAGCATATGCGGAGTACTCTATAGCACGCATCTGGAAGAGCTTCCCATCTAGCTTCCGGACAACGGTATATAGGAGGCCAAAGGGGACATCGCCAGAGCATGATCGGATATCATAAAGAGCTTCCAAACGTCGGTCCGCCATCTTTTTACTACCCCATTACTCTAGACGCCTCAGCAGTGCCTCTGCACGCTCAATGCACACCTCCAACTGCTCCAGATAGTACTCCCGTGATAACCTCAAGGTTGATGATGGTTCATGTGACTTCGATAATTCTGGATCGTAGTTTGCACTACATATGGTATATAACGAAGACTCTTCATCCTGTGACGTTATTGAGAGTATGGAACTCTGCAGATCCAACTTATTCGACGCATTCCTTGTAACCTGTTTATGAGCCGAAATAGCATCATCATCACTTTCAGATCCACTCTCGAGAGAATGAGCTCGAGGCTCGAAGAGGTCATGTCCATGGTTTTCCAAGCGTCCACCTCCATGAACTCCTGGCTCTGTGTACAAAAGAGAATCTATATCCTTCCGGATTAAGCCTAATGCCAATCTGACGTTAGATCCTCTCTGTTGAGAGCCTTCAACGAGAGTAGTGAGCATCTCTGTAGATCCAAATCGTTGAGGTGTTGTGAAGTGATCTCCTCGTTCTCCTTGCAGGATATCCGAGAGACACTTCCGTCGATATGTATTGATTCGTTCTTTCTTTAACAAGTAGTATCCCAACTCGACTTGTTGGTCCAGGAAGGCTGCCAAACGAAGCTGCTGTGCTGTACTCTTTGCATCGATACTCGCCCCTTGAATGCTATGGAAGATAAGAATTGATGGCCTATCGTCTGAAGCCTCAATGGATGAAGCCGTATCACTTCTGCTTATATCATTTTGAGATGACCTTCTCACTTCGGTTCCAATCCTTTGTGGTTCACCCCCCTCCTTTATCAAGTCTGGCATATGACCAACTAAGATACGGGTAAGAAAGTGAGCTTTCGCCGCCAATAGCGTCTTCTCACCCTTATGGAGAGACGAAATGAGGGTTTTGAGTGCGGATAGGGCTTGCAAGCTCGTTTGCATCTGTGGAGCGGCTGTGAAGCCTTCTAAGGGAGTATGCATCGTACAGGTACAACAGTCGACGAAAATAATACAGGAGTTACCCCGTGCGGGGCCCAAGTAAAGGATGGTCACCGTGGGTCCACAGGCGTCGAGTGCAAGGGTATAGTCGTTCAATCCGACACGCTTCCGGATGGTGGAAAGGGTTGGGCTGGAAGGTTGTGTTCGAGAAGCCAGTCGACCTCGATCCTGTACTAGCTTAATGCTATCCCAAGTGCAAAGGGGACGACGACTCCCATGTAACGATAGGTGCAATAGGTGTAGAGTACTTGGGTTGACACTCATGAAACGAACACCTGCACGAGCTAAATCCCTATGTGTTATCACCCCACCCCTGGTCCTAATCTCTCTGATGGTTGGAATGCCCTGTCTTATTTTCTTATTTAGATAGTCGTAGGGACCAGGTGCTGCAAATGGACCAGCCTCTGACTCATGAACGGTGACTATTGATCGAGACTCACTTAATTGTGAGGGTTCTCCATGACATGAGCTTTCGCCAGCGGCTTGTCGCATAGCGCTTCGATAGCTCATGCTGAGGTCCTTGGCGGCCGGGTTGTAGATATTACTCCGCATAAATGCGGTAGCCGCCATGGAAGGGTCTGGATAGAGTGCCATATCAAAATCCTGGGCACGAGCATGCACCTTCTCGAAGTACATCTGGAAGTCTGCAGGACAATTAAGTACATCGGTATAGGTTGCCTCCTCAATGACTTGCATGTCTGAAAGCCCATACTCCTCGCCAACGGGGTAATCTAAAAGATCAGCTATTCGACTTCCTGGTTCTATGGTGAAACATGCCATCTTTGGCCATTCCACTGACTCCTTGGCAAGATCTGGGCCTACGGCTTGAATGGTTGCCCAAAGAAGACCTCGTGGCACCCTTCGAACTTCTTTTCGGAACTCTAACTCTTCTCGTACCGCACGTTCATGTTGTGCCTGTTGCAATGTTAAGTGTCGTTTTTGTTCCCATGGTGTAAGAAGTGATAGATCCACGGACGTGGCATAAGCAGAAGTTTGCCCCACTTCTAACTTCTTTAAATGCTTGGGAAGAGGTATCCGTTCGATTTGAACAGGCTTTCCTGAGTCTATGGTACCAAAGGATAAAGTTCCATGGCCAGAACCGACAGGACCAAATGATAATATGAGCTGTGATGCCCCACTACTTGCCCGGGCGGCTATCATGCTTGCTAATTTGTTAATAACCTCCAAAGGAGGAGAATTTGTTTGTGGCTCGCAATAGTCGTCATGCATGGCGTGGTAGACCCCAGGCTCGACGATGAGGTCGGCGAATATGTGCTTATCCGATTGATCAGTTGATAGGGCGATAACCGGAAAGGTTGTTGTAGATCCTTCGGATAGATGGGTCACGTACTCGCAAATCTCGACGCCCAGGTCTATTGAGCGGCCATCGGCGCTCCCCATCTGGATATGCCGCGGCTGCGGGGGAAAGACGTGTAGAAAGGAGGCCATGCGTGACATCGTGCGCGGCCGCCCAAAAAATGCTCCTCAGTGATTTTGCGTCACGGCAAACCAAGCTGATCGCCGTGCTCGAGGGCGCCTCCGCCCAGATCAAAGAGCAAAAGGCATCCCTGGATGCTTATTTTCAGGGCCAGGTCGATCTGCGGCGGGTCATGAAGAGCCTCTACGACGCAAAGGCCGTCGTTGTCATGTCTCTCGCCGAGAACGACAAGATCATCGAGAGTCTGAACGAGATGATCGGGCAGGAGAATAACATCCTGAGCGACGGGTCCATGCAGGCCCGTTTCTTAGCGGCGGATTCACGTGTTCTGAAAGAAGGGCTATTGGCAAGTAACGATATCGCAGACTGCGCGATTCTGGATCTGAAGGCGCTCCTTATTGCTCACGAGCCGCGCCTCTTAGACGAGGCGCTTGAGCTCGACAAAGACGTTGCTCGTTATCTTCCTAAGCGCTCCGGCTCCGAGGAGCCCTCAGTCCATAGGGAGCTGGCTACTAATGTGCTTGATACCTCATCTACAATGCGATCGCGTACTACAAGCCCGCATCCCTGCGACGATTCTTACTTACATCTGCATGTGGCCTCTCCTAACGCTCGCAGTTACCTTTCCCGCGGCAGCCCATCCCTCCAGGCGCAGGGACAAGCGCTGGTACATTCTCCTCGGGCCTCTAACGTAGTCGAGCATACCACTAGTGCTCTGGCCACTTCCACCTCGAGTACATATGAGGAGCGAGGAAACAAGCGCCCCAAGTCTGCCTTGACGCTGCGACAGACGGTACACACGAGGGCAGCATCATCTCGAAGGCCCTTGTCAGCTATTGCAGAACGTACGCCTTCGACGGGGAAGCGAGGGTCTGTGAGTAAGCATGATAGGAAACATGCTTCCGGTGGTTCCAACAAATCCGCGTTGAGTATTAACAGAGTTGGTTCCTCACGAGAAGGAGGATACAGACGCAAGGACCTAGGTATTTCTGCCTGGCAAAAAGAGCTTTCCTATCATGAGGGAGATGATCAGCAGCTTCGGGCTGCTCGTCCGGAGCGTTCTGATGCTTTGCATAATGAAGTACGTGCAGATCAGCCTGTCGAGTTAGTCTTTTCGACACGCCATCCACCGACCAGAAGATTAGGATGGAGAGGCCCAGAAGATATCCATACTCAGATTAGAGACGCGTTACAGACAGATCTGAGCTTACATGGGAAAGATCCTATTCCTCACCGGACCAATAGTGCCCTATCCTCTCAAAGACTTGGGACCTCGGCTATACGACCCGGAAAACGTGATCAGATGACTGAGCCATATAGCGGGCTTAATTATCGTCTTGCCAAACGACGGAAGTCTGGTGCCGGGACTCGACGAGGTCGATCTTGGAGTGCTACTGGGAATACACCCCAATATCATCGTGATGGACTTCCTCGTGGAACGAATCTTGATGCAATTCAGAGAACGGTTGCCGATCTCAAGCAGCAGGTTTCCTCTGCTAAACAAGATATTCGGAAGCTCCGTAGTAGGCTTATGCATCAGGAGCAAGGAATGACCTCCTTCGGACATGCCATTGCAGGTGTGACGAGCGATCTTATTCGAGACAATAGGCGTGTGGCCTCGTTAGTCAAGGAGAATGGGCTCGCAAACAAGAGGAGCGCGAACCTTCTCTCCGCAAAGATCGCGGCCGTCCAGGCAGAGGCACGAAGTCGAAGTCGGAGTCCGTCCACTAGAAATCTCGTGACAGCTCTTGAAGGCTATCGCGTTAATCCCGGGCGTGATGTAAGTCGCCATGAAGACCGCCCGGTTGTGTACTTCAATCATGCCTTGAATACGGAAGGCACACTTCTTCGCCGAGACCCCTCAGTCCCCATCCCCGCGCTCACGTGTCCGGTCTGTCGGGTTGACCGCTGCTCTTGTAACATGAACCAAGCATTGCTGGACGCACAGGCACCGTTTGATCCCCCAACGACAACTGCTACTGGGAATAGTTCAACTCTTACTCCACCTCTACCGGGCGATCTTTTCGACCGGGCATACCGACGGCGTATCGTCTCGACCGTCATCAGAGATATCACTAAGCGCGGAACGATGAGCCAGTAAAATGCAGGGCACTTCCGGCTTGATGGGGACGCTGGATGAGATAACGAAGCGGCAAGAAGACCTTCACTCATTTGTGGCACGTGTCACGTCGCGATTGACGATCTTGCGCGAGAAGCTCGAACAATGTTCAGGACTTGAGAATACGGACTCGGATAACGTCAAAGGAACCTTGCAGCAGATAAGCACGTACATCGATAAGAACATTCTCGAGACGAACGACCTTGTTGGGTTTGTTCATACGTTAGAGGAGACGGCTCTTGAGACTATTCCATTGGAACATCAAGAAGCTATTAAAGATCGCCTTTCACATATCTCGTCGGAGTGCTACGTAATAATTGAGGGCCTCTTGACCGCCAAGGAGATTGGTGAGGGCGTACGAGAGATGCTGAAGCAAGTTCTTTCAATTACACAGTCTAGTACTACAGACATCTCCCTTTCAATCAACGTCTCAGACATGTCTCAGACAGACTTCAAAAAGCTTGAGCAGCAGCCGGAGACGATGAGGAAAGTGCACTTCACAGAGAACTTATCCATGGGGAGTTTGACCAGTATTACAGACTCATCTATTCCCAAACGCCAGGCGAACACTATACAGGCAAAGCTTCAGAAGTTTATTAATGCTCGGGTACCTCCTCAACCAACATCGAGGCCAGCCCCAACTCAAGTGAGTCCTCCACGGCCATCCGGTGACGGTAGTACTATTGAAGAGGATTACGACTTCAGTGCCGACGAATTATGCCATCCCTCACGCCATACATCGCCTTTGGAACCTCAGAAGAGTCCTGAACAACCATCCATGCTTGGTTCATCGTTCCGGCCAGATGTGATCTCGAGTACCTTACAATTAGGTGATCAGAAGGAAAAGACCCCTGAAAGGAGTGCTTCAAGCCTTATGCGTGCCACTTGTAAGGTCATCAACACTCAGTATAACGATTTACCCGCGACCCCAGCACGTGCAGGCTCTACTGGGGTGGCACGTAAGATTGTACTGATCGATCAACAACCAGCAAGCAGTGAGGTTCCTTCACCTCTTCTTCAGAACACTTCGACACCAGTCAAACGTTTGGCGGCTAAACAAGGTCAACGAGTACGTGAGCGTACTATCCCTACCGTTATGGCTGATCGAAGTCCTAATCTACATGGTTCCACATCACCTTCTCCACAACAGGTTCTTGAAGCTCTTCATCTACGGAATGAGGAACAAAAGGGTGATATTAGACAACTACGCCAAGAGGTGGCACGGCTTCAAGCTCAATTGAACTCGGTGAAGGAGGATTATCAAAAACAGGAGAACGAGGTCGTTGAGACTCTTGAGCTCTATCAACGCGCTCAAAGTCAATACGATAGAGAGATAGCAGAATGCCACAAGGATCTTGACGAGCAAAAGGGACTTTGTTCAGCCCTTGAAGATGCAATCCGTGAACTTCAACAGGAAAACTCCGAACTCAAAGCCACTAGAGAACGACCTCGTATTAACGACGAGGTAGATGGAGAACCAGACTTTTACAGCGTCCCTTACGAGGTCTTCATCACTCTTTCGACAGAGTATGCCTCCGGAATATCTCTTGGCTCAATATCTACGGCTGAGTTCTATCTTCTTGCAGGTGCACAGGAGAAGGAACTCTCGACAGCGCGGCAACAGATCACAGAGCTAACCAGCAAGCTCGAAGCGTATAAGCACATGTTTGAGACCCTCACGAAGTAGGTTCAGATTCTGACGTTCATCGCGTCTCCCGTGATGAGGAGGACCGTTATGATGTGCACGAGGGCCCAGAGGCGCCTGGCAAGGGTGCCTCGACCTTGATATACGAAGGCCGTCTGGCAAAGGAACGTCAGGATGACTCCGATGTAATACTTGCCGTTGTTACTTGAGACACACGTTCGGATGAACGTCGAATGGAAACGACGATTAGGGATGCAGGTCTTACAGTACGCGCAATGCTCGCCCTTCTCGCACTTCGAGAAACAGATCGTACAGGCCGTCGATAGGTCAGTGTACCCACTCAGAATACACCTCTCATCGGGAGAAAACTCCGTCTTGAACTCGGAAAGACGTTGAATGATACTGTGTCGAGTCCCCAACGAGCTTCGACTATGGGATCGATACCAAAGAAATGCCGATAATCCCGTCGTAATGAGAGCGCGGATGATTTGTAACGTCAATCCTGACAGTAACTCCAGGAGAAGGAAACTTGCGCTAGATAGGATGAACATCCCGAGCACAAGATTCTGGACTACAATACTACTGATAATGCCACGAATGGAGGTAGCACGCCGAATGATTTCATACACTGGAAAGGACTTGAACTCCGAGGTGTTGGGGCCCGCCGTCTGTAGGAGCCTGTTGAGCTTCCTCCGGCTTGAGATGGGTAATGTGATGCAATACAGATAAAGGTTCAAGGTCTGTGCACCAAAGGAGAGGAGATCAAGGGGGCAAATCCCCGTGGGGAACTCGGGGATGTCACGGGTATATTCGACTAGGTCCTCCGGTAGCAAATACTGAAGACAGCAATGGATGACAATAAGATCGTTATAGTTGCAAGCGAGGGTGAAGGCCGTGAGCCCAAAGCGTCCGAATCGATGCTTCAGATGGTTCCGCACGCCATCCGGCCCATCACGTTCTGCAATAATCTTAAGGATGATGTTGATGCAAGCCTGGTTCTGGGAGGAAAGGGCACATTCGACCACGGAGATCCGCCGGTCTCTCGTCTCCGAGTCGAGCAAATTGATATCCAGACTTAACAGGTAAAGGAGCGAGTCGATAGAGGCGTTAAAGGCAGCAGTATGGATCGGTAAAAGACCATTCTCGTTATAGGCATAGATGATTTTTGTCCCCATGAGCTGCACTATCTCGTTGAGACTCGGTAAGCACGTGGCTGCGACCGTGTGTAAGTTGTATTTGACGACGAGGTCATCAAACGACGTCCCTGGACGAAGAGAAGAATGACGGCGATAAAGCTTGTGGAAGACGCAGAGGGACCCATACTGTAACGCCATTTGCATAAGGCGTTCGTAATCAACAAAGTTCATCATACCTAGGAACTCGTAAGTGTTAATGACATCCGTCGTTGGACAGTCTCCAAAACCAGCCTCGAGAGCCGCACTTCGGCAGTCTACGAGTCGACGAGCACATTCAGAATGACGATCGCAAACAATAGATAACTCAATAGGCAGAAGTTGAAGCGCATTCGTCGAACGCATCTCCAAGAGTAAACGGGCCGCATCGGGGCGGACCCGAGCGAAGTCGATCATCTTGAAGGTGTTGATGTAACCTAGGACGGTTAGGTGCATCAAGTTGTATCCACGAACCGAGAAGGAAGCAATGGCATCTATCGGAATCGTGTCCATGCGGGTGATTCCGTTCTCATTGATGCGCAAGATACTGGCGTGGGGCTCGTCAGGGGTTTGTGTCTCAAGTTGACGCGACTGAACGACAAAGGTCTGAAGACTCGAATTAACACTCTCAAAGACGTGCTTGTAGAACGCCAACTCGTCGTCGGAGCGCAGGGAGACGATGCGCATGAGCGCGGCATTCTCCGTGCTGCTCAGGAAGGCGAGCATCGGGATGGTCGGATCTTCCCCTCTGGAGTGCATTTATTTGGAGACTCTAATTGAGTGTCATCTCTTCACCAGCCCATTCCTTACCCAGTAGATAGCAAGTCGCAGAAGCTGTGGCTGAACAGAAAGAAAAATTCATGGGTGTGACGCACTCGTTCATAACGGAGTGGGATAACGCTCCCAAGTCCATCATGCAGTTCGAGAGGAACGTCACCCCGGAGAGTGCGCGCGAAACGTTCAAGCGGATGGCCAACCACGAGATCCCGAACCCCGACGACTACTCTTGGGTCTGCCGCAAGGCCGCTGCTCATTACAACACCTTGCCAAACCATGTTGACATTGACGTCGATCCTGGTGACCGTGTGATATTCGTTGGGGACTTACATGGCTGCTTCGAGTCACTTATTCGTCTTTTCCTTGGAGACCCCTCGAAAGGGATTCAGCCCACTGGGTTCCCGGGCGACATCGTCGGCGGCCGTAGGAACGTTTATCTCTTCAACGGAGACTTCATCGATCGCGGAGGGTCTGGCTATCAGATTGTCTTCGCCCTTGCTCTGTTCTCGGTCTCAAATGGGGACTGTTGTCTTATGAACCGAGGGAACCACGAGTCAGACATGTTCGGGCTCTCGACGCAGTCCGGGATCGGGAACAAGTACATGCTCGAGGTGGCAGGGAAGTTCCCAGCCCTTGATTTCACTCATTATCGACCCGCGACCTGTGACTTCTTCTACTCGTTGCCAATTGCGCACACCTTCGACGGGAATATATTCGTGGTTCATGGAGGCGTTCCTATGGGGAATGACTTGTCTGGCGTTCCACGTGCAGCTCCCACCTATTTTAGCCCTGGCACTCCACAGAACATCCCACGCAACTTGAAACCATATGTCCTGTCAAACCTTGACACTCTCGTCCCGACACGTCAACAGACTACAAACTTCGAGGACAATCCTCGTCGACAGAGCGAGCTTTGGCACTCCTTTGTCTGGTCCTATGACCGTATGCCGTATAGCGCGGACTTCATGGAGGCGAACAAGATCAAGACGATGGTTCATTCTCATACGGCAACTCCTTATCACCAGATCACGACCTTCCTTCCGATGGATAAGCCGGGGGAGAAATACGCCGTCCATTCCGTCGTCAAGAGCGACGAGATGTTCCAGCGCGTGAAGGCCTTCTTCGACACGCATCAGCTGGCAGACTCTACGAAGCTCTGTATCCTCGAGATCTTCTCGTCTCCCACCAATAACGGAAGCGTCTATGCGGCGGTCATCAACGCGAAGGCGGGGCCTAAGGGGAAGAAGCTTGAGTTCGATCCTTTCAAGTGGGATTACGTTTATCTTGGTGCTGCCGCTGATTATACCTTTGTCCAAACCGGCCAGTAAACACCGTTACCATGGCTTAGATCTGAAGGAGGGCAGCGGCATCCGCGACCTCCAGGGCGATTGTATGTGGGATGGCCTTAAATACTGGAATTTCAGAAGGATGTTCAGTCCTAGCAACTTGAGCACCATAACGTAACTTATAATAGAGGTAACGGATGACGAGACGCATGGCCTGTGGGGAGATATCCAAGCTAAGAGGCTTAGGACCACAATGCATCTTAAGAAAAGGACTTTGTAATATAGCCCGTTTGCAAATCGTATAGGCGTTCCCAGCCCGGTCGTGTAGCTCGATGTATTGCTCCTCGAAGGGATTTATGCTAAAGGGATACGTGTTTTCGAACCGTTCGACTAACCTATCCTCAATCAGCTTATTTGGGTGCATGCTGAATTAATATTTCATTGCCACCTTTGAATATGTTCTCATCTTCATTCCCATGTCCGTTCTGCACGTCATCTCCACCCCAGTCGTTTTCCTCCCTTCCTACCCATCTCCTCCTTGCCCATAACGTCTGTAGTCTATGTACTCCAATGCGTTCTTTTGTCCGTCCTTACCTCCAAAATTCCGTCCCACAAAGTAGTAGCTCTTTTCGTAAGGCTGCTTTATCCCTTTATATGGCGGCTCAAAGGGAACCTTCTAACATGACTCTTCTCAATTCCACACCAATGCAATACATCGATATTGCACTCGATAACTTACTATCATCACAACTTTCTAGGAGACGTGCAAATGAAAGCTGGAAGCCCTTCACTCCTCTTTTACGTCTGGATGGTCCCTGGCAAGAGCATCTGGCCGTCTTCCATAGCAACGTCTTCATGCGAATCATTAAAGGAGATCAGTTCTGGTTGTGCCCCGGCTGTGGAAACTTTGTCCAAGACTTCAAACATTTGGAACGGGATTGCTCTTTGCACCTTCTCCCCAGCTATCTGCCAGCCTTAGGGTATGAGCTCTTAATGTCTGGAAAGACCGAAATTGGAATGATCTTATATCAAAGCGTACAGAAGCTTTCGGCTGACATCTCAATCAAAGATAGGAAGCAATGTTATCGAGGTCTTGGATTATTAACCGACTTGGAAGGGGATATACTTCTTACGAAAGAATTACTTCTGAACGCGGATGTTATGGAAACATTGTCTCAGAAGGTACATAGGTACGTCTTTCAGGGGGTTGACACGGTCCTTGACCAATCTACAAGCCTGAGGACCTATCTGACCACACACCTTGTCGGCCCCATCTTAAATGTTACACATTTGGATGTAACATACACCTTCGCTTTGCTGGCCGTCCTCCCTTTGGAAGATAGAACGCTTCACCCGGATATGGACACGCGTAGGATTGACTTCTTCGTCCCATTGGGAATTACTACCTCAGATGGTGCTATCATTAACGCACAACTATCCGAATTCAAGGGGTTACTTAAGGAGGCAGTTGAGGCGTTGCTTCATCAGACATTTAAGACCTATACCTTCGTCGATACTGATGATGGATCATTGAAATACCACATCCCTTTTATGCTTTTCCGAAACTCTGATGAAGGCGTACATATTGAATTGAACCTCACTATTGACGTCCCACAAACGCCATACGACCAGAACCCCACTGGCATCAAGCTTCGTGCGCTTTGGCCTAACGTTTCCTTCTCCTTTTCAGGGAATGTTATGATCTTAGCAGCTGAATATTTCTGTAGGTATATAAAGTACCTCATCCGTGGGAATGCGCTTAGTATTAGAGACGATAAAGGAATGACCGAATTATGGGCACATAGGAGGCTTCTTAAAGACAGGATAGCCACTAGTATCCCGACGCACCAGGACCTTATCGCCTGGCTCGTCGAGATACTACACTTGGTTCGTAAGATGCACGCCATCTGCATAACCGTTTATGAGAACCCGGACCTGAAGGGACAGACGAAGAAGGAAAGGATCAACGCGTGCAAGGAGTTATTGAATACTTCAGAGTTTGCCACTTATAATGACACAGAAGATGGCACTTCTATCTCCCTTCGCGTAGCAAACGCCCCCCAAGACGAGCACTACCTACTTATAGGCCAGATTGACGAGATCTTGTGCTGTATCGAGCATGGTCTTTACCCTCTGGCCTTCTATGATGCCGCCCTCGTCCTCGCAGACCTGCAGCACCTGTTGTCAGAATACCACGTTCCAGACTATAAGCATGCGGACCCCTTAATGGAAGTGGAAGCATCTTCGAAATGAATAATTCCACACCGTTGATTGACGCCGCGAGAAGGGGAGATGCCGACGCCGTCAGGGCCCACCTTCATGAAGCAACCCAACGTGACACTCGTGGCTGGACGGCCCTGATGCATGCATCCGCGAGGAACTTCGTTGAATGCGTGAAAGCTCTCATTCCCTACGAGCGTGGCCTTGCAGACCCACAAAAGATAACGGCCCTTATGATTGCTGCCGACAACGGGCACACTGAGGTTGTTCGTCTTCTGGCTAAAGAGGAGCCCCGCCTTCAGAACTCCGACGGCTGGACAGCCCTGATGCACGCCTCCTATCGCGGCTTCGATGAATGCGCCGAGCTGCTCCTCGATGAGGCGGGAATTCAAACAACACGACGGAAGGATGGAATGGCTCCCGGCTCCACTGCCCTGATGGTCGCCGCCCGCTTCTCCCGTCCTGAATGTGTCGAGCTTCTGAGGGACAGGGAGAAGGGGTTCGTGGACTCGGAAGGTCACGACGCCCTCTGGTACGCCGAGAATAAGGGCGTGAATCCGAACGTGAAGACCTCGGAGGTGTATCGAAATAAGCACATAATTGATGCATTGACGCGAATAGTCAGCTCGTGTTCGGTACAGAATACTGCCTATGAAGAAAAGAGGGCCCAGGAAGGCGTGAGGAATGTGCCGGAGCCCAGTAGAAAAAGATCACCAGATTCCACCAACAAGAAGAAGGAACTGGAAGATGAGCCCAACTCAGTGATTCGGATGTTAAGGACGGACCTTTCAAAGGTTAAAGCCGAGAACCTTTGGTTGTGGGATCAGGCAACCAAACAAGGTGAGTATATCAAACGTCTGGAGGAGAAGGTGGAAGGGATGGAAAGAGAAAGGGAAAGGTCGAAGGAGAAGAAGTTTGCGTTTTCTTCGCTTTGGCCCTCTTTTCTACTTGGTTACGGCTCCACACGGAATGCCAACGATGAGTTACAAAAGACTCGGGATGAGTTGGAGAAGACAAAAGTTGAACTGGAGAGGACTAAGACTGAATTGCAAAAGGTATGCGAGAAGCTCCTGATATATGAATCGAAGGGCGATTGGGATATGCATCGCCCACCCATTCACCCAAGCACCCCATACCCTCAAGGAGGTTATGTCTGGGCGGTTGAGGATAGGACTGAAAGGACTCCAATGGCGCAGATGGACTCCAGTCCTAATACTGACCCAAAGATGACACCCCTAATGAAGGCGATATTAACTGACGACACCCAAGCCTTTCAGAACGCCAGTAATTACGTCGGAAGGTGCGATTCGCACGAACGATCGGCGTTGATGTATGGGGCGGCCCTTGGGAAGGATTGGGCGGTAAAGGCGTTGATGGACCATGAATCTTGTTTATCAGACATCAATGGTTGGACAGCACTCATGCATGCAGCATACAATGGCCATGTAGAATGTGTCAATCTACTCACAGATGAGTTGGGAATGCAGACGACAAAGACTGATGATCCTATGACCGTAGCTCTCAAAGGGCAAAACGAGAACCCTGGAAAAGCCAAATCTTATGTGCAGTGCCTAGCACTTCTCCAAAGGGCTCTTCAAGAAAGAGGATAGTTCCCCCGTGATTCCCTCCTCCATAGGCTGCTGTCCCTGAAGTAAGTAGAGAAAACACGATATACATGTAGAGGAAAATGTCATACTTGGAGATTGAACATCGTGTCGCATCTGAGTTTCCAAGGCTGGAGTCGGATGTCAAACGGCACTGCGACGCCCTGACACGTGCGCTGGATGTGACTGCGGACCTAGAGGCGCGAACTGCAGCACTGAAGCGGCAACTGGAAGAGACCCTGTTACTCCTGTTAGATACGAAGCTTCAACTACAAGGCTCTCTTGCACAGGCCGAGATCGACGCCCCCGAGGACCAGAAGACCGCGACGCGCGTCGCCACCATCAACACTTACGCTGAGAGTTATTCAGCATTAAAGACATCTCTTTCTGCCGCTCAGACGGCTCTTCGAACCCGTTGTATGTCAAGACATCTTGACAAGGCGGCAGCAGAGGCGCATATCCAGGACCAGTCGGCTCGTACCGCGGCTCTTCTGAAGAGAGCCGAGGGGTTACATGATCCCATTCGTCAGATCAAGCAAGCTCAGCTTCTTTTACGCGATGGGTTGGAGGAGGACAAGAAGAGGCTCGACTCGTTGAGTGGGAACATTGATCTGCGTCTGAACGAGGCCGATGCAGCAATCAAGGGGACAAAGGCCGCGATGCGTTCTCTTTGTAAGCAGAATCATTGTAAGTACTTCTGTATTGCTTGCGGGCTTACGGCCTTGCACATCGTCGTTCTCATCTGGCTCTAATGCCATTCACTCTTCTTTGTGTTCTTCTTAAGTAGGAGAGGATCAAATCAAACCCCATGTCCTCTTGACGGCCTCCGCAAATGTCTTGCTGTAGTTTTCGTCAAGGTCATCGGAGAACTCGGGATATAGGAGGACGGCGTTGCACCATCCGGACGAATAGAGGGCAGTGGCCACCGCCATCATGTCCGAGCTCTGGATGGAGATCGCGTCGCGGAGAAGCATGGCAATCGCGCTATCCTCGTTGGTCAACATGTAATGTCCAAATAGGATGGCAAATAGGTCCACATCCTTATAAAGCTTACGGATGCTCTCCTCGACGGTCTCTCCATAGACACGCTCATACTGCTCACAGGCATTGTTCCATCCCTCGGGAGTGGCGCTAGTAAGGGTCTCGACCAGGAGCTCCGTATTATGCACTGCGACCGCCTCCCGGATCCGCGAGACGAGATACGTGACGTTCGCGACCGACCTCGTGTCATGTATGATCCAGGAACGAAGGAGGACGCGCCACGGGTCGCTCCCAATGCAGAAGTTGCGGATCGCCGAATAGAGAGACCTTTGGGTCTGGGTGTTGAAGGCATCGCATATTTCGAGGAACATGTCCTTGGGCGTCGTCATCACGCAGTGGATCAGCTCCCAGGGGTCGTTATCCTTTATCGAGCGCTCGAAGAGGCGCAGTCGGAGCGTCAGAGGGTCCATCCAGAAGTTGATAAGGAGTGAGCGGGTGCTACTTGGTGGGAGCTGCTCCTGGATCTGGGCGTTCAGGCTTCTCCCGAAATGAGAGTGAAACATCGTTGCTACCTCCTCCCTGTGTTCGGGGGGGATAACTGTGCTGTGATAGACGAGCTCGAGAGGGTCGCGCTGGGTGATGAGCTCTTCGAGCTCCATCGCCAAAGTGTAGAACGTACGAGTCTCAACCATCCAAAAACTCAATTTTCATCCCAAGAAGGGACATAGGTTACGCACAAGGATATTAACCCGTTAGAATATCGACGACCAAAGAGATACGGCACGGATTCACTACGGAGCAAAATCACTTGAACTTCCACAATGTTAGGCAGGCGTCGCGGACGTTGACCTTGTTGTCGTCGGTCGATGTCAGGAAGGACGTGATGTCGGACTGCATAACGCCCCAGCATGCGTAGTGGACCCAGGCGAACTTGTGAAGCTCGTGGTAGAGCCCAGTGATGCGCGCGACCTGATCGTACCTCATGGCGACGTCTCCCTCGTGAAGGGCCCTGTACATCAGGTATGCAACGGCACGGGCCGGGGCGAGGCTGTAGTAGTGGGCGGTGCAGAGGCCACGAACGTCCTCGACCTTGCTGTACTTCGCCTCGATCGCCTCCTGAACGGTCTTCCCGGTGAGCACCTCGAACTTGTGGTTGATCTCCTTGTACTCCTCATGAGTGCTCGTGACAATGATCCTGACGATCTCGCCATGGTCTGGAGTCGCGGAATCGACGAGGTTACGCTTCAGAGCCTCAGCGTCGCTGAGGATCGAGCTACGAGGAGCACGATCCTTCTCGAGGGAGAGGTGACAAAGATAGTCTGCGACGGAGTCGAGGCCAATCTGAGACTTGACGGTTTGGGCGAGGTCGTTACCCGTCTTCGACCTGTACTCCTCGAAGAGGGCGGCGCGCTCCCGTTGATCGCAGAGGAGGATGACGTCGTGGATCGCACGGTAGTCGTTCGTCCCCTTCATCGCCTTCTCGAGGATTGCCACGCGGGCGAGCTTCTTGCAGTTCCAGGCGTAGACCATGATGTCCTCGAAGGGCCCATTCTTCAAGCACTTCTTCATGAAGGGGATGAGCTTCCCCTTCTCGTCGGTGGCCTTCTCGTCGTACTCAAGGCGGATGCTCTTGCGCTCATCCGCGCTGTACTTCCCGGTGAAGGCGACGAACCCCTGCTCGTTCTTGGCCTCGAGGACTGACCTCAACTCAGTGACGGCATCAGTGTACGCCGACGACATTTTTTTCCGCGTCGAGGCGCACCTTCTCTTTTTTTGGCCCGAGAGTTCGGACTGGATTGTCGGCCAATCGTCACGGATGATGCTTCTTATGTGCATAGGAGGATAGATGCGCCACTAGGCCTGGGAGGGAAGTTTAAGAGGAACGGTTTATGGGTTCCATGGATCTGTTGATCATAAGTCTACCGATTGAAAGGATAAAGAGTAAGAGCCTGATTTAACAGGGAAGTGAATAGATCGGTAAAGATTAGAGTGGAAGGAGAAGGGGAAGAGAAACCTCCTTCTCTATTCTAATACATACGTAAGGAAAGAACCAGTTCACGTACCTATCAAAGCACTCCCCACATCATGCAGCAAGCCTCTGCAAAGGGGCCCTTAAAGGCCCTGCGGAGGTCGCGTGCTAGGTTACCGAATATTGCATAGTTTAGTTTCACGTGTGGGCATTTATCATAGTAGAAGGCTGTAGTCCGAGCACAACGTTCCGCATCTCCTTTGTCATTAACCGCACGGAAGATCAAGTAAGCAGCACCCTCATTAGCATTGTTGAGGAAGTGATGAGCGGTATGTGCAGCGGAAAGGTCAACTCCCTTAAAGGTATCTGCCATGACATCATGCACAGTACGTGAGACGGCAACCTCAAAAGCCTTTGAGATACGTGCCCATTCGTCAGGAGTTGATGTCCCTAGAAGGCGAATGATCGTATCCTCGTCCGGTTTCTTTCCTTCTAACGCCCTTTGTAAAGCTGCAGCATCACCAGAGGGATCATTCCTTGGGGTACGACGGAAGGCGATCCAAGATAAGCATAGACGTGACCAGAAGAACTTGGGGCTTAAAGAGTCACGAAGGTCCGTCTCCAAGTCTCTCCCAGAAAGACATTGATAACAAGTGATCAAGCAATCCCATTCGTCAGGATTCGTTGTCAAGATTATATCACATAACGCCTTCGGGTTTTTCCCACGGACAAGGGTTTGAAGCTGACTAGCCTTGATGTCCGGGTATGTCTCCCATGCAAGCGCCATCAACGTTTGAAGAGGCCCCTTCTTTAGATGAATTCGAATAGCATCACTGACGATTTTCCCATGTACCCCTTGATACGCGGTCGATATCTCGCGCCTCTCCGCCATCTTGTACCTTGCCGTCAGTTTCACCAGATCCTCGTCGCGGGACTCCTGTAGGATCGCACATAGGTCGTCGGCTACACGTCCATAATCCGGCATTGAATTTTGACAGTCATATTCAACCCAGTATTCTTGCTCACATTTGACGAGTTGATGCACATGCTAGAAGGCACGTCTAACACCTTACTCTTTATATAATAGTATAGCTCATACAGACCTCAAAGACCTCTCCCGCCAGCTTTACTCGATCTTTGGAAGCTCGTATTGGAAACGCATGTCACGTGCAGCACGAAGATGTTGAACATACGGGCGCGGGTGAGGGAACTTCACGCCAGGACGAGTGAAGACGGCAACCTTCTCACGGCGCACGTCAGCATCGGCGACCTCCGATACCTTGATGACCTGGATGTCATTGTAACGGACACGGTGCTGTCCGGCCATCTGGGAATAGACCAGGTGCATCGCCCTCGCACTCGTTGTCTCACGAACCTCACGGTACATGTTATGCTGTCCAGTTCGTGAGCGATAACGAAGGAGGATCCCGAAGTTCTTGACCTGATCGCATGGCTCCTCAACGAGTTGGCAGTCAAGGACCTCTCCACGTGTCTTCTTAATCTTCTTGAGGGACTTAAGGTGGTACCAGAAGCGCCCCTTCGCCACGATCTCGTTGGGCGCGTAGATGACCATCTTGTAGACCTCCGGCGCGGGCTCCTGCTCGCTGGGAAGCTTGCGGCCGTAGACGACGTACTTCTGCATCATCGCGCTGTCGAGGAGGTACTGTCTTTTCGGGCCTCAATCTAAATCAAAATGGTTCGGGGGGACGAGCGACTGGATGGTCGTACACAACAACGGCCGCGGACCGCGGCTCTTGGACGGGTTGGAACTCAAACCCGGGCCGCTGTGGTCGAGGCACTTGACCGTCTGACGGGTCCGGACCTACGTGAGACGGTTTCTCGTCAACTTGCAGCTCTTATTGATAACGCAGATAGTCTTGATGCACTACAAGGCATCGTCTCCGGGCTTTCCTTCGTCCGGCCGCGCAGCGTTCTTGAACAGACCGTTACTCTTCAAGCTATTTCATACCTAGTTCGGACCCATAGCACTTCAGTTGTGCCTCTTCTTCCTAGAGTTCTTGCATATCTAGGAAAGCGTCTACAAGATATGGATGAGAGTCAGCATCGTACCATTGGGGAGTTGGCGGCCGTCTTTGGGGTTTTAGTTGAGACGGTCATCACCGACGTTCCAGGACGTACGCAATTGTTTGAACGAGTACAAGCCACGACTAAGCATGGGAATGGGCTCTCAAAGGCCACGGGACTGAGGTGTCTGGCAACCATCTCGGACCTGATAGATGACTTGGAACCTTATGCTCCTAACCTGATGCGTTACTGCATATACATTTCGAGTATCACGTATCATGAGCCATATGAGGCACCCTTCTTGGAATCCCTACTCTTCCTTCATGCCCTCTGCCAAAGGGCACCCCAGACCATTCGACTTCCAGGAATGGCCAAGGATATCATTGAGGCCGCATTACGAGGCTTCGAACACAAGGCTTGGAAGATTCGGGAAGCATGCATATATATTATTCAGTCTGTGGCGTCACAGGAGCTGATCCCACTCGAATATCTTCGGAAGCTTGATGAGAAGCTAGAGAAGCGAAAGTATGATCGCGTCGAGGCCGTTAGAGTTATTGCTAAGGCCACTTCGGACATAATAAAGATTTTCCTTCCCGAAACCATCAAACCGATTGTAACACGTACTAAACCTCGTCCCTTTAGTAGGCCAGTCGGGCCTCGTGGATACTCCGCCATACCTGCACCCCAACATCGGTACGCGATGCCTGAGGAGAAGGAACCACAAGGACAGAAGATCTGGATAGAGGAACCAAAGGAGGTGAAACCAGTTCCTCTAGGCCGGCCAGTTTCTGCCACGTTAAGGACGAAGGAGAAGATGCTTGGAGGCCCGGAGCCGGCCTTAGAACTGGAGCCTACCCCTCGTCAACGGACTTTACGGCCTTCTACAGCCACTAAGGGTGCGGACTACGTACAAGGTTGGTACCAACTGGAGTTTGAATACGTTCGTTATCTTGATGATTCGACCACATCGTCAACAGACGATTCTCAGACAGTCTTAGCCGTCGAGGCGATTGGGCGGTTACCGAAACGCCATGGAAGTTCTGAAAGTGGGACTCCTACGACCGTTCTTACTGTCTCGGAGTCGACGGCATTGACAAGCCCCTTTGAATCGATCACCACCAATACCGCGGTCTTCCGGCCATATGGGCGTGAGAGTAGTCCACAGCTCGAGCGACTGAATGATCAAGTGAGGGTTGAGCGTGCCTGTAAGAGCATGGGTGATCTCTCGTTGGGTGATACAAGCCTAAGTGGAGGTCAGTCTATGGGCACATAGTTGTGATCTTCGATGAACTTGAAGACATGACTATACGCACCATGGTCAAAAATCCCCGCCTCGTTCAGGATTAGCTCTCCAAGTTCATGTTGTCTTGCCTCCCGCATAGTGTATTCTTTCCTCCCCCCGAAAGCACTGTTGGCGATCTCGATCGCTGGAGTATACATGTCCTCGGGGTGATAGTAATTGTTTCCTTCGGGGTATGACCCTTCCTTTCCTATTGGCTGGATAAGTACTAGTCGTCCCGGGACATACAGGTCCATCTCCGTATGGAAAAGCTCGGATAACTCTTCGGAGCATAGCCGTCGACCTTCTTCTTGGGATTGATGAAGTCGTCGAATTCTTTCTTGCAGCACTAGGACGCTATGAACGCTCAAACGACAAGCCATATCGGTGTCGTAGATATAGTTCGTGATCCATGGGTGTGCATCCCTACAGAAAGGCATGCTTCCCATCGCTGGGCATCCAAACCCGACGACCCGTATCTTTCCTTCATATGTTTGTGGGGAGAACGCTTGAAGGTAGATCCCGAGTGCTGCAGCCACTCCAGCACCAAGGCTATGCCCCGTAATCAAAAGAGTATAACATCGAGCACAATGAGTTTCCTTATACCTCTCAATAGCTGGGTGTAGGGTCCGTGTGATATACTTCGCCGCTTGTAGCATTCCCTTGTGGATATAATATCGGTCTAGAAGCTCCACAGGGGTGACTTCCCCATCTATTAGGACGTCTCCAAGGTCTTGTGTCCCTCTTACTACCACGACAAACCGCATCCGCCTATGATCAGCTAACAATACCCATACCGGCTCATATTTCAACCTACATCTCAGGCTATGCGCTAGAACCACCCCTTTGATCACGTTCGAGAGCTCGATGATGCGACCTAGTTCCTCTCGCGTCAGGGCCTTACGATACGTCGTACGAAGGTTAGGAGTGTACGTTAATACGAGCCCTGCCACTCGTGCGAGGAAACCGTTCCGTTCCTCGAAGAAGATCCGGAACGCGGATCCATAGATGATGGTTGCAAGGCGACTACAGATACATGCCTCCTGAAGGTCAAGCTTAAGTGAGCTCTCGTAGGTGGTCAAAGGGCATAAGGTTCGAAGTGGGACTCGAGTATATTGGACGATACCATTGATAAGAGTCGGTAAGGTCATACCCCTTCGAGAACGAAGATGACGAATTGCGTTCCAGAGCGACCATCTTCCAAACCCCGCCATGCTTTTATCCCGGACTCCAACTGTATACTTTACTCAGATGTTGAGCGGGAAGTGCGCCTTGTGCTTGTTACGAGTGTGAATTCTCTCGAGGAGTGTACCCACACGTTCGAATTGATCCCGAGCATCTCGAGAGCAGCCGGCAATACTGTCTTTGAGCTCCTGATCATCCTTTGCACAAACGTAGAGCTCAACGAAGTCATAGCTGACTCCAATCTCCCCCTCGTCGGTCTGTCCTTCCCAAAGGTCAGCACTTGGTGGAGCATTAAGGATGGAGTCGGGGATTCCAAGGAACTTTCCAACCTCGAAGACCTCCGACTTATGAAGATCATGAATGAGTTGTACATCTGATACGCCATCTCCAGCCTTTGAGAAGTAAAATAAGAAGCCGTCCTCGTCGTAGTTTCCAGTCCCGATCACAACAGCCGGATCTCCTTCTTGTGCGAGCAATTGTGCGACGTAGAATGCGACTGGAGTACGCATATATGACTTTAGGTTCCCTTTGGCAAAGGCCGATGGCTCGGCCTTCCCTTGGAACGCCTGGCTCACAACCCTCACCAGCGAGTCAAAGATCTCACTCTGGTCGACACGAATTAGTTCTCCGAACTTGCTCAGTGAATATGCTCGGTATTGAATCTCTGAGGTCGAATGGATTGGTTGAAGGATCCCAATAACCCTTCGGATCGGTGACTCTGGAGCATTAGCCGCACGCGATGCCAGGGCGAATGTAACGGCCGAGTCAATCCCACCAGAGAGATTGACAACACATGCCTTAAGTCCGGCTCGACTCATGTACTCGTTCAGCTTAGTGCAGGCTCGAGAGACCCAAGTGACAGCCTGGAAGCCCTTTCGGTCTCTGTGGGTCATGAGGATTTGTTGAAGCTCTGGGTGCATCTCTTCAACCGTTTCTCCGGGCATTTTTCGCTGCTTCAATGATTCGTGCTACGGCTTCGGCCCGGTCGGGTGCAGGCTCGCGACTAGTCGCGCGAACATACCGTTGCAGAGAGCTCAGCTCAGCAGCGTTTGCTTTCCGAAGGAGATCACTTTCGAGGCTATTTAGGCGTCTTTCGAGGTCTCCCACACGGTCCTGTAAGGCCTTTGCGCGGGGGGCGGATAGAGAGGCCTCGCGTGTACGTCGAGCGTCATCGGAGGCGGCATCTGCAAGGGCTGAGACCTTGGATAGGGTTGCGGAGTTGGCTCTCACCAAGACCTCCAAATCATTGATCCTGGCCCCTAGATCCTCTGAGGCCGTCTGAACTGCTACACGTATTTGGCTCGAGACGTCCTGCTGGACGAAAAGCTGTGTTGTTTGCGCTTGGGAAAACTCCGCACGTAACTCTTCTTTCAAAGTGGCAAGCTCCATCTCACGTTCCCTGGCGAGTTCGCGGATATGGGCGTCAAGGTCGTTAGTGTTACTTGCTAGTTGTTCATGAGATCTCAGAAGCTTGTCGAAACGCTTTCCAACGACGAAATCCTTCAAGAGAACATCCAATTTGTCAATGTCAACCTTGGTTCTAAGTACGTTATCAATGACATCAATATCAGCCTTCTCCGCAAGGACGGTTGTTAGGTTCGCTTGAAGCTCGGAGACAAGAGTAGCCACCTCATCAAAGCGTGCCTTAAGGGTAGCCGTAACACTCCGTTTGGTCGCTTTCTGTTCCAATTCGTTATGTATCTCACGGATTTCGGCCTTCAAGGGTTCCAGTTCTAAAAGGACACGCTCTGCGACCATGGTACGTATCACCTCCTCCTCTATGATGGGGGGTGACTGCCCCATCGCCCTAATGACTGCTTCTACAATGGGACCAATGTTCGGTAATTCAGTCCCATGAGCAGTCAACGTGGTACGGAGGGCCTCGAATTCCCGTCGGGTCGGATAGTTTCCTAGCAGTTGTGTGGCCTGTAAGAGCTGTGTACGAAGACGATCGAGAGAAATGCGAATGTCGGAACAAGCCTCCTCAAAGGATCCACAACGGACTTCGAGGGCCGAGACCGTGGCGCGAAGGGAGAGGATCTCGTCTGCGACGACCTCGGGAACGTTAAAGAAGGGATCATCGGCCGGACGGGACATCTCTTCAATTCCGAGCGCTTTGTATCCAGAAGAAAATGAAGGAGGATGAACACGTTTATACTTGCAGTCCTTCTGGGGAAGCCACGCCTCCCCAGCCGTACCAGGGTCCTACCAGGCACAAGAGCCTCAATTCCGATCACACTGCATATATCCTCCGGCTGTTCTTTATGAACTTAATCGCCATTCAACTCGTTACGGCCGTCATCCTCCTTTGCACATTGGCCATCACTACACGCCTTGACCACGTGGATACCCCGATCGGTTTAGTTGACTTCCTTCACTGTCTATCAACGGTTATTCTTCTACTCAAGAATGAGACCCCACCCTCCTCAGCCGCCCTTCTTGCCCTCTCTTACCTCTGCGTCGCACTCAACCTCGTGGTCTGCTATGCTGGCTTCCTCGGCCTTCATCGACTTCACATCTATCCCGCTACTTGTTATCTTGACGCAATTGTCCTTACCCTTTTCGTCTTCATTAATAACACAACGGTCTTCATCCCCTATGTCGTCGTGACCGCCTCCGAGCTCAAGGACATCATCTGTTACAACCGTATCGTATACCCCATCTTAGCCGCTACCCAATTCGTAGTCTTCGTGGAACTCCTTCTGACTATCGTCGACATCTATGTCGGGATCACAGCCTATTCCGAGTCCCGGCTCCCACTCAAGTCTCAAAGCTTCTCCTCCTTCACTTGGGATACAGGCTTACATCGAGAAACCCAACCAATCGACCTATTGAACGCAAAGACGAACTCACTGTTAGACGACTCCGATAGTCCGAAGGCAACCACGCCGCGTCCGAAGGCTGTATAACCCCGGTCCCTACTAATCAAATTAGTCCTGAGGCCATGTCTTGTAATCAGCGATAAGGTAGGTAGCCGCAACCGGACTAGATGTCCGCGGACATGAGAAGGGCGACACCAGCAAGGATCCACTTGGAGGCGGGCTCCCGAGTTTTGATCTGGAACGCCCAGACGTACGTGGGGCCACGCCTCTTCGTCTTATAGACGGGACAGTCGTAGCAATCCTTGACATCCGCCTTGTCGACGGTGACCGCCTTCAAGTAAATCGGTGGGATCTCGGGGAAGAGGTCCTTCAGAATCGCATCGCGGATGCAGCCGCCCTTCTTGTCCCAGCGAGCCCCTTCCATGTAAAGCCCGTAGATGTACGCCCCCTCGCGTGGCGGTGCCGTGATCTCCGCCAGCTCCTTCTTCGTGACGTCGGTGATGAGCGCCATCTTGTCAAGAGGCCACTGATTCATACGCGCCGTCGACTGAAGGACCGCACGAAGGAAGGACTGGGGGTTGAAGAGCGCCGGGAGCCAGACAGCCTTCGGTAGATTCAGGTCCGAGGACCAAGATACCAGTTGGTCACACCGTTGAAGCATGTCCTTGACCCAGGGGCTCAAAGGCTTCATGCTTGGGTATGCGACTGCCTCCCAACGCGCGGGGACTGAGTCCATATACATCGCCTGCATCAACGCCTCCATCTGTTCGGATATCGTTAGGTCACCCTTTAAGCCTAGAGCGAGTTCTTTGAGAGAGGATTTGATCGTCGTCAGGAGCTCATTCATCCGGCCACATTCCTGAAGGCAAACACTGACATAAGGAGTACGCTCCTCAACACGGTCTGTGATCTCAATCATGTCGAAGTTGTCCGGAAGCATATCGAGGATGTCTTCGAGCTGCTGCTTGCAATGGTCCTCGCGAGAGAGTTCGCCGCTATCTGTCGCGGCCGACGTCCTTGGTTGCAATTGCATAAGCATTGAGAATAACGTATTCGACTGTGTCGTAAGGAACATGATCTCAGCGTTCGGGTGAAGCCCGTACATCTTTGGGGTTTCATCTGGAAGAGCTTCGGCGATGTATGCCTTGTATCCCTCATAATTCATTGGGGAGGGGACTGGGAAATCTGGAGCAAAGTATTTTCCATCTTCGAAGAGGGCGTCGGACATCAATGAGTCCATGAAGGAGCGCATGAGGCGGCGGTCCAGGTCATCGCCGACGTGGCCGCCGTAGAAGATGTCGCAAAACATGTATTTGAGATCATCCCAAGGGATCTTCGTATTGTTCTCGAGGTAATTGTAGAGGACGTCCTTCGAGATCGTCAGGTCGCCGTTGTTGAAGTTATAGGGGACATTCCAGCTGCGTGTTAGTAAAGGACTGTGTGTTCCGCTTGCCGATCGTCCTCGTGTCTCTTTTTTACTCACAATCAGAATCCAAATCGTTCGTACGCTTCCTCATCTGAAAAGCTCGAGGTAATTCTCTACACGGCCCTCGGTCGGGCTATCAGCATAGAGCACGTGGAAGGGTAAAGGGACCATTTTGCAGTATACGGCGGAAGCGATAAAGGGTTTCGCAACGTCATCGATCGTGAACTCTCCAGAATAACTCTCAGCCTTACCACCAGTTGTCATGATGATGCGATACTTCTTCCCCTTCAGGACGGAGGCTGAACCAAAGGCCCATCCATAGGTAAAGACGGAGTCGATAAAGGTCTTGAGCATTCCAGGACATGAGAACCAATAGACTGGGAATTGGAAGAAGATTGCATCTGATTCCTCAATAATCTTCTTCTCCGCGGCAACCTGTTCCGGGGTCAGCTGAAGAGACGGGTAGAGAGACTCCAACCAACGAACACGGACGTTGCTCAGCTGACGAGCTGCCTCGATCAGAGGGGCGTTGACGGCGCTCTTGGGCTCGACCGAATGGGAGTAATAGAGAACGATGCGCATTTCTTTTGATTAGTGGTTGATCAGAGGTATTGTTTATCGATCTAGCCATAGCTCCGTTCTTGTGCTCATGAGTGCAGGGCCATAAAAAATGGCATACGACGGGCCTGTCGCGACGCTCGCACAGCTCGTCGAGGCCGGGTCAGTCGAGCCCCTCGTCGCTTTCAGCAAGCAATATAGCTACCTCCAGCGCGTGGAGATCCGGAGGGCCTACCAGGCGGCGCGGGGGATCGACCTTCTAACAGACCTTCAACAACGGTATCGAAAGGTTTCTGTCTTCGTTGACGTGATGATGTACGCTTGGTCTGATAGATCAAAGATCGTCATGAATACTCTTCAAGGTGGGGCAAAAAAGAAGCCACGTTCCCTTTTATTTGAGACTGCCGTCGTACTATTGGCCCCACCACAAGAATGGATAGCCTTAGCAAGATACTGGGAGAAACACAAGAGGACTGATATAGACCCTGGATCGGGATCGGAGCCGGACTCAAAGAAGTCAAAGAATACTCTCTCTCATTCTCAGGAAGGGATGAAATCACCAAAATTGCCCGGTACACGCTCTCCTGGTGACTACATGTACTCACCCTCGCAAGCTTCCAGCTGGGGAGAGGGGTGGAGTACAGGCTCACGTTCTGGAAGTATTGAAGCCTTTCGTACGGACTCAACTAAGGCCAGTATAAGTACATTCTCTGAGACAATGTCGAAGCTCTTTCCAGACGTGGATATTATACGTCCTTTGCTTCGTGATTGGCATCTGGTTGAGCGTCGCCCATGTGAGATGCGCATTGCTGCCGATATTCTTGTAGCGGCCATGAAACGAGGATTACCAAGTGCCGGTGACGATCTTCTTTCACTTCTAACAACCACACGGCCACCTGAATGGAATACTATTCTTCAAATCGCTGAGAAGATCTCCGGGCAAAGACTTGACTCCCTCAAATTGAGTACAAACGAAGAGGTCAATGAGATAGTACTTAGTGCAAGTGCCACTTTAAGTTCGACGTCCTTAGGATTTAGCCGGATTCTCGCTTGGGCGCTACGGAAAAAGAGCCTTCCGGACGTGTGTCTTTTAACAGGGTTCTTCTTCGACAGGATTTTCCATTTGCAAGAGAACTATTCAGCCTATGGCTCTCTCGATAAGGAACTCGTCAAGACTTTCGGCCAGAAGACTGGTGCGATCCTCCTAGGCTTCTGGACTGATATTCAGGCTTAGAACGAATAAAGTTTAATGTCATACTTAGCGATATTGGAGAGGCTCATTGAGGCCTTAAGAGGGTCAACTATCGACCCTCTCGTTGATATTTCTTGTCAACTGAGCTCACAACAACGACAAGAGATCGCTCAAGCTTACCTTAATGCTAATGGTGACACTAAGATGGATCATATTCCACTCGTTCTTCAAGTATCCAAGCGTCCGAAACATTTCGTCCCACCTTATTCCTGTCTTTCAGATGCCATCTGGGCTAGTTTTCAGGGCGATGTTGGTACTCTTTTAGCACGCTGGTGGGCACCGGAGATCTTCTGTCGTGCAGCTCTTATTAATCATGGAATCAAACGGAAGAATACCATTTATGTCTCCGGGGCGATATTCGCTACAACAGAAGCAGAGTGGCCAAGTCTTTGCTCAGTATGGCAACGCCTATATTCTTCAAGTCTTCTAGAAACGCTTCGAAAGTTCTGTGCGAAACCTACACTTCCAAACCTTCTCATCATTGCATGGATCAGTTATGAGCGCAAACTCTCATCATCGATTGACAAAGACGTACTTGACTTCGGAATTGCCTTAGGGTTTGTTGGACAAGAAGGACTCCATCCCGAGAAGCTTGTGCGCTTCTTTGGACAACGTGTTCGTCATGAGTGGATCGACTTGCAAAGAAAGTTCAAACAGAAACATTCCTGTTCACTCGATGAAGCTCTTCGCCGTACCTTGTCAGCCTCTGACTACTCCATAGCCTCCCTCTGTGGCGCCGCCCTTCAATCCCAACATGACCTTGCAGATAAGTTCATCTCGCAACTCCCTAAAGGACTCACCGGGATTGACATTACCTACATCATCCCAGCCCTTGGAGGACTACCTTGTAAGAACATCCCATCAAATCGTGAATGTGTCGACTCCAAACTCAATCAAGTCCGAGACCCAAGCCTCGTGTCGGTAGCCACTCGCCTCTGGGCCACCGACGTCAAGGAGTGAATTTACCCGCCTCACTTACTGCGCGCCTTCAGATGCCGTCTTCTGCGCTTCAGCTTACGCATGCGCTTCTTGGCCCACTTCGCTCTCATCACTTTTTCCTTTCTTTGTTGGAACTTCTATCCGGCGCGCTTGTTTTTTATCGAGAAGAGTAACAATGGAAGAGGCGAAACGCTTCGAGGTTCCGTTGGGGAGCATCGTCCGGGAATGCGTGGAGAACCGGGTCGAGGAGGCGAAGATCGTCAAACCCCCACCTCCCCACTTCCTGAACGAAACGAAGGCCTGCGTGAACCGACGAGCAGCGAGTCGGCTGCGCCTCGAGGCGGCACGGGAGCGGGTAGAATCTCGGCTACGGCCGGAACATGAGCATAAGGCGACGCGGAATCACTTTACAGGCGGTGACTTCAACATTCAGCGCTTGAAAGCGGAGAAACAGCAGGCAACGCTGCTGGCGCGCTTTGCACAGTATCCGAAGCACGAAGAGGACACGCGGAAGCCCTTGGAGGTCTCTGTTGAGGGTCTTCGGTTTTCAGACTATCACCCTCCAAATGTCTATGTCCAAAGCTTTACAATCACAAACACTGGGCCTACAACGCGGCGGTATAACATCGTCCCGCCTAGTGCTCCATTCTCGTGCCGAACGCTTGCTGGAGAACTGAAGCCAGGGCTATCACGAGTAATCGACATCTTCTTCAAGCCTGAGTCTCGTGAGGATGCTAGAGGAAAGGTGATGATCCGTGCTAATGGGTTCACAAAGGAATTGGGGATCATCGCGGAAAACGAACCAGCAAACTTCCGATTGGTTAGTGTCGTCCTTGATGACGACGAGGAGGCGAAGCTTAGCACTATCAATGTCACTCAGCAGAGACTGGATGGGAAGAGTCAAAGCATCGATTTGGACCTTGGCCCGATGATTTGTCTGTATGAGACAAACCATTCTCTAGTCATTGGGATTGCTCACTCTGAAGTCATGCCACGCGAGGACTATTATGCTACCCATGTCCAAGAGATTCAGTCCCGTTATGCCGAGCCGGATGATAGCGTTTTCCTATCTCACGACGTCCATATTCGTCGTATCGAGGTTGAGAATAAAGCACTAGAGTGCAAGATGGAACTCTTTCTCAATCGCGAGTCATGTGTCGGATGCGACTTCCCAGGTGAGAATATACGAGATCCGAGCTGCCAACGTGCTCGAGTCGCCGAGCGCGTGACAAGAAATGAAAACCTTAGACGCCTCGCAGCCTCGGTTGGTCTTGCAGACCCATCAGGAGTCGGGGTCGTTAGTAGCCGCTCGGGAGATATGTGGGGTGCATCTCGACTCAACGAGGAACAAGACTCTGGTGACGACTGTCTTTGCATCATGCACCCAGGCGGAGTCATTTGTCTCGAGCTTGAGTTTGGAAACGACATCTTGAGCACGGACCTACATACAGTCGTCATTGAGACTGAGGAGGAGTCGCGGATTGAGATCACAATCCATGGCTACATCCTCAATGGAGTTGTTGAGATCGCGGAGATAGGGTCTCTTACTCTCCCTAGTCGCCCTCGTAGTGTGATTAACATGGAGCAGTTCTCGAGTCTAGAGTACGTCCTTTTACCAGATAAGATTTGTGTTGCTAGCATCGATGGGTTGGTGGGGCAGGAACATACCCTTCCAGTACGCGTCCATCTAAGTGGAGTCGCGGCAAGCAATATTACCGCTGCGGTCCTTCAATATAATGGCGAACTGGCTCAAGGGATCGTCCAGAAGAACCGTTTCCTTGAGACGCCTCGTGCCGTTGATCTGGATGAGCCTGGAATGAGTGACTTCCTCACCTTTTCTCGGGCAAACTTCGAGACCTTCGACGACCTACCAACAAAGAATGAGGGACGTGTGGACTGCTATGCGAAGATCATTGAGCTCGTGCTTCGGCTTCCGATGGAGTGTAGGACGCGCCAGCGTGCCATCCTTGAGATTCGATACTTACTCCAGTCGCTTATCGTCCCGATCATGCGCGTAATCTTTGATCTCAACCCGGTCTATAAGGATCCTGGTTCTCTTCAGCTCCTGACTCTGGCCCTCAAAGAGCGAAGCTTGGTCGAGCGCGTCCTACGGAACAAGACCGAGAAGAGGACCGATTATATCTTCTTCTCGAAGCCTGCCATCGACTTCGGAATAATCCCGGTTTCGGAGATCGCGACGTTCACCTTCGACATCCGTAATTGTAGCCGCACAGTCTACTTCCCGTTCATCGTGTCCATCAACCTGAAGTCCCATTCCATCTCGATAGCGACCTCGCAAACGGCAGAGGGTGTGAGCTTCCTTCTTAGTCTAGGGACGAAGAATCAGGAACAGGGTCAAGGCGAGGAGGACGGGGCTCAGTCCCGCTGTTTCAATAAGGTTATCCACTACCCAGACATAACTGCCATGCTCGATGGGACGAAACGGGCTGCTCTTGTGACGAAGTTCCGACCCATCATTTCCCCCCTTCCGGAAGATGAGGAGCATCCGGAAAGGGCTCCAGCGAAGTCCATCTTATCAAGGAGTGCGAAAATGGGGTCATTGAGCTCAACCAGTCATGGTTCGGGTCCTTCTTCCGACCTTCTTCCTGATAAGCCCTCTAGCATCTCACCGGAGAGCACATCCTCGGATATTAGAGGCTTCGACGACGTTATCAGTATTTATCCTTCGTGTGGGATCCTTCCACCTCGTTCCCAGATGACCATCACGATCAGCCTTCGTCCTCTTGCCCTCGACCCTATTGATGCGTTTCTTGTCATTAATACTCCATCCTCTCAATATTATCAAGGCGTTATTCGTAAGATCCAGGCGCGACTCTATGAGCAGAACGAGAGAATGGCTCGTAGCCAATCGCGGCTGGATGAGGCGGCACTGGAAAGGATTTATGAGGAGCGTTGTGCCATTACGGTTCCTGAAATGGAGCTCCTGAAGTACCAGCAGCAGTTGAGCCAAGCGCGTATGTATTCGGTTTCGGATGAGATTTCGCGGAGTCCTCAACGAGACGATGAGAGCATGTACATGTCCGGTAAGCTTTCACACGAACACTCCATGGTGCCTGGGAGGCCAAAGACGGCCCCAGGAGACGTCGGAAAGGATCTGCCGAACGTTGATGATATGTTGATTTCTAACGAGCGTGACGTTTGTTGCCGTGTCTTTGGCATCGTGGCCGCCCCGGCAGTTAAGTTCCTACAGGAGAGCATCCGCTTGGAGTCGGATACTTCCCAAACCTTATCTGTTGAGCTTCAGAACATCGGACTAACAGAGGTGACGGTCAACGTCCATACCATCATGGGGGAGGCCTTCATTGTCAACCCGGCAGCGAAGGATGAGCTGGGCTCAATCCCGCCCAACAAGCTCCTTCTGACGGGAATCTCGTCGGACTTACTCAAGCGGAGCCTGGATGTCACTCTAAAGGTAGGAGAGGTCCGGACGATCGAGGTGGTTCCTGGAGAGCAGAAAGCATACATCGTAGCACGGAAACATCGGTCGTCTTTCGGTGCTCTTGCATCCACCTTCCCACGCTCCCAATTTGACCTTGAAGATAACGTAGTCCTATCTGCAGTAGTCATTGAGCCATGCGTCGCCACCCAGAAGCCGTATATGTACTTAGTCAACGACCCAACCCATCACTATGCCATTCTTGATCCCGATACGGCCGTTGGGCCATCTCTTTACCTGGATATGCGTCCATATCAACCACTGATCGTGGAGTTTGTCATAGCAAACCCCACTGGGAGTGCCTTTTCAGCAGAGCTGACGGCGGGTCCGGATCTGATTGTCCCTACATTGATCAAGGTTCCAGCGAAATCGAAGGCACAGGCGGCGTTTGCCATTCTTTCGGATCGAGCAGGGGCGATGACCACGTTTGTTGACTTCCACGATTGCCGCCTGAAGATAAGTTTCAATGCCATAGGATCCGATATCATTCTAAGCTCGCCATATATAAGGAATTTCCAATATTTGATCGACCACCAAGGAATGGCGGATGACGTGGTCCATCGTGTCGAGCCTCAAACGTTCCAGAACGCTCGTCGTAAGGTCGACCATGCGCAAAGTAAGAAGCGTTCTGAGTGGGATGAGCTCAAATCGACCCTTCCAAGCAAGATCCGAGTATCCTCGATGAATTACGAGGAGCTTTCTGGAGAGCCTCCAAGCACTCAGGACCAACAGCCGCCAAGCTCTCTTGGGCATACGACCAACATTAATACCCTTTCCACCCCTGTTATTCAGGTCAATGGAGTAGATAGCCACACTCAACAGAAGTTCCTTAACCACCTCGATATCATGGACCATAGGCTAGAGAACACAACAAAGAGGCACCTCTTACGAACACCGCGGCCCCCCAACGTGATAGACTTCTCCTCGATCATGACCCAAGAAGTACGTTATTCTGAGATCAAACGCTTCCTCCCCGTCCTCCCTCTTAAGCAGAAGGCTGCCAATGAGGAGGCTCGAGTCGCCCTTCGAATACATAATCCAACTGTCTCCGCGATCGAGATCTCCATAAGTATCAATGACCCTCCGAAGTCATTAGTCTCTCTTGAGTCAAATATAGATGAGACTGGGAAGGTTCATTTGACACCCGTCGGTCCCTTTGCTGCCGGAATCGAACGACGTCAACCGGCCGAGAGCGTTCACTTCCGAGTGAGTCCACAGGTTTTCACGCTGGAACCGTATGCGACAACACTATTGACGGTATCGTTCCTAGGCTCGGACGTCCCAGGGCCTTGTGAAGCTCTTCTAAGCGTCCGAGGGCTTTTCATCCTACTATCGGGAGAGTCCTTCGTGTCCTCTGTGGAGGACTCGGCCTTATTGAGTCTCTAATCGCCCGATTGAGTGAAGGGCCGCACGGTTGATCCTGCTCTCTCACGTCCGGTGCTTCGTGCAGGCTTCTTTGGCAGAGACGCCTGCGAGGAGAACTGTCCGTGGGTGGGCGTGCAGGGTATGGGGAGACACACCGGCTGGTAGCGAGAGATGCGGCTTTTGTTTTCTCTCCAAACTAAGACAGCGCGCAAAAATGCCACGAAGAAAGAATGCCCCAAAGGAGCCGACCCAAGACGATGTGCGTGCTCAGGCGATGGTTCTTTTGAACCGGTGTAATGCACTGATCGCAGCTCACGACAAGAACATTACTCGCCTCGAGGGCGAGCTGGAGAAGGGTCAGATGTCTGCGCGAGATTCTCAACGTGCTGGGGACCGAGTGATGGCACGATACTATCTTGGGCGCGTGGTCACTCTCCGACAACGTCTCGACGACTTTGTCGAGGGTCGACGTCTTCTTACGATTAACCGAACAACATTGCAAGATCGGCTCACAGATATCCATTTGTCAGAGGCCTTGAAGGACGCGACAGAGGTGGTGACCGCGGCAGAGACGCGGATGTTGACGGGGAAGATCGAGGCAGCCGTTGATGTGACGAGGGATGCGCAAGCGCGTGTCAAGGAGACGGATGCAATTCTACAACAAGCAGCTGGTAATAAGAACCTAGATGTCGACTTGGCCGCTCTGATCAAGGAGATTGAAGCCGAGGAGGAACAGTAAACAACTAGGGATAGCTACATGGTTGGTTTTACGGTTGTAGACGCGGATAACCCTTCGAAGGGAAATATGGACATTACTCTCATCGTATTTCAAATATGAGAGTACGCCTGCATCGATTTTATACGAGCCAGTTCCGGGCACTCCTCTTCAAGCACTACACAGACATGGTGCAGGGAAATTGGATCGTCATGTTCTTACGTCTAGCCGTCCCCTTGGTCCTGATTCTGATCTTATACTTCCCACCACTCATCGCTGGCTTAAAAGACTCCTCCGCCGACATCATGCCTCTTTGGGATGAGGGTGGGATGGGGTTACCTCATTGTCTCGTCTTAGATAGCTCGGATGGGCCATATGGGTATGGGTCTATAATACCACAGAGTACAGCTCGTTGTAAGATGCTTGGTGTCTATCCCAATAACTCCTTCGTCAATAAGATCGTAGAACGCATGGCAAAGAACGATAAGGTAAGTTTGGATCAGTTTGTCATGTTCGATGATGCAACTGAGGCAGATGCTTATGTTTCCAAGAACCCTGGGATGCTTGCCGCCCTTGTTGGCTTCGAGGCCGACTTCACAAATACTACTAGTATCATTAAGAACTTAGCCATACATATCGGTTATAACTTCACTCTTGTTAAGTTCCCGAACTTCTATGCATTCTATCAGGAGGATACCATCTCTCTTTATAGTCTCAAAAGTCAACACACCACCATTCCATTACGAATTCAACATGCAGTAGGAAGAGCATTACTTCAAGAGCTTGATGGAGTCAATGTCGATTATAATCCTAGATATGGACGGGTTCCTGCTGGAAACAAGGATCCTCCCACCATGCCAGACAGGTTTGCGTCTCTCATCCTTCCAGTTGTTGTCCTGATGGTACACTTCCTATTAACATTGAATTCTGTCGTTGCAGAAAAGGATTCTGGGCGCTTCGAGAGTCTTCGTTTAATGGGTGTTAATGATTGTATCTATTGGTGCTCCCAACTAGCATTCCATCTACTGATCTATGGATTAGGACTTATCCCATATCTATTCGGTGCATATATCTTACCAGGAGGCACTAGCTACTATCAATGGATTGATCCGGTCACGGTTCTTCTCTTCTTCATTATTGGTGGAGTCCTCTTCACAATCCTTGGGCTTTTCGTTGGTTCCTTGACGACAACTGTACGAACTGGGATGATCTTTGGCTTCCTCATCTTGGCTTTCATCTTCGTCTCCTTTCAAGTCATCCTCATCTTTGGAGCGAAACGCTTCTTCGATCCAACTTTCATAAACCAGTTCGGAACTGCCGTACTTTTTACCCTCGTGCCCTTCTTCCCCATCATCGTCTTTTGGTTGATCGTTATCGATAGCATTTCCATCGATACCGTCATTGACCCTCATACTCAATGGCTTCATCTAGATGCCTCCGAAACGAAATGGTCGTTTGGTAGCCTCTTTACTCGTAAGAAAATAACTTGCTTCCGTGGCGACTCTAACTGTACTGTCAAGATAGCCCCGCCTATCCTTCTTTTCGTCTCACTTTCTATTAACGCCATTATCTTCTTCCTTCTTACTTGGTTCGCTTCCGAAGGCCTTCCTACGTGTGGAAGCTTACGCCGGAAGCCTTGGGAGCTCTTCACACGCGAATATTGGAAGACTACTGGTGGCAGTTACCTCGCTTCTGATATGCTTACGGATGCCGTTGAAGCTGCCGAGGATGGAAACGATGATGAAGACACCCCGTTAGTCGATGAGGCGCCTAGGAGGTCCTCTTCGGGATGTCTTCGTTCTCGAGGGGAATGCAAACATGGTCGCAGGTCCGTTACCGCAAATATCGCGCAGAGGGTGCTTTTGTCTCTAGGAGTCATTGATAGCGATGTTGAGACCGCTGTCATGGATATCCTTACGGCTCCCAAGCTATCAAATACGGCTCTCGTTGCAAATCATATACAGAAGACGTTTCCGCAGGGAAAGCTCTGTTCTCGAACGCACACTCGTGTAGTCCGCGGGATCACTCTTCAAATTCGGACGGGACAGATTCTCGGGCTTCTTGGACATAATGGCGCTGGAAAGTCGACGTTCATGGGATGTCTCATTGGAGCCACACGTCCTGATCCTCCATCAGATTCTCTCCTAGGTACCGCCGCGACGCTTCGGAATCCACCCCTAGGGAATGCCTGGATTGATGGACTCTCTATTCGTTATCAGATGAACCATATCCGACGTAGGATCGGGGTGTGTCCTCAGTTCAACACGACTCTTTGGCCCGGGTTGACACCTGAGCAGCACCTTCGCTTTGTATGTTTACTACACAACGTTCCAGAGTTCGATATCCCAACGCTTACCGAGAAGAGTCTCAGGCGTGTTGCACTTCACGAGTATCGTGATAAGGCATGCAAGAAGTTCTCGGGTGGGATGCAGCGGCGTCTATGTATTGCGGTTGCGATGTGCGGATACCCACGACTCCTTCTGTTTGACGAGGCAACGACTGGAACTGATCCCGAGACGAAGCGTATTGTTTGGAGTGCGATCCGTGACGTGAGCCGCACCCCCCAGAAGGTTCCGTTGGTCGAAAAGTATGGGCGTAGCCTTTATGTCCGTCGGATTGAGCGTCCCGCACCTGGGATCCTTTTGACCTCTCATGATATGGCGGAGGTCGAGTATCTTGCCGATGAGGTCGCAATCATCGCCTCTGGATCCGTGATTGCAAGCGGGACGACCCTTCGGCTCAAGCGCCGCTTTGGCAAGGGCCTTCAGCTGACCATAGTCTGCACCTCGACTCGTGCAGCCAATATCTTCGCAGCAATGCTACCCCGCTGGCTTCGTGAAACTTTCCCAAGCGTTACTTACACCCGATCCGCGGATAAGGATGCACATCAGTTGGGCACAGCTGCTATCTCTTTACTCGACCAAACGGGTCAGACCCTCGTCTTAGCCATTTCTCAAGACGCAGAACAGGTTATTTCCGGGCTACTAGCATTTGCAGAGCAGAATAAGAGGATTCCTGGACCCGATGGAATCCTCGTTGAGGACATTCTTCTTGATGAGACAAGCCTTGAAGACGTCTTCTTACGTCTAGGACGCATCTACCAAGCTGGTGTTTATTCACAACTCCAGCGCTTCACAAGCCAGGATAATGACCAGGATGATACCTCCACTTCCACATTACATGGCTCGGAGGGCTCGATGTTTGTCGAACCCGAACCACAAGATCAATATGTTAACCAGGGGTATACGGAAATAAAGCATTTCACTCCTGAGATGATCACCGAGATCCTTCATCCGAAGCGTGTTCAACCTCGCGTTTTCGTGGCTCTCTTCCTCAAAATGATCAAGCAAGACATGACCGCAAAGGTGGGGCTCTTCTCGGCGCTGCTTTTGCCAATCATCCTCATCACTGTTGGGTGGTTACTCGGAAACTACTTGATCCCCTGGATTATTTCGATTGTCAATGATATTACAGACACCAAGCGTGAGAACATGCACATATTGTGTGGCCTGTGTCACCTTCTCAGCACCATCCCCGGGATTGGGTACATTCCACAATGTACGGGCTTTGACTCCTTTGGTCGTGGACTACCCTGTGAGAAGGCAAGTATGTATGCTGGCGAGCCTATCAATCAGTCCATAATCTGGGTTGGAGGGGGGCTTTATTCAAATCCTGATCAATCCCCTCTTCAAACGAGTGATCCTTTGAACCTTCAACTCACTACCTTTTCACAGGGCGTACAACTGCCATCCCAAGTTATTGTCTTCGATACGGAGAAGCTTTTCAGTACTGATGACTTATCTACGCCTGGACTGGAGTTTACCAACTCCATGGCCGGGAATAACATTTCAACAACCGTTAACGTCACGATTCCGACGACGAACATATCTATCAACGTCACCTATGAGAAGAACTGGCTCATGGATATCACTGGACGTCCCATTACAGTTGATCTTCAAGAACAAGTTTCAACTCATATGAAGACGTACTACACCTCTGGAAAGGGTGCAAAGGCCCTGAAGAGCACGCCAGAACGGCCCAATTTCCTGGACTTCATGACTCTCAAGCCTATTGCCGTCCCTATCTATCTAGATAACAATCAAACGACTGAGCAATACTCTCTTCGCCCCGACTTCTTCTACAATGATGGGTTAACAAGTTACGGAACCCTGGACTATCTTGCCGAGAGCTTTCTGAAGTTCCAATACACCGATGGAACGAATTATCCTGAGACCCTCCGAAGTATGCAGTTGTCACCTACCTGCCAGAAGCAGGCGTTTTGTTGGGCTGTTTTGAATCCATCCGACCAAGCCACGGTCCAAATCTTCCTTAATTACTCTCTTATGGCGATTCCCGCCGTGGTCTTGGATCTTGACCGTTCTTTGCAACTTAGAAGCGATAATAGCCTAATTTTTGCACCGAAGATCTATTCCTATGCGAAACCAATACCTGGGCGATCTCCTTATGATAACATGCAGGCTGGCGTTAGGTGGCGGAAGAAGGAGATCTATAATCGGATTCAGAAGCTAGGAGTTCCTAAAAGCGTTCTCGATATCATTTGGGAAGGAGAACCGGTCTTTGGACCACCCGGGGCGATGCACCCCACTATCTTCAGAAACATGGATATCAATGACGTCACAGCCATTTCGCTACACAACGAGTTCCATGCTCGCCTACTTGAAGCGGTAGTTCGAGCGCGGCTAGGAATCGTACCAGGTGCTTCCTATACTGACTACAAGAATTCCGTGAATATTCGCTTCGGTATCAAGCCGTGGGACTGGACTTGGGACCTCGCCTTCGATACAGGGTCTGATAAGATTAAGGAAATGGTCACCATTCTATTAGTGGCTCTTGCATGTTTAAGCATGTTCCCAATTCATATCTACCCCGTCGTTCTTGATAGGCAGCAAGGGATCCGTCAGATGTTCACCCTCAACGGGGTTCCAGGATGGCTTTATTGGTTGACAAACTTCGTCTATCAGCTCATCTTGGCATTAATCGCGCACTACGCCGTAATTTTCTTCGGATATTTCATCTTTCAGATCACACTCTTCAATAAGATGGATATCTGGTTACTTCTCCTCATCTTTACCACAGGGGCAATTGGACAATTGGCCACCGCCTTTCTTTTCTCTCTTTGCTTCCCCACCACCCAATTGGCGACTCTCTTTGGATATGTCTTCATTATTATCATCACCGTGGTTCTATTGCTCAATGGAGACTTTCAAACTGGGGTGTTGCATTGGTGGTACTTCTTCACCCCCGTGATGAGTATGGCTGCGATCTTTGGATTCATGAGCTGGAGTACCCAGACCATCTCAACCTTCTTCAAATCCTCCTTTGGATGGCTGATCCCCGGGATCTGGATCGAAAGCATCATTTTCCTGGTTCTTACCATCTATCTAGATTACGTCATCCCTCGCCCCTCTGTTGGAGTTCCCAAGCCATGGTACTTCCCGTTCATATGCACGTGCCGCAAGATGCGTAAGCCCGCGTTCAACCATGATAATCCGGACCTCATCCCACTCACCGGTTCTGCAATACATCCGGCTTCGGCTTATAGTTCCATAGATCCCGATAGAATCGAGGACTGTGACACAATGCCACTTTCGGGAGGCCATATCCAGCCTCCAATGAATTTGGAACTCAACGACTTACCAACCTATCGAGGAAAGCCTTTACCCCCACCGACAACAGCTCGAGATCGTGCTGTACGTAGTAACGAGATCGACCCAGATGTTTGGGCAGAACGAAGGCGAATGGTTGCTGGTCTTTCGAACACAACACCATTGATCGTCTGCAATCTTGAAAAGTTCTATCGTCCCTCCTTCATCGCGGTTCGGGACATCTCGTTTCACATCCCCCCCAGCACATGCTTTGCACTCCTAGGAAGTAATGGAGCTGGAAAGTCCACAAGTATTTCGATCATGACTGGACTTGTCCGAGCGACGCGAGGAACTGCCATAATCAATGGGTGGGATGTCCGACGCGATGCTCAAGAGGTTCACCGACACATAGGTCTCTGTCCACAACATGATGCGTATGTGCCGACGCTCACCGTCCGTGATCACCTTCTTCTCTTCGCCCGTCTTCATGGGGTTTCCCGAGCCGACGAGGCCATTGTTGTAAGTCATATCGCCGCCTTTGTTCATCTTCGCGATGTCCTTGATCGCCAAGCCCGCCACCTTAGTGGAGGGATGCGACGCCGATTGAGCTTGATCATTGCTCTGATTGGATGATGTTCGACCACTCGAAACGTTCTATTCTAGATACCCTATCCATGGACGACTCCAACACCATAGTACCGAAGTGGATAGCCAAACGGTTCGAAGGCGGCCTCGCAGAAGATGTTCCGTAGGAGACTCGGAAGAGATTGGATGCTGAACCGCTCTTCATCTGTCGACATGAAGAACAGAAGATCAGTGTGCACAGAGGCCCAGACCATTTCGCATGCTGCCGCGGGGTGTGTATACACGTTCCATGAGACGCTCGATGCCGCATACTCATAGACTCGTGGGCCCTCATGCAGAGTGAATAGCCGTGGGATGGAGCCGGAGGCGAAGGCATCTCGCCACTCCTGAGTCCCGTCGAGAGCAATAAGGACCGACTTCTGTTGCTCCAAATATATCGCTTCGCATTCCCGCAAGTCACTGATGGGGTCATCTCCTAGTGCAACAGCCTGAACAATATGCTCAATGGCTCGTTGGGCGGCTTCTATCGCGACGGTAAGGAGAAGCTGCCTTTCTTCAGAAGTTAGGTGCATTCCCTCATCCAAGACCAGAAGAAGTCGTTCTCCTAGTTCTGTGGAGCCGTATTCCAGCCCAAATATTGAGGTGGACGTCGGTTTCCTCGTAGTTGGCAAAGGAACTTGAACCGTTTGTATATCACGTACTTCATCATCGTAATCGAAATGAGGTGGAATCAGATCATCATCATCAAGCCCCAACTCTGCCAATTCATCTCTAAAGTTACGGGGAGGAGTGGTAACTGGTGACATCATCATCTGAGCCTCTGGTTCCGCCTCAACGACCTCTTTCGCCTGAAAAGCAGTTTTCCGTAACAACTCTCCTGAGAATAGAGAGGATAATGCAGCCTCCGTTAACTCCCACCCTTCAGGCATGAGAAGGTGGAAGAGGAGCATGGCGGCATTGATATGCCCGGCATTTCCATGCCCTTGCGGGTCTGAAATGGCATATCTCTTACAAGGTTGTATGAGCGCCGCCTCAATCGCTTGGGCTAGAGAAGACTTGGCAGTACTCAACTCTGTACATATCAAATACCCGGAAACGAGCTTTGCTAGAAGCCGTGGTTCCTTTGCCAAGGCTCTTCCAAGGAGAAGGCAAAGGAACTGTCGCATGGCATCTAGACAGAAGCGCAGCGTATCGGGAGTAGAGAACATCCCCAGCAAGCTATAATCATGACACTCGTAGTCAGCAATGTTAACGGATCCACGGTAGCGTGGAAGCCAATACCAGCGGCGCGTGCTATCTGAGACCTTCTGGGGTACCGTAGCTTCACGCTCAGGAAGGGCTGGAGTAGGTAAGATACAGGACTCGGCAGACAATGGAGTGAATGGACGATTAACGTCCAATAATAATCTCCTTGACGAGTATGTATCAGGGATAAGGGTATAGGCATCGGCCATGGCCTCAAGCTTTGTACGTTCCAAGGCATGACAGGTTGTCTCCTTTAATTCCAAGGCGATTGCTTCCATAAGAATCCCAGTCCCAAAGGCATTCGTCCCAGACGTACGAAGGACTAGAAGCCTCTTCCCATTCATCAGAAGAAGGATATCACCTAAGCGAGGTAATCCGTAGCATAAGGGACTAAGGGCGGGCAAAAGGCCCTGAGAACCAAGAAGACCGTATTGAAGGATGGTCCCCAACTGGCTCTTCGTCTTTGAGGGAGTGAAAAGGGTCGTGATGACCGACTTGTATTGCAGAACGTCATCCGAGGCATCTGAAAGCGAGTTTTGATTGACATTGAGATAGACGAATTCCTTACTATAAATGCTTGGACTCCAGAAGAAACGCTGATGCCGAGGGAAGGAAGGGACGAGAATATGGGTACCTCCGATGGGGAGAATGGGGAAAGCTAACGCTGAACAGATGAGTATGACTAAGACATTCCAAGGGATTAATAGGAAACAAAGCCCACTGATCACCTTGCTCCAGTGTGGTAACGGCTTTACGGTTGCCGACTTGTATATGCAAACATATGCCCGGAGATTACCCGAAACGCGATATATAAAGGATATGATGAGGTCTCCTAGTAGTGAAGAGGTTGCAAAAATAGCCTGCGTTGAAGGATCCCATAGCCAAGAGGCGTATGGACTCGCGTAATACACGACCGTCCAAACAATGCTTCCAAGGAACATGTTAGCAAAGGCCCCCATCGTGTCACTACAAAGCTGACGGATGAGGGCGTAAATCGAGACGCTATTCAAGAAGATCGCCCCTGTTGTCCTCCCCATGTAACCAGAGTTGAGGGAATAAGATGTGGCATAGTCTAAGGACGCCACAATCGCCAATAAAACCCCGATGACATACAAACTAGCGGTAACACCCACTGAGCTTCTAGGAGGCCTATTACGGATATATCGCCGGCCATAAACGCCAGTAATGATCTGGAACACTACGTAGAGTGTTCCTGAGACAATGAGAACAAGGAGAGGGGTCAAATACCTCCTCCACTCTATCACAAAGGATATGTCCACCAATAACTCCTCTCCTTTTATGAAATTAATTGCCATGCACGCTATTGTGACCACAAACACCAGGACAGTCATGAGTATCGTGAAGACCACAGGGTTACACGAGGGATAAATATGGACGAGAGTGGAGACGAAAGCACTGATGGGCGCCAATGGCCCCGTCCCAAACACGGTCATTATGGCGGAAATGACATGCAACGTGCTCCATGGTCGTCGAATAGGGATGAAGAGCACGCGGCACCATAGATCAACCGCCCAAAGCAAGAGGCATTGACATTGTGGAAGAATACCAAAGAAGAGGAGGGCTGGTAGGACGAGTATTATGATGTTGATGGCGATCGTGAAGGCCTCGCTCCTTACCGAGGAGATCCCAACGCTAAACCCGGAAAGAAGAAGAGAGTAGAAGGAATTGGTCAGAAAACACTCCCAAGGCTGGTCCGGAGAAAAGGAGTCCATGGCAGTATCTAAACCTCGAATCCCCGGAGACCAGAGCATTCCTAGTGTAATTCCCGTCCATCTCCATGCCCGACCGAACAGTATACTAGCTGCATGGCAAACACTCATGGCGGTCATCAAGATGTACTTCACCATGCTCCAGAACCAGGTGTGGGAGCCGGGGAACACGCAAGCGGCGGCTAGTTGCACCGTTGACGGGTCTCTTGGCCGTCCTCGTGCATCATACGTTATCTTAGTCGATAAATATTCGAAGATGGCTAAAATGATTTCAAAGGCGATAGTAATCGCGATAAAGGCGTAGAAGAGCGTGTTGTTGGTGAGTAAGCACGCGATGATGGCTAAGACGAGGGCCGGGATGACGTTCAGGAGAGAGGCGACGATGTAGACCGTGGCGGGATACCCTTCCTCTCCTGGCCAGGAGATGCCGTAGAGAAGGTTATCGACGACCCGTTTGGCGACACGGGTGCCGGTCCCTTCGTCAAAGACTGGACATCCTGACATTTTTTTAGAATCATGGCATGGCTGCACCACAACCTCCCAGTCCGTGTGTCCGACGGCAGGGTGCTCCAGCTCTGTGGAGAGGGTGATCAGCTGACGAGAGACGCCATCGCAGCCCTATGTCTTGAGCTAGGAATTCACTTCACAAAGGAACTCGCTCTTTTCGGAGTACGCGAGGATGGGTCACACTTCATCATTCAGTTAAGTGAGAAGCCGTTCGAGCTGTTTCTAAGTGCTGGTTCTAATAGTCCACACGCGTTCGAGTTGAACTATGTCGACTTGGGTCTATGTCAAGGAGGGGTTGTTGGATCATCAATTACTGAGGAACAAGGAGAGGCCGAGTTAGTCTTCTTGCGGATAGCACGGCGTGATGCGATCAAACGTTATCTTATGGTTCCGATACGACTCAATGAGCAGACGGTTATAGCAGTCGCTTCGCTTATCCTGGCACTAGCCGTCGTTGTCAATGGAGTCCATGTCAGTTCTGGAGTCTTGGAGGCGATTGAGAGCTACATTCCTAAGGCGTGTTTATCGACACGCTCCCATAAGGATTGGAATATGCTAGTCAGCCGTGCTGCGCGTTCACTCCTTCAGCAGGGGGAGAAGGATCTTTCTTTACAGCTTCTAAGAGAGCTAGCACTGACGGATCTTACAAGTGGCTTTACTTACTCTGGGGTTTATGTTGAACATGAGGGCTCTCAAGTTAACGTTGAAGTCACCATATGTGTATCACGTCTGGGAGTCTCTCTCTACAAGGAAGGCGAACGTGTCGCATGGTATCCCTATGGATCGATTTGCGGCTGGACCGTTTTAATGGATAAGCTCTGGTTCCATGTCATGCTAGACTCGGTCAAGACGAAGCTTCTCTTGGTCACCTCGTCTGCAGATGACATCGTCCGGTTGATTCAGTATTACATTGCTCGGATAACTGAGGGCTTGATGATCAAGTGAGTCACCTCATCAACGAAATCGTAGGGTTGGGGCGAAGATATAGATGACTGGACACTGAAGTATTACACGTCGCCTCAGTATTTCCTTAAGGGTCTGCATGGGGTCTAAAGGGACGATAGAGCGATTAGCTTCAGCACGCTCATCAACAAGTCCAACTTCGAGCGTTGGCAACTCCTTCTTTTTTGCATACACCGTTGGCCAGTGTCGAAGTAAGACTAACCAGAGAACGTAACTAAGGGTGACATCCTCCGAGATATGTGTTAACGTTGACCTACAAACGAGTCCAGTATCGTCACTGACCAGCGTGATCCGTAACGCCCATTCAAGCTTATCAGCCTTAGTGTAATAGGTCACGGCAGCGTCTTTAGCGCGTGGGGTATGTGGTGGTAAGAGATATAGATAAGTATCCCTCTCTAGACATGCCAGTAATAGCTTCCTTCTCCTCTCAGGGATATATGGTGAGATCCTCTCGCAATAAGCGTTATATCTGGCTCGTTGAGTCCCATGACCGGTAGGAAGACCGAAAGGACTATCAACGTCGTTAGGATTCAGTGGCTTCCCCTCCGGCTGCCTTATTGCCTTCTCATACAGGAATTGGATGTCACCCTCGAAATCAAGCTGTGTGAATTCTATTAGAGGAATATAATCAGGTTCCCATTTTCCGGAGCATTGGACAGCCACCTTGTGCGTGTTACAGCAGGCGAGGGAGCAGGTCCTAGTGGCGCACCGAGGACAACAATAGCGTGCGGGCCTCTGGCATACGGCACATGGCTCCGTCATTATGATTATATTGGGTTCTCAGAAAATGGAACCAGTTCCTCCCACGAATCTCAAGAACCTCCAGGCGGACGTCAGGATGGCTCAGAACGAGCTCGAGCTCCTCCAGTTCAGCGTCCGGCGGCTGGAGGAATGCCGTCGCGAGCGGGAGGAACAACTTGTTCGACTTCAGAGCTATTATCATTCCTTGAAGCAAGAGCGGGCGCTCCGGTTAACAGCTCTTAAGGAGCGGCAGTATCCGGTCCTCTGGCTGTGCACTGGGCTCTCCGTCGGGCTCCTTTTCCTTATTGCTCGAGCGATCTATAATGAGGTGTGAATAGAAAAAGAACTCATAGATGTTTTACGACTCGGCGGCGTTCCCGCTCATCCCCGGCGTTGTGGTCCTGGCCAGGAGCTTGGGAATGGCCGTCCTAGCGTATCCGGATGAGATCGGGGTTACTCATGCACCCTTCACAGAAACGTACCCGTTTTCATCTTGGTATTCGATTTGGACCTTGGAGAATGGTTCCCCTCTCTATCAGACTGTCCCGTTGAGCCAGCTGGCCATTCCTGATGCTATTCCCCCAGATGTCTTAGAAACAGAAACCCTTGAGTTTCTTAACCAAGAAATAAGCAATCCTAGTGGGTCTGTAGTGCACATGGATCTTTGGGGGCGGAAGATACTCTTTTTGAGTGGTTCATATCATATCCCTGATACACCTGTTGGTCTTGGGTTACCTCTTCATCCCGCTAATGCTGGAAGTATGATATACCCGGTTTCAGACTATTATATTCAACATTTAAAGGAAGACACCACAGACCTTTCACAGGAGCAGCTATCGGCGATGCTGGTGAAAGCTGATTCACCCTCGATCGCCCGTACTCCAAATACACCCAATTACGCATCCGTTGACTTCTTTGGCTCAATGTATCATGCGGAATATCTGGGGTGCGTCATGCCTGATGGTTCCCTTTGGAAGCTAGGTGACTTTTCCATTAGTCCAACAGGTGGTGTGGTTCGAATCGATAGAATCATATCGATCCTTTTCAATAAGAAGAAAGACATCTACGTATCCGGAATCGAGCTTCTTGATGGGTTTGAGGCTCCCTGTCTTTATCCAATCAATACCCTATGCACATGCACCGATCCTTCTATTCAAAAGCCTCAGTGTTTCCCCCCTCGTTATGTTGGTGGGATCTGGACTCAAATAATGGCAGAACCTATTACTAATGGCGTGACAGTCACTAACGTTGACATGCTTAGCGGCTTTAATCATCTTTTCGTCAATGACATCCATCTTCAACCAAAGGATGACGAAATGACACATGCGACGCCCTCTGAGGTGCTCCTCGCCAAGTATGCCTATATCCAGGGCCAAATACGCTCGATAACGAGCAACAGCATGGTGATAGATCGGAAGGTTCTTAAACCGGAGCCTATCCTGATCAAAGATGCAATACCAGCGTCACAGGAAGAAATCACGCAGGCTATTACCAAAGAGTTTGAATGTCTGCGAAAGGATTGGCTTTGGAACCCTAATACCGATTTCTTTTGTGTCTCCAAGCTCTCAGAATACCAGGAAGCCTCATACCAACTAGCCGATGAGTTGGTGATGTTGACTCGACATATTGCCATTGAACGGGGTGTCCGTTGTTGCTATTGTGATATCCCCATAGAGAACTCTGAAGATATAGCTGGGCCCTTCATCTTTGGCCTACCTAAGCTTCATACCCCCTCTTTCAATGCAACAATTGTCCCTCCAATCATTGTGGCAATGCATAGGACCTGCCTAATCTATACTCCAGAGATCGCCCTTCTCCAGAATGCGAGCTTAGCTCCCTTCATCCATCAGACTGGACAACATGATCTACGACGTCATTCGTCTGAAGGGGCCGCCGTTGTCCTTACGGCTCAATGCCGTCTAGCACGTGCCTTGATTCATGAGCGGCCTCGGGAGTTATATATCAACATCTGGAAGACCTTGAGGCGTACACGCTTGGATTTAGCATGCAGTGTTTGTAGGCGTCCCGGAGGTTTAATAGGCTGCCAGGTGGCAAGCTGTCTCTTTAGCGCCCATTATAGGTGCATCGTCGAAATCGGACTGCGTCCAAGCCGTCACTTCTATTGCTCTAAGCATGCACGGTCCCAGTAGCAACGTCCCACGCAGACTGAGGCCCCCCTCTCGGCGTCGTGGCCTAGTGGCGAGGGCGTCGGGCTCATAACTCGAAGGTCGAAGGTTCGATTCCTTCCGACGCCAATCCCTTCGATTCCTCTTTTTATGGCTCAGAAATCGTTACGGCTAAGGATTTACATTATTTACCGCGGACGTACATCAGCTCGGCCAGGTTTGCTATTTGGTCCTCATCGAAGGAGTCCTGCGCGAAACGCCGTTCAACACGGATGGAAGGGGGTCGAATGTCGAGACTGGAAACTGATCGAGAGTTATTCATCAAACGAGCCTCTCCCGTACTTCGAGCACCCGCTGTGTTGAAGTGTGCCTGTCTAGTCTGCCTAGGTGCTGCTGTGGCGCGTTTCTTGGCAAGGCAATAGATCGACAAGGAAACGATTAGAAGGATAGCCGCGATCAGAAGGGCGATCGCAATGATTATTGGGAGGTCCTGCTTGATGAGCTTTTCCTTCTTGAGGAAAAGTACACGTGCTTGATGGTTGAAGATGAGGAAGCACCCCGACCCACGCCAAACAGGGATGATGGCCGTGACGGAATCGTCAGTTATCTCGACGCTAGTGCAATTGTGTTCCATCAACAAGCTATCGGAGAGGTTAGTGAACTTGGCTTCGATCTCTCGCGCTTGTAGACTAACGTCACTGATATACACCGTATTATTACTACCGTCTTGCAAATCAAGAATGGAGGCGGGGCCAGATAGCTGGACTTCGTATCCGGATGGCAAAGTGATGCTTCCGGCGGCTTGAGCAACCGTGAGCGTATATGGAACTCCTTTATTGGTTGTTATCGAAAACATGACGGCACCAATATCGTTCAATCCACCTGAAAGGAGTTGAATGGTGGGGGCAGCTTGTTGTGCGCAACGTTGTTTGAATGTGTCTTCAGTCTCACTCTCATCAAGTAAAGGATAGAATGTGTAAAGGAACTGGCCAGTAGTCGCACCATTATCGATAAGTGTATGAACCGCATTGAGGTATCTCTTTCTGACGGCGGTAGAACTTCCACCATCGACCATTGTGCTATAAGAACCGCTTTGATAGTCGGTATTTGCGGAGATGACGGTATCTGTTCCATGAATGCAGACGCCAGTCATGTACTTAGCAGAACCATTGGGGAGCTGAGCAAAAAGAAACTCTGCTGAGTTGATGGTTGTTGAAGACTGTGTGACTGTGCCTTTGTTAGTTGAGACGACCATCGAGTCTGAAACAACTGGAATATTGAGGAAATTATACGTTATGGGCGTATTCCAGTGCTCAACTTGAGCCACAACGGCCGTATGAAAAGCGTCTATGGTCCCAGAACCGCTTTCAACCTTCTCAACAATTACAATCTTCAATGCCTTGAGCGTGGTTCTACGGTCTATAAGACTGAAAATGATGTAGGTTGAATCGCCGACGTTAAACAAGCCAGCGAGACATGACTTTGAGAGGTCGTTTGGAAGGTTCAATAAACCAGGACATTTCTTCTGCGCATCGGCTGGATTTGTATTCGGAATTATGGTACCCTGATACTTATTGAGCGATGCAGATGGATAATACCCATCATATAGCTCCAGAACGCCTACAGGATATACATACTCATGCCCATAACGTTGATAGAACCCATTCATATTGATCCCATTCGAACATGCATAGTTTGAAGTACGACAGGACGTCATGGCCATCACATAACGATAACGTTCCGTCCCTATGATGACGACATCCGCATAAGGAAGCCACTCCACCCCTGTCCAGACCGTAGGAGTAAAGGTCCCTGTACCACCTGCAATCCCATAAACCTGATAGGCGTCTTGTAAGGCCGTTGCAAAGGCTTGCGGGAACGTTGCTATAGTCCTTGGAAGGCATTGCACCGCTCGCTCTTGCATATAACCACCAATGGTACGAATAAGGGTTGCCTGATCTCCAGACATGTATCCGAAGCGTTCCAACGCTTTATAAGTGCTTGCGAAGAGAGCTAAGGCGAGTGAGCTGCGTATAGTCCCATTAATCGTCTCGTTTGCAACTCCAACTCCAAGGAAGGCGCCAGAAAAGGTACAGTAGACTAGAGCTGGTGCGACTGTCTTGTTAAAGTAGATGATAAGGATATCTAGGACGGTGGTGGCAAGTTTGGCTTGCTCTTGAACGTTCGGGTCTAAACCTGCAAGAATCAACAAAGTGCGATACACAAACTCAAGCCCTTCGTCACCGGAACCAGGAATCGATGCATGGTGAGTAAAGCTTCCATCACCACGGAACCCATCAACGTTTCCACTCCCTTTTAAGTCATCAGCAGTCGGTGCCCAGAGACGATAATACTCTCCTAACTGTGTCGCCTGAAGGATCAACTTTGATAGCCCTATGTATGAGGCATGTACAAGATAGTTGTAAGTAACTTCTGCCTCACTAATTGGAGCCGATTGAGGACAAGTCTCCGTGTTATACCAAGCGCTTGAGTCATGTAGACAACGAGTGAACTCAGCATTGTTGGGTGGGAGCGTGAAGGCCGCCATAGCAGAGTTCTTATTACAAGAGACCATTTTATCATCGGTACCGCTCAATGCGATGATCCCCGCAGTCTCCTCTGGTACCTGAAGCCCCCAAATCATGGGGTTCGTGTCATAGAGTCGGATAGGCCTATATATCATCTGAAGAAAAGAGACTGCATATGAAAGACATGTATCAAGATCCGTGGTCACCCCACTCAATGTCAGCTTTGAATACTTCGCGCACAACATAAGTCGTATTCTCCGCATCACCTCCAGAACGTTATTCGGGTCGTCCACGTTAGAAAGGGAGCTCCATGGGGCACCAGTTGTTTGACAACTGTTCAGATAGTCCGTCACATTCGCGGTCAACGTCGTCTCGAAGCTGGTTCGAAAGGCATCTGGTATCGAATCCCAATTCGTCGGGCAGAGGCGTTCCCCATACGTCTTCTCGAGCTTCTCCCCTATCCCTACCACGGGCTTGTATATGAGTGCGTTGTCTGGGAAGCGGAAGGCGAGGCAGATCGGAAGAAGGATTAGAATCATGAGCGTTTTGTCTCTTATCAGGTCGGATTCCTAAGGAGATGCCAGCCAACATTTTACACTCATTCCGTTGCTTCAAACCCGAGCGAACGCTTCATCCGAGCGAGGGCGCTAAGGTTCGGGGTCTTCCCGACGGTTAAGGGCTTCTTCGACTTCTGTGGGATAAAGGGCTTTTCTACGGGATGATACTCGCGCGCCCTGAAGCGATTCTTCTCATATTCCTCCCGCATTTCCCTCTCCTCAATGAGTGCCTTCTCCATCGAGGCAAGGCGCTCCTGCTTCTCACGTTCCTCTGCCTTCTTCTGGACAAACTCCTCGAAGGCTTGGCGACGAACCGCTTGCTGCGCAGTATGGAGACGAATGTGGTGCGTCTCACGGATATTGCGGGTCTGGATGTTATATTCGCACTCATCAGTGACGGAATCCTCGTCCTGCATGGGCTTCCGACTCCTCCGGAGCCCGAACGGAAAGATGCTATTCATGAGCCGTCTGAAATACCCGGGCGCCGGGCGTGGAGGTGGCGGGCGGTGAGGATTCCGCACCGCCCACGCCTGGATCTGCTCGCGTTGCTCTGGTGTACACACGTTAGCCCTGGCAGAACGGATAGGTACCTGGGCTGAGCGGGAACGCGGAGCACCCGTGCTCGAGCTACGGGCACGTACCTGGTGCGCGAGCCCAGACCCGTTCGCCCCCATACTGCGGCGCATCTCCCGCACGGCGCGCCACTCGTCTGCTTGCGCGCGGATGTCCGCCAGACGTCCCATTGGAGCATGAGCAACCCCGGGATCGCGGCCCATTCAAAAAATAGGAGGAAAATACAAAAATGAGTCGAAACGCGACATATCGCCTCATGTCTCAGACGAACGTGGATCCGAAGGACATCCCGTTCATGCCGGGGAATGCGTTTCCCGATCCGCACCGCACGAACTTCCCCGTCGCACACGCGATGGACATGGACCACCGCATCCGAACGCATGACGAGGAGAAGGCCCTCTCTGCCCCGACAGGGCTCACGTCGGCCTACACGGCGACGCTTGCCCCGGTCGATTACGACGAGAGGCGTGCTCTCCGTACGACCTGGACGATGCGCCAACCTGCTGATCATCTCGAATGGGGAGAGGGCCATGCAAAGTCGATGACCGTCCGTGGGGAGTTCCTCAGGACAACGCGTGGCGCAATCGGGTGCCGCACAAACTCGCTCAACGCGCTCATGGCGACGGGGGTACGTCCGGATGCGACGCTTCTTCCGCGTACACATGAGGAGGAGCGCCAGTTCGCCCGCTCGATAGCGAAGTTCCAGCCGGACTACGCCACGCTCGACCGCATCGTGCTTCGCTTCTTTGCTTGGTTCCTCGAGGACGTCTTCGAGTCGCAGTCTGAGAAGCGACGCATCCGCCACGTCTTCATCGATTACTACCTCGTCGATCGTACGATTCAGATCCAGGAGCGCCCGATGAAGAACTCAGGTATCCCGCAGGGAGACTTGATTAAGAGGCACCGAATTCCCCGCGACTTCCGCGACGCGGCGTCCGGGTTTATCTCCCTTGAGGATCTGAGGGTCGGGGAGGCTGTCTGCATCTATTCCCGTGTCTTCTACATCTATGGCTGCAACGATTCGACCCGGCAATTCATGGAGTGTCAGGCCGCTCCTGGAGAGGTGATCCCACCGAACCTTCCACCCGAGTCGATTCCACAGGATCCATACCTTGCAGAAAGGCAAGCAACAGAGGTGGCGATCATGGGGAAGACACACGTCACTCCTCACGTTCCAGAGGAGAAGCTGGCGAAGTTCCTGCGTCACGACCGCGAGGTTCTCCGCTTCTATGCTATCTGGGACAACCGTCACCTGGTCTATGGAGAAGTCCGTCAGCTTATCATTCACTTCTTCCTGGCAGATGATACGATTGAGGTCCTTGAGGTCCTACCGCAGAACTCAGGGCGTGACCCGTTCCCAGCGTTCCTGCGCCGCCAGAAGGTCCCGAAGCAGCACACGATGACGCAGTTTGCAGAGCACGCGCTCGCCACGAACGTCTTCTACACGGCCCACGACTTCAGGATTGGGACTGTCGTCCCGATCTTTGGGCGTCCGATGTACATCTACGACTGTGACTCCTATACGCGCGAGTATATGGTCCGCGAGCTTGGGTATAGCCCGCGCGACGTTCAGCCAATAGCGAAGCAGGACGTCCTTAGAGCACAGCCAGGGCTTTCTTCGACCACCGCCCTATGTAACCTGGTTGGGAAGACTCGTGCGGACATCTCGGCCCTCTTCCCGGCAGACGTCCACCACATCGGCGCGGACATCGACACCGTTGGGAGCTGCATCTCGATTCATCCGGATGCGCCTCGACCGGACGTTGTCCGCTGGATGAAGTTCGGAAACCTCTGCCTCCGCTTCCTCGCGAGGTTCGCCGCCTGCAGCGCCAACAGGCCCGTGCACATCACACAGACAGACAGGGTGTTCGTCATTTCGTACTTCTTCAGCGACGGGAGCGTCTCTGTCTTCGAGCCGACGGAGACGACTACACCGGGCTTCGGGTACAAGTTCCTCGAGCGCGGCCTGGTCGTCAACGAGGGGGCCACCAGCAGCCAGAACCTTGCGGGGACCGGAATGCAGAGCAAGAAGAAGGTATACATCGACTACAGAGACCTCGGCGTCGGAAAGGTGGTCGAGCTTAACGCCCATTGCTTCGAGATCATTGAGGCCGATGAGCGCACGAAGCATATCCTTGAGGCGCTCCACGCTGTCGGAGACGACCTGACTCGCTTCGACCCGACGCCGTTCTTCTAAGATAATAGGGGTGGAAGTGACTAATCGATGGTCCAGTTCAGAGGTCTAGAAAGGCACAAGGAGAAGAAGGGTAAAGCTAAGGACGTTGAGGTACTGAGAGATGATACTTAAAGAAGAAAGCACCTGGTCCCTGTTCCGAAACGTTTTCACTTACTGACTTGATCGTGTCGGTTCGTAGTTAATCCTCAGCCTCTCCAAGAAGCTTACGACAACAACGCGAGACCTTGGTGGGGTTTTCTGAGATCGTACTGGCCTGTGTATCGGTACGGTTAGTCCAAACGAAGGTGCCATCCTCCCACTCGGTAAGAGCTATTCGTCCCTGTTCGACCTTAATGCTCTTATTTAGCCTACAAGGGAGGATGGGGGTGATGTCTTGGCCCATGGCACGCCAAAGGAAGGTATCTAGGCCTGTGGCAAAGAAGAGGACAACAAAGATAATGGCAAATGGGAAGTATTCTGCAAACTCCCAACCCCCGATATTGACAGCTCGCATCCCCTTCATCACCTGGGAGTAGGCGGTCTCGACATTTTTCTGCAGCATATTCATGATGTTCCAGCCCAAGGGGAAGGTATAAGATGGTACCCTGCCAAGTAGGAAGTAAGCGGAGAAAACATCGGTCGACCGCTGGGTCATCCGGTAGATCCCGAGGAAGTTCGTGACTTCCAGGGCATACAGGATATACACCTCGACGAAGGTGAAGCTGATAAGGGTCACAAAGAAGGCCCAGGTGTCCGGGTTCAAGGACGTCCTCATGTTAGCAAATAAGAGAAGGGGTGAGTGTTCCGATAACCCAGGGATAGGCAAAGAGACGAAGATCTCTGAGAAAAGAACTATAATCGAGAAGAAGATGACCAAAAGGGAGAGCAGGACATAGCAGGTTATTCGCAACCCCTTGAAGTACACATAAAAGAAGGTTCCATGCTTCCCATTAAATCTTCTAGCCCAGACAGGCGAAAGGGTCATCGTATCCAGATCACTACGCCTCGACTTGCACCTCCCTAGCGTCGCCGCTAGTTGGTAGAAGTTCTTCTTCTGTACTAAGATGTTCATGGTTCCATGCTCTCGCATCAGTTTCCAATAGACACCACGAAGCTTGAAATTGATCTTCTCCAATTGCTTGACAGCCGTCTTGATGACTCCTTTATCATACCCGGCGGCACAATACTTGTCACAGGATAGACGAGGCAGATCCTTTGTGGATGGAAGCCTCGGTTCACGTGGTAAACAGGGATAATATAACACGTCCAGGTTCGATACTGTCTCCAGACCAGGATCCACACTCCTCTTGAGCGAAAATGGCTCAGTGGTGTATGTCACTGTCACCTTTTCTTCTTCCTGTGAGGCTCCCTTCTTAATATTGGGAGGTGGGTCAATGGCCTGTGGTCCAAGAAGAGACCCTGTTGACGATGGCTTCTTCAACCCCGCTCTAATCGATGACGCATCCGGATCCTGATACTCTAGTAAGGAATGCGTTGATCTGGTTGAACCCGGTCGACTTCTTGACTGAGACCTTGTCGACGCTGAACGCGCCGTCTTCGCCGTGTTTAATCCCAGATGATCGTCGTCAATCAGTTGAAGGCCATTAATCCTGGTCGAGAACCGATACATTGGGTTGTCGACCTGCAGAATACGAAGAGCTAAATCCTGTTGCTCCCGAAGGGCGATTACTGACCTATATAGCTTCCGGATACGCGCTGCGGCCTTATTTCCGTCGTAATAGACCTGCTTCAAGCGGAGAGATGGGAAACTTGCGATTACCAGACGTTTGGGCATGTCAACGAGCCCGAATCCAAGGACTAGGATGACTTGGAACGTCCCCAACGTATTGACAATGGTGAAGACCAAACCAACAAGAACATTAAGCGTCACCTTCTTCAAGGCGATAAGAACACCGACGATAATGGCCACTGGGACAACGATGACCAAGTAGAGGATGAGCGTGCGCTTCATCCCTGCACCTAGTCGTCCCCAGAAATTCCAGTGGCCAGACTTCAAGGTCTGCTTATGGAAGAATAGAATTGCCCAATTGAACGCGATCCAACCAAAGTATATGACCTTCCAGAACGTAGACATCCACCGTTGGTATGCCTGGTCAATGCTCTGTCGCGCGAGAAGCGCGTCTACTGGAAAAGAGCAGTACGCGACCATCCCAAAACTCAAGGCGATTATCAAATAGACATAATCCAGAGTAGAATGTTGTATTGGGAAGTAGAGCATAGTGAGCACGATGAAGACCAGGGCAAGCGCAGAGGTGATAATACAGCCAAGGATGGGCTCGAAATCCATATTTTTTCCTCCCGCTTTACTCCCCTAGGCCCCATGAGACTCCCGTTTCCGCCGCAGAAGGCTTATGGGACTGTTCACTAGCACCCCCGTTCCATACCCGTACGCGGAATGCTTGAGCAGGACTGGTGCCGCAACGCCAACACGAACAGACCGTGACCGTTGAGTCGAAGAAAGAGTCCCTTGTGGAACCGAGAAGTCGGTTATTGATGGGAAGAGCTTGATAATCTCCGCCTTTTGCTCCTCAAAGACTGGGTTCCCACTGAGTAAGATCTGCTTCAAAGGCAGGTGCATAACGCAATAGAGCGCCTTGATGTCTGTGATCCTATTGTCCCGGAGGTCGATCTGTTCCAGCTTGAAGCAGTCAAGAAAGCAGTCAAGATCCGAAAGGCGATTTCCTCGGAATGAGACGGTGACAAGATCCTCAAACATCCCGAGCCCCGTTAGGTCTGTAAGCTCAGAACCGTTGACCCCGAGCTCCTGAAGGCGCGGAAACGCCTGTGCCAGGTCCAGAATCGTAACGTCGGCGCTCTGGAGCACGAGCCGCCGGAGGTTCGGCAAGAACCGTCCGATGGCATCGATCGAGTCTGGTGCGTCCTCCAGATCAAGGACCAAATCTGTCACCTCTGCAAGGTCGGCCTGACCGGTGATCTCTTTGAGCTTCGCTGTGTTGAGCATCATTTTTTGGGGACGAGGCGGTTCCCCTCATTCTCCGGGACGTTGATGGCTTTGATAAGCTCAGCGGTCATCCGAGCGGGCGAGGAGAGGGGACCGGGCTCGTCGGGGCCACCCTTCGTCGCGATGCAACGCGTAACGGACTGGATGAGGCGGTCCTCGAGGTGATGGAACATCGATTCAAGGTGTGTGATGCTAATACTATCGTCGGCGGGGCCTTGGGACAAGATTGAGGAACGAGGGCTTAGTAGGAGGTCACGCTCTCGTCGTCCTTCTGCTGTTGTCACGGGTCGTGCATCCTTTTCAACAAAGGCAGCGACAACACGTGAATAAGCCCCATCGAAAAGTTCAAGTTCCTCTCGAACTCGTGGTCCAGCATGGACCATTGTGGAGGTGAATTCGTTTCTATCAGAGTCCTCACGAAGACGTTGAAGGTCATCTGCAACCGATATGAGAATGTCTTTGGCAGTGCTGAGGCGATCAATGACGTCACTAATCGTAGAATTGAGAGACTGGCTTGGAGGAAGACGTTGGGAGTTACCCTGTGATCCCGGTGATCGCGTAGGAAAACTACTGCTTTTAGGAATGATGGGAGTAGCGGCTTTCTTCATAGGGCTCTTACTACCACCATTTCCTTCTGAATGGAAAGAGGGGAGAGGTGGGATTTTGGGTGACCCAGTGGTACTAGTGATCCGAGGAGATGGTGTGGACGCCGCTGGAGGGCTCTGAAACATTGGGGTTGTTAAGATTGCGGCCGGAGTTGGTAACCTAGCAATGCTTTCTGCAAAGACATCGGGAACCACGCTATTGGAAGTCTTTTCAGGCCTATTGGATTCTTGTTGTATAGGTCTTGCCTCTCCTGATACCGCTTTCAAGAGATCACTATCAGACACGTCAGAGATCTCGTCTAAGAGTTGGGAACGCATGGTAGCATTCCTTGAAAGGAGAGAGTTATGGCCTGGGGCATCATCGATTGGCACAGATACCTCATTGGCCTGAGGGTCAAGGATGATCCCTGTATCCTTAATCGTTGCACAAAGACGGGTTGCTGAGAGTAATGTGTTTGTTGATTGGGACCAATGACCACCATCGAAGAAGGTTCCTTCTCCAAGCTCAAGTAAGGGATCGCTCGTATGCATCGGTTCTGCCCCTAACCGTTGGTAGACGTCTGCTGCAATGATTGGGGTGAACGTCAAACAGGTCCTTTCTTCTTCTAATAGCACGTTGAGAGATCCTGTGGCATCGAAGCGAAGAGAATAACCAGAGGAGAGCTGATCGAAGCGTAGAGTGTCTATATTAGCTAGACTGCAGTTCAGAAAGGCGGAATATATGGCGAGCCTTTGTTTGTGCTTGAAAAGGACCGCATAGATGAGATCTGACAACGCCTCGCCCTTGACAGGACTATCATCCTCCTGGTATAAATACCCCGTTGTAAGAGCGTGTGGGCCCTCGGGTAGATCGGCCAAGGAGGTCGACTCGGCAAGCACCTGCCGTAGGAAGACGCGGGTGTTTATGTTATCTATGAGGACGACGATGACTTCGCTCCGAAGCAATTGTGTGATAGGACTCACTTGATAAGTCATGCCAAGGGTAATGGCCGAACCGTTGCGTGCTAATTGTGCCCCGAACATGTCCATGAACGTCGAGGGTGCGCGGAAAATGGGCTTACAAAACGCCGAGCGGGCTGTGAAAACGATTTGATGGAGATGTCCACCATTCTCAATGATGTAACACACCGAGGGGACGTCCGAGATAAGGATCTGGCGCGGCACACTTGGCAAGGACACAGACGAGATCTGTATGCTCGCCGAGCTAATGGGTTGTGGTGGGACAGGAACCTTACGGAGATAATAAAGCTTCTCACCAGTCGTGAAGTATACATGCACCTGCTCGTCCAATAAGGAAGCATGGATGTGCGAGACGCCAGCCGAGCACGTGAGTGGATAAAGGAAGTGAACCACCTTGGTTGGAATGTGGTAGAAACAAATATAACTGGCCACATCTCGAGGTGGTGGCGAGTTCTGACAAACAGCCCTCACATCCTCCTTCAAGGCCATCCCGACTAGGACATGACCGGCGACGCATAGATGCCTTAGATATGGCACCTTCTCTGCAAAGCTGATGGTATTGTTTTCAATGTCTCGAAAGCTTGCTATCAATTCTGATCCGGGACCAAGAGCATATGAATACGAAATGAGATACTTCTCAGCCATCAGTGCTGAGATGTTCTGGCGCGCCATGAGTGGCGTCGTTCCATAGAATATACTCCGCAGGGAGTAAAACTGCTGCGTTCCACGGACCTGAGTCTGGCTTGTGGAGAAGAGACACATCGTCCCATCCTCCAGGACGACACAAGAATGTTCTCGATGAGCATGGAAACATATAACGTCCAAGGAGCCGAAACGCTCGAGATGTTTGAACCCTCCAATCAACAACCGGCCACGGCTATCAAGTGTGTTACTATCGAAGACGCGGATAGCGCCTTGTGCTCCAAACATGAAGATGTGTTGACGTGAGAAGATTGCGCCGTTGATGACTAGGGGGGTCTTACGAAGGACGTACTTGGTGAGCTTGAGGTCCTGTCTATAGAGCTGTACGATATTTCCTTCGTCGGTGATGGCAAGGACAAAACGGCCATGATGTAGGACATCGACATACCTCAAAGGAGTACCAGCGCACTTCTCTTGCAATTGCTTCGGGTCTGCATACTTCACGACCTCATCACTATCCACTCGGCCAACCATGTTCTCGCCACAGAAATAGAAGAGCGTACTTCTCTCATTACTTTCTAGGACGGAATGGCATACCCCCTTCAAAGGGATCTTGCGCGTGATCAATGGTGTCCCACTACAATAGTAAAGCCCCCCTTCCTTTGTTATCAAGACCAGGATGCTAGTGGTCTCATATTTCAAGACTCGAATGGTTGAGATCAACGCGCGAGGAAACTCCCTCTCGCAGACGTCAACCGGCGTCATAAGACAGAGACCTGACGTCTCGTCATCCGATGGGGTGATGAACGGATGTAAAGAGCAACTAAGGAGATGGTTCTTTGAGACATCTGGGATATGGACAAGGACGAAGAGGACATCGTCATATGTGGTTAGTGCTGTGATGACATAGCTAGTGGTGAGGCCCTGTGGTATACAGAAGCCTGCCGCCTCCAACCGTGGCTTAGCATCGGTCGAGCAATATCGATGGACGGAGATGTACCCGCTCGCCACCGCAAGAAGAAGGGAGAACCGGTCTCCGTCGTAGAACGCGATGGCATGCCGATCCATTCGCCCACGAGTGATTCGGATGGGGTGTGGCTCAGGCATTTTTTCCTCTCGCCTAGAGAGGTATGAGGGAGAGAGAGAGGGAGAGAGGAGTATGACTACTATTCATTGAAGGTGAGGTTTGAGAGGATAAGATGAACAATGGAGGATCTTAGAGCTTTAAGGGTGCACGTTTCACTTCAGAGGGGAAGACAAAATGAATCGAGTGTTGCTTCAACATTTGCTTATGGGGTACTATGTCCATCTACTTGATAACACAGACGCCGAGGACACTAGGAAGGTGCAAGCCTTCCGGCTGGGTTTCTCGGTCGGTACTGGGTATATGCAACTACAACAAGTACCATCTCCATTAACCTCAAAGGACTTTGAGGACTTAATCCTCTACCTTTGGGAGCAACTCCTCGGGGTTGAGAATAGAGAGGCTTTAGGTGCGTATACGGTCGATACCGTCTCATCCGATGCCGAATCCACAGTCCTCGTTCCCACCTTCACTTTGATATATGAGAACGCTTCTTTAGCTTCATGTTTATCTTCAATAACTAAGACTTCGGATCCATTGGTCGAGTTCCATGCATCCTTTTTAGAGGGGTACTTGGCGGGAGCCTTTGATAGTCTGGCCTGTCTATGCGATATACAATGTGTCCATACTGGTGATGCACGTCTCATCATTCGGGTCATAGTGACCCGAAGATAGAAATCAAAATGCTAGTCATCTTTGACGTAGACGGAACTCTGATTGACGACGGCCATGTATATACGAAGGCCATTAGAGAGGTCCTTCAGAGTAACGGACTCCCTGACATGACCGATGAGGCAATCCTCGCCCACATGGGCTTCGATGCTCAAACGGTCATCATGGCCTTCTTTGGAACGCTTCCGGATGACCGCCGCGATGCCGCCGGTGCCCAAGCCATCAGGAAGATCAGAGAGAAAGACCTCCAGACGCACCCCCTTTTCCCTGGTACTCTAGAGATGCTCAAGACAGTTTCGGAACTCCCCAATTGCAAGGTGGCACTCCTCTCAAACAAGGAGCATGAGGCCCTCACCGTCGTCGTTAAGTCCCTCTTCAAAGATTGGAACTTCTTCCAGGTCATTGGTGCCTCTAAAGAACGAGCTCCAAAGCCCGCTCCAGATGGGATCCTGCACCTCATGGAGTCGGCAGGCGCAAAGCCGGAAGAGACATTCATGGTCGGCGATACTATCGTTGATGTTCAAACTGGACATGCAGCCAATGTACAAACCATCGCATGTACGTGGGGATTCCATCCTCGTGCGCAATTGGAGGCGGAGAAGCCCAGGCACCTCGTAACAAACCATCAGGAGCTCGTCGCGATCCTGGAGCAGGCCGCCTACGGTCGTGGGAGCGAATGACAAGGTGGCAATGGTGGGTAAAAAAAATGGGATCGGGCGCCTCGAAGCTCTTCGGGAAGCTGTTCAGCAAAAAGGAGGTGCGCATCCTCATGGTCGGTCTCGACGCGGCGGGGAAGACGACGATTCTCTACAAGCTGATGCTTGGCGAGGTTGTGACCACCGTCCCGACCATCGGCTTCAACGTCGAGACCGTCGAGTACAAGAACATCAACTTCACCGTTTGGGATGTCGGCGGTCAGGACTCGATCCGCCCGCTTTGGAAGCACTACTACCAGAATACGGATGCGCTTATCTTTGTCGTCGACTCTGCAGACATCGGAGAGGACCGTATTGGCAAGGCCCGTGACGAGCTACACAACCTGCTCAACGAGGACGAGCTCCGAAACGCGTCTCTCCTCGTCTTCGCAAACAAGCAGGACCTCCCCAAGGCGATGTCCAGTGCAGAGCTCACGGAGAAGCTTGGCCTTCAAGACTTAAAGAAGCGCGATTGGTTCATCCAGCCCACATGTGCCCGCTCTGGCGAGGGGCTTTATCAGGGCCTCGATTGGTTGAGTGATTATCTCTTTGATAAAAAGAAGAAGAAGGGGAAGGGCAAGAAGTGACCATTATGGCTTTTGGATAGTGAACTGTTCATTACATTGAGTGTCGCGTATCTCGAGCCTTAGTACCGGCTCAAGGTCTACTGTTGGAACACTTGAACAGCTGTAGAGGGGTTTCCTGCAATATCAGGCGTATATGATTTAGAACTCAAAGAATGCATCACTTGTTCCCTCCACGCAAAAGGGGACAAATATTGTTTACCGAGTATGAGGAACATACAGAACCACCGTAGCCCTGTTGCGTGCCCTTTCATTGTGTCAGAAAAGATGTTTGTTACTATACCCTCTCCCTAGAAAATAATGGAGACCAAGTTAATCACCGCTGCAAAGAAAGGTGATCCTAGTGAGATCCAGAAGCATCTCGATGATGGGTTGAGACGAGATCGGTCAGGGATGACCGCGTTGATGTGGGCTGCGATGAAAGGGCATTCCGATTGCGTTAGGATTCTTGTTGATCTCGAAGTTGGATTACAAGAACAGAATGGTCAAACAGCCCTTCAGTTTGCAGCTAGTAACGGCCATACATCAAGCGTGGCCATCTTATTGCCTGGAGAGGCGGGGATGCGACGGAATAATGGAGAAACTGCATTGATGTTGGCGGCACAAGGTGGCCATACCAAATGTGTATCTTTACTGTATGAGTACGAGGTAGGGATGCAAGACGAAAAGGGTTGGACGGCTCTAATGCATACGGTACATTGGGGGTTTCTTAGTTGTGCTCAGATCTTATTATCAGAGGTTGGAATGATATCTACATTTGAACAGAATAATGAGACTAGTCTGACTGCTTTACTACTTGCAAAGGGAAAAGGACATCAGAGATTGATTAAACTACTTCGACCTTATGAACAAGGCTTGATTGGACGACCAGCATGTATTTCTGACTCTCTAATTAGCTCCCAACACCCTTTAGAAGGGAGTGTTAAACAGGACCTTAATACTAAGACTACTGGAACAATACGTTTATCTTCGCCAAAAGAACCGTGGCCTTTGCTTCTTGCTGCGATTATCGGCGACATAAAGCAAGCCAAAAGAAACCTGAATGATATTGGGATGCAAACCCAACGTGGGGAAACGGCCTTGATGTATGCTGCAGCACATGGCCACCTTGATGTCGTCAAGCTTCTTCTTACGAGGGAACAAGGGATGCAAGATGTAACTGGCCGTACGGCACTATGTTATGCAATCGCAAACGATAATCTTAAGTGTGCTCAATGCTTATTAGGTGAAGCGGACATTCGTGATACTCAAGGGTATGGTCCTTTTGATATCTGTGCCTCTGAGCATATCGTATTGGTCAAAACCCTTCTTCAGGACTTAGATAAGCGTCCAGCCGTTGAAGTGGCTTTAGATCATGGCTATAATATGTGCGTTGTGGCCCTCGTAGCACATACGTTCAACCTACGAGTGCCAGTCGGTTGTACTCTTCTCATGGTTGGTGTATTAACACACCAGATGAATCTAATCGAAAAGAATCTTATTCAGAAGAGAGTACAAGATTCTCGAGGTTGGACCGCTTGTATGTACGCCGCATTAGTCAACAACCTCGAAGCGTTGCGTATTCTTCTTCCAGATGAGTTGGGGCTCATCAATAACGATGGAAATACGGCCTTGCTCATCTCTTTAGAATCACATAACTTTGATTGTGCATACCTCCTAGTAGATGAAGTCTTCGCGCATGATGCGTCTGGCATTAGTCAATATGATCGGATTCGGGCCTTAGCTCAACTGGATCGTTATCTTGAACTCCAGAATAACCTCCTATCATATCTTGAAGCGCTTCATTGTATCGCAACGACACAGCTATGTTTCTTGACACGTGAGTACTTACTCACTCGCCTTCATGCCTTACTCGACACCGACACAGACCCTTCACTTAATGATGCAATATGGGGGACCCTTCTTGGTGAGGATGAAGCCATAACAATACTGAACGACATCATGGTTAAACTCGAAGAAGAGGAGGACCATGAGGAGTCTTGCGTTGTCTGTCTTTCAACACCCCCGGAGGTCATCTTCCTCCAATGTCACCACTTCGTCGTTTGCCAGAATTGTGCAGACCAGCTTGATCCCTGGTGTCCCATCTGCCAAGCAGTTATCCTTGGGGCTCTCATTCCGATATGCCCCAGCCCATAGCTTGAGATGCTTAAGAATCTTCGAGGGCCGGCTCAGCTTGATTCGGCTCAATTCTATGCAAATACTCTTTCTATCCTTTTGGCTTTTTGACGACAAATGGGACAATCCATATTAAGCATGGGAGCGCAGACATCGCACACACAGAGGTGATTGCACGGTGCGAACATCATATTCTTTTCTCGTTCCAAGCAGATACTGCACATATTGTTCTCGGGCTCAGGTCTAGCTCTATGGTTGGGAGCCATGCCATATACCTCCCCGAGAAACACGAGGAGCGTGTTATTGGGTATTCTACGCGCAGGAAACTTGGCATAATGAAAAGCGTTATTTCCATTCTCGTCGAGAATGTCCTTTTCCAATGGCAGCAAGTATTCCACGGCATCGATATGGACCCATTGTGCAGCAAGCATCAAGGCGGTAGCACCTTTAGGACATTCAGTCGTTTGCCTTAGGGTTTGAAGACCAGCTTCGTTGGCTAAGAGTTGCATGCATTCCAGACGTCCATGACGCGAAGCCCACATGAGTGCGGTCATACCAGTATCGTCTCGCATATTTTCTTCATGACGGCGCAAGACTTCGACACATTCCGGATGGCCATGCCCGGCTGCGAACATCAAAGCAGTACGACCGACATTATCTCTCCTTTTCGCATCCTGAAGGTTACTTCTGACGAGGGCGACATCCCCATTCTTTGCCGCGAGCATTAGAGGGGTCAACATTTTTATTCTTGTTTAATCATTTCACTTTGCAGCATTGTTTGACTCATGGCGACACCCTCAATAGGGAGGGGTTGTTTCTTACTGTAGTATGTGCCTCTCTTACTCTCTCATCTTAGTCCTTACTATTTTCCTCAATACTGAGCTAGATACACCCTAATGATGGGTCCAGTATTCAAGGCGCTTTACAACGGAGAAAGTACAGTCGTGCTTGTAACACTGCAGCGACAATACGGGCAGATTGAGGTGAGCCGTCCCGCGCAGATATCACAGGCGATTAGGTGTCGACACGGCAGAAGGACTGTATTGACCTGTTTGGCAAAGCAGATGATACATGCTTCATGTTCTTGCCATTTCTCCTCAAGGTTTTCGAGGAAGTCGTCCAAGCCTTGAATCGATCCCGGTTCTCCTAGCACTACGGCCGATATCACATCGAGAAGCATGAGATCACCGCTTGGAAGCGCCCGAAACCGAGAAAGTAATCGTTCTCGTGAAAGCTCTTTCAAACGGCAAACGATGTGTCTACGAAGGGTATTCTGAAGTAAAGGACGTAGCTCCATATAGCAGGCTTGAAGGCCAGGATGACACACGGAACTATAAATACCATCGAAAGCTTCAGGTTTCCGATCTGCTAAGTCCATGATCCGTTCGAGTTGTGAACGGCCCTGTTCATCATGTACAATCACCTCGTCTATTAGGAGCCGCGCATTTGCCATGTTGTTGCATCTGAGTGCCCAGATAAGGGCCGTATCTCCCAAAGCGTCTTGTATTCCCAATTCCTTCTTTCTTAATTGATAGAGAAGCTCGGATGAGTCGATAAGAGCAGCAAGCATAAGAGCCGATGTCCCAGAAGGAAACCCATGAGCTCTACATGTTGATACTCTTCCCGCCTCATTAAGAAGCAACCATGCGCCCTCAATGTTGTTACAATGCAAGGCATTCATCAAGGCCGTCCAGCCATAGATATCGGAAAGACCCTCCTCCTTGGCTCGGAGATTCTTAATCAAGGATGGGCATTGAAGACCACGAGACATGGCAATCATTAGTGCTGTCGTCCTAAGAGGAAACCCATATCCATAGACTGATGACCCAATACCGGCCTCTTCTAGAAGGAGTTCTGCACAACTTTCCTGGCCCGCCTCAAGCGCGTACATGAGTGCACTCCAACCACGGTTATCAACTGCACCCTTCCATGGCGAAAGGATGGATACCAGGGATTCGTTTCCTGCTGCTGCAGCATACATCAAAGCTGTTCTTCCTTTCAAATCACGCATCTCTATTTGATATAAACAATGTCTGGCACGATAGGGACAACCAGCGGCAACCGAGGCGATCAAATCTGAGGTATTTGCTGGGAGGTCATAAACCTTCTTGAAGACAGTCCAGGCGGAAGTATCACTTATCTCAGGAGCCGTGAAGAAGAGGTGTTCCTTTCCTTCTGCATGCAATTGCTCGAACAATACTCGAATAATATTTGGTCGTAGTGATGCAAGAGCTTCAAATACTGTTTCTCCATTTGGATCTGGAACCAAAGCCTCATCGAGAAGGAGCTTTGCACATGCTTCATTGTTGTTAATCATGGCAAAGTAAAGTGCGGTATGACCAGAATTATCTAGAAACCCCTTCTCCTGATCAAGAAGGAGTGGAATGACATCAGCCATGTTATGCACAGCTGCCTGCATTAAAGCAGTACGTCCATAAGCATCTTGGTGTCCGGCTTGATGCAGAAGTAGCTTGACGATCTCACAATGGCCATGTGTTGCAGCCTGGATCAAGGCCGTTTGACCCAGTTTATTTCTCAGGTCATCCTCTTTAACCATTAATGCTTCAACGCAATGAAGTGCTCCAACTGCTGCCGCGATGTGAAGGGCTGTCGTCCCTATGGGAAACAGGTATTGATCAAGAGTTGTTTGCATCCTCGCCTCAGCAAGTAATAGTTCTACACATTCCTTATGCTTTGCCTCAGAGGCACGCATAAGTGCCGTCCATCCTTCATCATCTCGTCTACCAGAATAAGTACTGAATCGGCGTAGAGCATCTAGATCTCCTGCCCGTGCTGCAATATGAAGCATTGTCATGGATATATTACTATCCTCATACTCACAGGCCAGCTCTAGGGCTATTTCGTACCGCCCATGCTCTATGGCTAGCTCGAGTGCTGTCCTTCCATCATCGTCTCGAAGCCCTAGCTCGAAGTCCCGAAGGAGTGTTACTATTCCTAAGTGTCCATACCTCACCGCATACATCAATGCTGTTTGTCCAGATACATACCGTCGCCCAGCCTCATCCAGATGGTCTTTTGCCATCTGCGTATCACATGTAATGGCCGCAGTGATGAGAGATGGAAATAGCTCATTAGGAGGCAAACTACGCTCGATACAATCAAGATCTTCCGCCTCTAGAAGTGAAATGATATGAGAGTTCCCACCGTTCTGTGCATACCACAACGCTGAACGCCCAGCAACGTCTCGAAGACCACGTTCAAATGGGAGAAGAAGAACAATGATCGGTATACATTCTGCTTTGACTGCAAGCATAAGGGCAGTGGTTCCTGGTAAGTGACCATCCCACTCCTTCTTTGCTGTATTTCCGGCCTCGGGAAGCAAAAGGTATGCACAATCCGAATGACCTCTCCAGGCCGCCCACATTAATGCGGTCCAGCCATTGTTATCAACAAGAGACATCTCTACTGGTAAAAGAAGAGGCAGTGGACGTGGTTCACCAATAATGGCAGCAAGGATAAGGGCAGTATTCCCCGAGGTATCACGTAATCCTGCCTCATGCTCAAGGAGTATTGGGATTGCCTCGAGAAAGGCCTCTCGAGAGGCATACATCAGTGCAGTTAGCCCGTCGTTGTCGTGGAGGCCGACGAGAGAAAGGTGGGTATGGACAGTGGATAGGTTTCGCTTTTCAATGGCTCTCATCAACTCCGTCAACATTTCTCCTACAGAATCTTTAGTCCCTCCGAGAGATTGTTCACACTGGAAAAGAGATATGATTGACACGAGAAAACCATATCCTGATACGCTTTGGCCCAAGATACGACACGATATGATATAGAAAGAGGTCTGCATACCCATTCATCATCCATTTGTACTAAGACTATTGTTACTTTGCATTCATCTTGGCTTGTATGAGATCTATGCATTTATCATGACAAGTGCCAACCGCACTGGCCGGTTTCATCCTGGAGGCATCATGGATTGCATCCGACATGATTGCTCCATCTCGTTCCTGGTGATACACACCAAGTAATATCTCAGTCCCCTTAATGTAGCCTTCTCTGGCGGCAACTGAAAGGGGATCCTCCCCTTCTGTGTGAGGTATGCAGTTGTTCTTGCAAGCCGTTAGCATCCCCACAATCTTGTCCACTCTCAAGATGATGGCCCAAGTCAGTGGACTCTCACCAGCCTCATTGTGAAGACCGGCTTCTGTAAGAAGATGAGGAACACAATATAAGTGCTTTGCCCAGACCGCATACATGAGAGCCGTGTTACCCTTCGAGTCAACGACACCCAAGTGTTTGAGGTTCTTCTTGATCTCGAGTAAATTGTTCTGGAGCACGGCTTTGTGTAGGGGGGTGAGACCCCCTTTACCCTTCTGTGGGGCGGTCAACATCTTTTCCCTCGGAGGGGGTGAAAGCTGTTGATTATGAGGAATGTGTTCACGTACAAAGTCTCTCGTTTGCGCCGTTAAGAATTCTAGCTCATCAATCCTCTCAAGCCAAGAATAGCAGCATGGCTGTGTCAAGGCAAAGGTCACAGCCGTATGGACTAGCCGTTCATCATGTTGTTGTGAGATTAATGACAGGATCCGCGAGGCAACCCCAAAGGAGTCCAGGATTGTATATGCGGCCAGGCCGGGGACAAGGGCCTTGTTGCACTCCAGAGCGTACTCGATCGGGAGCCGGCCATCATGAAGGATGTTAGCCTCAAAGAGATACAATGGTTGTGCCTGACTATTAGTTGCACCCCTTTGGATCGCTCGGATGAGCGCCGAGGGTGCAACCTGGGGGTTCCCAGCCTCAAAGATGAGGTGCTTGATGTACTTCCATTCTCCTCGATCGCAAGCACAAGCTAGTGCCGAACTCCCATCGGTGACAACGTTGAGCTGGTCTTGCCCCTCCTTCCTTTTGAGGAGCTTCTTGATTGCAGACAGATTCCCTGCCCCAACGGCCAGCTCTCGAAGCTGAACGGACGGAGTGTTCCTTTCATCATCCATCCTTTTTTGGGCTACATAGCCCACATGTTATGTTCACTTCGGGGGCTCCAGAAACACCCGCTGGATCCGAGAGACTAATAGCTTCGCGATGCCGAGGTGCTGGTAGCGTGTAGCCAGACGAACCAGTTGCCGATGCTCGGCTTCAGTCATCTTAGGTGCCATCCCTCGTTCAAGCATCGTCTCGAGTAGCTCATAGTGCCCATTCTTGACGGCCATATGCAGACTAGTGAAAGAGCCCTTGTATGGGCGAAGAGGGTCACCACCCTTACGAACCAAGTAGAAGAAGATATGTGCATGTCCTAGACTGGCCGCCAAAACCGTGGGCGTCATTCCTTCGATCCCGGTGACATTGGGATCGGCCCCCTCGTGTACCAACGCCTTGACAATGTCAGGAACGTTCTGTCGGACGGCACTATGCAAGGGTGTATGTTGATTCTGATCGTGAAGATTGCAAGTGCAAGCACCTCCGCTCTGGAGTACGTACCGTACGGTCGGCAGCGACCCAGATGCCACTGCATAATGAAGAGGATAGCTTATTGGACCTCTCGTCCTTCCACCATCAGCGGTCGAGAGAAGTTTGGGATCGATTGCGGCTAGCAATTGCACCGACTTAACACAGCCGGAGAGACAGGCGTAATGGATTGGTAGCCGGCCAGCGCCGCAATAGCTGAAGCGTGTTTCGTTAGACACCTCCAGTAAAAGTCGAATAATAGTCGAACTAGAAAGCATAGCAGAGAGATGAAAGACTGTGCGTTGACGATGGTCCCGACGTTGGAATAGTTCGCTGAAGGCAACAGCCTCCGACGACCGAGGTGGATCTGTATCTCGTTCCGGTGATGCTGCTTCTTCACATACGAGTGGGGTATGAAGGAAAGATTGGGAAACACGGCCAAGAAGGAGGCGGACTGCGTTGACGTCGCCTCGTGAGATGACAATCATTAACGGGTTTGAGCCCCGAGAAGTTTCTAAGAGAACTGACTGAACGTCATGTGCAAGGAACGTATCGAGAAGCGGAACACTACTCTCCGTATTCTCTGCTGCATAATGAATGGCACAATAACCCTTAACGTCTTGTAGCGTCGTATCCACTCCCCGCCGTAACAGGGCTTTTACGATTGAAGGGCTCCCAGCTATCGCGGCGATATGCAACGCCGTCTGCCCTGTATAGTCCTGGAGATCGTACCAACGACCTCGCGGGAATGCTGTCAGAAGGATGTTCACACCCTGCAAATCACCCTTCTCGACGCAGCGATGAAGGAGAGTACGACCCTCCTCGTCCTGTTGTCCCGCAAGGCCCGGGTAACGGCGAATGATACCCTGGATCGAGCGCAAAGACCCATCACCAGCGCCTGCCGCTCGGTATGCCCGGGCAATAAGCACACCCTTGCGCGGTGCGCAGCACGCCATGATTTTACGAAGCCTGGCCTCGTACCTCAGCGGCGCTTGGGTAGGGTTATTCCTTTTGTCACACTTGGCTGTGGGACTGGTGCACGAGGCTCAGACTCACTACTTTCTGAGCTCCCAAGGGTTGCGAGAGGTTTAGATTCAGGTGTCGTCTTTGGCTTCATAGGTTCCACAGTAGACACCGACTTAGAAGCAGGCGTGGAACTGGGCTGTTCATCCCATGACCGTTCGCTATCATCACCACTATCATCACTATCGTCAGATGACGAAGAGGAGCGGGCGGCTGCGGATGCACCTTGGCTACGCATGCGCATCTTGCGCAGTTCCTCTTCGGGTACACCATGTCCCCACTCCTTCTTCTGGGGCTTCTCTCCAAGGAGCCAACCCTTGGCTCGACTTAACAAGCCCAGGGCACCTGTCGGTTCTCCTCGCCGTGCTGCAAGCTCAGCCTCCCTGGCCTTCCGTATGCGCTCGGCCTCGGCCTCTTTCCGAAGTCGCTCCTCGTTTGCTCTATCTTCAGCTTCGCTATGCATACGAAGTCTTTCTTGAACACCCGCGACGGTCACGGGCCTATCGACCGTACCATAGAGGATCGTCTCGTCGATCGCGAAAAGCGCGTCGAAAAGGGCACTATTCCTCTTCAAAGGGCCAAGTGCTTCGAGAAGACTCAATAGGACCGTAACGACTTCCTCCGTCTCGACAAGGTTTGCGTCCCGTGTACAAAGGATGGCGAGGTAGAGCTCTCCACATGCCCGGTATAATAGGGAACCGTCCTCAAGAGTGATGGCGCCTGTAAGACGTGCCGTAGAGGTCGCGGAACTCAGGTGGCGGGAGAGGGCGTCCCATGCCGTGAGAAGGTTCACCTCGGCGCGGTATGACCGCACAACCGCCGGGACGCCCTCGAGGTCTAGGAGTCCTACCGCGATGATAGTCATTTACTATCGGCCCAAAAAAGTACGTCGTCTTCCGTGAGCGTCGAGGCGAATCGAATTTGAAAGATGAGTGCGGAGGCCCCAAGTCATGGCATCCACGATACCCATGGTGGACGTGATGGGTCGCGTCACGAGCCTGTCGCGCCCGCTCACGGCCGGCAGTACGACCACAACCCGGCAAACCCGAGCTATGGGGAACGCAAGGGTGGGTTCGGGAAGGGTGGGGAGAACGAGACGGATCCCACGGCCATCCTGCGCGGAGATTCCCAGGATGAGGTGGAGCTGGCCGAGGAGGTGGCGAAGCCTCAGGAGCGGATGACCTACGCCGAGAGGCTGAAGAAGGAGCAGCAGGATGCTATCAAGCAGCATGAGGAGGCGATGGAGACCGCTCAGGACTTCTCCGAGTATATGGCGCAGCACGCAGACAGGTTTGCGATCACCGCGACAACTGTCAAGAAGGTTGCGCGCCAGGAGAAGCTTCCCGCCGATCTTCTAGCACTTGGGCCAAAGAACCCCTCGAAGCGTAAGGAGCAGCACCCGCTCATCTGACCCTGTTGGCGTTGAGGCGTTATGAGTTATGAGGGGAGTGTAAAAGGAACGAAGGAGGGTACTCGGCACTCGACAATCGATTGAGAGAGAAGCAATTCATTCACCTATGCCCTTTGAGGAATAGATGTCGTAGAACGTTTCGCTCACCTTCTCTCCGATGGTTAGCCATTCCTTTGGGGTATAGATGAGAGTCTTTGTGGCGGTAGTATCCTCAAGCTCACGTTCACGATCTTCATCATCTGCTTCTTCAATCGGGGTGACTTGTGCCCCAGTATGCTCCAATGCTGGGTTTGGTCCATGTGAGTTCGTGACCTCCATACCATAGATATAAGGACTATTATCAGCACAATATTGCTTAGCAATCAGGTTGAAGATCCGACGAAGGCTTCCCGGGGTGTCACGAAGCTGGACTCCAACCTTATCATCCTGACGAAGAGCACCAAAAGCGAGACAACGACGAGCCAGGATAGTTGGGAAAACAAGCTCACAGGCGTGCCGTATTGATGGACAGGCCACTCCCGAATCCGGGTTATAAAAGAGGAAGCCACCAGATAAGCAACTATGTGAATGTAGATCCAATGCGAAATCAAGACGTAGACCAGCCAGGAACTCAAATCCTGGTTCCCATGAGACCTCAAGCTCTTCCGGGGTTAAACGTAATGGACGTTTGGAACCACTAGAGACCGAGGCCTGCATTCCATTTGAATCCTGTTCCATATTGGTAATGGAATAAGTAGTTTCAATATTCAAGTTTGAAGCTTTAGCATAAAGAAGACGATTGAGGTCTTCGGAAAGGAAGATGGTCTCGGCCTCTGTACGCCTAAGAGTTGAGACCTGTTGATATTCATAAGACAACAGCAAGTTGAGGAACAATCGACGAATCTTATATGCCTCACGGTGCAAATCTGGGTGAGGAGAAGTATAACAACGGTTCAGATCAGCCCCAGAACCATTCGCACGATAATTACCAGCGGAACAGCCATCCGGATTGACCATTGGGATAAGAAGGAAGACGATACGCTCTCTCAAGAACTTTGCTTTAGGGTTATTCGTTATCAAAAACTCAAGGATCCCGTGCATCACGAAGGATGATGGGACCTCACCCGAATGAACCCTTGACGTGATTAAGATCGCTGACCTCTCACGAAATGCTGGGGTATGAACCAAATCTGAATTGATCCCTTGGCTAATCATGAGTATAGGGATATCGTTCCCGTTAGGCGTCTTCCCCAAGCTATTGATCCGGACGAAGGAGAGCTTATGCTCCCGCAGACGGGCTAAGAACTTAACCGTCATCGAATAGGTGTACGGATAAGTGAAAACGAAGAAATAATTCTCATTCTTATCGAATTGGAAGATAAAGGAGAGGACTGGGTACGTGGCCTTTAGTTTGTGTCGTGGTAAGGTATTCCCATACCAACATTGCGTTTTAGGTATGTGCTCCCATCGAGTCCTAGATGTCGACCGCACTAGTGGCGTCTGCTCCGTCCGAAACGTCGTCGTCGGCTTACTGAATCCAATGATATGGAAGATATATGGTTTGTGCAAGGTCACGCAGTTAACGCAGAAGTAGAACCAAAGGCACGACGACGACCCCGGGTCCGGTCGGATGTAGATGTCATATTCAAAGGGGGTGATCTTCTCGTACGTCTGGAGGTTCCCAGCCTCGAACTTCGCCTCGAAGTTCAAGTCTGTAATCGCCATTTTTTTTCTGTCCCTTTCCCTACGTTCACTCAGCTTCATAGACGAGCTCGGGAGGCTGGATATCCCGCCCACGGCGCTTCAGCTCCATAGCGGCTATGCACGCCTTCTGAATCACCAGGTATTGCGCCTTATTATCTTTATCTAGATCCACCAGGATTGCTGCGGCCCGTTCGGCATACTGGTACTCTCCCGCCGCGAAGCACTCGTTCGCGATCACCTTGAGGAGGAGGATCGTCTGCAGGCTATTGCGCTCGGCCTCCTGGAAGAGCTCGAGAGCCTCTGCGGAGCGTTGGGAGCGTATAAGAAGCCTTCCAAGCCAGGTGCGGTGCACGGCCGTAAAGTTCGGGCTATCAAGGACGGTCATCAGGCGTTCAAGCGCCTCGGTCACCTTGCAGGTTGCCGCTAGGCAAAGGGCATAGTTCAACGTGAACGAGTCCTCGGATTCCTTAATGATGTCTGCGATCGACTCGAGATACATCGCGGCGTCCTCGAACTCCCCCGTCAAGAAGAAGGCCGCCGCCATTGCACGACGTCCAAGTAGAGTATCTCTATCCGCATCGGATTGCCCAACCGTGCTATATGCCGCCTGGGCGTACTGAAGAACGCTCATGTCCTGGACTGCCTGGCCATAGTATGCAAAGGCCGCGGCCTTCAAAGTGTATTCGGCAGAGACCGCAGGCTCGAAGTTCTGCACGACCTTATAGGCTTCCTCATACAAACCCTTCTCAATATATAGCTTGACAAGGTTCTGCCTAGCCTCCGGGACGACTCCGACGAGGGGTGGAAGGATATGAACCGCAGCGTTAAGATTAGAGTAGAGACAAGTGTTATGCTTGAAAAGGGGTAACGCCTCGATCATTGGGTCTCCAGTCAAGTTTTCGAGGATCGACATCGCCTCCTCCGGCTTTCCTTGACGGAACTTGGTCGCGGCCAGGAGGTTTAAAGAGGCGAAGGAATCTTCAGCGTTCTCACGGTAGGTGACAAGGCAGTCCTCCGACTTCGCGTAGTCTCCGAGCTTGTAATAGCAAAGAGCCATATGCATATAAATGGCATAGCACTCGGGTTGGGTCGTGAGGACTTCCTCGTAGCATTCTAGGGCCTGTTGGTAATGGGTGCGGAGGAAGTGGACGGCCGCCAATGCCATCTGGTCCGCAGAGACGTTACGAAGCTTTGTGTGGTAAGTGACAAGAGCCTCTTCATCCAATAACCTCGAGCAGGCATGGAAAAGCAGCCGGTTCGATAGCGGCGTCGGGGGCAACCTCGAAGCCAGCTCTCGCGCGTCCGACATCTGCCCTATGTATAGCATGCAGATCGCACGGTAAAGATCGAGCGTATTTAGGTCGAGGACCGGGCTTGAGGCCTCCTTGAGGCGTGTGTAGATCTCCAGGGCCTCCTCGTGCTTGCCCATGTGAAAGCAGCAATACGCGATCCAAAGATCGATCGTTCCCGCAGTCTCTTGTTGTATCGCCCGTTGGAAACGAAGGACGGTGTAGGCACCCACGAAATCCCGGCGCTCGATGAAGGTCTGGAAGCTCGGAACCTCGTTCTTCGCCGCCTCAAGCTCGACCTCCTTTGACCTTTCAAAGGCAGTTGTCATCCTATTGTGGAGCATTTTTTTTGATGGCTATCATCGATACAGAAGCCGCGTGGTTCCATGCCGTCAGCACTAGACGGTATGACGCGGTTCGCAAGAGTGCCTCACGGATGAAGGGGACGCTCAACGAGCAGCGGGAGAGCGGACTCATGGTTGCGGCAAAGCTCTCCGACGTGGAGATGGTTAGCATTCTGGCTAGCCTTGAGAACGGCCTATGTAACCCTAAGGGTCAAACAGCTCTCATGATCGCCGCTCGCGTTGCTAGTGAGAAGGTCATCGAGATTCTAAGAGATTATGAAGCAGGCTTCATAGATCAAGATGGGGCCACGGCATTGATGCATGCCATCGAAGCCTCCCGTTCTGGGATCGCCCAGCTACTGTTGGAGGAAAGAGGAAAGCAGAGGAACGATGGTGTCTCCGCTCTCATGCTCGCTGCACGGAAGAATCAATATCAATTGGTGACACAACTCATTGAGGATGAGAGTGGACTGGTTGATGATCAAGGGACGACCGCTCTCATGTATGCCGCCCAATCCAATAGCTATAATTCAGCCGAAGCTTTGCTTCTAACTCAATCGCATAGACAGAACAATGATGGGATGACTGCCTTGATGTTCGCCGTCCGCAATCAGAACAACGACATCGTCGGTATGCTATCAAAATGGGAGACGCAACTCCAATCGAAGACCGGGATGAGCGCCTTGATGTTTGCCGTGGAAGCCGAGTACTTATCAGGTGTACGGCTCCTCACTCCTTATGAGGCCAAGTTGCGGACGAAGAAGGGACTTACAGCCACCTACCTCGCAACGAAAAGGAATGCCATTGAGATGGTCAAGGCCCTCATTTCTTACGATGATCTTCAAGCAGAGGCTGAAAACCAGGACGCTAATGACAATATCTCGATCCTTGCCGCTGCAGAGATGGGAAGTCGTGATCTAGTCGAACTTCTTCTTCCTTTCCAAGTTGAGGCAACAAACATACATGGAGATACTCCTCTACTTCTTGCGGCCAAGGAGAACCATCAGTCCGTCGTGCAGCACTTGGCACGGATGCAAGCCGGCTGTCAGAACGAAGATGGTATGACGGCATTGATGTTCTGCGCTAAACACAACGATATTAACAATGCTCGCCTTCTAGTCGAACGTGAGGTTGGCCTTCAGGATCGCCAAGGCATGACAGCGATGATGTACGCGGCCCAGCGCGGAAACATTGAAATAGTCCGGTTACTTCTCTCCAAAGAGAAAGGATTAAAGGACAACCAAGGGCAGACAGCCCTCATGTACGCAGCAGAGGCCGGTCATCCACGCGCCGTCGCCCTTCTCCTTGAGGAAGCGATGAATCGCGACTCTAAGAACCGGACGGCTCTGATGCGCACCGTTCAGAACGGTGAGCGTAGTATTGCCGAACTTCTACGGACTGAACTCCGCATTTGCGACTCCGAGGGCACAACAGCATTGATGCTTGCCGCCGAGGCTGGAAATGAGCCTCTCGTTCAGTATCTCCTCACAGTTGAGGGTGGGTGTAGAGATAAGGCCGGACGAGCAGCCATCCTACGTGCGCTGTATGCTGGACAGCCGAAGACAGCAGTCCTCCTTATTGACAAAGAGGGTGGCTTGCAAGACAACGAGGGCGTCAGTGCACTCATGCTGGCTGCAAAAAGCAATTATATCTCCGTCTGTATCCTTCTTACTGAACGGGAACTTCGCCTACAAGATGAACAAGGTCGAACGGCGTTGATGTATGCAGCTGCGGCGGGATCGGTCGCGTGTGTTTCTCTTCTCACTGGAGAGCAAAAGATGGTGTCAAAGACTGGGACAACTGCATTGATGGAGGCTGCGCAGGCGGGCTACACTGATATTGCCGCCATGCTACAATCTAGTGAGAGTGGGTTGCAAGACGAACAAGGGACCACTGCCTTGATGTGGTCTTTAGCACATGGCTGTGTAGATATTGCAGAGTTACTCATCAATGATGAGCGTGGGAAGTGGCGTTCCATAGATGGTCTTACAGCTCTTCACATTGCCGCCGAAAAGGGGTTTCTTGAGATCGCCCAGAAGCTCGTGCAGCATGAGGCACATCTGAACTTAGAGGATGGCCGGTCCGCTTTGATGGTTGCGGCCGAGAACAAACACCCTAACATTGTGGCGGCCTTGGTTGGGCCCCAAGCTCGTCGTCGAGATAAGAATGGACGGACTGCATTGATGTATGCGGCCGAGTTTGATTGCCCCAGTATAGTCCCAGCCCTGTTAGACCAGGAGGTGGGCTTCCAGGATAACCTTGGACGTACTGCCCTAATCATCGCCGTTCAATGTGGCGCTATTGAGGTCGCTGATTTACTCCTGACGAAGGAGATCGGATATTCCGATGCCGAAGGGAAAACGGCACTCATGTACGCCCTCGCAAACGTACATCTCGACCTTGCCAGCCGTATTCTTAAGCGCGACCTCGAGCTCAGTCTCAATGGGACGGATGGCTCTCTTTACAAGACCTCAGATTATAGTCACGTCGAATTCAAGGAGCTTCGAAAGACGTCAAAGAAGGGCGAGAAGGCCATTGCCTTCGCTATTCGTGCCGGAAGTGTTGACCTCGTCCAGCAACTACTCCCATTCGAGAGCGATTGTCGGCTCTCAGAAGACGTCACACCTCTTATGCTTGCAGTGGAGTGTGCCGCAGCAGAGATCATTTCGTTACTTGCACCTACGATGATGGGGATGCAGGATGCACTTGGAACAACAGCCTTGATGTATGCCGCAAAGAATGGGATCAACGCAGCAATTCCTTGTCTGCTCCAGAAGGAAGGCCGGAAGGCTGATAAGAAGGGCTGGACTGCACTCATGTATGCGGCTTCGATCGATAATGAGGAAGGAGTCGTATTACTCAAATCGACGGAGCGAGATATATTGACTCCAGAGGGTCAAGATGCCCTTTGGATTGCATGTGAGCGAGGGCATACGGCAGCAGCAAGGCAGCTGGCGAGTGAGTCGGTAACGTCAAAGCAACAGTCAACAAACACGACTGCATTAATGATGGCGGCACGGATGGGAAATAATGAAATTGTCCGCTTCCTTGCACCGTGGCAAGCCGGACAGCAGGATAACGAGGGGATGACTGCACTTATGCATGCTGCGGCGAATGGAAATGCGCTTGGGGCGAATCTGTTATTATCGAAAGAGAAGCATCTCCGAGACAATACCGGGATGACGGCTTTGATGCATGCTGCTGCCAATGGATCACTTATGGCTCACTCCATAAATCCTTGCGTCCAGTTCCTAGTGGGTTCCGAGCTTCTCTTGAAGGATAAGAATGGGTACACTGCTTTAATTCATGCGGTTCATAATGATAACTCACCAGTCTATTCCATTCTTTCGGGAGAGGTGCATCTGCGCGACCGAGAGGGTCTCGACGCATATAGTCATGCGCTCCTCACGAAGAGTAACTATGTTGACGCCCTATCAGAGGTGTATGGACGAGCGTACATTGGTGGGCCGCGTACCCTTCGCCTTTTCATCAGGTGGCTTCCGGCAATCGTCAAGGACTCTCTGGACGAAGAGTTCCGTAAGAAACAGGGGTATTATGCTCTCCTCATGGATGTCTTCTTCCGATTGATCTATGATGATCTGGATAGTAACGTGGCGCCCAAGGAACACGTACTACTGGTGCTTTCTCAGTTCTTACGTCTCGATTCTCCTGGAGACCTTTTCCCAGAGTGACCTCAAACGCAAGCTATACCGACTCTAGAAGAGTCGCATTCAACAGGTGCCAAACCTTATCCATATACCCGACTTCGGTGATGCGTTTGCGATCCTCAACGGTCAATTCGGTCAAGGGTAAGGTTCCCACTTGGTGTGTTAAGACAAGAAGGATGGCAAGCTTCAGATGGCGTGGCAGGACGGTCGCAATGAACTTGGCGCGGGTTTGGGTGTGCTCATGTAGGGCTATAATTTGCGCACAACGTAAGATGGTGCTAATGGCTGTCATACTCACTGGGAGAGGATTGAGACATTTCAAGTCTGGGACTCCTTCCAATCTCATCGAGAAGTTGGTTGTACCTAAACTGAAAAGGAGTTGATTGGCCATGGCCGTGATGGTCGGGTGAATAGAGACCTCATCAATTCTAGTTGCTGTCAATAGATAACACCCACCCTCAGAGGTTCGATACATGCGAAGATCAATAAACAGTTGAAAGAGTCGTAAGAATGGGTATGGCACCAGCTCCGTTGTTAAGGCACAAAGAAGTTGCATATCAGGATATCGATACAACAATTCATCCAACCTCACTAGTAGTTCCGTGTTGATGTCAACGGCCTCGATGTTGGTTAGGAGGATAACCGCCGCCTTTTCTCCGGCCAGCTTCTCTCTCAATTGGTCGGTAATCGTACTATTCAAGGACAGTATGTAAAGCTCTCGTTCAGGCCCGTCATTTGGCTTGCATGCTGTCCGTGCAAACATCTCAGCGTCCCGCTGCCCATGTTCTCGTACCCTTAGGAGGGCGTGCAACCTACTACTGGTCACTACCGTAAGAAGAGTATCCATTGTGCTTGAGGAAATCCTTTTGTTCTCCTCCCCTCAGACCTTTCTCTATAGTCCTTCCATACACTCATTCACATCAAGACACATCAAGATAGGTTCCTAGTCATTCTTCTTTGATCTTATGAAAGCAGTTTGTACTCACATGGATGGATATAGCCCTGTTCCAGTGCCCTTCGACTGGTTTCTTGCTCCTCGAAGCCTTAGGCCCAAGTCTTTAGGCTCCTACCCCGTCCACCTTCACCCTTCTCCTCTTTCATGCCGGTGCGCGCGTTAAAGAACCGGAATTCTAAAAAAAGATGCCATTGGAGGAGTGGGAGCTTCCAAGCGAGTACTATGAAGACAACCCGACCATCATGGGAGAGACCCTGTTGGGTTCTGTCTTCTTCGCGATCCGCAAGAGCGACGGGAAGGACGTCCTCGTGAAGCGTATCAACCTCTCGGAGATCGAGCGCCAGCATTGGACAGATCTGCGCGACAGGTACCGCGAAGCATCCAACCTCTCACACCCCCGCCTGGTCCAGTACTACGACGCACACCTCGACGAGGACTCAGCCGCCCTCTTTGTTGAGTCGGAGCAGTACCCCATTGGAGATACCCTTGAGGCCCGTCTCAACGCCCACAAAGGCGCGAAACAGCGCTTCCCCGAGGAGGACATGTGGTCTCTCGCGGCCCAGGTCGGAGACGCCCTCGCATACCTTCACGATCAAATCCCAGCCGTCATCCATGCGGACCTCCGCCCCGTGAATATCGTCTACTTGGATGACGACTCGCTCAAGCTGGTGGACTACTGCGCCGGCCGCACCTTCTCCAACCTTGGTCTCATCAAAGGGCATCGCTTCATGTACATCGCCCCCGAGATTTGTAATGAGATGGACTATGACGCTAAGGTCGACACGTGGTCTCTGGGTTGTATCCTTCACTACATGTATAAGCCGGGGTCGATCGGAATCATTGAGTCGTCCAATCTCCAGGCGGACCCGGAGCTTATCTTGCGCGGATGCACTGAGCGTATGGCAAACCTCATCACCCAATGCCTCCGCTTCAACCCGCGGCGCCGCTTCTCCGCCAGTCAAGTGATCCACGACTACAAGGTGGGCATGGTCCTCACGAGCATCATCCGAAACAAGGACCATGTCGTTGTCGAGCAGCCTCTCGCCTCGACGCGCACGCTCCGAGCCACGTCGCCAACGCTGGGCTCCAGGGGCACGACTGCCCTGATGTACACTAGCAGCACGCTTGGCGGGACAAAGGCCATGGCGCGCTCGAGATCGACTCTGAAGGCGCAAACCCTTGCAGATACCATTCAGAACCCGCCCTCGGAGACCAAGCTCATTGAAGCCATTCAGAACTATGACGAGGCAGGCGTACGGGCTAATATCGGGAGTATCACAAATGACAATGCCTCCGGCATCCTACAGTCGGCGATTAACAGGGATCGCCATACCCTGATCCCCATGCTCGTATCGTACATGCTCGAGAACAAGATTGACGTGGCCGTCAGCGCTCGGGAAGGAAAGAAGGCGTTCAATGAGACGAACCTCATGCGAGCCGCCGAGTCCGGGGATCTTGACGGTGTCCGCGCGTACCTGCACGAATCCGGTCAGATCTTTAATGGGAGGACGGCTCTGATGCGTGCAGCAAACCGCGGCTTTGAGGAGTGCGTCGGACTCCTTCTCTGTGAGCTTGGCTGTCGTGGGAGCACGGGTGAGACTGCACTGATGTACGCCTCGACGCATGGACATTATAATTGTGCTCGCATCCTTCACTGCGAAGCGGGAATCCAGAATCGTTATGGCGGAACCGCTCTGATGCAGGCCTCCATCAACGGCCACGAGGAGATCGTCAAGCTCCTCCATTCCCGTGAGTGTAAGAAAAAGACAGAGGCCAACTCTCCTTGGGGTGAGGGCTGGACGGCACTCATGCTCGCCGTCTATTCGGCCCGTCCGAACATCGTTAAGATTCTGAGGACGTCGGAGGCGAACCTGAGGAATGGAGAGTCCCACACGGCGCACAAGATCGCGCGACGCCTCATCGACAAGGAGACGAGGCCACAACAGATCCAGAACCTCCAGGAGTGCATCAACCTGCTGGAGTAAACAAGGGCGTTCATCATCATTCCGTCTGGCATGCCCCCACGATCTGGGCGTCGCTATCGAGGTTCGGGTTCTTGTCCCATAGCACAGTCGTTTGCAACTGGTCTGCAGCCCCCTCAAGATCTAGGACACTCGGGTGACAAGTGTACATATCGCTGACGCAAATGTGATCATCGCCAAGGATGCTATTGCTCTCGAACGTTTGCCGGACGTCACGACGATGATTCATGACAGGGACCATCTTGAGCGCACCAAAGGTGACGACGGCCATCGTCACGTACTGCTCGTAGGCGACCGCCGTCTCCTGAAGCGCGCTCATGTTGATCGCCATCGAGCACCGGTTCTGCATGAAGGTCTTCACGGGTGGAGCGGGGGCCATGACATCAGGCAACGATAAGCTCCTATGTAATGGCCGTGACTTCCGTGAACTCCGACTGGTTATGACGCTGCATGCCGAGCGAAGCTGTGATTGATGTATCCGAAGGGTCGAGGATGGGTAATGATAATAGGTTTGAAGAAGTAGAAGGCACCGGTCGAGTCCCCGTTGGTAACGGACCCTTTGCGCGTGTGCACTAAACAACTCGTCATGTTTCGTCCCAACAAGAATGACGATCCGGCTCGGAAGGATGGCAAGGTAGATAAAGCGTTCATCTAGAGCATACCTCCCACGACAGGAGGGTAACAAGGTCCCCGGGGTGACGATCTTCGGAACGATGAGGTCCGACATATGCTCGTTATATGCAGCTAACCGAAACAAGGGGGCGCGGCCATGCTGTTCCGATGGGGATGGACATCGGACAAGGTTCGAGTTCTTCACGTCCTGAATTGCTGAGTCCAAGGCTGATCCTTGCTCAACTGGAATCAAATCATACACACGATTCTGTCTCGCAACCTCCGCCGCCAGCTGTGCGGCATGGACGTCGACATGGCGGGTCCGCCACCAGCTGACCAACCGAAAGATAAATCCTGTGTTCGGCGAGATGACTCCACGACATGCACGGACATGGCAATAGGCGTCCTCATACTTCAGGTCGTTCGCCCACATCAGATATGCAATCACAATGCATGCAGAACGGGAGACGCCTTGATGGCAATGTACAAGAACCCGCTTACCCGCCTGACGTGCTTTGTGGATGAAGTCAATGGTCTCGAGAAAGAGGAAGTCGACATTCTCGGCGCCATTGTCCTTCAGTGATAACCCCAGGTACTTGAGCCCACGGTTCTCGAAGGGCCTCTCGGGATACTCGTAGCAGCAGTTGATCACGTGCGTGATCCCGGCCGCCCGCAACTTCTCGTAATCGTTCGCCACCACCAACGACGAGAGATATAGAAAGTCCGTCACCCGTGACAAGACACATTCGAAGTGCTGAATTTTTCGGGCCTTCTCATCCGAGAGGGTCGGGTGTGCTGTGGTCTCCACTCGGCACGTCGGGAGGGCCAGGTTGAGAATCGGTTTCGAAGCGAGAGGTTTCGTCTCCAGCCGTTCAAGCTCTGTTGGGAACGTTGTAGTGATGAAATCCGTACTATCCTCACTACTGTCGAGGAAAGTCGAGTGATTCATTTATTTCTGGAAGGGCCGTTGCAGACACAGGAGCAGACATCGGTCCAGGCGAGCACAATGGCTCCAAGCGCATAGCAAAAGCAGGTCTTTGTGCGGCAGGGCATGAAATGGACTCCGCCCCGGGATGGACTTTTCGGGTAGGCCGAGGCTTGCGTGATGCCGTCGCATCAGGTGACAGCGCGGCTCGTAGCTGGCTCTTACCACCGGATCGTCTAATGGGTTTCGATGAGGGGATCCTCGGTCCAGTCCGATGAGTTTGAACTTATGGTTTTGATGACTTAAGCCCAGCTCCAACGAGAAGACTCATGAGCCCCGCCGCCTCCAAGCACATACTCGTGTCTCACGGTGCTGTGAGCGACGAAGTTTGCTTCTCCATTCCCTTTACTGGGGATGTTTAATCCCACTCGACGTCGTACCGAGACTCCGCTTGGGGTGGAGGGCGTGCCTCCTCCTCCTCCTCGGGGTAGGGGGGTGAAGGGTTATCCTCGTAGGTGGTCGCAGGGGGCTTGTAGGTTCTCTTCGTGTCACCCCTCTTTCCGGAGAATCCTGAGAAGTCTCTTGGGATGACGGGACTCTTACTATAGTTGGAGATCGAGGGTCTGGGACGATATCCCGAGGAGCCACGCTTGTCAATGACGTCGGGGACCTTCTGTTTGGCCTCGATCAATAGACGCTTAAGAGAGTCAATGACATGTCCAGGTGTCGTTGGGATTAAGAAGGTCGTTGAGAGACCAGTCGCTCCCGCGCGTCCTGTACGGCCAATCCGGTGGGTATACATGTCTATATCTCTAGGCATCTCAAAGTTAATCACATGTCTCACATTTCCAATATCCAGACCACGTTGTGCGACATCTGTGGCAACTAGGACATGGGTCGTACCCGCCTTGAAGCGTTTCAGGTTTTCCTGTCTAACACGTTGATCGAGGTCTCCATGCAATTCGGTAGTAGGGACATCATGGCCACGAAGGAAATCAACAACCGTGCTAACATCACGCTTAGTCTCCACGAAGATGAGGGTTAGGAACTGGGCAGACGGCTTGGTCTCTTCTGCCTCAATAAGGTCTCCAAGGCATTGCATTCGTGCCGTGAAGACCTCATGAATGTTCCCTGTGAACTTTTCGAAACGTTGTTCGATGGTATTCGTTGTTGACCCAACATGACCCACGTGGATATGAATAGCATCTTTTAGATATCGAGAAGCAAGGTTTTGAACGTTACGAGCAAAAGTTGCGGAGAACATTAGGGTTTGTCTTTCACCGCAGGGAGGCATCTTATGGTTCTCGATTACCTTACGTATCTGAGGCTCGAAACCCATGTCCAGCATCCTATCAGCCTCATCAAGCACAAGAAAACGAGTCCTATCAAGCCTAAGAGCACCTCGTTCAAGGAAGTCTTGTAATCTACCAGGGGTAGCGACGACGATATCTGCTCCAGCACGAAGAAGCTTTTCTTGCTCACGTGACCCTTCGCCCCCATAAACTAATCTCACGGTAAGGCCTGTTTTGTAAGTCAACTGATACGCCACAAAGGTGATCTGTTGAGTAAGCTCTCTGACTGGTGCCATGACGATAGCAAGCGGGTAGCTACAACGTGTGGATGTCTCAGGAATAGGAAGGTCACACATCGAACCATTAAGGATCTTGGTGATTACTGGCAAAAGGAAAGAGACGGTCTTTCCTGATCCCGTTTGCGAGGTTGCTAAGAGGTCACATCCTGCAAGGGCAAAGGGAATGGCATGCATTTGAATTGGAGTAGGTAATTGATACTTCAATCGAAAGATATTCTGAGCAACAGTGTCGGGGACCTCATGCTGCTTAAAAGTCTCCTCATCATAGCGTTCAAATGCCTTAAGCGTGCCCTCCAACTCCTTATGCTCAGGTGGGACGATCACTTCAATCTTTGGTTGGGTTGCATTATCGGAGTAATCAATAGTCGTCTGGCGATTGACTGAGTCCTTGAAGAGGATGACGGTTGGCGGGGCCATCAATAGGTCAAAAGCTTGTGTCCTATTCTCTGAACGCCGTCCACGAGATGATCCAGAGTAGGACCCTCCGGAGAACTCCTGGTCCGATTTCGAGTGAAGTAGAAGGCCATCGTAGGAGCGTTCGGATGTCTCCCCAAAGGTACTGGAAGAACTAAGCACCGTAGGAGGAGTTGGAAGACTCTCTCCTGTTTGACTATTTGCGGTTGACTTGCTTGGTGAGACCTTGAGTCCGAAGCGATCGGAGGACGGTGACCCCTCCATCTTGGGCGCCACCTTCCCCCTTTGTGAGGGCGGAACATAAGGCATCTCTTATTTATTGGAGAAACATTGCTTTTGGTCGATGGCGGAGAGGTTCTGGACCTCCGTCATGTCCACCATGAAGCGCTTCTGGATCTCCTCGAGCTGCTGACGGTCCTCGTCGCTCCCAACGAACGAAAGGACAAGTCCGGAGGTTTCGAACCGTCCCGCTCGTCCTGCTCGATGAAGATACGAGTCCGACGAGTCCGGCATGTCGAAGTTGATGACGAGGTTGACCCCCTCGAAGTCGACGCCGCGTTGGAAGACATCTGTCGCGACAAGAAGGCGCGCATCACGGTTCTTGAAAGACTTGTATAGAAGATCGCGCTTCTTGCCCGGCAGACGGCTATAGAAGGCATCGCACTGATGACCCTGGTCGCGGAGATACTTTGCAAGAGCCGCGGCACGATGCGTGGCACTCGCGAAGACAACTGCCTGTGTATAATGAAGCGTGTTCAAGCAATCTGTGAGGAGGGATAGCTTCTTCTCCTCAGGCGCGGCCATATAGTGCTGGATCAGCCCAGTAAGGACGAGTTCATTATCATCGACGGCAATGGTCTCGTAAGGGTCACGAAGAAGCGCCGTGGCATGCTGCTTCGCCTCCTCGGTCAGGGTCGCGGTGAAAAGCATCGTTTGATGTTCCTTTGGCATGGCCTCGGCGAGCTTAGAGATCTTCGCCCTGCACGCCTCTTCCTTGAGGACCGTGTCGAACTCGTCGACTATGAAGTGCTTGAGCGAGTCAAGAGCGAGAGCCTTACGCTCAAACAGGTCATAGACGCGGCCGACGGTTCCAACAAGAATGGTCGTCGTACGCTTCTCTAAAGTCTTGACGTGTGCGTTGACAGAGACGCCGCCCACCGTGCAGAGGATCCCGTCATGAACGGCCGGAAGGCCCTTCGAGAACCTCTCGAATTCCTGTGTGATCTGAGTTGCCAACTCATGAGTGTTACAAAGAACAAGGGCCTGAATCTTCCCTGGGGCGTCATCGGGGTTGATCATGTGCAGGACGCTCAGGACGAAGACGGCCGTCTTCCCCTTCCCACTCTTGGCTTGGCAAAGGAGGTCCATGTGCTCAAGTGCATAGGGGATCGCCTTCGTCTGGATGTCCGAGGGGCTCTCGAAACCGTTCGCTCGGATGGCCTCCTGCACCTCCTTCTTCAGCCCGAGGTCGGAGAAGCGCGTCCCGGTGGTGTCTGCCATCAGTGGGACCCGACCGGCACCAGTTTCGCGAGACCCGGACATTTTTTTGGAACTGAAAATGCGGTTTGTAATAGATGTGCTCGGGATCTTCCGATTCATGTCCGTCTGCACGGATGCGGAGCAGACGGTGGAGGCCTACCTGGAGCAGCTGTGCCAGGAGTTCGGGCGGCTCTACCAGCTGGCATTCAGTCCGCGCTTCGTCCAGATTTCACGGTACACGGTCTCGACGGAGCCGGTCTCGTTGTCTGTGACCGTTGGGGGCGCATTCTCCAACGGGGAGCGGATTAAGGCGACCCCCGACGAGCGGTGGTGCGATAGGCTGCGGCGGACGCCTTGGACTATCCTAGGGTTGGATGATTCCGAGTTTGATACTAGAATTGAACTTCTGCGAAAGATATATGGGGATCAGTGCAATACTTCGGTCCTCGGGTCCTGCTTGCTAAGGGCGTCCGGAAACCTGTCCAAGGCGACTGCCATTTGCTCATTCCTTCGTCCGGAGACCTTGAATAATTCCAGGCGCGTGACCTTTGTACGGCCTCGTGAGGACTTACATCGAAGGGCTGAAACGCCCTCGGGCTCCGGGAAAGATTCAAGGAAGGTGAAGGTATGAACGGAAGCGAGGTAGCTGAATGATGCCTGATGTCTGATGCTTGATGCCTGGTACTTGAGGTTTCACTATGGCAAGCTTCTTCTCCCTCTTCTTCTACCCTCATTGGTAAGTAAATGGAAAAGCCCATTGATGGTTCTGCTTATCATGCGTCGTTAGCGGCACGGGTGGATCGTAACTTGCGCGTATATGACGAACTGTCACGGCTCGTTACGGCCAATATCGAAGTGTCCGACTCCCCTAGGCAAACGTCGGATTATCGGTTTGCATCTGTCCAAGACCTCCGTAGGATGAGGGCCTTCATCAAGGACAGTCGTACACAACCGCCCGATAAGATTAAGACCACTAAGCCCATAACTCATATTAAACAGGTCTCAAAGGCCTCATCAACTCCAACGCAACATTCAAGTCAAGAAGATAAGGAATTAGAGCCTAGCACGCCTGAGGGAGGTGAGGAAGCAGATGGACATGAGAAGATCATGTTAGCGAAATATCATAGGACAGACCCGTTTGTAAGTGATGTCTACGGTGTTTTCACAGCCTTCGATCAAAGACAAGCGCAACGTGCCGCAGACGCTGCCGCTCGAGCGAATTCTCAAGGCCGTGCATTGGCCCAGCAAAGAATCAGTAGTGCTGAACGGCGTGCAAATGAAACCTTAACTAGAAGAGAGCAACAATTGACTAGTATTTGCAGCTCGGCATCTAGAGCTCCGTCTCTTCGACGACGTCAAGGAGGGAACATCTGCTCCATCGATAAGGACTGGCTTGAGGTTTACGCATACAAAGGTTATCCAAACTTCTTACCAAGTACTGAGGACGAAAACCATAAGAAAAGACCTCGACCTAAGACTGGACAAGGTACTAGAAGCACGTATGCACATAGACAAAGTCCCAGTACGGGAAAGATCTCTGCTTGTCAGGAAAATGCTCCTCCACCAGAACATCCTTCACCTCCTCGCACTCTTGGTATCTCTGGTTTACAATTAGCAGTACGTGAAGATAGAGATATCACCCTTGATCCTACCCCACCCTCAGCTAAGGATGTTCCCAATCTTCGACAACAGAAACATGCTAGATTTGCATTGGCGGATCCCGAACTTTTGCAACCACCACCACCACCGCCACCTGGGAACTGTAGTTACCCAATCAGTAAGCATGCCAGTGAGATGTTAACACATGGCAAGGATCGAGCTAAGCGCTGCATTCGACGACATCAACTCACTATTGAACAAGGTCAAGTGACCATAGACGCTGCAGAGCTTGCTGGTGCCACCGGTTCCATCATAACTCAACGTCTAGCTACCATCGCTAGCAATGAACTCAGTAATAAGACCATCGAACGTGCCCAAAAGCTTCGCGCCACTGTCGCTGAAGAGGCTAGTGGAACTCTTGATGTAGAGTTCCCAGAGCCAGAGGATCTTGCTAATAGCTTCAACTATGTGTCAACAGAGGAGGTGGGTAAGTACAAACGTCTATTTGAGATGCTTCGGGATGATACCCTTCTTGATAAGCTGGAACGGGCAGAAACTCTTGAAGTTTATCAAAAACGTATCGCGGAATACAACAACATCGTCGCAGAATGCGAACTGACAGCAACCATGACACAAGCAGACAAGGATAGGAACTCAGAGGCTACGGCGATCATGCGATCCGCCTTACCTCAAGATAAGATGATCACATTCGCCGCATACTCCGCCCTCAGTACGATGAACACCATCACTTATAAGAAGGAGCTGGTTGGAAAGCTCCTTAGCATCAAGAAGACGCTCGCAAAGACAGACCTCACCGACAATAGCAGTAAGATGGGCCTCTACCTCTCGGCGAAGGCTATCCTCCAGCCTCTTCTTGATGCTCGAAAGGCTGCACGGAAGTATACCGATAACCGAATCGTTTGCGTCCCCGGACAAACGGGGATCGGGGCGATTCGCCAGACCCTTCAGAACATTCGCCCTGAGTCTGCCCCATCTCCCATCCGCTTCTGGGATATCCCGGAAATCACACAGTAAAATGTCATCAGAAGTCCTGGAACCTCCGCACCAGTCCCGGAACGCTCGCCTACGCGAGCTCTCGCTCCGCATCTTCTACCAATGCTACGCGTACTTGCTCGAGGTCGATGCGGAGATCGAGATGCACCTCGCCTCGATCGCACAGATCCGTCAAATATCCCGTCAAGTCTCCTTGGATTACCTCGAGATCAAGCCTGAGGACTTGCGCCGGGCGCACCTAGAACGCCTACAGCTCGTGGAACAGGTCTATGGCTCACTCCCCGAGAAGCTGTATCTACTTTGGACGGCCCGAGCGGACTTCGAAGCTGATGTCCTTCGAGCATATAAGGAAGAGGATATATCAATGGCCACTGGAGATGCGACTCCAATCCCTGAGGGATATCTTTGGGATCAAGTCTGGACGGCTGGAGATCCTGAAGAACGAGTGTTTACGACCATAGCTCAGTCCCCACGCTCGATCGTCTGTGCCTTTGCCTCCTTCTTCGAGCGTAGTGGACGGCCTCTTCCCGAGTCTCTTTTGCCCTTCATCGAGGCGGCAAAACGTGAAACGATTATTCTTCCAACCACACATAACGTCGAACTCGCCCTCTCCGGCTCTCCGGCCCTGGTAGAGTCTCTCCTTGGCTCCCCTTGCTACACAGAGACGGGGGCCGGCACTGTACCCTTCTATATCACGACCGAGCCTATCTGAGGTAAACAACCGATTTGAAACCGATTTGGCCGGGGGAGAAAAGCGGGACCCGAGATGGCGATTGGGAACAAGGCTGGTCGCAAGAAGAAGATCGTACAGCGCAAGAACCCGGACCCCTACATCAAGAAGGAGTGGTACCCGGTCTACGCGCCCGCGCAGTTCAAGCACAGGTACATCGGCCAGACTCCAGTTACCAAGTCTGCGGGCCTCAAGGTGGCAACCGACATCGTTAATCACCGTATCTACGAGGTGAACCTTGGAGATCTGAATCCGACGGAGAACGACGCGACCGGGAACACGAAGTTCTTCCTTCAGACTCAAGCCGTCGTTGATGGAAAGTGCCTCACTAACTTCGTCGGAATGGACATGACTCGTCACAAGTATGGGTCTCTCTTCCGCAAGGGGTGTGACTTCATCCAGACCTTCTCGGACGTCCAGACCACGGACAACTATGTTGTCAGGGTCTTCACGGTGGCCTTCACGGACGTTGTGCCAGGCCAGAAGAAGCGCAACTGCTACATCAAGGGGGCGGAGATGCAGAGGATTAGGACGGCGATCTATGACACAGTTGCCGCGGAGGTCGGGAAGTCCAGCCTTTCCGACCTTGTTCTCAGGCTTGCGAACTACGACATCGATAAGGTGATGGCCGAAAACGTCAAGAAGACTGGGTCGACGTGCCGTGATGTCATGATCCGCCGTGTCAAGGTCGTCAAGCGTCCGCGCTTCTCCATGGACCACTTGAACGCCATGCATGACGAGAAGCTCGTCGGTAGCTCCGAGGGTGCCACTATCAGCATGTAAACCGAGGACCTTGAGTGTTGTGGATGAAGATGAAGATTAAATGCCACGCACGTATCTTCGTTATGAGCCGGATATGGCTGCGGGCGTTATAGTAGCGGGGGGTGCGGCGGCCTCAACGTGTGGGAGACGCCTTTTCTCGGCAGCACTTGATCGCATATTGACTTGGGACCTTCAAACCGGCCATCTCCTTTCCACTTTTGATATTCAACGAGATACACACGCTACTGTCATTGTGCACCACCAGAAACAACCACTGTTGGCCGTTGGGTACCATGATGGCCGAGTCGATGTTTTCGACACTGAAACACCTCATCTTGATCTGCTTCACACCTATTCTGTTCATCAAGCCGCTATCAGTGCTCTCCTCTTCGCCACCGATGGTTCACAGCTGTATAGCGCGTCAACAAAGGCGGAGCTCTCATGTTTCAGCCTCAGTGCTGGGAGACCGCTCTATAGGCTGCCAAAGGAGCATAGTGGCCCTATTACTGCTCTAGCCCTTCTAGATGATAATCACCTGGTTAGTGCGTCGCGGGATAAGGTCGTTATCGTTTGGAGCTTAACTGATAGGTGTAAGCTTCAAACCCTTGCCGAGTCTATTACGGAGGCTCGAGCTCTCGCCACCTTTTGTTTTGAGGGGGAGCAATCAACGGCGGAATGGCTGATCTTTGCGGGTGGAAGCGATAACGTTATTCATTGTTGGTCATCCGTTGAACTACCGCCTCTACCAACCATGAAGGAGCTTATCCTGATGGAGGCGGATGAAACTGCGACCTCAGGCGCTCATAGGTTTGTTCAGTTGGCGGAAGAGCATGGCGTGTTGCATGGAGGACATGATGTTCCAAAGGACTTGTCAAATGCTCTGGAACGTAACGATACACGCTCCATTCAGGTAACTAACGTCATGGAAGAGGCCGAAAGCTTATTGGCCAGCCGTCGAAGACCTTTCGTTTACCTCGGCAAGATGGAGCGTTCCATCATTGAACCTACTCAGACCATGGCCATTATCTCCGGCTGTGTCCCAAAGGATTTTTCCAACCCCGCCCTCTTCCTTACTGGTCTCCATTCCGTAGAACTGTACTCCCTTCTCACCCTCAAAAGCGCAACCGCACAGAGTCTGAAACGCGCCCGTCGTTTAGCTCGTCAAAAGGTCGAGAAGGTTCTGAGGTTATTAGAAACCAGTGAAGCTCTCTTCAAGACTGAGGCCGCCGCCCTACTTGATAGTAAGCCAGCAAGCTTCCAGCTATCACATCTGCTTTCATCCTTGCTAGTCCTCCGTGCCCCTTATGGTGGGAAGTTGGTCTCTGCAAACTGGTTACCCCTCTCACGGGGTATTTACGTCGCAACGAACGAAAACCTTGTCCAGGTCTATGCCCTTGGGGTTGAAACTAAAATGGGTTTCGTACCCTTAGTGGACAAGCGAGTCGAGGATGCACTAGCAGAGGTAAGAAACTTAACATACGATGAAACCGTTGAAATTGCTTTGCCTGGGCATCGGCACCCAATACACAACATATCCTTAAACTCGGACGATACTCTTGCAATCACCTGTTCCTTGGGTGAGGTCAAGGTTTGGAGCATGCGTAGACTCTCCCCAGTCGCGACAATAGTACTTCCAAACTCGATGAAGGCGCCCACTCATGCGCGAATTCTACCCGGAAACCAGTTTTCTGTTGCTACCGATACGGTGGGGTCGTTAGTCCTCATCAATAATCGAACCCTAGAGCCGATCGACATTATAGCCGCTCATACCAAGAAGATCACGGCACTTGAGGTGGTTTCGGGTATGCTAGTGACGGCAGGAGAGGATGGGTATGTAAGGTACTGGAGTTTTGGACTAGCCGATGAAGGCCTCACTATCATCCAGGAGCGTCAGTTCAACGCCGGAAATGCCATCACGACAATCGCCTTTGATCCCCAAGGGAAATATATCTTTGTGGCGTTGGTTGATAACACCGTCAGGATCCACTTTGCCGACTCTCTACGTTTTCACATGGTTCTCTATGGCCATTCCTTACCCATCACCGGGATCTCCGTGTCTGCCAACGGGGAGAAGCTGATAACATGTAGCACGGACAAGACGTTGCGTATCTGGGGACTACAATTTGGAGAGTGCCAGAAGGTTCTTCGTGGTGACTCCGCCTTCACCAGCGTGCGCTTGATCCGTGATACACACCTCGCGCTCGCGGCGAATAAGGCGGGGCGTCTAACCTACTGGGATATGGATTCACATCAATTGATCTCCGTTCTTGGAGAGGGGAACTATGGGGCGTTATTTGCGCGCGGGCACTTTGGAGAATGTACTGGCTTGGTGGTCAGTAGCACTGGCCGCTTCGCGGTCTCGGTGGGGCAGGACGGAGCCATTAGACAATGGCTTCAATCGGAGGAGTTGATTAGTGTCGAATCTGAGGAACGGAAGCGACTGGAGGAGGCATTTGAGGCGGAGGCGAACAGGAAGACCGTTGGTTGGGAGGACGAGTCGATAACAAGCGAGGCTAAGAACGCAGGAGATACAATTATGGAAGCTGTTGCACTCGTCTCAGGAGAGCTTAATGCCGGGCATACTGGCCCAAGTTTAACGACGTATGGACAAGCCCCACTCGATTATTTGATACGGACGCTAACCGTAACTGTTCGACATGAAACACTTTATGACGCCCTCTTGAGCATAACCGTTGCGGCGGCTTTAGACCTTCTGAAGCTCCTTGTATTATGCCTTGATCATCAGAAACAACCCAGTGATCTATTGATTCGTTGTCTTCTTCACCTTATCATGCATTACTTCCATCATTCCACCGATACTCAAGGACTTGGTCCCATCATCCTTTCAGCTCAGAGCCACATCACTACACTCCTAAAGAGCCAAGAAGTGGCAGCTAGAACCGTACTGGGCTGTCTCCGGCTAATGGCTAATTATGGCCAGTACAACGAGGAATAAGCTACCAACTACCACCTTCACTCCTAGGCCTTAATAGCCTTGCTTCTGGCGAACGATGATGTTGTTCGGGCCAAGACGACGACCGTTGTGAATCAATAGCTCAGACTCGAAGGTCTTCTTGTACTGCCTGCGTCTGTAGGCGCGGCCACGGGGCGGGCGGGGCTTCTCCTTCTTCTCCTTCTTGGGCGTGCACTTGCGCACCTTCCCGGCGCTAGTTAAACCACCATGAGCACGTGCCATTTCGGGTCTCCAGCCTCTTAAATGGGGAAACCCAATTCAATTTGGTTGAGCTTGATGAGGCTAACGAGAGTAACATACTATGAGATTAGAGAGAAGAAAGAGAAGGAGATGAGATGAAGGATAAGGGATGATAGGACGAAGGCCGAAATAGAAAATGGCAAGCATATCCCAGAGGCGCCTCTTCCTCGACTACCAGACCCTTGTCGAGTCTCCGCCCGACAACATCATCGCTAGCCCCTACAAGGACGACATCTATACGTGGGCGGCGATCATCATCGGACCCGCGGACACGCCTTGGGATGGGGCCATCATAAAGATTCACTTACGTTTCACGATAGAGTATCCAAACAAGCCTCCCACCTTACGCGTCCTCACTCGTCTCTTCCATCCGAACATCTATAATGATGGTAGGATTTGTCTCGATCTTTTGGCAGACAAATGGTCTCCAGCATTAGGGGTGTCATCTATCCTTCTATCTGTTCAATCCCTCTTGACGGATCCGAACCCATTATCACCTGCGAATTCGGAAGCTGCAACCTTGTATGTCAATGATCGTCATGCCTATAATCTTCGCGTGAGCGCCTGTGCACGACAAAGCTGGGAGGAGGCTGTCGAGCCTCCGTACTCGGACCTCTTGCACGAGGTCCTTGACGAGGCCGAGGGAGACGATGAGGAAGGGAAGAAGACCTGAGTAAACTCCTCTCTCTCTTCGTTCTTCTTTCCTTCTCTCCCTTCTCTGCCTTCTCTTCTTCTCCTGGATGAAAGAAAAAGTGAAGAGATATGACTCGGTACGTATCCGGGGACAACGTAGAAATCACCATCAGCAATGGGAGTGTCTTCCGGGGCGTGGTCCAGGAGGCGAACGACGACTGCTATGTCCTCACCGACGTTTTTAAGGTCGGGCAGGATGGAGTCCTCGACGCCCTTAACCAGGCTGTCCGTTTCGGGCATACCCTCATCAAGGAGATCAAAACTCCTACCCTTCCCGAGACACCAAAGCCCCGCTTCACTAGTGGGATGTTTGGCCAACAACCTGGACATAACCAACCATCTTCAAATCCTTCTGCAACAAGGAAGCAACCTAAAGGGCAAGCATCTGCAGGGTCCTTCCGTTCACGTAATGATGAGATCGCCCTTCCCTTCCCCCATGACCCTGATGATAAGGTCGATATTACGCCACTAGACCTTGAAAAGGAACGATTGGAATATCAAAGGCGTAGAGAGGATGCCATTAGGACTAACGCGATTGATCAAGGGCATGACCCGGAGGTTGCGATCCGAGCCTTCAATAGGCAATATGACCCCTCCAGATCCTTCTTTGACAACCTTGAGCCTAATCGTCGCAACAGACGTAATGTGAAACAGAACCGTACTTGAGAATGTAAAGAAGATGAGTCAGACGAATGAAATGCATCTACCAAGCTTAATGACCGCGCCGACCACGTCTGTGGCCGTCGTTGACGTTGGGTCATATGAGACACGTGCGGGCTTATCAGGACTTGATGGACCCACATGCGTGATCCCCTCCTTCATTGTTCGCGATAGGCAACGTGGTTATCTCATCCCGGAGTATTATCTTGGTGCGCCCACACCAGAGCGTGAGGTCCAAGCGATTGCCGAGGGTGGACGCATTGTCAACACTGATCGTTTTGATGCCTTTATGAGACACTTGTACAATGCGGAACTGAACGGAGTACATCCAACGGCGATCTTCTTACCGCACTATACCAGCCGTAACGAGCGTGACATCTTAGCTTCGACCCTTTTCGAGAAGGAGAATATTCCAGCGCTTTATCTTGGAGATCAAGAAGCTGCTGCCGCGTATTCCTTTGGACGCGTTATGTCTTTAGTCGTTGACCTTGGTTATGGGAAGTCCACCATATCTCCAATAGTGGATGGACAGTGCCTCAGAAAGGGAAGTCGTACTTGCTCCGTCACCGGTTCTCTTTTACTTGACATTCTGGAGAAGGAAATCTGTCACAAGTTGAAACAGATCTCTTCGAACCAAGAGATGAATGTCGCGACAGCATCTGGTGCAATGGGACCGATCATCGTGCAAGGATCTAACGTGCAATTGCTTACCAACCTTCAAATCAAACAATTCTACAATAAGGAACAGGGGACATACGAGCGTCATCTAGTGGATATGCCGTATCATTCCTATTTGGCTTACCATCGTCAAAGGCTCCTCACAGATATCGCGCAATTCTGTCTTCAAGTCTCTCACCGAGCCATGGATACACGATTGGATTATCGCTCGATGAATGACGCTTCTAGAATGGATATTGGGTCGACCACACAGTATTTCTTACCAGACGGAAACCACGTCGGTATGGGCTTCATGTCCACACTCATCCCTGAAACGTTCTTCAATACTCAACTTCTTCATGATACATTTGGAGTTACTGTTCTAGATACCACCTCTCTTCAGATGCATATTCAACAAGCCATCTTAGCTCTTCCTGACTCCGTACAAGGAGAATTGGCTGGTAACCTCGTCGTCACAGGTGGTGTCAGCAGTGTCGGCGGCCTTCATAGTAGACTCAAGGCGGAGTTGGATGCAGCACTCCCCTCAATCCTCAAGGTCCGCTTACATACCTCTACCGCTACACAGGCTTCACGTCGGTTCGCAGTCTGGCAAGGAGGTAACGTCCTTTGTAGTCTTAGCACCTTCCCATACTTCTGGGTCAGTCGGTCCGAATACGACGAGTTCGGAGTTGGAATCCTAGAACGAAGAAGACTATGACCCACCCTCCCTTCTCATCCTCCTTACCCTTCACTTAGTGAACAGACTCGGCAGTCGTCGAGATCTTCGGCCACCTATCCGCCGCCTCCTTCGCGACGGGCCCAGAGATCGACGAGCCCTTCAACTCCCCTTTAGGGTTGATAATCACTCCCGCATTATCCTGGAAGTAGATCCAAACCCCATCCTTGCGACGCCAAAGCTTACGCTGACGAACGACGACCGCGGGGGTGACTTTTCTACGGAGCTCGGGCTTTCCGTCACGCCCAACAGTGATCAGGATCATATCGCCAACCGAGGCTTGAGGGAAACGATTGAGATGTCCCTTCCAGTTCTTCACGGCGATGACGTTCAAGGACTTCGCGCCCGAGTTGTCTGCGCAGTTGATGACCGCCCCGACCGGGAGCCCACAAGAGATGCGGAACTTGCTACCAAGTCCACCAGTTCTTCCCCGCTTAGATGCCATAACACTTCACTCATCCTTCACCATTTAGTCTCCAAATGCGTTTTGAATTCGTTCGGGCCGGAAGCGTTGTTTCTTCTGATATAGAAGAGTACGTCGTATTTGACATGAAGATCTTCGTATCGTTGAGCCCTTCCATGTGCTTAGATACGTAGGGTAGTAAGCAGATAATAGGGGAGATATCTCCCTCATGGCGGAAAGAAAATGCAAACCATAGTCCCTAGTGGGTCACCTACTGGATCATTACCCCCACGTCCTATTGAGAAGAATGAACGGAAGACACTCCCCTATATGACCAAGTTCGAACGTGCACGAGTCTTAGGAACACGGGCACAACAGTTATCTCTTGGAGCACCAACGACACTTCAACGTACGGAGAAGGGTGGCCATCTTGATTCGATCCTTCTGGCCGAGATGGAAATCAACCGTGGTGTGGTCCCAATCATTGTCCGTCGATATCTCTCAGATGGAACCTATGAGGATTGGTCTATTAACGAGTTTCAAAACTTCTGTGCCTTTTAATGAACCAGAAGGATACTTCAAGAACTGCCTCTCTGGTCGTCGAGACTGGGAAGCCAACGGGTCGTGAGCGTCCACGGCCAGCAGATGTACGTCGAACACCGCCCTATTTGACTAGGTATGAACAGGCTAGGGTCCTTGGGGCACGAGCATATCAATTGTCGATGGGTGCCGCGACGACCTTAACAAGCGTCGAGAAGGGTGGACATCTTGACCCTCTTGTCCTTGCTCGTCGAGAGCTGGATAATGGCGACATCCCAATCATCATTCGTCGATACCTTCCCGATGGAACTTATGAGGATTGGTCTGTTCCCGAGTTGCAAGTCATCAACTGATATACGACGTGTGAGCCTGGGCCTGCACCTGTGACTTTGTCATGCATTTTCGGCCTCTTTCCCATGGCTGAATAGTGGGCTCTCAGATAAAGTTAGTGTGATTGTGGGTGGGTCTAATCGTAGGTCTGGCTTCTCGGTCGTCGGAGTCACCTCGGTGGGCTGGCGTGGTCCCACACGTTTGATGCAACCGTTCCCAGGCTGATTAGTAAGTTGGAAAACCACGTGTGAATCCTCAACCGAGTAGTCGACCCCACGCGCATGCACAGATGAGGCCACTGGGGTCCATACCGTACTTTGGGTTAGCATTATTTACGATGAGGGTTGCGAGCTTTAGGCATCGTAGTCACAATATGGACCATACGAGGGCACAACCGTCGTCATCCATCGTACAGAGCCATTGCTCGGAACACACGAGAGAATGCAGATTACTATCGACGGCATGGGCGGGGATCTCTTCTACAAGCTCAAGAGCATGTGTAAGGATGTAGAGAGTGCCCGTCTCACTCCCCGCGAAGATATAACGAGTATTATGCGTCACTGCTGTCATTCTAACTCCTAATTCGAGCTTCCCAACTAGTTTGCGTTTTGGAACATCAACTAAGGCGAGGGAACGTCCACTGGCAATGGCACAAATGTCACCAAGCATCGTCATATCTCTAATTGGGCCTTCCGCCTGATAATCAGCTACGCGGATACCACCACGAGAAGCAATGATGAACCTATCTTCAGAAGCGGAGACAATGGCGCCATCCTTTGTTGGGAAGAGAGCTGTAACTGCTAAAGTGTGCTCCTTGTGGTTGGTCACCATCTTTCTAGACCGCAGGTCCCATTCACGAACGTCCCCATGTGAACCTCCAGTCAATATCTTTGTCCGTTGGCCGTAAAGGGCCGTTAACCCAATACGATCGGCTCCATCGATCGTTGCTAGCTTATCTCCGGTCTCGATGTCGTAGATCAAAAGATTTCCATCGGTACACCCCACTAGGATCTGAATGTCATTGATGCACGTGATGGATGGGACGCTTGGTGTCGTATAGATTGTTAAGCCTGGGAAGAAGTTCTGGAGGTCCCAAATACGGACGGTACAATCCTTGGCTACTGAGACGAGAATTCCCTCGGCCCCATCTCCAATGAAACAAGCACTAGTGACCGGCTTCGTATGATTCTCTGAAACCGGAACCGAGGTGTACGTATCAGCATCGGGACTGATGAGTAGAATGAGCCCTGTGTTGATTCCTGCAAGGATCCTACCATCCTTATCAGCCGCTAGGTTCGTCACTTGGCCTGGTATTGTCAAGGTCGCCAAGACGGTCCAATTGGTCCCTTGTCCCTTCACAATGGTGATAAAGCCATGTCCGCCAGCCACTATCGTCTCGTTGAACATCTCATAGCTCTCATATGTGCTATAAACGGGCCTAGCCTGTGACGTCGCAGCATGTGGGAGAATAGTGATACAATCTATTGGCGTCCCATGTGGAAGTACCGTCGTACTAAGGAGAGTATTACGAATGGCATCGATGACAAGAAGCTCGCTCGTCGTGGTCCCTGCCACGAGTAGGGAGCGGTCACGCAAGCAATGCGCGACGTCACTTGCAATCTTCCTACCACCAGTCCCAAGAACCGTATGACTAAGAGTTGAGCTTTCAGGATCGAAGGTAAAAGCAACTGCAGACCCGGTGGTCGTCAAGCCAACAAGATTGTAGAGTGCTAGACGTCGCCCACGTTCATCACAGATGCGCGCTCCAAAAACCAACGTGGTGAGCTCAAAATCATTCAGACGACGTCGACAAACGATGTCGAACGAGGCCGCCTCTGAGACGAAGACTGTCTTGTCGGCTGCACCATAGGACGCGTAGAAAAGGCCATCAGCGCTGTATGTCGCTGAGGCCACGCCAAAGTCATGCTCGGAAAACCTGAATTTCAAGGACTCTTCCTCTAAGTCCCATAGACAAACGTCGGAGTCGTCTCCCTCTTCGGCACTGATCAGAGTGTTACTCGTCGGATCAAGGGCAAGGTAGCTAATGGGGGCGACGTGCCCGCGAAGGATGGTTTGGTTCTCAGGATCTGTTAGAGATGAGATTATAATCGTACGTCCAGCACTATAGATGCACCGCTCCCCGTCCGGATGGAAGAGAAGGGTATGGGGGCGATTGGGGTTGAAGCCCAGGACGCGGCGCAATTGGAGCGACATCCTGATACACTCTATTTATATTCACATACGAAAGCTAGGGTAAAATGAAGGACGGAGGGATCGAGAAGGGGCTATAACCGCGCGCAAGCGCGTCGGCCCACCTGTCCGTCAAGCCTATGAATCGCTCGTCATATCCGTGGAGGCGGATGGGCAGCGTATTCGGGAGCTGATTGTTATCATACCACTGGCGCATATTCGACTGGGAGAAGGGGCCGCGAACGACATTGGTCGGGTCCAAGTACTCCCAATAAAGCTCGCGCTGCGCCACCAGCGTGCGTGGAAACTGAGGAACGGCAGTAGGGAAGCCGGAGGGAACGAATGATTGGAACCCTATGCCTGGATAGGGCACAATGGAAATTCCCATCTGCCCAGACCTTGGAATTGCACCGACAAGTGGGACGGAACTATAGGAGATGGTTGGCTGTGGTGCCGCAACTGCCGTCGGATAGGTTGTCCCTTTCGCCGAGCTGAGCCTATCAAGGACGTCGTCGAGCTGCTCACCTTCGGGATTGGGCGAAGATGATTGTGGCTGCGTACCGGGAACAATCTCAATCGAAAGAGCCGCCGAGGTGGGACTCGGGTTGCTTGTGCTAGCAGGGGCTCCAGGAGCCCTAGGTGCCTCTTCCTTCTGTAGAAGGTCGGCAATATCAATGACGGAGACTGGAGGGGCTCCAGCCTGGACACGGAAGTCTGGACAAAGGATTGCTTCGAACGAATCTGTATCTGCGGGTGTGTCCCAGGTGACCACCTCCTCAACATGCCCGGGCTCACGCCGTAGGGTGTGCTGTTTCGGCTGCGCCTGCTGGCGTCGGGCGGGACGGTTGACCGGCCGGATTGCGTCTCGTAGGTTTTCCGCCGCGTCCACGGTCAAGGTGAGCTGGATCGGCTCGTCAAGGAAGGGGAGGCGGGTGTTCTGGCGCAGCTTTAGGACGGCCTCGGGGGGTGGCCGGCAGATCTCGAAGACACTCAATACCTCTGCTAGCGAACGCATTTTTATCAGCACTTCGAATAGATCGAAGCATCACGGTTCACTTTCCGAGAAGCTCATGAGCGCAGTAGTCAAAGGCGCACTTGGCCTTGATTGCCTCCAGCTGCCGCAAGGCGTCGGCCGTTCCGACCGCATCTGCACGGGCGAGCCCACGAATCTTGAACCAGGAGACCGCATCCTTCTTGAGGAGGGCCTGACGCACCTTCTCCTGCCGAAGCTCCTGTGCTGCCCTATTCGCCGCGCATTCCTTCCGAAAGCGTTCAACGAAAGCCTCGCGGTACTCGACGCCTTGCCGCAACAAGACTGCTTTAGCAGCCTCTTGGTTCTTATCCTGAAGTGCCTGGAAGGCACGGAATTTGACTTCGTTCTCGCGTGCCGCCGTATTGTCTCGGGAATAATGAATGACTACGCTTGGATCGGAGATGGCCTCCTCATAGCTGGGGTGCAGTTGGGTCTTCGTTGGCAACGGCCCATATGTTGCCAATGTGCCTGGAAGGGTCATGGGCGGTCCACGCGCCTGTGGCAAAATAGCTTGCTGAACAACAACGGTGGATGGCTGTGGTGGTTGCGATGGCTGTGACGGGAATACAGGTTGGACTGGGATAGGGGCTGGGGTAGGCTTAGAGAGAGGGGATTCCTCTTGCGCGTAGACCGTTAAACTCGGCTCCACCACCGGCTGCATTGACGGTGGTGGTACTGAGATGGAGGGTACAACGGCTACCGGTCCTGGTGGCGCTACCTCAAATCCGAAAGGATCAACTGATGGCTGGGGTCCGTTGGGTATCGGCGGGGGGATTGAAGCTGGAACCATAGGCCCGGAGGCGGAAGGATCTCCAAAGCCGAACAGAGCCTCTTCCGTCGAGGCGGACTGAGTCGCCGGGATGGAGGGCTCATCGAACCCGAACATGAAGGCCATCTTTTTAAATAAGCACTACCCATCCATGACATAGTGCGATGGAGACGTCTCAATATCGTTAGTTGGCGTCCTTGGGGTACGCCAAAATCCTAGGAAAAAATGACGAGCGGGCAGTGGCGCAAGGCCGTGACAATGCTCATCGAGCAGTTGCAGCGCGAGTCGAACTCGGACCCTCGGGTCGTGCGGCTCCAGCCGCCCCAGCAGATAAGCCAGCAGCTCTCCTGGTACATGGTATACTACAGGGCCTATGGCCTGCTCGAGGAGTGTTACGATCAGCTGGAGCAGCCTCAGAAGCGGCGGGTGGTCCGGAAGATGCTTGATGCTGCCGTTGGACGGATGCTCGAGTGTCGATATAACATTTGCTGCCTCACGGGGACTTGGATGCCTGACATCTACACCCTTCTGGACAGCAAGACGCTCCTCCCCCAGGACCTCGACGTCCCCGTGCCTCGGTTTGGGATCAGCGACAACCCTTCCATCACTCGACGAAATGATCTTTTCCGACTCCTAGTTGAGCGTTATAATCTTCTTGGAACCAATGGGTCCTGCTTTGATGCGACACACGCCCTGGCGGGGTACGTCCTCGGTCGAGGAACAGTGGAGGAAAGTGCCATTCAGTCGACCTATTCCGTTCTCACACTCGAAGATGCGATTCTTCTTATTCAAAGGGCCGAGCGTGGTCGTGCTGCACGTCTTCGCGCAAAGCTCGTTCAAGATATCATGAAGGTCCGCCCCGCAGGAAAGTCAGCACAAGGAGTCCGAATCCAGACGCGAGAGCAGGCCGTGGTATGCATTCAGAAATTCTGGCGACGAGCCCTCGCGCGGCGTAGAGTGGCCGCGATGCGACAAGCAGAGGCCACGTTCCTTGGCCTAGTGAAGGATTCGGATCAGGTTGGAAAGCATACCTCAATCTTCCCTCTGGTGGGTGGCCTTCTTGGACCCGAGTGCTCACGTATGGCGACACGCCAGCGTGAAGAAATTGAGGCACGCATTCGCGAGATGAAGGAAGCGCTTGACCAATCGATTCTGAACATTGAAAAGCCAGGCGTACCCGACTCGGGGATCGCACGTTCCCTCAGTATTGCGACCGCGCTAACCCCGCTCTCGGCCATCATCCCAGCCATGACTTGTGACGGCCTGGAGTCCACCTATGCTCTTTCCAGGTACATAGATAAGGCTAACATTGCCAGCCATCAGCCCTATATGAACGATTGGACTAATGCATATGATTCAGGCCTCCCAATCCAGCATGCATCGGTGCGAGAGCGGGTTCTCCTGAGCGATGCTGAACGGCTTGTTGGAGACGGTTATAAAGCAGAGCAACTGGCAAAGCGACGTGCTGCTGCCAGAATCCAAGCAGAACGCACGTTAAAGGTGGCAGAGGAGACAACCTTGAAGGAACTCTTTGAAACGGAGGGGGCAGACCTCCGGAAGCTGCTCTTGGAACGCCACTCAAAGGCCATTTCTCAGTTCCAGGATCTAAATGAGGGTGCTCTTCCAACAGCACCTCTAGATGTAGCAACTCCCGACGAAAAGCTTGTCATGGATAAAGTTCTCGCAGACCGGGCTGCAGAGCTTCTTCGCAGAGGGGGCAAAGGAAAGAAGGGAAAAAAGGGAAAGAAGCCCCCAGCGAAGAGCGTTGAGACGGCAGAAGTCGAAGATCCGAATAAGGACAAGGTGGCGTTCCTCTCTAGCTATCTTGCCGGGCTTGTCGATGCAACTGCGGACTACTTCACCCGGTGGCAGCGCTATGACTCTACACGCTCCTCAGAGCAGCCATATGACATTGAGTACCTCAAAGAAGAGCTCCGTCCAGGAGTTTTCACGGATGTGTACACACAGGTCGCAGAGGAAGTCGCAGGCGACCTCGAGAATAAGCGTGCAATCGCTGTCGCGACAAAGCAGCTGGTTGAGGCGAAGAAGGGCAAGGGCTCTAAAGGGAAGAAGGGAAAACGGGGGAAGAAAGGTAAGAAGGGAGGAAAGGGTGCTCCTTTGGAGGATTTGCCTCCATGTGGGCCTGTTGGTGAGCCTTTGGTTGAAGCCGCATATGCAGAGTTGGTTAGTGAAGGACTAATAAAGGCTATCAAGCCTGCACGTATGCGAGATTTCGTTGGCTGTGACACGTTCTTCACTCCATCCAGCCAAGAGACGCAATTCATTCAGACGGTGGCAAGTAAGGCTCTTGAGAAATTTGCTCAGTCTGGGCAAGTGGCCGCCCCACCGCCCCAGTCAGAGGCTGCACCTCCGCCTGTCGCATCACCGGATCTTCCGTCGTATAACTTGATCAAGCAATATCTCATTTCAGGTGTCATACTTCCTCTTGCATGTCCACTAGCCAGGGCCGTCCCACATCCGAATTCGCTCCTTATATACGGTGCTCCCGGTACGGGGAAGACGCTTCTCGCCCGCATCTTGGCAACCGAAACAGGAGCGCTATTCATTGATGTGTCTCCTTCAAATATCGTCGGGAAGTTTCCTGGTCAGGAAATAGGGGTTATCTTCAAGTTGATAAAGCAAGTGATCGCATCGAATCAGCCGGCCATCATCTACTTTGATGAGGCAGAGCTGGTTCTCGCCGATACTAAGGAAAAGAAGGGTACAAAAGGGAAAGGAAAGGGGAAGAAAGGAAAGGCTGGAAAGCTCCCTGGAGACGATGCCGCCACCCCGGGTTATAGTATGTGTTGTGATGGCTACCCCAAAACCGAAGATCCTCTCTACAACCCCTATCGCCTACGCAAGGAGCTTCTGAGCCTGGCAAAGTCGATCAACGAGTACGATGGAGTCCTAATTCTTGGTGTGGCCACTCGGACTATGACGCGTGAGAAGGCTCTTGCAGATTACTTCCAACAGCACGTCTATATCCCTCTTCCGGACTACAATACGCGACTCCAACTCATCAGTCACTTTTTCACGCGTATGGGGCTCAGAGAGTTCGCACTAACCGGAGTCGGGAAGGATGCCCTCGTACCATATGCTTTGGCTTCCAAGCTTAGTACGACGGCCTTCGATGCGCGACGATTCACGGCGCTTGGTCTCCTGAATCTGACGTCTGGGATGGCGCTCGGAGCCGTCGAGAATGGTTTCGTCCCGTTCGACCTGAACTCGCTTGCGAAGATTACGGAGGGGTATACGGCTGGACAGATCTTCCAGCTCATTCATGACGTCTGCTCCCCGGGGCGCGTCTCCTCGTTCAGCATTAAGCCGTTGAACATTATGGAGTTCACTGACGTATTAGCGAAGATGGAGCCACAGTACGACTCCCAGGTCGCTCACTTCAATCTCTACAAGCTCCTGAAAAAACCACCCCCGTTGCCACAACCGGGTGCACCCGAAGCGGCGGCTCCAGCCGGAAAGAAGTGAACTACTTTATAGACGTTTCTGTTCTCATACTTGTCATTAATCTCCATCATTAATGACATCGTCTCCATCCAAGAAGCATTAGAGGTCTTCACAAGTCGGAAAGACAGCTATCTTACCTGGATAGAGTATCGAATACAAATCATCCTTCCTTGATTTTCTACCATATTCTTACTTCCCAACGATTAACCCATCAACCTAAAGACATGATTTAGAAGAGCTTCCCCTCATTCTATCGTCCCATCAGATGAATTGCATTTCGATCCTTCATGTCCCTCTCCAGAAGGAGGAGGCCGGCGCACTCCTCGTGTCCTCTCCCCACTGCATGCATCAGGGCCGTCCATCCCCTCCCGTCCTGGAGGCGGGCCTCGAGGGGCCGGAGGAGGCGGACGACCTCGGTCTGGCCTCGGGAGGCGGCGTGCATCAGGGCTGTCATGCCTGGAGAGACTTGAAGAGGAGTCCGAATAGCCCTGGGTCTTCTCGGTTGGACCACAGACCCTCTCCAGGCACACCCATGTGGGGGAGCGAAGGGATCATCCCCTGGCCTCCAGGACCGAGTCCAATCGTCCCGGGGTTCGGGCTCACCACAGACCTCCAGCTCATCTGGATGGACGGAGAGGGGGTCGTATGGCTACGCATCCGGCCACTCAGGATACTCGACGACAAGGGCCTCGTCGGCCTTCCCCCGGCAGTACGGACAGCAGTGCTCGATCCGGTCCGCACAGACGACGAGGTGCCGGCAGGGAAGGATGACCGCGTCCTTCCGGTGTGAGAGGCAGACGACGCACCCGTCAACCATCTCGTCCTCACTGAAGGCGTCGTCCAGTGCTCCGGGCTCGCAGAAGAGTGCTGACCAGACCATCTCTCCGAGCTCCAGGGCCTCCGACTGCTCGATCGGGGACAGGAGGGCCAGGACGTGGTGCGGGCTGAGCATCTCCAGCCTCTCCCGTACCTTCCGCATGACCGCCTCCTCCAGGGCATCTGCAACTGCTCGATACGTCCTTGAAGAGTGAGTCGGGCTGCTCCCGAACAAGCCTTCGGATCCCCTCGATGTGCATTCTTCCGTCCCCTTCGTGGACTGCCGCCTCGTCCGCCAGGAGTCTTGCACACTCGACCCGGCCCTCCTGGAGTGCAAGTAGAAGGGCCGTCTCCTTCCGGTTGTTGAACAGCCCCCTCGAGTGGGAGGAGTAGGGGGACAGATGCGGGGCGTCCGTGAGAGGCGGCCATCATCAGGGCTGCATCCCATGAGCCTCGATGCCCAGGTGTAGTGTTCCTGACTCCCCCGACGTCCCCAGTTGTGACGGACTCCAAGGACGTCGGTAGCTCCCTGGAGGGGGATGGGTCTGTCCCCTCTTGAGGAGCCTCCTGTCCCCGACCACCATTCCCGTGCCCCTCGGAGTCCTCCACTCCTCGCTCGTGGGGAGGAGGGCAGCTGTGCGGCCACATCGTGCAGTCCGTCCACCTTCTTCCTCTCCCCGACCTCATCGAGATCGTCCTTCCCCTCTCGATGTCTCCACCAAAGGAGTGAGGGATGTTTCCGAGCCCCAGCTCCCTCCCCTCCGGTCCAAGAGGCCGACCCACCATCTCGCATCCCCTCAACAACAGAGGGACGTCCAGATCGGTGCACCCGTCCCCGGGAAGCCAGTGGGCCCCTCTCCCCGTCTGGCACGGCTCTCGTCAGAGGCCATTCGTCCTCGAGAGGGGAACGGGCCCGATCCTCACCAGGGGGTTGGGGGGCTATAAGGGGAGAGTGACGATCAGTGGGAGCTTATCCAGGGACGAGAGCGCCCCGAGGAGAGCCGTGGGCCTCCCGTCATCGGGGCAGATCGTTGGTAGTGGTTGGATGCCCAAGGTGTCAGATGGGCAGGGAGGGGGAGCCTCAGTGGAAGGCTGGTGAAGGGGATGTTTGATTCTCAAAAATGTCCGTTACGGCTTTGATGTGGGCGGCCAAGAAGGGAGACCTCGAGGGCGTGAAAAGGAATCTCAATCAGGTCGGGAAGAAGAACATAGCTGGTTGGACGGCCCTGATGTATGCAGCAAGCTATGGCCACTCTAATTGCATTCCCCTCCTTATGAATGAAGCAGGAAAACAGAAAGACGACAGCTGGACCGCATTGATGCTAGCAGCCTACAACGGGCACATAGACTGCGTTCGACTCCTCCTCTTCGAGGCGGGAAAGCAAACGACAGAGGAATGGGATGACTTTCCCCCCGGAACGACCGCTCTCATGATGGCAGCACATCAGAACCACTCCGAGATCGTTGAACTCCTTCTCCCATATGAGCAGGGACTGAAGGATTCCAAAGGTCACACTGCTCAATGGCATGCGAACAGCGGTTCATGGAGAGGAGACTTCACCCAGGTCCGCAAGCTCCTCGAGAACGAGGGGACAGAAAGAGCTCTCCCTCCGAGAGAACAATGTCTGCTTGTGGCATCCGCAGTCACCGGAGACATTGAGAGAGTCAGGAAGCACTTGGATCATGTTGGATATCAGGATACGACTGGGACGACAGCCCTGATGATGGCAGCAAGATATGGCCACACAGACTGCATTTCCCTACTCGAGGAAGAGGTTGGGAAGAAAGACAACGATGGCACGACGGCTCTGATGTATTCCGCAATTAATGGTCACGCCAACTGCATCTCCCTCCTAGAGAATGAGAGTGGGATGCAGAACAACTGGGGAGGGACCGCATTGATGTTAGCAGCCTACAATGGCAAGACAGACTGCGTTCGGCTCCTCCTCTCTGAAGCGGGGAAGCAGACGACGAAGAATATTACGATCACCTCGAATGGCAAAACAGTTCCCTTCCCTTCCGGAACAACCGCTCTCATGATAGCAACACGTGAGAACTACCCTGAGATCGTCCAGCTCCTTCTCCCCTACGAGCAAGGAATGGAGGATTCCGAAGGCTACACAGCTCAATGGTACGCGCACAACGGGGCATCATGGATAGGCTTCACCCAGGTCAGAGAGCTTCTCAAGAATGAGGGCACAAAATGTGCTCCTCCACCACCGAAGGGAGCACTGATGCTCCTAGCCTCTGCCATGACAGGAGATGTTGAGGGAGTCAGGAAGAATCTGAGCCATACAAGATATCAAGACCCGACGGGAAAGACGGCTCTGATGCTGGCCGCGGAGAAGGGCCGAGTCAACTGCATCCCCCTACTTGAGAAAGAGATCGGGATGCGGAACAACGACGGGTGGACGGCCCTGATGTATGCAGCTAATGGAGGGTATCATGAATGTGTCTCCTTACTCGTCGAGAAGGAGGTTGGGCTCCAGAATAAGGATGGATGGACCGCCCTGATGTATGCAGTTCGAAGAGGAGACGTCCCATGCACCGAACTTCTCCTCGATGAGAAGGATTTGAGGACCACTGAGAGTTGGGGTGGGTTCCCCGAGGGCTCGACGGCCGAGTCCATAGCGAAGGGAATGAGGCTGGATCCCATTCTCGGTGTCCTGAGGAGGAAACCCATCGATATCGTCATTCCCTGTGAGAATGCCATTCTCAATGCCATCAACAGTCGAAGGCCCGACATCCTTGAAAGACTGCTGAAAGAAGGACAGGAACTGACAGCTGAGGAGGAGGAGGCTTGTTGTCGAGCGGCCATACTCAAGAACCTTCCAGAGGTGGCCGTACGCTTCGAGAGGAGCTACAGGCGGAGGGAGGGGGAGCCCACCATGCTCATCTGCGCCGTACGCAATGGAGACGTGGAGCTTGCTCGGAAGTACATCAACGAGGCGGGCTGCCAGAACCCCAACGACGGAAGGACCGCGACGATGATTGCAGCGAGGAAGGGAGATGACGAGATGGTCCGCATTCTTGGGGACAGGGAACTAGGCATGCAGGATAAGGACGGGAAGACGGCCCTCATATATGCCATTGAGCGAGGGGCGAAGGACATTGTCATGCTTCTGGCAGAGAAAGAGAAGGACATCCCAGACAAGAGCGGAAAGACGCCCCGGGAATACGCAGCTAGGAGGCCTGAAATTCTTGCAGTCTGTCAGAATAGTTCCGGGATCGTTGAACTTCTCGAGAACGAGGGAACAGAACGAAGTCATCCACCAAACCATGAACTGTCCACCCAGGAGCGTGCCAACAAACCCTTTGTCGAACTTGAGGCTCTCAAGAATGATCTCTCCTCCTTCAAGAATGCACACGAGGAGACAAAGAATGAGCTATCCCAATCGAATCAGGAAGTTGCCTCTCTCAAAGCCCAGCACTCCAAGACCACTGAGGACCTCAAGAGAGCACTTGCAGACCAGAAGACCCAGAACCTCGTCCTCGAGAAGGAGGTTACCCAATTGAGGACCGAGAGCCATGACATGAAAGACCTTCGGAGACGCCTCGAGGAGGTGGAGGAGGAGAAGAGGATCCTCCTCCAGAACCTCGCTGCTGTCGGGGGCAGGCTTCCCCCTGCACGGGAGGACAGCTCTCTCATCTCATCTGCCACTTGGGGAGACATCAATGCACTCCGAAGGCACCTCGACCAGGCGGGACAGAAGGACTCCTCAGGCATGACGGCTCTGATGCACGCCGCCTCCCGAGGCCAGACCGAGGTCGTCCGCCTCCTCCGGCCCCTCGAGGCCCGCCTTCAGGACGGGAGGGGATGGACGGCCCTGATGCACGCAGTGGGGAGAGGACACGAGGAGTGCGCCGGCCTCCTCCTTCTGGAGAGGGACCTGAAGGACGGGGAGGGCAGGACGGCAGAGGATGTCGCCAACAGCCTTCCCGACGGGGAGAGGAGGAGGATCACGCCCCTCCTCAGAAAGAAGGTCCAGCTCCCCGACCTTCCCGATGAGCTCTCGTCCTTCCAGCCCACCTGGAGGCTCGGAAGGGGGGCCTTCGGGACCGTCTTCTCCGCCTGGTCCGAGGAGCACGGGAACTGCGCCCTGAAGGTCGTCGAGTACGAGGAGATGGAGAGGACGATCGTCGACTCCCTCCGAAGGGAGATGGGGACCATTCCCTCCCTCAAGCACCCCCACGTCCTCCGCTACCACCGGGTGCACGACGACCCGGATAACGGGACCGCCTACCTCGTGATGGACTGGTGCTCCGGGACGCTCCTCGACGAGGTCCGGGGGCGCGGGGAGAGCCCTTCAGGGACGATGAGGTGTGGAGATGCCTTCGGGAGATGGCGAGCGGTCTTGCCTACCTCCACGAGAGGGGGCTCGTCCACAGAGACCTGAAGCCGGGGAACATCTTCCTTGCTCCAAATGGAAGGCTCGTCCTCGCAGACTTCGGACTCGTTCGAGATGCCGCCAGGTCTCGCCGGATGAGCACGATCGCAGGGACGGAGCTCTACATGGCCCCTGAGCTCTATGATCCGGAGCCGCAGTACTCCTTCCCGGTCGACGTCTGGTCCCTGGGAGTACTGGGATATGAGTTGTGCACTGGGATGCTCCCCTTCTCCAATGTGATCGCTATTGCTGTGGAAGAGCCCCCAGCCATCGAGAACAGAGATGGGGGGCTTGTTACTCTCATCTCCCGGATGCTCTCGAAGGACCCCAAAGACCGTCCGGCAGCACGGGAGGTCCTTGAGGAGGCGGAAAGAGAGGATGACACAACCCCAGATACCAGGGCATTCCCCTCGCTCCCCGAAAGCATGAAACAACACTACTCTCTCAAGACTTCCTTCAAGGGGCGTCCGAACACCTTCAAGGCGGTCGATAGCATGAACAAGCCCTGCACGATAGAAATCGTACCACGCCCCGAGGGCCCTTCTCTCCTGAACTCCCCGACTGAGCTGAAGGACCTCCGCCACCAGAACGTCCTGGAGTACTCCTGCGTCATAGACGACGGGAAGGGCCGTGTCTTCATTGTGACAGCCTGGCACCCTTCGACGTTACAGGACGCCATGACTCGAAGACTCGGGAACGGGGAGATCAAGCAGCATCTTCGACAGCTCGCCTTGGGACTCGAATACCTCCACGGGAAGGGAATAGTCCTCCGATCCATCTGTCCGAAGAGCGTCCTCCTTTCGGATGACGGAGAATGCATCCTGGGAGGGCTTGACTGTGCATCCTTCATCTCTGACGCTCCCTGCAAGCCTATGGGAGAGCCACTCCGCCGTCCGCCTGAGATGCAGCAGGGCAGGACCTCCTACAGACCATCTGCGGACATCTGGGCCCTCGGACTTCTTGCCTACGAGCTGTGCACTGGAAGGCTCCCCTTCACGACTGAGGAGCAGGTGGCACGGATGGACGCCCCACCTCCCGAGGAGAGGGACCAGGATCTCGTCACACTTGTACTGAGGATGCTGGAGAAGAACCCGGAGAGGCGTCCGACGGCACAGGAGGTCGTGAGGACATTGCGTAGGAGGTGAATGTGAGTGCTTGTTCCGTTCTAGAAGTCGCATGACCTCAGGACTCGTTCCGAGATGTCTGGAGGGTGGGAAACATAACAGATCCATGGTTTGGCTTCATCGGAGTCTCTCAGATCATAGACATCCCAGAAGCATGAAGACCGTCAGGGACGTGGGAATGAGATACATGTCCACCCATTCCCGAAATGTGTGAGTCTTCTGAGCCATTACAAGTCCGGTGGGCATGGACTTTCATGGAAAGGAGGGAAGAGCAACTGGATTAGTTCCTGTCTCTTCATCGTCCTCAATCTCACTCTAATCCTTGTGGGCAGGGATTCTCTTTCCCTACGGAAAGCTTTCGGAGACGTGCGAGCTCGAGAAGAAGCTTCTTCTCGCGTGAGTATGTCTTTGGCCTACGGACCTCTCGGAGCTCGCTTTGAAGCCTTTCTACCTCGAGCTGTAAGCGGAGGTTCTTATTGCTAAGGCGGGTGTATGCAGCAATGTTGACTTGGCCATCTGTCAGCGAGGGGTCTTCGTTAATTGTGGGCTTATCATCCCTCCTGTCAAGAAGGTTCTGGAGGCACTCACTTGGGGTCGAGCGGAGAGTGCGATGATAGGCTTTCTACGGGACAACAGCTGAAGGATCGAAGTCGTCCGCCCCGCATACTCTGGGGGCGTGGTCAAGGATCGGTATCCTGAGGGATAAGTTTTGTTCATGCTTCGAGGAGTTCAACAAATTGAAGTAGATGCAGTAGTATCATACTGCTTCCCCCACTTCTGACAGGCCTGCATCACTCATATTCTCCTCATTAGGTCATTAGAACCTTCGACACCCAGATATGCAACCAGCCATTCTTGGCAGCCCGGAACGGTCATCTGCCCTCTTAGGTAAGATACGAACAAATTGGATGAAGCTGACCCAGATCCGCAACGCCACACTGCTCCTCGAGTACGCGGGGACAACCTTTCTCATCGACCCTATGCTGTCCGAACAGAGCGCATGGGACGGCTTCCCCGGTACGGCACGCAGTCACATTCGCAATCCGATGGTCGGGCTTCCAATCAGTGTGGAGACGATTGTTGCGGCAGATATAGTCATCTTAACGCACACTCACGAGGACCACTGGGATGCAGCTGCCCGAAAGTTAATCCCGTCGAGCAAACTGATCTACACACAACACGAGAAGGACGCTGAGCTTGTTCGCCTGCAGGGCTTCACCAACGTTCGCGTGCTGAGAGACGAGAACTGTTTCACTAACGGGCTGACAGTCTACAAGACAGACGGCCAGCACGGTAGCAACGAGGCCTGGTCCGTGCCCGAACTTTGTGAGTCCTTAGGTGATGCTTGCGGACTGATCTTCACGCACCACGATGAAAAAACGGTGTATATTGCTGGGGACACCGTTTGGGTCAAACCTTACGTCAGAGCTCTACAGCGCTTCAACCCGGATGTGGTGGTGCTCAATGCCGGTTTTGCACACATTGATAACTATGGCCCAATCATCATGGGGGCTAATGACGTCCTGAATACCCATAAGATGCTGCCATCGGCCAGAATCGTTGCTTCGCATATGGAGGCTATCAACCACTGCCTTCTGACGCGCAGGGAGTTACGTACTTTCATCCAAGAGCATGGGATCGAGGAGAGCGTGTTAATACCCGAAGACGGAGAAAGTATGACCTTCTGAATGCAGGGCTGAAGGTGAGTCTTCCTGCAATGCTCAAGAGCTTCATCGATTCGGTCTTCGCCTATGGGTGGGCCTACGGGACAGGAGAGGCGTTACATGGAAAGAAGTACCGCGTGATCATGACGACCGGTGGGAACTCTAAGAGCTATTCTGGAGAGTTCACGATCAACGATCTCACAAAGCCCTTCATCACCTCCGCGAAGTATTGCAGTATGGAGCCACTGCCTTTCCACGTGATCCACTCCGACAGTCCGAGTGAGGGCCGTGTGGAGAAGTACCTCTCCCTCTTCAAGTGAATCCTCCTGGAGCGGGGTCGGCATCGAGGTCCTCTAGTGTGGGGTGCTCAGAGAGGGGAGGATCATCTCCAGTCTTCTCTGAAGGGCGGGAACGAACAGGACCGATGGAACAGCAGTCCAGAGCTCTCATCAACGGCCTGACATCCCTGGGTGGCTGTGGAGTGGGCCGCATCATCGACTCGTCAACCTCCAAACGACCTCGAGGCACCTCTGGAGATACAGGCACCCGGGTGCAGACGGGACGAGTCAGTTCGGGGGCTGGCCCTTGCCCTCCAATAGAGCCCGGACGACCCGCAATGCTCGGGACGATCGACCGCTCCTCCGGGAGAGCAGTACCGGAGATCGACGTCCTCGAGGGCTCGATGGAGGTGAAGAACGCGAGAGACCTCTCGTGTACGGAAGGGACAGACCCAACTAACTGCAAGACGGGGAGCTGCCTCGACCTCGGGACGCTGGGGAAGGTCTGCAAGGAGTGCGCGACCACGACCGAGGCCCCGATCGACGGGACGTGCAGCTCGACCGTCGGGAGCAACACGTGTTCCAATGGTGTCTGCACGGCATGCACAGGGACCTACTTCCTCTTCTACGGGGGGTGCTACAACCAGGCCAGTGGAGGCGAGGGCGCTGCTCTCTGCAAGACGGCATCGAACGGGCAATGCTCAGAGAGGGCTGATACTGCGACAGGCATCTTCGTGAAGGGGAGTAACTCCAACCCATCAGGCCTCTACACCTGCGACGACGAGACGAACGGGGTTCCCAACTGCAAGACCTGCACCTCCCCCGCCGCCGACAAGCCGACCTGCACGGAGTGCGCCTCCGGGTTCGGGCCTGTCGTGGAGAGCCTCGAGGCACCAACGATCACCTCCTGCGTCAGCTGCTCATCGGACAAGAACTGCAAGAGCTGCATGCAGATCGGGACCAGCTTCGTGTGTCTCGAGTGCAATGGTACCACTCACGTCCCCGTCAACGGGAAGTGCGTCCTCAAGGACAGTGCCTCCTCCTGCACTCCTGCCTCCAACTCCGGGAAGTGCACGGACTGCAAGGAGGGGAGCCTCTTCTTCCACGACGGCTGCTTCAGCCCCGAGAGCCTCAAGAGCCTCGGGATCTGCCTCGAGTCCTTCTCCGTCCCGGGCTGGTCCGAGGTCCTCTGCGGTAAGTGCGGGAAGGGGCTCGCCCCCGTCGACGGGAGGTGTATAAAGGTGGAAGGGGGGACGGCCGATCCGACCAGCTCATGCACGACGAGCCAAGAGGACACCCAGGTCGGGGTCTGCAACTCCTGTGGGTCCTCGAGCACCCACTTCCTCTTCAACGGGGGGTGCTACAAACAGGCAGATGGGGTCGGGAGCAAGCTGTGCAGTGCAACCCCCTCCTCTGGAGCGTGTTCGACCTCGACCTCCATCGCCTTCCTCAAGGACAAGAAGCTCTACCTCTGCGGGGACGCGACGAACGGGAAGGCGAACTGCAACACCTGCACCTACTCCACGTCCTTCTCCTGCACGTCCTGCCTCAACGGATGCATGCTCTCCAACTCCTCCTGCCTCTCCTCCTTCGATGCGGACAAGACGGGCCTCTGTGCCAGGAGCAACCAGCTTCTCGTCGGGGAGGCCCTGGTGTGCAAGGAGTGCAAGAAGGGAAGTGTTCCGATCGACGGGACGTGCCTCGAGGTCAGTTCGACCCTCTCGAGGACGGCCACCAACGACGTCTGCAAGAAGGCCGACGGGACGACTCCTGTCGACGGGACCGCCACGAGGTGCGAGAACTGCTCGACGGCCTACTTCCTCTTCGAGGGGGGCTGCTATCCCACGACCACGGGCTCCGTCGGGAGCAAGCTGTGCTCATCGGCCTCCAATGGGAAGTGCACAACAAAGGCCACCAACTCTCCCTTCCCATTTGATCAGACCTCAGGCGTCTTCACCCTCTGTCCGGCCGGCTGTGGGGCATGCTCCTCTGCCACCACCTGCACGTCCTGCGGTCTCGGGTACTACAACACGACCTCCGTCACCTCCTCCTCTGACTGCAAGGCCTGCCCCAGTGGCTGCACGACGTGCTCCGCCTCGGCCTGCATCACGTGCTGGGACGGGAGTGCTCCGACCGACGGGAAGTGCAGTGCCGTCCCCTCCTCCAGCTCCTCGGGGCTCTCGGGGGGTGCCATTGCGGGGATCGTCATCGCCGTCCTGCTGGTCCTGGGAGGTCTCGGGGGCTTCCTCGGTTGGTGGTTCGGATGCAGGGGGAAGTGAGTGAATGTAGGCACTCCTCTCCTTCTCAGTGCTCTGATCGTCCGATAGGATTCTTCCTCCTCACGAAGAAGGAGGGAGAGACTTCGGGATAAGTTCGATAGGCTCAAGAAGTCGACGAGACGTTTCTGAGAGGAGGTCTGGAGATGAGGAATGGAATGGGACTCAGGAGTGACAAGGAGACCTCTCCGAATCATCGGTTCGCGTTCTATAGGGGCATTGGACTGGCATGACGTCTTGGGCTGTCACTCGCCCGGCTCTGTACCACATTCCTAGGATTGAAGATCGGGGCATGGAGAGGTCATCTTGGCACCATCTCATTGGTGCAGTTCTTCCTGGTCCATCGCAATGATGTGGGGTCGTGGAGGCTGTCGTGATCGATAGCCGGAAGACGAGATGACTCGCACGTCCTCCGAAGTAGCTCGGTTAACTCTCCCCGCTTCTCTGTACATAGACATGTTTTCAATCCTCTCTAGATGTAGTGCTTGTCGTACACTCTTACTAGGACCAGATAACGAAAAATTCATGTTGGGCACACTCCGACGATATCTTTCTCACAGTCAGCTGGAGGACGGTATCTCGCAGAAGGCCGCGCTCGAGGCAGTTCTGTATTATCAGGATGCGCTTGTCTTCTTTGAGGCTGGCAAGGTCACAGTCACCGGTTACGATCCGAGTGGAGCGGCATTGCCTGTCCTTAAGAAGCGGACATGCATTTCTTTCGGAGACGCAATAGCCTTATCTGTTGCAAAGCGAGACAATGCGACATTCCTGGTTTTAGTCATGGAGGCCGACTCGGCGAATTTGGAACAACTCCATAGGATCAGATCTGGGGATATCAGCCATGAAGAACTAGAGGAGTTTCTGACCACGGCAACGCTTGAGACTCAGTATCGCGTCTATGGGCTCAATGGCGCCTTACACTACAGTGTTAAAACTCCGAAGCAGATGATATACGCGAACTCTCTGGAGGGGACACCACTCATCATTGGATTGGCCATGCAGAAAGGTAAGGAGGATCGGGGGATAATTAAGCCTACCTTGACCTTTGACTTCCTTATTGACATGCAAGAGGCAGGATACGTTGCTCCCTGTCGGCTGATTGCTCCACCTCAACCGCAGATTCCTCCACTTGTTGATATTGTGGCCTACCCTGCTCTTTTCCGGATAAAGGTGAAAGGTCGAGCTCTTGCGAGCGCTAATCCAGTGACATCCAAGCATGCACTCGACGAGCTCTTGGCCTCCAAAGATATTTCGTCCGGTACCGTCATCTACACCGTGGCTGCCATTCATACGAGTCTTTCGGGAACTGAAGCCTTCTATCGCGAATATGATATTAAGTTTACTCAACCATCTAAGAGGAGTCAGAGTGAGAGGGAGTTTCTGCGCTCCATCACGACATCCGTTCACGTCTCTTTGACTAAGGTCATCATGGCGCCCACGCAGATAATAAGCACGATGGCAATTAATGCGGGTGCGCCACCAGGTAGCCTTCTCGCAGACGTCTTTGGACTCCTCTTGAGAGACGGTATGGTCCATATCTATTCTAGAAAAGATGGAAACTCTGCTTCCTTGGCACATGTTCAAGTCTTCAGTCACACCTTCACACGAGCGTTCTGTGCTAATATGCAGGGCTCGCTGCTCCTCCTTGCTTCCGATAGTGGGGAGCTGGCTATGCTCGGAGTCGATGGAATCTGGAATTCAGACGCAAGAATCGAAGAGATCAAGGTACAGTTGAACCAGCTATTTCTAGGGGATTCTGACGACGTGAATATGAGTCCAGAGGACCGAACCAACATGCAGGATCTGTTAAAGCTCGGGATCTTTCCAGATCCTGAAAATAGGGTGTCTGATAGGCAATATACGCAGTTGGGGACTAAGAAACCGGGGAGGCTTGCCGTCCTCTTCCGGCTTGAGTATAAGCCTGGTATCTCATGCCTTGCGATGACTAAAGATGCTAGGACGACATTGCTCGGTCTTCCTGGGACTAGGTTTGTTGCTATCCCTGCAATCAGCCTCAGGAGCCGTGCCCTTGTTTCAGCATACCAGGACTTGCTACTTAATCGATCCAATACCCTCGTTAATTCACGAGAACAGATACCTGATGTCGAGAACGCGCTCAATGCTGTGTTATCTCTTCTCCGGAGCAGAAGTATCCCGGTGGACACGATCCAGCAGGCTATCAATACCTTCTTCGCGTTCGACGAGACCCCCTGGGGCTTTAAACCGATTCAAGAGGGTGTTCTTGGAGAAGAAGACATCCCTCAAGAGCTGGACAAGTCTGTTTCACGCGTACTCAGTCTCATGGCATCCGTAGCAGCTCCCACCCTTGAGTCGGACCTCAATTCCATCGCTATGGGTCCAGTAGGAACAGGAATAGTCGCAAAAAGTCTCACGAGTACCATACCCGTCCCATATCAGCCCGACCCTGTCACCATGGATGGCTTCAAAACTCCAACCATTGAGGAGAAAGGATTCTTCCTTGACGAGGACGTTCCAGGCGATCAATTTCAGTTCTGTGATATTCGTGAGTCGGACCTTCTTCAGGAGCACCTCGTCGATACGGCACGCGATCTTCTTGAGAGTGGAATGACAAGGGAGGATGTATGTAGGTCCTTCGGCGGCCAGCTGATCGAAAAGCTACGAAGCAGCGCCCTTGCTAGTACCGTGAAGGCGCATTCCGGTGCATCTCAGGACGAGGACTGCGGCCGTGAACCTGAAAGAGGGTCTGAGAACGTTCTAGAAGTGCAGAGTAAGGTCTTAGAGAATGATCTTTTGGCCATTCCCGAGAATCGCATCAGCACCATCCCCGATGCCGACTTGGAAGAGTTAGATGACCTTAAACGCCTCTTGGGAACACTTTCTGCAGCGTGGACGGAAGCGACGTTCCGGAGGCTTGCTTTGACGACCCTAAGACCTGAGCTCCCGACCCTCCACACCAAGGATGATGGAAGCACGCTTATTGCCGAGTATCAAAAGAATAAGGACGCAGCTGTTGTCCCGGCTAACCGTGGGTTAGATTCTGCCTTGACTCTTCTTCTTCATGACAATCCGTTGTTTGTTTTAGCTGCGTGTGGGCTTCGTGGCCCTTGTGAGCAACGAAACTATTACTTTTCCAGCGATGAGCAACGCCCCGAGCATAACATTCTGATGGGTGCTCCATATGGCTTCCTTTTTGTGATTCAGGTCCGAGTAGCCGTTCTTGAGCCATGTGGGCTTGTAAGAGAGCATATCAGCGGGCGTATGGTCTGCGAGATATTGAATTCTCTTCATGGGACGTCAGGCCGTTTGAACCTCTCCCGCTCAGACAAATTGGCACGTCATGTGCAAAGTTTCATTACGGCCGTTTACGAAGAAGACTTCGCCGAGGCTCGGGATTTGTGTAGCGGCTGCGGAAATATGCACTCAGAAGCATTATCAAGTGTCCTGCACGTTGACATGCCCCCATATCTCTTCATTGCCGGGATACACGATCTTGCGCGTGAGTTTTCGTTTTCCCAGGAGCTTAGTACCTCTTCTACCCCCTGTACGGCCAGTTATAGACTCGTTGGTGCAATAACCAGAGATTTCGCTACCATATACTCAACTGATCCGCTTGGGAAGTGGAATGCATCTGATCTTACTGGAACCACCTCTCCGACTCTTGAAAGCGATGTCCTTCAGAACCACTACTATTCTGTCTACGTTCGAAAGGACATGGTTCCCTCCATCACCGTGCCTCCCACCACGTTGGATGTGATATGTGCATACCAGCATGCTCTGTCAATGCCCCCAATGAGCTTTGATACGAGTGATGCAGAGATTCGAATCAAGGACCTCACCCTTCGGGTGGCTTCTCTTCAGACACAAGTGGAAAGCCGTGCACTTGCGGAGGAGCACGCTCGGAAGCGTGTTGAATCACTCAACATGGAGAACAAGGAGCTTAAGAAGCAGGTGGCCGAACTCAAGACGGATCTGGCGTTTGAGGAGCAGAACCAACGGCAACTATCCTTTGCTCTCGAGCCTTCGCATGATGGACGGTCGGAGGAGCTTGCAGCACAGCTGGCGGACCTGAAGAAAGAGTTGCACCGTCAAGAGGCCTTACATAAGGCCGCTCTTATTGAGTTAGAAGAGGCCCATCGGGCAGCTCGAGATCAGGACCGTGCACGAGAAGTAGCCGAGCTAGGGATGTACGATGTGACTATCAAGCACTGCTTACGTGCGTTAGGAGAGACTGATCTTCCGGAGTCTCGAAGAGACCTATTACTGCTCTTACAGACCCGTTGCATGAACGTCTCGAGCAACCTCTCTTTGTCAGGGGCCATTGGAGGCCAAGCCGTTCGGTCGTCTCAACAACGTCTCACCAGAAGCCGTCTTGTTTCACGCTCCCTCGCGAGTAGTGTTGAGGGAGCTTGGCAGGCGTCTGAATTCGAGGATCAACCACCAACGAGCCGCCACCTTCTCATGAGCACCGTGCTACCCGTGCTTTGCTTCTTTATCGGGATGGTCATCATCGTCGTGCTTGCGATGGCCTTCAGCAGGAATGATGTCGTTTGAATCTTTACTTGAGGAAATCATCAAGGGAGATCGAGAACGGGTTATGGGAGCGCTTGACTAGGGCGCCGTTCTCGGTTTTGCGAGGATTGAGGAGCACTGATGTCGCTCGAACGATCGTCTTCGTTGCGGCCGCCTTTGCACACTCCAGAGGAAGCTTGAACGTACGTACCTTGCCACAAGTACATCTCATACTCACTCGTGCTGGAAGCGGATGATTCCGAACGTACTTCTTACCTCCTTGGAACCTGACGACCATACGAAACGAGGGGTCATCAACTTCGAGTGAATCCAAGGGAAGTATTGAGCCACAGCTACGACACACGAGTGGGGAGTAGATTGGTCCTGCATCTCCTTCAACGTTTGCGACGTGATTTCCGGCTACTTGCTGATACTCCGTAGCCAAGACCGGCTCCGTCCGAGCCACTACAGAGGCGCACTGAGTTAGATGCTGAGCTACTAATAGATGAACATCACGATTAGAATCCATTAAGATAATGGCCGAGACACTTGCTCATGTCCGTTATCCTACGACCAAGAAGGTGGAGCGCGCGTTCTACCCCACGGATATGCTTGAAAGCAGTGACCGAGACGCAATCCTTGCGATGGAGCAAAGACGAACACGTCTCGAGTTACGTGCGATCGAGCTTGCCAAGTCTGCCATCTATCGGCCCCGGATACGCTCGAGAAGCACATTGGCCACTCGTCGCACACATACCTCCACGTATTCGGAGTCTGGATACACGGGGATTCGTCGTCTCCTTCGGACGGAGATTCCAGAGGCTCGTGAGCGATGTTCATCTGCCGGCATTGTTTGTCATTCTAATCTTAGACCACCACCGACGACAGCTCAAACGCCACGGCTCGTCGTATCGCCTCCCTCAATACCGCCACCATTATCTTCAAGCAGTCCGAAAAGCCCTACAATAACACCGCCTTTAGTCTCCAACTATATCCCTGAGGATCCCTTGGAGCTTGCAGATCTGACTCCAATTCGAGGCCGAAAGACTTGTCAAACACCAACCATTCCCCCCAATATCCGTCTCGCTGCTAATGTTGGCGGACGAGAATTGACTCTTCTCCCCGTTAGCCGCATCCAAGCACGATCGACGGTGCAAACAGAACATGGAGCACTATCAACGATATACCTGAACGCCCTGATCCGAGGGAAGTGAAAGGGAGGCTGGAGGATCGAGACTCGAATGTTGAGGGTTGAATCCGAGTTATGCCACAAACTAGACGATGGCTATTTTCCTATTGCTTCCAGTATCAGGAAAGAGCTGATTTTAGGAGGACCAATAAGTCCTGAAGAGAGAGAAACGTGAGATACGACTAGCATTAACCAAGTGAAGAATATAAAAATAGTAGTGTGTTGAGATGAGGTCCGTATTCTTTTAGGGCATGGGACCTGCTGCCGACCATTCTTCTTGCAGTCCTGAAGCATCTGTAGCCCTATGAGGGTATCAAACGAGCTCCTACCAGCCTAGAAGGTGTAGAACTGCTTTCTACTCTTTAGGATGCACTAATTTACAATAATTAAGAATGGGTAAGCACCGCTCGAGTGGAGCCCATTCGGGGGGACATAGGGGGAATAAGAACAGCGGGCTAGGAGGTGCATTGCGGAATGCGCAGGCTCGGGACCAGGAGGCCGCGGAGGCGCGGAGACAGGAGGGGAAGGAATCATTCGACCCTCACCCGGGTCCTTTACGTAGTGTCACACAAGAGACGACCTTCCAGGAGGTTGTCGAACGGGCAGCCTTCGAGCAAAGGGCGTATGCCGACCAGAACGAGGCGAAACTCTTGAACGGCATGAACTTCCAAGCTGAGCTTATCATTGTCCCGACGCCTAACCAGGTACGATACATAACGGACAAGCGGGGACTTCTTAGGGTCCCAAGGCGTCCACCCTGGCACCGAAGCATGACGAAAGAGGAGATTGATGCACAAGAACGTGAGGCCTTTAATGAGTGGAGAAAAGGCTTGGCCGACCTTGAAAGGGATCGGGTTGCAACCCTAACCCCCTTTGAAAAGAACTTCGACGTTTGGCGTCAGCTTTGGCGCGTCATTGAACGTTCGGATGTCGTCTTCCAGGTTATCGATTGCCGTCACCCTCTACTCTTCCGTTCGGCAGATCTCTCCCGATATACGGCCGAGGTTTCACTTGCTCAGAAGCGTCCCAAACGTAGTCTTCTAGTGCTTAATAAAGCAGATTTAGTTCCACTCCATGTGCGAAAGCTCTGGTCCCAATATTTCAAGGCCAATAAAGTAGAGCACATCTACTTCTCAGCTCTTCGAGAGGAGGCGCTTATTAAGCTGATGGCTTGCAACTTACGTCAAGAAGCACGTGAAAGTGACGAGCAAGAGCGAGCCCTTCGTGCTGGGCTTCAAACGCTTGAGAGTGTTATTTCGGAGGCCGAAACCCTCAGCATGACCTCGGATGACCATAATGATAACGATAATGATGATAATGTCGAAGGGTTCAGTGGGAAGAAACTGCAGAGGTATAAGCTTCGGCAGGAGTTCCGGAGCATTGCGGAACGCCTTGAGCGAGAGCACGACACACTCATCAAGGCCGATGACTTAGACGAGCCATTACCATACGATGAAGAGGGAGGGAAACTGACCTTCTTTACGGCGAAGATCTTGAGCCGTTCAGAGCTCCTTCGTGTCATGGAACTCCTGGTCTCGGAGGATGATAAGCCCACCGTCTTTGGAGTTGCTGGATACCCGAACGTCGGAAAATCGACCTTGATCAACGTTCTTGCGGTTGAGACGGGGATACGTACCGCGGTGGCGGCCACGCCGGGGAAGACGAAGCACTTCCAGACGATCAAGTTGACCCCTAAGATGACGCTATGTGACTGTCCGGGGTTAGTCTTCCCATCATTCACCCATTGTCGTAGCGACTTAGTATGTAGTGGGATCCTATCAATAGACAATGAACGGGATTATATGGCACCAGTTCGTCTTTTGGCGGCACGGATACCGGCACGCGTCTTCGAGAAGGTGTATGGGCTCACATTGGAGGAACCAGATAAGTTCGAGGTGGCTTCGATGCCAGTGGGAGTGGATCCGCGTGAACGGTATGCAACGGCCGAGCAGGTTTGTGACGCATATGCAAACAAGCATGGTTACATGCAAACGTATGGTAGAACTGATCGTGCCAAGGTCAGTCGGATCTTCCTGAAGGACTTGTTTAAAGGGAAGCTCATGTGGCTTTCTCTTCCTCCAAGGCTAGCGAGTGAACACAAGTATTACTTCTGAGTGGTCATACCGACGCCAACGACGGTTAAGTCTAGAGTTGGGAGGGTTCTTGTCGTGGTTCTAGTCACTTGAGTATCATGTTCTCTTCGTGGGGCTTGCCGACTTCGTTCTCCTTGAGATCTCCCACCATTCCGTAACGAGGGTAGGGTAACACCAGTCAACGCCAAATCCTTATCAGGGATCTTCTTCTCATATCTCTCAATGACCTGCTCAACACTTTCGGTAGTAGAAGACCTCTCTCGTGCCTGCGGCTTCGACAGCTTCGAACCCCGAAGCCACTCGATGAGGAAAGGGATGCGGCATGTAGTACAATAATCTCCAAAGATGACGGCTTTCTTATCCGAAGTGAGACTAGAAGAAGACGCGCCGATGACTAGAGAGTTGACATCTGCGACGAGACTCCCGACAACGGCACAGATCTTATGGACGACGTGCTTACAAGAGAGTTGAAGGAGGACATTGTTGTCAGTGATAGTCTTCAAGGTCTCTGGGGAGACAACAAGCTCTCCATAGGCCTTCAGTAAAGTGCTGATGCCTTCATAATTGAAACTAACGGCTTCGGAAGCAAAGGCGCTGGGAGATGGTCGTATATCATAACAAACAAGACAGACTTCTGAGCCTGGGTCAGTACACTCATCAAAAGCATGCCAAACCAGGTATGTGGGAAACCGTTGAGGCGTCTTTGAGATATCAAGCATATAAGGGTTCTCTAAGTTCATGAGTAAGTCATGATCCTCAGGCGTTATCTCACGGTACTGAAGCATCGAGAATTGTCGATAGAATGCTAGAAGCTTTGCTCTGGCAACGGTTGGGTCCTCACGCTTGGGCTTCGTCACTATTCGGCGATGCATTAGTTCGTAGGAGCCATGGGTCAATGTGATGAAGCACTTAGTGCAATAGCGATTCGATGAATAAATCTGCTTGAAAGAACGAGGGCCAAGCTTCGCCTCACACCTTTCACAATGACATTTGGAAGAGAGAGATTTGGTGGGGTTTGTCCCACCATCTGAGCCCGTAACCTTTGTGACCAGCGTCCTCCCGTCAATATACTTTCCTCTACAATAAGGGCAAACCAGATTAGCCTTCGATCGTCGAGTGTGATCGAGGAACATCTGAATACATCGTGGGTGGAAGGAGTTCCCACACATGGCGCAGAAGGGCAAAGAGATGGTAGACTCCACCTCTAAATTAATTAAAACCTCAATACAAATTGGGCATGAATCATCCGGCCCAATGGGGTTCCTTTCTCGACAAACCTGATCAGAGTCCTGATGAACTGGTTCCTCAAGTATAGGGTCTTGCCGTTGACGGGTGGGCTTGGGGAGCGTAGGCTTAAGATGCCGCATATCTAGAAGATACTCCAGCTCCAAGTCTGTTAATGAGTTCTTGGAGAGATAGGGATGACCCTCTGGCAATCTGAAACGACGGACAAGTAAGAAGGCGATATGGATGCAAATCTGACCACGTCCATGCCCATCTGAACAAGAACATGAGTGTGGTGCACCTAAAGAGATTCGAATAAGTGAACCGTCAGGAGATCCATCGGGGCCACGCGCCTGGAGGACAAAGGTCAGGGGTCCGGGCTGAGAGAGGACGTAGAACCTCGCACGACGAGCTAAGGTCCAGAGCTCACTACTAGTCATCTGGAAAATGTGGATTCAAAACTGAAAAATGTCGGGACCACTCAGCTTTAAGGTCATCCTAGTCGGAGATGGCGCCACGGGGAAGACGACCTTCGTGACTCGCCACGTAACGGGGGAGTTCCGCAAGCAGTACATCTCGACGATCGGGGTCGAGATCCGTCAGCTCCCGTTCTACGTCGTTGGGAATTCGTATCCTCAGGGCGTCGAGGTCAACCTCAACGTTCACGACACGGCCGGACAGGAGAAGTTCGGGGGCCTGCGTGACGGGTATTACGTCGACTCCGACGCGTGTCTTCTGTTCTTTGACGTTACCAATCGAATAACTTACAAGAACGTGGAGAACTGGTACCGAGACGTCTACCGCATCTGCCCGACACGCCGCGACTACCAGACGGGGGAGGAGAAGCCGCTGGCGATCGTCCTTGTCGGGAACAAGTGCGATGTCAAGGACCGTGAGATTCGTACCCAGACGGTGAAGTTCCACAGGACCAAGAATATCCCTTACGTGGAGATCTCGGCGAAGGACAATTTCAACTACGAGCTCCCGATCCTCAGCATCCTACGTACTCTGATGAACGACCCAAGCATTCAGTTCTCTCAAGCTCCGACCCTTGTTCCAGGGACTATCGGGATGGATGAGGCGACCCGTGCTCAGATCAATAAGGACCTCGACGCTGCCAACAACATGCCCCTGCCCGACGACGAATGAATTGGAAGTGTGTGTGAGCTGTAAACCGCACCTTTACAATTGCTCTTCTTCGTGTGAGTACGTCTTCTCCCCTCCCCTTCTCCCGGTGAAAGGAGCCATCTTCTTTCTCACTTTCGCCCTCACTCGGGGATGCAAGATCATGCATCCTTAAGAGCACGGGCACGGACCTCCTTCTTCTTTCGGATGATCTCGGCGTATAGTAGGTCGCGGTAATCGCTCAGACTACGCTTCTCATCATCGTCGACCATTATGGTGATAGGCCGTGGTGCGGATGGTTCGGTGGCACGATCATGGAACTTCGTCAGGTACGGGTGCTCTAAGGCCTGCTCCGCCGTCAAGCGCTTCGCAGGGTTGAAGTGTAGGAGCTTCTTGAGCAAATCCAAGGCATCAGGAGGGGCGTTCGGGTAAATCTCGGACAAGGCTCTACCTTTTGAGGGTTGGAGGTTCTCTAGCATCATAGCGGCGAAGGGGGATTGGGTCGCCTCAATGTCCTCGGCGGTCGGTTTCCCAGTCACCTCCATGATCTTATCCAGTTGATTCATGGTCGATGTCCCAGGAAACATTGGAGAGCCCCCAAGCATCTCCCCAAGGATGCACCCAACGGCCCACATGTCGACCCCCTTGGTATACTTCGTGCAGCCCAAGAGGATCTCTGGAGAACGGTACCATCGAGTCGCAACATAGTCCGTAAGAATCGGATTCGCCGCAGTGTTGGGGTTCGTCAAGGAAGCGATCGAACGCGCCAGACCGAAATCTGCGATCTTCATATGGCATTCGGAGTTCAACAGGAGGTTGGACGGCTTCAGATCTCGATGTAAAACCTCTGCTGAATGCATGTACTTCAGAGCCTTGATGCATTGATATATAATGTACCGCTTATGGATGTCCTCGAGGATGTTCGATTTAATCACTTGGTGTAAGTCCGAATCCAAGAACTCAAAGACAAGATAAATATCTCTGTCGTTCTCAGCCTTCAAGACGTTAAAGAGGCGGATGATGTTCTCGTGATGCAACTCTTGAAGGAACATCACCTCGCGGAACGTCCGTTGGGCATCCGTGTCGTTTTGGAACGCCTGGAAGATCTTCTTGAGCGCGACGATCTCATTCGTCTTCCGGTTGATCGCCTTCCAGACGATCCCGTACGCCCCCTTCCCGACGCGGTGGACGATCTCGTACTTGCGCAGGACGTGCCTATCGATCGCCTCGTCGTCAGACATCCTTTTTTCCCTCCGAGAAAAGAATCGGCCTCCAAAAAATGGCCACCCAAGGCTCCAACCTTCAGACCTACAACAACGACCTCGTGAAGCTCATCGAGGCGCTCCGCGAGCAGCGCTCGACGCTCGACCGCGAGATTCACTCCCACCAGGAAGACAAGGCCAAGATCGAGCGCGACATCACGATGCTTCAGCAGCGTCACAAGGAGCTCGAGGCGGCGCTCATCCAGAAGACTCAGGCCCGCGCAGAGTACGACAAGACGATCCGCGAGTCCGAGCTTGCGTACAACAGCATCGTCGAGTCCTCGAAGAAGCTCGTCGGAATCCTTAAGGATAGAACTGGAACGATGAAGATGTAGGTCTTTGGCAGGAAGTAAACTCGCACAGGGCTTATGGGGCTCTCACACCTCCCAGCTTTTTAGTAGGGACTCACTGGAGAGCAGAGAATAGGACGTCGCCCCATTTGTTCCATGAAAGAAAAAAAGATGTCGTCCATTAACGTGGTGGGGACGCTAACTCGTTCCACCCCCTTCTTACACCTCAAGGCCGCTAAGAGGTATACCCCAATCGCCCAAGTTCAGGACTTGAAGAGGCCACCCAATGGGATGCATCCCAAACGCTTTTCGGAGGTCATCTTCAAGACACATCCAAACCCGAGTAGTATTGGACTACCAGACGTTACTGAGGGGGCGACCGCTGTCAGACGCCTAGAACCGAACCATGGGACGACAACCATTGCGTTCAGCTTCAAAGGTGGGATTCTTTTGGCAGTAGACTCTCGTTCGACACAAGGCCCTTTTGTCTCCAGTGGGATCGTCGAGAAAGTCATTGAGATCACTCCAAACATCCTGGGGACGATTGCAGGGGTCGCCGGAGATTGCCAGTATTGGGAGCGGAGTCTTGCTTGTCAATGTCGTCTCTATGAGCTTGAGAATGGTGAGAAGGTCCACGTCTCCTCAGCATCGAACCTCTTCATCAGCATGCTTCGCCAGAACGCGGATGCAGACATGTCAGTGGGAGCGATGATTAGCGGGTTTGATGCAGCTGGTCATCCACGGGTCTATTATTGTGATAGCGAGGGGACTAGGATTGGTGGTTATCTTTATGGCGCTGGTTCCGGCTCAACCTTTGCCTTTTCGGTCGTCGATAACGAATACCGCTTTGACATGACGGAGGAGGAGGCGATCGCCCTTGGAAAGAAGGCTCTCTTCCATGCCGTCTCGATTGACGCTATGTCCGGTGGGATGATAAACATCTTCGTCATTCGCCCTGACGGTTGGGAACGAGTTGACAGGTTCGACAACCATGAGCTCTATCGCCAATTGCACCCCGAGGCCCCAGCTCTTCCCCCGCCCCCGCAATGATCATTGAAACAGCTTACCCACAAATGGGGGAGGTAAAAATGCTCAATTCTGTGGAGGCATTAGAGCTTCTGCAAGTGGAGCGCGACCCTGTCCTCATTCGATATCTCGACAACCTAATGTTCGAGTTTCTGACCTCTCCTGAAGGGTATGGACTGCTCGAGTATGATGCGGCATTCGACTCCGAAAAACAAGGCCAATCACCTCGGCTTCCGTCACCACGGCTAGCCTCAGCGAATAATAGCCCAACGGTCCGGACCCTTGCCACCGATACGACTCTAAGCTCGAGTACCATCAATGATAGTGCTGATGGAAAACTCCTTGCTCTTCCACGTATGAAGCGCGGGTTATACGGCTGTGTCCTGACTGGACGGCTCCCAGCACCTATCGTTGCTTATCAACAGCGGGTTCTTGGGCATCTGACAGGAATATACTCCAGGAGTATGAAACTCTTGGAGCAAATCACCCCCGTTGCAACCGAAGAGCGGCTACAACTTCAACGAGAGTATCCTGAGTACTTTGCGATGCGGTCTGGGGCTTTTGATGGTTTGACAGATAGTTCTGGCAAGAAAAAGAATGACATCCTTACTGTCGGGGTATATCTTTGCGAGGAGGTCTTTTTCTTCCCAGCTCTCATCGCAGACCTTCTATTTACATACATCTCAGACCCCGATTATCGGTCTCCAACCCTGGATCGTTTGGAAGCACCGAAGCCGATGTCTACCATCTCAACGGCGGCTTTGACGGCAGCCTTTCAGACCTACTGCCAGGACTACTTGCCTGAGGAGCGGTTTTATCGGGTCTTTGCCAGAGATAGCGTAATTGAGCTAATTCCAGAGAAGGGGTTCTGGGAAAGGTTCGGCTATCGAGTTCGGCTTCCACGACGTGGAGCAAATAAAGGCCGTTCTAAAGGCACGCAATTACCTCCAAGAGGAACGACTACATTGGAGCATAGGCTTCAATTCCATGAGCTATCCGTGATCTGTATGGCTGCGTTAGAACGGCATCCCTCCTATGATTTTGTTTCCCCACATGTTTATCGAAGAGCATTGGCCATCATTGCCGCCACACGGTTCTTCTTCGATGCAGATGTCTTTGGGCGTTGGTTTCTTTCGTATGAGGCCACTTATTGCCACCTGGGCCTTTCGATACTACGAGTCTTATGGGAACTGCAAGGCAGAGAGAGCCTTGTCGGAGAGCGTGGGCCTCTTGGCTATGAGATCTTCTACGTCCTATATTGCGCCTTCATTCGTGGGACTGGAGATGACACAGAAGGGCTTGTCCAGAAACGTGCCTTATTGACATATGACGGTGGTATTTACTCGCAGGACCTTGTTGATCGTGTCTTCGCTCAACGAGGACGTGCCTTTTACGATAGCGACCCATCCTTGGGTCTCACACTCGTCGACTTCACCATCTTCTTCCTTGCAGATCGCGCAATCAACTCCTATGCCAGTCTTTGCTACAACTTCAATCTTGCCGATGACGATGATGATGGGTACATCAGTACACGAGATATACAGGAGGCACTTGAACGGCGTGCAAGTGAGTGGTACTATGCGGCGATTGACGTCTGTGTCGAGGACGTGCTGTCGCAGTTGACAGACATGGTTGGGTATACGACGGCCACAGACTCCCCGGAACTACTTAGTTTGGAGGACCTTTTGCGTTGTCGAATGTCGTTTAACCTCTTCTCGGCGATGTACAGCGCCCATCGCTTTGCATACTTTGAGCAACGCGACCCCTATGTTGGTGCTCTTGAGGGTACCATTGACAAGCGGATCCCCAAGCGTCTTCTACATTACCATTGCGAGCTTTGGACGCGGTACGCCCTAGCCGAATACGACAGGCTCGCCTCCGAAGACTAATGACTGAGTAGTGAACGGGTCTTTGGATTTACCCTGCAACCATTTCAACGCTTAGCGCCACACTCGACGCAAAACTTTGCAGAGTCTCCAGGGAACTTGCTACCGCAAGAGCCGCAGAACTTCGCCAGTCCACCACCACCAGCCTTGGCCACGGGCTGGCGCGATGGCGGTGCCTTTCCGGGAGCACCCATCCCCGTTGAGGAGCGACCACCAACCCCAACACCGGAACGGCTCAGAGAAGTACTAGAGGCACCAAGGGTTCCCGCCTTAAGACGCGGATTATCGGCTCGTGGGTCCATGTTTTGAATGTTCTTACAGATGCTCTCGTGCTTATCAATCCGGTCGGGAGCAAACTTTCGTCCACAACGACGACACTCCACGCGTCCATCATCTCTTTCGAAGCCTCCACCTCCGCCACCACCACCTCCAAATGGTTTGGCACCTCCAAATGGCTTTGCACCACCAAAGGACTTGGGTGATGCCTTCTTCGGACTATCATGGCCCCCGCTGCTCGACAGAGCCTTGGGTATCGTCGTAGCCTTGTTAAAGCTCGTATTCCCGTTTCTCTTAAAGCGCGAAGGATCCGGCTCGCGAGTGCGGGCGAAGTTCGTCTCTCCGTCGGTCTTGTCTAGTTGATCTGGAAGTACCTTCAGCTTGTTACAGATTCGCTCGTGCTGGGCGATCCGGTCGGGGGCAAACTTTCGTCCACAACGTTGGCATTCAACGCGTCCATCAATGTCGCCAGCTCCTGTGTCAATACTCGACAAATCATATCCCTTTGCCCCCGCCCCAGTTAGCTTCATGCTATCAATACTATTCCCAGGGCCACCTCCCATCCCCTCGGAACCCGGTCCAGACTGCCTAGCTCTCGGTTGTGGCCCTCCAAATTTCGTATCAATCCCTGGCCCAGACGTGGGCTCCGGATATTTCTTCTGAGTTGGGCGTGAACCAGATCCTGTCTTTGGACCAGGCTTACCAGTCCCAGAGATGGACTTACGAGCAGTACCCCTCATCGTTCCACCCATCCCCCCGCTCATGCCTCCTGGGCTACTTACTTGACACTCAGAGATGTGTTCGGCTAGTGCAGTGACCGGGAACTTACGATGGCAGCTTGGACAGTCGGGCATCATTGCCGAGAAGAAGCGGCTGGCATAGTTGTTGTACTCGGTCAGGGAGACCTTGGGCGGGAGGATCCATGGCTCCCACTCGGGTGGAACCTGAATGTGTAGTCGGTAGCGGTCCTCCAGAACCTTGATGGTCGATAGACACTTGAGGCGGCAGTTCTTCTCGTGAACCTGGATGTCGTGCTTGAACCAGCGCCGCCCGCAGTAGCGGCAGCAGAGTCCGTTCGGGACGTCCATCGACATTTTTCACCTCCAAAAAAAAGGGATGCGCAAAGATGCGTTCGAGGATGCCGACCTGGACCGTCTGGCAACCCCTGCTGACGGGTCCACCCGCAACGCCGCGGCCGAGGGAGCCTCCGGAGAGGCGTCTGAGGGCTTTGAGAGGTCGCCCTCCCAATCACCTCATACCGACCCACCCTCTCATGGTGGTGCTCGAGATCTTCGCGACGAGGCATCGCCAAGCCCGGTTCACCGTCCACGTGGTCAGCCCCGCCGGGGTGGGAATCGGAGCGCAAGCCTTCGTGCCCAACGAAGTTCCCTCTCTCAGTCGGGATGCGAGAGCGGGACCGAGGGAGGCGCGACAGCGCGCGAGGCATATCATTCATACAAGGAGCTCTGGCTTCAAGAGACCCGGTTGCGGAAACTCGAGGCAGAGGCGAAGATGTCCGAGGTGCGAGCACGGAATGCTGCAGAATCCGCCGAACAGATGCGGCTACGCAAGGCCGAGGCAGATAAGATGAAACGAGACCTTGAGCAACAGCTCCAAAGCCGACAGACCAATGTTGATGAGCTTCGCGAGGCCGCGCGTGCGATGGCTACTCAGCTTCACGAGAATGCGGCGCGGAGCCGAGAGGAGCTCCAGCAGCGCAATAGAGATGAGGCGGTCCAGTATCGCGCGACTGTGACCCAGATGCTGAAAGAGAAGCGCAAGGAGTGGGATCGACGTCAGCGAGAGCTAGTCGCTCAGGCGAAAGCTCAGAACAGTAATGCGATCTCCGATGATCCAAAGAACTACTGGATGAATCGGAGTCGAATCCAGCAGCGTCAGGAGCGAGAGGAGCTCGAGCGCGCCCGCATTCGCAACGAAGAGGAGATCCGTCGTCTACGGAAGCGTGAAAAGAAGCTCCTCGAGGTTATCGAACGCAACCGGCAGCTGGAGGAGGAGGAGCGGCGGCGATATGAGAGGTACGCCTCTGGAGAGTACCGCAATGACGAAAATGCGAGCGCGAACGCGGGTACAAGCACAAATACCAATGCTACTACGAACTCGTCCACCTCCGGTGCCCAAGGTGGTTCGAGTAAGAAGCGGAAGTCGAAGACAAATGCATCACAGGCTTGTAGTGCTGCTGATAGCTCTACTGCGGCAGATGGGGGCCAAGATAGTCAGACTAATAGGGCTGGGAAAGCCGAGAATGTAGAAGATGCTGATGGTGCTGAAGATGATATCCCCATGTTAGAAACTCCGCCAGAATCAGGGACAGCAACACCCTTACCTGTCCCAGCATCTGCAGGCGCCCCGGAGCCGGCAGAGATCTAATTTGATTGTCCTGGTATTCACTCACAACTAGTGAACTCTACATGTCACTTGTGCTTTATTGCAAGAGCTGATATAATATCTCGGGTGATTCTATAGATGGGGGCGACAGTATCGATATCGAGAGCTTCGTGGGGTGAATGCGGGTTGCGGATGGTAGGCCCGATGGAAACAGCATCCATACGTGCATGCTTCTCACAGATCAAGCCTGCTTCGAGCCCGGCGTGAACCGCGTTAACAACAGCATCACGACCAAGTTCTTTGCTGTAGGCAACCTCGGCCTCCTTGAGGAGCGCGCTGTCAGGATTTGCTGGCCACCCAGGATAGCGGGATTGAGGGTCTGATAGAGTCATTTGAGACATACGAGCAAGGGCTTGAAGGACCTCGTAAGTCCCGTCAAGCTCGGCCTCAATGGATGAGCGGGCGCTGACGAGGAGAGAGAAGGACTCCTCCTCCTCCCTACATTCGAGAACAGTTGGAGCCAATGAGGTCTCGACGAATCCTGAGACGGTAGGGGAGAACCGCATGGGACCATGAGGAATTGCCACTAACAAGTCGAGGATACGATCGCTATCTCCTTGCATCAGCGGCCTTAACCAGTTCTCTTGTGGGAGAAAACTGATATCGAGCTGCGCGTCGGGATCGGTCACGCGATAGGGCTTGTAGATGCGTCGCCAGATGTTCTGAATGATTGTAGCGTTCATGTCGATTCGACAAACGATAGTCGCTTGACAGTCAGCAGGGATCGCATTATGAGCAGTCCCTCCACAGATCCCAATGAGACGAGCACTAGGGATGGAACGAATCAAGCGCGCCATCATCTTCAAGGAATTTGCTCGTCCCAGTTGTATGTCGCATCCGGAATGGCCTCCTGAGAGTCGCGTCAAGTTTAAAACACATTGCGCTTCCAAAGGAGCATCAACACGTGTGAGTGACGTGGAAAATATTGCTCGAAGCCCTCCAGCACAGCTGACACAGATTTCTCCATAGTCCTCCGAATCGAGGTTAACGAGATACTTGGAAGCTAAACTGTTCGGAGCGAGGTCTGCTGCTCCAATGAGACCAACCTCCTCATTGGCCGTGATTAGAATCTCAATTGGGCCATGCTTGAAATCACTATTACGTGCAACCTCCTCAATCAATCCCAAGCCAATCGCTACTCCGATTGAATTATCAGCCCCAAGGGTCGTATCAGTTGCCATCAACCAGCGTTTTCCATCTTCCTCGACGATACGGAGGGTGAGAGGATCGGTAGTGAAATCATGAGTTGAGTCTGGAGCCTTCACGCAAACCATGTCGGAATGGCCTTGCAAGCAAACCCCAGGGACGTGCTGGAACCCTTGGGAAGCTGGAATGCGAACGAGGATATTGCCCGCCTGGTCAACGTTGAACGTCAAGCCTGGAAGGTGAGTCCTTAAGGCCTCCAGGTAGTCGACATAGAACGCGACGATCGGATTGACGTTATAGGAGCCGTGAGGGACCGCGCAGATCTTCCCGAAGAGCCTCCAGACATGCTCGATTTCGGAGGGCAAGCTTGAGATGACCTTCTGATTCGCACTGCAGGCTGACATTTTAAAAGGCCTGTTCGGAAACACCAAAGATTGTCTCCCAGTTCGTCAGAGACGTGTCCTCAGACAGCATAGGACACTACTGGTGGGACAGAATCCAAATTAAAAGGTCTTGGAAAAATTGAAAAGGAGATGCAGCGGACGGATCGCACTTCGGCGAACGGCCCGAGGCCCGGACGGGGCGGCGCTCCCACGGCCTTGGGGGCGAAGGATCTGTTGAGGCAGCTCAAGGACATGGGGATTGACCGTGCCCTTCAAGACTGCGAGAACGCTCTAGCTGACCACAAAGGCGACGCCGCTGCCGCCTTGGAAGAGCTGACGAGTCCCGACTATCGTCCGTGGCACAGCGCCTCCGAAAGACAAACCTTCACCGAGCAGAGACGGCCTCCTGCTCGCGTCCAGGCTCAAAAGAATTTGTCCCAACAGAACGAGCGTCGGACTGGATCACTTGACGCACGTCCGGCGACACGGGACCAGGCACGAACGACAAAGAATGCCGCCACACGGGCGGCACGGCAGTCCAAGGGTAGTCCTCGCTCTACCTCGAAATCCATTATGGATTCAACTGCAGTACCACCTGGTGAGTCCCAAGAGAAGTCCATTGCTATTGTTATCCAGCCAAAGGAGACAAAACCTGCTCGGGAGGTTCTGGAGAAGAAGGAGTCCAAGAGAAGCTCTGCAGAGAAAGCCCCCGAGCAACCTGTGATGAAGCTCGAATTGACAGTGGCGTCGAAGCCGGAGGCAAAGCCCGCCTCGGAGCAGCCGTCTATCGCCCTCACGATTGCAAGAAACCATGAGCCGGCCACTAGGGCCCCCGTTGATATTGTTGAGTTGGAGCCAGGACTGAGCGCCCAGAATGACCTATCTTTACAGTCGGCGCCTCCCCGTGCTGTACAGCCGTCAGTGGTCGCTCCAGGACCGACCCAGACAACAGAGCTCCCACTTCCGATGGTTGATCCGGGACTTGGGATGCCACAGGGCGCCTTTCCAATGCCAGGCTCTGCTCCTAATGGAGTCGTCTATTTCGTCCCGATGCTGTACAATCCTCAGCAGGGTGGCGTCCAGCCATTCTATCCGCAAAGTGGTGCGAACCCCTTCTCGACGACCTATAGCCAGATGGTACCTCCCGACGGCGCTGCAGGCTTCCAGTACCCTATGGTCATGCCGATGCCGATGGGACAGCAGCTGCAATTCCCAGCCGGTCAGGTCTTCCCCGGGTTTCCTCAATTCCAACAGCATCAGAAGTAAGTAAAGACCTTTACTTCATGCCAGAGAGCGAATAAAGCTGAGGCATGCATTGAGCGTGTTGTCAATAGGAGCGGTGGAGGAAGCGGTGGAGGACGAACCTGGTTCATCTAAGAGGCATGTGACATCACCTCCACCACGCCGATATGCTTTGGCAATTGCCGCCCGCCGTTCTGCACGATCACTCCTCTGTCGATATTCTTCTTGTCTCTCATCTAAGTTCATGTGCAATGTGCTTCCAACAGGAAGTGCTGCAAAAGTCTCATCCGTCATTCCTATGTACTTCTCCGGAAGCTTCCCCGCACGCGCTAACGCCGTATTTCGTCGACGCCGAGGGTCCATTGAATATGGCTCACCAGGCCGGGTTTCACGTTGACGTGCTGCATGAAAACACATCTGGGAGTTGGATTGGGCACCGGGATCAAGGATTGATTCGTGAGGGAGATAACTCAGCTTTGCGGGGCCAGCAACAGGAGTTGGCCTACAAAGCCGAGCCTCACGGGCGACGACCTCCTTGAAATCGTCAAGTAATTGGTCACGTTGCCGCCGCGAACTGGCTTGACGAAGGGCTTGATATGCGTCATCCCAGATCGGATGCGCATCTGGAAAGAGCGCTCCATAGCCGCTATTCTGCACATACTGCTGTAACTCGAAAAGATACTCGTTCATGATTATCTGTGACGTCTCAAGAGCACGGTAGGAACGGTGCTTTGCCGTGTGAGCGCGAATATCTTCCTCGAGAGACCATGGGCAACTACTCTTTCCTCCAGTCCCTACGCTTGTACTTCTCTGTGATGAGAGAGCTCGTGAACGCTCGTTGATTTCCGGTTGAAACGTGCATTGTGATAATTCAAGCTCGTCTCTCTCTCGGACTGCAAGTGCTTGTTGACTTCGACGTTTAGCATCGAGGCTATGTAGCCGTGAACAATGCAATTCCACCTCGGCGCTCCTTCGTGTACCGACGCTTACGTTGGAGACTGCACTAAGTCCGGCTTGATCAAGGTTCAACCGATGGGCTTCCATCGTCGTCGGAGTCCTAGAAAGGCTGCGCAATTTAAGTTCTCGCTTGTAGATATCGGCAACCCGGCTGAAGGTCAACGTTATGGAGGAGGAAGCGCGAACTCGGTCGATCCCAGGAAAGACCTTCACATACTGGTTGTAATTCTGGGTATATTTAAGGATAAATCCACTGATAGCTAAACAGAAGGTTTCAACATCCGCCTCACTAGGCGTCTCTATCTCCGTACTTTCAGAGTCAAGGAGCCCGTCAAATAAGGAGAAGACTCCAAGGTACACCATGTCAAATCTGCAACGTTTCAAGGGCATAGGGAAGTCGATCCGAAGAACTAGGGTCCCATTCCCAATGTTTCCATCATATGGTCGGGCCTTTGTGGGGGCAAAGGCCGCGAGAGGCGCGCTTTGGACCTGCACATAGAAGAGATCTGGACGGTTCTGCTTCAGGAAGTTCATCAAGAAGAACGCTCGTCGAGTCGGCTCGGTAGCCGGGTCAAGCTGCCCTCCGAAGACCCCACTATCTTCTCCCAGGTTCGCAAACGAGGCGGATGCCGAGGGAGTCCGAGTCGGGAGGCTATGAGTTGACCCAAGTAGTTGTTTGGCTGGAAGAGTTCCGGCACGAAGCAATTGTTCGGAGACGAGCCCGGCCGTGGGGCGCCGCCGACCCTGGCTTCCGGACCGTGGGGTGACGCTCCGTAGACTCGTGACGCTGCTAGGACTAGAGGGATAAGGGTCTTGAGTAAGTCCAGGCTGGCTAGGTAATACCGTCCCGGACGTCGCGAGGATCTCGAAAATGTCGTCGTCCGGAGGCGGACGGGCCACCTTCGCCGCCTCGCTAGCGTATATTCCGCTGACGAGTTCGTCGAGATTCATTGCTTTTTTCGGGTCAGATGCTTCAAGAGATGAAGGTCAAGAGACGTGCGCCAGTGGCTGCGACGCTGGGAGATGGTCAGGTATCAGACCAAGGAGGGACGAAAAGGGAGGATGAGAGTTCAAAGGAGCCAGAGCTGAAGGAATTGAAGGGTAAAGAGGTAGGGATAGGGATGAAGATCCTTTGGCATTTAGGGATTACTAGTGACAGCCCAATAAGGGACTACGTTCACTCGGGGTTCAAGACTCAAAGGGACTCAGGCATTGGGGAGAGAAAAGAACTTAACGATGCTTGAGGTAGTAACACCCTTATGCTCCGCTAGGGTTGTGACAAGTTGATGAGAAGCGGCTCGTAAGCGTTCTAGAGCCTTCTCGGCCGAGGGAGAACGTAACTGCTTACGCCTTGCAAGAAGAGCTTCTATTTCGGCATCAGCTTCCTCTTTAGTCAAGCAGGTTCGTACCAAGGAGAGACGATGGTATAGTTCCGGAAGCTGGTGGCTAAGCCCGGGGTCGACTTGGAAGTAGAGCTGCTGCCCTTCAGCCTCAAAGTGAATTACACCCACTGGTAAATCTTCACCAATGGAATATACTCTTCGAGGACTCATTTTTTGCTCTTACCCTTCCTATGCTTCTCCTGATGCTTCTCCCTCTCCTTGTGCTTGTGTTCCCGAGTCTCCTTATATTTATGCTCATGCTTTTTAAGCTCTAATGGTTTCGGACTCAAAAGGTCCTTCTTCGTGGTCTTGTCAGAGGGTTTCATTGGTTCCGAAAGAAAGTAGACTGATGACACCGAGATGGGTTCAAACTCATCTTCGGTCCCTTGATGAAGTAAAGAAGCGGTATATGGGAGTTTGCAAAGCTTCTGCTCGCCAAGAACCACCTCATCGCCCATGACCTCGCATACCTTCCCAGTGAGATCGTTAGCATACTCCCTTGGTAGTAGAACGTAGAACCTTCGCATCAGTACGTACCTCGTTCGATTATTAAAAATGCTGATAGCCACATTCTCTGGGTTACGTTGGACTCATGATTCCGAGGCACCTGCGCGCATCCGTCGTTATACACGTGCTTATGCGCAGGCCTTACCATCTCTCCTGACAGAGGTTGGACGTGATTCTGAACGTCCTCATGTTTACGTTGGGTTTGATGGACGTGAAACGGGTTCAACATACCCACGCATCCTTTTGGCAAGCCTGTTGGCAGCTGGGATCGACGTTACCTATGTTGGGATCGTCCCTACGCCTACAGTCCAACAATTGGTTATGTTAAAGCAAGCATCTGGTGGTGTCATCATAACCGCCTCGCATAACCCCCCCGAATGGTGTGGCCTGAAGTTCGTCGGCCCAAGAAGCATCTTCCTCACTCCTGAAGAGTGTGCTGAGGTCTACTCGGGTGCAGATCAACTCAAGGACTTTGATGTGTCAGAGCCATTGGAAGAACGTGTTCAAGAAGCTTTGGACTCAACGGTTGGGGAGGTCAAGTACGACTCTGCGACTCTCCACGTCATCCCTGCAACCACGGCTATTGACGAGCATATCAACCACGTCCTTTCCTTAAAGGCTTTTGTTGATGTCGAGAAGATTCGCGCCGCAAAGTTTTCCATCGCCTTCTCAGGTTGTAATGCGGCAGGTGCCAATTACATCAGTCAACTCTGTGACTCGCTTGGCATCAAACTAGCCATTCCGTTTGGTTTGGAAATAGGGAAGCTTCCAAAGGCACCGGAACCGATTCCAACAAATCTGGTTTCCTTTAGTGAGGCTATCTTGGAAGGTACCAAGGAATCCCCCATAGATGTTGCGTTTGCCGTCGATCCTGATGCTGATAGGCTCGTTATTCTCGATGAGAAGGGCATACCAATTGGAGAGGATTTGACTCTAGCGCTCTGTATAGATCATGTCCTTGGAAGGTGTGCTGATAAGCCTGAGGTCGTGACAAACGTTAGCACTTCGCTTGCCGTTTCCGAAGCTTGCCAAAAGCATTCGGACATGAATGCTCACCTCAATTATGCAGCCGTTGGAGAGGTTAACGTCGCACTCAAGATCCTCGAGTTGGGGGACAAATGTGCGATCGGTGGTGAAGGAAATGGTGGTGTGATGCTTGTTGATGCTCATGTAGGTCGAGATAGTATCGTGGCGATCGTCTTAGTTCTTAGTTGGCTTGCAGAAAGACGCGGTACAACACCAACAAGCATTCTCGTTCGTGAAGCGTTTCAGACACGTCATATCGAAAAGGCTAAGTTCACATTCGCCGAGGAAGAGAAAGCAAAGCTTGAGGAGAAGCTTTTAGGACTGGCTCACCCTACTGAGGATTTCTCAGATATTAGTACCGTCGATGGTGTCAAGTTTCTTTCCGAGAAGCGTGGAGAATGGGTTCATGTTCGCTTTAGCAACACCGAGCCTATCATCCGTATCATTGCGGAAAGCGGTTCTGTGGCACGTAGTACCGAATTGATCCAGACCTATGGCGCCGAGTTAGAGCTTGCTTAATCTGATGCTTAAACGGCCACGGAAGGCTGGCTTATCACGACATAGAAGGAAGATGGCCGGGATGATACTACATCCCATGAGGCAAGTATAGAAAAGGGCGATTCCGGAGAAGCTTCCACAGAGGTGGAAGAGTATTTCGCTAGCAAAGCCGGCCATGGGTGGGAAGATGAACTGAAGGGTGTTGACGAGCGTCTCGATGATGGCATATGCGACGTTCAGTTGATACTGACTCACGGTTAAACTCACCAAACTCTTTGCGAAGCCAGCAGTGGCACCATCGACGAAGCCAATAAGGACCATCGGGATTAGATTGGCCCAATCCCGAAGGAGAAGCGTCAGGAGAAAGCCCAGAGCCCCAAGGATGGAAGCACATACGTTTAGAAGAGGTCTATGGCCGACAACCCCAACTATGAGGCCACTAATAGGGCCACTGATCAGACTGATGATGGAGCGGACGATTCCGAACGTCTCGGCGTTGTGGGTTGTGATCTTGGGGTTATTCTTCTCAAGAAACGTCAAAATGATGGCTTGACAGCCATCACAGCACGCCATAATGATCGATATTGATACTGCTAAGGCCCAGTAGTCGAAAGATAGCCCGATGGCGTTACGAAGCTTAAAGGATGAACTAATTCTGTTTGGACGTGTAGGAAGCGTAGGCAATATGGCTTCTGGCATGTAAGTGGGAAGGTGCGGGACGAATATGAAAGGATCTTGGTTTTGAGTCTGTTGAGTCTGTTGATTTCGTTGAGTTCGTCGTGCCTTTCGCCCTGATGAATGAAAAGCGTGATCGAGTCGTAGAAGTGGTAAGCCAGTTATCAAGTAAAGAAGGAGGGTAAGAAGAGTGATGAGGAAGTTGGTCAGATGAACGAGTTCAACTTTCCGCTCGAAAGATTTGAAGAGTGAGTTCGCTTCATCAGGAGATGGGAAGGAAGCATCAAAGGTGAACTGAGTGAAGAGGGTAGGGATGACTAGCAAGGCGACAAGGTTTGCAACGGTTGATAAACTAGTACACACGCCAAAGCCTAACGCCTCAAACCTTCTTGGAAGGTATCGAACGATCAACGTCGATTGAAGAAGCCAAGTCTGCTCCGAAAGAAGACCAAAGCCGAATCTTGACAGAAGAAACGCATGATAATTACGATGAACGTATGGAAGGAGTACCAAGCCCGTAATCAAAAGGAACCAACCCTGACAAATGAAACCGACCTGGATGGGCCCAAAACGGTCAATGAGAGGGGTGATGACGAGCGTCGTGAAGATGGATGGAAGAAAACTAATGGAAGAAAGCCAGCCGATTTGTGAATCCGTGATGCTCTCATAGTAATAGGGGAGATAACCACTTAAAGGAATGATCGAGTCACTGACATACATCGACGAGAAGACCACAAGAATGGCCGTAATGAAGACTAATACGATCTCACATCTATTTGCTTCAACCGGAGCAATCGCCTCAACCGGATCAATTTGACCACCTGGGTTACGTGGGTCAGTACCCTTCTGTTGATTGACTCGACTTGTTAAACTCGAAGGCCTAGTCCTTTTGTAAGCATACGCATATGCTTCCAGGCCTCGATGATGCTGTAAACGACTGAAGACACGAGGGTATCGTAGAATTTTCTCATCCCGTTGATTCTTTTGCATTGCTGTGTGTGAAGAAGAAAGAGAGAAAAGGGAAAATGAAGAGTGAATACTTTTTTCTTGTCCCATTCATATTCGTAGTAGATCTATCATAGGCCAGTAAACCATGAGTGCGAGAGCAAGTCCATAGCTGTAGATCTACGATCGACGTCGAACGTCCAACACGCCTTTATGAAGCTAATTGCCTCAGCACTACACGCATTCGTGTTCATGGCCTCCTTAAAGACGTCTTGCACCGTTACACACGTCCCAATCGGAAACCCAGCCTGTTGAGGCTTCTGTATCCATGGTAAAACATTCTGGCATGCCAAATACGCTGGTCTCATCGTATTCGATACCTTCGAACGTATGCTCGCCTCAATGCACTCGTCCATGCTACGGTATGGCGCGACGTTTCCGGTCACGTTCGTCTCGTACTTATCCGTACAGAACCGTGCCATTTGTTGAATGGTCGTCGCATTTGTATTACAAAGAGAAGCCTGTCCGAAAGCATTACCCTCGTAGGTGGGGACAAATAGCTTCTCAAGTTCCCCAGTATCCAGACCCCTAGAATTCAACCAATAAGCCTCTAAAAGACGGAAAGTGATCGTCCCAATGGACCAAACGTCCGAATTGGAACTGACACCACCACAAACCACCTCGGGAGATGCCCAGATTGTATTGTGCTCGACCGGTTCCTTAGCCGTCAAGGGTGCCATGAACCCAATATGAAAGACCTTGGCCATTGGTTCTCCCATCTTGTTGACCTTGATCCATATCTGACTAGGTCGAAGTTCACGATGAATCAGACGGTTTTCTCCTGAACAAATGAAGGCGATGGCTTTGACGAGACTATGAATGAAAATCTTAATCGAATGTTCTGTTGAGAACAGTTGTTGAACCTCCTGATCTCTCTTATTAAACAAGGCTGTTAAACGATGCTTCGGTGGTGCCTCAGTAACGACGTAAAATGAGTTCGTCCCTGTAAACCCACACCCAACAAATGTCAAGATATAACGATGCTTTAATTGACGATACACACGCAAAAACTGTCGTCCAGACAACGTCGCTGGAAGGTGCTTGGCCGCCACCGTTTGATTCATACGAAGGTCCCATGCGGGAAGTAGAGTCCCCCAGGATAAGGTGTGAGGATTTGTGGTAAACCCATATGACCTAAATAACTTTTTATGGACAGGGTAGATGATGAAACGAGTCCCAATCACGGTTGCCGGGTGGAACAGCTCGCAAATCGATGACATTACGGCCGCCACCCCATGGTCAAAGGCACGTAGTTCCAAGATCCGCCGTTCCGTTTGAAAGGCTTCAAGTAAGGTGAGGGTTGCAGCCGTACGTTGAGCATCTTCATAATTGCTAAGAAGGATGGGGTCTTGATAAGCCTCAACTGCTCGTTCCAATATGGCTTCCTTCTCTTTCAGCTCCATCTCCATTGTTGACTTCTCAAGAAGAAATTCCTTCATGAGCTCCTTATACTTTTCTCGTTCTCCCCGTTGTACTTTGATTTTGAGATCGAAGTTAGTATTTGGAGGCTGAAAGGGTGTTGTCATCACCAGTATGGAGGGCGAATCCGAGGCCGTTCTGTTGTCCTTTCTATTCCCAATCATCTTCCTCGTGATGAAATATTCTTGCGGTAAGTAGAACACGGTTGCACCTTGAATTACCGATAACAGTAGGTGATCTCCGCGAGTACAAGGCCCAAGATGAGTACGGGAAAGGATTGGGACACGGTTTAAAAGGTCGTTCTGAAGCTTTCCTAACCATACCTCTACACCCTTTCTCTCACTTAAGGTTAGAATCCGTCCCACCTCATCCTGGACATACTTCCTATCACGAAGAATGCTTCGAATGAATCGGGAGATTGGTTGAAACGTTTGGCCAGTGACAAGGGTCAAATGATTATGTGAAGGGTCGTAGCTGAGATGGTAGTATCGCATTGAATCATCCACCAGATGCGTTATTAGACTTGTCGGGGTTATGAAATAGGACACGATATCCGTTGGGAGAGCATATGGTTGTTGTCTAAAGACCTCTGAGAACTCCGATAAAGTCGTCATTGTAATAGGCGTACCTCCTTGAGAATCCAAACGGAACCCACGTAACGTCAAGGAAACCTCCCCAGGCATCGTGCTAGTCGCCCCAGTGGTGTACCGCACTTCCAAATAGAATAGCAACTGATACGATGGGTATTCTGGAAGGCTCAATAGAGTCGGCTGTAAAATGGTTGTAATCACACCGGACTCCTCCTGCAAGCTTGCTAGCCGTACCTCCCCAACAATAGTGCTCATATTCCAATCGACGATGTCAAGTACTGAACAACTAAGATCGTCATAAATCAACGCCACGCGCGTCTGCATCGCTGTAAGCTGGATCGGGACCGCTCGGAAAGACGGTAAGGGCAATTTTCCCAGGATTGAGAGAGTCTTGAGGTGCACTAGTAATAGACCATCCGAAGTGGCAACAAGGATGATAGGCTCCCCACCGTAGACCAGGTCGACGCCAGCAAACGCCTCCCGAGCAAGCCGCTCAGTATGAATGATGCTCCCACCTTCCATGTGAAAACATAGCCCTCCAGACATAACACAGACCAAGTTAATCAACTCCCCAACGAGATAAAGGTGCGCGCTCACTATGTGCCCAGTTAACTCGATAGGCTTCTGAGTCACGACGTCGAAAGCCCGATGGTTAGGACCGGAGGTGGTGAAGGGGAAAGGATGTGTTACCTTGAGCATATGAGTCTCAAGATCCATGACCATGAGCGCCTCCTGGGTGACGATGAAGCACACCCTACCTGGCGCATGCAGGAGGGACGCGACGACGTCTCCATCCGCGTGGTAACGATCACATAACCCGAGCATCGGGAGTTTTTAGCCTGTCCGCTCTATGACGGCCAAAGCCTTGCCGCTTGTAGAGTAGATGTACCTATAGTGTAGCTCGCTGACTTACATCATGGTTCAAAGCCTTAAAAAACCATGGATCCTCCGCTCCCAGAGACAGCCTTCCTACGCACGTCTCGCGCGAGCTTGGATGAGCTCCAGCGCTCCTCGACGTCGGACTTGCAGGCGCAGGCGCGGGCGTACATCGTGACCACCCCTCCGGTCACACTTCCTCCCCCACCCTCCACGCCCGCACCCGTCGGAGATAGGTTGACTCACCTGACCCAGCGCTTCCAGAGCCTTGATAGTAACAGGATGCACTGGTTTGTCCGCCTCCAGGCCCTCATCTACATCAGCGATCATATAGCTAAGGAAGATGTTCGGGGTGACATCCCCACGCTAGCTCCCGGGGCGATCCAGCCGCTCATGCGCCAGCTCTACGAAAGGCGAAAGACCTTCACCCCTTTCCTATCCGCGATCTTCATCGAGCTAGCAAAGGCCGCACCTCTCCACGTCTCTCCCGTCGCAGCAGAGCTTTTAATTTACTGCCTCCTGGATCGGAGCGACCAGGCCATGGATTGCTCCTACACCGTCTGCCAAGACGTTCCGTTATCTGAGGAGGCATGGGTTGCTATTCTAACGTTCTGTCAGGATGGACAGTTCTCACCCACCTTCCGAGGAAAATATGAAAATCTATATGGGGAGGATGTGGGGGCTCTCTTGGATTCGTCGACGAAGTCACAGCTCCTAGAGCTTGCGTGTGAGAATGCTCTCCATACTGGTCTTCAACGGCTGGCTGCCCAGGCCGTTGTCGCAGTCGCCTGCGATGGCGATGCACTCGTGCGGCGAGGCCTTGACCGGTACGTACCCATACTCTGCGGACTATTTTCCGCTACCAGTGGCTCGCGGACGTATGAGCCACTTGATAAGTCCTCGAAAAGCGTTAAGTTTGAGCTACAAAGTGTGGCCCCCTCATTAGGCCCGGGGCCTGGAAGTGCAACTGTATCTGAGCTTGTCTTTTCACGTCCTCTCAAGAGCCCGGATGGGCTTAGTACTATCACCAGCGACATGGCTGCGCTCGCCGCCACGCTGAACACGAACATGAGCGCCCTTCCACACTCACAATATGACGAGAACAAGATTTCCAACTCACCAGTGGAGTATAGTGGGAGGTCCCAGGATTCCGCCCGTGGTGCATTTCTCACGCCCACCCAACGGTTCTCCAGCTTCTCGGCGCGCACCGAACAGAAGCCGGATGCTCTGGAGCAATTCCTTCGCGAGGCTAGTATGGGCCCGACCTTTTTTGCCGAAAGTCAGCCCACCATGGATGGTGACACCACATTCAACCTCCTCGAGCATGCGAAGCACCTGGTGGGGTCGCAGACGGGGGTGGATACGCAGATTTCCGCTCTCCAAAGACCGGATGCTAATGATACCATTAATGTTGACGACCTCTTGCAGTATGCAGCGAAGCTGACCCGGACTAACGACAAGGATGCTCCCCAGTCCATGGTTGGGAGGCCGGGTGTGTCACAACTTTCAAGCGCCATGGATGACATCTCTGCTGCTCGAATGGACCCCAGGAAACTTCAATACGTTCGCGAACTCGAGGAAAAGCTTGAGGCATCTGCTACCATGGTTCAGACCCTCCAGACGCGTATTGAGGAGTATGGAGCAGCTCTTAGTGCCCTTCAGCTAGATCAACCATCGGGAGCCCAACTATCTCAGCTCTACATCGAGAACTTGTCTCTCAAGGCGGAGCTCGCGGATACGCGGGAAAGTTTCATCGGGCTTTCGACTAAGTATCAGGCCCTTAAGGAGCGCGACCGTATCAATACCGGTCGTCTGGAAAAGTACGAGAGCCGGCAGCAGCAATTCAAACGTATGTTTGAACAGGCTACCGCCCGTTATGAGTCCATCAAGGCCTCGGCGTCGGAGAAGATCGCTGAGCAAAGGGCTGAGATTGATAGACTAACGGGGGAGCTAACAGCCCTACAAACTACCACTCCCACTGGGCCTGTTGATGAGCGAGAGGTGGTGGCCTTACGTACGGAGGTGGAGGCCCTACGTAACGATAAGGCGAACCTTACCGCCGTGACGAAGAAGCTGATCGCGAAGTTGAATGCAATGAACAAGCCAACGGGAGAATAGGGTTTCACATGATGCATCAAGGCTGTGCCGCCTCGCGATATCGCTGGGTTAGCGAATGAAGCAGAGCGGTATTCTTCGTCGAGGGTGAGCGACGCCCCTTCACGGTAAGAAGTGGCGAGCCAACAGTTGGTGACGTTCCCAACCCAGAACGCTGGAGGAAGTCCCGCCCCGGAACCCCCGTCCTAAGAGATGAGTCTAATGGCGAGTCGGAAGTGTGCCGCGTTGTCTCTCCGCTATATAGTCCTGAATCCGACGACACTGGAGGAGGAAGATAGCTCTGCCGGTAGTTTAGGTTCATCAGCTCCGTCTTTCCACTAGTCACGGCGTGTGAAAAGTTTTTGAGCTTATCGTGTAGGCTAGCGGCAAAGGCGACCTTTTGTAAGGAGATGAAGGAGGGAACAGGAGCCTCGAGGAACCTTTGTAACGAGTGAAGTAGTTCTCTGTACACATCTTCGCACTGGACGGACACACACATCGTCACGTCCTCTAGGCTACGCAGGATATTGACCATGGTGGGGGAAGATGGAATCGATGGCGTCTGGTTCTGTATAGGGCTTTCGACAGAGGTCACGTACCGAGGCCTTACTCGGCCCTTACGAGCCTCAAGATCGAGGTTGAAGCAATCACGCGAGAGTTCGGAGGTGAGACGCTTCGTCGCGTGGCGAAGAGAGGCGCAGACACTTTCCGAGGCCGTTCCGGAAAGCATCGCCGCGTTCGAGGCCATCGTCTTCCACGCCTCCAAGAACTCGGGGGAGACAATCCCCGTAACATGAGTATGAGGGGCCGAGAGCGCAATTTGCGCCAGTCGGCTTGCACTAGAAGAAAGACACCGAGTCTCGTCTAGCATGCATTCTAGCCACTGGCACGTGTCCCGTACGGCCACGGCCTGCTCCACGGCGGGGCTTGAGCTATGAAGACCACCTTCTATGAAGGAGTTATGCATTTTTTAGCGGCCACTAAGAAAAGCTGACTGCAACATTGCTTTAGACTCAAGTGGACTCAGCAAGGAAGGCCAGTACCCTGCGATGAGGGACGGATGTAGAGCCATTCTATTTTTGAGCCGAGTGGGAGTATTAGTCGAGTATTGGAGCCAAGGATGAATGAACGGTACCATAAGGAGTCTTACTGGTGAAGGTCGATGCAAAGCGGCTCGCCTCAGGGACCACGTCATCGGATAGTGGGGGATCAGGAAGAAAAGGGTTAGTGGCTTGAGAGGGTGGGAGTCCTAGAAGGGCAGCAGGGATTGAAAGCTCCGTTCTAGCTTGCTTATACGCTGTTAATTCTAAGAGCTCTCCAGGACCAAGCTCAATATCGACGAGTGTGCGAAGGACGACGGAAGCGAGATCGAAGGAGAGGCCAAGGTCTGTGAAGGTGACCTCGATACGACAATTAGGAGAAGGACTGTTTGAGATACGGCATAGGTGTGGCAAGCAATGATCGTTTGCGAAGATGGTATATTTCCCAAGGTCAGCTACGAACATAGGCATTCCTCGCTCATCATATTGGGTTGATTCCAAGACGTCCTCGATCCCTGTCAGAACGTTCAGACGATCAAGGGGATATGCAGGGGCTAGGATGTCAAGTATCAGACGGCCAGATGGAAGTCTAATTGGGCCGCAGATACATAACCCTTCACGTGACCCAACGAATTGGGAGAGCAGACGCACATGTAATGGGTCGATCTGGCCAGGAACGATTGCTTTGATACTAGTGTAACAGCAGGTGCAAAGCCCAAACAGTTTCAAGTACGGTATGAGTGACGAACAGGAGGTACAGTATATGACGGAACATACCCTGCAGGACGGATATAGATATGAATTTAGAGTCACTCCACATATGTTGCAAGTTAATTTCCACGTGCTATCAGACTTCCTAACCAAAACCTTACTGAAATAATCACCGGATGCCTGGAGAGGCAATTCATATGATTTAACGTCATTAGTACTGGCCTTTAAGGAGAAGAACCGGATGACAGTCCCGGTCCTTCTGTCATCTGAGTATTTATGGAGAGCTCGTATTGTGCTCTTTTCATGACAGAATTTGTGATCAGAACTGTTGAGAGATTTTGCAATGAAGCTATGGCCGCAAACGGTACAGTAAAAGAAACGGTTACTGGACATACCTGGCGAGACGTCTGGAAGTAACTTGGTAGCATGGTCAAAGACATGATTGGCGATAGCACCTAACTCCAGAACCTCCGGACAGAAAGGACAACGCATCGAGGAACCACTGCTGGTCGGCGCCCGCCTCAATGTCATTATATTTCCCCTTTTACTAGCATTACAGACCCTCGCTTGAGTCACAATAAAGTGCCGTCGCAATAAAGAGAAATGATGTTCTTACAGGCGCGCTCAATTATATCATATACCTCAGCGAAGTTCCCGCTATAGTACGGGTCCGGAACATCTCCCGGCCCTTCGGGATCGAAGGAACGAAACATACGAACCTTCCCATTGGGATCCTTTCCCTTGATAGCATCCATAATATCCACGTAATTCTCTTGGTCCATCGCTAAGATGAGGTCGAACTGGTCATAGTCCGTCTTGCGCCAGTGTCGCGATGGCTTAGAGAATGCCTTTCCTCTACGCTTCCGAATGATATCTTGAGACCCGGGATGCGTCGGAGTGTTCTGAGGATGCCCAAACATCCCGCATGAGTCAACTTCGATCTTCTCCCCAAGGCCGGCCTCCTTGACAAGCGATTGCATCACCCCGTGGGCTAATGGAGAACGGCAGATGTTGCCCAGGCAAACGAAGAGGATCCGCATGGAAGATTTCAATTTGGAATCCCAGTCCCGTTGTTTTGCCTCAAGGAGTTCAATGGCCAAGACAAAGAACCACACCAACAAGAACCAGAACCGTAAGGCTCATCGCAACGGGATCAAGAGGCCGCCCCCAGAGGCCTACAAGTCCCTCAAGGGTATGGACCCCAAGTACTTGAGGAACTTGCACAGGGCTCGTGCCAACGATCCTGCTCAATCTCACAAGCCTAATCACAACAAGGAGTGAATGGGGTCGTGATCACCCAGTTCGGTCTGTGAGGAGAGAGGGGCGACGCTAAAAATGCGAGGTGATCAATCAACGGTGGCAGAACGGAATCCCAAGTCAACTGAGTCGTTAGTATATCCGTTTGGGAGGTGTGCGCAGTACCTACGTGGGTCTTGCCGCTCCCGTACTCGCTATCTGAGTCGGCTCGGGACATCGAGTCAAGAAGAGCGCGAGAGAGTAGTGATCGAACAAGAACGGCTTGATCAGGAACAAGAACAACTAGCTACCGTACATGAGGCGGCCGCACTCCAAGTGAGGAGCACGATGTCGAAGAAAAGGTGTCGGACGACATATGCGTCGGATGAGAACCGTCTAAATCAACTCCATAAGAGATATCTTCTGAGAAGGAAAGAGATTGAGGATAGCGAAGACTTGGATCTTAAAGCACGGGCGGATGCGTATGCCACCCTCCTGGAAGGGTTGAGGTTATACATGACGCTTGCTGTCCATCTCAAAAGCTATCATTCCTTTTTCAAAGGATCTACCCTTTTGGATCAAGAGAACTTCAAGTTCGAGGTGAGTACAAGAACGAGATTGATCATCTCCCAGGCGGAAGCCATCAAGCGGGCCATTGATGGAAAAGATCCTGTACCCGACGAGCTAACAAGCTATCCAGAAGAACTGAAGGTCTATTTGAGGGCAATTCGGATTTGTCGAGATATCATCCCGAAACTCAAGTATAAGGATGCTGATGAGAAGCCTATGGACTCGAAGCGGCCGCAGAGCCAGAGGCTCTCTCGTGGCGTTGCCATCACGAGAAAGCCGGCCGCGGATCTAGGAGTTGATGATATCTTCGAGTGAAACAGTCAAAAATGCGTTTTCAGACGCCGTTGACCTACTCGGTCAACCAGCTCAAACGCTGCCTCGAGGCGACGCTCGAGGTCATCTCGCAGAGCGATACTCATAGCCCCGTCCGCCTTGTCCTCACAAGCTCTCAGGACCCCTTCTTCCACTTTTCTTGCGATGTTACCAACAACATCCTCGCCACGATGTGTTCGAAGATCTTCCTCGATACTCTCACCTGCGATGGACTCGGTGAGTACCTACGCAAGCTCGTGACCGACATCCCAGAGTGTAGAAGCATTCGTCTGACACAAAGCGACCCAAATGAGGACGCAGTCTTCCTCATCAGTGATCGCCTTGATACCCAATCCTTCCTTCGGTTCACCCTCCCTTTTCGAAAGGCTTCCATCGAAACCGTCGCCACTCATCTAGCAACTCAACTCGAACAGACTAGAACAGAATTGACAAGCACTCAAGCCACACTTCAAGAGTATAAGGCCCGAGTGGAGAAGGAGTCATACAACTTCACCGAGCGTTTGTCGGCACAGCAGCAGGAACTACAGACGCGTGGTGACGAGTCCCGCTCACTTAAGATTCGTATCGGTGAGCTTGAGAATGAGCTCCAGACGGAAAAGGCTCAGCGTCTGACAATAACCCAATCGCTTACCGACGAGCTGGGGGCGTTGAAGAAAGTCCTCATTGAGAGGACCGAGCTGCAGAAAGCCGCAGAGACTAAAGCGCAAGAGCTTCATTCGACCCTCATGGACCGGGATGCAGAGCTTAAATTACTTCGCTCCGAACATGCCGTGGTTACAGACAACTTGGCTGCTCGAAGCGCTGAGCTCGAGGCCCTTAAGCTAGAGTACAAGGCTATGGAGGGGGCATACCATGAGGCTGATCGTAAGCTCTGCCAGCTCTCAGCCCAATGCACGTCTTTCCGGGATCGGGAGGAAACAAGTGTGAGATACTTCCAGGAAAAGGTCGAAGCTCTCGAGCGAGATAAGCATGAGCTGACAGAGTCGGTCGCGGAGTTACGGGAAGCGGCTGGTGTCCTTTCTGCTGAACTTCAGCAGCTTTCAAGTGACTTGCACACTACAACCTATGAACGAGACCATGCACGCGCGGAGCTAACGGAGGTTGTGGGAGCTTTGAAAGAAGCTCTCGAGCGTGCAGAGGAGCTCGCATCTCAAGTGGCGACGCTTAAAACGGCCGAACAGCTCTTTCAGGAGCAATCACGAGCCGATAAGGAGAAAGCCGACAAAATCGGGCGAGCTCTTGCCGTTGCTAGCAAGAAGTACGAGGATGCTCAGAAGAAATGCGAGGAACTCACAACACGTGTTCGTAACCTTGAAAACCAGCTATCTATTGCCACTGCTATGCATGGAGACGAGCTGTATAATCTTGTGGCGGATGAGAAACCCACGAAACTCACACGTAGACCAGACCCAACGTTCGCGCTAAAGGAATTTACTATCCCCGCTACAATCCTAGATAAGGCCGTAACGAAGGCCGCAGCCAATATGACTCTCTCTCCTTCTCCTTCAAGTATGTCAGATGCATTGACGCCTGAGACGCGCCAGCTCATGCAGCGTCTTGAGAAGAACAAGCTAGGAATTCAGCTTCCAGCCGATACTCCGACTCCGTATAAGGAGGATCGGGGGCGTCCTCCATCGGCTCAACGGCAACTCGCCGCAACCAGTGCATACCTCAGCACTCGCCTCAGTCCCTCTGCCGTGTCGGCTGTTGGGAGATCATCCCAGCCAAGTGTATCCGAAACCCGCAAGTTTGAAGAGGCATTTGAACGGATGGTCATGAAGCAGCTCCATTAGAAGGGATATAAACTGTTCCTGATCTTATGAAACCGCTGAAGGTGGACGTCGATCGCGCACCCATCCAAGGCTAGTCCGGACCAATGGGATTCCAACCTCAGAATGTAACGTCGATGGGGGCGATTCTGGTGAACTATAGATGGGAGAAGAGACTGGGGAGTATGTACGACGAATAAACTTGGGGTCGGGATGAACGATTAGTCGAGTAGATGTAGGAGAACTTGGTCTATATCTAGTTGATGGGATGGGGGAGCCTGGGAGTGTACGACCCGTGACCATCAACAAGGATCCAACTTGTTGTTCGGTCGTAGTCCGGACTATGGTATGAGAGCGTGGACGTCTAGAGCTATACATCCGCTCACTACGCACGAGCTGATGTCGCTCCATCTCAGTACTTGGAGTTATTCGGGCTGCCTGCGTTAAGCTTTCACGCCTATTTGGCATAATGGTTGTAGAATTCAAGGGAGAAACGATTACTTCAGGTTTGATTAAGCGTTGTGGGCTAGAAAGACGAGGAGAATGCAAGCGGGTTGGTGTACGTGGTGTAGGAGACGGTGGGGATGTCAGTCGACGTCGAGTGAGTTGTTTAGGAGAACGAGCATCTAAATCCACCACCTGCGGTACCTCAATCAGCTGCATCCGCTCATGTGGAATAGAACCTCGCGGGGCAGTCAAGTTAATTAAAGAGGGGCATTGAGTACGCCTTAGAATGAGAGATGGTGTTCCAATAAAGCCACCATTAATAGAATAGTCGGAGAGAGTGATCGAGTCACATGTGGCCGACGTCGCCGGGGCCGCCGTCCATTGATATACCCAGTCCTTGTCAGGAAGGGTGTTTGAGCTTAACCCTTGCTTTTTATGAGTGTTGTTCTTGTTAATAGGGCTCAAATCCTGAAGTGTCAGATACGGGTCTATGGCTTTCTCTTGCTTGAGGGACGAGTGCTTAGTGGGGGTTGCCGGTATTTCGAGCTGTATCGGATTGAGGTCTCCCTCTCTCCGTCTATCAAGAGAATGAAGCGGAGAAGGCTGTTGAAAGACACTGGACCTGCGCGTTGACAGGGCACCAAGCGTGAAGTCGTCCAGAGAGATCGGGTGGTGAGAGTCCATTGACCAACTAGGTGTCTGTGAAGTCATTTTACACCACGTGGCTTGATGGGCCGTAAGGAGGGGAGGATGGGCAAGCAGGTGACGAGCAAAGGAGGGGTGGGTACGCACTTCGCATAGGGTTGAGGCCGAAGCCGTGGGACTTTGTGCATATGAATACCAAGAGGCCCGGTACGTGACCCAACATTTCGTCTGACTGGGGGGTTTAAAGAAGGTAAGGTGAGGTGTGGTTCCGTAGGTATAGAGACTCCAGCGGGCCGCCTCCATAGCCCTGACTTCAAGGCCTTACGAACCACGGGAGCATAGAACTCCAATGGGATAGCTCCTCGGCCAGTGACAGGAGGGGGTGGGGAGTCACTAGAGTCGTCTTCGACCGTGGCGGTTGATCGGGTACTGACAACTAAGATGCTTTCGGGGTGTTGATAACTAGCTTTCTCAACGAACGAGGGAGAGGTCGTCCGAATATCGAAATGGCATGGAGTCTCATCTGGGGGAGGCGATAAGGCGTTTAGTAAGGCCCGTGGAGCAGTCGCGAGGTCCGAAAGAGTTAAGGCACAGTCAGGACTCAACTCTGTGTAATCCTCTTCTCCCTCATTCCCCCAGAGGTTAGATGAATCGTCAAGAATGCTCGTATTATCTGTGTTGATCAAGTCATCGACGGCAACTGGATCCTCATCACGTGGGATCACAGACCGCCAGACACCGGTGGAATCATGTGGGGGAGCTACAACGCTTCCGCCATCCACCTCACAAATGGAACTGCTATCAAGGGCGGGATCATTATCAAGGTCATCATCCTGAACGATTAGCGAACTATGAACGATAAAGCTCGGGCGTCGCCCACTGTTGAGCCGCGTCAGCTGCTTTAGAGACATGTGCGTGCAATCATACTCGTACCGAGGGAGCAGGAACTCTTCCGGGTGGAACACGTCCTCGGTGAGGAAGCTAGGATCTAATGCCATTTATTCTTGTGCTGCGAGAAGGGTGAATGACATGGTGTTCATATTGGCTAAGTTCATGGGCGAGAGGTCTGTGATACGGAAGTGACCACTCCGGACTAGCAAGCTGTCGGACAGGATCGCATCCTTCCCCCCAAGAACCTCGACACACTCCTCATACGCCCCCGTCTCCCACCCGTTCGCGCGACACTTCTGAAGGCGCTGCATCGCAATATCCAAGGCCGAGATCCCATCGGCGTTCTTACTGTCGCTGTCATATCTCAAGAGCGTACGAAGAACGTTCGCATGCCCATAAAGAGCCGCGACCATGAGAGCCGTACTGCCCTCCCCCAAAGCATATCTTGGCCCCGTCGTCAACTGATTCTCTCGTGCGGCCAATAAATTAACCACCTTTGTATGCCCACGCTCCGCAGCCTTGATTAAGGCCGTCTCACCACGGAGGGTCTTTAACCCCGCCTCCCGTGCCAGGAGAAGCTCGACACAGGCCTCATAGCCGCGCCAGGCGGCAATGATCAGGGCCGACCAACCTTTCTTGTCCTGCATACGGGCCTCATTCATAAGCAAGGCAACACAAGCCGCATGCCCGTTCTCGGCGGCATACATGAGTGCCGTGCGTTCATTATCCAGAGGATCCCGCTGTCCGGTCTCATCGATATACTTTTTGACGCCTTCGACGTCTCCATTACGCGCCGCTCGCATTAAGTTCGTCATCGCACTCGCCCCTTCCCCTCGTAGGCTTGTACGCCTAGTCCTTCTCCCAGATAATCCGCGACGAGCCATCTCCTCTTGTAAGATACGAAGAAGATCAGCCCAGCCGCAAGCCTTCGCAATCTGGACCATGTCTAGTAGAACGTCATCAGTGACGCTTTGGATACGGCCTTGGAGCTGGGAGAAGTTCTTGGCCCAGATCTCCCGGAGGAGCGGGTCAGTCTCTAGCTTGAGTGCGCAGGCCAGAATCCGTTGGAAAAGTTCCGGATTATCTTTGGCTTGTTGAAGAGCATCGCATGCAATCTTGCGCCAGGAATCACCAAAAGGTGTCATAATGTCTCGTTCTCCTTCTAGGAGCTTTACGGCGTCAATGTTGCCGTGAAGAAGCGCTATCATAAGGGCTGTCATCCCACCCCCGTACTCGTTACCCTCAAGGGTCTGACGACCGCGCTCCTTCGAAAAGAGTAGCTTGATTATGTCACACGAGTTATTTCTAGCAGCCTCCATCATCGCCGTCCACCCATCTGCAGTCGCCCGCCCGGCCTGGTATGTTAAGAGACCAGCCATCTGGGTGTTACCATGAACCGCTGCCTCAAGAAGAGCCGTTCGTGGGCAAGTGGCCTGGATGCACGTCTCGACGACTAGGAGCTTGACACACTCGGTACTGTTTGCCTTTGCCGCAAACCAAAGCGCCGTCTGTCCATTCTGCTCAGTACAGCAAGCCCCGACTTGATGTAAATGTTCACGAACTCCGTCGACATCTCCCGCCTGAGCGGCCTGCATCAGCTCTGTCATCGAGCCGGAACGCTTAGTGAGGTCGACGGTGAGCTGGCGACGCTGGATTTCGTTGAGAAGCGGAACAATTGCATTGGAACTTTTGTTAGCTATTGCCGCTTCGACCATGCTACTAGCGTTGTATTCCGTGAGGAGATTCAGATTTGCCTGGGTTTCGGTGGCGTCGTCGACTTTAATGGCCTCAAGAAGGGCATTCGAGGCCGGTTTGGCGCAAAGTGCACCCATTTTTTTGACTAACATATGAAGGTGTTTATTGGGTTAGTTCATCTTGGCCTTAAACGGAGCCATGACCACGCTTAAAGACGTCTGAGACCCCCCGTAGATAGACTCTGGCATGGAAGCTTATGAGAACAAGCCTATTCAACTAGGGGGCTAGCTAATGCATCTGATCACGAGTAAGATACAGAGTATAATAATGGGCAGCAACATACTGCATGCTGGGACTAGGACGGTGAGAAACCCTAACCCTTTCAACACCCAATGAAATGCTTCGTTGCTTCATATCTTTCAGATCTAATTCTTCTTATCACTTATCTTCAAAAGTGATGGCTTCAAAGCTATATCTCCAATAGAACCTCATAAAGAAGGAGAGGGGACGCATCCCGTATGAATGATACCTCGTGGACTATGGAGCTTTCATGTCCTAACCTATCCTCCTCCTACTGACACACCACTTAATGACCCTAGCCCTTGCAGGCCGCCAGGATGGCCGTACATATGCGCGACGCATTAGCCTCGAACTCATTGTCCTCGGCATTCATCGCCAAAACGGCATCACGAAGCGAAGCTAATTCTTGTTGTGTCCTGGTCAATTCGGCTTCCAGCTCGCGAATCCTTTCGTGCGCGCTTGCTAGTTCCTTACTCTCCTTATCGGCGGATCTAAGAGGGACGGATGGCATATACAAAGCAGTCCCACTCATTGATGACGTGCTACTTGGTATTGTAATGTTTGGAAGCGATGACTCGAGCTGGTCCTCACCCTCCATAGTATAGATGCGACGCACTAGAGCCTTCACGGGGTCTGGTGTGATAGCCGCCGAGGTCGGTCGTTGTTTTCCTTGCCCTGGGTGTAAAGTCTGTTGATGAATGGACGATTCCAATGACTTCCGAAGACTTTGACTACGCTCCACGCCCATCGAGGTCGATGGCTGACGGTAGCCACCTGCCAGAAGAGTAGTAGATAGACGTGAGTATCTATTCTTCAAATGTGAAGGTATTGTTGGGAGTGGACCATCTGGAGGCCTACGTGAGAAGGGTTCTTCGATTTCGTGCCTGGACAGCATGTCGAGAAGGTAGAGGGCATAGAGAAGAGCGTTCCGTCGCCATGCCACATGGTGCTGTGGCTCGCTGAGTTTGTCCACCCAATGCTCGATAATGACTTTGTTCGTGCCACGGTACCGCGCTAGTTGCTCCCGTATCATCTGTAGGACCTCGGGAAGGCGTTGGTCGTCGACACTCATAGGATTTTATAACGCGCTTACTAGTGCCGAGCAAGCGAGGAACTTCCTCACCATCCGCGTGAGCTCCTCCAGTGGCGAGGTGATCCGCAATTGGAAGGTGAAGCCAAGCTCCGCACCGGTTGACGTCGTTAAGACCAAATTTTCCGTTAACGCCCCACCTTCTGTCAAAGGACGAAGTGGGACTTCTATAGACCCAATGCTTCTCGGAGTACCTTGCTCAATTATGATATAAAACTGGATCTGCATGCACTGAGAAAGAAGATAGAGGACAAAAGGTGCTGAGCAAGTAGCGGTCAACCCCGTGGCAGTCAGCTCGAGAGAGCCCTCATCAAGGAGGTAGGCACGGGAGACAATTGGTTGGAAGTGCCAGAACTCGACCACCATGAAGATCTCCGTACAAGAGGGATTAGAAGAAAGCGAACCCCGAATAATTACGTCGTCAATGGATAAGGCCATATCGAGTAAGGCCTCGGACCAAAAGAGAGTCACACGCTCACCAGGCTTCAATAGGGACGAAAGGGTCAATCCCAACTGAGGGTTTGTTAGAGGTCGTTCTGCTATCTCAGGCTTCATCATTGGCTTAGCCGTATCTATGCTTCCACCCTTTTCCTTAGGAGACTCTCTCCTTTGTGTGGGTTGCTGCTCTCTAGGTGTGGCTGTTTCTGACCTTATCGATGGCTGAGTTATCGTTGTGGACCGTGGCGGAATCCCATGCTCTGGTTTCCCATATGTCACCCTGGCCTCTATGGTTTCCATGTCTGGCTCCGGTTCTGGTGCCGGAATTGGGGTTCCGGATATTGAGGGCTCGGGAATCGTTGTCGATGAACGTCGGCTAGCCCGGGCCGATAGCTCTGCATTCTCCAGTTCCAACTGGTGTTTTTCAGAGAGCAGACTCGTATATTTCTTAGTGCTCTCGGTTTTAAGTTCGTCGTACAACGCCCTTTCCTCCTCAAGAAGCTTCTCCGACTCTCGAATCCTTTCTTGATATCCTTCTGCTTGCTGTTGAAGGCGAGAAAGCTCCCCTCGCATGTTTGACAGTTCCTCCTTGAAGGCCAATTGTTCGTCACGTAGGCGAACCTCAGCTTCCCGCTTCGCCTCCTCTGTGTGTCTCGCAAGTTCGTCTGAATGGCGCTTCCGAAGCCTTTCAAGCTCCTCCGCATGGTCGGTACGTGCCTGCTGAAGGCGTTTCTTGTGCTCCTCCGTATCTCTTTGATTTCTTTCTTCGGCGGCCTTTAGAGCCTCCTTTAGATATTCGGCCTCACTAGTCTTTCGGGCAAGCTCTGCCTGGAACTCAGGAGGTGGTGGGGCAGGTAATTCAAGCACCTTTTTCAGGTTTGCCCGCAATTCTGAGCATTCCGTCTCAAGAGCCGCACGTGCCTTCTGTAACATCTCCCCCTCCTTGATCAGGGCCTCGTTTTCAGTGCGGAGGGCATTGATCTTCTGAGTGAACTCATCTTTCAACGCATTCAGCCTATTGGCGAGCTCAACCCCATCACTAACGAGGGTAGCGTTCTTTTCCAGTAGCTCTGCTCGTTCCTGCTCCAGGGCCTCCACCCGTTGATGTTCTGTCTCTACTTGTGCTCGAATGGTCACTAGTTCGACGAGGTCTCGCTTCTGCACGGTGTTCTGCTCTTTCAAACGCTCCTGCCGCCCACGCATCTGCTTTAGCCGCTCCTCGAGGTTCTCATAACTAGTCTGAAGGGCGGTAACGTGGCCAATGGTGGACTGCAGCTCTTGGCCAATCTCCTCCAGGAGTTCTCTATCTGTCTGGCGGTCTGGATGGAGTGCGTCTATGGAGCCGTCGGAGACGGCCGAGGGGTAGTCTGCCCACCGCTGACAGAGCCGTTCCCGAGCTTCTATGAGGTCAGCATTCTCTCGGGCGAGGCGTTGTTTTAGTGTCAAGATCACACGCTTCAGCGTGACGATCTGTTCCACTGGGTCTTCGGGAAGGATGCTCTCCAGCTGGGCTAGTTGTTGGAGCTCTTTCGCATCAAACTCAGGTGTTAAGTCCATGCCCCAAAAAATGGACACGTCTGGTGACTCCCTTCATGATTATGAGGAGGTAATACGCAGGATTCTCAGCCGTGCAGACTTCGAGGAGCTAAAAGGGACGGATCTGGACGCGACCGGGACAAGCCTTCGAGCCAGTGCCTTGGAGATGCCTAAGGCTGATCTGACTGAATCCCATCCCGAGAACTCCCCCGTGGTCAACATTCTGGCCGGGGCACGTCTAGAAATCGAACGGAATCGACAACAGATTCGCGCCTTGAAGACGGAACTTCGTGAGAAGGCAGGACTTATCGGTTCATTGGAGAGCGAACTTGAGGCAACACAAAGCATGGCGGAGTCATATCGCTTGCAAAGTGAGACATCAAGCGTACTGCCCCCGGAGCATACGTCAGCGCCGGTGCAAACGTCTCCAGTCAATCGGACTACGTCTATGGCTGCGATAACACAGACCTCACCTTTCCTGGACGTGACCTTTGGCTCTATGGCATCTGAGCGTGATGAGGTTGCAGCCTTGCGGGAGGAGTTAAGCGTTCTTCATGACAAGTATGCCACCCTCGTTGCAGAGAATGCTGCTACACGGCAAAGCGTCTCCTCTCGTCAGAGCGAGGCCGATTTCTCCTCATTCCGGTCAACATTAGAACAACAACAGCTTGTAATGGCACATGAGGGCGCCGTAGCACGTCTTGAGGCGACGAAGGTTGAGCTAGACTTGGCCCGTCGGCATATAGATGAGCTGAAAGCTCAAGTCTCGGTTCTTCAGGGCGCGAAAGAGAGTGCCGAAGCTCGTATCAGTCAACTAGAAGACGAAAACAGTCTCCTACAACATGACTATTCCAGTCTTGAAGAGAGATGCGCCCTTGTTTGCGAAGAGTCTCGTCGCATTGAGGAGAAGGCCCGAGTCTCAGGCGTCGAACTCGACACTATTCGTCGCAAGCATGAAGCTGCTCTTGAGGAGGTACGGCTGGGACGAGATGCGGCTGAGGAGGAAAGTAAGCGGTTAGTGGATCGCCTCCGGAGTCGTGAGGCTGACGCAGAAGAATTGGCCAATCAATTGAAAGCGGCTCGAGAAGATGCTCGATCACTTCTTGCTACGACTGATGTCATTAAGCGCGAGAATAATGAGCTTCGTGCGGAGCTCGAGCAGAAGTCAACTTCCTTTGCCGAGCAGATTAACGAAATCTTGGCCGCGAACGGACGAAAGCACGACCTAGCGATTACCGAGCTCCGTGCTGAGCTTCTTTCCGCACAGAAGCAACGGGACGCTCTAGCAAAGGAGGTTGCTGTTCTCAGCGAGCAAGCCCCCAGAGCGACTAGACCGGAGAACTCGGATGAGGACTTGTGCGCACAGAACGCGGCTCTTAAGCAGAAGGTGTCTGAACAAGCCGCAGACCTGGAACGAGCCCGTGCACGCACGCAAACTCTTGCCGCAGACCTTGATTTTGCCAAGGAACAGCTCGACAAGTTGGTGGCTAAGTATGAGCGGCAGACGAAAGCTAAAGCGGAGCTTCAGGGTGCCCTACGAGAGCTGGATGGAAAGGCTCGTACGGATCGCGAGGCTTTAGAGGCCAAACACCGTCAGGAACTGGCTCGAGCCGAAGGTGAACTTCAGAACCTCCAATTGGAGTTCAAGAGGCTGAAGAACACGGCAAAGAACGCGACGGATGTCCAGGAAGCATATACGGCCGAACTGACCCAGTTACGAGAAGCATTAGCGGGGTGCAGAGCTAAGTATGAAGCTAGTAGGGCGGAACACGTTGAAGTAGTCCAATCTCTCACCAAGGAGAATGCCGAGCTTCGCGAGAAGATACACGGGCTTACCGACGAGTGCGCAGAACTCACCACCAAATATAACAAGGCCATCGCTCGCCCACATGAATTGGAACTTGAGCTCGAGCGCCTTCGACACGAATGTACCATTCTCAAAGCAGATCTGGAAGCACATACAATCACTGCCAGAAGTTCGCAAGGTCGTTCCCAAGGAGGCCTCAATGGCGGGCAGCGATCTAATGAGACCTCATACCGTGAAACAGCAGAGCGCCTAGGGATTGAAAACAGTGCTCTACGTCTAGAGCTGGCACAACTCCAAGGGACCGCGCTAGATGTCACGGAGCGTACATCACAGAAACTCACAACTCTAGTGCAAGAGAATCGCTTGTTAAAGAGCCAACTTCAGACCAAGACGAAGGATCTAGGACGGACAATGACCTTGATTCAGGAGGGTAATGAGGCCATCGCCCAGCTCTCCCGAGACAAAGCTGCTCTTGAGGCTGAGATCCGAGAGAAAGATTCACTTCTACAGACGACAAGAGCCCGATCACTCTCGCGGGAAGCAGCACACACCGCCCAGTTACTCCAGCTCGAGCTAGAAAGGCAAGGCGATACAGGTGGCCTTGCGCTCTCAGACGTATTGGAGCGGACAGGCCGTCTTCTTCGGAAAACGACCACATTTGGGAGTGTTTCTACTCACACACTAGGCCAGCCCAGCCGAGACGATATCGACGACGACATTGTCCGGCTGGCCCTACTGCGCGAAGAACTCCAGGACTCTGTCAGTAGGCATTCAGCAGCCCTCAAAAAATGACAGATTCTCTGGTGTCTGCGCTCTATACGGCGAAGGGGGGTTCTCAGGAGGCCATGGCGCAGGCCCATGCGGAGCTCCAAGCCCTCAAAGAGGATCCTTCCTTCGGTGCAAACGCACTTCTCCTCGCCTGTTCCCCCGAGCCCGATCTCTCCTTTCTGGCCGCTATCCACTTCCGGCAGTGGATTGAGGCACTCGCGGATGGTTTTACCGAGCAGGAACGGGTGCGGCATGTTCAGCTAGGCTTCCAAGCACTCAGTCAAGTCCCGACGTTACGGAGCCATCGCTTGTTATCTGAGGCGTTAGCTGGTCTTATTGTCAGAATACCTACGGGATCGGTCATTCAAGCTGTTTCGGAACTCACCGAGGCATGCCGATTGGCAGCGCCTTCACTTGCTTCCGATTCTCCTTTCTATCTGACGCCACTTTCGACCACGAATCTGGTTCCTGAAGAGCACATGCGTCGCATTGCATACTTCGCAATCCTTTCTATTGTGACAGGGCGTTATCGTAATGCTGCAAATAACCGTGGGCTCCTTGACAAATATATCTCTCAATACGCCACGGATATAGCCCAGGAGATCGCTTATTCTGGAGCCTGTGCCTCTGGCAGTGCGGCGGACGTATGTCTTCAATATGCTGTGCAGACCGTCTCCTTTGGGCTGGTCCCACTTGTCTTACCATCCTTCTCGGCAGGGATTGCCACACTTTTCGATGCAGTCACGCGGCGCTTTCGGGGATTACTGGCTGACAGTACCGCCTTCGGCTCGTCGCTATACACCATCGCTTTGTTCGTAGTTCTGCACATCAATCTCGTTACGGTATCCTATAGGATCCTGATGCGCACCGCGAGCATTCGTGCACCAGAGATGCGACACTTCATCGAGACCTTTAAGGCAGGAGACTTCGGGGCGGTTGCGTTTCAGAGCATCTTGACCTGCATTTCAGTGGCAACTGGGCTACTTGGACAACCGTTACCCCCAGCATATGGGAACGTTACGTGTCGAACAGTCCTTACGGCCTGCTATAGCTACGTTATCATTCTTATTAGGTCAATGAATGGTGATGCCTCTCTCTTCTCTACCGTTGCGGCCGGAGTCTCTGGGGTTGCTTCCCAGCTCCTAAGTGCAAACGAATACCTCCTAGCACTCTATCTCAAACCATATCTTGACGATCCTTCAGTTCTTGGTCCCGGTTTAGGGCTTCTATTCTTAGAAGATGCGGACATCCCAGCAAAGTTCGCGGTTGGGGCCGTCGAAGATCTTGCATACGTCGACATCGGTTCCTATGAATCCTTACGTGGTAGAGGTGGGGGCGAGGAGCAATCGAACCTGGATGTCATTGGACAGCTTGTTCTTGAGGATGAGATAGTACGAGTTACAGAGGGATTACTCAAGTATGCTCCTGCTGGTACGGCCTTGAACTTTGTCAATCGTCTTGAGCAAATGATCGTGGACCTCACCAAGGTGGCGATGCCAATGCCTCTTTCCTTACAAGAGCCCCCCTGCCTAAGTCCTACCATACAAATCAATAAAGACGGAGCGATCGAGTTCTACCTCGCTCTTACGAACGCTTGTTGCGCCCTCAGTTCTCTCTCGAAAACAATAGAGACCACAGAACGTCCGGACTATGAGCGGAGAGTCTCGACGCTCATCACTAACCTGCTCCACATCTGCCCCACACTTTGCCCCTTTCTCTCCTCACGCGCCCTTTGGTTCGTCAATGAGGTGGTGGTCTTATCCTTATTGCAATATGACTCCCCCATCATGCTTCACCTCCCCGCAACGGTCCTCCCCTTACTTAGAGCCGCACGCACTACCACTGAAGCCTATCTCGCGACCGTCCTTTGCAAGAACACAATGACGAAACTAAGCTTTCTGGTCGCATATCGTGAGGAGGGCTTACGAGATACATCATCTCCGCTCGCCCATGCACTTAATGACAAGGGTATTGTCGTGACCCTAGCACAGCTCCTAAGCAAGACCCCCGTCGAGGCTACGTTCCATTCGGATCTTTTCGAGCTTATGTCAACAACGGTCGAGATTTGTAGTACTATTGATCCCGAAAGCACTGCCATCTGCTTCGAACACCTCCTGCGGAACGCTCTACAGGACTGGCTAGCTCTGGGGCGTACATACACAGTTCTCACTCAGTATGCGGAGAGCCGCGAAATGGCCCATCCGCTCATTTTCACGACCTCATCGGTCCTCTCCACTGCCGCCACTGTCCTCTCGTATGGAACATTGGTCGTAACCCCCGCGATCTATGAGTGTATCTCTGCGCTTGCTCTCGAGACCTTTTTCTTCCTACGCTCGGAGATGGAGCTTAGTTACTCAAACCTTCTGGCAATGGCTTCCTCAGCCGTCGCCGGTCTCTATGCAGCTCGCTCGATGATCACCTTCATCCAGGAGCCGTTCGTGAGCGCGGCGGTAACAACGGCAAAGGCGTTGCTTGCTATCTCATTCGATGTTATGGCTATCTACTCGGACAACTATGATCTTATCCCAGACCTCTTACCTCACCATGCGAGCATCTGCAACTTTCTGGGGATGGCAGGGGAGACGGACCTGGGGGCTATTCTCTCGGCACAGATGCTGAATGCCTGGGAAAACGTCGATTTGCTCCTCAGTATGCGTCTGATGGCCGGGGTCTTCGTCGAAGGACTGCACATGCGTCTTGAATTATCTCGTGATAACCCCACCTTGGCCTTGAATTGTACCGAGGCCTTTGGACGAGCATGCCTCGAAACCGTTGATGCCTGTCTGGGGGCATTACTCAATCAGCCGGCTAGGCTTTCATGTGGTCATTCCACTCTTCAGCAGAATACTCATGCGCTTGCATATTTGCTATATGCCTGTGCAGCACTCCACTGCACGGTCACGGGAGATGGACGCTTTTTCCAGCAGTACGCCTCCGAAAAGGTCGCGTTCCTACTTCAACTCCTTCCACGGTTTGCGTTCCCATTGGTACATGATGCCGATATTGGGGTCAGTAGCACGTGCATCGTCCTCTGCCTCGCCAAGGCATTAAATCACGACCCATGCCTTCAGACACCTCTCTTCCAGCCATTAGTGTACGTTGTTCAGAAGATGATGGAAACTTCCGGCGAAGACGAGATGCTTGAGGCCGCAGGAGATGTGGTTGAGTTACAGAGCATCTGCGACATCCTTCTCAGGCTGCAGATGGTCAATGGGGACGTCACCATGGGGAGGGTACGCTCCTTGAACATGCTCCACATCGATGAGTCCGATGGCTGCACCGACGCCTTCATCTTCCAGGAGGCATTGACACAAGTCACCCTCCTTTCCGTGGAAGGCGGGGTTAAACTTTCAAGGCTACGTCAGGTACTTCAGGGGGGAGGAAAGTGAAATTGAGAAAAGGAAATGGCGACAGATCTTATCCGGGCCGCTAAGGCTGGAAACGTTGAGGAGGTCCGAGCTCATCTTGATCAGGCGAAGAAGTGGGACGAGAATGGAATGACGGCTTTGATGTACGCGGTTAGGTCGTCTCAGGAGATGGTTTCCCTCTTAGTTGAGCAAGAGAGTAAGATGCGGGATAACAATGGGTGGACGGCCTTGATGCACGCTGTCTGGCATGAGAAGATAGAGACGGTCAAACTACTCCTATGCGAAACTCAGATGGCCACCGAGCAGAACCATGACATTAGAGGGCTCATTTTCCCAGCGAGAGTGACGGCCTTGATGCTGGCTGCGTGCCTTGGAGATGTGGAGGCCATTAAGGTTCTCCTTCCATATGAGCATGGGTGCTTTGATGAAAATGGGCATGATGCCTTATATTACGCCAGCCAGAATGCATATAGCCGAACAGATGGCCGGTTGCGACCACGCGGCCACCCTGAGGCGATATGTCTTCTCGAAAGGAGACCGATCTGTAGGTTCGATCCGCTTCCGAGGAAGTTGACCCCACTTATAGAAGCAATCATTCAAGATGATGTAGCTCGAGTGGGTTCGTGTTTGAGGGTTGAAGTTCCGTCTGATGAGGTCGATCTTGGGTTGAAGTTGGCTGCGGAACGTGGGTATGTGGAGATTGCGATACTCCTCATACCCAGGGCCTCACAGAGAGGAATCCATCACGCATCTGAACGGGCGAGCCTTTGTGGTAACGAAGAGCTTGGAGCTCGTTTGAGAGAAAGACCTGAAGATTCGACAGGGTCATCGGGAGTAGCGCCAGTAATACCAGTGGCACTATCGAGACCGCCATCGGCACCGCCATCGCCGCCATCATCGCCGTCGCAGCCCATGCCTATGGAGGAGAGGCCAGTGAGAAGGGAGGATTCTAGTCCTTCTCCGGTGCCGCCTAACCAGTTGCAGGAACCAGTTTCAACGCGTATATCCTTTGAGGAATTCCCGGACTTATCCTTCCCGGATTATACCAACTTGACGCTACAGGAGAGGAACCGGTTGCGCATGTACGTCATCCGTTATCTTAGTGCGCTGACCAATGAGAGGCCTTTGTCAGAATAAACATAGATCTTATAAGAATGATCAACATTGAGGCCATTGTCGTTATCACTCTATTCACGGCCTTCGTCCTGTGGGGCCTCATGAAGACTCGACGGATTGGGGAGGGAAGGCCGCCTACCCTCCTTTTACTGAGGGGGAGTCCACATGCTGGCAAGACGCAGGTCTTCTATTCGCTTACATCTCAGGCCCCGGCCGCTACCGTACGTACGGTCGAAGGGTCGGTCTATACTGGAGCACTTGGTACAATCCCAGGACTCACCTTCAAGGTGTACGATATGCCATCCGATATACGTGCACGTCCCAGTCTACCGGATAAGTATGGAGGCGTCCTAGTGGTCTTCTTACAAAGGGGGACTGACTGCTCCTCCCTGGTTGACGCTTACCTGTCAGAAATGAAAAATCGTAAGCTCTCATTATTCCTTATCATCCCAATAGATATCACAGTCAAGGAACTGAAGGCATCCTTATACAAGGAGCTTACTGCACAAACGGGAACCACCATCACAGACGAAAAGACGCAAGCTACGCTCTCCATCACCGATACAACTGACTTTGACCCTATTAGGATCAAAGATCTCATCCTTACTCATATCCTCACCAAACTGACGTGACTCCCCCTTTACTGTAAAAGCTTGAGCGCATTTGCCGCAAAGTTCTTGACATCGATGTCCGAGTCACTCTTTAGATTCAAAAGGCATGGCTTCATCTGAGTGTCACGATACTGAGCCGGAACGTACCCCGCACACTTCCCGATCGTCTCGGCAGCCATGAAACGGACGTTGGGCACCGCATCGTTCGTCATGCGGACCATGATTGGGAGTAAGTGCTGGCAGATCAACTCGGGAGTACATACCCCCGACAACTCCTGGATGAAGAAGAGTGCATTGATGCGGTGAAGATAGTTCGGGTTGGTCTTAAGTTGGTTGATCTTCGGGAGAATCACGCGAACAACCCAATCCTGGCCAAAGGCACCCGCGAGCTGGACTAGGTTGCGGACCGCCGCCCTGCGGATGTAGTTGACGGAGTCAGAGAGCCAGTTCATACAAAGGGCGCTCAAGTGCTCGTCGAAGAAGGCGGTTCCCAAGTTCCGAGCGATCCCGGGCATGGCTTGGACGACAGACTTGCGAATGCGCCAATCGTTATCGTCTGCAAGAAGCGTGATCGCGGGCATAATGTGAGAGCTGAACGGCTGAACGGTCGTCACTTCAATGATTATCGGGAGGTTCAGAAGGGTCGTAACACGCACCTCAGGGTCACGGTCTTCAAGTAGTTTGACGACGATCGGCTTCAAGTGGTTGATCGAGTCGTCCTTCCCAAGGAATTGGGCAAGCCCGACCACGTTCCGCGCGAGGGCCGCGCGGACGAAAACGACAATGTCATTGACGGCGCGGTCTGCAAGGACGGGGATCATGAACTGGGAGATATTATTCGCGTCGATGCGGCTTGCAACGCGGACACAACGCTGGACCGCGATGCACCGGACCTCGGGCTCCTCGTCACTAAGAAGCTTAGCAAAGAGCTTCACGACCGCCAGCTCGTCATAGGCAGACCCGGCAGACGCCGCCGGCTTGGCCTGGGCGATCTTCTGTGCTTGCTCCTTCAGTACCTCGGTTTGGTCGGGCTTCCCATCAATCAGAGGATCTATCGACTCGGTACAGTCCTGCTCGCCCAGAATCACCGGCTTTGCGAGCTGGCGTTCGAAGACGCTGGTATACCCGATGTAGCCCTCGAGGACGTTGACTAGGACGTCCGCGCAGGAATGGCGGACGCGCCACGACTCGTCGGCATAGATCCCATTGATGAACCTCTTGTAGGTCTCATCCTTCAGCGCCTGGAGGGCATTCATGGAGATGTCGGCCTCATTGTGGTTCATTATAAGCTTGTTGATTGCGACCAGGATGTACGGGGTGGAGATGATGGTGACGGCTCGGACAGAGTCCTGAGAGTCCTCTCCGAGCGGGGTGTAGACCAGCTTACAGAGCGACACGACCTCGGACCCTGAGAGCTCCTCGACAATACGGGTGAGACAATCGGCAACCGTACGGCGAACCATCGGAAGGGGGTCCTGGACGAGATGCTGAATCGCCTCCAAGAGCTCGGCCCTTTGGGCCGCGATCGTGCAGCGCCGGAAGACGAGGTGGGCCATCCCCACCCCGGAGGTGCGGTGGTTATACCACTCGCCCTTGATTAATAGGAGGACCATCGGTACGAAGGACGCAGCAAACTCCTTGTCGCTGAGGCGCGCCCCGATGCGGAGGGCCGACGCGACGGCCTCGTCACGGACAAGCTTTGAGTCTGCACAAGCCAATAGGCGTAAAGGGTGAAGGAGGATGGGGGCGTAATTGGGTCCTCCAACGAGGTCGACGAACTTCCCTAGCTTCTGGACCATCTCGATGAGGATCTCGTCGTCATCATCGACGCATTCGCAAAGGAAGGGAACAAACTCATCCCTGGTCCTCTTCGGGCCGAGTGCGATGGCGATCTGGTCGATTCGCTTGACGGCGTTCAGACGGGAGTTGGCATCCTCATTCTTCAGATCATCGATGAGGACCGCGATAGGGAAGAGACTGTCCCTCAACGCCATGCAATTTTGAATTTCGTTCACTTTCCAGTTGTGGTTGCTGCCTCCTCCGTGACTCCTCGGACCGCGAGGCCGATGGCGGCTTGATCGGCGCGTAGACGCTCGATCAGCATCCGTCGGTCGACCTCGGGAAGGAGGAAGCTAGCCATCAGGTCACGGATACAGTTCTCCGGATTCTTCATATAGTTCTGACTATTTTGGTAATCGAGTTCAACTAGCGCCTCGACCTGGCGGACGGCCAGTTCCTTCGCCCTCGTTGCCGCGTCAGCGTCAACCGTGCGTTTCGTGATGCGTGTAAGAAGTCCATCTGCCATATCTCTATGAGCCTCCATGATCTGTTGCCGGCGGAAGTTAACCTTTGCACGGTCGAATGCCTCTTGTTCTCTCTGAAGAGATTCCGCATACTCGCGCCGGTTCCGCTCCCGTAAAGCCATCTCCAAGACCGCCTGAGCTCGACTTGTTTGTTCTCGACGAAGACGATCCTTAGCGAGGGCGTCAAGAGTCGTCCCCATGATCCCTGTGACGGCAGATGATACTGCACTCGTCGCCAGTGCCGACTTCAAAGTCGCGATCCGATCCTGTGACGTGTTCGAAAGCAAAGCACCCTCGTTCCGGGCGAGAACAAGCTCGTGTGCCAGGCGCAGTTCTCGGACGAGGCCAAGACGGCGTTCCTTACCATGATATAGGCGTACTTGTGCCGCCGCCCCACGGATGAGGTTCTGGATGAAAAGAGCGGCATCTGCAAGCCTAAGCTTATCAATATTGGGAGGGTCTTGGTAATGTAGGGCGATGGGGGCCTTCTTCCCCGTTCCTTCTTGTCCTGCAGGAGCAGAAATCGTGTTAAGTAATCCAAACTCATTACTCGAGGCACCTTCCTTCTGAACGGCGCTTCCTCCCATGGTATCAGTGGTGGTCTCCCCACCAGCTTCCCGGTCTGCCCCTGAGGAGTCAACGCCACGCTTTGCGTACCTTCTTGCCGTTTGGTTTAAGTAGGAAGTAAATTCTTCTCGAGTCATCCCAGGAGGTGGAAGAAGCGCTGGAATCGTCCCATCTGGGTGAACCGGCTTGGGTTTCATCTTGGTGCCAGTTAGAGTCATATTTCCTGTGTAAGTCCCACTAAGAGGGCCTGAAAGGGCTACTGGTCGCGCTTGAGTTGGATATAAGCGCGTGGTTTGAGCGGCTCGTGAATGGTTAAGTGGAGCGCCAAGGGTTAGACGCTTCTCGTTGGGGAGAAACTGTAGAATTTCGTCAAAGTCGTCCTGTGTCCGGAGTTCTGTTCCTGCTAGCCGGATGACGCCTGTGTACCGGTAGGGCGCATCGCCAGGCCGCAAGAACGGGGCGTTAAGACTATTTGCTTGATGGATGGTATCATGAACACTTTTGCAGGTCGAGAAGGACTCTGGGAGGGCAAGGCGAGGCCCCTTTTTAAGAGACATCACCACCCGATCTGTGTAGTTACTTCGCTCTATCCTATCGCGCATATATCGCAGCTTCGCGTCACGGCTCGCAGCAAGCTTCTTCAGCGTCGATACGCGTTGCGTGTCAAGCTTGCTGAAGTCTACTAGGGTCTTCTGCTCATGTGCGGCCCGCATCCGCTCCAGCTTCTGCAAGCGGATCTCCGTCCGCGCCTCCTCGCGCTCAAGAAGCTTCTGGATCAGGATATCGAGACGAAGCTCCTGGGCCTTCTTCAGCTCGGCCTCCTTTCGCTTCCAGGTCGCCATGTCGCGCTCGACAAGCATGGAGACGCGCCGCTGCTCCTGAAGCAAATCCTCCGTCGTGTAGACGGATTGTGTCGGGTCGAGTGGGGGTGGAATAGCCGCATCAAAGGCCTCCATGCGCCTGATGCGCTCAATGACGCGCATCGTCTCCTCATGCGCGGGAAGCAGTCCGTTGGCCACGGTCAGCTCGAGAAGAGAGCGTACCTCCTGGTTCGATGTCCCACAGGCGGTCTCGTCAAGCGGGGCGGTCCAGGGGTCGGTCTGGATCTCTATTTCCCGAAAATCTGTCTGTATCGCCACGGAGATCCCGATCGTATCCGTATTCCGTGAGGTGCGATGGACACCAGGTGGGGCATGCGGGATTTCGGCGTTGGAAAACGCGAGGGCGCTCGTTGCCACGGAGTCGACGTGAGGAACCATCGGGCGCCGGTAGTACGTGTTCGCGGTTGTCGTCTGAACGGTTGTCTGGGGGTATTCTTGTTGGAATGACCACATCTTTTTTAGCGACCACCATAGAAGAACCATGAGTGTCAAGGCCATGGGGTAAACATCTGTACTCGCCAAGTGAACTAAAATGCGTCAAAGTAGAAGGGTAGCGAAAAATGGGGATCGTCGAGCAGATCGCCGAGGTCAAGGCCGAAATGGCTCGGACACAGAAGAACAAGGCAACGGAGCATCACCTCGGCCGATTGAAGGCGAAGCTCGCGCGACTCGAGTCCCAGCTCATCGCCGAGGCGGCGAAGGGGAGCGGTGGGAAAGGGGTTGGCTTTGATGTGTGCAAGCAAGGGTCCTCACGGATCGCGCTTATAGGCTTCCCCTCCGTCGGGAAGAGCAGCTTTCTAAGTAGGTACACGACGTCTGAGTCCGCCTCCGCTGCGTATGAGTTCACAACCTTAACGTGCGTCCCCGGAATCATGGAGTTACATGGGGCAGCCATTCAAGTCCTAGACTTGCCAGGGATCATTGAGGGGGCTGCCACCGGACTTGGGAAGGGGAGGCAAGTCATCGCAACAGCACGGACCGCAGATCTCGTCCTCATGATGCTTGATGCATGTCGTGCTGAGCGTGAACGTGTCCTTCTCACGAGGGAGTTGGAGACTATGGGGATCAGACTCAATAAGGAGCGACCTGATATTGAAATTATTAAGTGCGAGCAAGGAGGTATCAAATTTTCCTCAACTCTACCTTTGACACACTTGGACGCGGCAACAATCAAGGCGACGCTAGTGGAATACAAGATTCACAACTGCAACGTCCTCTTCCGTTGCGATGCGACGATCGACGATTTCATTGACTCGATCGAGGGAAACCGGGTCTATATGCCGTGCATCTTCGTCATCAACAAGATTGACATGATCAGCATCCCGGCCGCTGAGCATTATGCTCTTCTCCCTTATACGGCGATCATCTCCGTTGAACAAGATCTGAACGTCGAGTATCTGAAAGCCCTTATTTGGAAGCACCTCCGCCTCGTCCGGGTCTATACCCGGAAGCGTGGTGAGCCTGCAGACCTTGATCCTCAAGATGCGATTTTCATGAAAGATGGAGATACTGTGTACGCTCTTTGTGGGCATATCCATAAAGAGCTTCAGGAGAAGTTCTCATACGCACTTGTTTGGGGCCGAAGCGTACAACATTGTCCTCAACGCGTTGGACGCGATCATCGTCTAGCAGATGAGGACGTTGTCCAGATCATAACTCGCCGCTAGGGCCCCGCGGGCTCTGCATCCCGCGGGTGTGGGTCTGTAGCTCAGTGGTAGAGCGCTCGGCTGCAGTCCGAGTGGTCGCGAGTTCGACTCTCGTCGGGCCCTCTTATTCGTCGCTTTCGTCGAAGAGAGAGTCATTCAGCAGTTCGCGAACGGATTTGGACATTAGATCCAGCGAGTTATCGTGGTTGTCATCCAGGTTGACGGCGGGGGCGTCCGATATTGTTTTATCGCTCCCATCCTCTTCAGTGGTTACAAGGGGTTGGGCTAGAATCGGAATTGAGATGGGTGTCGTTTCTTTGGTCTCTGGTGCTGGTAGAAGCATTGACCCGGACTTGTTAAGGACGCTACACGCTTGTGACGTTGTGCTTTGCATGGCTGCAAGCATATCTGTGAAGTCTCTACCAAGGATTGGAGAGGATCCTTCGTTACCAAGTCCAACCCCGGTATGCGGTGATGCTTGCACACCTGGAGAGATCGGTAGGCTTTTGGGTGATGGAGATGCCTCCGATTGAGATGGTAGAGTTTCCCTACCAGGTTGGTTAGTCATATCCAAGGCATCGCTATATAACAAGGAGCTTTGTGAATGGAATTCCTGAGCCGGAGAAACGTCAGGAGGAGAGGATGAACCACTAATGCTCTGTGGTGGCATGTCAAACTTATCCGGGCTATCGTTTCTTGGCTCCGGTGGGGCTGAATGTTTGATCGAGGCCATAGGGGAAAGAGAAATCTCCTGGAGGTCAGGGTTTGCGGTGTGATCTTGTTCTATACTACACATGGTATCGAAGCTCTCCCCATACTCAAGTGTGCAGTTCTTCTCCTCAACTATACCCTTGTTTGGAGCTGGTGACGCCTCAATGGGCTTCGCCTCTTGTCCTTGCCTCTGCTCTTGCTCCCACTCCTGCATAGGAGAAATGGAAGTGAAAGTTGTGGTAGTAGCCTTCATAACGGAGGTCGTAACAACGTCTTCAGGGATGACGTCTGTCGATTGTTTTGCTGATGAATAATTGGGTTGAGTGCATTCCGGACCTGAAAAGGAGGTTCTAGAGCTGAATGGTGGTGGGCCGACGGAAATGTCAGTGATCTTCTGCAAGACCTTGTGATGGAACTCGCTATGCTCGCTTGTGCTCGTGTAAAGGTCCCCAATCCTGGCAAAGGCATCATACTCCGGTCTAGAAGCGCCAGCCAAGTTCTTTTGTATGGGAATCGTCCCGGCTGGTGTCAGGTCGAGGCCGGTACTATCTGGACGTTGTGGTTGAATGAGATGTGCGATAAAATCACTTAGTTCCGAGCCATATGCATCGGAGTTCTGTGGTAACGAAGCATTCCTATGGGAACTGATACTTGTGTCGGGCTTGGCCTGAATCTGAAGCTCATCCTGTGAGACATGCTTTGGAGGTAGTTGAAGAGCCCCATGTGTGCTCAAGCCGGACGTATCGAAGTTCGCCCCAACCGAGTCATAGATCGTATCCTCGACATATGAGTAATGCTGCTCGACTAGTGGGCGGCTGGAGGGGTGCCGTTGTATCCCGGGCTCCTTCTCGGATGAAGAACGGGTGACAATGGGTAAGTTCGTATTTGGATTATGATCCTGCCTTGTACTACGAGTCACCTCCTGACCCTTGGATGGACCTTGGTATGGAGAGTCGGTGTACGCCTTCATACACATGTTGGTCGAGACGATCGATAACTCGACTCCTGGATGAGCATCAGACTCTCCTCGCAACTCTGGGCTCACCCTCTCCTGGATCAGCGTTATCAAGGCGTTCTCAAGTTCATGAAATAATGCTTGACTTATTATGCCAGAAGCAGACTCAGGCTTGATATGGTGCATGGAAGACTTTTGAGCCAGTTCTAGTAGCTGAATTTCCGTCCCAACCACCCCAGGAGACTCTAGAGTTGTACGTGGGATGTATAAAGGCTCAAAACTTAACCTCTGTTGTCCTACCAATTGACGCTCATATGAATCTTCAGACCAAACCGCCGCCGGTAGGACGTGGAACCTAGGCCTGGCGGTTAACCCTTGTGCCGGGACGTTGATGGTCAAAGGAGGTGGCTGATAACACTCGGTTTGAAGACGTAATTGTCCAGTCGCAATTTCCCGTGGGCCACCTCGCATGAGGAACCTGATCTCTGTGGGCAGCCCGGATTGATGCCCTGGTCGTCCGATTGCCGTCGGATGTGGAACCGTACCGAAGCCTAAATAGAAGCGGACACTTGTCATAGAAAAATGAAGATCAAAATCAGCTTAGTTGGTTCTTCCGGGTGTGGAAAGACGACCCTTGTCCACGCCCTCGCATATGGGCGCACGGCCTGCGAGGGAGGCCAGCCCCTCGACGTAGTCCCCCTTACTTTGCGCGTTCAAGGGAAAAGCGTTTCCGCGACCCTTTGGGATCCTCTTCCAACAGATGGGATGGCTGGGTTCCCAACCCTCCCTCATAAGGGTGCCGCCGCATGCCTCGTGGTCTTCGACTTTACAGCGCGCGAGAGCTTCCGCCGGGCATCCTTTCTCATGCAACGAGTCTTGAGCATTGAGCCAAATATAGCCCTCATCCTCGTGGCAAACAAGTGCGACCTCGCCGAGAGGGTGTCCACGATCGCCGTCACACACCAGGAGGTTCGGGCCCTCGCCCGGACATATGGTGCGGATACATGCTTCGTCTCGGCTCTAGAGCAAACGGGCCTGGGGCAACTGATCACTCACCTGGAAGAACTTCTATCCAAGGCGGACAGTGTACCAGCTCGGTCCGTCCTGTCCTTGGAGGATCTAGAGCCTGCTCGACCAAAACCGTCGGGTTGTTCCTGTTAATGGCAGAAAATCTCCGTATTGTACCTATACCCCACCCGTCTTCTGAAGGCCGGCCACGGTGACCCGCATGGGCGGAGACATGCTAATCGCGTACTTAGTCACCCCACCAACAGTGAACTTGCAGAACTGTAGACCGGAGAGGAGAGGTTTTCCATCATCATCCTTCTCACAAGTGAAGGAGACGTTGACGATGTACCCAGGCAAGGCATAACGGTACGGGTAGATGGATCTGTGAATCCCAAGGAAGAGATGTTGACGCCTAAAGGACGGAGACATGTACCCATCAACAGCCACGATATTGTTCAGAAAGACGTGATCCCGTGAAAAGTAACTCACTTGAAGGAAGTAGGTCGAGGTCTGTTCGCTAAGAAGTAATCCGAGTGCGGGAAGCTCCGTCTCGGGCCCTTGCCCAATGAGCACGCGTGCGGTTGGGGTGGTGTACATGCCTATGGGCTGAATGATAAAATTATCTGGAAGAGAAATAACCTCTCGCGGAGTCGTTTCGAGTTGGATCTGATGTTCCTTTCGAAGCTCACCATGTAGCTGGTAAGAATCTCCAAGAGTATTCAACTGTTGAGCAAAAGAGTACACCGGTAGGTCAGTGCTAGGACTACTAGCCAAACTGACGGTACCAAAACCGAAGGTCGCATCAAGCGGTCGAGGTTGTATGGCGCGTGAGCTTGCACGGAAGGGGAATGGTTCAATAACGGTCGGGGGGTGGAACCATGCCTCCCATGGAAGACCTGCATTAAGGTGGATTGAGGCGTCATACCTCGAGAAGTAGGCGGCAATCTCCTCGTAGATGGTGGGGTCTACGATTGAGAGCCCAACGGCTCGGGTATGTGTGCTCATGTCCATCTCGGCTGAAAAGCAAAGATAACAACCGATCCGGAAACGTCTCTTCAAGGAATGAGAAAGAGCTTTCAACCTAGCGAAGTAGAGGTCATCCATCCACCCCTTATCAATGGTCTTCGGTTGGAAGTTGGCCCCATATGGTGCAAGCCCTCCAACAAACGCGCGTGCCTCTTCCGAGAGAGATACTGAGGACTCATCTTCATTCTTATGGGAGACTGATAAAGGGACCGTCCCATCGATGCAGATGGTCGCCCTGATGATGCCGTATGGTGGGAAGATCCCTATGCATTGCCCCAAGTAAACGGCGGAACAGCGAGTGCTACAAGGCACGACCTCACGGCCTTGGGGCTTGACCTCGCTGGCATTCTTCTTGGAGGCAAGCCATTTAGTTCGAAAGGAGACTCGTTCTCCACGTTGAGGATGCCATGACCCACCTTGATGCCACGGTTTGAAATAGACTTCGATTCCGAGGCTTAAAGAATTTGATAGGACGGTCGGGCGATATGCCTTCAGAAATCCATATCCGTTCGTGTCGTTGTAGGTATATATGACCCCCTCATAATTCTGCCCATCACGAAGAATATTCTGCCATTGGCGAGGGGTCAACCTGGCCTCCTGCTGGACCATAATGTCATCTGCATACAGGTTCATGTACGTCTCACCATTTTTGTTGGAACTGGATACGTATTCATCAAGTTCTCGCCGTGCTTGGTGAATCAATTTGAGCCTGGGATCAAGACCCATTGAGGTGAGCCCTTCACGGTCAGCCACAGGGTAGATCAATGACGAATCGATATGGCCGAAGATACCGAGCATGTGTTGTTCCTGACGATAACCGTACATTGGGGTCAACGAGAATGTGACTATATCGCCGCGCTTGATATCCTTCTCAGTCTCTGTGGAGGAAGAAAGGAGAGGCATGCTGAAGATAGCGAAAAGGACTGGTGTCTGGGCAGAAGAGTAACGATAGTTCAGAAGGGCCTCGTTATCGAGAGGAGCGTACTTGACGGGGTTAAATGTGTTAGGAATCTGTGCATCTGATTCTACAAGGTCGGCACAGCCAAGATCATCCACCTCTCCACTCACGAATCCGAGTAGACCTTGCTCGGTCGATGAGCCCGAAACGGTGCTTAATGGGCAGACGATGACGCCGATGTTATCCAGTAAAAACTCAATGCGGCCCGAAAGGCGCGTCGATAAGGGTTGGACTAGCTCGTAGGAGCGTGCTAATAGGAGCTCGTTGAAGGCCTCCAATCTCTGAGTGGTATGAACAAGACTAAGATGTCGGGTGAGAGCTGCGCTGGTCGAGGTACTAAAGGGATGAAAGAAAGTGGGGACACTACCTAGATGTGAGCCTGAAGAATAGAGAAGATCGAGTGAGGGCTCCTTTTGAAAGAAACGATCGAGCCCGCTAAGACTTGACTCGTCGGGATGTTGGAAGGTAAGCCTCAGAGGCCGGGCCTGAATGGCATGGGCGTCGTACGTTTCCGTATAATTGGTGGTCTCGCTACCAGGGACGAAGAGGACGTCACACTCCTCCGAGTCCGTGGTAGTCCCCGCATATTTGTTCAGCTGTGACAGACTAAGTCCAGAAGACTTGGAAAGCAATCTTCTTAGGAGCTCCGCCTCAATTGCTGGCCAAAGCCCGGTCACCGTCGAAGACGGAAGCGAGGCGAATGATACTCTCCGTTGATCCGCCCCTTGAAGCACAAGATCGATCGTCGTCCCTCGAGGAAGTGGGTGAACAATTGGCTCCTGCTCGCTCGCATGGAACTGGGTCGATGCCGTACTGAACGTTACTACGGTATCAGAGGCGACGATTGCCACCTCGTAAACGGTATTTGTCGCCCCCCGTTCAGCAGATAAGATGACCCCCTTTTTCATCTGGTCAAGTCTTCGGTGTGGGACCGGCCCCAAGGCGCTGGAGGCCTCCACCTGGATGTTTCGTAAGGCCAGCAGAACCTCGGGATCCATAGGAGAACCTAAGGTTGCCAAGAGCATCTCGGGTGAGACTCGGTACAAGTCAACCCCCTTCAGGTCAAACCGTTCGACCGGAGCCGCCAGGCCGCGAAGGCAATCGAAAGTTCGAAGGTATGCGACCAACTCCGGAGTATCCATCAGGTATGGAGCATCCTGAGGCGAATGCATTTTTTCGCATGCCCTGTCAGTGGCTTGAAACTCGGGACGCTCTGCCGCGCCCGACGGATTCCCTAGTCCTGAAGACCGGTTCATGAGCGCTCCAGACGGAACTAGCGAGTCCCAAAAAGCAAAAATTGGATGAGTCTTATCGACACCAACGTCGGGACGATGGGCGTCACGGATAGTATCGCGAACTTCAAGAGGCTCATAAACCAGGCCGTGGAGGACCAGGACTACGCCCTGGCCGCCAAGCTGCGGAACCAGATGAACGAGCTGATCAAGCACCAGCAGGAAGACGTGGTCAATATGCAGAAGGCGCAGTACGACGACGAAGTCCGCCGCATTGAGCAGCAGTATGAGCTCGAGCTCGAGCGCTTCAACCGCACGTGGGAGGAGCGTCTCATCGCCTTCGAAAACAAGGCACGAGCGAAGCGTGACGAGTTAGAGATCGAGTATAGCTACGAGCTTAAGAACGGAGAGGCGAACTACCAGCGTCAGCCGGTGAAATTCTCGACCGCCCTTCTGAACCTCCGTGAGAAACAGATCGCCGCAGGTCGTATTGGAAATTTCGAGGAGGCCATCGTTCTCAAGCGGGAGGCCGACGCTTTGGAGGCGGAGGAGATCAAGGCCCATGAAAAGTACCAGAACTACATGGAGGCACAGGGAAGTGAGCCCATCCATAAGAAGTTCGAGCTGAAGAAGCAATCTCTTGAGCAGCGCATCGAAGCTGGGAAGACTGACATCATGAACCGTTGGGCTGCCGATATGGATGCCCTCCAGAGACACTTTGAGACCATGAAGCGGCATGAAGCTAACAAGATCTTTACCGCTCTTAATGGGAGGTCGAAGGCCTCTCTCGAAGAGTCTAAGGGTTCGACCCAGCAGCTCCGCCAGACTATTAGAACGGCGAAGAGCCCCGTCGCTACTTATATTAGTAGGTCTCAGACAAACGTCTCGAGCGGGACCTTGACAAGTGGGCGCGCACCGTCACGAAAGACCGGGCGCGTCGCCTCCAGGGGTGGGGGGATGACCGCGAGCCTCTCGGGGCCTCCAGTCCGCTCAAGTAGCCGCACGGGCAACCTCTCCAGCTCGATGGTTGGCCGTATGCACCTCTCGAAGAATGCCGTCTCTCCCGTCGCGACGACACGCACCCGCGTGAACCCCACACAGTCGACCCCCGGGACCCCCGGCCGTATCCCTGGGGTGAGCCCCGCGAAGTTCTGCCTCGCCTCGCCCTGAGCTTGGATTCGGGCGCCACATCGTGTAAATTCACACCTCTTGAGTGAATGTGAGCGGGCCGACGCCGCGGCCTGCCTCCCTTTGCGCTATCCAGGTACGGACTGTCGCCCGCGTTTTGATAGCATTTTACTCCTTTCCGCGTTTTTTAAATCATGGGTCTAACTCAGCTCATACGGGCCGCCACGCGAGGAGACCTGCGAGGAGTCCGGAAGCACATGAGAGAGGCAGGGGCGCAGGATGAAGATGGCTGGACGGCCCTCATCCATGCCGCACATTCTGGACACCTCGACTGTGTCCGAGAACTCGTTGGGGTAGAAGCTGGGAAACAAACTACCCATGGATTTACGGCCCTAATGCACGCAGCCCAGGAAGGCTTTCCGGACTGTGTCGAGGTCTTAATGCCTAGCGAGGCACGAATGTGTTTAAGTGACGGGCAGACCGCCCTCATGTCAGCCGCATGTAAGGGGCATGTTGCTTGCGTCCGGATACTCAAAGCAAAGGAGGCCAGGATGCGGACAGATACTGGGGATACGGCTCTGATTCAAGCTGTCATCAACGGGCATGTCGAATGTGTTCGAGAGCTTCTGGAAATGGAGGCGGGCTTACGAGATAAGGATGGCTTCACCGCACTCATGCTGGCCGCCCAGAACGGCGATGCGGCTTGTGTCGAGGCTCTACGTAAGGCCGAGGCCACAATGGCGAAGGATTCGGGGTGGACGGCGCTCATGTCGGCAACATCCAAGGGTCATGCGGCCTGCGTACGCCTGTTGCTGGATCGAGAAGGAGAGTTGGAACTTGAAGGTGGTTGGACGGCTTTAATGACCGCTGCACAAAAGGGACACTTGGAATGTGCGGAATTGCTACTCTCTCAAGCTGGGAGGCAAACAGTTGATCCCTTTGGAGATTACCCTTCAGGGATAAGCGCCCTCATGCTTGCCAGTATCAATAATCACCTTGGAGTCGTTGAGCTATTAACCCCGTTTGAACGGGATCTGTTCGATTCTGAGGGTCATGATGCCATTTGGCATGCAGGAAACACGGCCCAGAAGCCTAACCCACGCGTTGTACATTATCTCAAGAAGTCGATTCTCTCCTCAGATAAGCCTGTAACTCCCATGATAACCTCACCAAGACCGCAGCCTACTAAAGCGTCGTCAGGACTCTTCGAGGTTGAGACAGCGTTGGATCAACGAAAGGAGGTTGGTCCTAGCAATGGTGATATCATCTCCGAGGATGTGGAGAACTATCAATACCTCAAAGAAGAGTCCTTGACACTCACACCTTTGGCCTCGTCCAGAACTGGGGCCGGAATAACCACTTCAATACAACCTGAGACGACGAAGCTTCAACCAACGAAGAAGGCGTATTTATACACAATGCAAGACACTCAAACGCATGATGTTGAGGGCGTCGGTTCCGGTGGAAGGTCAAGGACCGGACTTGAAAGCAAGGAGAGTATGTCCATACTTCTACCGAATCTTCCCGCCGAGATGAGCAAGAAATACACAATCGTTAGCTGTATCGGTCAAGGAGCGTATGGATCTGTCTACGCCGCCGAAAACGCAATGGGTTGGTCATGTGCCATCAAGGTTGTTGATTACCGTTGGCAACAAGATGGCACTCGTCGTAGTTTAGCTACGGAACTAACAGTCCTTCCAAAGCTTCGGCATGAGGGTATCCTTGCATACCAAGAAGTCTTTGATGACAAGGCCTCAGGCTCGGCATATATCGTCACTGAACTTTGCGCAAAGAGCCTCGCAGACGAACTTCAGCATCGGCAAGAGCTTGGGGCGAACTTCTCAGACGGAAACGTCTGGATCTGCCTTCGTCAGATGGCAGATGGACTCGCATACCTGCATGGGAAGAAGCTGCTTCATCGAGACCTGAAACCGGCCAATGTCCTGCTCACGGAGGGCCGTTGTGTCCTAGCAGACTTCGGCCTCATCCGCTCCGTTGATCAAACCCTTGCCTTGAGTTCTGTAGTCGGGACTCCCTTCTATATGGCCCCGGAGATCTTCGCATCGAAACCCTGTTACTCAAACCCTGCTGATGTATGGTCGTTGGGGGTAATTGCTTATGAACTTTGCACTGGAAGGCGGCCCTTCGATTCCGTAGTTGACATCATACAGACACACCCAGCCCCAATTGAAAACCGGCCACCCGCCCTCGTTAATCTAATCACACGTATGATGGATCGGAATCCGGCTACACGCCCATCGGCAAAGGAGGTCTTGCGGATAGCCGAGGCCAACAGGTGAACATCCTCATCCGCTCCATCTGAATTGCATCCCTCTCCAGTCCCTATTGAGAAACTGGGGTATTCATATTAAGGAGGTAAATGATCTCTTCCCCAAACGCGCTGAAGTGTGGGCTGGGACCTTCCTAGATAGGAGGTGGGCTGCTGGACGCTTATCCCCACGCCCCCTTCAACTCTCCTCCCTCACCTTGGGCTCAATGGTCGTACTGAACCGATGAACTTGAAAACTTTAAAAACTGAAGAATGGAAGAAGGAGAACCCGCGAATGCGAACAACTTTCGCCTCTACGTCGCCGAGGGGGACTCGTGCTTCCGCCTTGGCCTCTTCCAGAAGGCCATCAACTCGTATACCGCGGCCCTGGATATCCGCATGGACCGGAACGTCCTGATCGCCCGCTCCCGTTCCTACGCCTCCTTGGGGATGAACGACGAGGCCATCAAGGACGCGACAGACTCCGTGGGGACGGACGGCTCCTTCTATCGCGGCTACTACCAGCTCGGCCAAGCATACTTCGTCGCTGGTCTCTTCGAAGAGGCGCTCGTCTACTACTATCGTGCATACCGTAAAAGGCCTGACATACAGGAGTACCGCCTGGGCGTTCAGAAGGCGGAGGAATCGATCCTTCGAGCGATCGATACTGGGATCGTCTGTAGTGACCAGCCCCCAGCCCAGTGCAACCCCGCTCCGACCGTCGCCCAGATCGAGGAGATTTACCAGAGCGTGGAATTCCCCCTATCAAAGGCTCCTGGGACCGGTGCGACTGATGGACTGACTCAAGGCTCCACTCAACCTTTTCGTTGCCTTTGTGGTTGCCCTCATTGCGATCCACGTACCTGTGGCGACTTACAGGTCCAAGAGTTCGCCCCCTATTGCTCTTGCCGCTGCTCTGCATGCTTGCATCATTTGGCGTACAAACATAACCAGATCCTGGACCCAGTGTCTAATACCCTGGTTGCGGTCTCGTCAGTCCTCGACGACGCTAACCATACGGATAGTGCAATGCTCTCTCCGCATCAGACCTCGGGTCCAAGTCGGCTGAAGCAATCTAGCCTCTCCATCGCCTCATCAGGGCCTCAAGGGCGTCAGGAGTCGTTACTGGAAAAGGAGTTCCGCCAGGAGCAGCGCATGCGGAGGAAATACAAGACGGCCGGAGACCTTGCACCCGATCGAGCCTTTCTAGAAACATTGCAGCAAGACGCCACCCTCCTTCAGACCTGCGGGAACATTAAGCCTCTTGTCTCCAGTGGAATCGACTTTCTCGAGAAGCGCTCGGAGTTCTGGCGTCAACAAGCGCACGGTACGGCGCAGAGCGCTCAAACCGTTACGGGTCGAAAGGCGGTCTCGAAATCAACTCTTTCCAAGAGCTCAGCTCTCCTTACCCTCTCAAAGAAGGTTCCGCAGCCGCTCTCGGGTGCGAGCCAGGATCGAGCCACGTCTCAACTCTCCGCCCTACGTACACCAGGAAAGAAGACCGTCCAGAACATAGTGGCACTGATGCAGCACATTCAGATTGAGATTGAGGCCGGCGACTTCGACACGGCGATGAACGATGCAAAACTGGCCGATCAGTTTGCTAGCGATCTTCGTATCCGTCCGGACGATCACCAGGCCTATGTCGAACGAGAAATGCTTATTGCAGATATCCAGACGTGCATTGGGTGCATTCTTTACGATATTGGGAAGCCGGGCGTCTCTGTCCAGCGCTTCCGGCACGCGTTGACCATCAACACAGCGATCGGAGACGTTCGGGGGACGATCCGCTGTTATCGAAACCTAGGGAAAGTGTTCCAGGCAATCGGTGACTATCAGAGCGCGAAATTAGCGTATTCGAGCCTCTTAGAATACTCGGACGCGACAAGCGATGGAGGAGAGCTCGTCTGTCCACGTATTCTCGTCGCAGAGGCGTGCATCAATGCGGCGAAGTGCATCATTGATGCAGACCTCGAGGGAAATGCCTTTGACCATCTCGTGATGGCGTTTGACATCCTCAGCGCCGGGACCTATCGGCTCGGAGAGCCGGTGGAAGACGTCCAGTTACAGGTAGAAGATCCAATGATGGAGCAGTTCCGGGTGCGTGCACCGTCCTTCTTCGCGACCCCAGATCAGGACCCTACAGAACTTGCTTTGGATGCCCTCTGTCTCGCGGGGAAGTACTATTACGGGGCAGGAGATATCGGACGATCCCAAAGCCTATTCGAGCTTTGCCGTGCCAAGGCACGTGAACTACGTGACACCTCTGCGGAGAAGGCCGCCCTGATCAACCTCCGCTTCCTCGCACTCCAACAAGGCAATACGGAGCGGGCGGAGGCGTATCAACAAGAGATGGACATGATGGGGAGCTACGTCGCCCTTGACGCTCCCACGCCGGAGGTGGCGGCTCCACGGAAGAAGGGTCTCACCATCAGCGTGTGAATATCAGATGTCGAGGTCGTCGGAGAAGGTGAATTCTGAAGTCTTTCCTTTTCCGAAGAACGATCCATATCTCTCCTCAATGCTTCCTGCATCGTCACTTGTTTCCTGTGTCTCCTTCGCCTCCTCAACGGCACCATGGCGTCCAATGGAGCCACGAGACGTTTGAGGTGACCGACCCTTCCTCGGATCAGTCTTAGTTGCTTGTGGACTCTTACCATTCTTATCTTTTGTAGTGTTAGTGTTAGTGGATTGAATGGTGACGCCAGCCTTGGAGAGACAAGACCGGAGAGTTTCGGTCGTTCGGTATTGCTTTAAGACAGCAGTCTCGCAATCCTTTATGTATTTTTCTTGCTCCATTATCTTCTTCTCAAGTGCCTTCTGTTGTTGCAAGGAATACTTAAGCCGACGAGAAAGACCCATTACCTCCAAGCGTATGGCCTTCTCAGCCTCCTCGTGCTCAGCACGCTCCTTCAACAGTTCTCTGGTTAATCGTTGGCACTTTGCTGAAAGCTTATCACGGGCCGCCTCTAGAGCCATGAGTTGCTTCTGATCAACCATGCTAGATGCGAGACTCGACTTAGGAGTGATACTCTCTTGCGCCTTCTGAGTTGGTGCTATCATCGTTGTCGTTAATTCCTCCTCCTTCCACCGCTTCACCCCAGTAGCTCTGAGGCGCTTCAAAGCTCCTTCGAGGTCTCGGATACGCTGGTTTGCAGATACTAGAAGCTCACGTAACGTTCCATCAACGTTATTCCCAGATCGAATCTCACGAATCAAGTCATCGAAGTCGAAGCCAACAAACCCTCCCCCCACCTCCTTTGGAGAGCCAGACGTACCATCTGCCTCCTTACCCATCTTACTGAGCGCCAGATCCGCCTCATCCAATGCTGCAGTGACTATGGGGTCAAGTGGCCGAGCATCTCTATCTCTATGCTGTCTTCTAATTCGTGGGGAGCGTCTGGACTCGGAAGAGGCCCTCCCCCGCGTCCGAGGGTCGCACGGTGCAGGCTCTGTGCAAGGGCGATGCTCCGCCAGGAGCCGCGAAACGGTTGTCGATTGCATCTGAAAAAATGGCACAGAAGCTTGGGAACGCGCAGCTCCTGGGCGTCTCCCAGGACGAGAACGGGAACCCTGTCTACTTGATGCGCGACGCGGGCGAGAAGAAGCGCGCCCGGGGGCTCGAGGCGCATAAACTCAACATCGCCGTCGCCCGGGCGATTGCCACGACTCTCCGCTCTTCCTTAGGGCCTCGTGGGATGGATAAGATCCTCGTCTCGGGAGACCGCGAGTTGGTCATCAGTAATGACGGGGCAACCATCCTCGAGAAGATGGAGGTCGAGAATCATGTCGCTCGCCTCCTAGTCGACCTATCAAAGTGTCAGGATAATGAGGTGGGAGATGGGACGACAGGTGTTGTCGTCCTTGCCGGCGCCTTGTTAGAGAAGGCCGAGACCTTACTCGACAGAGGTATCCATCCGATTCGAATTTCGAATGGATATGATGCTGCCTGTACCATTGCTATTGAGCGCCTCCGTGAAATAGCGGACACGTACGCATTTTCCCAGGAGGATCGTGAGCCTCTGGTACGTGCTGCGATGACGTCTTTGGGCTCAAAGGTCTTGAACCGTCATCATAGACACATGGCGGAAGTGGCGGTCGATGCGGTCATGCGAGTGGCGGATCTCGAAAGGCATGATGTCAACTTCGAGCTCATCAAGGTCCGAACGAAGATTGGAGGGCGTCTAGAGGATACATGCCTTGTTCCAGGGATAGTCGTTGATCAAGAGATGTCACATCCTGGGATGGCGCGTGAGCTCAAGGATGCACGCATTGCTGTCCTCACGTGCCCCTTCGAGCCTCCTAAGCCCAAGACCACATACAAGCTTGACATCGACTCGGTAGAGAAATATAATGAGCTCTACAAGCAGGAGCAGAGCTTTTTCGTCGAAATGGTCCGTCTGGTGAAGGAGTCCGGAGCGACGCTAGCTGTCTGCCAATGGGGCTTCGACGACGAGGCGAACCACCTGCTGATGCAACACGGGATTTGTGCCATTCGTTGGGCGCGCGGGGAGGACATCGAGGCGATCGCTCTTGCGACTGGTGCTCGGATCGTCTCCCGTTTCGAAGACCTAACCCCAGAGAAGCTCGGGTATGCGGGGTGCGTTCGCGAGGTGAGCCTTGGGACTTCATCTGATAAGATCATCGTCATGGAGGGCCTCAAGACCCCAATAGGCCCATACAACGTCTCCACCGTCTTCATCCGTGGGGGAAACACAATGATATTGGAAGAGGCTAGGCGTTCACTCCATGACGCAATGTGTGTCGTACGTAACTTGATTCGTGACCCACGTGTCATCTATGGCGGTGGCTCCGCGGAGATCGCATGCTCCTTGGCCGTTGCTACGGAAGCGGAGACCGTCGGAACCATCGAACAATATGGGATGCGTGCTTTCTCAGAAGCCCTGGATGTCATCCCTCTTACCCTGGCACGTAACTCCGGTGTCCAGCCCATCGAAACGGTCACCAAGATAAAAGCCGAGCAAGCCTCCACAGGAGTCCATTACCATGGGGTCGATTGCATGGCCAAAGGGACAACAGACATGAAGGCTCAAGGGGTCTTCGAGACGCTCTCCAGCAAGGTACAGCAGCTTCTCCTCGCGACTCAAGTCGTCCGTATGATCCTCAAGATCGATGAGATCATTGAGGACGAGGTGTGAGTGTGAGTGAAACAAATCAATTTGAAATGTTGGCCCATTTTCGACCACCTCGTTGAAAGAAGCTGGGATGGCCACGATCGTCCAACCCGAAGGCTATAGAGACCTCCTGCGTATGTTCAACACCAACATCCAGGGCAAGATCGTCCTCGAGTGCGCGCTCGTCAAGATCAAGGGCGTCGGGCGTCGCTTCTCGAACGTCGCCCTTAGAAGGGCGAACATCGACGTGCACAAGCGCGCTGGCGAGCTGACGCTCAAGGAGGAGGAGGCCCTCGTCAGGGTCATGGAGGATCCTCTAGGGCATGGGATCCCTGCCTGGATGCTCAACCGCAATAATGACTTCGAGGAAGGTATTACTAAGCACCTCCTTGTCAACAACATCGCCTCGACGCTCCGCACGGACCTCGAGCGCCTCCGCAAGACGCGCAGCGAGCGTGGGATCCGTCACCAGCATTCCCTCAAGGTGCGTGGCCAGCATACCAAGTCTACGGGACGCTTTGGGAATGTCGTCGGGGTCCAGCGTAAGAAGAAGTAATCGAGGTCTGTCTGGGTATGGGCTGCGCGGATGGAGTGAACGAGGAAAGCGCTTTACTGAGAGATTTGTAATCCTGCTTGGCGCCGGATGTTGTCGATGACCCCTTTAATACGCCCGCTATCTTGACTAAGGACGGAAGGTGCATGGATGGGCGTCTGAATGATGCTATTGGGGATATAACTTCGCCTCATCGCAGACTCCGTGGTTGGATAATGGGCAGCGTTGGAGTGAGAGGCTGTATAGCTGATCGAACTCAAGTGACCATGGTCTGTTGTATCGTACAGAGCCTGAGCAGGCGCTCCTCGATTGGTGCTATTCTGCATACTCATATCGAGGGAGATGAGACTCGGTTTCGCCGCATGTGGCTGGAAGGTCGTGTATTCGGGAGGCTCGATGACTGTCTGGACCGGATTCGGGCGGATCGTCACCTGGTTCATTGGGAAGCTACCACTCTGTGCTGAAAGGTTCGTTATGCTGCGGTTGATGATGTCCAGTGAGTTCTCAAGCGAGCGGATACGGACCTCGGCAAGAGACTGGGAGATGAACATCTGCTGCATCTCCATCAGCTTCGCCGTCACCTTCTCCTCAACTAGCCTATTGAGCTGATCTGGAGAGATGCAAATCAGGTTCGGAGAGAGTATGCCGGGAGGGTCCGGGCTATCCTTCTCCCCGACGCGCGTCGCGACAGACCCGGTGATGTCATCACGAGGAAGAGAACGGCTATCACTCAGAGCTCGTTGGTTATTAGCGATATGCTCGAGCTTATCCTCGATGTTATTGAAGCGGGCCTCGAGGGCGGACTTCATCTGGATTATACCCTCTACGGCGTCGTGAAGATACTCACTTGAGTCGTGGTGAAGGGTGGGAGTCTCTACAACCATTGGCGTTTGGTATTGGATCACCTGCCCCCTTCCGACGCCGGGCGGGAGGAAATCGTTACTAATCAGGGTCACGGGGGAGTGCGCCGACCCCGGGGGGCAGACGGACTCATCTAGGTTAAGAGAGTTGTCCGACAGGGACATGTTTTTTTTCAGACTCCAACACACACCGATATGAGAAAAAGATTCGGACCAGCGATAAGGAGAAGGGAGTGAACCAAGCAACGTCTGGGGAAAGGGGGTGCGTCAAAGATGAGGGGGTGATCAAGGTCTTTGGCCATCTTCATACCCCCGAAAGTTTGGCTCGAGTTCTTGAAACGGATTTGAAGATCGATGAGTTCCACATAGGGATGTATACCCCTTTCTTTTCTGACCTTCTAGAGGTCCTGGCATTGAGTGCACAGCGGCTGGGAGGCCTAAAGGGACTATCCTTGGAGAATAATCGCATTTGGATGACAGACGCCACTAATATCGGGAGACTTGTCGGGGAGACACGGAGCTTGAAGACATTGAGCATTACAAACTGCCACCTCAAGAATGCTGACTTCCTTCACTTGGTGGAGCTAATACCTTGGAATACCCTCACGAGCTTATCTTTAGCGAACAATCGGCTGACCAGTCTGGCAGCGGAGTCTCTTTTTACCGCCATACGGGCAGCAAAGAGGCCCATACCCCTCTTACAACTGCGTGGACTGGAATTCGCCGATGCAACGGAGATGAAACAGATGACCATTCTTCGAATAATCTCGGACCATATCCAGTGCTTGATGGGAAGCGGGAAGCGACGAAGCCAAGCCAAGGCTGAGGCCACATTTAACGTTGCACTGAGGCGACTACATCTTCAAGAGGAAATAGCATATCTCGACCTTAGTTGTACTCTCTTACAGGACAGCGTCGCAGCAGAGGTCGGGCGATTCATCTTCTCCTGGCTATATTGGTTGAAGCAGGATAACGTGAATCTGAAACATGTGGTTGTTCGGCTTGGTGCACGTGTCACTTCGGTTCTTACAAACAGTACTCTTGGTTTGACCAGTTACGGCCTTTTCGCCGCCCTCTACCGCCCCTTCACTGAGATGGATGTCAAACTCTCTTTAGACTTAACGAACTGTCCCTTTGAGTTCGACGTTTCAAAGCTCAATATTCCTATCGATGTTTTCCTTCATCTGTTCCCACGTATGACGACGCACCTTTCCTCAACCCTATGCGCATTACACTTGGTCGATTGCGACCTGGGTGAGAGATGGCGCCCATCGTTCGTCAGTGAGTTCATCGGGTTCCTAAAGACCTGTGATAATCTTGAGCACTTGGATCTGAGCTATAATGATTACAAGAAGAGGGTTGTAAGCCCTTTTTTAGACGCCCTTCAGGACCCAACCTTCTTGCCAGCCTTGAAGGTTCTCATTGCTGACGTCTTTCTTCCCCTCATTCCCACCACTAAAGCACTCGGCAGGCGCTTTGAAAAGGCCCTTTATACCACCTTCAACATTCAGTGTGGTCCATGCTTCTTATCCTGTGGGACGCAGCACCCAAAGACTAAGCCAGAAGACGTCCTGAGCTCGTTATTTTCTTTATCTCCTACCGTCTTACAGGCCGAACGCGTCAAACAGGTGCAATTAGATTTGAGGACTACGATCAAGAACGGTATAGATGAACAGTTCAATCTTCACTCTCCCTTACGGGTCCTCTTATTCCCTAACGCCTTTATAACTGGCACCTTTGGCCGTCTCTTCAACCCTGAAGGTCTATTCAAGTATGCAGACCTAGATATAATTGAGACCTGTCATTGGGAATATGGGACATTGTTAGAAGGTTCCATGGCATATCTAGAAGCTACGGTGGATCGACTTCTTAAGTTTGGGCCGGACCCAATGCTTTCCAGTACTCCCTTAGTCCTGGATACCCAGAAGAGGTCTTTGGACACGTATTTGAATGAGATTAATGCCGGGAAGCTCTTTGGCTTGTCTTCAGATCTACAAATCCTTGATCTCAGTTACAATACCTTCAATTCCGATGATGTTATGGTCTTGGCGAAAATGCTTGAGATCTGGCGGCCAAAGGCGCTTATCCTCGTCGATTGCGGCCTATCAGATGCCTCGGCAGCTCTACTCCTCTCCACCTTCCTTCGGTTACCAAATACCAGCTTGATATATTTGGATCTATCAAGTAATACCTTAGGTCTTGAAACAATAGGAGCTCTTGAAAGAGGGTTGGATCAGCTTTCACCATTGACACAAGGACTCATTCTACGGCTATGTAGAAGTCGATTACAAAAGGCCTTTCGACTTAGGTCTCAAACCCTCGAAAGCCTATTCACTCTCCATCATGAGGGTGAAACATTCTTACAGGTGTCTCTAGAAGCGGTACAAGATACAGTACGAGAGACCCTCCCTTCATGCATCTATATCGAACCTCCTCATCGTGATCGTTACATGGATCAGCAACCCGTCGATGTGCTCGCTTACTTGGTACGCGAACTACAGATACCCTCATACTTCCCTACTCCTCTCACCTACACGTCGCTCTTTGACCTCCTTCGTGCAAATAGTCTCCGTCCAACCGTACTTCCTAATCACTAAACAAGCCTCCGCGCTATGCGTTTCATCTCCCCCTCGGCTAGCAATGGCACCTGCTAGTTGGTGGAATTTGTAAGAAAAATGGGCTGTGGTTCATCAAAGGTCAGAGTCGGTGATGCTGAGATCACGATCGAGGACGGCGCGACCGTCGACATGTTTGAGAAGCTAAACGTCCCCTCGGAGTTCGGAGTCAAGGGTGGTCCTTCTCCGCGTGAGGTCTGTGAGGCGGCGATCGCCGTCATGCGCGAAAAGGGTCATGAGGTTGCCCCTCTCGAGATCAAGTCCCTCATCGAAAACCTCACAAAGGCGGACTGGAGCATCATCTCGTCCGGCGCATACCCCTTTGCCGACGTTTACGTGTGTGCGCGCGGTTCCATCACCGTCATCTCAGTCGTCTCCCAGGTTGAGTCGCCCATCTCCTGCGCCCCGAAGTGCCCCGGAGACACGCTAGTCGCCACCCAGGGCGGATATGCTGAAATGAAGAGTGGCTCCTTCGGGTGCGTTGCCCCTGCCGGTGGACTTAGTTGCATGGTTGTTGCTGGTCCCAAACCCAAGTCTCTCATCATCGACATGGACGATAACGTCCCACAGAAGGAGATGGGCTCGGATGACTTGAAGAAGTATCTTGATGAGTGCAATCTTGAGGAAGAGACAACAGCACGTGCACTTCTTAGCCTTGGTGCCCCACTCCTTGACCTTGTCATCGCAGAGGGCGCAGACCATACGATCAAGGGTGTTTCAGGGCCTAATCTTGAGGTGAAGCTTTTAACTCCTCGCGCGGGGATCGATGCATACGTCTTTACCAACAAGTCTGATAAGAGTGTGGGTGTCATGGGTCGTATCCAGGTCTCTTCCGGGACCTGTTGGCCCATCTATTACACTGGGGAGTGTACGGACTGCCAGCTCGTATACGAGCCCTCGCGCGAGAAGGGGAAGGCAACGAAGCAGTTCGAGCTCCGCGCCAACATTCAGCCTGGGAAGAGGGTCCTCCTCGGGGCTCTCAACTCGAAGATCGTATTTACGACATCAGCTGAGGTTAAGATCTTCCATGCCACAGAGGTCCAGGCCTAGACGCTGTTAGTGAACGACGGGAGCCGACTCATTTCAGTCATAGGGAAGCATTTCTCTAGTTCCGTCGAAAGGCTGAGAGATAGAGGCTCATCATGACCGACTCTGTGGACGAGCGTGACTCCTGGGACTTCATCCCGAGTTCTTTAGTGATGCGACGAATGAGTCTTAGACGATCAATACGTCCTCTGAAGATTGGACGAACGCAGTCATGTAAATGTGAGAGACGGTGAAAAGGATTCAAGGCCTTAAGGGTTAAGAGAAGGGACAGGAGGCGTTGCATGTCGTCTGCGGTCTGAAAGGAGATGACGAGATGACTATTTGGTGCTGCAATGCAAATAATGAAGTTCTTGGGGGCTTCACGATGTTTCTCGAGTATGGGCTTAAAGACTCGGCAAATTCCGGTTACTTCTAGCTTCTTGACACCCTTTCGAGTGATGGTTGCATCAGAGGGACCTACTGGCAATTGTTCAGGACGTGACCAGAAGATCAAGACGCTTGGGACGGTTCCCATATGCAACTGTACCACGAACCTACGTAAAGGCCAAGTATCCCACTTACTGGTATGCTTGTAGGCCTCGAAAGTAAAGCTCTGATCAGTTCTAGACTGAAGCATATACGCTCTGTAGCGAATTGCTTGGTGAATCATGACGTCAATGATGTTAGGTCTCGAGACAGGAATCATGTATGGAGTAGACCTTGAGGTACGAAGTGCCTCACTGACACTAACTCGACTAACCGAAGAGACACTTGGACTAGAGATTTGCGAGTCTGTTAAAGAGGAGATGATAAGCGGGTATGTTTGTGAGTGACATCTGCTATCAACAGATGTGGTGATGACACTATCGGTGGTAGACTCGGAGGCTCCAAATGTCGTGGATACGGGTGACTTATGCGGGATAAGAAAGAGCTCATCAATGGAGAGGTTATCTAAGATACGGCTTTCTAGATAGGAGTCAAAGATGGGGGTATCAACGAAGTACCTAATAAACGGTTGCCAAGACGTGGGTAATGAGGCAAGAAAGATATCATAATCGAACAACCTAGCGTAACGCCCCGTGAGCTTATACGTGTGCGAGGAGTAATCGACATCCGGTGGTGGTAGTAGATCCGTCGTAAGCTTCATGAATGAGGTGTTGGCCGGGTCCTTTGAGAACTCTGGAGTGAACTTCTCCAGTTGTGTATAATTTAGATTCATAATACAGACATGATCCTGTGCATGTGGCGACCTTCGTGTGGCGCTTCGTATTCCTAGCTGTTGACTCAGGTAGATCCCCTTACGGTTGACCTGCCTAACCGATTCCTCATTAGTAAGCTGATCATAAGGAACCGCTCGAATGCAATAATTGACATCTTGAACAAGAGAAAGAAGAGTCACAAAAAAGCCCGCACGGATTCGGTTGGGGCATATTCCCTTGACACTATGACATGGAATATCCTGTCCCAATAACTCCTGGACTATTTGCGACGTGCGTTCTCGCGTCGACTCCGGCATCAATAAAAGGTTGCATTCCGGATGCTCCTCAAGCTTCTTATCAATCTCCATGCAATCCATACCAGCCGAATGACACTGAAATAGGCCCACGGCAACCGGGTTCGGACGATAACATAGATCCAGGGTTGCCCCCCATTCGCTCACTTCCTTTTGGATCTTATGCAGATCCTCCTGCTTTAACATGATTGGGTGTCTGTATACCCCCGCCGCCTGAATGATCAATTGGTACAGTGCACCCTTGATCTGCTTAGGTAATGGTGGGAGATTAAAGATATTTTCGGAGACTTCCGGTGCGGGCTGAAAGACGGAGTTACCCGGATTTCGTTCCCTTTGTTGTTTCCGTCTTAAGATTGATTTATCATCTGATGTGGTTGGAAGGTCAAAGGAAAGGACTGGCTTAACGGTGGCCACCAAGCTATGCGGAGTTGAATCTGCTGGAAGTCCTATGGCGATTCGTAGTCGTAGGTTAAGGGCTGCAAGCCAAAGTAGACGTGAACAGCTAAAGAAACGAGGAACGTAGTGGGTAACATACTTCCCGAAGCTGGAATGATGAAGAGTTCCATTAGGAGTATCCGTCATGGGGTCATAAATGGTGAAGTCGGGAGTTGTTGGGACGATTCCAATGGCCGAGTCGAGGCCATATATGAAGCGAGTGATACTCCTACCGTTCTCATTCCTCCTTCGTGTTTCATAGTCATACACTTGGAAGTTGAATTGGACCTTATCAAGGATACGCGTGGGTACGGCAAAGCGGACCTCTTTCAAGAAGAGTTGTTCTCGTAAGGCGACGGAAGGCTGGACGATTAACCCCGTCGCCAGGTCGACGATGTGTAGAACAGGGGATAATACACTCTCGAAAAGAACGTCACGATAAACGCCAGCGAGTACTGGGAACGGTGCATGTAGGAGATATAGCTGCTGCGCGGGAAGAACTGGCAAAATTGGATAGGGATACGCAAAGGGTGCTAATAATGACCACATTTCTAAGACACAAAGGGAAATATCACGTAAAGAATCCCCAATGAAGATAACCGGCCGAGACTGGAGTAGGGCCTCAACAGTCTTCACAATGACCTCAGGGGCAACCAAAGAGAAGATAGTAACCAAGTTGAACGTTGTAGGAAAAATGGTGGTATCCATGGGGTTCGTATAATCGGTGGAGCTGACTTGTGGGGTTTGTGGGGTCTGCGAGGCTTGTGGAGACGATGATTGGGCTGGTGATATTACATCTGATGGGTATGGGTGCGATAAAAACATCTGCCCGCCTAATAATAAGCTCGCAGTCCTTCCACGTCTACCGTTTCCATATCGGACTATTTCCTGACAGATCTCCAAGTGCGTCCGGCCTGCGGCAAAGAGAGACTCCGCCTGCGCAAGGACACGTTCTGCGTCCTCAAAGCGTGGTTCTCCCATCAAAAGAAGAACCCCATACCAGGTATACACCGGAAGCTTGAGGGTGACCTTGAGCATGTCACTACAAAGCCATTGAGCATTTTCCGCTGTCAAGGTTTGAGCAACAAGCAAAGAGACACCCCATACCACCGACCCCTTATACGATGTATAGACGAAGTAGTGAGGGCTCCCCGTGGGTGGCAACGGCTCGCTTGAAACCGGAACCCCAACGGGGAATGCAAATTGCGAGACATATTGTGGGACACTCCGCTTGATTCCGAACCCCGAGGCTTGTGCCAGGAGCTCGGGGGCGACGCGGAACCCCTTCTCAAGCGGGAGCCCGTACAGCACCTGCCTCAATTGCCGATTCGGGCCCGCAATGGTGGCATGGATCAGCAGAGGCTTAACTAAATCCATTAGTTAGTTTTACCCTTCTAATCGCTCGTTATACCCGCCATCGCGCAGCTGGAGCGCCGTACTCCGCGCAGTGGACTTCGTGGCCGATGATGTGCTCTGCATCTCCGCACTTTCGCATCGAGTGGCGATCTCGCAAAGCCCATCGTAAAAGCGGCGACAATTGAGATAACGATCCTCAAGGGCGAAGTCCTTCCCACCGGATATCCGGTACGCCCGGATCGTGTCGAAAACGGCGGACTTGAACGTCTTCCCGAAGCCTACCGCTAACTTCATCGCATCAGTAGCTAAAGCCGATGCACGAATGGAGACCTCCCGCGGGGTGGCAACCTTCTCGATCGCGCGCGCAAGTAACGGGAGGACGACGGTCAAGTCGCCCACCGCAACCCCTTGACGCAAATCGACCTTCTTAAGGACATCGCATACCAACCTAACATCCCCTTCATGAGCAAGGGTCTCAAAGGCCGACCGGAAGTTCCCCAGCTGCCATTGCTCGGTAAAGAAGGAGAGCAGCTCGGACTTCATCGTGACGGCATCTAACACCTCGGCATGCCCTAGCATCGCCGCTTGCATCTCAGGGGTGAAGCCCATGGAGGAATCGATCTTCGCCGGATCAAACATGCTGGTAACTCCTCCATGGGGTTGCATGTCACGAGACTTGGAACGATCATCTGGAGGTGGTCTTGATGCACGTGCATCCTCCCTTTTCAACCCGGACTTGGGTGTGGATGATCTTGGCTTTTCGAGCTTCTCAAACTTCTCAAGTTTCTCCACTTCCTTCTCCTGCTTCGGTCCAACGTTTGCTTGACCTTGATCATAAATGGACTTGAATGGTTCAATAAACTTCAGCTTGATAACCCAAATATTGAGGACCGAGCGGTCACCAGGGTAGATGCAGAGATTCACGACCTGTGGGGCGGTCCCACCAGGACGGATGGCAGACGTGGCATGACCATCAAGAGTGACGGCCACTGTGTTCAATACTGGCTGCTCGGGTATATCATAATCTAAGATGGCCATTCCGCGGCTATGAATGGCAAGACATTTGGTCCCCTCCTCCATGAATAGAAGGTCATTGTAGCCACCAGTACGCTTTGGAGTTTGGGTGATTTGATTGAACTGACCAAGATCCCAGAACGAGACACGGACTCCATCACAAACTCCGATAACACGCTCGACGGGATGAACCACGATCTGACGAACCGTCCCTGTCGTGGTTTGGAGCAGTTGAGAGTCCCCGGTGCTCCTTTCCAAGTCATCTGAGCGATCCTGCTGTTGCTCGGCTAGCTCTCGTATGACTTTCTTGGTCGTAGTATTCCAAATGATGATCCTCCCCGTAACGCCTCCAACGATCAGCCACGTCCCATTGGGAATGAAGGCGAGGGCCGTGATTGCTGGGTTGCTGACTGTGCTGTTAACGGGCTTATCTGCCTGGCGAATGAGGATCGGGTTCGAGGTCCCGAACTCCTGGAACTTGCTACCCTTCTCGAGATCGAGTATGTAGACCTGCCCATCGAGGCTTCCGGACGCGAGGAAGAGCCCCGAGGGCGTGAAGGCAAAAGCTGTGACGCAAGTGCGATGGACTGCAAGCTTCAGGATTTGCTTGTCCTCCTTTATGTCATAGACGTGAACCGCCCCTCCAAGCGTCCCGATCGCGAGGAGCGACTCATTCGGCGAGAAGAGGAGGCTAGCTATCCCCCTGGTAAACTCCTGGAAGGTGATAACTAGCCGCTTGTCAGCCAGGCGGTACACGAGTAGGTTGTGAGTGTCGAGCGCGATGGCCAGGTACGTCCCCGTCGGGCTGACGGCCGTCGCAGTGATCTTTCCCGCGCAGGGTATGTCACAATAGAGGAAAGACCACATAACGCCTGCTTTTTTAAATGAGCAGTGTTCGGACGCTCCGCTCCCAGGTCGCCGCCCTAGCGTTCTACAGCCGCCCGGTGCGCGGGTTGGTCATCGAGGACGGCGCCCTGATCACCATCGACGAGCGGGCACTCATCATCCTTCGGAGGCCGTATAACAATGAAGGCCCCTATATACAGGTCTTCACGTACACGCAGTTCTCTTCGTCCGCCACCTGCATCGAGCGCTGCGCGACCAACCAGGAGCTCTACGTCGGGACGGCCGGTGGAACCCTCCATGTCTTTTCAACAGAACATGGCCTCGATAACCCAGTGCATGTAAGGCAACTGGTCATCTGCTCGTCCCCCCTGCTCTCTCTCCAGTGGCTTGGGATCGCTAGGGTCATGTTCATCGCCACGGGTAGCTCAAACATCGCTATCTACGTCCCTCTTCTTAAGAAGATCTTCCTCCGTCGAGTCACCAAGGGGCCGATCTTCTGCGCATTCGTTGACGAGATGTCCGAAACCCTTTACGTCTCCGATAAGAAGGACTACGTGCGCGTATATAAACTCCTTCTGGAGAACGACGAACTTAATCAGCGGCATGCGGTCATCCGCGGGTCCAGCGACTACGCAGCTGGTAGGATAACGTATAGAGACATGTGGACTGCGCTTGAGTCGCGTGGCTCCACACGGCAGTCGAGTAGGGAGGCGGCAGCAGTCGCACCCGCTGCTGAGGCTCGTATCGACCCACCGGTCAAAGAGGAATATGATGCCTTATATGAGCCTCGTCCGCTTACAATCCTTGGTACCGACTCCAAGGGGAAGCTTTCTCAATCCGCACACACTCGAGCCATCCGGACCTTTCTAGTCGATTCCACTGACGGTCTGCTCTTTACGGCCGGGCTGGACCGTATTGTGGCCGTCTGGGGTACGGAAGACATGCTCACTTCCGGGACCTCATATATCATTGATAGCATCAATATCAATCATACACGCCCGACGGCGCTTGCCTTCTCGTCGAATCGCCTCATTCTATTCACGGCAGATGAGGTGGGGATGATTAGCGCCGTCGACGTGAATAGCATGCTTGTTGTCAACGCATGGGTTGCACATCATGGGCCCATTAACGGACTCTATCTCGACGACACGCGGGGACTTCTCTACTCGTACGGTAAAGACTGTCTACTAAAGATATGGCGCGTATGGATCGCAGAGGATGAGTGCCGGGGTAGTGCTTGAGTAAGATGAGCATATTATCATAAGGGCAATTGATAGATAACTCCAGAGTCATCTCCGGCGACGAGGATGCGTGTGTGACCTTCTATAATGTGCAAGGCCGTCACAGGGGCGATTGTACCGAAGACTAAGCCTCCTGAGTCTGTATAGATTCCGTTTTCTGAGCCGATATAGACAGTTTCTGTAAGATGGTCATAGAGTAATGACCATATAGTTTCGGAATGCTTCCGAGTCCAATCCTCTCTCAGTCGCATCTCCTCCTCCACAAAGTGGAACCTAGTGAATGAGGTGCTTCCGTAACCAGAAGCTATGACCACGTCACTAGACCCGGTGAGTTGTGGGCGTCGGGACTCTGATGGAAAGTCGAAAAGAGTGTTGGGTGGGCATTCGAGAGTGAAAGTAGCATGAAACGTGGGCTCAACGGGTGTTCGTGTTACGACAGCTATACGTGGGATTGAGAAAAAGTTAAGGGAACCAAGCTCTGTAAGGCAAAGGAAGGGGATGACTTTAGCGTCAACATTATCAAGAATGAGAGTTGAAACATAACTTTGTCCTTTCCATGGTTTGAGAAGGAATATTGACTGTAAAAGAAACTCACGACCCGAAACTTGCTCGGATTCCGGCTTATAAATGATCCAGCCGTTAACTGTAGCTTCCGTCACACGTCCAGCTTGCGAACAGGTGAGTAATATGCTTCCATTAGATGCCATATCAAGACAATTATTCCCTGGAAAGGAACAACCTTCATGTACCTCCGGGAAACGTACTGATCCTGTCATCAATCGAGTATCAGAAGAGTTATCAGTGATATGGGTGATACTATTTCTGAGGTCAGTAACCGTCTTTGGAGGTGGGGGTCGATAATCCATCGTCTTTGCTTCTGTTACACTCCAAACAGGCCCAACGGTAAGTGTTAATGGGGCAGAAACCCCACCAAGAGGAATCACATAGGAAGCAATTGATGAATATCCATCATAACCTTCCTTTTGCTCTATAGGATTTCGACAAGACGATAGCCACCATGGAAGTGCAAAGATTCGAAGAGTACCTTCATCCCCAGCAAGGGCGAAAGTCTTATCGCTCAACAGGTGTATACAATAGATAGAACACCCATGTTCAACGGCAAAACATAAGGGAAGTCCATCGAGGCTTGCCATGACCTTTGCATCATCCATGGATGCCGTTAGAACAAGCGCATGATCATCTACGAAAGGAATACTAACGATCGAACATATTGTACCATTATGTCCCTCAGGAAGCTTATAGCGGCTCCATATACCCTCCTGACGTCTATATGCTATTAGGGCTCCATCCCCCGTGATAGCAATGATACAGTCATTAAGTGTGACGGCAGAGATATATCCTCGGCCATGTTCCGATTTATCTGCACCAAGGGTATGAGTCCTATCGACGACCACATATCCTCCAAGAGGGTTAAAGGAATAGATGAAGATCTTACGATCAGAACCTGTAGTGATCAGCTCCGTTGAGGTCAAGAAACACGAGGAGAACATTTGGCCCTTATGGGGATGTAACGTTGACAGTGAATAGACCTGTTCTTCTTCTAGGCGAACGGCCACGAGTTGTGGCCGGGCATATAGAAAGGTGATCAACAACAATACATCGCCGAATCCTTTTAGAGACTCGTTAGTGACCAATCCACTAATATGAGTGATGGCACATTGTGCTTCACTACTTAGAAGGGCGTTCAGTCCGGCCACGGGGAGTTCTATGAGTGACCCTTTCCATAGATAAAGGTGGAGCATCCCACTAATACTTCCAAAGGCGATTAGGATGCTGTCCAATAACCCAAGGGCAAAAGTACTTTCAGCAGATGATGGCCAGGTTTGAGTATCAACTGGGCCAACGTCATGGACATGGAATGTATTTAGTTCCAATACTAAGATGTAACAACGCCTAACCGTACTTACGGCCAGCACAATGCTTTCTTGATAGACATGGCAGGCCAACGATATGATACTATGTGATGATATTCTATGGCTCCATACTGGAGCTAGGGTTGGTCCTACGCCTTCACACCTACAAACTCCGATCGTTCCAGTCTCAGTGCCATATATCACATAACCATCCCCATGAGCTATAGCAGTTAGAGTGTCTTCGCTGACTCGTACAAATGACGTCTCAAAAGGTGGCTCCAGAGCCGTCCAGACAATGGATCCGCACCTAGTATAGAAGATATCGTTACCTATCGCAATAAGGTTGCCTCTAATCGGCCGGGGAGCCGTAATACTACGCATTTATTTTCAGTCAATTGAAGTTATGGACCACTAGGCGGTGAGGCGATCCCTGGCCCGGCCTCAGCCGCTCGCTTAAGAGTCCGGAGCTTAATCGTTAGAATGCTGATCCAACGGTTCTGTTTGTCGATGTCGAGCATCAAGCGGGCACGCTCACGGTTCAGCTTCGCCAATTGCTTCTTAAAGCCTTGTTCCTCCTCATGTAACTCCGTTTCGTTTCGTGCACGGGAATCGACGTTCTGCGCGATCGAGGCCTGGATTTCCTCGTGTTCTCGACGCAAGGCCGCCGTCATCTCTTCCAGCTCACTGATAGTCGCGTCCGGTCTTTGACAAAGAAAGGTTTCTACCTCTCCAAGAGAGACCGGAAACTGTTCATTATTCGCCTGCACCGTCTCGCTCGCTTCCGAACGGACGCGCTTGGCCTCGCTCTCTCGCTTCTGGGTGGTCAGCTTGACCGATTTCAAGCGGTCTGTGACTGTCTTTTCCTCGGCAGTTAGGTCAGCAAGCTCCTTCCGAAGAGCCTCGAGCTTCTTCCCAGTCCCCGCACCCTCGGCCTGCTCGGCCTTATTGAGGGCGTGAATTTGCCTACAAAGGACCTTGTCCATGCATTCGGACTCGCGAACGAGCTCCTGGATCTCGCGACATAGGAGGACGAGCTGGTCCTTCACGTGCTTCGGCTCGGTCAGCTCCTTGACGTGCCGCTCCATCGCCTCGTAGTCTGCATGCCACATGTTAGGCTTGAGCCCCGCGGCAGACATCACCCAAAAAAATGCGAGGAAAATAAATGCAGCAGAGCGTGATCCCTTACCTACCGACTCCGGAGCTCGACGCTCGGCAAATCCATTGCGGGGTCCGCGTCCTGGGCCTTGTGACCTCGGTCACCTCAAAGGGTCTCTCGCTTAGCCTTCCATTCGGCGTGACTGGCTTCATTCCGGTTAATGAGTTGGCAGATGGTACCGAGGTCCCCCCTACCATCTATCAGGTGGGAGACTACGTGCCTGCTATCGTGGTGGCCCAGGATGTGAGAGGCTCACCTATTCTCTCACTTCAACCCTCGCGATATAGACAACGTGATATTGATAGGAATTCCTATGTGATTTGCCAGATAACCTCTGAGGAGGACCATGGCTGGCTCGCCACGCTTGGAGACGCGGCCGGGACCGTTGGCTTTTTGTCCACCTCGCGTGTCCCCTCCGACCTTCGTGCCCGTCTCAAGGTCGGCTATGTCGTGGGAGCCATCGTGGTTGATATTGGGAGTAGTAGCCGGATTTATCAGCTATCACTCCTTCCACAGGACATCTCGACCACCATACCAAGTCGGACGTATGCGCAGCTACTTCCTGGCCAATTGGCTAAAGCAGAGGTCGCGTTACAAGGGTATGGGTATTGGGGTGTGTATCTAGCTGCGAAGAAGAGTAGAGCCCAGGATAGTAATACTCGACTCTTCGGATATATTATATCGGGGCACTTACGTCGCAATTATGCCAGTGTTAACGACTCGTCAGTGCCATATGAGTATGGGACGCATGTCGGGTTTGAGGGACGTTTCCGTGTGGTCCTGGTGGATACGGACCCAAAGGTTGTGGAGATAACCTTCCCGCTAGTGTACCTATCTAACCTCGAGAACGTCCTAGATTCAGCTGCCAGTGATCGGAGATACGCGATCGGGCAGGTCATCCCTTCCGAAAAGCTTATCGTCGCTCAGCATGACAAGCGATCCATGTTTGCCGTCTCGAGGAATGAGGAACGCCCCGTGATGCTCTCCATCCCTAGGATAAAGCTGCCTGGCGAGATCATGGACCTATCTGTCGGAAGCCCCATACCCGCCCCAGTCAAGGTTCTAGGCTATCATCCGTTCGAGGACTTATACCTGGGTTCGGCTGACCAGAGCGATATCAACGGAACCGCCCTCGGGATCTTGGAGGTGGGCAAGATTTTAAGCAAAGCAACGAAGGTTCTTGTCACGAAGGTATACGATTACGGTGCGAACCTGGAAATCACCGACGCCAACGACTCGTACCGTGGGTTTATCCTTCAAACGCATTATGGGAACACTCTTAAGCATGAGCACCTTGCTCGTGAGATGAATTTGAATAAGGGATATGGAACTATGCGAATCATCGGAGTTAGCGCACGAGGAGACCTGTACTACGTCTCCTTAGCTGACCTTGGCACGGAGCCCATCTTTCTCAACCGTGAAACGGTACGAGTAGGACAGGTTTCACGTGGCGTAGTCTCCTCCTTTCCTACCTCCAATAACACCTACGCCACCATCCAGTTCTCCACGAACTACATGGCCATTTACTTCAATGCCCAGAACGTCTCTTTGGGCCAGGCTTATGACTTCATCAGTGTCCGCAATGATGATAAGTTCACAGTGGTTGACCTTCTCTCTCCTCAGCAAGGTGATGACCCCGAAAGGCTTCGTTCCGATCCCCACGCGGCTTTATTCCGTGTTCTCCAATACTCCCCCAGAACTCGTTCCGACCTCCCTTATGCTTCCTCAATCGACGGCTCCGGAGATCTTCCATTTGAGAGCTTTCATCTTCTCACCTCTGAGAACTCTATTATCACGATCTCCGATATTGCTCTCGGAGGCTTCAAATTGGACGTCCAACTCCATGGTGACCACACAGGCCACAAATCTAACGTCTTTCTACACTATCGGTGTATCTCTTATGACTCAGGAATCCAGGAACTGGTTTCTCTATTTCTTGGAGAACTGAAGAACAAAAACTTCTTCGATATCCTTCCAGCCATACGTATCATCACGTACATCACCCTACGTGACTCTACACGTATATATTTGGCAGCCGCAACACCACACCTCGTACAAGACGATCTGGTCCTGACCCAGGGCTCCGATCAGGTCTCGCGTGGAAATATTTATCACGGTATCATAACGTACGTCGCTTCCTCACACGTCTTCGGGGTCCTCTCCGATGATACATCCTTTGTGGCCCCATTACCAAGCTCCAATGAGGCTGACGTCTTGATGCTAGCTCTTGTCGAGTTATATGCCACCGGGACCAAGGAAACGACGAAAGGCGACTGGAAGGTGGAGGTCCGTGGAACCTTGACGAACATCATTCGCGACGGGAGGAAAGCCGCTCTACGGAAGGGCCCAGTACATGCTGAAGCCTTACCGGCATATATACCTGAAGTCGCCCCCATTGACTTCGTCGAACTCGAACTACCAAATACCCCGGAGCTCAACGAGTATCACACTCGTGTCGACGACTACAAGGTCGGAGAGAAGGTCAGTGGGATGCTTCTTATCAATAACATGGAGTTTGGTTCTCTCTGCCAGATCTATGACCTCGGTTGCGGAGTGATCGGGCGTCTCACCTTCGAAAGCGCTGCTGGGGCAGTTCTCAAGGTCGGGGATCGTGATGCTGTTGACACCTTGAATCGTAATATTGGCGGTGATGTTCCGGCCTTCTTCAAACAGCATGTCGGAGATGGCTCGGAGCCTATCGATCTGGTCGTCGTGGGCATTCGCACCCTCTACGGCGAGCAAGAGCTCTCCACCTTGGGTATTGAGTGCACCAATGATGCTTACTGTCGCCTAGTTGACCTGACACTCCCAGGTAACAAGCTCACTCCCCTCCTTGCGGCCATACATAGCGTGGTCGATGATAGGATCATTGTTCGCATGGTGGACACGGCACAGTTCGTACTCGTGCATGCCGTGGATGTCTTTGACACCCCAAAAGATATTTGTCCGCTCGGTACGCTATATGCCCCATCACAACTCATCATCTTGTCGCAATTAACGAGCGACAATGTCCCCTGTCCTCTTATCTGGAAGGGTCTCAACTTTCTCGCCATTCCTCCTACGAATCTTGAGGCTTCCATCTTCCAGAAGACAGACCTGACCTTTGGGGGCATTGGGGCAATAAAGCCGATCAAAAAGAACAAGAGGGCACTCACTTGTATTCTACGTGCAACCGCAGCGAGACTAGCATACCATTTTCCCGTCTCATTCCTGACGGTTACGTCTCCGGTGGAATATGACCCGAAATTCTCGCTGTTCGAGTATCCTACACTTGCTCTGACCCGGATATCCGATACTCCGCAAGACTTGCTCGGTGGAGTCGTCGATGGTAGGTCTGCAACGCTTGATGCTCTGGCAACCTATCATATGTGTACTCGCATCTCTCAGACGGCGATCTCCTTGCGCAGCATCGACGAGATCGTGCCCTCGATGGCCGAGCATTCATTCGTTGCGATTAAGCAGCCACACCTCTTCCTCCCACAGACTGGAGACGACTTAACGGTCGAGAGGACCTATCTCGGATATATCCAGCCATACAGAGCTGTGGTTGGGGGTCTCACTGTGGCTATTTCAGAGTCCATTTGCTTGTTTGTCCCTATGCGCGAAGTCTCCGACACGTTCATCACCCTGACAGAGGTTGAGGCGCTATACGCACCCAGGACGCTTGTTAAGGTACGGTATCTTAAGACCGATGAAGCAAAGGGCCAAATATGCTATATCGGGACGATCAAGCCCAGCGTCGTGGAAAACCCGAAGGTCCGCCATCCAAGCACGATTCTTCAGGTTGGAACGTGCGTCGTTGGCTGTATCGACGCTATCAAGGATAATGTGGGAGTGTACTTGAATGTCCAGGACTGCTACCCACCCCTGCGTGTAAGAGCAAACGTGCAAGACGCCATTAACTCGACGCACACTCCCGGGGAGAAAACGATCATGAAGGGCGCGGCTCGGTGCAGTCGAACCTATACTGTCGGCCAATATGTTTATTGCGTGATTTTGGAGATAACACCAAAGGGTGTTAATGTAGGGTTGAAGACGGCGCATTTCCTTGCTGCTGGAATTGATGTGACAAAGCTTCCTCCTCTTGAGCAGCCCAACCTTCAGAAGGATACCTCGAAGCTGAAGAATCATAAGGAGTTACTGGCTCGACTTGAGACCTTACCTACCGCTGAGCCAGGATCGAAAAGGACTCTTAAGTATGATATTCTCGGTGGCGAGATAGATACTGATGAAGAAGATATCGCTAAGGATTCGACCACTGACCAAGCAGGTCTTCCTTTGGGCGATGGGATATTGAAGAAACCAAGCCAAGAGCTATTTGGAACTCAATTCCTCAAGGTGCCATTTGCCACAAGGGAGGAGATCAGCTCCAGTTCCGATGGATCTAGCCTATCCGATTCGAAGGATGAAGAGGAAGTAAGACGAGGAGAACGTTATGAGCATGACACCGCCAGTACTTCTCGGGCGCAAGTCCAAGCCTCCGAACAGCCAGATAGTCTTATCCCTACGACGGTTCCGGACTTTGAGCGTGCTCTTGCTGGCAATGAGCGGTCATCATATCTCTGGATTCGTTATGCAGCGTATCATATCGACCGGGCGGCTATTTCCGAAGCACGCGATGTTCTTACTCGTGCCTGTGCCGCGATACCTGAAGGCTGTCCGGACGATCGTCAGAATATCTGGCTTGCATTTATCGCGTTTGAGGAACGATTTGGTGGGACTGAGGCTAGTATTTTATGCTTACGCGAGGCGATTCGTAGGAACGACCCTAACAACCTTCTACGCTCCTATTGTCATGGGAAGATCGTGCAGGGGGATTGGAAGGCTGCCGAACAGGGCTATGAGATCCTTCTGGAGAAGCGTGAGCGGAAGGAGGAGTATCTGAACTGGCGCGCTTACTTGGCTTTCCTTTACAATATAGAACATCTCGACATGCCCCAGGAGGTGGCGCGGACAAATCTCGAGCGAGCACGGACTCGAGAATTGCAGCGCGCCATGAGCTGTATAGCGCCGTCGAAGCAGCTCCGCTTGACGTGTGACATTGCTCGCCTAGAGTACAGGATTGGAGAGATCGATAGGGGGCGCGCCATCTTCAATAAGCTCGTGGGCGACTCTCCCAAACATATCGACATCTGGGGCCAATATCTTGATGCGGAGGAGAAGTTTGTAGCGGCAACACGACCACAAGATGTCCGAGCACTATATGAGCGTGTCTGTTCCACTCGCTTCCCGCTGAAAAAGATGATATATCTGTTCAAACGGTTTTTGACCTTCGAACAGCGTCATGGAACTGCCCTCACGCGTGAGCGTGTGCGCGAGCTTGCTATTCAATATGCAGATGCCCAAGCGGAGTAGCTAGAAATCAGAGTCCCGACGAAAGCCGTCCTGTATCACCTCTGCAACGACTTTCCGAAGCTCGCGGATGGACGAGGTTGAGTCTGACGTCTCGAAAAGTGAGTATCCCTTTTGCCGTAAGGAATCCCGAGTGTTCTCGTCGACCGCTGTCACACGGGGAGAGGTCGATTCCATACGATCGTGATAAGTAAGAATATCGGAGAGCTGTGAAAGACCACGATACTGTATGCGCCCAAACCGACTTCGGCGTCTATCTATGACATAGAAGAGCCCGACGAGCAAGGCCACGAAGAACCCAAAGACGGTGGCCAGAATGAACGCAATTGTGTTATCGAATGATTCCATGAACCATTCTCGAAGGAGCTCGGTCAGAGACATGACGATACCGACCAACCCGTTGTGCACACCAAAAGCTACGCCGGCCTGCCACGGCGCCACAAGCATACAGAGCATGGACCAGAGAGCCGGAAAGAAGAAGAGGATGACGAGCACCATGGATACGTTGCACACTATCAAGAAGGGCAGGACGGAGTGGATCAACTCGACGCTCTGCATGCTAAGAATGACGTTAGGGATCGATAAGCCTAAGACGATAAGGGCTGAGACAAGGAGGAAGATGATCCGACACCCGACCCGGTCCATAAGTAAGCCGAATGGCACAAGGAGACACGCCGCTAGGAAGAAGGGCCCTTGGTTAAGGAGTGTACGGACGGTTGATGAGAATACAAAGTGCTCTTGGTACACTGCATCCATTGCCTTAAGGAAGCAATCGAGAGCCGTGAACAAACAACAAGAAAGGAGGCAGAGGATCCAATATTCGACTGTGAGGTATGGGCGGCACGAAAAGCAACGGAGTTGCTTCTTTTGAAGTCTATAACGACTGGTTCTTCGAGAACTTGAGCCTCCTGTCGTCTCGGTCCGTGGCTGTCCTTCGCTTGCAACTAATGGCTGTCGTTCTATGGACAAGGGTTGTCTTGGCGTAATGTATTTATAGTAGAGTACTACAAGGACGATCGCAGGGATCTCGCTGATGGTCAGCGGGAGTAATCCTAACCACAAGGAGAGCATCAAGGACAGATTCATGAAGGTGTTGCTCAGGATGGGGGAGATGAAGACTGAGGCGCAGACGGCAGACCAGATCGCACCCATAGCCACCGAAAGATGCGCTTGATCGATGAACTTGTACGCTATAACGTTCGAGCATACAGGTACGACGCGCCCTGCCATGGTGAAGACTCCCATTCCAATGTACGCCCCAATGGACTCATGCAAAACAATGCAGACACTAAAGACTAGATATCCGGCGAGCGCAAGTGAGATAAAGACTCCTATGACCCGCTCCGCCTCGAAGAGATCGATGAGGAAGCCGGAGGCGACGAACAGGAGTGCCCCAATCAAATCGACAATGCCATTGAGTTTTCGGCGATCAACGTCATCGAGAAATCCCTCCTGCCCCAGTGCACACAGAATATCTTGTGGTGCAGAGGCCGTGAGGTAGTATCCAGTGGGGGCAAAGGTGGCAAGAAGTAAGGCTGAGGCTTTAATCGCTGTACTGGTCTTCCTCATTTTTCTTCAAGAGAATAGGCGAGGGAGAAGGGGAAGGATCCCCCCACACCCCAACTCCTCTTCCAGGGTATCGTTTAGGATGAGGGTCAACCAATAATCTTTATCGTTACCGAGGTGACAAAAAAAGTATGACTCAAGACGAGCTTCTAGACAACCTGGGCGTGATTATCCAGAGCCTAACGCCACATGCATCGATTACAACCGCCCCAACTGTCGAGGCTCCGACCGTCCATCTCTCGAGCATCTGGCGCTTCTTTGACGCCCCATATGGACATCCCACCTTCCTTCAATGCGCAGATGGATCCGTGGTCCGGCGTTACTGGAAACCCACTCTGTCGGCCCTCCATCTGGAGGTTGAGCCGAGTCCTGACTTAGACTCTCCATTACCCCCCAGGTTCTCGACTCTAACTTATTGCGAGACCTTACCTATCTCCGAACGAATGCCCCTCATCGACACGATCAAGCACTTAGCGCGAGTGCATCCGATCCTCTCCGAGGCGACGGTCCGTGACCTCCGGAGTACTTCATGGATCTCGGTCGTTTGGACTCAAATAGGTATGGATCCGCGCCTCAATACTCTCCAGCGAGGGAGCCTCCTCATGTTTTACAAGATTGCTTCACCTCAAGTCCTGGGCTGGATGTCCCGGCATCCATCCGAGAAGACCGTTCAGCAGGTCGTCTCGTTCTCTTATACACGGTTCTATTGCGAGGCGATGCGGAAGGGTCTCTTCTCTCCGTACACCCTCGAGATGTATAATGCCCAGCAACCCAGTAAGTTTCCGTTCAAACAGCTGGCGTCTCAAGAAGAGCTGCGCCGATTGGACCGGGAGTATGTATATTATTGTTCCCAAACCTCCCAGCTCCCTACCTTCAGCTCCGACTTTAACTGGGCTCATCGGGGGTTCTTCCCTGATCGGACCTTTTCACATATGACTACTCTCACCCGAGTACGGGCCACTAGTCAATACACTGGCCGGCGGCGACCATCCTTCAGAGGAGAGGAGGGCGATGTGAAGCCTATGGCCTCGCTAGGTGTTCATACTCTCACCGCTCATCCCGTCACATCAGATATCCCGAGCTCTGGGCGTGTGATCGACCGGCGAGGGATGACACACTCCTTCCGTTGTCGGGAGGCCTTTTATTGTCATCATATATTACACGAGCCCGCACCTAGTGCAATCTCGCAGTTAGACGCATACCTCTATTTTGTTCAGCACATTTCCATGCGGAATGGCTTTCAACTCTATGATTCCGAGGTGATTCTCTCACCCTCATCAGACCCTGTTTCTCGCCATGTGGAAGGGTCACTAGGAGGAGAGACTGCTACCGATTCTATGTTCGGTCGGTCATGGGACCTATCCGTTCCTCCAGCATCTTTGGAGGATCTTTTCTACATTTTGCATTGTCTTGGATCGGCTACACCACGCGTTTTCCGCGAACTCCCCGTCTATTACCGCGTGCTTCTCAACGTTCTCTACTTCAACAACTTGCATAAGTCTGTCAAGCGTGCCTTCCGTACTGATGAAGCCGGTTCCACGGTCGAGTCCGGGAATGATGAGCAAGAACGTCCAGCAGATACTCCTGGGACTCTACCGAACTATGTGGTTAAAATTCACCCCCCCTACACTGTCGCCTCCTTGAGGTACAACGACGATCCCCAATACTTTCATCGTCTGCGGGAGCTAACGTTGAAGGACTTGAGACATGCTATCAGCAGCCTACTAAGCCTCTTCTTTGGGAATGAGCCGTATTTTCATCGCCTTCTCTCGAAGAAGCGACTTTCAGAATGCACCATTAATTATCTTAGCACCTCCCGACATTTTTCAAGCTTACGAGATGGTTCCCAGCCGAATCATCACGTAATTCTCACACATCCTGTCTTTGAGCAATGCTCGAACGCCGCTGGACTACTGATCTCTACATATGAAGAGTTACATGCTTGGTCTGAACTGGTAGGGAGCTTACCCTCTAGTAGTTCCAAAGATCATGATGATTCCGGAGTATCCTCGGAATCCGAGCCAGTGTGTACACCGATACGCGAGAAGTTCGTATCTGGGACTTCGAATAAGTTTCTTTTGGACTTTGTCATGGATTTGCTATTGGATCTGGAAGATGGAGACGGTAAATCCGTCCCGGCTAGTATTAACGCAACCCCGATGACTATGTTCGTCCCCACCTCGGAAGAGAGTGATGACGCGCACAACTATTTCGTATTTGATGACAATAGACACCATCCTAACTCCGTGACAAACCCCATCCGTAAAGTTTATCACAACTTCGTCGTGCATCTCTGGAGGAACTTCATGCATCGTGTCATGCATTCACCCGTCATCTATCTGACTTTCTATCGGCGAAGGAGTTCTCTCTATCGGCATATCTACTCTCGTGACCCAGGTATGTCGGCCGTGAGTGCCATTGTTGGCGGTGTTGCTGAACGGTTCGTCTCCGATCAGAAAATATACGAGCGCTTATTGACATACCAAAACGAGCACAACATCTCGGACTTCACTGATATCGCTTCCACGGCGATCGGCTTCTTAACGTCCAGAACTCTAGTCAATAGCGTCCGCCTGAGCTTTCTAGGCTGTGTCCCACTTGACGTCCTGCGCCTCAACCTCGATTTTCTCTCCCTGACAGATAATAGTCCCGCTCGGATCGCAGATCTCCTTCGGAAGAGTGAGCCATTAATTGTTAAGGGTCAGGACTACGATCCCATATACCACGTCTTCTTGAAGATCATTTTGGAGCACGTGCAACCATATAATGACCTGACTGCCCTCTTCCCCCAACAACGCGAGTGGGTTGCCGTCGCCTCTATACGGCAGACGGCCCCTCTTCGCTTCATGGACACCGTCGATGATAGCGCCTTGCCAGTGAAAACGGATGAGCAGAAGAATGATGCTGCTCGTAGGCGAGCAAGCTCAGTGACAACCCGAGAATCGGCACGTGGACTGGGAGGAACTCGGTCGCAGAAGTAAAGGGTTCATGGCTCAATGGTCTTTCACTCTTATATCAACCTCCCTCTTAATGCTGCCATTCTCATTGGATAACCCTCGAGGTCCTTCGAGAGCATCCGGGAGATGAGAGGACCAAGCTCACTCCTTCCCTCGATGACTGGGGGCTCTTCCTCAGTGATGGCAGTTACCCTGAGGAAAGGAAGCCTTCCAGTGTATAACTCATATCCCATCACTCCCATGGCCCAGACGTCCCCACTACATCTAGCCCAGTGCAGTACTCGGGACGATCGACCGCTCCTCCGGGAGGGCAGTACCGGAGATCGACGTCCTCGAGGGCTCGGTGGAGGTGAAGAACGCGAGAGCCCTCTCGTGTACGGAAGGAGCCGGGACGGGGGAGTGCACAAGGGCGAGGACGACGTGCAATGTACAGAACTGTCAGACGTGCAACTCTGCTGACAGCACGAAGTGCGACACCTGCGAGGACGGCTTCTATCCTTCAACTGACAAGACCTCCTGCATCACCTGCCCCACTGGTTGCACGAAGTGCTCTGATGCCAACACCTGCTCGGAGTGCGGTCCCGGCTTCATCATCGACACCGATAAGTGCGTCTCCTGCTCCAACCCGACTACTGGATACACCGGGAACGTCCAGAACTGTGCTGTTTGCACCGTCTCCAATAAGGCCCTGACCTGCACCAAGTGCAACCCCGGCTTCACCCTCTCAGATGACAAGTCGAACTGTGTGGCCTCGACTCCGACTCCAACTCCAACTCCTCCCTCTGCGTGCACCATCCAGAACTGTCAGACGTGCAACGACGACAACACGAAGTGCTTGACGTGCAACGAGAACTTCCTTCCGAAAGCTGACGGGACCTGCGTCTCCTGCACTGACCCCAAGTGCACCAACTGCGACGTCGCTGCTGATGCCGGGAACGCCTGCTCCAAGTGCTCTGCCGGGTACAAGCTCGACACCGATACATGCGAGGCCTGCACCGTCAAGGACTGCAAGACGTGCGACACAGACGAGAAGATCTGCACGAGCTGCGCCGACCTCGGGCTCGGGCTCATCTGCACGGGCTGCGAGACGGGCTACACCCCCATCGACGGGACCTGTCTGAAGAGCACGGATCCGATCGTCGGGGCCGTCGTGACGAGCACGGGCTGCAAGAACGGCTTCATGGACTACTTCGGGATCTGCCTCAGTCCCGAGAAGGCGGCCACCATCGGCCTCTGCTCCAAGAGCAACCAGTTCGTCGTCGGACAGGTCAGCGTCTGCAAGGAGTGTGGGAAGGGCTCTGTGCCCCTCGACGGGACCTGCACGCCCCTGAAGATGGTGAACACGGGGACGAGGCTGGCGAACACCAACATCTGCCTCGATGGGAGCGGGACGAAGGTCGGGACCTCTGCCACGAAGTGCGAGAAGTGCGCCGGGACCAACTACTTCCTCCTGAACGGGGGCTGCTACGACGCGGCCGGGACTGTTGGGGGCGCCATCTGCGATCCGAACGACGTCCAGACCGGAGCCTGCTCAACTGTCAAGGCTGACTCGGGCTTCTACCTCGACAACGGGAACATCGTCCAGTGCCCCGGGGGCTGCCAGTGCACCTCCTCCACCACCTGCACCGCCTGCACCTTCGGGTACGTCGCGGAGACGAGCGGGGCCACCACGACCTGCAAGGCGTGCTCATCGGTCATCTCGGGCTGCATGACGTGCACTGCCGACAAGTGCAACCTCTGCTGGGACGGCTCCACTCCCACCAAGGATGCCTGTCCCCCTCCCCCCTCCTCCAGCTCCTCGGGGCTCTCGGGGGGTGCCATTGCGGGGATCGTCATCGCCGTCCTGCTGGTCCTGGGGGGTCTCGGGGGCTTCCTCGGTTGGTGGTTCAGATGCAGGGGGAAGTGAGTGGATGTAGGCACTCCTCTCCTTCTCAGTGCTCTGGTCGTCCGATAGGATTCTTCTTCCTCACGAAGAAGGAGGGAGAGACTTCGGGATAAGTTCGATAGGCTCAAGAAGTCGACGAGACGTTTCTGAGAGGAGGTCTGGAGATGAGGAATGGAATGGGACTCAGAGGTGACGAGAAGACCTCTCCGAATCATCGGTTCGCGTTCTATAGGGGCATTGGACTGGCATGACGTCTTGGGCTGTCACTCGCCCGGCTCTGTACCACATTCCTAGGATTGAAGATCGGGGCATGGAGAGGTCATCTTGGCACCATCTCATTGGTGCAGTTCTTCCTGGTCCATCGCAATGATGTGGGGTCGTGGAGGCCGTCGTGATCGATAGCCGGAAGACGAGATGACTCGCACGTCTTCCGAAGCAGCTCGGTTAACTCTCCCCGCTTCTCTGTACATAGATGTGCTCACTTCCTAACGACAGAGTAAATCACGGAGAGCCTCGATGCAAAACCTCATAACCACTATCCACATCATTCTGACGGAGCTATTCCAGATCCAGACATCAGAAAGGCGGTTCCGGCGTCGCTTCAAGCGGATCTGCCTCATCACATCGTGCGTCGACATGGAATGCATCGTGGCGATCCTATACCTCGCCCGGGCGATGCAGGGCGGGATGTCTGTCACCTCCAAGACCCTACACAATGCATTCTTCATCGCGCTGTCGATTGCCGTCTCATTGATGCGGGATTCGCCACCATCACTTCAGGTTTGGGCGAATTGTTTTTGGACTCGGGTGGATTCGAGTAAGGTCTTCGGAGCGCAGCTCATGTTTCTCAACTATGTGGACTGGTCCCTCTATGTCAATCGAGATGACATCATCGAGGTCGAGAGGTGCATAGATCTCATTAATTCGACCTGCATACATGGGAATGAGGTCTCATCTGCCTCAGATCCAGAATAGCGGGAGGGTACACTAGTGGATATGAAGGAAGATACCCTGACCGCATCTATGTGTCTTGAGTAGCTGTCCATTCTATGTTATGTGTTGTTACGGTACTAGAAAACCTTCCAACCCTTCATTGTGAATATGAGCCGTCCAGTGACTGCATTGGGATTTCATCACTCACGGTTGTGGTGTTCTGACGGCCAAACCCTCTGGAGTCCAAACAAGGACACACGTTATCAACTTACTTCTCGTGGTCAAGCGACTGCGATCTGTTCGAATGGGGATACACTCCTGGTTGCCTGTAGTCGCTGCCTCTACGTCTTTCATGGGCGTGAGCATCTCAATCCACAGACAACGGAGGACTGTGATGATATGGTACTGGATCTTGCTCCTTGGGAAGATGAGTGGTTACTGGTTCATGTCTCTGGCGTTATAAGCCGCTTCCAGGGGACGTATCAGGCAGTCGCCAGCATTCCAGGAGTGTTCTTCTCTGGATATGTTGAGTCTACTGGTGTTATTCTTATGGGAACTGCAGGCCCATCGTTCCTTCTCATCACGCCTAGTGGAGAAAGGATTTCCGTTACCACAGACGCATACCCCGTGTATTGTCTACAACTGATTAGAGATGATGAGGATCTCGTTGTCCTAGCCCTTTCTGGGAAGTCTGCTGAGTTGTTCATCTTCACTACAGCTTTCGTCCTGAAGGAACGGGTACGCATCATGTGTTCGTGCACACGCCTCCTGGTGGGTGCTTTGAACTCGCAACACATCGTTCTTGGTGAGGAGAATGGGAATGTCCGCTGCTTCCTGCGTGAAAGAACTACGACGGTTGTTCCCCACTGCTTATTCCATGCGCACGTTGGTCCCATTCGTTCCCTCATCCTGAAAGATGACGTTCTCTACTCTGGCGGCGAGGACGGGGCGCTCTTCAAATATTCCCTTACCCCTCTAAAGCTTACGAAGAAGACCCCAGATATCTTGTGGTCCTGCTTCTCATCTGATGCTAGCTGCCATGTCGGACGTGAGTGCTTGTGCGTCCAGTATCAAGGCGAGGAGGTGTGCGTTCCTCTGAGCGGCGAGAATATCCTTACAGCCTCAATAGCACGTGTAGATCGTTTAATAACCGTGTTATTGCCGCATACGCTGCACAATATTCAGCTATTCCGCTTCTTGACTCAACCGCTTCAGTTTCAGGGGAAGGAGGTATTGCGATTGGAGTCCTTCCAACATCCATACAATGTCATAGCATCTTGTCTTCTAAGTTCCACAGATGATGTAGTTCGAGCTGTGATAGCAACACATCCTGACGGGGTATTTGTTTTCGAGTCCTCCCGGGGAAAAGTCGCGATTCATGTACCGGAACAGATCGAGTTCCCCATCATTCCCCTTCGGAGTTCAGGATGCATGGAGCAGACACTCCGACAAACGAGTCGAACTACGGTTCTCACCTTAGCCCAGATCAAATATGGAGAAGACGTGGTGCTTGCCGCTGGAACGGCCATGGGGACCATACTCTTCTATATATTCAGTGCTGGGACTTTATCAGCCATACCTCCGGTTCTCTTGTGCAGAGACAAGGGAGATAAGATTAAGTGTGTCCGCTTTTGTTCTGATTCGGAGCCGCGTCTGCTTGTCACCACGCATTCCGGCACACTTGCTGATATTGCAATACGCGTAGAAGACAAGAAAGTTTGCGTGACAGACTTCTTCCTAACCATACAACCGTGTCTAGTACAAGGGACGTTATTGCCCCCTGTTAATGGAACCGTTCTCATACATACCGGGTCCTATCTCTCCACATATTGCTTGACTACTCGCTCACTTATCCACCGGAAACTTTCTGAGGCCAAACTCGGACTCCTATCGTCTTCGAAGTCAGTTCAAACTCTATTGGAGCTCATGCCCGTATCATATCAGTCCGGCCACGGATCAGGAAAGTCGCTGACCTGCCTACTACGTCTTGAACCGTGGTGGGTATGTGGTACAGAATCTGGACGTATCGTCCTGGTCGCAGATAACCTACAGCTACGTCGCATATTGCACATCGATCAAGCGTCCATCAAGGACATAGCTGTAGTATCAGTAAGCTCTGAGGCATGCACTCATTGTGTGATAGCAGCAGCTTCAATGTCCCGTATCATCTGTCTCCTAGTGAAGAGCACCGATGCGACGGTCTCACTGGTTGGAATGACACAGCATCCATACCTCTGGCGAAACGCCAAGACGTCAGAGACTGATGTTCGTTACACCTGTGTCATGCCTATTCAATCGACGAGTGTTTCGTGCGTTCTTTTCTGTTGCGGATCCAGCCTAGGAGAGCTGGCAGTCTTCTGTCTACACATCTCGAAACTATGCATCTACAAGCTTGACAGTGTACGAATAGATGCCCTGCCTATGAGATTGCGGCCATCTAACTGTCGCGAAGTTCTACTCCTCGCGACAACTCGAGGGCTGATGAAGGTGATGATCGATCTTTCTGCACTGGAGAGCTTTCTCGAGACATCTCTAGCCATTCTCCCGTCACTTCGGTTAGACTTTCATGCACACTCAAGTCAACAACCCACAGTTCTCAGGACCATTGGGCAGGTCTCTGTCACTACTGTTCGCACCATCTACCAGGACGTCCGACGACAAGCCCTTGTGGACGCCATCTGGACTGAGAGGGGAATCCTATTGCTGACAGACATTGGGTATTGTACCCTTCTCTCTCATATCGGAGACGTGCTAGCTGATAAGCATGTTTCCCCGGGAGGCTTCACTTGCGGCAGTCCAGATAAGGAGGGGGTCCTTGCCGTAGGCTGGGATCGGTTAGTCGTCCGCATCGAAGTGACCGAAAAAGGCTTGAACGTGCACCCTCTAGAGCGTCTTCCTCTCTACAAGATCCATGCGATGGTCGATGGAGTCGTCTGTGGTGCTGGGCTTCATCGACTGAGGCTACCTTGAAAAACGTTTGGAATGACGACAGCACTCCGTCGTATGTCATATGACGATCTCTTCGAGGTGGCACACGTCAATATCGATCCTTTTACTGTCACGTTTGATCCTCCCTTCTATACGGAGTATCTCAGCCGCTTTCCTGAACAGTGCTTCATTTGTTCCTCGGCAACAGGGACCATCAAGGGGTACATGATCGGGAAGGATGAGGGATATGCTGAAAAGGATGAGTACCACATTCATATCAGTGCCGTCACTGTTGCAGCAGAATATCGACGACAAGGCGTGGCTCGCCAACTCATCGAACGGCTCGAGGAGATTGGAGACGCGCTTGGCTGTACCTTCTGCGACCTGTTCGTTAAAGTCTCGAACGGGACTGCCGCTAAGCTTTATGAAGCGTTGAACTACGTGAAATACCGGGAGATCAGGAACTACTATGGCACTGAGGACGGACTTGACATGCGGCACGCCCTCACTAAGGATGTAGATCGCAAGTCTGAAGGACCCCCGAAAGGCAATGGAGTATTGAACAAGTGGATCAACTACCCTCTTTAGGAGATGACGGATGACAACTTACCACCTTCCCTTCTCAGGATTGTAGCTGTGGTCTACGACGAGAAAGAAGGCATCTTGTGATGCGTAACCCCCCGATGAAGAAGAAACAGAGTAGGGATGCAAACCCAACGATGTCGACAACCCTCGACAGGACTGGTATCTGGATCAACGACAGGATCAAGCCGATGGTTATCACACTGAACGTCCCTAGGAACAGCCAAAACATCCCCATCTCTCGCAATATACTCGCGTTCTGCCTCACTGTCATGAACAGCGAGGCATAGATGAAGATAACGCGGGAGAAAACGGTGATGAAGTAAGAAAAGCAGCTACCTCCGACCCAACGGACGATTCCCAAGATCCAGAAGATAAGGTCCAAGGGTTGTTCTGGCCGCTCGGGGACATAAATCTGGTCGAAACCATCGTAATAACCACGAATTACGTCTTCGGGATAGAGAAGCATCATCTTTAGGTGTCGAATTAGGGACAAGACGTAGCTCGGAGCGACTTCTCTGAGGTCGTTGAACTGAGGTTCAGGAATGGGATCTTCCGAGATGAACTGACAACGAGAACGAAAGTCCGTTAGGCCTAGACGCTCGAAAGACCCAGTCCGCTTTAGGGCACGGTAATCGGCCAGACTGATGAAAAGAACAGCAAAGCATGCAGCACAAAGAGCACGGATGATGAAAAGTGCCTTCCCACTGAGGAAAACCATTATGAATATAGGCGGACGGATCAACAGGACGTAGATTCCGTGCACGAGTGAGATCACATAATATATAAGAGACAGGACGTACCATGCACAGAAGGACAAGAGTCCTGCAACGAGATACGGGTCTTCCTTGAGCAGGATCTGGACCAGGGGCGATGGGGCCTTGTAGTGCTTGCCACCACTGAGGAGTTCTGTGTCAAGTTTGTTCCCCGCCTTTCCACGAAACGATAGACTCAGAACGCGAATGCAATACGGCATCGTCTCCTTAACGTTCCGAAGGAGGTCCTGCCAACCTGCCCCGTCTTCGTGTGCACGGGGAGTATGTGGAGGCGAAACAAGGGCTTCCGGACTTGCTTGGCGTACACGCCCACGCTTGTACGTCACAAGTGCGTCCTTCGCAAACTCTGGTGTCTCGATGCGTAACGAGGTGACGAAGTCATCAACCGAGGCCTTTGTAGGCGACATGGCACCGGACCCGATGAAGTTCCTCCCTTGTGCATCAGCAGTTGCTTCTCCCTCCCTCTGAACCGAGAACGTATCGATGTCTGGGACTTCACCCTTCCCGTAGATCACACGATACGTGGCCTCTGTTGCAGAAGACTTGGGAAGACGTGAACCCAAACAATTGCCTTTGATTGGGCTTTGGCGGTTTCTCTTCGCCCCCAGGGGCCTACGCCTCATGCTACCACATAAGTTACGTGTGATCCGGCCTTCTGCGGATTCTCCCTGGGCATTAGGGTCGGGAGACCCAAGGGCAGCGTGCTCATCATTCATGTCGATGAGCTCGAGGCTATCCTCGCTATCAGGCTTCTCGACGAGGATACTCTCGAGAGGATCCATCGTGGAGAAGAGGAGATGGTTGTGCTGGTCATCGGGTTTTGCACGAGTGACCGCCCACATTTTTAAGCATCTCATAGACAACGTCAGAGTCTACTGCCAGTGCTGCCCTGTGGGAAGGGTGCAGCCTGTTACAAATCCTTGTCTTCGTGTATCTCGGTTATTGATAATACACAAATTACTTAAATCAGAAAAAGATGTCAAGGTACCTGGAGCGTGACCGCAACTTCCGTCGTCGCGACGACTACGGCCCTCGTCGCAACTATGACTACGACCCGCGACGGCGAGGACGTGGGGATAGGTTCGACCGAGAAGTCAATGGAGACATGCATAGGCGCTATGAGTACCTATATCCTTCGCCCAACAAGGAGGACCTCTTTAACCAACGCGTTGGTGCCGAGGCCCTGCACAATGTAACCAGCGAGAATGATTACTCTGTCTATCAGGACGTTAATGTCAAGGTCAGTTATGCTAGTGGTCTGATCCCGGTCCCACCCATTGAAGCCTTTGCCGAGCTGGCCGAGGCACCCTACGAACTTGACTCCACGATCTATGATAACACCGTTACGGCCCGTTATATCCAACCGACTCCGATTCAGAAGTATGCCCTTCCCGCTGGTATGTCAGGGTATGACATCCTTGCCTGTTCTCAGACTGGGTCTGGGAAGACTTGCGCGTTTCTTGTTCCCATTATACATCGTATCGTCATTGAGAAGCTCAAACTTCTTACTCGTACCCCTGGAATGCATGAAGACTTCTCCTTCAAACGTGACAGATTTGGCGGCATTGCCCGTCCATTCTGCGTCATCCTGGCTCCAACGCGCGAGCTTGTCCAGCAGACGGCTAAGGCAAGCTGGATGCTTAGTCATGGCACCGGCGTCCTGACACGTGTGGTCTATGGTGGTAGTCCACTACCGCCACAGCAGGATGCTCTTCAACTGGGATGCGATATTCTTGTAGCCACGCCAGGAAGGATGTATGATTTTATCAAGCGGGAGGTAATCGATACTTCTTTCGTGCGTTTTGTCGTCTTCGATGAATGCGATCGGATGCTGGACATGGGGTTTGAAGATCAGATTCGGGATATCATGCGCCTCCTTCCGGGTCCGACATACGAGTTGAGGGACCTTGAAGACTCCAGCAAGACTTACCCTGTTGAACGCCAGACCCTCCTCTTTTCGGCAACGTTCCCAAAGGAGATCCGCAACATGGCCCTAGACTTCCTACGCTCGAATAGGCTCGTTGAAATCACAGTGGGCCAGATTGGATCAACCAACCCGAATTTGGCCCAACGAGTCGTACTCGTCGAGCATGGCTTCAGAAAGCTTGACCTATTGCGTGACTATCTGACTGGGAAGAGCGAGGAGCTTAACCGTATGCTCCACGAGGTTTATGGCTCACATGACGACGCCGCCACGGCGCATAACTACCCAAGAGGCGCTGCCGCAACCGGTAAGAGGAATTCTGTAGCTCAAATAATAATCCCGTACCAGACCATTGTGTTCACGAACTTTAAGATGGAGGCCAATCGAATCTTTAAGTATTTTGGCGCACTTGGTTGCCGCGTTGCAGTGATTCACGGCGATATGAGTCAAGCTAGTCGCGAGAACAACCTCAAACTCTTCAAGTCCGGAGAGACGAATGTCCTGATTGCTACCGACGTCGCTCAACGAGGTCTCGATATCCCACACGTCCGCCTCGTCTTGAACTACGACGTCCCCGGGAACATCGATGACTACATACATCGTATCGGGCGTACAGGCCGTGTTGGTAGGCCTGGGCTTGCCATTACTTTTATTGTCCCCAGAAGTGACCCCCCAAATACTCTCAGAGATATTCGTCGTAAGCTGAGAGAGGCAAAGCAGCCGATTCCTGGGTGGTTTGATGATACCCTGGAAACGACGAGTAGAGAGCAACAGGACGACATGAATGATTATCGAGGCAATTATTGTGGTAGAGGAGACTTCAATGATCGCGGTTACGATCGAACTGGTAGATTTAGTAATGGACCTCGAAGATCTAATGGACGTTTCCTTGATCTTAGTTGTGTTAATTATGAAGAGGTCACGTCACTCCTTGAGAGTGGGGCTGGACTGTCTCGTGACCAGGAATTAAAAGTATGTAGGCTCGCCATTGCGAAGGGATGGTCGGAAATAGCAGAAAGGCTCGAGGAAGCATATCGTCCCGAAGAAGGGAGAACGACGATGCTCATGTGTGCGGCGATGGACCGGAACCTCGACCTGCTCAAAAGGTATGTCCACGAACGCAGAATGCAGGACGAGAACGGCTGGACGGCCCTGATGTTTGCGGCTCAAGCGGGCCATCTCGAATGTGTCCAGATTCTCCTCCCCGAGGCGTGGATACGGACAACACGACCCGCCTCGGATCTCGCTGAGAAAGGGACGGCCATGATGCTCGCAGCGCAGGCTGGACATGCAGACATCGTCGAACTTCTCTGGCCGTATGAGTGCTGTGGGAAGGACGCGAATGACCACAACGCCTATTGGTATGCTCAGAAGGCAGCGAAGAACGGGGAACGGATCCGCGAAATCCTCGACCTCGAGGGCCAAGGGAAGGTTCGACGTCGTGAGAAGGTGGTCGAGGAGTTATCCGTCTGATCCACGTCATTCTGTTCTTCACAGCACTAATGGTGATGAGGCGGAAGACGACGAGATCTCCCCTCTTGGACTGGCCTCCTGATCTCGGCTTGATGTAACCGTTCCAGGTTCTTCCCCTTTCCCTTCTCTGAGGAGGATAACCGAAGGGCTCCAAGCACATCGGCCTCCCCGTCGAAAGAGCCTCCAGCCCCCGGTCGACTGGAGGCATGGGACGAGGGTGCTCCTCCTCAGCTATTCACACGTCCTTCGTCCGTCCTGATGGAGCACGATCCCCAGGACTCGGGGAGTTGAGAGCGTCCAGCCAGGCACTCCACGCACTTCGTTGATGTTGAAGACGGTGGCAGTGTATGAGTGTGAGATATGGAAGTCTTAGATATATATGCTTTGATGACCCTCTCGATGGGAGTCCTGCAGAACGGGCAGGTCTGGTTCATGATCCGCCCTGCACAGGTGGAGCAGACGCAGAGGTGGCCACAGGGCTGGAGGAGCGTGTCCTTCGGGTTCATGAGGCAGATGACACAGGTTGTGATCGCTTTAGCCTCTTCGGTCTTCTGGTTCAGGGTCCTCCGAAGGCTTCTGTTCATCTCCTGGCACTTCTCTAACCGCTCCTCGAGGGAGGAGACTTTCTGGCTCATTTAAGACGGCTCGTTATCCGCCTCTTCTTGGGCATTCTTGAGTGAGGAGAGGCCCCTCTTGAGAGACTCGTTCTCGACGGCGAGTTCGTTGACACACTCTCGGAGTTCGAGTAGTTCAGAGTTTAGTGAAGGAGGAAGGCGCTTTGTGCCTTCTTTCTTAAGGAGCTTACGGATTTGAGTGAAGTTACCTCCCCACGGACTATTGTGTGCATACCACTCGGCTGTGTGCCCCTCGGAATCCTCCATTCCTTGCTCATAAGGGAGGAGAAATCGGACGATCTCGGAGTGGTTGTAGTGGGCTGCTATCATGAGGGCGGTCGTTCCGGGGGGAAAGTCGTTATATTCCTTTGTCTGCTTCCCGGCCTCTGAGAAGAGAAGGCGAACGGAGTCTATGTTGTCATTGGAGGCGGCCTTCATCAAAGCGGTCCACCCCCAGTTGTCCTGCATCCCAATTTCCCTCTCAAGAAGGGGTATGAAGTTGGTGTGGCCTTTCACCGCAGCCCACATCAGGGCCGTTCTGCCATCTTCGTCCTGCTTCCCGACCTCATGGAGATTGTCATCCACGCCCTCGAGGTCTCCATTCCTGGCTGCCCTTATCAACTCCGTCTCAGGCATTTTTGAACATTAAGCATCGACCCTCATCAGACTGAGGACCCCCTCCTCCTCAGCCCTCCAACACTTCTGGAGGTTGTGGTACTCCTCTTCTTCTTCGATCCCCCACCTCCAACCAGAACCTCCTCAATGCCCTGGACGTCCCCAGCACCCCCTGGTCCATGAGCCCAGCAGACTACAAGACCTCAGAGGCTCCGGCAATCCACCCACCCCGGGAGAGAGAGGCCCGTCCAGTCGGTCTGTGCGCCTTCCTGAAGGATGTGCAAAGGCCAGATCTCCAATGAGCCTTCTGACCCCTACCTCTCCCCCACACGGCTCCAGGGACTGCAACGTTCTCCAATACTCTTCCCCAGTGCAGGTGTCGTCGTGGCTTTGCTCCAATTGCCCCCCTGAGGGGAGAGGGCTCGAACCATCCCCCAAGGCCTGCAGAGGTGATGCCATTCACTTGGCAGTCCAGAGGAAGATGGCTCCCCTGCACATCCCGCAGCTTGAGCTGCAGAGAGCGGGCACTGTTTGCTACTGCCTTCTGGAGCTTGAGAAGACCGGCCCTCTCCCTACCTTGCTGAAGTACTATCAAGGTTGATACTGGGTCATTCGTGCACCCCGCCGCGGTCACAGATCCATCGGCCTTCGCTTTGCACTCCCCGTTGATGGGGACGCTCTCTGCGGGATCTCCGTGCTCCCGATCCTCAGGCCTTATCTGTCTTGCAGTTGATGTCGAACTTCGCGCAAGTCCCCAGAGCCCCACAACTCTGCGGCTCCTGGTCCCCAACGTTCAGAAGGCAGCAGAAATCCAGGATGGGCATCCAAGCTCTGTCTATGCAATACAGAGAGCCTCTCCCCCTGATGTCACCTGGACGTGGTGAACTCCAACCATCGGATCGGAGCTGGGGACGTCCGCGATCCAGGGATACGCCCTTTATCCATGTCACTTGCTGACCGATGGGATATTGATGCCATCCATCGATCCTTCGAATAGCCGGGACGACTGGGGGACATCTGGTGTGGGGAGGATATCTTCGAGCCAGAGATAGCCCGAAGACGTGGGTCATCGTCGCTCATACAAGGCGAGAGCGGTCCGGACGACCTCAAACCGAATACTAGGTCTACTGGGGGGCTCACCACAGGTCACTGGTGCCTCTCCGCCTCCTCGAGGACCTCCCGTGCTGTCGGACGATCTTCGGGGTCCTTCGAGAGCATCCGGGAGATGAGGGTAACAAGCCCTCCATCTCTGTTCTCGATGGCTGGAGGGTCTCTCTCGACAATATCAGTTTTCCTGAGGAAAGGAAGCCTTCCGGTGCACAACTCATATCCAATCACTCCCAGGGCCCAGACATCAACAGACTTGTCATACTTCCCCTGTCGGATCTCGGGGGTCATGTATGCAGGGGTTCCTACAAAAGTTCCCATCTGAGACGAGTTTCCGAGTGTTCTTGCGATGCCAAAGTCTCCCAGGACACATCTACCGTCCTGGCCAAAGAAAATGTTCTCAGGCTTCAGGTCTCTATGGACATGCCTCTTCTCGTGAATGTATGTAAGAGCATCGGCCACATCTCGGATCGTCTTCCAGACATCTTGATCAGTGTAGGGATATCCTCCTCTTCTCCGTTCCTTCATATCTCTACGGAGGTCTCCACAGCAGAGGTCCATAACGAGAATGTAGGTGTCCTCGAGGTCGTTCTCCCCTGTCCCGAGGCACTGGAGGATGTTCGGATGGTCAAGGGAGAGGAGTATCTCCGCCTCTTTGCGAAGCAGTTCCCGCCCCTCGACATTGTTTCCTCCAAGACTGACGACCTTAATCGCTACATTCCGGCCGCCCTTGTGGGCCGCGTAGACAGTCCCAAACGTCCCTTTTCCGAGCACAGCGGTCAGATGATACTCCGAGAGACTGTCTGGGAGCCTCGGAAGTGTGGATTGATGCATGAGTACCCGTCGCATCTTCTCGCCCTCTGAGTGCTCGGCTACCGTCCTCCCCTCCCCGTCATTCAGGTCTCTTTCTAGGAGGGGAAGTTTGACGCTTTTCTCGCGTTCTTTCCTCACTGTATTTGCCAGAGCCGTCATGCTTGAAGAGTTAAGCTGTTCTACTTGGTCGAGATGCTTTCGGATGCCCTCGAGGTCTTTTCGAACGGCGACCAAGGTGAAGGACTCATCATCTTGTACATTAGTAGGAACGACGACAAGCCTATCACCGAGAGTAGCGAGGTTCTGGAGGAGGACCTTCTTCTCCTCCTCCACCTCCTCGAGGCGTCTCCGAAGGTCTTTCATGTCATGGCTCTCAGTCCTCAGTCGGGCGTTCTCCTTCTCGAGGGCGAGGTTCTGGGCCTTCTGGTCTGCGAGGTCTTTCATGAGAGCTTCGGAATCGATATGGGGAGATAAGTCATTCCTCATCTCATCTAGAAAGCTTTTGGACAAGGCGAGTTCCTTCTTGAGAGACTCATTCTCAGCAGTAAGTTTTCTAACACACTCTTGGAGTCTGAGTAGTTCTGGGTCTGGTGGGGGAGGAGCGCATTCTGTTCCCTCGTTCTCGAGAAGTTTGCGGACTCGAGTTAGATCGCCTCTTCCTTGACTATTATTCACGTGCCACCTAGCTGTATGACCTTTGGAGTCAGTCATTCCTTGCTCGTAGGGAAGGAGAAGTTGAACGGTCTCGAAATTGTTGAAATAGGCTGCGAGCATGAGGGCGGTCGTTCCGGGAGGGAGACCATCCCGCTCCCTCGTCGTTTGCCTTCCCGCCTCAGAGAGGAGAAGTCGAACGCAATCTGTGTGACCCTTGAAGGCCGCCAACATCAATGCAGTTCGTCCATCACTGTTCTGTATTCTAATCTCCTTCTCGAGGAGGGGGATACAATTGAAGTGACCCCAAAATGCGGCCCACATCAGGGCCGTCCATCCATTGTTGTCCTTCTTCCCAACATCCTTGAGATTGGCTCTCACGGCCTCAAGGTCGCCTTTTCCGGCGGCTCTCATTAGCTCAGTGAGAGACATCTTTTTGGACCTCAAGTGTCCACTTTCTTCGGCCTCCCGCTTCTCAAATAGAAACTCCTCCTCAATACTCCGGACGTCCCCAGCACACTTCTGGTTCTAGAGACTGAAGACCCACTTCACCTTCTCAGACGGGCCCAATGATTCCAGGTCCGCCCCGGGGACGGAAGGCCCACGGTTCTCCTCGGGGTGCTCGTTGGGGCCTCCTCGCCCCCATAAGCCAGCCCGGTCGCATCCATAACCCCTGGAAACCGTTGAGGCAGGTCGTGCAGACGTCCTTGCTATCTGGGCAGGATCCACAGTTGGGGAGGACGCACTTCGTACAGGTGACGGGAGAAGAGGAGGAAGAGTGGTGGCCCTCGAGGCACTCCGAGCAACCGTTGGAGTCGCACGTCTTGCAGCCGTCCTCGCAGGTGTCAGCATCGGTCACCAGGAGGCAGTGCTGGAGGGAGGACTGGATGCATTCTGACTTGTCCTGATCCGGGAGGAAGCCCGTCCTGCACGCATTGCACTTGGGCTTGTTGGTGGCGGGGGAGGTGCAGGTCTTGCAGTTCTCAACCCCGTTCGTCTCGTCGTCGCAGGTGTAGAGGCCTGTTGGAGCATCCTTGCTCCCCTTCACGAAGATGCCTGTCGCATCCTCGGCCCTCTCTGAGCATTGCCCGTTCGATGCCGTCTTGCAGAGAGCAGCGCCCTCGCCTCCACTGGCCTGGTTGTAGCACCCCCCGTAGAAGAGGAAGTAGGTCCCTGCGCATGCCGTGCAGACACCATTGGAACACGTGTTGCTCCCGACGGTCGAGCTGCACGTCCCGTCGATCGAGGCCTCGTTCGCGGTCGCGCACTCCTTGCAGACCTTCCCCAGCGTCCCGATGTTGAGGCAGCTCCCCGTCTTGCAGTTGCCTGATGTCTCTCCTTCCGTACACGAGAGGGCTCTCGCGTTCTTCACCTCCACCGAGCCCTCGAGGACGTCGATCTCCGGTACTGCTCTCCCGGAGGAGCGGTCGATCGTCCCGAGTACTGCACTGGGGTAGATGTATTGGGGACGTCTGGGCTATGGGAGTGATTGGATATGAGTTGTGCACCAGTACTCTTCTTTCAAGAGCCTAGTAGCCACCATAGAGGAGAGAGCACTCATCAAACTCTCCTAGGTCTTAAACGTTCAAGAGCATCAGACTGTTATGGGGATTAAGACACTCCCATCGGGTGAAGAGAGATTCGAATCATGGGTCTCTATATTTCGAGGAGAAATGTTTCAAGGCTAAACCATCGAACTGGGTTATAAGAATGTTACACAATGAAACGATGAGGGGGAATCTTCCATTACTTGAAAGGGTCTTATGAAGCGGAGATCAGACGAGCTTCAAATGGGTCACTGGAGGTTAAGAAGCTCTTTTAATGGATATAGAGGTACTAATTACAAGCAGTGCACACTCTTCCAAGGAGCTTTCAAGGATTAACTAATGGTTCCATCCTTCCCATAGGTGGATCACCATTCGTTCGCGTTATTACCAACAAGACTATGGTGCCCTTCTTGGGACATATCCAATACCTCATATACGACTATAACTAAGCTTATCATAAGACATAATGGACCAAGGGATCTAGCCAGAAGCAACATGGCCATAGCAGTAGGAACGACCGTCCGGGACAATAGATATGGGTTAGAAGCCTCTAAAGTGAAGGGAATGTACATTTACGTTGAGATATCAAGAAAGGTCGAATTCCCTCAACAAGGGTATCAATAGATGATATACTCGCACCGCTTACGTGGTGTATGCTTCCGCACATTCGGAACCTCAATGAGGTTGCGCCTCTGCGCGTTGAGCCAAAGAGACTCGGCAACAGACCCGATGGGCTTAGCCAGGCGAAGAGAACCGGTGCAATCCTCGGTTAGAGGAACGGGAATATCCTCAGCCTGTACACGAGGTTCAAGTTGCTTCTTTCGTTTCGCTGAAGCCATTGGCGTCTGACTATTCTGCTGTGCACGGAGCTCTACATACTTCTCCGCTTCCGTCAGGAAGCGAATCTTATTCTCTAGGGTGTTGAGCTCCTGCGCAAGGTCCCTGGCGGTCTGGCGCATGGCCTTCCGATCGGCTAGTGTCGCACGCTTCTGAGTCAGATGGCCTTCCAAAAGGGCTTGGGCCGTTTCGTCTGTGAGGTTGATTTTCAGAGCCTCACCATAGAGGACGTTCTCGAGCCCTGGGCGGAGCGGCTTAAGTGGCACATCACGAGAAACATCCTGGCACGTGGTTATGAGGGGTTCTTGTTCTTTAGAGGCTTGATCCTGCAAGGAATCCAAGATCTGAGCCTCTCGATCGTCTTGAAGAGTAGCCTTATAACCCTCACTAGGGCCACAGATGGCATGAGCAGCGGCAACAGTCTTATCTTCCCGAAGGATACGAGCAGCCTCGGTCTTAATGGCGCGCTGTTGCGCCTGGATGGTTGGGTTGTACGAGATGGCCGTCTCAGGCAAGGGAATAGAGTGGGAGTTATTTGTAGGAATCTTAGAAACTTCAGATAAAGGGCCTCCTTGTCTTATTGTGTCATTAGGAGAACAAGCGCCCTGAGCGGAAAGGTTTTCAGGCGGAGACTCCCAGATGTCAAAAGTTTTAAGGTAATGATTCTTTTTAGCAAGACGAGACTTGATGATCCGCGCTTGAGCGGTTCTTTGATAAAGAGCGTCGAGATCCCCGCCCACACTCTTGAGTAGACGTTGTGTATCTTCTGCATCGCGATCGGCCTGGGGACGTGTCGTCTCAGTCTCTTTCGGTTCAGGTAGCTTTGAAACTAAGTACTCTTTGGGAGTAAGGTCTATATCATCAACCCAGCCATCATCCATGCCACGCCTTACGTCTCTACGGGATAAACGTCGCACGGCAACCTTCTTAGGGTGTCTAAGAGAGACCATACGCAGCTTGGACTTCTTCGACATCTTTTTTCGTGCCCGATTTACTGCCATCGCCAACGACTCGGGGCATTAGCGTGCACGCTTCTCGCGCTTCCTAAGGAAGAGCGCAAGGAGGCCGATGCCCGCGACCTTGATGACCTTGAAGCGGCACCCGGGGATGTCTCCGACGGCACGTCCTGAGCGCCCGAAGCCCGCAACTATCACCTCGTCATTATTGTCGATATAGGTGATCGACCCGTCTCGTGGAACGAACGCGGTGATCCTCTTCCCGTTCTTCGTCAGCTGGACGCGGACGGCCTTACGGACCGCGGAGTTGGGCTGCTTCGCCGAGATCCCGATCTTCTGCGTGACGATCCCTCTCGCCATGCAGGCGCCCTCGAGCGGGTTGGCCTTCAGCCAGGTCCCGAGATGGGCATGCCTGTACTTCTTGGAGGCCCAGCGGTTTGTGCGGCGGAGTGTCCTGAGCTTTCGAGCGGCGAAGAGACCCGAGGTCTTTGACATGTCCTCGAGAGACAGTCTTTCCAAGAAGAAGCCAATTTGATTTGCTTCTTTCCCGGTAAATCCCAGATTCCTCCGGGTCCCAAAAGGAAATGTCGTTCTACAACCACCGAACGGCCGCCCAGCAGCGCGCGAGAGAGTTCGAGGCCGAACAGAAGGTGCGGATGCTGACGGATTTCGCCGATGAGCACCGTCGTGGACTGGCGATGGAGCGGCTCGACGAAAACGCGGAGATCCGACGCGCCCGAGCGGCAAGACAAGAGGCGGAGAAGGATCTTGCTATCATCCGCGAGCACGAGGCCGAGATACGCCGGAGGGCCGAGCTCGAGGCGCGTATCAAGCGTGAGGAGCAGGAGGCTACTGAACGTCGCGAGGCTGAACGGGCCCATATGGCCTTCTGTGCCAAAAAGGACCTTATCTTAGGAAAGTCAGATGAGATTAAGCGGTTACGGCGCGCGATTGAAGAGGCCATCTCTGCAAAGGCCAATGCTCTGTGGACAGAGGAGCATCGTCGGAATGCGGCAGCCGCGACTAGTGCAGCTCTCGCGTGTGAGAAACAGGAGATCGAGGCCGAGATGGAACAAAGACGCCGAGAGGATGAGGCTCTCATGTTACGCCTCCGCCAACAGGAGGAGGAACAGCGCCGCGTCATTGAAGAAATGCGTGCCGCACGTGCCGCACGGGTCGCGGCCGAGGCTGAAGAGCAAAAGCGGGTCGAACAAGCCCTTGTCCAGGCGGCTGTGGAGGCCGCCTTGGCTGAGCGGGCGGCCGCCCTCCAGGCAAAACAGACGCGGCGCCAGCAGCTCATCCAAGATCAACGCGAATTTGTCGAGCAGCGTGCGCGAGCCATTGAGGAGGCAAAGTTGCGCGATGCTGAAGAGGATCGACTCATCCAGCGCTATGAGAAGGAGCAGGAGGCGCGTCTTGCAGAGCGTGCGGCTATGCAGCAGCGCCAAGCGGCAGAGCGCGATTCTCTTCTTCGTGCACTCGCACAAGAACTGGCCCAGTCCCAGCGTCGTCGCGAACGCCTTGAAGAGCTCCGTATCGCACTTGCGGCCGCGTACGAGGAGCAACGGCGCCTGCAGGCCGAGGAAGAGGACGCGGCACGGAAGGAACAGATTCGTGCAGAGCTCCAGCAGGCCTTTAAAGAGGCGCAAGAGGCACGCGCAGCCAGAGAGGCGGAGGAACGTGCTCGCGAGGACGAGTACAAGCGACGGCAGCTTGAGGAGTACCGTCTTTCCGAGGAGGTGGAACGTGCCAACGATAGACGCCGTCGGGAGCTCATGCACGCCTTCGGGCAGGAATTATCCCGTCAGATCGAGGAGAACCGAGCGGTACGTGCGCAGGCCGAGGTTGATCGGCGACTTGAGGAGCAGCGAGTCATGAAGATGGGCGAGCTTGACGAGGAGGCGCTAGCGATCGTCCGGGCGGAGCGTGAGCGTCTCGTCCGGGACTACGTAGCGGATGTTCTTGAGTACATGCCGGTCGGGATCCTCACGGATGAAGATCTCCAATATCTGCCTGAGGATGTGCGTCAACATATCGCCGACCTACGGGTGGACAAGACTCTAGCAGACCTCAATGCCACTCGGGAGACGCTCTCTGAGACTCTTCCGGGAGTCGCCCCACCATCACGAGAGAAGCTTACAGCTATTGAGCGGCGGCAGGAGGAGCTCAAGCGGCGCTATGAGTCTCCTTTCCCGTGGTGAGGCGGTGACTGTGTTGCTGAAAGTAAGGGATGTGAATCGTGGGCCAAAAATCGGATGCCTGGCTGGTTTGCCGCCGCCAAGGCTGGAGACATCGAGACGATTCGGGCGCTCGCCCCCACATGTCAGGGGCAAACCGATGGGAACGGGAACACGGCACTGATGGTGGCAGCCAGGCACAATCGAGCCACTGTTGTACAGCTCCTCGTCACTCATGAAATCGGATGCACGAACGACAAAGGGTTGACGGCCTTGCTAATGGCCGTGGCGCATAACCATGCGGAGTGTGCAAGGATCCTCTTCAGTGGAGAGGGTACGATTTCCGCTCCAACGGGACTAACCCCACTTCAATTAGCCTTCCAGCGGGGTGCCGCGGAGACAGCACAGGTCATTCTTGAACAACAACCCCAGAGTGCCGACGTCTCTCTTCTACGTTACGCTGTTATGTCAGGTGTTCCGAAAGTCGTGCAACTATTGCGACAGTACGTCTCTCTGGATCGCAAAGCCATTCAGAAGGCGAAGAAGGACGCCAAGGGCCCGGAGATGCTCTCCTTTCTCGAGGGGCTTGAGCGGGATGCTCGCCAGCAGCATTATGGGAATGTCAATGACCTATCTTCCGAGGTTGATAGGCTTTTGAGTATTACGGAATCTGCACCCGAGATGCTACCACGGTACGTCGGGACCTCAGGCCCCAGTCGTTCTCTTAGTCCTCAGTCTCCTGGCCCTGCGGTTTTAGATGAGTCCAGCGATCGTAGACCGGCCGTTTCCCTTACCAAACTGGATGCCTCCGCGTCTCGTTCAACTAACAAGTCAGTCGTCTTCTCAGATGTTGTAGCACATTATCCAAATGACTGGGTCGATACTTCATGCCAAACAGAACCAATGGGTCGGACGGAACAATCAAACCAGACCGAGCTAATGGCATCTCAAGTCAGAGCAATGGAGGACTTACAAGACCTGAGCGAGAAGCTCGCACAGGAGCAGACCCTGCGCCTCCATCTCGAGGAGGAGCTTATGAAAACCCGTCAGGAGTTAACAAGACTGAGCCGTGCGCTCTGTAGTCCTGCTAGCCCCACGCGCGATAGTTCGGTTCTACACACCTCTTTTGGTAATAGTGATTCTCCTAGCCATATCCTTCCACCCTCCTGTGATAACGTTGAGTCACAAATGCGGAACATATTCAACGAACTTCAAATCACAAGAGAACGTCTGCAAAATGTTTCCGTATTCGAAGAGCTTTTCGAGGCTTTGAAGAATGCGGGCTTGCATCTCATCGAGCCCAATCAACTCCCCACTCTTGTCAACCTTCCTCCTAAAGAACAAGTCCATCACCTTCTTGTTGCCATGGAATCGTTCTATTCCGAGCACGAACGCACTAAGAAAGAGTTGGACCACTCAATGGGTGTGATAGCCCAGTTACGCACCGAACTTGCCGAATCTCAAACTCACGTGACGCGAGATATGGTTGAAAACGTTGCGACGAGCCCTCTCGAGGCTTCCAGGCGAGACTATCGCGCCGAGTACGAGTCGCTTGAGTGTAAGCAATCGATCCTTCTCTCCCGCGTGGCAGAGCTTGAATCAGAGCTTACGAAGCGCCAGGAGAAGGAGGGTATTGTTGAGGAGAAGTTACGACTGCTGCAGATGGTCCAGGACAATGGCTACCAGGCTGACCCTGCTTACCGTCTTCTTCAGCAGCGTTGTAGTACGCTGGAGGCCCGTCTTCAGGAATCGGACATTATTGTGAAGGATATGGCCGACGAACTCGCAGCTTATAAGAGGATCCTCAATTATACCTCATCCAAACCCGAGGCCGTCCAGAATGGACAAGCAGCCCATGCAGATGAGCTTGTACTCACAAGGAACTTCTTCGATGATAACCGTGTGGATCCATTGACTGGACCCACGGCGTTTCGGCCAAATAAGGAGAAGATCCAGAAGTCAAGATCGGAAGGGTCTCGGGTTCCACTCGACGTTAGTCAGGGTGGGACGACACCTCTCATGATAGCTGTTCAGGAGGGTAATCTCAATGAGGCTCGGGGCCTTCTACGCTATGCTGGGATGAGTCGTGCTGATGGAACGACCGCTTTGATGCTGGCGGCGGAACTGGGAGCATTAGACCTTGTAGAGTTATTACTTCCGGAAGAGGGTGATATGTTCCGTTGGGATGGTGCAACGGCACTGACCCTCGCCCAAGAAAAGGGTCACAACGATGTGGTGGAATTACTTAAACGTGGCCTTGGCCATAAGGATATGGATGAACTTTGTGATGTCATAGCATTGGATGGAGGCTCTTCAGCTTTGATGCTTGCCGCCTCAATGAACGATAGTGATGGGGTTCAAGCTTTATTACCAACTCAGGCGAAGCTTCGGGATAAGAGTGGGCGGACAGCACTCATGTACGCGGCCGATAGCGGGGCAACAGATGCCGTAACACTTCTGATCAACTTGGAGGCTGGAGAGGTTGATAATACTGGGTTAACGGCACTCATGTTAGCATGTATAAAGGGTCATATAGCTTGTGTCGAGCTTCTAGCCGAACGGGAGGCGCAGATAACGGATTGGGAAGGACGGAGTGCACTTTGGTATGCCGTCCAACGCACAGCTGCTGGGATCTCTCAGGAAGTTGTTGATGATATCATCGGCATCCTATGTCTTGCTGGCGCGACGTAGACGTGTATTTACGTGGACTCAGACGATGACGATCCCCTCCGCGACGAGCCGCTCAAGAGAGTCCTTCTCGATGAGGACCTGGTAAATGGTCTCACCAAGGTGCTGTAGGAGAAATTGCAGCAACCTGACAGCAACAGTGCGTGCCTCTTCGTTCTTCTTATGGAACTCTATGGCCTGAATTAGAACGTCCGGTAACTCAAGGATAGGGAGCCGGCGATCTATCAACTCGGATGTGTAAGCCTGCGTCTGAGCATTAAGTATCTTGGCTGGCGAAGGTAGGATCGCAACATTTAGGTTCGTCATGTCCTGGCCGTCAAAGGAATATGTGAAGCGGTTGTACGCGAGCATCCGATAGAGAAGCTCGCACGCATCGTGAAAGATGGCGTAGTGTTGTATGATCGGCGTGGTGATGGTATTTCGAATGACCGATGCAACCGTCTCGCAGAAGTCGCGGCTGAAAATGTACAGGATCGATGGAGAGTAGAGGGCGCAGTATCCATTGAGCTTGACGATCGAGCGTGGGTTTGTGTGTGGGTAGTCGGCTTTGTAGAGAATGGCACGGTGGACCAGAAGCTGTTTCCCGAGCGTCTTCGTCTTATCCACTGACGCCATGGACACGCGAAGACGCTTGTTGATCCCAGAAAGCTTCCGTTGTGGTGCGCTTGGAAGGTCACGGAATGTCTTGCGACTGCGCAAGGCAGATTGAATTGATAATGCTGCTAGGCATACTCTCACGTCATTAACCGCGTTTTTAAGGATTCTATAGGATGTGAGAGGCGGAATGGCCGCCTTACTTCTAAGCATCGTGTGTAGATTGGTGATGGACTCAAATAGACGCAACAAAGATCCTATTTGTCTCCGTACTAAGAATCCACGTGCATATTGCTGTATTGTGCATACTGCCCGCTCAGTCGAGGAAGTCTGTAACGGGGGTGTTATATCTTTGATAGAAACATCGCCAGGACCCCTTTCTTCCGCCCTCTGTCGAAGTGCTTTTCTCACAAGTGCACCGCGAAACTGGGCTTGTAGAAGAACGGTACACCTGAGAACACTGGGCACATGCCTCGTATATCTTATCCCATGTGCCCTGCAAAGGCTTGCCTTCTTGTATATTTCGTACCCTCTATAATACTTTTGGATCACTATTGCAGCACAGCTGATACGCCTCACAGTATCTGGAATAGACTTGGAAGAATCTAAGGCATGCACCAGTTGGGCCATAGCAGTATCATGTTGCAATCCGAATGGTTCTAATGCCTCCAGGATGGTATTATCAATTCGCCTTCCAAGATACTTCCGTACGGCACCCTGAATGACACACAATGCCCGGAGAAGACGATCAAGCTCTGCCGCCACTTTCGTTGGGTGCGTAGGAGAAATTCCCTTTGAGATTGTAGGACCAACGCCGGCCTTAGCAAGAATCTCACGAGTAATGCCCGCTAAATATCTACGCCCCTGCAGCTGAATAACGTGCGTAGCACGGATGATCGCCGTCACAGCTACACAGACCTCAAGATATGAGCAGTAATTAATTCCCTTTGGAAGAAGAATGGCTGTTTGGGGAGTGAGTTTTTGGCGAACATAGGCTACACTCCGTCGCGTCAGATAGCCACGAATGTAAGTTTGCAACGTGATGGTAGAATCTGTAAGGAGCTGTGATAGAAGAAAGCAATTAGTTGGAGACGACATGAGTGCCTGAGGGAGGTACCAATGAACGCCTAGAGGGACCGCAGCAGATAGGGATATTCGAGTGAGCTTACTTCTAGCTATTCGCTGCACAGTTAGAGCCGCAGAAGCGAGTCGGTATTGGGCCCAGAACATGCGTGCCGATATTAAGACGGAGACCATCCTATCAGGCTCCGGAAACCCGCTGACCGAGTGTAGCATCCAGAAGCGACGACGAACTAGGAATCCGCGGGCTGCGGCTGCGAGAATGGTTTGAGCATAGTCAATCCTGGTACAATACTCTTGAACCTGAACGTCTCCAGCGCGTAGCACATGGTCAGGTACGATACCTTGATACTTTTTAGGACAATGCCGACCAGCAAGACGAACCATAGCGCCTCGAAACGCCGCCTGAATGCGAATGGCGCTTTTGTAGATGTCTCCAGCTACGAGGGTAATCTCCTCCGCCGTCGGAAGCTCCCTGCCTGGCTTTATCAATAACGACGCAGGAATACCCCATCCTACCAGCTCCTCGAGCAGCGAATAAGCCCTTCTGGTCCTAAGGCCTCGAACCCACGCTTGTACTCGTTTCACAATGGAAAGAAGATTATCAAAGGAGTCTAGAAGCAAGTATGGTGGGAGTGCTCGATGAGCAAAGAATCTCATTAGGGCACGGGTGTGCTGCCCTGGTAGGTCATCCAGAGGTAAGGAGGACAGTTGTAGTACTGCCTGGGCAACGATATACGCGCTGACTCTTTCATCTCCATCCGATAGTTGGCGTAATGTAAGATGCATTCGGTACACATAGTACTCGTATTGAATCCTGGTGGCGGCCGTCTGCAGAAGACGTTTGCGCCTCTCGAACGCTTTATCAGATAATAACTCTTCGTCTGAGAAGTTCCAGGTTCCGAAGGCACTAGCCTTCTCTTGATGAAGAGACCGGCTACGTCTGCGGATCATGTACTGAATTGTCTGCGCAGGAACCGGGGGCCATGGGATGGGGGCTTTGAGACGATGATTGAGCAATAGCGACCCATATACTGAATCTCGCTCTGCAACGGCCCTGATGAGGTATCGAGTCCGGCGTGCAGAGAAACATCGAAAAGCTCTCTGAATGATGGACGCTGCAGACTCGATGGCTGATAGTCGTAGGAGTATATTTCCCCGCGAAAGACTCGACTCGGTAGACTCTAGGATTAATGACGCCAGAGAGCGATCTAGAGCACGAAGTGGAGCGAGGGAATGACGGACATGCCAGCCCGAAAGAGCTCCTGCTATTATTGTACCTGCACCATCGATCTCCACGAGCCCGTTGAGAATGGCAGTTGGGATCTGGAAAAGACGTGAAATCTCCACGCCCCTGTTATCTGCGGCTAGGTAGCAGGAATACTTGAGACCTAGCGTAGGAAGTACCGCACCCCGAGAAACTAGTTCTTTCCCAAGGAAAAACGATGTTCTCACGTTATACCCTCGTGCTCCAGCTTGAATGCGTGCCACCCGCTGCAAAAGGGTTCTACTACGGGTTGTAAGCTCGAAGGTACGAGTGTTTGAGCCAAGAAGTCGAAGTGCATCTTCAGGTAAGACTCCAAGAACAGCTGCTGCATGTTTCAATGCAGCTTTACGTGAAAAGAGAAGATGCGCTCGTGCTGCGCGTTGTATTGAAATGACTGCCTCTAAGATCACATGGACCTGCTTATCGAGCATGAAGGCATGTATGAGGTCACAACCAGCGGGAAGGAGAGTTAAGAGTTCCATCGGAACTCGACCAAGGTTGCGTCGTACGCAGAGGCCACGATAATGTGCCTGGATCGTGAGGGCTGCAGATAAGTAGTCCCCCATCCTCGCCTGCTGATTCAACACAAGCAACTTCCGGAGAACTGGGTCACCGGATAGGCCAGCTCCACTAAGCTCTTGGTCACGTATGAAGATCATCGCTCTAGTCCTAATTCCTCGAGCTCTCGATTGAAGAAGTAGCGCTCCCCCCTCCATCTTTCTCGCAGTCCTGATAAAAGAATAGGGCCGATACATGATGCTCGCACCTAGTATCCGTATCACGACGTTCCCTAAGTCAGGGGAATGGCGTATCTTCCGGTAAGAAAGTCGTATAATATATCCCAAAACAATAGCTTGAATGAGGTCAAGGTTATGTGCAAAGTCCTTTAGCTTCAGGAGAGCAAAGGAGCGTAATCGAAGAAGGTCCAAAGGATCATCTCCTGCTAAAGCAAAGAGGACGAACGCACTTGATAGCTGGCGAAGCACTGGATAACTATCCTTTAGAAGTACAAAGGCCCGTGTGTTTCGACGAAGGAGGGCATGAGCGATGGCCTGCTTGATACACGAAACCCCTCTATCGAAGGAGGCAAGCTGATCCATAAGTCCATCGAAGGTTAACGTTTCTAAGCGCTTACCACTAAGAAGCTGCCCCACATGACAAGGATAGATAAGGTGTGCCGCCCGAAGGAAGGAATACTTCTTCCGATAAAGGTAGCCTCGTGCATACGCTTGTAAAGTCTTTGCAGCCTGAATGATTCGATCGGCTTGCGCAAGAGCCGCACTGACTTGCGTAAGACCTTTAACTTCGAGAAGCTTAAGGACTTCTTTGGGAATTATCTGGAGAACCTTACGTGTAGCCACTCCACGTGCAATGGTTTGAATCGAGCATGCCGCCCCTCTTATCAGCTCATAGACCTGATCTGTTACAAGTAGCATTGGAGCATAAAGAGTTTTTCGCCCAATGTTTCTCCAAAGCACTTGGAAGATAATATGTGTGAGTGCCTTTCGTCTGGCATATAGCATTCGCTTCCTGACGATGAAGCCACGAGCATTGGCAGAGATCATTATCTGTGCGTCCTGTTCAACTAGCTTCCGCCTCCAAAGCGTAATGTTTTGCCGACTCGAAGGCGAGGATAAAAAGAACTCCTTCATAACTCCCCCTCCTCCAAGTACGATCCGAAGTACCTCCCGATCCACATATCCTCTGAAAGCAGCCTGGATACGCACAACAGCCGGGATCAACACGCGCGTGTAGCGAAGGCGTGCGGTACGCATACGCATCATCGCTTGGATGAGCACAACAGACTTAAGAAGCGGGTGGATGGATGCAAACTGCTCGGACAGCGTGCAATTCGGTAGAAACGCCAGGACGGTCTTGTCAATCGTCCAACTGGAGGGGACGGCGGCGGCCAGCTCTTGAAGGAATGCCTTAAGAAGACGAAGACGTCGTCTCCCGAGATACCTTCTGGCCGCATATTGAATCTCGACGACCACGGAGACCGTAGCCGGAAGAACGACATCTCGAAACGAGTTGGGCATGAAATATAACCCGAAACAGACGATATCATAACGCAAGAGCAACGGTAGAAGGGCACACGCGCTCTTCACATTGGCTCGGAGAATGGATCCACGCTCCCATGCCTGAAGACAACATGCGGCAGCCAAAAGACGCGATTCCGCCTCGTGCACTCCATTGGCAGTATAAACCCGGCCAAATGCCTCATTGCCTATCAGATATGTTTGTACAATGGGATCCCACCTTTTCAGAGCTTCTTTGAAGCAAATTCGTTGTCTCCGAGTACATAGATAGAGAACTATGACTGATGCGGCGTCCAGAACCGCCTGGAAGTTGAAATTATTGAGTACTGCAAGGCGAACAAGGATGAAGTCGTTATTGGCTGCTCTACGGACGTGTGAAAGAAGAGTACGGATACGATATCCTCGAGCAGCGCCCTGGATCGCTAGCACGCTGAGCGCGTCTCGGAGAATCGTCTTCTGGAGGTAGGGAATGAGATCCGCGAGCGTTTGAGGTGTAGCAGGCTCAAAAAGTCTTTGAACCGCTCGCCTCAACAAGGACCGCTTGAAGGGCATTTCCTCCCCACCATCTACATTCGGAATCACCGCGTTAACAAGGGTACAGCAAATGCCGAAACGAACCCGTTGGCCCCAAGCGCGGACCCGCGTTTGTATACTGGTCACATGGCGCAAGACAAGCTCCGCCTCTGTTGCGAAAGTCGTTAGGACGTAGTCCTTGTCCTGCTCCGAGATATTGCGACTAATCAGAAGTTTGACTATCTCCACGGGGTGGAAGCGAATGTAGGGTGTGATAGCAGCGAGGAACCGCCGTCGTTCGGCGTAACTTCCCTCGAGCAATAGAGCACTAAGCATCCGTCGTATGGAGGAGCGGACATGATAGCCGCGGTAGATCGAGACGATGCGTGCCACAGCAAGCCGTTGCACCTGCAACGTCCGGTGCAGCGCGCGGATGGTCATGGAGAGCGTCACACGTATCCCGACGCTTGCAGGAACACCGAGGAGTGCCGTGGGCAACATCCTGCGGAGGTCGGTCCACGGCAATGCGACGCTACTTGCCAGGCTTGCAAACCTTCGTAGAAGTCTGAGGCGCGCGGCGCGTTGGATTTGCAACGCTCCATCGAAGATATACAGGTATTCCGACATCGCCCTCTTCGTCTGGACGTAAAGGCGGATGTCGACGGCCACCTCAGAGAGCCTCTGCGCACGGTAGTGACGTTGAATACGTACGGCGGCTAGTAACACCTGTCTCCCACCGACGGATGAGAGGGGGTCTCGGTGACGACGGCCAAGCAGGAGATCACGCTCGAAAAGGTTTCGCCGAGCCATTTCTCCATTCAAGTACCTATGCGCTCCATAGAGGGAGATCCTCCAATTGTGCTGGATGATAAGGGCGGCTAACTTGATCCGGACGAAGCTCCTCCTCGCCAGGAAGCGGCGTGCAACAGCTTGGATCAGGAGTATTCCTTGATCGATTTGCTCATGAGCGCGGTACTCTTCCATTTGCTCACCGAATCGGCCGAGGAAACGGCGAAAGCGGTCTTCTTCCGAGCACACATGCAACAGATTAGCTCGAAAGTGCTCCAGGGTGGAGGCCTTAAGAGAGACAACCGTCGCCACGACGAGCATTGAAATATAGTACGTGATGATGGTGGTATTCGGTATCTCGCTCCCCATACTTCGGGTATATGCATCGACAAAGCGGAAGAGGGAGAAGAAGTACCGGGTTTGAGAGACCTTCTCGTCGAAGTAATGGAAGACTGGTTGAACATCCAGTAGCCGATTCTGGTCACAGAAGATCTCCTGGGCCAACGGATAGTCCCATGCCTCCAAAGCTTCTCGGTGGCGGGACACGGTGGTAAGGAAGAGAGCATGGCACTCCACGAAGCTATATTGATGCGGTATGAGCATAGGCTTTTGAAGAACGTCGGCCTCCGAGCACTTCCTTAAAATGTCCGACAACGTCATTCGTTGAGCCCCTGAGGTACGAGTTCTCATAACCGAAGGCCTATGAGCCGAGCTGTTTGGGCCTAGGGAGCCTTGAGACCAGGCTTGAAGGTCAGAGACATGTATATCCGAGGAGTCCTCAAGGTCTAAGTTAGATTCGAACGAGAAAAGACTTGAGCCAGGAACATCTTTTAGACCTTCGGGTAGGATAGTACGGATGATGAATAGGAGGAGAATACCACTGTTCATGCAATCGTTGAGCTCGAAGATCATGTTCATAAGGTCACAGCCGTGCAAAAGAGCGAGCATCTGAAGCGCGAGCAATAAAAATTCCGTGTGGTTCTCATTTTCGAGGTGGAGCTCGAGGACTGTGAGGAGAGTACAAGGCCTAGGTGCCCCGCCTGTCGAGACCTGCTGTCCTTGGAGGAGAGAGTCCAAGGCATGGAGGCTGTCCAGAGAGGCGCGTTGCATTCGCAACCGTTGCCGTATCCGCTCGTACATGCGGTCGATGGAGACGACGACCGGAGAGACATCTTGATCGAAGAGAAACTTGAGCTTGGCAAGGATATTCTGGCAGCAGAGGTCGATAACGGAGCCGGGGAGCTTTCCATTAACGGAGGACAAAAGGAGCTTTTCAGAACATAGAAGCCCCGTCATTTGGTTCTCCTTGATGAGACTAACGACGACCTTCTTCAGGTTTGTCGGAGATAATGACGTGAGATGTACGAGACGTGTTCCATAGGGATCCAGAGTCAGGCGATGTTGCCAGACGAAGAGGAGAAAGACACGCATGTTATGTAGGATATCATCGTAATTATTCGTCGGAAGGATAAGGGCTGAGGTATCATAACCACGCCCATGAGTCATGTGCAATAAGCAATGCGGCAAAAGCGATCGGAAGTTCGCGATATTCGCCGTTAGGATTGGAGGCATCGCATGAGTTATCATTCGTGGTTCATCTTCATCCGGATTGAACCACGTGAAGCCGAAGCCATGAAGCAAGGTGCTAAGACAGCCGGTGGTTCCCACGATGCTATAGTATGAGTTGAAGAACTCGGTGAAGCTACGGGTGACCCGATTGTTCTTCGTTTTCTGGACGAGGGTAATACTTCTCTGGAGTGGCCGGTGGATGCCAGAGGCCTGATGGACGGTGACACAGAGGTCGAGGAAGGTTAAAATTCGGATGAAAAACCGTATATTGGCATCCTTGTTCTGTTTCCGGTCTTCGTTTGTCAAAGTGCGGTTAGAAACCTTCGGGAGGCCGTCATAGAAGAGCTGCTTGGCGATCTCCTCTTGAGGGACCTCGAGAGTCGTCGTCGAGGTATGTAAGGGGACGAATCCGAGCAACTCTGCAAGGTTTGGGGTGAATTTGTAAAGAGAGGCGCAAACTAATCGAAAGACGGCGCCATCTATACTAATGAAGCCGGGGACAAGCGTGTCACGGCACTTCTGGTCGGAAGGACCAGCCAGATCGTGTCGAAACCCGACCTTCTTATATATGGCAGGAATGGCTTCGCTATATCGACGATAGGCTTCGTTGAGGATAACTGGTAGGCGCCTCTCAACGAACTCTGGGGAGAAGAGCTCATATCCAAGGACATAGGACGTGTGGAGAAGAGAATTGGTGAAACGATTGAGCAGTGTCGAGGTGCGATCCATTAAGCGATCGTAGACGTCTCTATGTGAAAGCAATTCGAGCCCGTCCGTCTCCTCCTGGTCTCCACCAGGGATGAACGTATCTCGAGGCTTATTAATCCCAATTGGAGTGTGAAGAAAGAAGGTAATGGGACGTAAAGAGATCCTCTCGTACAGGCGCTCGTTCATGGAGCTGTGGAAGATATTCAGCTCCTTCTCCGTTGCAAGACCAAGTAGTACAAGGGTTTGCGTCATCTTCGAGACGATGACCGAGATGCTCGCGTTCAGGAGCTGGAATTTGGCCTCCCCTGAGGTCCATGTGAAGCGTATGTCAAACTTGCTTGAGGAACTTAGGACGAACTGGCGTGCTGAGACCGTCACGCATTGCGGAATGTTCGCGAGCTTAACCTGAATGCTCGTGGGGAGGCGAGACATGAACTGCACGCTCGCCGTCACCGAGCTCCCAATCTTACAGGGCCCGAAGTCGATAGGGGCGTTTGAGCAGCGATCACCGACTTGAAAGACAAATTGACGCATTTTGCTTTCACGCATCCACACGCACTCGAAGGTGGGTAAGCGATGCGCATTCACTTGCTAGGACTTCTCAGGGAGACACCAAGAGCTTTCTCGAGCTTCGGGATGATGTTATCGGGAATGGGGGCCGCCCCAGACTCCCAGGCCACGATCTGGTTCTCCTTGATGTAAAGAGCGTCGGCCAGCTGCTTGCGGTTCATCCCCTTTGCGGCACGCGCCTGCTCCAGGTGCCTACGGACGTCGAAGTCGGCCTGCTTCGGCCCGAAGACGTTGTCTCCGGGGTCCTTATCAAACGTCCCCTGAGGCTTCTTCCCTCCGTTGGCGGGGGTGGGCTTCTTACGACGGACCTCTAGGTCAATGAACTGACTCATTTTTTCTCCTTTCTTCAACGAAAGGGAAGAGGAGAAGAGAAGACTCGTCATTCTGTAGGGTATGACAAGGCCTGATAGGGCCCAACATCCCACTTGACTAGGGGAGGTGAAAGAGGAAGGGGTGTGACAGATTCTTTTCGATGGGAAAGGAGTTACCTAATAGGTATATCATTCCTCTATTCTGGTGTCTATATGACCACCCCCACGAGAATCAAGGTCGAGGCGAAGATTGTTGAGGGAGTGACTATAGGAGAAAATGCGTTTCCACTTGGCCCTATATGGAGACGATATCACTGATGAGGACCCGGCGGCCGTAATTGCGGCCACTCTGGACTGCGATGTGGATGAGGTCGAACTGTACGAGTTAGAAGACGTTGACGATTATGATAACTTATCCGAGGATGGCCTCTATTGTGTCGTCCCCCTAGATCCTCACATATATACCGTGTCCGGACTCCTACGGAATCTACAGCAGGACATCGGAGGGATGGGTACCGCATCCTCCATCTCAGCAGGGACCGTGGCAGACATCGCTGCGATGCTTCAATTGGCGGAAAGCTACCGGGCGAAGGCCCAAGCGATGAAAGATATGACCAACCTGGTGATTTCCCAGCTCCTAACTATCCAACGCCACCTCGAGGCGAACGCGGTCGACCTAGCAACCGTCTTTAAAGCTAGCGATATCTCTCGAACCCTTGAGAGATTACACACCGAAGAGGCCTTTTCCGCGGCCAAGCGCGAGGAACATCACGCACGCCTGGCTAACCTCATTCGAACAGATATCCGGGAGTACGACGCCCTCATGGACCGTTTCTTACAATACCGCACGTATCTACAGTCCCTTGAGGGCGCAGACTAGGTTTACCGCGAGGCCCGCCTCTTGAGAAGGTCGTTGAGGACGTTCCGCTTCCGTGGCTCCTTTTTCCGTTGAGGTTCCTCAGTTGGCCCTTCTCGTGCAACTGCGAGTCCAACAATCCCGTTATCCGTCTCCTGTTGTGCACGTTGACGTTGATGTACCTTCACCTCAAGAACTCTTTCATACTGTGCGTTCTTTTCTGTCCATTGGACGGTTGCATCACGTGTATTCCCATCCGCCCCAATGATCCTCAAGATGGATTGCTCGTATGGGATCCCCATGACGGCTTCTCTATAGACTCCGAGCATAACGTCACGATAGCAGTTATCAGGGAAAAGGATCCCTCTACAGCTCAGGAAGGCCTCTCGTAATACTAAGTCAAGGTCGGCCAAGTCTATTTCTGAGTAAGTCTTTCCAACACAGCGATTGAGACGAGCAATGGCGTCTCGAATGTTGTCAGCACCCTGTTCTGGAAGTTCTGCTTCAATGGTGGTCGGGATCCCCGAGAAAACTAGAGTATTTTGATATTTCCGGAGGATCCGGAATAAGAGGGTCGTGTCATGTGGCGGCTCGAGCGTTGCGTGCACCAATAAGGCCTGTAGATACGCGGCGTTCTGCACAGTTGTTAGCTCCCCATTGATGGCACGTAAGTATTTCAGGGTATCAGTCTCCTCAGCACCAAACATCTTCAATAAGGTCGGCCTAATAATGGACGAGACGAATTGGAAGGGGACGGTGGAGTAACATGGAGCATCTGGTTGTTGGCTTTGGACGGGGAACTGGACCGCTATGATCTCCTTGATGACTTTAACGAAGCTATCCAAATCGATGGTACTACGACGACGGTTACGTTTATGTAAGACGACCCATTGTTCCACTGCCAACAATCGTATAGTGACCGACTTGACAATAACAACTTCATCAAAGAAAACTGAACAGAGTTGTAAGAGCTCGCCATGGATCGGAGTCCACATGTCTGTTGTTTGAAACACACAAGTGCCTTCAAAGGCAACCACTCCCGGGGTGATCGCTAGGAGAACGCAGGTTATGAATAATGGTAATTTCGAGTACTGAATCAGATCCGAAAAGATCTCCGGGCATTCAAGAAACATTAGCATCTCGGGAACAAGAAAAAGAAGATGCGCCCCAAGGTTATGGGTATGTTTCGTGACGATCGAGATCAATTGACTCATCTGTGTAAAATCGTCCAACGTCGGTCCGGATATTACATTGGTTTGGAACTTCACCGTTCTTTCAGGACGAAACCCAGTGGCTATTGTGGTGGAATCGACAATCCCTGGGGAAAACTTATAGCCAGGATAATGCTTAAAGAGATAGTCCTCAACGACACGAGTGGGGGAATACTTCCCTATTACAATGACACGCCATACAGCTTGATCTGTGGCCTCGGGACGAGCAAACAATTGTCTTACATTCTCATCAAGCCTATCGAAGATCGAATACGCCAAGTTAAGCTCCAGAACACGAAGGTCCATGATCCTCTCATGCTTATATAGCTTTCCATATATATCCCCATATGGGATGGCCATATTGACTATATTTCGCCGCAACGATAACGGTATCTCGGATATCGCTTGTCTCGTATCTCGACACAGTGCTGCATTGCCAGAGGGGACCAGGGAGAAGAATGTCTCGTCAGTAATAGATTCAGTTGCGTATTCCGGTACCGCCGCAATCTCGCACGCGTCCCCTGTAAAGGAGGAGACAATCCCTTTGGGGTAGAAGAAGATGGGCCAGGGGGCCTCCCGCATGTACGCCATGTCGTAGTTGGGCGTGACCTGTAGGAACTTGAACCCCGCCTGTAAATCTGTCATTTTATCTTGTCAAAAGGCTTTATCACGTAGAGGGATTGGACGATATCGACTCTCATTGACCTATGTGGGAGATAGGAGATGAGTGGTGGGAGATAAGAGGTATTCTTCTTCCATGAGCGGAGTCTTATCTCTTCTCCTTCTCCTTTTCAGGTGCTTCGAAGATGTATGTCGATGGCTCTGATCGCTATAGCTTTACATCCTATCTTCCAAACATACAGACATAAGAGCCCTGGACCCTATTGAACGCGAGCCCGTCTTTTAATCGAGGAGTGGGAACCAATCCCAGTGCTAACAAAGAAACGACTAGAAATATCTTCCATACCACATCAATACTGGCTTGGAGAGAGTGTTGTGAAGCTATTATTGGCGATAATGCACGGTTCTAGATAAGGCGTATTGCTACTCCTCTTCCGAAACTGCTTCGTCTTTATGAGGAAGAAGACACTCACGGCGAGGCCTGCAACGAAGAGGAGTAGGGCTATGACTACTGTTGCGATGAGCCCTTTCAACAACCCATCACCGAAATTGCTTTGGACCGGTCTTTCATCGATTTCATCATACTCTCGCTCTGCAGATAGAATAGTGGTCGCTAGGTCAGTCGGAATGGCTGGAAGGGGCGTCATCAACAGGTATTTTAAAGGAATCTGAAGATTCAGGGTATCAATGACTCCTTGTGCTATATTGAGGGGGATGGTGATGGTACCACCTCTAGAACGTTTAGGACTACTACCACTACGACCCTCCTTCCAGATATTGACGTCGGCTGGAATATTGGCGAAGGTCAATGACACCTGATCAGCTGTAAGCGCGGTAGGGTCACGTACCACAATATTTCCTTGTGTACCAACGACCTTGATCAAAAGAGAAAGAGGTCCTGGACAGGTGACCATGATTGGTCCTAGAAAAGGGACTGGCGTAGTCCCATAACAGTTGAAGCCTATGATTGTTTGACTCTCATTGGTCCACCGAATGAGCGTATAATTCATCTCCTCTGGCGCAAAGGTACTAGGCATATAATCACCAAAGTAGTGGGATAGCTGGTCGTCTGATAACAAACTCTTTAGGGAGTCGTCGTTCAGGTTTGCAGCAAGCCTTGGGAAGATCGTGTAGACTAATTCCAATGCAACCTTCCTACCATCGGTCCGCTGTAGCTGTGTCGCTCGATTCGCCACTATCTCAATGAAACGCTTCTTAAGAGCATTATCAGGGCCTGTGACTGCATCTCCGTTGCTACTGAAGGAGGATTGCTTCTCCCCGACTCTAGCAACCCCCGTGAAGTATTCTGAAAAGACCACTGCCATACTGAACGAGATTTGGCCCGTGACCGTGAAGATGACTCGTCGAGCACCTTGACATGTCACACTGATCATATTGGATCCCGTGCTTGGTGAGGAAGTAACTCCATCGACAGTAATTGTCACACTATCCGTTTCCAGCGCCAAGGGTATGGATAGAAGTGTCTGTGTCGCTGTCACATCATTTGTGCCATTGTAGCTCATAAATGACACGGTATGTATGGCATTGATGTCCCCATTGAAGAGGTAGAGAGTACGCGTCGCAAGGCCTCCAGTGGTCAGATTATAGTACTCGTAGCTGGTAAAAGCATCATTCTTCTTATGAACAGACGTGACAAACGTTGATGATGAACGCGTGGCAAAGTTAGCCTCCTGATCTGTGCATCCAGTTGGAGCATAGGCTTGAATGATCGCGGGCTTCGTCAGGTTCTCACGAAAGGCCGCTGCTGAGTAATTCGCATACTGGTTCTTGTAGCCGCTAATGTAGATTGAAAGAGCACCAGTATTTTGATAGTATCCTTGGCAGTTAAGGTTCCTGACGCATTGATAGTTCCGTGTCCGAAAGGAATGCATGCTCAAGAGTACGGTATATTGGCTCATCATATAGATGAATTGGTCATGGAAGGGAGAATATGCTGGCCCATGGTACGTACGAGGAGTATACTGGGAGTATTCTCTGGTCTTGTTTTGAAGGTATGCAACAACCCCGAAGGTGAGGTTGTTGACAAGGTTTGCTGCGGCATTACAGCTAGTATTGAGGTGCATCAACACACCGATATAATCCCTCATCTTTGAGTCACCGCTCGTAGCCATGCCAAGGCCTTCGACACACTTGATGACGCGTCCAATGCCGACAAACCAGTTGAGCATACGAGTAGGTGCTTGGGCACCAAACTTGACCCCAGTCGAGCCAGCATATGAGTCTGGTATTCCACACTCGATAAGGGCGGGAAAGATAGTTCTTTGGACGAACAAATCGAGCGTATTACTGATCTTGGTAAGTATGTTGGTTATAATGATGACTTCCATTGGATAGTCAGCCCGAAGGATAGCGACAGCCTCTCTTCCCATTTCGCAAAGAAGCGTCAGTTCCGCTACTAGGTCATACGCCTCTGTAGCTGCTAGGTTAGTGTTGTAATAGAATTGAAGCGAGCCATCTGGTCGAAACCCATCATAGTTCGTGTCTGGATTATCAACCGAAAAGTTCCGATATATCGGTTGATACATATCCGCCAGTGGCTGCAGGACTTGGGTGATCGACCGGAAGTCATTCCAAAGAGCCTGGATCCCAATGTACATACGTGCCCGATAAGCGTTCATTGTGAGACTACTCTTCATGCAGTAATTGACGTCGGTCCAATAGGCCTTCTGATCGATGCACTGATTCAGGTACTCCGCACTATTAACTCTAGTATTCAGAGTCCCTGCCATTGAGTTGATCGCGCTGGAGTAGAAGCTCTGGGTAAAGGGAGTAACACTGTCGATCATTCCTATGATACATGGTATATCGCTCAGGACTTGTAAGAAGGAATTGGGATACGTTTGCATGTTACTAGGCTGAAAGAGATACGGAAGATTACCATTGATCCGCTCAATCATCGTTGTGAACAGGTGAGGCGCATCTGGCATCGATGTTGGGTCGTATTGATAAGAGAGAACGACCATATACATCCGCTGAATGAAATCGGCCATTCCCAACGGTGTGGTCAACGACAGGTCATTCCAATAGCTCTTGCTATAAGAATCGTAATATGCCTTCCCGCTCGTTGAGGTGGCGTGGTAATACCGATTCAGGAGTTCTTGTGGGGCGCCAACCATTTCTTGGTACGTCTTGAACGTACATCCAGCCAGCAGGACGTTCGTGGCCATGAACCCGGACTGCCGTACCGGCCCCGTCCGAGCCATCTCTCCTAGAAGGAGCCCTATCCAAAGTTGAATAATCATCTTTATTAATGCCATCTGATGTCGGCCCCATTGGTCCAACCAGCTCCCGACGCAGACTATTGGTATTATTGGTGCGACCCTAACCCCGACATATGGGTGGATAGCCGAGGCAGGTCTGGAAGGGACGAGCGAGAAGATGGTCGTGTTACTGAACGCCCTTCAATTGGCACAACTATCACCTCCTCTTCTGTCTTAAAGATGGCGGCTACCTTGAAGGGGCCTCCTGCTGCCGGTACACGTATCTTCATTTGCACACCTAAGCTCATTCCCGGAGGTACTCCGCCACGATTCTGTGTCATAGAGACATCACAAATAAGCTTCTCCTCCTTGGGTGTTTCTGCCTCGGTATGGACCAGGTCGAAACGAATATGAACAGGCATATGACCAACGTTCTTGAAAGATATGCGTGCGAGGGCATATTCTCCGGGCTTACACACCCCCAATTGAACCGAGGATGGCGTCACCATCACATTCCGTGCCTTTAGAAGCTTGAAGGTGGTCGGCATCGTTACCGTCCTAAGTTTCTCACGCTCTAGATAAGGAACGTTCTCACAAGCAAGAGTCCGGTCAGAATCTACCGCTAAGGCTAAGAGGCGGTTCCGGATGGACTTGTTCGTCTCGGCCTGTGTAAGTGGTTGGTACTCAAGGAGCTGCTGAGTCTCCGCACCCTCATCAGGACTAGCATCAGAGTCGTCACTATCATCTTGCTTCGGGAGCATTCGTGGATACGTCGTTCGTCTAATATGCTGTGCAACATACTTGTGGACGTTGGAGGTAAGGTGTTCTTCGGAACTGAGACTAGATCCGAATACCTCAAGAGATAGGTTCTTGTACCCCTGAATGAACTCATTGAATGCTTCCTCTCCACCCTCCAGATATGCTTGGCCTTCCTGTGTCTTCCAGAAGTTATCGGTTTGGAGCTGTTGACAATACTCAACTCTCATCGGATCCACAAGATCGGAAACACGGCTCTTGGACGCCACATTCGTCTCTTCGGAGACCTCGATGCTCTCAATCCCCTCATTACCCTCGCTAAACTCAAGCCTTTGAACGACAGACGGAGTCCCGTCACTAACGTCCATGGACTGGGCGTCTGGTCGTAGGTGTAATGCAGAGTCGTCGATAGTCACTTGCAAGCTCCCCGTACTTCGTGCAAGAGCACTCTTGAGAGAGGCCAAAGAGCTCTGTGATAAGGTATTGGGGAAGGGATCGTGCTGATGATTGAGATCGTATGTGCACGCAGCGACCCCTATGTTTGGTAACGTGTACGTCGAGAAGGTGTAATTTCGATCGAGGTAAGAACAGGAGTAACTTGGGACGGCGCGGACCAACGGCTTGAAGCAGTCGAGAACCGGTTCAACGGTCTTCTCGAAGACAAGATTATTGTCCTCGAAGTCGAAGGAACACTCTTCTCCATGGATATCCATCTGAAGAAGGTCTAAAGTCAGCTCACGTCTCATAGGGGCAATCCCGATCCTAAAGGCGGAATCGCCAGGGTACTCTTTGTCAAAGTGGGAACTATTAAGATTTGCAATTGCGGGTAAACCGAAGATGACAGCCTCATCGCACTCATTTGGATCATCTCCAGTAGCAATGTCAATTGATACACCAGCCGTATAATAAGTAAGAGATGTGGGCAATTTCTCACCTCTTCTGAAAACATTGTCTAGGCTGGGTAGAAATCTATATGGGTCGCGCCCAATGGTCCGGAAGTGATATCCGGGCCGTGGAGAACCAACCATCACTCGAATATTCGGTCCAAGGAACTCCGGATGTGCACCCAAACGATAGGTTGAGAATGAAGGAGACATCCCAGCAACGGCTTCTTCAAGGATGAACTTATCAGAGGTTCTCAAGGAGACAGACGTGTAATGGACTCCCTTATCTGAGAAACCGACTAATCGGACGGCACTCCCAAAGGTTACCTGAGTGAGCGCATCCGAGGTCAGTGTCACGGTATCCGTTATGTTATCAAGTTGAAGAACAACCGTTAGGTCTCCCTTCTCGCTTGCAAACGAAATGACTCCTATAGGGAGCTGGATTAGAATGTTCGGGACGAGAGAGGCAGTTTTGGCATCTGCAGTACATTGTTGCTCGAGTGTTCGATAAAAGCGTGCGGGATCCTCCCGCCTGATCTGCCGCTCCAGGGTATGAATATTCGATATCGTGTTCTCGAAGCCAAACTTCTTCTCTAATTTCTGATAACCTCGTAGGTCAAGGAAGGCGGTCTTGAATGAGCGCCGGCGGAGGAGGTCTGAGAGGTGTGCGAGCATTCCATAATTGTGGTAGCGACAGTAGTGAAGCATAACCCTATCGGACATCTTCAAATATGGGGTGACCGTTTGTGGATCCAGTGTCGAAAACTCCGCGGATGAGACCACGTCATCGTTATCAAGAAGGCGCGCATGTATTCCCTTTGCGTAATATGCCGTCTTGCTATTAAGTACTTTGGTCCCTGTCGAGGGGAGTGGTGGTTGTCTCGTCGCATCTCCAGCGTACTCCTGGAAGAACCGTTCCGTACTACATGTGAAGATTACGAGGTAGACGGTCGCCATCGTCCGTGCAGCATGTAAACGACGAACCAGCTCCGCTCGTTGTTGTCGCATGATCTCAAAGACATTTGGAACAGGCTCCGGCTCATTTGACACATGTGATCCAGTGGGTTCATCAAGCTCTAGATCTCCTTCGGTTGGTCCAGGCTTTGACTCTCCTTTCTGAGCAGTTGGAAACACATCATCCTCAGGGGTGTCCTGTAGCTTCCTTGTTGAGGCTACAAGTCCGGCGGGAACCATAAGACCTCCATCAAGCTGCAAAAAATCGGAAGGACCAGTCTCACTATCAGAGTCGTGGCTATGTTCCTCAACCAATTCTTCATCGATCTCTTCAAGGTTTCCATTCTCGTCCAAATCCACAAAGACGGCTCGATGTGAGTCTGGAAGCTCTGCATATACGCGAATGAAGTCACGGCGAAGTTCATATGAGAGACGGACGATTGGGATGATATGACGAGGCCCTGGATACACCCGTCGAAACTCCTGGAGTAGACGTGCCCAGGGGTCTTTTGATTCATCGCACTCACCGGGATCTACGTTCTCAAAGATCTTCACGACCCTTAGACGTTGCTGTCCCGTATATAGAAGAAGGAGAAGGTCGTCTCTGTAACGTATGATGATCCTATCGCGGACCTGCGAATACCGAAGCCCACGGTTTGCAAAAACGATCGAAAGCCCACACTCTTTCGGCCGCCAGCCCCAGACGTCACCAGATGGAGAAGGGAGAAGTGCATGGCGACGTTCTCGTTCCTCGGTGACGAGTTTGCTCAAGTCCGTGAGCTTCCGCTTCCGTCGTCGCCATTCGATCTGCTGGAGCGATTCTAGCTCACGAGCCTTCTTTGTCTTCGCCCCCGTTGCTGTGGAATACGAATGAACCGACTCACCTTCAGACTCATTAAGACAACCAGCCTTGAGATTATGACGTTCTATGCACTCTTGAGCATATTCAACACTAACCGAGGGCGTTTCCTCGATGGGCATCCCAAGGGTTGCAACGGGCTCGTATGCCATCTCAAGTGTATGCATAGTGGCCGAAAAGACGATTCCCGGCCCTGTCACAACCCGATGACGAATAAGGCCTGCAGACGGCTCGGACTCGACATAAGTCAAAGCGCTTGTCGTACTGTATTGAGCTCGGAACGAGTCAAGCATAGCGGGGCGCAAGTCATAAGGGAGTGCAAGGCTCTCAATCTTGACCCCGAAGTCCGGCAGGTTCTCCATGTTCAGAAGGGTCTTCGACGCCTTCTTCGTGTCGCTTTCATCTGGAAGCCTTAAGGGGCTCACAACCTTCGTATAGCTCGCAATGACCTGGTTCGGGATGTGCAGAGTGAAGTCGCGGGTATCAGCGGCATCAACCATGTCATGCGATTCTGTCACCATTCTAGGGTGTTCTGGAGATGCCCCCGCAATAGGAGTCGTTAGGATTTCACGATATGCCATTTGTAACCCAACACTCCCATAAGCAGCTGTAATTATCCTATCCGGGTCATCCAAGCTTCCAGTCGAAGCCAGAAGGTAATGAGTGGGAGGCAATAATGGAGATAGGTCGAGATACTCGTCCTCCAATGGGAAGATAGGACGTGCCGTTTCCTCAATACGGACATCCACCCCAGGTCGACACAGACCCATTCCAATAGCACTTTTATAGGCCTCATATGAATCATACCGAGTATTATATTGGTCGCGCAAGGTGACCTCTCCGGCGACGTGGTAACGGACTGGAAGCTGTACTGGCCGAGGCAGGATTGGGATGTAAATGGAATCGCGGCTTATAGGCACAACTTCCGGCTCCTTGGCCGCCGAAATTGCATCGACCTCAGGAGAGGTTGGACCTTGTCGAGCAGGTTCCGATTCGGATAAGGTGAAATCCTCAGATAGAAGTACATTCTGGACGATTGGGATATTGATCCAGACAGAATACGCTGGGACGACGGGAAACAAGGAATAGAGGTTCTGTGCGTAATTCCGGACCAGATGGGAGATGGTACCCACGAATCCTAGGGCGGGGACGGCCGTCAATAGGATGGTACAACCATCGTTCGTGTACTCCATTGTGTACTGCACCAACGAGTCCAATGCCGCACATAGCCTTTCAACGCTCAGGTTTGTATGCTGGAAGGTAAACAAGGTATTATCGAAGCGAACACAAAGCTTGCTCCGCGTCGAAAGGGTTAAATCTTCAGTAAGCTCGCCATTATCTGTTCTGACAGAGTTAAGCTCTTCCCCTTGCTTCTGTTCCTCATCACCCTGATCCTCCTCATCAGACTCTGTGTTATCCTCTGGGATCATCGGGACCTCAAGATCATCCGCATTACCTTGAGCACCATCCATAGAATCCGGCCTCCTCTCCAACAAAACATCCGAGCTTACACGAGGATAAGGAAGCCCTTGTACATTCCCAACACCTACCACCTCTTCATCCTCAGTATCAGCCTCAGCATCGGAGTTGAATGCCATACGTAAGGCGTTGGCCTGCGCACGAGCCAGTAGGCTTCGAAGGTAGATCTCCTCATATCTCTCCGCTCCCTTGCGAATACTGTCAATAACCTGCTGGTTCCTTGCAGCTACCTCGCCGATATAGTCCTGCACCCCCAGATCCAGAACGTCGTGCACTGTCACGGTGGCCTCATACTCATGCCTCCAAGTGTCCGGAAGAAGGCCTGCGAACTCCTCAACAAGCTTTGGAGATAGTTTTCGACTATCGACATTCCCGGGCTGGAGTTCAGGCGCAAAGGTGACAAGAGGAATGGTTGACATCCCAATAGCAAGCTGGCCAACAAAGGTCGCGTTCAAACGAGATAGCTCCTCTTCAGCACTTATACCTCCGGATGCCAAGTCACTGGCAACGGTTTGGCCCGACATCTGTTCTTTTAATGTTGAAAGAAGTTGGACAGTCGAGTCAGTATGCAACGAGATAATCCTAGCAACGGGTGTGGGGTCAATGTGTGCGCATGCCGAGGGGGCCCGAGAGGCAATGGTATTCATAAGACGACAAGTGCTATCTCTATCCGAGTGTCGAGTGGCAAGCCTTGAGGCGACGTCCGCGGTAGCCTTGCGACCCAAGCCTGTGTTCAATAGCATGGCATCCTGGCCAGTAATGAGAAAGCGGTTGTCCTCTATTGAAGCCTCTAGCAGGTTCGTCACTGGCGCTTGGGATACGGCATCTTCCTTGGGTTCTGCCATGCACGTCTCCATGCGTTCACCATCAAACTGCCGCATTATGCACTCGATAATCACGGACAAACGGTTCTGCTCAAGACTACTGAAGCGGGAGATATCTTCTCTATACCCGGACATCATCTGTTTAAGAATGGCTTCCTGAGGCGTTTCGGATAAGATCTCACCATGCATTTCCATCGGAGAAGCCAAAAGCTTTTGCTGAATGATTCTATATGCTTGAGAGACGAGATCCGAACCCATGGTTAAGCTGCTCTTCTCTGCCAAGAGGTTGTTCCGGAGGATCTCTATGCGGCATTGTTCCGCAACGTTATGCGAGAAAAAGCTTGAAAGGTACTCGGATGAGCGAAGTTTAGTTAGAACCGAAAGGCGATCCTCAAAGAAGTTTCGAAGCATTGGAACTTGTACAAGCTCTGACTGGGCGTCTTTCTTCTGCTTAGGAGGGGCTCCCCCCACTCCTTTGGGGGCCAAAGTACGCACATTAGCAGGAACCATTGATGCTGGGAGGGCCAAATACTCAATAAACTTTGGCCCATGCGAATTTTTCGCCTGATAGTATGTCGGATAGCAATAGGAGAGGTCAGATAGGTACGAAACGTTGTAGCTCCTAAGCCATTGGCTATAACACTCCCCAGAGGCCGTGATCGCGTTGATGACGGGGAGCAAGCGGTCCTTAACAAGCCGCGTCGCAATCTGCAAGTCATCAAATGCGCCTTTGACCTTTGCAAGGAAGGCCTTCTCGTCCTTCGCCTGAACCGTCGAGATGGGCTCGAACTGCTCATACGCGCTATAATACTGGTTATATTTTCCCATCTCGTGGATCTGGAAGAGTGGAACGGTCCGAACATGAACGATTTGACCCTGGTACCAGTATGGATAACAGAACAGCTCGTAATTACTCAGTCGCTCTTGTTCATAGACGACATAGTTGAGAGGGGTGTTCAGCTTTAATAGAAGCTCACGGAAGTCTGGAACACGTAAGATGTTTTGATCCATGTCCTCACAAAGGGTAATGAAAGCCCCAAAACAGACACCAATCTCTGCACAGTCCAAGAGAAAGGATTCATGCGGGTATCTACCTTCACGAAGAGTAGTTTCCGGGTCTCCATCACCATTGGTAGGGATCTCATAATTCGTTCCAAAGTCGAAGTTAGAGACGAGGACAACGTGAAACTCACCCCTAATAGTGTCATCAGGAAGCGGTTGTAATGCTTGCTTTGTTGGTTTCTTAGTATCTCCCATAAGGCGTTGAATCAAAAGGTCACAAAAGTCCCGGATGAAGATGAGCTTATCACGGGCTGGAGTATTATGGGGCTCGGCGAGTTTGAGTGCCGATAAACTTGCGGGTCGCATCTCTGGTTGTAAGTCCTTCATTAGATTCGAGTAATTGAGAGTATGTAGCCGAGGGACGTAGCCCCCCGCGATCTGCGTCGACATCTGATCCCAAAGGATGTTGGGCGTCTGGACCTCGATATGGACGAGGAGAATTCGAGTCATTTTTTAACTCCCGTGTTTACTTCACCGAGTCCTATTTCTTCCCCTTGGCCTTCCCTTTAGTTTTTCCTTTCTCCTTTGGCTTCTTGAGCTTAGTCTTAAGGTCATCGGGGTTGAAGAGAAGGGTGTTTCGAAGACGTTCTTCATGGTTCTCTTTAGCAACTTTCCAGTCATAAGGAAGCTTTGGGAGTTTCGTAAGAAGCTCTGAGGAAGCACGGCCTCGAGATATTGCAATGTGGTATGGGGAAAACGATGAGTTATTCAAGATCCTCGGGTCTGCACCAGCGTTAAGGATCATCTCGGCTAAGACCAAATGATCATGAGTAAGAGCTTGGTGAAGCGCAGTATTTCCTGTCGAGTCCTGAATATTGATCCCAACCCCGAACTGGAGTGCTATCTTCGCGATATCTTCTGATCCAGATATAGCTGCTCGATGTAAAATCGTTCCATTCCCACAACTCCCATCCAAAGCATTGACATCGAACCCATTCTTCAATAGGAAGACGAGGCCGGAGACGTTATTGTTCGCGGCACAGAGGTGTATGGGTGGAATGTCAAAGGAATAGGCTGTGAAGTCCATCATTGGGTTTGCTAAGATCCGTTCAAGTTCTCCGAAGTCATCGGCTCCAAGGGCCGTGAGGAAGAGGGACGCGTACGAGCGCTCTCGTATCCGTAAGTCCTGCGCATCCTCCATGGTCTACTCCGTCCTCAATCACTTGCTACCGCTTTTTTGAGCAGAAGGAATAAGAGGAGGAGGAGAAGAGAGGAATGCGTTGAGTTAAAGATAATATAGGAAGATAATGAGAGGAGAGAAGGATAGAGTCTCGCAACGACGGGATGCGGAGCCGGACCTCCCCACCGGCGCCCGCACCCTCACCCGACGAGCGACGATGCGCCGGATGGCTCTCGAAGCCTCCCTTCCTACTCCCTTTATGCGGATGAAACAACGGAATGAGGCGGAACAACGAAGGGCACTCGAACGTGCCCAACTAACACCGATCGTTTATGACGTTGACACGGTCCGCTACGCCGCTCGTGAGCTCGAGTGCTTCGACCGGAGGCTACGACTCCAGGAATACGTGGCCACTCGAGAGGAGAGTAGCGAGTCCGACCCCAAAAAAAAAGTACATGCCTCCGGCAGTGGAGCGGAAGCAGCCAGACCCGGTCCCCGACGACGCAGGTGACGCGGAGGCGGAGAATGGCGGGATATACTCGGCGAACTACGCGGCCGAGGAGCTCAATCGGTTCGATCAGCAGCACGACGGCAACTCCTCCAGCGATTAGCGTCAGTGAACGAGCCCATGTACCTAGCCTGGTCTCATTAGGGCTTTTGGGTTTTACGGTGTAGAGCGCTCCCCTTCCCTCATTCCCTCACCCCCTAATGGAGAAGAATATCACGTTCACCCCCATGATGAGGAGGTAAGGAAATGGGTATGAACAAGAAACGATCAATAAGATCGCCAATCATTAGTATCACCACCCAAATAGAAGTGGTGTACCCTCATGCTTCAAAGATTCCAAGGTGGCATACGGGACATTCCGACGACATGCATGCTTTCGTGGCTGGCGCACCACAAGCGGTACAATAAATCGCCGCTCCTTTGATCGGGACGAACGTCATCGAACACATTTCTAACCTGTCATGCTCCTCGAAGCTAAACGAGAGGAGAAGCTCGTCCGACACATCGGCCTTCTCGTCACGAAGACTCTTCGCCTTCGCAATCCCAGACGTCAGATTACTATTCTCACGAAGGTCTGGTAACTCAACAAGATCCAAGTACCGTTCAGCTAACGCAACCGCATGAGACCTCGCCCCAAGCCTTCGTACTTTCGCCATCACTTTCTTGATCGCAAGGGCGATATGTAATGGGCGTAAGCGTCTAGTAGCAAACAGAATGGCAAGCTCGGCCGCTCGTCCCCGATCTCCAGAGTCAACTGTCTGACGTGCACCATCACATTGAAGGGCAGCAACATACGTGACGAGCATCTTTATCGTCTGACATAACTCTTCACGTTCCTCTTCTCCGAGGTCCTGAGACGTGGCACGGCAGAAGATTGCATCTCGCAATAGACTAGACATTTTCTCTCGTGCCTGGTCGAACTCACCAGCCGTTAGGACGTCAATTGAATCCTCGAACGCTTGGATGACGTCAGTAAACCGTACGGATGAACATGGACCTTGCGACTCGTCTTGTGACGACTCAATCGCCTCCTTCACCCTTGGCTCCAAAAGCTTACGGGCGTTCTTAGATCTAATTCCAAAGCGTGTTAGAAACTCAAACACCTCGTCTGATGACCTGTGGAACAAATGCCCTTTTTTCGAAGCCACGGTGCTTTGTGTCTCTTGTCGTTGTGACTCGGTTGGTGGTGCTACAGATTCTTCAACAGGGTCGCTTTCCGACTCATCCCATACGCCTGCAGACTTGATCTCAGCTTCTGTGGTATGTGGCTCGTCTATTGGAACGTCGTGGCTTAACAACTCGTCGAGAGCATTCTCCACGTGTGTAATTGTATAATTCCTCAAGGATCCAGTCCTCTTGATAGGCTTCAAAGCCTTACCGACAGAGATCTTCATCGTAGGCTGAGTCCCTTGTGTTATGTTGGGGAATGATAACCCATGCGCATCTGCAAGGATCCTAGCCGGTGTCGTCAATCCAAAGCGTAGAAGAACGTCTCGAATGACCTCCGGGTTTCCAGTAAGGAGGGCTGCATTGAGAAGTTGATTCGGATCGTCACCCACGTCATCCGGAAGCTCCTCAAGAGGAGCATTGTGCACACTGTGAAGAAAGGCCAACAGATCTGCCCTCTTTGCTTTCTTGAGGAAGTCTGCAGCAAGTATCCCTTGTCCGAGACCAATAGCTAGGATGGAAAGCTGAATCCATTCATCCGGAGATCGAGAGACATTCAGATCCAACCTATCGAGATGACCCATGGAAACTGATAAATATTCTCGGACCTCGGGCAGACTATGCGGGACGGTATGAAACGCGACATCTGGATGTCCCGTCTCAAGGAGACGAGAGGCTAGCGCTAAGCCAACATCAACACCTCGTAATCGCCGAAGCATTGTGACACAGTCCTCTTCGTTTCCTTGTGCAACCGCTTGCATAAGTCCCACAACCCGCGAGTCGAACTCCAAGATCTGGACATCATCGCTGGTATCCATGTAACACAAACATTGACGGAACCCAGCCATAAGATAAAGGGGCTCGTTGACGGAGGAAATCGTTCCATGAAGAGCCCCGGTATTTGAGCCCGGAATTAAATAGCAGAGATGCGTCTTAGTTGCGTAGAGGAGGGTATGAGCCTTTCTCCCTTCAGTTTCCTCAAGGCCTCGGCCCATCATCCCCCAACACATTGAAGTGATGGGGGCGCGCGACGTTATTGATGCAACAAGGCTAAGCTTATCATCATAGATAAAGATACTATGCTCGTCACGCAGGGCTAGCAGAAGCCCATCCTTTGACGGGAGTCCAGAAGTGGTGTGCGAGGTGCTAGCAGTTTCGACAACTGCGGTAAGAGGGGCGCCATCAGAAAGCTTCGAGAAAACATCTAGGCTGACAATCCGTGAGTCCTCAGTAAGGTATATGCGTCCAGCTTGTCCCCCGGCGACGAGATGCTGCGCCGTGACGCTTACAGGGTGTCTCGTTCGTGGGGAATTCTTATCGGTGCTGAGAACGCTGATAACCAGGAAAACCCCGTCTTTCACCCTTTCAAGCCAGGCAATCCGCGTGGAATCAACACGGATGGGTGAGCACATGGTAGGAATGACCTCACGCGGGCTTTTGAGGCTAGCGTCTTTGGGGTCACAATAGGGTACGAAAAACATCGCGCCTCCGTCATGGTATGTCACTACAAATGGATAAGGGTCACCTAATATCAACAGCTCCTTTGGCGGAGCCAGAATCTTCCCAGCGCCGAAACCTCCGGCACTGACAGTATGTTTAAAGAGCTGAGTGATGGGGCGAGCTTTTCCGACTGTGGCCTTATCACCCTCTTCGGTCACAGGGACGAAGGACAGGCGATTCTTCTCTACGACGTAGCATCTATGCGTATGTGGATCATATGCGCCAACTGGTGCTTCGGGCTGCATAGCAAACAGGCAAAGACCGGAATCGTGGCCCGCCGCCCAAAGGATAGAGGTCGGATGCTCCCGAAGACACCACCAACGATAACTGGAACATCCGGACGCAAGCTCGGCCAACGGGTCCAAGTCACGGACTCCGATTTCCCCAACAAAGACGTGGTTCTTGGCCTCATAGACCCGCATCTTCCCATCAATGCTGGCGCTGACGATCATGTTCTTCGTTGATTGCTCGACGGTTGAGACGTGGTTCATGTGTCCGGAAAGCGTTGCGGTGCAGAAGAGCGAGGCGGTGTTGTCCAACAATGCTCCGGGTCGTGGAGTTCCGCGTGCAAGACGCCAGATCTTGCATTTATGGTCATCGGAAGCCGTCAATAAGACGTTTCTTTCGTCTAGAGCCCAGGATACCCAGTTAAGCCCGCTACTGTGGCCGGCCCCCACGGCAGCCTCGGTGAGGACCATGTGTGGGAGTGCAAGGACTTGCATGGCCAGCTGCTGAACCTTCCCAACGGCACCCCGCGAGTTAATAGGGCTGACGTCCCAGACGCGAAGTGTCCCATCAAGGGAGGCCGTGGCAACGAGTTCTTCAGTAGGGTGCCACCGAGCACACATCACAATATCCCTGTGGCCAATGAGGTCAGCAACCCGTTGACGGCTCTGCCAATTCCAGATCCGTGCGGTCCCGTCGTCGGAGGAGGAGACAAGGTAAGGGTGATGACCAGGGTGGAAGAAGACGGACCGAACGTAGTCTGTGTGGCCAGTAAATGTGTAGACGAGCGCTCTGTCCAGAGACCACAGTTTCACGACTCCGTCGTCGCCCCCCGTCACGAAGAGGGGTTGGGTAGGGTGGACATCAATCGCGCGGACGGGAGAGGCATGGGCTTGGAATCGATAAACAAGGGCACCGACGACGTAGTCCCAGATTGAGACGGAGCCGTCGTGGCAGGAGAGGAAGGCCCAGGGCTTCTGGGGGTGGAAGGCCACGCACTTCACGCGAGCCGTCGGGATGTTTGCTACGCTGAAAAGCATTTTTGACCCTAGAGCATGTTATCACATACCCTCGTCCTCATCCGTGGGTCACTCGAGGGGGGGCTGAACAAGGGGGCTGTCCTTCAACTATACCTCCGCATGGCAACCTCTTTGGCCGAGATCGCAGGGATGGGAAAGACTGGGACGGAGTCGCGAACAGCATATACTTGGGAGCCTGCGGATATTGCAGAGATCAGAGACATCTTTACACGGCTAGGCGGCCTTCTGGATAGTGAGGAGCAGGGGCAGGAGGCGGCCGTTACGTACTGCATCTTTGCGTGTTTGATTATAGTGGTGTATTCTTTATATCATTCGGAGTTTGATCGGCTTTTAGGGGTCTTAGCAGAGAAGATGCCACGACGGGAACAAAGCCGCGCGCACGTTCTCTTCAAAGACCCATTAGAGGACTTGACTCTGATCATCTCCGATCCGTATGCACTCGCACCTCTTTTGGTCATACATATCTACTTCCTTGCAGCGGACATTGAGCAATGGGAGATGACTCAGACCCAGACTCAGACTCGTACACGTGCCTCACGAGGAGGTACCTCGAAGGTGGAAGGATGTATCTTGGAGGTTTTGGATGTCATAGGAAGAGTAACTAGAGCTATTGGACGAGTCCAACGGCCCATGGAAGCCATCCCTCTTATTCTTCAGCTGTTAAGATACTCGATGAACATGGACCTTATCTCCTTCGTTAAGATCCTACGTCTCTATGTCGAGGAGGGTACCATTGAGGCTGGCATGAACACTTATCAGTTATGTATCCCCCTGGTGATGACTGCCTTTCTAGATCGATTTCCGACGTATAGGCTGCATTCTGCCACGGTCTTAGGCTACACTTATTATCTTGATCAAAGCTTCCTAATCACTATCATGAATACTGTAGCACCACCCTTGTTATGGGCGTTAGAGGCGCCCTTACCGACGGAACAACGGCTTCTTGCGCTCTCCCTCGTCATTGGGAACGCCATCTTGGCTCAAAGCCCGCAAATGTTGAAGTTTCTTCGTATGGCTATCAGCTTATTGCGATTATTAGCACCAACGTTACCGCATACCATCTATATCCCGCGGTCCGCACTCTTCGAGGAGGCTCTACTCTTTGGTGCACGCACTGACGTCTATGAGCTCGTATTGGTCTCCGATGGAACTTTTCGACGCTGGTTAAAACCACTCAAAAATGCAGAAGCCTTTAGAAGGAGCAGTGTATAAGTACGGGACGGCTGGCCATGAGCCTCAGGCACCAAATCCCAAGCCAAACGTCGACACCCTTTACGTCCCCGTCGCTCAGATGATCAAGAGTGCTAATCCTCCAACGAAGCTTCCAATGACAGGTCAACCGAACCCATATAGCCTCTCACAGAACTGTAGCTCGAAGGGACGCGTCTACCTCAATCAAGAGCGACGCGTGAACACGTACTCCCTAACCGCCTACTCGAAAGTTCCAAAATGAGATCACAATGACGCCAGAAGGTGATACCAAATGGGTCCTGTACCGACGAGTCGGTACAGTAAGATACGGAAACGGTGTAATTTGGGCCCGCACTGATCCGCATCACTCCATATGACTCCCACTCCACACAGCTTGAAGGCTTGCTTAGTCACGTCTTCTTCCTCTCAACTCTACCACCCGTTTACCAGGAATGACGCCCGCGAGCACCCTTGCGGCCCTTGTGCACTCCCTTAGGCTTGGTCTTCGAGCCAGGAAGCCCCGCCGCTCCGAAGTACTTGTATGCCTTGCGAGCCTTACGACTGCCTTGTAGGACGATACAACCCTCTCCGGTCGGCTTCTCTGCGAGGAGCTGGTCAAACGTCATGCACCTGCCCCCGGCCTTCTCGATGCGGGAACGAGCCGTCGCTGTGAACCTCAGGGCACAGACGTTCATCTTTGGGACATCGTTGAAGCGCTCGTCGTTCGTGATCGTCGAAGCGATGACGGCGATCTTGTCCCCGGCCTTCCTCATGTACTTCGCGAGGCGACTCACAGAGACGGGGGGGCGGTTGGTTCTCGAAAGGGCGAGGCGCCTCGCGACGAGATCTGTGAACTCGGACCCGCTGCGGTCGTGAAGGGTCTTGAAGGCCTCATGGAGGATGCCGATGTAGGGGTTCTTGGCCTTGGGTGTCTTGCGCGTAGTGGGGCGGCGCTTTAGCCCGGTCTTGAGGTCGATACCCATGTGTCGCGACCAGTCGAAATTGTTGGCCCGAATCCGTTTCAATTTGCCTGAGAAAAAGGATGGTCCGGGACACCATGAATGTCAACTACACGGACGACCCGAACTACCGCTACAAGATGCCGGTCCCGGACGTTAGCCACCGGGGACGGGGGAATAAGGCGCACTTCGTAATTCGGAACATCCGAGAGCTGGCCGAGGTTTTGGGTCGGACGCCTCAGGACCTGGCCAAGTTCCTTCAATACTCGCTCGGAAACCTGGCCACGTACAATGCCGGCGATGGTACCTGGAAGTTCACGGGGCTACATGACCAAGCGACAATTCTACGGGTACTTCGGTCATTCATCTTTACCCATGTGATCTGTCATCATTGCCAAATCCCCGAGACGACGTACGAGCTTTCCGATGGCGTCCTCTCGTTGAAGTGTGCGGCCTGTGGAAAGGCTACCCACCTTCCCAAAGACCAATACACCGCTTATCTTGTCAAACTTTTACAACCAAAGGAAGTCACGCTTCAAAAGCTACCGACAGGGGCGTTCGCAAACGTCCGCAACATGTTAGCATCGGACCTAACGCTTGAGAAGAAGGCTAGCGATCTTCAGAAACGGTTTGATGAATACCAGGCTCAACGCTGTGTCACTGATGGGGAACGTGTCTACTTCATCCTTGCGGCGATCTTTGCAAAAGCAGACCCCACCCCGGAGTTCATCACTCTTGTCACTGATGTGTTGAAAGCCTTAATAACTCAAGACTCCGATCGAATCCACGTCCTCTACGCACTAGAATGTGTTGTGCGGAAGTATGAGGAACACATGCTAAACACTCAGACTAACCTCCTCTCGTTCACCCTACAGCGGCTCTTGCTTGGTGGCATCGTTAACGAGCCTTCTATTCAGTCCTGGGCAAACCCAGAACTGAGTCAACCAATTGTTCCGGGCGATTACCACTCTCGTGTCCTTGAGTGCGCAAAGCCCTTCCTCGCTTGGTTCGAAGCACAACGTGCCAACGGCGAAGATAGTGACGATGAGTACGAGTATGACGAAGATGAAGACGAAGAAGAAAGTGACTAATTCGAGTCCAACCGGTCCCCTTATCCTGTGAACTCACCGCACCTCCCCAGCGATGACTGTATGATTGCGCTCCATGAAATGGACGATCACACTGAAGTGACTACGCATAACTCCGAGCCTATCCGCTAGCTTCCAGGTCAGAAACTTCACCATCTGCTGCGCACGGTGTGGATCTTCCGTCCCTATCAGCGCAAGGTGAAGTGTGGCGACCGGTTGCTGTAAAAGGCCCGGCATGATGTCCGAATGTAGAACCATTGCCATGACCATTGGTTCCGGTCTCCCTGTCGCCTCCGACACCATACTCGCCAGAATCTTCGGGAACTGCTCATCCTGTGGCGTACAGCCCGGTCCCAACGTGAGTGTCGCCGACGCCATTTTTTGGATGCGGGGTCAAACGAAGAGTGAGGATGATATCGTGAGCATCAGCAGCGACATTGCAGAGTACCGCCCTTTCCCTCAGATAGTCACAGCGGGATTAGAAGAGTCATCCTCAGTTCAGGTGATATCAAGTCTGTCGGAACCGACGCATCCAAAACAATTCTCACAACCTCGGCCCACTCGCACTCTAAAGGAGGTGATGAATGCTGAGCTCAGCTCTCAGGAGGCCCCACCACCACCACCACTTCCACAGCCACCTGAACAGAAGATCGTAAGCTCCTTTTATCTTTCAATAGACTATTCGGAATCAGCAAGTAGCCAACAGAGGGAACGGGTATATATCGACAAGGCCAATGATGGGCATGGTCTCAGTTCCCATAGCCCTTCACCCAGTCAAGTACAAATAACTGACTTAAGTGTGGAAATGAAAGAAAGCAGGGAAGATAGTGCTCCAAGGTCCGACGAGGTGGGTTTGGAAGTGGCCTCAATTCTTCGAGAGGCAAGTATGTGTGCACGTCCGATGCGGAGCGCAGGATCAATGGCATTAGCAAAGTCATGGATATCTGAGGCCGAGAAGGCAGCACAATACCAACAAGTCTTAACGATCCCATGTACGGGGCCCTATCATAAGCTGTATGGCTCGGCTGTTTTACGGGTACCAGATGGAAAACAAGTGGTGACGGCACGAGTATTGACACGGATGACGATTGGGAAGCTATCCATATATATGTGTGAGGCCACTACCCGCTGGGGGAATGAGGAATCGAACCGGTTCCTTCTGATCGTCCCATTCCTCACCAAAGCTAATCAATTCAGGATTGGGACCCCCTGGAGTGAGTTCCAGTGTGCACCAAGCTTTAGAGAATACTTCCCGGGGATTGATTTGGTGGGGGTTCCTGTCGTCTTTAATCCTGCTTTATGTACGGCTATTGATGAAGATGTTACGCCTTAATGTTGAGGTCAGAAAACTCCGAATCCACGAAACCAAGAGCTTGATCCACGTTCTTATGTTGTTCTTCGGTGGCGGCCAAGCGCTCTCGTGATAGCTTGGAACCATCTTGTAGTTCCTCACCACGATGAGTCATGACGGGTAGGACCGCTAATAAGGCTTTGCGGTAATCGAGTCGCAACAACATGATATAAAGGAATCCTTTTGATTCGGGGTATGTCCTAAGAAGGTCCGGCTCCGTCTCTAACCTCTCATTCAATTCGATCACCTTACTCCTTAATGGGATATGTAATTGTACTTCCACACCAGTGTTGAAGACGACCTTCATCAAAGGGGTACGTGGAAAGAGGACCGAGGCTCCTTTCTTCCGCTTCCCAGAGACACCTGAGATACCATCCAACGCCATCTGCGAATAGACCACCTTTGTTAAATGTCTCATTGAATCCTTTTGCGTGTATGTGAGAAGGGGATGGTCGGGTCCAAGGCAGACGAGGCCGACGCCGTTCGCGTGGATCTTGAGCGTGTAGACGTGCCGCCCCTCCCGTCGGAGCGCGAGGACCGTATATTGGAGACTGGAGTGAGGCGCTGGATTCATCTTCTCAAAAAAAGCGGCGAAATGCTGACTCGTGGGTCGGTCCTGAAGTCCCCGAAGAGCGGCACCGAGTACACCCTCGTCGAGGATATCGGCTCTGGCTCGTATGCCCGCTGCTGGAGCGCAACCCAGAGCGGGGGGCCTGAGAAGGTGTGCATCAAGGAGGTCTTCTATTCCCAGTTTTCCCCCAAGGAGAAGGACAATGCGCTCCGCGAAGTCGAGCTCCACCGCACCCTGGAGAACAACTACATCATCCGATTCCGTGAGTCCTTCATGCACGTCTCGTCGTCGGAGAAGAAGGAGCCTGACACTTTAATCATCGTCATGGACCTTGCGGATAGCTCCCTCGACCAGGTCATCATGTATCGCAAGGACGCAGACCTGTTCTTCGAGATCGACGAGGTCCTTAACCTTTTCGTTCAGATCGTCTCGGGCGTCGCATACATGCACGCCTTCAATCTGACGCACCGCGACATCTCGTGCAAGAATGTCCTTGTCATGCTCAAGGAGCCCGGCAATCACCTGAGTCAGATCGTCAGCGTCAAGCTGGCAGACTTCGGGACTTGTAAGCACATCGATAGCAGGTCGATAGATATGGGGCATACGGCGATCGGGACGCTCCAAACGATGGCGCCCGAGGTCCTAAATGAATGCGGTTACGATAACAAGATCGATATCTGGTCGCTCGGTTGCGTGCTCTACGAGATCCTGACCTTTGAGAGCTTGTTTGTCGGAGGGAATGTTGTCTCTTTGATGCGCAAGATCCAAGAATTTGAACGGTTTGATAGGTCTGCGGAAATCATTGCGAAGTACAAGAACCATGAGCATGCGCGTATCCTATGTTCGATCCTTGTCAAGCTCCTGGCAAAGGGTCCTCAGTCACGACCTAGTTGTGACGATATTCTTAAAGCGTTATTGAACGTCCCAAGCTTTGTCCGTTCACCACAAGCCGGCTCCGGAAAGGAGAAGCTCCGTAGCCGTAGCGAGTGTCCACGTACCGCCGACTTAAGGCCAACTTCTGCGATGCCACGACGGGCTCCAACAGCCGACATCCATAACGCTAAGGACCGCAGTGCTAGAGACGGAGAACGTGAAGGCCGCTCTAAATCTGCCATGTGTAAGGACGACTCAGAGGCGCGGCCACGCGAGAGAGAACGAGAGGGTGGCTCGAGCCATGACCGGGATCGAGATCGGGACAAAGATCGGTCACGACGGGACGCCCACAATTCCAAGAAGTCTTCAAAGAACACGTCCCGGGCCTTGATGGTGCAGTTTGTTTACATCGATTTTTACGATGGCATCTATCGCATCGGCCTGGAGCCGAAGTCACGCCATGTTAGCAGGAGTCACTCACACAACCACAATGATCCGCCCTCAAGAGGTCATTCTCGGAGTGAGCGCATGCAGAGCTCTCACACGAAGTCCGCGGCGAGCCTAACTCAAGGCGCCTCGCAGACCGATGATCGCAGACAAACCTCGAGTACACACGACCTAAAGGACCATAGCGACCGCGTGAAGCAAGCTCGCAACAAAGGGTCCGAGGTCGCCCGCTTCCAACGGGAGGCACGTCGCTCGATCTCCCAGCTCGAGAACTACACTAATGCCGCTCGGGTTCCGACTGGTGCCCCGCTGTTGAACGGTCTACCCACGAGCGGTGTCTCCTCAAGTGCCACTGCGGCGAAGGATTCCCATAGGACGCACCACTCGACGTCTAGTAGCCACAACAAGGAGTCCATCCAGCAGTTCAAGAAGGAGCAGAAGCGAAAGGCCTCGCAAGAGTTCAAGGTTCAGTTCTACACGGGCCTTTCTGACGAGACCATTCGTGCCATGGAGGAGGAGACCCTCTAGCCCGGGCCAGGGAGTAAACACCCGGATACCTTGATGCCTCAATCGTCCTTCCCATCAGTATCTTATCCCGTATCTCTTATCTCTTCAACGTGTAGGTAAAAATGGACTGTGTGATCCAAGCAGTTGGGCACGCCGCCACACTTGACGAATTGCGTGCCCATGCAGAGAGCCTTCGGGTCACGAAGAAAGAGACGCATGAGGGGACGTCCGAGGAGGTTGAGTCTGGTTTCGGTCACTTCAGTACCCTTGCACATGCAATGGCCCGTGCTACGGCGTTGGTCAACTCAGTTACAATTCCTGAGACCCAGATCGAAGATCTTGAGCGGCAGATGAGCACCATCTTTGAGACTGTGATGAATTGTGAGGCACGACGAAACGTGTTTGAGAACGAACTTCAACAGGCCAAGAAGTATCATGAATACTTTGACCTCGCGAAAAGGCTTAACGAGGCCGTGGTCTGGAGTGAGGTTGTGCATGGTCCAGCCCAGACGGATGCCATCCCATATCTTCGAATGATCGCAAGTGTATTCAATCAAGCGCAATATTTGAACTTTAAGGAGGCACGGGAGAAGCCGGGGTTGCAGGAGGTTATCGGCTACATCGAGCAGAAGGGTGGGGTTCTTTTCAATCACTTCTTTTCTCTTCTGACACGTTTGAACTCTGAGCTAATGTCAGGACTACCTCTTTCTATCAATCGTGCGTCACCCCTTGCGAAGGCGCGGCACTATGAGATGGCACAGCTTCGTCAACGAGTGGCCGACGTTAGCTCCTCCTTTGAGAAGTATTTGACACGTACCTTTGGTCCTGACGAGCCTGACACTCCAATTGGTCAACTCATTAGGTATGGGTTGACTTTGTCCTCAACGTCTCTCTTCGACTCCAGAAAGCTTGATGAACTTATCGATTTCCAACTCGAACATGTCACGGATTTGGCTTGGTCAGCACGTTTCTCAGTGCTTTCCAAGGTGACCTTTCTCGATAAGGCATTACTCCTCGCGGAAGAGGTTGCTCGTTACATTACCCTAATTGCTTATAATCAGTACCATCTTTGTGTCTCCCTTGAGACACTTTGTAACGAGCTTTCCCCCGCATCTCCCGCAACTAAGCCCAGTCGACGTGCCTCAACGGCTTCTCCAACCTCCCCAGGCAAAGCTTCCACGCACATCATCTATAATTGGGAGGATTTCCTTCGATCGTATGGGACTCCTAAAGCTGAGCTTTCACGCCTGCAACGTTTGCACTATATCGGTACCGTCTTGGAACAGACACAAGTCCAGTTACCAAAGCTTACTGAATCGTCATCCGATACCTCCTTCTCGTTTGCTAATTACGTCCTTTCGCAGTTAACGGCAGATACTCAATACTCCGGGACCTTAGCCGAACAGCTCGCGCCCATCCTGCGACAATACGTCTGTACTTTACGCTACTTTATTGACGGCCTCCCCCTCCTCGTGAGGAATGTCCCAGGCCTGTCCGTCGGTATCGTTGCCTGGATTGTCAATATGCTTCTCGCCCAGCTCTCCCAGTTCGTAACCACCAGGTCTGGGAGCCCCCTCCTCTTCTCGCAATTCACCATCAACGTCCTTGGACATGCTTGGGCCTTGGTGGAACTTCTTGAGGGGATGCGGAGTGATTTCGCTCAAGTCGCAGGGCAGGCTCGTGAGTATGTGAAAAGCATGGAGCTGGCACTACTTCATAGCCTACAATACTCTGCAAGCACCGTCGCCAGAGCCTTAGGGGTCTGCATCCTGTGTAAGCCTGCGCTCGGGACTAATTCCTTGAAGCCTCTAGATGAGGCGGTGCGTTCCGAGCAGGCCATGACCGCATATGAATATGCCTGTCTTCGCCTAGTACATCGAAGGCTTCTTCGACAGGACCAGCTTTCGGATACTGGTTCTGAGTCGAGTCTACTCGGCCATCATCTCGAAGGGCTTCTTGCAATCATCGAGTACATAGTCTACTATCAAAAGAAGACGAAAAACTTCGATCTGGCCACGCGGGCATCAACGGTGGCGACGCTCGTCTCCGCCTTCATGGATGGTATGGCATTTGCTCTTTCTCTCTACCAGTTAAAGCAGGGGCTTCGCACCATTACGGGGAAGGCTCCTCCTCAGTCTGGGACGGCCGACTTTCTGACCTATGATCCCATGCTTCTAGAGAAATGCATTACGACGTCAGATATCGAGACTATTATCCAGTCCTGTGATACTATTATCGGGCATGTCTTACCGATCCTCGGGAAACGGCTTATAACTCAAAATCCATCTTCGGATGGCGATGCCCCTCTTTCCTTATATGCCGAGGTCCGCTATTCCTTAGAGACAACTTCACACCTATATAGCGTTACTTCCCTTCAGGAACTCATCACCGATACGGAATTGACCGCATTAACACGGATTCCGGTATCTCAGTTACGACAAGGTTTTGTCACAACGAAGGCTACAAGTGGGTTGGGAGTGGCAGTCAATACATACCTTGAAGGCCTTTCGGATGAGATTGCGAGATACTTCTCTCAAGTAGCTCGAGCGGGTATGATCTTACTTGACGATGCCCATGCCGAGCTCGTGCTTATCTGTTGTCAGCCGGTTTACTCTCACATCGACGCTCTTTTCCACGCCATACGGAATAGTACCCTCGTGGTGTATAGTGGCAAGGAGTTTGTCGACGCGACACCGGCCCTTCTGAAGCTGATCGAGGAAGAATGCTGCCGAGGCCTATCCAGCCCAACGTCGATCGAGTTTACGGCGGCGACAAACCAGTTCTTCCACGTCTCCATCCTACATGACATCCTGGTGGAATTGGCGAAGATAAAGAGCAAGATCCCGAAGAACGGTGTATTGATGAGTTATCAACAGGTCTGGCGCTATGTCCTATCGACGGTGGCCACCTATATGTACCAGTGCACTAGCGCACTCGCCCCCATCCTCCCACGGCTTCCAAAGTTCTGCCTGTTAGGCTGTGGGAGGTTCCTCGTCCTAGCCTTGGAAGCGTCCAATCCTGCGCTCCAATGCCAACTGGATAACGAACAGGATCGCATCCTTACCCTGGTCCGGGACGTCCTTAAGGCAAAGTTTTCGAAGGTTTTGAGCTCGTAGTTGTTGAGTTGTTGAATTAGTGAGTTATTGATTCTGATGTTTCTGTTGCATCTTCCTTAGACGAGCCTCTTCCAGACGACGTTGGAGCTCGGGATCTTTAGCCTCCTCTTCCAATTGGGTCCAGTAACAAGCGTGAGGGTCGTCGTACTTCTTCCCATCCCAATATTCTGGCTCTTTGAGGTACTCTTGCAAAAGGGTCTGTTGTAAAACTAGGGGGAAGACTATGGCCGCATCCGCACAGATCTTGACGGGCCTCGCGGTCGGGGAGATCTTTCCCCAACTAACGGCTTCATCACAGCTTGCTCCCGCATCGGAACCATCAAACTCATGAGCCGTATTAATATATAGGGCGAAGTCGGCCCCATCACCAGCGAAGAGGTTTGCATTGAGGATGTGGTGCTTGATGACGCCACTTCCAAGGATAATACAGCCGTTCTTTGGTGATTTGATTGGTTGTGTATTCATCGCGCGAATATCTCCTACAACGTCAATGATCAGGCCAGGATTCTTATGGGAGTGGAAGAAGAGCATGTCACCAAGGCTACCATCGGTAATGGCGGGACAGAAGATCGGTATATGGTTTTTCCAGGCCCAATAGGCTATGGACGTCTCATCGGCAATCCGCTCGCCCAGACGCCAGATGAGGCGTGAGGGAGTCCAATGATAACCCTGTCGTTGCTCCTCCAGACACTCATCAAAGATCGGGATGATCCACTGTTCGAAGAGACAATAATTCTCGTTGGGAACAAGAAGGTTTCCAATGCGGTTGATAGACTCCTCACGTAGCTTTGCACCCGAAAGGTGGAAATCACCAAGGAATGTTGGAGCTAAACACTTGATGATATCCTCTTCCACACCACCTGCAGAGGAGACTACGACGTCCACGAGCTTATGTTGAACCAGGAACCGAATATATTCGCGCAACCCGGATGAGACGAGGTTTGAAGTGTAACCTAAGAAGATCTTACATCGAATCTTGGAGCGTTCCGCTTGGTCTTCGGGAAAGTCGCGATCCGGATCATAAGGATCATCACTCAACCTCCAGGCAAGCATTCGACGTACCTCCTCAATCCCTTTTGCCACTGTCGTGGCCGAAAACCCTATATGCTCAAAGCTACCAATAACAGCATCCAACGACTGGTTCTCTGGCTTGTTTAGGTCAAGGCCACGTACGATGGGACGTCCCTCAATACTCTCGGGGTTAGACGCCCGCAATACGTTGTCAGTTGCCTTCTGCATTTCTTCAGAAATGAGTGTTACTGGTTTCTATCCACCCAATGCTCATACGCGCTCCTTAAAGATCCCAGATGATGAATCCCTCCTACCGCAGAGATACGTCTACGCCCAGGGTCTACTTCGGAAGGAGGAGCTACTTCTACTCAAACGTGAAGGATTAGCCGCAGACACTATTAATCATGAGCGGGAATATAGTATAATCGAGAAGAAGCGGAGAAGCCTCGGGACGAACGCCACGGTCCCTAGGCTTGCTCGCCAGTCGTCTGTGAGGCATCGATTTAGAGCGCCATCGTTAGATCTTTTAGCATCTGTCCATGCAACAGAGGCATTGGAGACGTCGTACTCCGAGCTTCAGGAGGCGTGTGTGACCTGTAACGACGAGGACCTATATCAACTGGCTATGTCTCGACCAAAGGACTATAGGCCAACGTCGCAAGATATCGATCAAACACTTGAGTTGCTTCAGCGGCAGCTTCCAGGAAGGGTGGGGTCACCATTGCCACGGATCAAAAGGTCTCTTTCGCCGATGCCAAGCGTTGATGACTCAATGTCATTTGAGGTGGCGTTTGGTACGTCTTACCATTCAGCTGCATCACCATCTCGTCTGGAACCGCCTGTCACCCCGACCTTTCTTCGTTATCGAAGACGCTCAATAGATGAAGCCGTAACACCTCAGACCACGGGAAGATCTGAATCGCACTTGCAAGCACAATCGCAGTCACAATCGCAATCGCCAATGTCAACGAGGCATGCCATTCCAGTCCTTCGGAAGCAGCCCAGAAAGTGTAGGTAGGAGGTAATAGGTATGGGTGATCGGTGTTCATTGGCTTTCTCCCCTTTCAGGTTCCTCTTAAAGGTGAGATGAGTCATACGAGACCTGATAGGATATGTGTCGCTCATAGCTATTCCAAACAGATCTTTCAACGTAAGTCAGTAGAGGTGTCCTTTACTCATCCTGCCAATGCGCCTTCACAAACCTGACGAAGACGTCATGTGCGTCAAGATCGGTGAAGATTTCGGGGCTAACGTCCACGCCGAAGGCTTCTAAGGCCTTTTGAACGGCTGAACTGTCATATTCTACCACGACGATGTCATAAAGCTCACCGGACTTCAAGTTCTGTGGCAATGGCCAGATGTAATATGGAACCATACCATCTCTATGTGCTTTGCGAGATTTAGATAAGTACTCATACACCTGAACAAGGACGTCTCCAGGAATGGCTCTGAAGACGATGAAGCGTTCATTGGTATAGGGCATGAAGGCGTACGTATCATCAAGGGTAACAGGTCCCTTGAAAATCCCGTTGGGTAAGAAGGATGACCCGGAAATATAGCAATACTCATGGGCCTTCAGTGGTGTTGGGTCTAATGGATATAGCACAGTAGGGATGATCTCACTTAGCCAAAGAGACCATACCCCATCCGATAGCGTGGGAGTTGATGGCCATTCATACGTTCTTGGCGCAATCCCAAGTATTCGTCCTAAGTCTAAGCCACGTGAGTATAATTTGAACCGTTCTTGAATACGGCGAGCAGAAGGGTCTGGGAACCGTTTAAATGGCTCGCCAAGTATATCCTCAAGAACGGTTGGGTCCGTTGGGATGTCAGTCTTTTGTGCACGCCTTAGGCCTTGGCCTTTAGCCTCAGGTACAATAGTCAAATGGCTGATAAATCTGGCATGATATCCGGGTTCTGAGACGAGAGCATCAAAGTCTTCCTCACCCTCTTCTGGGTCCTGAAAGGGATAGACCCAAAGCTGCTTATGTTCATGCCCACCTAGGAAGATGATTGGTGTACGTGGTGGTAGAGAGGCGCGGAAGCTGGTTCGAATCGCGTTGAAGCTGTTGGGATCGGTGTCATATCCCTGATGGAATAGAACGATCACCATTTCTGGAAGAAGGTCTACGATCTCTTGAAAGAGCGGGTCCTTATAGAGAAGAGCAGGATCTGTGGCATACACCCCATCTGCACCAGCTCTTTGGTGAAGTAAACCTATGACTACCACTCGTATCCCAGATTGAGGGAGGTCAAGTACACGGTATGGAGACCCAAGTAGATGTGATCCAATAGACTCCTCCACGATCACGTTCGTTGTTACGAGGCGTTCTCCAAGTAGCTTCGTTAACATCCTTTGTACCCAATCAGTAGTCCCTTCCACAGAAATGTCGTGGTTTCCAACAGTAATGGCATCGTACGAAGTGAGTGAAAGGATATCATAGACGAAGGTCCCAATTGGAGTACCTGCATCTGAAAGACCACTCCCTTGGATGAAGTCGCCGGAGTTGAAGAAGAGGCAATCGTCACCCGCCTGTCGGTGTTGATGACAGCGTTGTTCCACGAAGTAGTTAACTAATGCGTAATCAGCAGATGCATCCGTTTCATGAGTGTGTCCTCCTATCCACCCATGATCATCACTCATGTGGTATACATGTAAGGCCGCGTACGCCACTGCCAATAGGAGCATATCTTATATCTTTTTCTCCTATCATTCATACACTTGTTCAGAAGGTCAGGAGTAAATGCTTCCTCAGCGGGTTCTGAAGAAGACTGACCTATTGAGGCACTGCTCCCTCTCCTTCTTCTCCAACCCCAAGGAGTTAACTCAACTTCGATTATCATTCACTTGAGATGAGCCATGTCAACGTCCAAAGACATGCGCTTCACGACCTCCTCAACCTCCTGGATGGTTGGCATCCCAACGATCCCTCCGTACTTCGTAGTACTAAGGGCTGCAGTGATGTTTGAAAACTTGACGAGGTTCGAGAACTTATTGACGGTCACCTCGCTCATTTCCTCCAGGCTCTGGCGAGTGACGTCCAGCCTCTCAAGGCCATAGAGGAACGATCCAATGAATGCGTCTCCAGCCCCGGTGACGTCTACCGTGTCAACGGGGATCCTATCTACCGCGATCACATGCTTGATACCTCCGGCAGTCTTCACGTAGAGCTCGGCCCCCTTGTCTCCTTTCGTCAGGAGAACCACACGGACCGATTGAACGAATAGGTGCTCTCGGATGAACTTGTCGATGAATGCGGCTTCCCCACCCTTTGGCAGCTCCGATACATTAGCTAGGAAAGCGATTTCATCGTCGGCCACCTTGATGATGTGAGCAAGCGGGACAAACTCAAAGATAATGGAACGATACTCGGGATGCCTTTCGACGGGCCAAAGCGACGTACGAACATTCGGGTCATAACTGACAATACCTCTGGAATTGTGCTCCCTGAAGGACTTGACACCAGTACGATGGCTCTCAGCCATTGGCGAAGGCGCTAAGCAGACAGAACCGAAATGGATGACGCGGCATTGATTGAGGGTGGGAAGCGCCTTTGCAATATCCTTGGTCCCATACTCCTTATGCGCACAGGGGTTGTCATAGAACAGCATCTGACGTGGCATGGTCCGCGAGACGAAGACGAGCATTGTACGGACATCAGCTGATAGCTCGATAAAGTCCGTGCACACATGAGCATTCTTAAGAGTCTGGATCAGTCCCCTTCCAAACTCATCGTCTCCGACCTTCGAGGCGACATAGCACTTCCCACCACAGCCGGAACTATGGAAGAGGGTCGCGATGCAAGAGGCCGCATTTGCTGGAGCACCACCAGGCGCCTTCTTGAAGCCTTCAGCCTTGTCAAGGGTCACGTCCAGCTCCGTCGCGATGAGATCATAAAGCACTTCTCCAATCGTGAAGATCATTTCCTTTTTGTCGGCATGGTAACGGCCGGTGATTGTCGTTCCACTCGGGTCATGCAAAAGTGACGAGCGGCCTCCTCTGGATCAAAGATGATTAAGTTCGTTAATCAGCTTTTTATTATACGCCGACAAGACGGACCCATGGATACTCCCCCTGGCCCAGGACTACGCGAAAATTTGAGTTCCACCGCACCTTTCATTTAGAGCCCCATTGACCTTCTCCCATGTTTCTCGAGGAAGTGTGCAGCTGGTCTCCAGTAACGGGTCAAACGCTTTCCCGCCTACTTTGTGTGATCCCGAAAAACACGCCTACGCGCCTCTGGCCTCTTTTCCCTACCGCCCCGGGTCAAGGGCGGTCGCCCCAGAAAATTGCTGACCGATGATATTCGACGATAAAAATATGGCGGTCAAGTACCCGAACCAGTTCTTGTTGTTCATATTCGTCGCCTTCACCGGCATGGGGATGGCCACTGTCTATACAAACATGCCTGGTACCATCATGAATCAGTACGCATACGACATGCGTGATTACTTCGGAAACACTTATGACCCTTACAAGGGAACGGGCGGCAGTAGTAACAACGACACTATCTCCGCGTTCCTCTCATCAGGCTTCTTCATTGGCGCCCTCATCGGCTCACTGGTAACAGACCCCATCTTCGCTAAGTTAGGACGCAAGGCCACGATCATCATTTTCACATTCCTTGCTGGCGTTCTTTGCGCCCTTTGCGCAATTCCTATTAAGACAGCGTACGGGTGGGTTTATCTCATTGTTGTTCGCGTGGTAATCGGTTTCCCAGCTGGTATCATCCAGGCTCTCACTCCCCCATGGATCTCGGAGCTCTCAAAGCCCAAGTTCCGTGGTATCATGACGGTCGGGATCCAACTCTTCCTCACCTTTGGAATCCTTCTCGCAAATATTGTCGCGATCATCATCAATCCTCAGGGTGGTGAGGTGGACTTTGACATACAAACGACGAAGTACTGGTGGGTTGCATTCGTCGTCTCGGCGGTCATCCTTGCCATCGGCGGTCTCCTAACGTTCTTCATGCCGGAGACTGTTGGTACGGAGGAGACACCAGCTCAGCCTTCGGAGGGTAGCGCAACCGCCACTGGAAACTCCGTTGAGCTTCATGCTACGTCAGTCGAGCTTAAGGCTGGAGGACTCAACGAGGGCGCTGTGGGAGACAAGTCTCTTCATGATATTTCGTTCAAGGACTGCTTCTGCCGCAAGGACCTTCGTCGCTGCATCCTCGTTGCGTTCATCCTTCCAACGTTGCAGCAGTTCACCGGAATCAATGCCGTTATCATGTTTGCCGATGTCATGTTTGCCACTCTAGGGCTATATAATGCAGCGTATGTGGGTGCCTGTATCATTTGCGCATGGAATGTTGTCTCCACAATCGTCGCTGTTCCAATCGTCGATCGTCTGGGTCGTCGTGTCCTTCTCTTCACTGGAGTTCTTCTTCTGCTGGCTATGTTGATTCCGCTTATCCCCATCGGCGCCATTCAGGCGGGCCTGGGGAAGGATGAGAAGCTTAACACTGGTCTGTCAGCTCTCCTTGGTATCTGCATCTTCCTCTACATTCTTGGGTTCGCTGCCGCTCCTGGGCCGCTTGTCTTCACGATCTGCGGTGAGATGTTCCCGGAGGCCGCTCGTGTCAAATTCAACAGTATTGCTTTCGCAGTTCATAAGATTACTAGCATCATCGTCGTTTTCACGTTCCCGTATATGAAGTTCAACCTTGCCATTCCGTTTGGTATCTACTTTGTTCTCACCGTCATCCTAACAGTCTTCACATGGCTTCTGGTCCCTGAGACACGGGGTAAGAGCCTTGAGGAGATCGAGGCCCAGGTCGTCAATGAGTCGGTCTTCACGAGATTCGACATGTGCGGTAACGTCAAGAAGTAAAGGCGAAGATATGTTCTCCTCTTCTTTCTCCCCTCTTTCCATTTGTAGTTTACTCCGGTTACTGTTCTGGTAGCCGTCGCTTCCGCTGGACAGGAGGGATCATCGTTCTTCGTAGTCCACCAGCCGTTCGACAAACCGCAATGATAGCACGTAGTCCCCAATCGTAGTGGTCCTGCTTTGAGAGTAGCTCCTTATTGAGGGAGTAGAGGGTTGTGAACTTCTTGGCGAGCGTGCGTGCGTCCATGAACCCGTTCGAGACGAGCATGATCTCTGTGATCATCGCAAAGTCAGGGACGACCATTGAAATCGGTCGGAAGAGGGCCTTCAGGTTATCGGGAAGCTCTGTACGACCAGCATAGCCTGGGTTCATCGTGATGAAGAAACCACACGTTGGAACGAGTCCAATCTCGATACCTTCGAAGTCAAAGCGTTCCTTCTTCCCGCGGATGGCATCCAGAACACTCTTGACCTGCATCGCGACGACAGACAGAACCTCAATTGAGATTCGGTTGAACTCATCGAAGCAACCCCAGGCACCAGACTGCGCGAGACCCTTGAAGATGTTCCCCATCGAGTAGAAGTCCATCTCGGACGAGCAGTTGAAGACATAGACCATCACTCCCATACCACGACCCAGATCCTTCGTCGTCTCCGTCTTTCCCGTTCCTGCAGGCCCTGCAGGCGCCCCACCCATGATGAGGTGCAAGCTCTGCGTCAGGGTGATATAACAACGGTCTGTCAGAGGTGTGATGACAAGACGTGCCGTGCAGCCGAGGTACTCGTGCGAGTAACGGAATTCAGCGTCACAGATGTTGATGAAGCAATCGTGATGCACAGTATCATCAAAGCGGAGCTTGAGCTGGGACTGCCAAGCGAAACTAAGGTTGCTGTCGACCTTATCCTTGATGAGACTTGCAACGATGTCACGAGAGTGAACCTCAATGGTACAAATCGTCGAAATCTTCGTCCGTAGGTTCTTGTCGAGGTCGCCTTGAATCATTCCGATCAGGTGCATCAGAGAATCGTTCTGTCTCTTGGCGTAATCCTTCATCGCCATCTCATTCCCCTCCTCAAGCTTCTCGAAGGCCGTGTTGACCTCAGACGACCACCAGATCTGCAAGGAGACGAGGCAGACCTGGGCAGGATACTTCTCGAGCCAGAGCTCCCGATCCATATCCAGGAAGTTCGTCAAAGCCTTCCCAAGCGTGTCACGAAGGGTCTCACGCATATGAACAATGACATTGTTAAGCCAGGTCTCGACAGAGCCATCACATTGGCAATCATCCGTGAAGGGGACGTACTCGTTCTCCCCAGAGTACATACCATGCGCTAGCTTATCCATGACATCTTCTTCCGAGTGCCACTTAAGCTTATGAATGTTATCGAAAATCTTGCTCAGGTGCTTCTGGACCAGCTTCGGCTGCTGACCCTTGCTCAATATGTCAAGCAGATCCGTCGAGGAGACGAAGTAGAAGCGTGGGAACTGACGTCGCTTGGCGTCGAGATAATCTGCCAACGCCTTCTCACACTTCGACAATTCGGCCTGAAGAGACTCCAGCTGGTGCTGGAAGTTTGGTGTTGTGCTGACGGTGATCGCACGTGCGACGTGGACCATCTTCTCCATGATCTTCTTCCAATTGTAATGGATGTCCTCGAACCGCTTCGAATCCTCAGGGAGCTGGGCGCGGATATCCTCGGACCCGATGAAGATCGGCTCGAGGTAGCCCCAGGTCTGTTGAACGCTGAGCCAGAGGGTAATGACTGCATCGACTGCCGCCAGGTCCTCCTGCCACTTTGTCACCTCCTGAAGCAGGCCCTTGACATACTTATTGTTCATCATATTCTGTACGACGAGTTGGTTGTCTTCAAGGGTCTCAACGAGTTCATCAGGGACGCAAACAAGGAAGAGGACTTCCTGTCCACTGGAGGTGAGCTCTTTGATCTGTTCTGGAGTTAGCTTCTCTTGTGTTGGATCTCCATACTTCATGTATTGGAAGCCCAAGTCCTTCCAGTTACCCTCGAGCTTAAGTAGCTGGTCCTTCATCTGCTTCTCCTTATCTGCACGTGCGACAATACTCTCGACATCATCTGCAAAGCGATGAAGCTCAAGGTTGATCAGATCCTCAAGCTTGAAGGTAGTGATATCGATCTTCTGGTGGATGATGTTCTCGAGTGCCTTCCAATGAGCTGGACCCATGGATGGAGAGCGCAATGAACTAATCAAGGGGAGAGTCTTCAGGAAATTCTTGACCTCCTCATCAAGCTTGACGTAGACGTCGAAGGAGCGAGCACCTCGATCAATATTCCGGATCTCCTTGGAGAACTTCTTGATCGTCTCCTCCATGTAGTCCGTATTGATATCCTTGAAGTCCGTCTGCTTCCAGGCCTCGATCTGGGTCGTTATTATGTCGACGACGTCCCAGACGCTCTTCAGGAGGACGAGCTCCTTATCCGTTGAAATCAGCATCGTGAAGTCGTCGGGCTTGTTCCCTGCCGAGAGGTTGACGTTGAAGAGAATCTGACTCTTCTGGATCTTCTGACCTTCGATATAATACTCATCGACGCGTTGCTTGTAAAAGTCAAGGAGCGGATAGGCATTCGTGGGAGTAGTTTCATAGAGGAAGGGCCCACGCTCCCGGAACTCCTCTCGGAAGGCGATCAACTTGTCCATGAACTCTTGAAGGTTCCGCAGGGTGTTATCTGTCTCCTGCCTCTTATGCGGCTCCAGTTCCTCCTTCGCCGCGTCGGCCTTCGTAAGGATCCCCTTCCACTTGTCCGGAAGCTCGTCGATGAGCCGAAGAGCGTCGCTTGGCATCGTCACGCTATGCTGGGCGAGCATCTGAACCGTCGCATTCATCGGCTCCCACATCAGATTCGTCGAAATCGCTCGCTCCTTAATCCCTGAGAGAACTTCCATGGCACGTACAAGCTCATTCCGCTGGCCCTCCCCAACCTTTATTGCAAGAACGGCGTCAGCATTTGTGATGAAGTCCTGAAGGTCATGTAGCTTCGCGACATTTGTATCAACGAGATACTTAGTGAACCTATTGATCCACTTCGCGATGTTCGTTGTCAATGCCTGCTTGGCAGGCTTAAGGTTGATGAGCATCCAGCCAAAGCGTGCGGAGGCCGGGATGAAACCACCAACGTCGTCACTCAACGCCTTATAGCGGTTGATCGTGTCATTGAAGTCGTCCAGGTTTGGCACACGATAGTAAGGAAGCTCGATCTCTACGGTCTCAAAGGTCCCAGCACCAGTATCCTGCTGCTTCTGCTTCCGCTGGTTGCCATCCTCATCCTCCTCATCACCTTGATCGGTCTGCTGACGCTGCTTCTTCACAATCGTCCGAACGACCTTCTGGGTCTGAGGTGCAGCGTCAACGTCGACGTCCCCAGTGAAGGAGACGTTCGGCCCGTACTCGAGGTAGCGCTGCAGATAGAGGCTGTAGTCTTGGGTATAGATGTCTTTGTACTTGGAGAAGACCGACGCCTGCTCGGACGCGACCTTGCAACGCCTGGCGACGCGGGCCAGGAGCTTGTTCTTGCTCTCTACGAAGCGCTTGTCGTTGTTGACGTTAGAAAGGAAGTCACGGAATGGGTTAGTGCGCTTCAGCTCTTCGTCATGGATCGTCTCTGCGGGGTTGGGGATGCAACTGGAAACCGACACGAAGGCCGTGAGCCACGACGTGATTATTCCACTAAGAGACTCGATTCGAGAGGCCACTGGCGCAGATACCTGATCCTCAGAAGTCTTGGACGAAGGTGGTCGAGGTTCTGATAGAAGAGGCTCGAAAAGGAGCTCAGGAGGATGAAGGACCATGGACACCTCCACAAGAGGCTGCGAGTTCTCGTTAACCTTATCCGAGTGGGTGGAATTGTCGTTGTGCTCGGCCGTTTCCGAGTCATCCATCCAAACCTGTAGGCGCTCAATGTTGGCTAGGACGATCTGGAGGATCCCAGTCTGGATGAACTCCGCCAACCAGATGAGATAGTTGTCCCAATAGCCAAGTAGATCTGGATCAGCCTTGTCGGGATCAAACTGGATCTCTTCGGCCTCTTGCTCGGGAGTCTTTTCTTGTTCCTGAGCCACAGCTTGTTCATCTTCACCTTCTGCTGGAGGCTCACCACCACCCTCAGCGCCTTCCTCGCCATCGAGTGGTTTCTCCTCCTCGTCATAGATGGTCTCCTCGAGCTGGCTCTCGAAGGTGATCAAGCCGAAGACGACGTATTTGCTGTTCTGGATGTGCTCGGAGATCTTTCCGGACTTCTGGCCAATAAGGTCGCTGATACGGCGTTCGATCTGATCGAGGCATTCTGGAAGCTTGAGGGTTCCTTTCAGAGGCTTCTCCAATAGCGATATCGCAGCCCAATCGCGAAGCAGTTGCTCGACCCTATCCTGGTTTTCTTTGAGTCGGACAACACGCCCATAAAGCTCCTTTGTCGCCTCCGTAGCCGTCGTGATGAAGCTACGAACCGCCTGCTCATCATCGTTCCAAGTGAGGCGTGTATAACCAGCCCGAATGGCATCCTCGATCGCCGAAAGATGCTTGTAGAACATCGGACGCTCAACCGTGTAAAGCACCCGCTGGCAATGATTGTACATGCTTACAATGAGGTCAAGACTCGTACGGTAGAAGCGGAACTGATCAACACGGGAGTAAACTCGGTCGCAGCTCTCCGGAATGTCGAGTCCAAGGATCTTGAAATATCGGCTTTCCTTCAGAAGCGAGTCAAGAGTCGGGTCGAAGTTCACGCATAAGCTCGAGGGGATGTCAAGAGGGTTCGTACCAGGAGGTAGGGCATCAGCCACGCTTCGGCTCAGGAGATACTCCCGTAGCTTCTCATCACTGACGTTCGCGGTGGACATGCACCAGCTCCGATGGATCGCATCCTGATATTCGACCAGCTTGTTCTGGAACTGGCGATACTTCTCCGCGACGAGGGCGAACCGCTCGTCCTCTCTAGAATCGACACGGCTTTGCATCAATGCATCATTAAGTGCCTCGAAGCGCGTGAAGGGGACTCGGATACGATTGAGAAGGGTGCGAGACCACATGACGCGTCCCGAAAGAGGAGGCATCCCTTCTGGAATGTCGGGCGACGCTTGGTTCTGCTCGAATATTGTATACACGCTCTGTATCTCGATCGACGTCTCCTCAAGGATCAACGGGAGGCGGCGGTCCACAACCGCACGGATGATCTGATCCGGCAAGATCCCCGAGAAGCTATCTATCAGGTTGAGTTTCCCTTCGAGTGAGTTCGCCGTCTCGAAGCCAGCATCCATGATGGCCAAGAGGCGCTTTTCCCAGGACTGATAGTGAGTCATGAAGCGTTTGAAGTCTGTCTCGAACTGATTGTCCGGGCGGAGGTCAGTCGGGTCGTACGTGCTGTCCTGAAATACGGTGATCTTCCCAAGGAAGATGGTGTATATCTGGTTGATCTGGGAGGAGAGCTGGGCGCCCTGGTCCCCTCCGACCTCGAGGCGCTCGAGACGATGAAGCGATGTGATGACGGTCAGAAGCCGATGGATGTCCTTGATGCGCTCCAGGAAGGCCTCCAGGCGTCGAAAGACTTGCTGGATCCCGGGCCAGTATCCCTTGTTGAACTCGTAGACCCCATCTGCGGTCCGCGGCCGAGAAGGAGCCTCTTCTGCAGGGGCGGCTTCATCGTTCTCCGGAGCCGAAGAGCTCTTCTTCGACTCTTCGACGCCGCCCTTCGTGACATCCACGGCGGGGGCATCCTCCTCATGGCCTTCCTCGGCGGTCCGCGCCTCCTCAAGCCTATGTCGTTTCACCTCCTCTAATTCGCCTAATTGCTGCTTAATGATGATAGCGAGGACCTCCTGGCGTTTCTCCTCGTCGGCGGGGCCGTTGCGAGCATGGCCACGAGCCTCAAGGGCATCGACGCGGTCCATCACCTTCCCATACGCCTTCTGATATAAACTGAGAAAATCTTCGGAAAGGCGCATCGCGGCCTCCAGAGAAGCCAGCCCATCGTTCGGATCTCCCTTCAGGATGTTCTCGTAGTCGATGAGAGTGCGGATCTGCTGGATAATGGCGTTACATAGGCTCCGGAAAAGAAAGACGAATCGGGCCTGATCCATGTAGAACGGGGCGTAGAACCAGACGAGCTCGGCACCCCGGAAGATCCCCTGGAGAATCCCGACGGTCTCCGTCGGCTCCATCTGGTCGGCCAGCATTCCGAAGTACGGCTTGAGCGGAAGAAGGAAATTGGCGTTGCATTGGACCTCAGCGAGCTGGGATATCACATCCTTCTCGATCTGGGTCAAGGCTGTATAGTACGACGACTCCGTCATCTGCAGGATCTGCAACGCCGTCTGAGCACGAGGAGATTGGAGCTGCTCCAGGATGGCCCGAAGGTTCTCCGCCTTCTGGACCCAAAACTCAATCTCGGCGTTTGGAAGGTGCTGCTTATTCTCGCTCGCAAGGAGGTCATCAGGAGATGACGACAGGACACCACGTATCTGACGAACCCAATCGAGAATTGTAGACTCGAGCGCATGCAGCTGGTCCTTCTGTTCCTTGGTCAAACGCGAGAAAATTGCGACGGAGTCTTGCACACGAATAGGAATCGAGGCTGTCGATGCCCCAAGCCCAAGAGGAGCAGCTCGGGAGAGAGAAGACTGTTGAACATCCGCCTCTGCAGCACAAAGGAAAGCGTACACAGAATCGATCTCAACACCCATAGGGAGGCAACAACGTCCCTGGGTCCTCCCTTCCATCGTGCACGTCTTTTGAGAAAAGCGATCTGAATGGCGAAGTAGGTCTGTGACAAGGACTGGAGGCCAAGACTTCGTCGTCATGGGAGCCTTCAGAAGAGGCAGGTAGACAAAGTCGAAGGTTGTCTTGAGATGGCTCATGATCTGAGGGGTGATATCACCATAGAAGATGGCATTGCTCATGTTCGTCTTGTCGACGCGGTCGACCCCGGGTGCCCGCATGAAGTAGACCGCCTTCTTCTTGAAGCTTCGCGGCGCCAGATGCGTGAGGCAGAGGTCATCGCGCGCGTTGGAGTAGAAGAAGATGCGAGGGAAGTCATCCGTCTCGAGGAAGGCGAGGGCAATCTGGATCGCGTACTCCTCGCCCATCAGCTTTCGCCACTTGTCATCCTTGATCTTCAGGGAGGCCTGGAGCCGGACCTTCATCCAATCGAGGCGAGCGTCCGAGAACGAATCATCCTCGAGGTCCTTGGGAGGCATTTTAAATACAAAGTTTCTATAATCTATAACACGGATCTCAATGTTACTTGGTGAGGAGCTGGACTACACACTCGCCGGCCACGTGGGGGGCCGCCTGGTAGTCACCCGAGACGAGGGTGGCCTTTGCTTCGTCGACAAGGACCGTCTCACCACGCCATTTCTAACTACTACCTCAGCCATAACTGCATTCGATACATATGAGAACTATCTCGCCTATGCGACAGGAGAGGAGTTCGGGCTTGCTCGCTTCGATATAGACCTTGGAGTAGTAGTTTCTGTCATTGGTATGTCATCACTTCCTATTCCAATAACAGTAATCAGACTAGCCTCAAGTCTTCTATATTTGGGGACTAACAATGGGACCTGTTATGAGTTATCCTTGCCATCTGAGGAGGATGATGTGGCATTAACGAAGGCATTACATGCACAACCACAAGTTATCTGTCAATTGAAGGATGCCATCACTTCCATACGACTCTGTGATGAGCGGGTCCTAATTACTTCACAAGCAGGGCATATCAGCCTTCATCTTCGAGGGAGTACTGAGGCCATCTTTACGACTAGACTCGTATCCCTCTCATCCCTTCCCTCAAAGGTTCTTCAGGCAAGCGACCTTATTGGTGCAGACCTGGGACCCCATTATCTCGTTCTCCCTGGCGTGTTGAGTCTTCGTTCCTTATCTAACCCGCGGGTGGAACTGTGCAAGGCTTCCGATGACAATGGCGGTGATGAGTGGCTCACTGTTAGCTGTAGGTTTCTTCACCTTGATGAAAGGGTTTTGCAGACACATCTCACATGTGTTCAACGCAAAGGTGATGAGGCTCGAGTTTCCATCTATCGCTTGGATACGGCCTCCAATAGACGTATTTCCCTTTTGATGACGAAGAAGTTAGGCTTGGTTTCAGTGGTTTGGCATCATACCGTCATCCACGACCAATTGGTGTCATTATCCGTCCTCTTCACATCTCCAGAAGGTCGTTTTCTTGAGGTCATCCCAGACTTCTATAAATTAAGTCCAGATGAGTTGGGTGAGGAAGAACAACCAGACATTTCGCTTGCTCAGATCATAACTAAAGAACTTAATGCCGCTCGAGGTAAGGAAGAATCTACACATCCTGTTCCTACTCGACGTCACAAAAGACGGGAAAAAGAGCCTGCTCGGAAGATTAACGGGATACATGAGATAAATGATAGCTCTGACAGTGGTGATCATCCAGATGTGACTGAGCGGTCAAGAACCTCCAAACCCGCTCATGTCAATGAGCAACATAACGAGCTTTCTCTCGACTCGACGTCTAAAGCAACTTCCTCCGACTCAGATACAGGAGAAGTTCTTGAAATATCTCTTAACCGGGAACAGACGACGAGCATATTCGTCGAGGCGATATTACAACAGCTTCAACGCCATCAGTCACACGACGTGACTCCCCTTATCCTCCCGATGTTCCTAGTAATATGTAATGGTAAGACACACTCTTCCCGAGACTTCGCCACGCTACGTCAGCGAGTCAACGCCCTTCGCGGCGCGGCACGAGCTCTTCTGTGTTGGAATGCTCATGGAACCATCGAAATGTCCGCCGCTGACGGAGGAAACTATACGGTCTACTGCGCACCCTCGACGGGAGGGGTCCGCTCCGTAAGCTTTGCGCATCTCCCGATCCATGCGGCGATGTGCGGGACAGCCTATGCAACGCTCCGGATGGACGAGATCAGGGTCGTTGCGCTGGTACCGCCGGAAGATCCCTTCGTAGGCTCTGCTGGTGGGGAATGGCGCGTGGTCTTTTCTGGGGTGTCACCATGCGCCTGCGCCGTCGGTGGTCCATCCTATGCCGCCGTATGCTTCGAAGATGGAACTGTCTCCGCATACTGTAACGGTTTTGTGTCATACTCTGCCACCCTAGCGTCGGGTGTTCAGATGCTTCTCATGGATGGGCCGCATCTCTTCGTTGTATCCGGGTCCTTCTTCACCCTGGTCGACGTCGAGGCCAGAAGAACATTAATATCAGGGATGCTCCCAGTGAGTGGGTCCCAACTGCTCTGGGGAGGGACTGACGAGGGATGCATTTGCGTCTATAGTAACAAAGGGATACTGTATGTGCTTAATATCCAGTCTCTGTTTAGCTCATCGACTTACAATTGGGCCCCGGTATTTTCGAGCATTGAGTGCGAGCAGCATCGTATTAAGGCGATCCAGGACAAGATCAAGCGTTTTTATGAGCGTGGAGAGAAGAAGGATGGAATTACGCACGGCGATCTGGTTACCCTATCCCCAATGCAGTATATCCCAATCTATATCTCCCTTCGGACAGCCGAAATGGCCTGTATCACCACTCCTACAAAGGCCTCCACAAAGCTGGCAGCCCTTGTGCAGCGTGCTGCACGCTCCTCGAAGGCGGAACGACAAAGACTTGTAGCTCCTTCACGTCTTCGTGAAGCTTGTGAGGATGACCTCTCCCTTCTAGGTATGCAGGTGGAGAAACCAGAGTTACCAATTACAGGCCTTCCTGATGTCTCGATCTTGTCTCTTTCTCCACCTATCAATGGGAACGATGATGACATTGATCGGAAAGAGCGACTACTTGCTTTGCAGGAGATACGCCTGAATAGCATCCTTGCGTTCTGTGTCGAGGAGAAGACGATTTATGGCGAAGAAGTCGATTATGACAAGCGTATCCTTGAATACATGAAAGAGTGCCTCATTGCCGATCTAGTTGGCAGAGCTGCGGCTGCGGTACGGCTCTTGCGCACTCGTAAGTTGATGGTTGGAGCCGCTTCGTTATTTGCCTCGAAGGGTAACATGGCTCTTGCAGATGCCGTCACTGCTTTAGCCCATGATACCTTTGGGGAGTATGGGTCGGCTGACATATATTCCATTCGCCATGTTCAAACAATTCCTGAAGGTGTGACAGTAGCTGGTGGACGTTCGGCTTGGGCTTTGAAGGCCAATGCGCTTTCATCGGGCCATGCAGTTGCACAGGTCCAGCTTCGTAACCTAGAACAACGATACCGTCAAACTCTTGATGATTTGAACCATCATTTGGCACAAGCACAAAGCTTATCAGAGCGTGCATCAGCATCTCCGAGTCCTAAGGTTTCGCGCAAAAATGAAGCCTTAGCATCGACTTCTATGCCAATGTCAACCATGGCATCAGAAGTAACAACTACACAAGGGAATGAGCCCTCTTCGCCAAAGAAGCCTTCCATTGTTGTCACCACCCTACCAAAGGCGCAGCCCGCACGCTCAGGAACCCTCTCGGCCCTACAACAACTTAGTGACACCCTCCGGAAGTAAAAAGAACAATGAACCTGGTGAGGTTTCGCGATAAGCCCTTACGGCAGAAGCTGGCCACCGTTTTCGGCCAGACGGTACTATCCGACGGTGGAGACACCCTCCAGACGGTTCCATCCATGCGGCAGCTCTCCAAACGGTCTGCGGGGAAGGGAGACGAAAGCGATTCTGATGGTCCTGTAGCCACCGTCGATAAGGCTCCAGACCTAGAGGTCTTATCCCAGCCCCATTGCCTTACGGGTGGCCTTCTCAAGGAGTACCAGCTTGAATCTCTTCAATGGTTGATAGGAATTCATCAGACTTGTACCCGTTTCCGGTTACACTTCACAGACCTTCCTGAAAACCCACGCGACCTCATTCCCTTCTCGAATGGGCGGAGGGCGAAGCTTTATTCCGACATCAATGCGGCTCAGGTTGGGTGCATCCTAGGAGATGAGATGGGGCTTGGAAAGACGATTCAGACGATCTCCCTTCTTGCCTTTCTACATGAGCATTTGGACGTAAGACAGCCCCATTTGGTCATCGTCCCAAAGTCCACTCTAACACAATGGCACGATGAGTTCAAGAAATGGGCTCCTTGTCTCAAGATCCTTGTAGTCATTGGAGATCGAGAAACACGGGAGGAATTGATCCAGCAGAACTTTCTGGACAAGGGGCCTCTTCCAGACGTCTGCCTGACCACCTACGACGTCGTCCGCCTAGAACGGAAGGCTTTGAGTAGCGTCTTCTGGTATTATATGGTGTTGGATGAGGGGCATAAACTAAAGGATACTGAGTCCCAGATTTCGATCGCCCTTCGTGGATATACGACGATGCACAAGCTTCTACTGACCGGAACCCCTCTCCAGAACAACCTGCACGAGCTTTGGGCGCTCCTCAACTTCCTCTCGCCATTAATCTTCGACAAACCTGGAGAATTCGTTGGGTTGGTTAAGGCTACAGAGGAAGAAGCCGTGCAGATGAGCTCATCGAAGTCGCAGCCGAAGTTAGAGAATACTGGAGGGATAGAGTTCAGAACGACACCGGTAATGAGCGACGAATCTTCTAGTGATGAATCAACAACTCAAACGGCCATCACGGCTAATACGACTAATACGGGAACTACGGGGACAGCAACTACCAATATCAAAGACACCGTTTCGGAGAAGAGCCCTACGACCATTGGTAGAAAGGATGTGGAGCCGAAGATGGAGGGGGAGATGGTACCTTCAACGGGTGAGGACGGGTCTGTGGCTGCTAGGATGCATGACGTTCTAAAGCTTTTCCTTCTACGACGTGAGAAGAAGGATGTCGAGTCCCTTCCTCAGAAGCACGAGTACTTAATTAACTGTGGAATGACGACTCTTCAACGGGAACTTTACAAGGGAGTCCTGTCAAAAGATCTTAGCTCTCTCAACAAGGTCCTACGTAGCACCTCGGAGACGTCTGCCGTCGGGAAGACGTCCCTGGTTAATGTCATCATGCAGCTTCGCAAGTGCTCGGATCATCCTTACTTGTTCCCAGGCGTTGAGCCCGAACCCTTCAAGGAGGGAGAGCATATCATCAACGTAAGTGGGAAGATGGTCATCATGGACAAAATCATCGTCCGTATCAAGAGTATCGGGGAGAAGGTCTTAGTGTTCTGTCAAATGACCTCAATGCTCAACATCATTGAGGATTATCTCCGGTTCAGAGGGTACGCTTACTGCCGTATTGACGGCTCGACAGACCTAGAAACTCGGGCGCGCAGCATGGCACTCTTTAATAACCCTGCAAGCGAGGCCTTCGTCTTCCTTTTGAGCACTCGTGCTGGTTGCCTTGGCCTGAATCTAACGGCAGCCAATCACGTCATCATTTATCAGCAGGACTTCAACCCTCAAGCAGATCTGCAAGCAGTAGCACGTGCTTATCGCCTCCTTCAGACGAAAGAGGTTTTTGTCTATCGTCTGATCGCGGAGAACACCGTCGATACCCGAATCTACGAGCGTGCACAAGTCAAACTTGGTCTTGACAACTTGATCATCCAGTCTGGAAACTTTACCAATTCTGGTCAACTCAATAAGCTCCTTGGTGATACGGAGTTACGAGGACGTAGTATGAGCCGGAATCAGCTGCTTGACATGATCGCCGTCAGCTCCGAAAGTCTCTTCACGATAGAACGGACGGAGGAGAAGCATGACTATGACATTCCAGAGATCACAATAGACGACGCCAAGCTTGAGGAGCTGCTTCAGAATGCCCTACGGCGTCGTGAAGACGTCTCCAAACGAATCACACAGAAGGTGGCCGATGCTAGTAGTATTCTGAGCCAGTTGGCTTCGGATGGGAAGCTTGAGCATGTCAATACCGATCAGCTCTATCAATTCGAGGGTCAGTCCTATACGAAACAAAGCATGCGTCGTATTGCAGACCTGCTTCAGAAGGAGAAAGATGGGAAGGATGAGGCAGAACGCGCCTTGCGTATTGCTAATTACTCGCTGATGCGCGAGGAGGGAGATACGGCAGCACGAAAGAAGGACAAACGCCACTTTCCAACTCTTCGGCGTCTGAAGATGGCGGCAAACGTGTACAAAGCAGACATTCAATTGCTAGCACCCGAGTATTATTTACTTATCGGAAAGATTGCGACCGAGATTTCAACTGTCATCGAGCCACATATGGCGGAACACCCTGATCTCTCTTACGAAGACTTTGCCACGGAACGAGGCTATGCACGCCCAGACCTCCCCGGACTTACTCCCGACGAGCTTGAGACACTCTATTCATACCTAGGCACAGGTTGCCCTTACCTTGACGATAATAAGGAAATCAGTAGGCGTGAGTTCAACACTCTGATGGGCGCCTTTTGCGATTATGAAGTGGAGAAATACGCAAGCATGACTGGAGTCCGGCGATTACAATACACCCCGGCCTCACGCTCGACAGATGGAGAGCAGGATACGGAGTCGGAGCATCGTCGCATCCTAGCCGAGCTTCCGGCCGCTCCAGGCTTCCACTTTGATAAGTGCTATAACATCGAGGTCAGCGGCCTTGAGAACATGGAAATCGTTTACCTCGTCTTTGCAGAGAAGATGCGAGCGGGAAAGGAGAGTGCGCTCCGGCTTACGAAGCAGGAAATCGTTCGTTACTGCACCGCCCTCCTCGAAAATCTCGACCGGATAGAGGATGGCGCGAAGATACGACAGCGAATCGAACGCGCTCGGCAACGGAGGCGAACATACTTCAAACGGGTCCGAATCCTTCGGCGTTGGATTGACCAATACACTGACCCACTGTATCAGCTCCCAATCCCGTCGGTGACGAACCAGCGGCGAACATTCAGCGATCTCCAGGATCGGTTTCTCTTGCTCATGATCGACGCATGCGGGCTCGGTTGTTGGCACGAGGTTGCAACGCAGATCCGCCTCAGCCCACTCTTTGCGATGGACTGGTGGTTCAAGACGCGCACCGAGGAGGAGCTTTCGAAACGCGCAGATCGGTTACTAAAGTACATCGAACAAGACATCGGAGACATCAGTGACTCGGAGGGAGATGCACAACTCATACAACCCCGGACACGGAAGAGCAAGATCTAGGCCACACTCCCACATAGAACCCCCGGGTTCCATCTAGCAGCCTGAATTCACTTCAAATCGACTCGCCAGAATTCGGGCCAAAGATTGGCGGTGGCAAAAATATTCTATGCGTGAGTGCATCTCGATCCACATCGGCCAGGCTGGCGTCCAGATCGGTAACGCGTGCTGGGAGCTCTACTGCCTCGAGCACGGCATCCAGCACGACGGGCAGATGCCCTCGGACAAGACGATCGGTGGGGGGGACGACGCCTTCACGACCTTCTTCTCGGAGACGGGCGCGGGCAAGTATGTCCCACGCGCTGTCTTCGTTGACCTCGAGCCAACGGTCGTCGACGAGGTCCGTGCGGGTTCGTATCGTCAGCTCTACCATCCTGAGCAGCTGATCTCTGGGAAGGAGGATGCGGCGAACAACTACGCCCGCGGTCACTACACGATCGGTAAGGAGATCGTCGACCTCGTCCTCGACCGCGTTCGCAAGCTTGCGGACAACTGCTCTGGTCTTCAGGGCTTCCTCATCTTCCACTCCTTCGGTGGTGGCACGGGCGCTGGTTTCGGGTCTCTCTTCCTTGAGCGTCTGAGCGTTGACTACGGGCGCAAGTCGAAGCTCGAGTTCGTCGTCTACCCCTCGCCCCAGATTGCGACTGCCGTCGTCGAGCCCTACAACACGATTCTTGCTGCCCACTCGATGCTTGAGCACTCCGACTGTGCGTTCATGGTCGACAACGAGGCGATGTACGACATCTGCCGTCGTAACCTCGATATCGAGCGCCCGACGTACACGAACCTCAACCGCCTGATCGCCCAGTGCATCTCGTCGATCACGGCCTCTCTTCGCTTCGATGGCGCCCTCAACGTCGATCTGACGGAGTTCCAGACGAACCTCGTCCCCTACCCGCGTATCCACTTCCCGCTCTGCTCCTATGCTCCGATCATCTCGTCCGAGAAGGCGTACCACGAGAAGCTCTCCGTTGCAGAGCTCACCAACTCCGTCTTCGAGCCTGCGAACATGATGGTCAAGTGCGACCCGCGCCACGGGAAGTACATGGCGTGCTGCATGATGTACCGGGGCGACGTCGTCCCCAAGGACGTCAACGCGGCCATCGCAGTCATCAAGACGAAGCGCACGATCCAGTTCGTCGACTGGTGTCCCACGGGCTTCAAGGTCGGCATCAACTACCAGCCTCCGACGGTCATCCCTGGCGGCGACCTCGCAAAGGTCCAGCGCTCGTGCCTCATGATCTCGAACACGACCGCCATCGCCGAGGTCTGGTCTCGCATGGATCACAAGTTCGACCTCATGTACGCGAAGCGCGCCTTCGTCCACTGGTACGTTGGTGAGGGTATGGAGGAGGGTGAGTTCTCCGAGGCTCGTGAGGATCTTGCCGCCCTCGAGAAGGACTACGAGGAGATCGGTGCCGAGACCCTTGGCGACGGCGAGGGCGAGGACATGGAGGAGGACGACGGCTACTGAGCGGCAGATGAGTGAATCCTGGAGAGCTCGGCATCCCCTCCTCGGAACGAGGTCGTGGGCTGCCCGGCAGGCGTGGCCGAACTGAGAGCTGCAGGAAGGCCGGGGGCACCGACTGGAGGGGTCCTCTCACGTGTGGTGGAGTGGACAGCCTCAGGGACCGGAGGGATAGGATGCTCCCAATACTCAGGAAATACCTTCACGTTCTTGATGAAGGCGTTCGTAGGGGGGATAGCAAGACCGTGAGGCCCAAAGTCACGGATGTCGGAAAGAAGCACCGAAGCAACTGGACGCCCCTGATGTGTGCAGCCCGAGGAAGTACGGACATCGTCGCTCTCCTTGAACCGTACGAGCTCGGCCTTCGTGACTCCCAAGGCAACACAGCAGGTCACATTGCACGTGCGCTTCCCAGGAACAGCAAGGAAGTTGCCGCTCTTCTAGAACGGGACTCCCCCGATAACCTGGCCCTTCGGCTTCTTCCCCCTGCGGTCGACATCACGCCCCTCATCCAGGCCGTCATCGCAGGAGACCGGGAGGCCTTCCATGCCCATCTGGATGAAGCGGGAAGGAAGGACACGGATGGACGGACGGCACTCATGTATGCCGCAGAGAGGGGCGAGGTGGAGTTCGTCCGTCTTCTCCGAACTCAGGAGCTCCGGATGCAGGACCAGGAGGGTCGGACAGCCCTGATGCTCGCCGCACAGCACGGGGAAGTCGGATGCGTGAAGCTCCTTCTGGAAGAGGCGGACCTTGAGAACTCCCGGGGCGAGTCAGCCCTCGATATTGCAGGATCTGTTGGTTCGAAGGCCAGTCACCATACTCGATGTCAGTGTTGTGCCCGCATTCTTCGAGACGACGCGGGAGCAGGAGTGGGAGTCGGACGTCACCTCTCGGTTGCACAGAGGAAGCTGCTGACCATGCAAGAACTCAGCACTGCCTTCTCTGGGGACGACGCCCAGCATGTAGAGAACGCATTCTCCAACATCATTGCTGAGCCGAACTTCCTCAGGCAGCTCACTGAGCAGCAGGACCGAAAGACGAACGCTGCAGAGATCGCATCTCTACAGCGGCGCCTCGATGAGAAAGACGCCGAGGTGACCGCAGAACGGCAGGAGCACGGTCGAAGGATCGCAGAGCTCACTGCCCACCTCCAGGAGAGGACTGACGAGCTCGAGAGGAACCTGACAACCTCACTGAAGACCATCACGACGTCCCGGGCCGTCCTCCAATCGAGTAGCTGCATTGTCTGCCCCACGAATCCGAAGGACACACTCCTCCAGCCCTGTGGCCACCTCTGTGTCTGCTCCAGCTGTGCAGAGCGGATCATGAGCCAGACCTGCCCGTTCTGCAGGACTCCCATCGAGAGCGTCATCAAAGCATACATCTAAGACTTCCATATCTCACACTCATACACTCCCACCGTCTTCAACATCAACGAAGTGCGTGGAGTGCCTGGCTGGACACTCTCAACTCCCCGAGGATGGAGGCCTCCGAGTCGTGTCCCACCATCCTCCAATACTCCTCTAGAGGGAAGGCCTTCCGGGGTTCGTGGACCGGGAACGGGAGAAGGACGGATCCATGAGCCTCCTTGCTGGGAGCACCCCGGGGGCCTGGAGGCAGATGACCTCCTCGCTCCGGCACGACGGAGGTCTGGGCAGCAGTCGATGGCAATGAGTGCGTTCACCTGTCCTCGGTCTTCGGGTCGTGTTGAGGAATGACGGACCGAAGGCCTAGAGGTACACCTTGACAGTGCTCTCGACGGGAGTCCTGCAGAGCGGGCACGGTTGGCCCTTAAGCCGACTCGAACAGTCAGAGCAGGCACAGAGGTGCTTGCAGGGCTGGAGGAGCGTGTCCTTCGGGTTCGTGAGGCAGATGACACAGGTCATCCCCTCTGGAAGGCTCCTGGACGAGGAGAGCTTCTTGACGCCTCTCCGGTTGGCTGCTCCATGGGTCGGGGGAGGGATCCGTTCCAGACCCTCGTACTCGAGGAGCTCGTGGATTTGGGAGTAGTGGCCTCTCAACGCCTTCCCATTGTAGGCGCACCACTTGGCTGCGTGTTCCTCATCCCTTGGGGAGGGTCCTTCGCCCTCTCCTGGAGACAGTCAAGGAGGAAGGCCTCCATCTTCACTTGTCCTCACCTTCCGGACTGATGGGCAGGACCGCCTGATCCATTGAGGCTCTTGGGTCGCCATCTAGGACTCGGATCAACCACTCTTCTGGGTCACGTGCCTCTCTGCCTCTTCTAGAACAGCTTGTGCTGCCGGACGGTCTTCGGGGTCCTTCGAGAGCATCCGGGAGATGAGGGTAACGAGCCCTCCATCCCTGTTCTCGATGGCCGGAGGGCCTCTCTCAAGAATCGCGGGCACTGTGAAGAACGGGAGCTCACCAGTGCACAACTCATGCGCCACTACTCCCAGGGCCCAGACGTCGACGGAATTGTCATACCTCTTCCCTTGGTGGATTTCGGGGGCCATGTATAAATCTGTCCCTGTATGTGTATTCATTCGAGAAGAGTCCCCGAGCGTTCTTGCAACCCCGAAGTCCCCAAGGATGCACCGACCGTCCGGGGCAAGGAAGACATTCGCAGGTTTCAGGTCTCTATGAACATGCCTCTTCTCGTGGAGGTATGTAAGAGCATCGGCCACCTCTCGGATCGTCTTCCAGACCTCTTGATCGCTATATGAGGAATTTGCTTTCTTCCTTCTATCCATCTCCTCACGAAGGTCCCCACAACAGAGATCTGTCACAATGACGCAGGTATCGTCATGGTCATCTTCCCCTGCATCGATGCACCGGATGATGTTTGGATGGTCGAGGGAGGGGAGTATCTCCGCCTCTCTGCGAAGCAGTTCCCGTTCCTTCTCATTGTATTTTCCAAGATCGATGACCTTGACCGCCACGTTCCGGCCGCTCTTGTGGGCCGCGTAGACAGTCCCAAACGTCCCTTTTCCGAGCACAGCGGTCAAACGATACCCCGAGAGGCTGTCCGGAAGCCTCGGAAGCGTGGGTTGGTTCAGAAGCACCCGCCGCATCTTCTCGCCCTCTGCGTGCTCGGCTGCCGTCCTCCCCTCCCCGTCCTTCAGGTCCCTCTCCAGAAGGAGGAGGCCGACGCACTCCTCGTGTCCTCTCCCCACTGCATGCATCAGGGCCGTCCATCCCCTCCCGTCCTGAAGGCGGGCCTCGAGGGGCCGGAGGAGGCGGACGACCTCGGTCTGGCCTCGGGAGGCGGCGTGCATCAGGGCCGTCATGCCTGGAGAGACTTGAAGAGGAGTCCGAATAGCCCTGGGTCTTCTCGGTTGGACCACAGACCCTCTCCAGGCACGCCCATGTGGGGGAGCGAAGAGATCATCCCCTGGCCTCCAGGACCGAGTCCAATCGTCCCGGGGTTCGGACTCACCACAGACCTCCAGCTCATCTGGATGGACCGGAGAGGGGGTCGTATGGCTACGCATCCGGCCACTCAGGATACTCGACGACAAGGGCCTCGTCGGCCTTCCCCCGGCAGTACGGACAGCAGTGCTCGATCCGGTCCGCACAGACGACGAGGTGCCGGCAGGGAAGGATGACCGCGTCCTTCTGGCGTGAGAGGCAGACGACGCACCCGTCAACCATCTCGTCCTCACAGAAGGCGTCGTCCAGTACTCCGGGCTCGCAGAGGTAGTGCCGACCAGACCACCTCTCCGAGCTCCAGGGCCTCCGACTGCTCGAACGACCGCTCGATCGGGGACAGGAGGGCCAGGACGTGGTGCGGGCTGAGCATCTCCAGCCTCTCCCGTACCTTCCGCATGACCGCCTCCTCCAGGGCATCTGCAACTGCTCGATACGTCCTTGACAGGTCTGAGTCAGGCCACTCCCGAACAAGCCTTCGGATCCCCTCGATGTGCATTCTTCCGTCCCCTTCGTGGACTGCCGCCTCGTCCGCCAGGAGTCTTGCGCACTCGACCTGGCCCTCCTGGAGTGCAAGCAGAAGGGCCGTCTCCTTCTGGTTGTTGAACAGCCCCCTCGAGTGGGAGGAGCAGGGGGACAGATGCGGGACGTCCGTGAGAGGCGGCCATCATCAGGGCTGCATCCCATGAGCCTCGATGCCCAGTGTAGTGTTCCTGACTCCCCCGACGTCCCCAGTTGTGACGGACTCCAAGGACGTCGGTGGCTCCCTGGAGGGGGGTGGGTCTGTCCCTTCTTGAGGAGCCTCCTGTCCCCGACCACCATTCCCGTGCCCCCTGGAGTCCTCCACTCCTCGCTCGTGGGGATGAGGGCTCGACGACCTCGGGGTGGTCGTGGCATGTTGGGAGCATGGAGGCGGTCCGGGAGGGAGTCCACTCCTTCGTCGTTCGCCTCGGAGATGAGGAAGCAGTCTGTGCGGCCACACCGTGCAGTCCAGCCACCTTCTTCCTCTCCCCGACCTCATCGAGATCGTCCTTCCTTCTCGATGTCTCCACCAAAGGAGTGAGGGATGTTTCCGAGCCCCAGCTCCCTCCCCTCCGGTTCAAAAGGCCGACCCGCCATCTCACATCCCCTCGACAGCAGAGGGGCGTCCAGATCGGTGCACCCGTCCCCGAGACAGCCAGTGGGACCCTCTCTCCGTCTGGCACGGCTCTCGTCAGAGGCCCTTCGTCCTCGAGAGGGGAACGGGCCCGATCCTCACCAGGGGGTTGGGGGGCTATAAGGGGAGACCGATGACCAGTGGGAGCTCATCCAGGGACGAGAGCACCCCGAGGAGAGCTGTGGGCCTTCGTCCTCGGGGCAGGTCGTTGGTAGTGGTTGGAGGTCCAGAGTGTCAGATGGGGGCCTCAGTGGAAGGCTTGTGAAAGTGGATGCCTGATTCTCAAAAATGTCCGACACAGCTTTGATGAGGGCGGCCGGGAGAGGAGACCTCGAGGGCGTGAAAAGGAACCTCAGTCAGGTCGGGATGCAGAACAAAAGTGGATGGACGGCCCTGATGAGTGCCTCATCCTATCCCAACTGCATCCCCCTTCTCGAAAAGGAAATTGGGATGCAGGACAACTGGGGATGGACCGCATTGATGAGAGCCGCCTACCATGGCAAGACAGACTGTGCCCGGCTCCTCTTCTCAGAGGCGGGGAAGCAGACGACGAAGGAATGGTATGGATTCCCTTCTGGAGCGACTGCCCTCATGATGGCAGCCCACTACAACTACCCCAAGATCGTTGAACTCCTTCTTCCCTACGAACAGGGAATGAAAGACTCTAAAGGTCACACTGCCAAGTGGTACGCGAATAACAGTTCAGAGAGAGGAGACTTCACCCGAGTTCGCAAGCTCCTCGAAAATGAGGGGACAGAGCGAATCCCCCCGCCACATAATCCCGGTGAAGTGCCTAGGCTCCGGGATCGTGTCAACGAACTCACCACTGAGAACGAATCCCTCAAGAAAGACCTCTCCTCTTCCAAGAATACCCTAGAGGAGACAAAGAATGAGCTATCCCAACTGAATCAGGAAAACTCCTCCCTTAAACAGCAACTCCAGAATGCCAGCGAAGAGATAAAGAAGAATCACGAGCTGAACAAGGCCCTGAACAAGAGGGCACAGGAGGCCGAGAAGAGCCTTGCCGAGGCGAGGGGGGAGATCACTTCCCTCAAGAACCAGCTCACTGAGATGCAGAACACAACACTCAAGCAGGACAACAAGATCTATCGGATCTGCACAGAGAACACTTCTCTTCAGGAGCAGCTATCCTCCTCCAAGAAGGCGCAAGGAGAAGCAGAGGAGCGGCTCTCCCGGATGAATCAAGAGATATCCTCTCTCAAAGCCCAGCTCTCCAAGACCAGCGAGGAGAAGGACGCCCTCCACAAACAGTTCGAGGACAAGGAACGACAGGACAATACTCGAATCGATCAGCTAACTGCAGAAGTCTCCTCCCTCAAACAACAGCTCGACAATGCCATCGATGAGTCCAAGAGGCATGCGGAGATGAACGAGGACCTTCGGAAGACCTCCGATCAGAACCGAGCCCTCATAGACGCCCTCACCACCGAGAAGGCGGCCCTTCAGGAGCAGCTCTCCAAGACCACTGAGGACCTCAGGAGAGCACTCGCTGACCAGAAGGCCCAGAACATCGCCCTCGAGAAGGAGAACGCCCAACTGAGGACCGAGAGCCATGACATGAAGGACCTTCAGAGACGCCTCGAGGAGGTGGAGGAGGAGAAGAAGGCCCTCCTCCAGAACCTCGCTGCCGTCGGGGGCAGGCTCACCAACCACCCCCAGGGCCTTGGAACGCCCACTGGATGACCTGCGTCCGGAGGCAGGGGCAGGAGGTCGGAAGGCCCGGCCAGATGAAGGAGTCCCCGTCGGTCCTCCTATGGGCCTCCGGGATCAACAGTCATCGTCCAGTGCCCCGGTCTTCGTTCTTCAATTAAGAGGAGTGAACGGGATCACGGGAGGGACGAGAGGACGACCATGAGCCCCGGTTGATCCCAACCCGTCTCCATGAAGGAGGGCCGGCATCCTCGGATCTGTCTGAGGGCATGGATGGATAGAGGGGAAGGGCACCAGGTCGTGCATGGCTGTGTGAGCCAATGCCTGTTGCTCACTGCCCCGGACTCGTGACGGAAGTGGGTGTCCGGAGTTCACGCCTTCCAGCTTGTGGGGCCGTGCCACAAACTGGAGCCTGTTCGAGGAGCGTGAGGTGCACGGGTCGACGCCACCATGGACAATATCCTCCTTGGTCGTCCCACGATGCACTGAGAATCATCGGGGATGACAGCATCCACGACGACGGGTCCTCAGACACAGGGAAGACCATCCGAGTCTAACGGAGTGGGTGTCAGTCGGTTCGTGGAAGGACACGTTCTACCTCCTTCCCGGCTGTGGTGGTATCGGGAGGTCCACCATCAGCTGGGGACGTCGGGGGGACATGGAACCTCTGAGTTCGATCATCGGATGGAGCACGAGTCCTGTCCGACCTTATGGATCCCCTCGCTCTCGAACCCTGAGTCTGATACACCAGCCACTGGTTCGTCCCCTCCTCGCCCCAACTCGGCCTCCGACTCTGATCGTCCCCTTGTCGTCGGATCCCTGCCTCCTTCTGGAACCCTTCTTGAAGCCACGAGGACCTCCTTGTCCACCCTTGCACGGATATCGTTCGAGTGGGGCTGTCATCACACGCCCGAGGATGAGGAGAATACGAACGCCCCGAGACCTTTGCCATTGGGGAGCTCCTCCTGCAGGGACGTGCTCCCGGTCGTCCGTCTGACCCCTTCCCAACACGGACGCCAAGGAGGTCTCCGTTATCTCCACCTCGGACGACTCTTCATCCGAGGTCATCCTGTCAGCAACGTGCAGGGAATCGGAGGCAGGTCAAGTGGTGGGAGGGCTGGAGCAAGACGGACGCCTTCAGACTAGTAGGTATGCGTATAGAGTGGCATCCTACCCTTCCCACCTCCTAGACGCCTGCACGTACAGGACCGACCGGACCGTCCCACGAGGGGGCTCGGGGAGGCGTCTCCCAACCAGGCCTCTGACGTGCCGTGACGACCGGATGTCATCGAGGACCTCCTTGAGATACGACCAGGAGGCCCGGGGACATGGGGATGACCGAAACACGTGCCTGGAGGCTGCACACAGGGAACGGGCTCACCTCCCTTCCGATCTTCCCGTCTCGACCCAGAACGGCAGCCCCATCACGAGTGCTTCCGGGGTCTCATACTACGACCTCGAGACGTCCGGTCCAACCTGAGGCCTGATGGCACCCACAATGGGCTGGTCTATCCTGTCCAGGCACCCCGACGTATGAACCCAGCTGCTACGGTTCCACGTCCCCTCGAGCACATTCACGGACTGCATCTGGCATCACTTAGATCCGAGTCTCCTCACTTCCGGACGATGAGGGCTTCCAGGAGAGCAAGGATCCTAAGGACACAGGGGATGGGGAAGGGAGACGACCGGAGAGGAACGGGGCAGCTCGGTAACTACGGGAGCTGTTAGCTGGCCAGCAGTATGGGCATGTCGGCCTGCATAGAGCTGTCCTGGTGGCCGGGACTAGGGCCAAGGCCCCCCGAGGCTCCCGTAGGTGGTCAGGCTGAAGGGTGCTCACTGGACGGGAGGTTGTCGTCGCTGCTCACGCAGTCCCCTTTCATCCTCCACATCATCTCGGACGTATTGGACAATGATCTGCACAGGTACGTCGGGTAGCCGGCAGTGGAACCCAGCCCGGAGATAGGAATCACTCCAGCTCGCCAGCAGGAGTCAGGCGCTCACTGCGGAACAGCAGGTATGTACCCCCGGCCGACGTGGTTGGTCGTCGCTTCCAGACAGTGGAGGTTGCAGCCGACCATCTGCTCGCACTCGAGGCACAGGAGGCAGGCGCCTTCAAGCATCCGGGCCTGCTCCTCGCTGTCGAGCCCTCTGTGGGGAGGAGCGGGTGGCCTCTGATACTGGAGGTTCGTCATCGCTCTCCGACGGTGGAAGAGAAGCATGGACCCGGACGGGCCCCTCCCAGCACCCATAAAGGAGCGTGCACACCTCAGGAGCTCCCCTTGTGGCGCGGTGGCGGCACCGAACTCGAGTAAGCTGCCCATGGCGATGACGGTGGTATCGACATCTTCTCCATCATCCATCCGCCCATCGGAGCCTGCAGCCCCGCACCTGGACGGGATGCCGGGGGCTTGTGGGACCTGTACTCGCCGGGGCATATAGTACGTCCCTCATGACCGATCCCTGACTGGCAGAGGGGAACTGGGACTGACGAGGCCTGTGACGGGAAGCTGCCATGGCCCTGACCAGTCAACGATGATGGTCACCTCGTGGACGTCTCGATGATCGATGGGGTTGGTCAGAAGGCTCAAAGGCTTCATCATTGAGGATTCTGATGACACTGTCCTCTCCGTTGGGGAACTGAAACGTGAGGAGGATCAACAGACCTTCTGAGGGAGGCTCGAGGTCTTCGTCACTCCATCCGGAAGAGCTGAGTCCTCTGACGGTTCCTTGATACCGCCTCTTTTCCCCGACCATGATCAGAAGCGATCCTCAAGGCCCCGAACACCCAAGAGCTCTGTGGGAGGACGACTGGCTGCCCCCTTGAAGAGGAAGGTGTCGTCATCCCGCATCCTGACGCCTCCGGGGGCTGGGAAGCACGTCTTGCAGGTCTTGGGACTGCTGTCGAAGTGGTCCCTCACAGGTACACTTGGAGGCGTCAGTCTTATCCATTCCCTTGCAGACGGGACTGGTCGAGCTGACATGGTAGCAGCCCGAAGAGGACGTCTTCAGCCCTGCACGTCGTTGCAGTTCCATCGAAGGGGAGGCGAGTACTCATCAGTCAAATCCCTGCCCCTTCCTCCCTTTTGAAGCGGTGCTCCGAGGAGGATTGGACGCCCACAGCCCCTCCCTCTCCCAGTGGGGGCATGGGACGAGGGTGCTCCTCCTCAGCTATTCACACGTCCTTCGTCCGTCCTGATGGAGCACGATCCCCAGGACTCGGGGAGTTGAGAGTGCCCAGCCAGGCACTCCACGCACTTCGTTGATGTTGAAGACGGTGGGAGTGTATGAGTGTGAGATATGGAAGTCTTAGATGTATGCTTTGATGACGCTCTCGATGGGAGTCCTGCAGAACGGGCAGGTCTGGCTCATGATCCGCTCTGCACAGCTGGAGCAGACACAGAGGTGGCCACAGGGCTGGAGGAGTGTGTCCTTCGGATTCGTGGGGCAGACAATGCAGCTACTCGATTGGAGGACGGCCCGGGACGTCGTGATGGTCTTCAGTGAGGTTGTCAGGTTCCTCTCGAGCTCGTCAGTCCTCTCCTGGAGGTGGGCAGTGAGCTCTGCGATCCTTCGACCGTGCTCCTGCCGTTCTGCGGTCACCTCGGCGTCTTTCTCATCGAGGCGCCGCTGTAGAGATGCGATCTCTGCAGCGTTCGTCTTTCGGTCCTGCTGCTCAGTGAGCTGCCTGAGGAAGTTCGGCTCAGCAATGATGTTGGAGAATGCGTTCTCTACATGCTGGGCGTCGTCCCCAGAGAAGGCAGTGCTGAGTTCTTGCATGGTCAGCAGCTTCCTCTGTGCAACCGAGAGGTGACGTCCGACTCCCACTCCTGCTCCCGCGTCGTCTCGAAGAATGCGGGCACAACACTGACATCGAGTATGGTGACTGGCCTTCGAACCAACAGACTCTGCAATATCGAGGGCTGACTCGCCCCGGGAGTTCTCAAGGTCCGCCTCTTCCAGAAGGAGCTTCACGCATCCGACTTCCCCGTGCTGTGCGGCGAGCATCAGGGCTGTCCGACCCTCCTGGTCCTGCATCCGGAGCTCCTGAGTTCGGAGAAGACGGACGAACTCCACCTCGCCCCTCTCTGCGGCATACATGAGTGCCGTCCGTCCATCCGTGTCCTTCCTTCCCGCTTCATCCAGATGGGCATGGAAGGCCTCCCGGTCTCCTGCGATGACGGCCTGGATGAGGGGCGTGATGTCGACCGCAGGGGGAAGAAGCCGAAGGGCCAGGTTATCGGGGGAGTCCCGTTCTAGAAGAGCGGCAACTTCCTTGCTGTTCCTGGGAAGCGCACGTGCAATGTGACCTGCTGTGTTGCCTTGGGAGTCACGAAGGCCGAGCTCGTACGGTTCAAGGAGAGCGACGATGTCCGTACTTCCTCGGGCTGCACACATCAGGGGCGTCCAGTTGCTTCGGTGCTTCTTTCCGACATCCGTGACTTTGGGCCTCACGGTCTTGCTATCCCCCCTACGAACGCCTTCATCAAGAACGTGAAGGTATTTCCTGAGTATTGGGAGCATCCTATCCCTCCGGTCCCTGAGGCTGTCCACTCCACCACACGTGAGAGGACCCCTCCAGTCGGTGCCCCCGGCCTTCCTGCAGCTCTCAGTTCGGCCACGCCTGCCGGGCAGCCCACGACCTCGTTCCGAGGAGGGGATGCCGAGCTCTCCAGGATTCACTCATCTGCCGCTCAGTAGCCGTCGTCCTCCTCCATGTCCTCGCCCTCGCCGTCGCCAAGGGTCTCGGCACCGATCTCCTCGTAGTCCTTCTCGAGGGCGGCAAGATCCTCACGAGCCTCGGAGAACTCACCCTCCTCCATACCCTCACCAACGTACCAGTGGACGAAGGCGCGCTTCGCGTACATGAGGTCGAACTTGTGATCCATGCGAGACCAGACCTCGGCGATGGCGGTCGTGTTCGAGATCATGAGGCACGAGCGCTGGACCTTTGCGAGGTCGCCGCCAGGGATGACCGTCGGAGGCTGGTAGTTGATGCCGACCTTGAAGCCCGTGGGACACCAGTCGACGAACTGGATCGTGCGCTTCGTCTTGATGACTGCGATGGCCGCGTTGACGTCCTTGGGGACGACGTCGCCCCGGTACATCATGCAGCACGCCATGTACTTCCCGTGGCGCGGGTCGCACTTGACCATCATGTTCGCAGGCTCGAAGACGGAGTTGGTGAGCTCTGCAACGGAGAGCTTCTCGTGGTACGCCTTCTCGGACGAGATGATCGGAGCATAGGAGCAGAGCGGGAAGTGGATACGCGGGTAGGGGACGAGGTTCGTCTGGAACTCCGTCAGATCGACGTTGAGGGCGCCATCGAAGCGAAGAGAGGCCGTGATCGACGAGATGCACTGGGCGATCAGGCGGTTGAGGTTCGTGTACGTCGGGCGCTCGATATCGAGGTTACGACGGCAGATGTCGTACATCGCCTCGTTGTCGACCATGAACGCACAGTCGGAGTGCTCAAGCATCGAGTGGGCAGCAAGAATCGTGTTGTAGGGCTCGACGACGGCAGTCGCAATCTGGGGCGAGGGGTAGACGACGAACTCGAGCTTCGACTTGCGCCCGTAGTCAACGCTCAGACGCTCAAGGAAGAGAGACCCGAAACCAGCGCCCGTGCCACCACCGAAGGAGTGGAAGATGAGGAAGCCCTGAAGACCAGAGCAGTTGTCCGCAAGCTTGCGAACGCGGTCGAGGACGAGGTCGACGATCTCCTTACCGATCGTGTAGTGACCGCGGGCGTAGTTGTTCGCCGCATCCTCCTTCCCAGAGATCAGCTGCTCAGGATGGTAGAGCTGACGATACGAACCCGCACGGACCTCGTCGACGACCGTTGGCTCGAGGTCAACGAAGACAGCGCGTGGGACATACTTGCCCGCGCCCGTCTCCGAGAAGAAGGTCGTGAAGGCGTCGTCCCCCCCACCGATCGTCTTGTCCGAGGGCATCTGCCCGTCGTGCTGGATGCCGTGCTCGAGGCAGTAGAGCTCCCAGCACGCGTTACCGATCTGGACGCCAGCCTGGCCGATGTGGATCGAGATGCACTCACGCATAGAATATTTTTGCCACCGCCAATCTTTGGCCCGAATTCTGGCGAGTCGATTTGAAGTGAATTCAGGCTGCTAGATGGAACCCGGGGGTTCTATGTGGGAGTGTGGCCTAGATCTTGCTCTTCCGTGTCCGGGGTTGTATGAGTTGTGCATCTCCCTCCGAGTCACTGATGTCTCCGATGTCTTGTTCGATGTACTTTAGTAACCGATCTGCGCGTTTCGAAAGCTCCTCCTCGGTGCGCGTCTTGAACCACCAGTCCATCGCAAAGAGTGGGCTGAGGCGGATCTGCGTTGCAACCTCGTGCCAACAACCGAGCCCGCATGCGTCGATCATGAGCAAGAGAAACCGATCCTGGAGATCGCTGAATGTTCGCCGCTGGTTCGTCACCGACGGGATTGGGAGCTGATACAGTGGGTCAGTGTGCACGGTTATGGGTAAGTAATGCAGTCTTCTAGGATGGCAACTCTATAGGGAGTCTCGAGATCATTAAGATCTAGGGTATCGAGTATCACCCGGAAAACTGCGGAGACGACGGAGTCCAACCTCGTGTTGTATAGGGCATTGGCGAATGGTTCAGCGAGGAAGTCTGAATATAGGCGAATGACGTATTCAATCAGACGACGGTTTGGAAGGGCAGTGTCTGCTGTATCTGTTGCACCTGCGATGGGATTGAGATGGCCATGGACTATTTCAACGTTGAGGAGCGTCGGGTCATTGGGGTCATGAGAATAGGCATTCAAGCGGGACAGAAACCTCTGGAAGTCCTGTTCGGTTGGTGTGGCCTCCAATACTGTGTCGAAGAATAGGCGGAAGTTGATATATGTCTGGTTGGCTAATAGGAGTGGGTGAACCAGCGATTCGACGACGCACTGAGAGGTTCCATCTGGATCCTTAGTATCCTTCGAGATGGCCAACCCGAAACCAAGAGATAAGAAGAGATGATGGAAGGCGTAGATTAATGAAACGTATTCGGGTGGAACCACGTATAGAGACGTCCGGGGTATGGTGATCAACGGATTCCTGATGCGTGCGTAATTATTACCAAGCCAATGCCGTAGGAGTAAGGCGCAAAGGAGCTTCTTGGTGATCCCCAGTGCATCGACGTTACAGCAAGATTGCCCCAAACGATAATATAGGAAGATGGTGTCCTCGATTCTAATGACACCACCTACTTCCAAGTCATCTTTTGATTGTAAGCGCTCAATAAAGAAGTCGTTCTCTATGGCCGGCTGGTCTATGAATAGACGCCGATTACGTAGGGCTCGAGACTGAACTGCCTTATATAGGAGGGTCTCCATCACTTCAATTACTCGGTTCTCAAGGAGAAGCATCCGTTGCAATGTAGTGGTATTTGGTGTTGCCAGCTCCTCAAGATAAGCATAAGGGTCTTGTGACTGTTCGGGCCGCATGGACGTGATGGATGCATTCGAACATGATGGGGACCTAGAAAGAAGTGTTCTTGGCCTTGCTACAGGTGAGGGGACGGTATATCCTTTGGATTCAGAAGGATGGCTCTTTCTAATCCCAAGGAGGTATCTTCGTATGAATTCGAGCTTGAACCTTCGCCTGACGATCAAGAGATGACTACAGCGCAATGGGTTTGGGGCGTACAGTCTTTTGAGTAAGTCGTTAGTGATACATGTTTTTCGTCGTTCCAGCTTCTCATTGAAGACTGTGCTTATTTCAGTCTCTATTGGATGCCTAGAAGCTCCTTTATGATCAAAGGACGTATTTGGTTGTATGCCCTTAGATATGTGGAAGATGGGAAACAGTGAAGCCTTCCGTGCCTTTTCGCTTGGAGTATCAAGAAGAATACAGCTGTTAATCTTTTGAAGTAGTTGAAAGTCTGGACTCAGAGTCTTTTTTGCATCGTCAAGGGAGCGCCTAACCATTGCTGAGACAAAGGGAGTATACTGCTCAAGAACGGTATCGATTCGTTCGTCAAGATCCTTGATTCCGGAGGTATCAATGTACGAACAGGTTTGAAGTTGCGTCTCTACTCTTTCAAGTCTAGCCTTTTCCTTTTGAAGGTCATCCAGTGATATTGAGTACTCTTGATATGGGCGTTGCAAGGGGCCCATGAAGAGATTACAAAGCAACCGAATGACACGCTCAATAAGGCGATGCTCGACTTGTATTGGAAGGGAGATGATGCTCTTTTCTGGTGTGCCATCGACATCGATCGATAGTCGATGTGATTTGGTCCTTACCAGAAGTAACAGGAAGGAGGGCTTGGTTGTTCCATGAAAGAACTTATCAACACACCTTCCAACCTCTCTCAGAAGCGCTTGCATGATGACTGGCCTCTTATTCATATACAGAAAGACGTGGGATGCCGCCCTATATGGCTGATTCTTTGGACCTTCTTGTCTTATGGGAGGGGTACTTAAATACAACGCAATTGATAATGATATCATCTCATCAGAATCCAAAGAGGCTTCCATTCCAGTTGCATGAGTAGTTGCTAAACCTTGTCTCCCATTCAAATGAGACTCACCCATTGAGAACCTCAAAAGGGATGTGTTTGATGTGGCTGGTGAGGATGTGAACCGTTTCGGTATTGCTTCTCTTGTCTCTATTGCTTCAGTCGCTTCTAACTCTGAGGTACTTAGAAGATCAAATGACTCTTCAGTAGAATGGCTTCGGGTCTGTTTTGACGTTGAAATTGGACGATCAAATGCGTGCATCTTCATGTTCTGATCAGAGGAAGATGATAAAGAAATCCCAAGTGGCATACGCGTGCTTATCTCACCAAACACCTCAGGTCCCAGGCATAACATGCTGTGGACGGTATGTATGTGCGGCTTATCCCGCCGTTCCTTCTTTTTGTCCGTTAACGACGTTGTATTTCGGAATAGGTGTGGGAATAGTTCAAATATTCGTGGAGTAATCTCATTCCATGGCTTTAAATCGAGAAGAGTCACCCCCGTATCGCCATTTCTGACTCTGAAACGCTTCTTATAATGGCAAAGAGCATATCGAGATACGACCTCTAAGACCTCTTGATGTTGAGAAGCTATATCATAGGGTAAGTGATTTCCAAGACTAGCAACGATCAATAGGGTGAAAGTTCCACTTAGATCTACGTCCTTATGGCCCAGGTACGAGTAAATCACAACGGTTGCGTCTTCCGGCCGAATTGAAACGCACTCAAGTAAGCCACCGTTAATATACCTAGCTCTCCAGACCTCTAAAGAGCTCCCACCGCGCGTATAAACGGATAAGTCTGATATGTTACTAATCCATGAGAGTGCAAGGCCTCGAAAGCCATATTGCTGCGTATAGAAGCTATCACTGTAACGCAGGATCTTATTGGTTGCATTAGCCTCCGCAAGCAGCTGGAATTCAGTCCTCTCGGGTCCAACCCCAGTCCCATCATCCCAGACTAGAAGCTCACGATATCCACGATCACGCATACAGACTTCGATGACATGCGCCCCCGCATCCAATGCGTTCTCGACGAGCTCCTTCGTGACGTCTGCGACGCAGGAGATGCAGCTATTCCGGTTGAGGCGGATGCAATCGGCGGGAGGGAGCTTACGCATCGAAAAAATGTCTGGTGTCTTCGGACGCGAACAATATGAAGGAGAAGAGGATCTTGATGGGTCTCGCGGGCATGATGACATCGAAGATGTGCAGGTCGTGCGCGTGACGGTCCATCGAGGACAGCTCTTCACCCCGAATCCCGATGCTCCAGAGACGGTGATTCTAACCCCTACTCCAACTCAAATCCTTTACTCACAGAAGCCACGAGTCTTCTCCCAGGACTCGACTGAGGCATCCATCGTCAAGCGACGGAATGGAGAATACGCCGCTTGCTGCTCCAGGTACGAGGACCCTACGACGACTGACTCCGTAGGGATCCAAACGATTACAATGATCCAGAAGGCCAAAATCACGACGACCGCGCTCCTCTCGTATACGGACTGCGCGGTTGACGTCGCCTTCGCGGAGATGTTCCACGAGGCTCAAGGAATGGAAGACGATACACTCCAATTACAACAGTCATTAGCCGTACAGGATGAGAAGGATGATGACTTCAACTCTGCTGGAGGACGAGACCATGGACGAAAGCCTGCTAACACTGATGATGATCGAGTGTCTGATGCCGGGACTGTCTATACCACAGATGAGCAGCTATCAGATGTTGGAACGGCATATACCGCCACGACCCAAGAGACTGCAACAAACTCAATTCAGTCTTCCGTCCATAGCGAACGCGTGGCTAATACCTCTCATAAGGCCAGACAGAAGAAGATTACTCAAGTAACAGATAAGCTTTTCGCAGACTCGGGCTTCAAGAAGATGATGCTCCTAGCAGAGTTACTTTGCCTTCAGTTCCCGTTATACCCATGGATTTCATTATATCGCGCTGCGGATATCGTCTACAACCCGTCGACCAACTACGCGGCACGGCTACGGGCCGAGTTCATGATGGAACCGGAACCGGATGAAGGAGCTTCAGGGATTGAGGCGACTGCACTCAGTAGGCTACGGGATAAAGGACGACAGGGCGGTGATGGGGTGGCTGGTGATGAGACTGAGGCCATGGGTGGCACTAGTTCCACCCTTGGTGTCAAGCACCTTTGGACATATCGTACCCCGATCCTTAAAGGGATGTCGGCCGTGTGCTGCGAGTTCTGTCCCGTCGACGAGCGCCTTCTTGTCGTCGGGTACGCGGGGCTTGGGCTCGACGAGAGTTATGGAGCCATCGCCACTTGGATGCCCGAGAACCCGTTCCATCCGATGCGGGTTATTTACACTCGTCGAGAGATCACGGCCGTCGTCTGGTATCCCCTTGGGACGTCGATCGTAGCTGCCGGCTTCACAGACGGTTCCGTGAGCGTCTACGATTTGCGTGAGGACGTTGCGCAAATGGATAGTGCGGGATTCACTATCCCGCTCCTTACATCAACAAATAAGAATGGGAAGCACACGTCACGTGTCTGGGATGTTCTTTGGGCGAATAGTAATGCTGGGGCGAATGCAGGACTTGCCGGAGATGATGAGATCGAACAGGGTTCTGGAATTCCAGACTATGATTTGTTGATCTCCGCCGCCGCCGATGGACGGATAGTTGAGCGGTCACTTAAACGAAGCTTCGAGTACCAGGACATTCTGACGTTATCTTCGGTTGGGTGTCATCCTGTAGCGGCGAAGACCGATACCAAGACAAAGCCGGACACTCGGATGACGATAGTCCGGAAACTGAGCTCAGCACTCAGTTGTTGCTTCCTTTCAGATGGCCTGACGTACTTGGTCGCGGGAGATGATGGAGTCATTAGGAAGGCCTCACGAGCCTACAACGAGCAGACTCTCATGGGCTTCTCGGGCCATCGGTCGTCGATCTATAAGGTAAGAGCGAATCCGTCAGCGCCAAATATCTTCTTGTCAGCCTCTGCAGATCGTACGGTCAAGTTATGGCAAGCAGACATTTCAACCTCTCTTCTGACGCTCAAGTCCGCATCAGATGACCATATCTACGCAGCAGAATGGTGTCCTTTCCGGTCGACTTGTATGATCATGGGGACACGCGCGGGTGCAGTGGAGATCTGGGACATCTCGGATACCTCTGTTACCCCTGTCCTTCAGCTCCCCCCAATCATCATCGCCGACAAGAATCAACAGAAGGAAGAAGAGGAGACCACTGAAACCGACACAGATTCTAATGATGACGTCCAGTTGACCTCGGATGACGTACATGCCCTTCCGGTCCGGGCCATTGCTTGCAATCGGCACGTTCCAGTATTCGCCGTCTGCTATGAGTCGGGTGAAGTGTATGTCTACCGACTGACCGGGATCGAGGACGGTTACATGCTAAGCAAAATTGACCCCTCAGGGTTCCAGGAGGTGGAGTCCGCACGGATTGAGACCATTCTGGAGCACCATGAGGAGAGTGAGACGGCTGCGGGGTAAAAAATGTCGGACCTCTCGGATAGTGGTGACCTGCAACCCGACGACATCGAGTACACAGAGGAGTACATCATAGAGCCGATCAATCGGTACAGAAGCGCGCAAACTGATGGGATGCGAAGTCAGATGGCCGATTTGATTTCTGTCCGTATCATCACGCTTCTTCTTGTAGCCTACCATTATGACATCGATGGTGGGTCAAATATCACGGAACTCTGGCACGACGACATCCGTAAGTTCAGCGGGACGTTACCCGAGGCCGAGCTTGAACAAGAACGGAAATATCTCTCGTATCTATTGAGTTCCGACCAATTCCGTTCTCATACTACGCTCCCGGCGTTCCAGAAGCCTCTTGAGCTCCTCATTGACGCCAATAGACGCCTCGATCGCTTTCTAGATGGGGGTGGGTATCGTACATTCGTACGATTCTTTGATCCAACTCAACGGAAACCTACTGCATTATCAAAGCATCCAGACCCACAGACATGTATTATCATCCTTGAACTTCTTAGCTTGATCCCAGAGAGGCTCATTACTCAGACAAAGGATAAGCTGTGCGAGTCATACCTTGGGATTTGGGTTAATTATGTAGCGAAGTACCCACAGGACTTGACACCCTCGCAAGGTTCAAGACGTAGGGCTGGAGACATCGTCGAGAAGTGGAAGCGGTGCGTCTTAGCCCAGGTCGACGTCCTTTATGATAGCGATAACCAAGAGAACGAAGAATTCGCGAACGATAACGACGCGAGGACTAGGGAGCTCTATCGGAATCGCTTCAATGCGATCCTCTTAAACGAGTGGGAGAATAAGGACAGCATGGCCGATGAGCCCCCTCGCAAGGCAAAGTGAATTGATTCCAATTCCCCGCTTATTTACTGGAACGAATTGATACTCATGAGCGAGTCCATTGAGACATCACGCGAATTGCAGAAGTACAAGAAGTTCGATGATATGGACCTGAAGAAGGAGCTGCTGTTCGGGATCTACTCCTACGGCTACACAGAGCCCTCGGCGATTCAGTCCTTAGGCATCGTCCCTATCATTTCCGGAAGCGATACCATCGCTCAAGCTCAATCCGGAACGGGGAAGACCGCGACCTTCTCGATCGCCCTCCTTCAGCGCATCGATGTGGAAAAGCATGTCCCTCAGGCAATCATCCTCTCCCCTACTCGTGAACTTGCATTACAGACACTCAAGGTCGTCATGGGCATCGGTTCCCGCCTTAACGTCAAGGTCGCACAAGCCATTGGTGGCACTCAAGCAGATGAGGACCTCGCCACGATTCGTGACTGCCACCTGATTGTCGCGACCCCTGGACGCCTTCTTTCGCACATCCAGAAGAAGAACTTCTCCACAACCGAGATAGAGATGTTCGTCCTTGACGAGGCGGACGAGATGCTCTCGAGAGGCTTCACAGAGCAGGTTGTCGACATCCTCAAGTTTATGAAGACAGATATTCAGATCGTCCTCGTGTCTGCGACGCTCCCCGCGGAGATCCTGGACATGACGAACCAGTTCATGCGCGACCCCATCAAGATCCTCGTCAAGGAGTCCGAACTGACGTTAGATGGCATCCGCCAGTACAAGCTCGAGCTCCAGGAAGATTGGAAGGATGAGGTGCTGATCGATATCTATCGGGTCCTATCCGTCCAGCAGGCGGTTATCTTTTGCAACTCCGTCGGAAAGGTCAAGAGCCTTGCAGAGAAGCTGAAGCTTGAGGGCCATGAGGTCTCATGCATACACTCGGAGTTGGATCAGCCGGAGAGGAACAAGATCATGCAGGCGTTCCGTGGGGGTTCTGCTCGTATGCTGATTGCGACGAACGTCCTTGCACGTGGGATTGACGTCCAGAACGTTTCCCTCGTCGTCAATTACGAGATTCCGAGGTCACCGGAGGTATACCTGCACCGTATCGGGCGTTCGGGGCGTTTCGGCCGCAAGGGCGTCGCCATCAACTTCGTCAGCGACCGTGAGAAGGCGTCGATGGACGAGATCACGAAGAAGTTCAACATCGTCCTGGAGGACCTTCCCGAGGACCTGGCCTCTCTCTTCTAAGCCACCTCTCACTCTGTGCTCGTCACGTTCGCCGACCGCGTCTCTAGTTCCTTAAGAGAGGCCCGTAGCCAAGCTATGCGGTTGGTCCGAAGCTCGTGATGCATGTCGGACCTGATGGTTCCACGCTCTTGGAGTGAAAGGATTGCTAGTTCCTTGGCGTACTTCTCTCGTAGTCGGCGTACTCTGGCGGCTTCTGAGGCTAATAAGTTAACCCTGTGTGGAAGGGGGAGATGAGGTAGGGGAGATGAAGCATCTGTTGACGTCGTAGCATCTTGCTGTTGAGTTACGCACTCAATGGATCTATCTTCTGTTGGTTGTGAAAGCTCGGTAATATGTAAAGTTGTATTAATGTCGGAGTGTTGTAGGCTGAGGTCCAGGGAATGAATGATGGACTGGGCCTTAGAAAGGCTGGAGGTGGACGTTAAATTGTCGGTAGGTATAGCTTGTTCGCATAATTGTCGGATTCTTTCGGGAGTAATAGTAATTGAGGTGTTGAGATCATATGTATCAAGGGTAAGAGAGGAGAAGGGTAAAGAGGTATCCTCAGCTGGCTCATCCAGAAGGCCTTCAATCGAGTTCATGACGATGGTGGTACTCTCTTGAAGCTTTGTAAGAGAATCATGAGCAAACCTTTCGAGATCCGATAAAAGATCTAAAGGTAAACTTGGTGAGTTGCTAAAGTCACAGATGAATCCTTCTCGTCTATACCAACTTGAGGAGACATCCCCCATCGTCAGAAGTTTTTCATATGATTTACTCAGAAACATGGGCATCAACCAATCACATAGGACACAAACCCCTCTTTTTACCAATGACACCGCCTTCTATTCCTCTAACCTTTCATATCCATCTCGCCTTTTTTCCTCTTCTCTTGAAAGAAGTCCCCATAATGAAAAGGAATGAGGATACTCATCTCAGTATCGTTTCAGTCCCCCTTGTTAGCCACCTTCGCTTGACACTCCTTACAGATCTTCATATGGGCTGGTGTGGGATATGCCTGATATGGCGCATAAATATCAGTCATTGGTGCGTGTTCTGGACAGAAGTGATTAGCACATATAACGCAGTAATGACTAGCATCGGGTCTGGAACAAGTCAAACAGGAGTGACGCGGATGCCTTGGTTGAGGCCCCTCATAGATTGGAGAGTCGATGATGAAGGGGGATAAGGATAGTGCGTATCTATCATTAAAGAGAAGGGAGGTGTGCTTCGGATCAAGTTTGATGCTATGAATCGTTTGTGTTGTAGCGCATTGCAATTCTATCAGTAGGGTTGGTCTCAGAACCATCACGTTACGTTTTCTGAAGTATCTAGTATGGGAGATCGCATCTTGAACGGTTGGCCGTGTTGCTTGCGGCATGCAAAGAAGGCTTTCTAGACGTCCAGGCTCACCATCGACGGTGACATTGCTAGTGATTTGGACGCGAACAACATCGGTTATTCGCGTGGGATCCAGGGTATAGATGAAGATCCTTCCACCGATACTCCCAAGTACTAAGTATTCGTGTGAGATCGCAAGCATCGCCGTCAACGGAGAAGGCGCGACGATGAAATACAGCAAAGCCCCACTGAGAGTCCAACAAGCTACGGTGTTATTCTCTCCTATCCAAATACGCCCGCCAAGGTCACAGACTTGTGTACAAGTCGCAGAGTGAGGCCCCCGCGGTGTGATGATCCTATGAACCAACGTCATTGGCTCTCCGGTCTGTATGTTATATAAAATATGTCGAGTAACTGATTGCTCATCACGCCTCTCGAGGTATGAGACCAACAGGACCCCATGATCCGTCGATCCCGTTACCGTTATGATCTGACCAGGAACCTCCAGTTGAATCGCTTCCGGTTCGGGCTTGAGTCGAATAAGGTAACAGGACTCGTCTGATAGAACGACAACAAACATCATGCATAATGGATAAATCGCAGTAATAGTCAAGTAGTGCCTGGCATTGCGAACGCATAGGCGAATGACGTCAATCGAGCGGCAGACGGCATACTTCTGATCATAGATGGCCACGTACCTCCTCTCTTGCAACAGAACTAACAGAGAAGTGGGCGAAAGGACATAAAGGCCCTTTAAGGGATCCACTCGATCACCAGGACTTGGGTCACTTCCATGAGCCTTCGAAAGAAGATAACATGGGACCGCAAAGATACGACGTGAAACGCATGCAGTGGCCACGTATTCCTCCTCTCCCCTGTACTTGATGCTCACAAAGTCTCCTACTCGCGCTACTCGAAGAAGATCCGTCAATGACTCGAAATAATCATAGATCCTAACCTTTCTAGAAGTTTGACCTACAAAGTCATCTCCCCTTGCCCGCAGTTTCTCCACAAACGATTGTAATGTTGAGGTTGGGAAGAGCACGTTTTCGGACCCAGTGCCAAAGCCTTTTAGCTGCGAATACGTACTGACACGCGTGGTAAGGTTTGCGATGCAGTCCAGGACGACAGAGTCATGCTCAGTTAACCAATAAAACAGGTTGAAGTGTTCAAAGCTTTGTCGTAGATCTCCAAAGACCAACCGTAACCAATCAAGAGGGTCTGCACGCTCAAGGTCAAAACGATACAACAAAGATGCTAGCATCACATGAAGGTATGTATCTAGAACTGAGGCTGCAATATGACAACGATCGGCGTTATAAGTGGAGCAGACGACGTCCTCTATCGCCACCCCATTGCTACAGATCCCAAAGTCATGTTGGGATTCGTTGATTAATGCATTTGGTGAGTGAACAATATCAGGAATGAACTCACGGCAGTCTGCAAGGACATGTTCCGCCACACCTCGCCAGGTCTCTTCTAAATTACTAAAGATACGGTCTGGAACGTCAAACCTTCCTCCGTGAAGATAGAGGGTGGAAGAGGTGAAGGGCTGCATTCGTAAAAGCATTCCAACGACAAGTCCTGGTGCAGAAAAGAAGCTTCCGGCTAGGAACGGTGTGGAGGCCGTTTCATCATATCGTTCCAAATACTTGTCGTGTTTGGCTTGAGTCTGATCAATAATAGCCTTAGAAAGGGTTCGGTTTTGCATCCATGGGAGAACTGGGTACATTGAGAAGTCCGAAGAGCGTCTTCCAGCCAGCGCATTCATGGACATGATAAGACCAAATGAGCTAAGCTTCCCCACATAGAACAACACGATTGGTGTGACCTCATTTGCGAAGTCCGACCATTCCTCAGTCTTATGCCCTTTGAATGCTTCAGTAAAGGACGAGGTCGCACGTTCCTCCGCATGGTACGTCTTAAGTAACTGAGAGGTGAAATAGGTGGATTTGGAGTAGCTTACGACTTGCCGATCAGTTTCCCGTAGATGTGTCACGGACTCACGTATAAGATCGATGATATCGCAGATCTGCATGTTCAAGACCTGGACCACGTTCGCAAAGGAGTCCATATAGGCGGACTTCATGGCGTTAATCCGTTGAGGAAGTATGAACTCATAAGGGTGCGCATATAACCCCTGTTCGAGCGTGAGTAGGCTCGGGTCTGTGGTCACGCTCGTCGTCGTGAATGCTTTCAGCGTCGATTGCCAACGACTGAGGTAATGCTCAAATGTCTTCTCGCTCGGTAGAATCAGTTCTGGATGTTGAGGTAATGATGCCAAAGAAAGGACAATGTGACTGGCCGACAGGACAGCAGAACCTTGGATGGCAAGCCGCGCGGTCATAAAGCGCTCTAACGATTTTGGGGTGAAGCCGTTTCGGCATTCTTCTTGCACAAGAGTCATGAATGCATCATCGTCCCGGTAATATAGAAGACGCATGGACGCAGACGAGATGTGGTCCAGAATTTCGTAACTGAACACAGATTTCGATGACATGGCAATATCCAAGCAGGTTGGTCTCCTCGCAACATTTCGCCACACAACCGCCTCAATATCGGTGAAGCTATGCTTTACGATGGAGAAAAGGTCAAGGATGCGGTTCTCATCCCAACCATCGGTGACGGCATGAAGACGCTCAGGGTCGGCGATGCAACTCTGCTCCAAAGAAGCTTGTACTGTATGGGACTCGGGGATGTGAACGATTGGACGTATCCGATACTCCGAGAATGGACGGTTATGAAGATAACAGGAATGTTCAGTAATCTGGGTCAAGAGGCGTCTAAGAGGCGTTTCGGGGGCGGGTTTTATTGGTGTAGTGTCACTCTCTGGAGTCTTTGTAATACTAGCAAGAGAACGAACGAGGCCACGCAAAGACGATAATAGTTTCGACTCACCCTTTTCTGGTACCACCGATGTAGCCTCCTCCTGTACGGATGGAAGGGTGAAGGTGTGTCCCCGTACCATGTATGTTGTTTCCGACGCCAAAATACGCCATCCCGGCAAAAAGTAGACGTCACGTGTTGAGAAAATGAGAGTTCCTTCGCAGGGAACCAACATACTTGTCGTCTGACTCACCAATGCGCTAGCAAGCAGACGGTCATCAGGTGGAAGCACATCACCCAGTCTTATTGAGCCATGGATCGTCAAAGCTCTTCGAATCAACTCTTTAAAGTGTTGATAGATAAAGGACAGTACGAGTCCAGTAGGTATATTGTCATTAAAGCTGGTAGTTGGAACCATCAAGCTACGGATATGTAATGGAAGTTCAAAATTGGCTTGGACGTATCCAGCAGTTCTATGAAGCGCGCCGCCAAAGTAGAAGAGTCTTTGAAGCTCCTTTGAAATGTGCAAGTAGGAACGGATATCAGGAACGCGAGAGAAGAGTGGCAACGAGGGCCGTCTGACCAAGGTGGTGAGTCTATTCCTTGATGAGGCACAAGCACCCGAGTGTGACGATTGAGCTGCAAGACTGACACATGCACTGAAGGCCATCGACTCAGAGCATAGGCTAGCAAAGCCATACAGGTACGTCTCCGCATGCACCAAACGAGTGAAACGGTAGGTCTGCAACGTCGACTGGATGATGCAATCGGCCTTACGATAATTAGTCAGGATCTCGTGCAGGGCATCCGAGTTGTCCTCGGGGCCATAGATCGTCGTCATGAGCGTCGAGATGCATTGTATATTCCCTAGCTTCAGGACCGCACCTAGGACGTAGAAAAAGAGGTTTGTGTCAACAGGGAGCGCACGTCGGATGAAACGCCCGGCGGAGCCGCAAAGACTTGCCGATTCGATGCACACACGGATCAGAAGGTTGACCAGGTTCTGCGCCACCTTGAACCGACTGAAGTTAAACGACCATCCGAAACACTCTAGCAATGCGGAACGTCCTTTTTGCGGTGAGGTATTGGAAGGAGAGCATTCACCCTCTGAATCTCCTACCAATGGCTGCGTAGTCACAAAGTCCAGCATTGCAGAGTAACTCTTGTACAACTGGAGCCGTGCATTATATCGAGGAGGCCTTCCGCTGAGATAAATGCCACAGACCGCACAGATGCTCTTATCCACCTCCAGCATGCCCAACAGAGCATCCAACGTATGATTATGACGAGTAGGTGGCCCAAGAGAGCCCTTGACGGCGTCCCGAACGAGGTCGAGCGAAAGGATCTCAGCCAAGAGTGAATTATAACGCTCTGCTAGAAGAGTCTCCTGAGCTAGAGCATGAATGGATAAGTACAGCGTCAGCATAACGAGAAGGACGTCCGGGGTGTCCAGTGTCCGGACGATCGAGGCAAGGACACGTATAATTGCAAGGAAAGCGGCTGCAAAGAGACGGTGACAGGCCTCCAAAAGGGTCTCAGTAGATTCTTCTGTCCCCGTTGCGTCCCACAAGCGTGCCACAAGGCGTGTCACAGCACTAAACACGGTGTCGAAAAAGCTCCCGGCGTTATTAAGCTTACTCTGAAGCGTGTCGACAATGAATGCGTGCACATCTCGGATAGCCTGATCATATGCACACACGTTCTCATCATGGGTCGCAACTGCGATTGACTGCGTGATCGGAAGGTAATGTAGGTTACTATGCTCCTCAGGACGTGTTCCAACAAAACATGAGCATAGGAAGGTCAAAAACTCCATACCCTGCAAAAGTGCTGGTGTTGGACACTCAGACGTGCAGTTGAGTAGTCCGAAGGAGCAATGCTCTGTTAACAGTAGAGAGATGAAGATCGATACTGTCGCACTCGCCCTGCTTACGGAATCTCCCATCACGTGCTTGAGTGCTAGGAATGCTAGTGAGCGCATTACTTTAACGTCTGTCGCAGCCACGCTCAAAGGCCACAATTCGGAGTCGTCCGAAACCTTACGAATTTCATCTGTAATGCCGAGTCCCGTAAGGACGTTGTAGCACGATGCGTGTAGGTGCGCTGCGACGCTAATGAGACGGCTTCCTCGGGCGTAAAATTGGTCTGTTGGATCTCCACTTTTCTCTCCACGCTGGATGTGACCTAGTTCCAGGTAGAACTTCCTTCGTAGCTCCGAGGACGCAATCACGTGGTAACACACCTGCAGGGTGTGATCAAACTCCTGAATATTACGATAAACGGAGAACTCCTCGGGCGAGGCCATCTCAACGAAGCATCGCCCCTCCGAAAGGATTCGCCGCCCCTCGACAACTATTTCTCCGACAGTGAACGAAGGCTGAAGAAGGAACTGAGCGGGAGCCAGCATACTTGTTAAATCACCGACACAATATTTGAACGTCTCCGCACTTAAACAACCAGTCAATAAAGAAGTCAATGGATGAACAAGACAATCAAACGTCCGAGGAAGAGGCGCAACCGCCGTATAGGTGAGTGATTGAAGGCACCGTGTCGTTGGGATCAGAATGCTCAGGGCCTGCATACATACAACAGATGGTGTTGCCTCAACGCTCTCGAAGGTAAAGGACATGGCATTCTTCGGTGAAAAGAGCCGGAGCGCCGTCTTTGGGGTGTAGAATATGTATATCGCCAAGAGACTCAGCAATGAGCTCAGAAAAGCATCTATCGTGGGGGTTAGAAGAGGAAGATTCGCTGCCGCCTCAAAGCCGGATGTGATTATGCTCTGCATAAGGCTGCAGATGCATTCCGTCGTTTCTGGAACCAAACTTTCCACAAATGTCACAACCGTCAAAAGGATGATGATAAACAACTGAAGGATCGCTTGAAAGGCGGGACGGGCGATAGTGACGAGCTCCTCGCCACCTTCTGAGGAGTGCCATTGTTCAATGAGAGTTCGACCGATTGTAAGCAAATGCTGGAGCAGATACCTCATCGGTATGAAGCTGATGACGGAGGATAAGAGCAATAGATCGCCCTGTTGGAACTGCGACACCAGGATCGGGGTGATGGAGAAGTAGAGCTCTGCCAGTGTAGTGTACAGAAGTAAGCTTTCGAACGTTCCAGATGCGCATCCAACACGATTCTGGATACTGTCAGCAATAGACCATATGGTCGCAATGAGGGCTATGGTCACGGAAAGAGAAGTCTCTCGAGTCAGGCCCATCAACTTTGATAAATGTAAGCGTAACGATTCGCTGTACTCCTGTGCAAGCGTCTCATACCCGGGCTTGTGAACAATAGCATGGGAGATGTACGCACTCAGAAGCCCACACACATCGTTCTCCAAGAACGATGGCTCGAGAAGCCCCGACAATATGGCATAGGAGTTGGCAGAAAGGCTTGTGACGTGCTTAATCACATGATCCGGTATCGAGTCGTTGGCACAGGGTATTGCGAGAAGCTCTGGAGACCAAAGACGAGGAATGGCATATACCCACCTATGTGTAATCAACGTAGCAATAAGTGAGTCACATAGCGTATCCACAAACGCCACTTGCCCGATATGGGATAACAAAGCCAAGACGGTTCGGAAACCGGATAAAGCGTCCTCCTCGTCAGCAACTAGAGACATCATCACCTGGAAGGCCATACAAATATCGTCCCGCTCTGCCCCGCTTTGGATCAGAATCGTTAGGGTTGGGAGCACGGTATGAGACTCCACGGGTCTCTCGCTAGTCAAAGGAAAGGCGGCACCACGGATCATGGAGATGGGGTTCAGAGTCCCGAAGATGGACTCAGACGTCAAGCTCTCGGCAACTATCTTGTAGAAAAGTTTAGTGTTCGTATCCGCCGAGGAGTGTAGGAAGCAGGAACTGCCACTTCCATGCTGTGTAAGAGAAGTTCCCAATCCGAACGCATGCACAAGAGGAGTAGAGGATGGCTGAATGATTGGGCTATATGATCTCGATAACAGTCGCCAACATCTGCTGATTAGGACTGTCCCTTCAATACCTCCATGCTTTCGAAGAAGTGAGTGCGTTGTTGGATCAGTTTCCCCGAAGATCAGGCTCCTTACCACCGATACCTCCCCATGGAGAAGCTCAAGCCCAGCTCTGGGCAAAGAGTGCGGAATCTTGTAAATATAAAGGAGAGCAATGAAATGAGGGGAATACAGATTGGTTCGGTCGTGAGGCTGAAGTACTTGATTGATGGAACCAAGAATGCCGGTTGCACGCAATTCCCGATATACCTCTTCCGCCTCCGCCGTCTGACGGACTAACCGAGCACAGAAAAAGTCTTTTAGGCGCTGTTGAAGCTTATCCAGTTGAACATCAAGAGGACCTTCCTCTTGACCTGGTGGGGTCGTTAAAAACGTCCTACACTCGTCCAAAGTGAGGATCTTCCCAAGAACTCGTACAATGAGCGTGAGAAGGGCTAGGCCACTATAGAACGGTATCTGGACTGTTGGCTCTGTATACCCAAGGCGATAGAGGACATCCTCGAGACCATTGGGTCGGTCACTTTGATTCACGGCCTCGAGGAAAAGGCTATACCAATAGAGCGAAGATTGTGGCACGACCGAAACGAGATGATTGAGAGGGAAGTTAAGATCTGTCATGGGTGTGGACGTAGACCTGATTCCTGCTCTCAGAGTGCGGAAAATAAGCTCTTCAGGCGTCTTCTCAAGCTCCTGATGGTATAAAAAGGATTGCGCAGAGGTATGGGAGTGCGGATCATAAGGAAGCTGCATCGATTCAAGGTCTACCTTTGGTGGCACAAGATGATTACTTGATGGTGTGTTGTTACAAATGGGGCATTGAGGAGAATAACCTGGAAGGGTTTTGGAGACCAGAGTTGAAAGTACCTCCAAGAGATTGATCAAGGGGATTTCCTGTCGTGTCATCTCGTTCATCAACAGTTCTAGCATATCAAAGAGAAGATAATGCGCCTCAATAGCGGAACCACAAGATGTGCAGAAGAAGAGCTTGAAACGAAGAGAGGCGCTTTGTTCGCATAGAACCTCGCACTCCTTAAACAGTTTCTCCTCCCAGATGTCCTTTGGTGTCGCGGAGGCCAAGTATTTGAAGAGGAGCGCTGGGAGGTCAAGGTCGTTCGAAAGGACGTTTGTAAACTCCATAAGAGATCCTATAAGGGTTTGAATGTTGATGGAGGCGGGTGAAGGCAGTTTGGACGTGACAAGCGACATTGAGTCCTCAGAAGATATCAAAGGCTCTTGTGTAGTAGAGAAAAGACAATATGGATTGACGTACGCCCCATGCCATAGGCTTTCCACCTGCATCGGGGTCAAAATAATTGGCGAGGCGACGAGACGATTAAGGGCAAGCGCTCCAAACGTATTACACTCAACCTTAAATGGTAAGGTGAGTGTTGGCATCTTTTTGCATCGTATTATGAAGCAATGGCCATTGAGACTAAGCGTTATACCGCATGGGGAATCTGTAGGACGACCAAGGACATAACTACTAAGGTTGGAACGTCTATCAGTCAAACCAAAGCCAGAGAGTGCGAGTCCCATCCTCAAGCGAGACATTTGACAAACTCGTGCTGGAAGAGTACATTCCATATGATAGGAAGTTTTTTCAAGACACAAATGGAGCTCTCCGGTCTCTAGACTGATCCTAAAAGAAAGGATCGGTGTTGTATCCGTCGTACTCGTAATGGATATATGTATGGACCCGTTGGTGCTTCTTATAACGGTTCCTCCAAGAAGGAGATGAAGCGCACGAAGATACCTTTCATTCATCCCGGCGGAGAATGGCCCCGAAACCCAGGTCGCAGTCCCATTTATTGTCGTGATTCCTGGTAGCTTCTCCGTATACATGAAGAAGGAATGGACTTCCATTTGTGGGAGCGGAAGAGGTTCTGGGCGAACCCGTCCTAATTCTCCATAGAAGTTATGAAGAGTACGAAGAACTGTTAAAGCATTTTCGTTCGCCTCGAGTAATTGATGTGATAACCAACGGCGTAGACTTCGCGGAGGATGAAGTAACATCAAGGGGAGTACACGTTGTTTCTCATTATCAGGAAGCATCAGAAATGTGTTGTAAAAGCCTCCAAGAAGGATGGGGAGTAAGAAGGAGAAATAACGAATGACCATCCCTTGTGAAAAATCCGAGGTGGAGATCTTCTCGGTTTCCCAGAAATAAGAACGTGAGGATAAGCATGTCAAATAATAGTTCAGAACGTTGATATCGGTTAGAAACTGCGGACATACTGGTGCGGTTGCGAAGTATCCGTCTGGACATGCTAGAACCACCAGTAACCTATAAAGCTTCCTATCATTCCTGGCAGCCTCCACAAAGCTATTGATGAGCTTATCACGATACTCACTAAGGGCGTCATTAGGGTCTACCATTCCTTCTTGTTCCTCTACCTCTTGATTACAAAAGAGACGAGGAATTGTCCCATGAATCCATGCGGCTAGGAAGACGGCACAAAGCACCGGTTGGGTCTTTAAAAGCGCCTGAAACGCTATATCGAATGAGTTACGGACAAGGAGTTGTAGAAAGGAAGTTCGCATTGCTAGAGTGTTTGAGAACACATAGAGGTGAATAAGAAGCACAATATCGAAGATTGAAAGTATAGTTCCCATCCCTATATCCACCTGTTCTTCTTGAGCCCAAAACCTCCCAATTGCTCTAACTAGATAACCACAAAGAATATTCAGATTCTTGATCGGTTGATTCCACTCACTATCCTGAAGTAGAACGGCTCCAAGTAAGACCGCACGCGAAACCAATAGTCCCGAGCATTCAGCCCTACCATACTCCAGAAACCGTTCAAAGGTCACCTTGTTAGTAAAATCACCGATAACTTGCGCGAATTGGATAACTAATGACGCCTGTGCCGGAAACTCTCCATCTAACATTTTATAGAGGGTATCCAAAAGTCTGGAGGCCTCAAGAAGGGGTAATCGTACTCCTTTTTTCGATGATAGCTCAGTTAAAGTCCGTAGATAACCAACTGTCTTGTAGGGCGTCTCGCTAGCAGCCAGAAGCTCATTGAATAGTCCATAGACGTTGGGAGCATCCTTCCGAGAAGTGGAATAAAGTAAGAGCGCATTTAGAAACTCGTAAGCCGATTCCATACCGATGCTTGTCGGATACCCAGCCGAGACCATGATAATGAACTTAGCGAACTCTTGACAACCTTCGAAGAAGGCAAAAGCGCCAGAACTCCGCTGTGCTATGGTCACGATCAACTTCAAGGAATCCTGGACGATCTTCTGGTATGCGGTCAATGAGCTCTTATTTAGGCCCTCAAGCCTCCCAATATGCATAAGCACAGACGCGAGACGCTCCAGGCCGGTGTTTGACGGAATATACGCGTCCCAAAGGGTGGCAACCAACGAGATGTCTGGCCGTTCCACAGAACTCAATACTGTCCTAACATCTTCTGGTGAAAGAGGCTCGAAGACAAGCAAGTACATGAGAGAGAAGTGCTTCTGGAACGTGGTTGGGTCCTCACGGAGAAGCGCCGCTAGAATGGCCTCCAGCAAAACCCAGCCATCTTCTACAAGACATTCTGTCGTTCCCCGACAAATGGCTGACCGAAAAAGCGCTTCCGCAACGTTTGCGGCGCATGAGTCCAAGACTCCAACGGACTCGAGATTCATGCATTCCGAGGTGTATTTCACCAGTTCCTTCATGAAACAGTCAAAGTCCTGGACTGATGAGACTCTAGAATTAAAAGGACTGTATGCGAAAAGCTGCATGTTATCGGACACGAAAAAGATGTGTCGTCGAAGGTTAAGTTCTTGAAGGTAGGTACGTATCTCATTTGGCAAACCAGAATCCTGATGAGAAAGCTGTTGCGAAGAAACTATGGGGAGAGTGAGCCCATCTCGAGTCAGATGGAAAGGTATCTTCTCCATTGTCTCAAGGCTCTTATAATGCTTCTTCGCGTTCTTGGATGGGACCAACTCAGTCGTTAATATCATATAACTATCCAAACCAAAGCCATTGACCATGTCGACTGTCATCTCCGAAGTGGCTTGATAGCTTACCAATGCACGTGGAATTCCTATGAGCCGCGGAATGGAGCCGCTCTTGAAGGAGATACAGCTCCGTACAAAGGAAAGAAGAAGGGAGATGCATAACTGGGCATATATATTTGTGGCTGTCTCACCCTGCCCTTCTACGCTGTTCAACGTCGCAGTCACATCAGAATAGTCTTTAAGTATCTCCGAAAGCTTACGGAAATAGGTTCTTGGAGTTGCAATGATACTTTTCTCAAAGAGAACCGTACTGACCTGTAACGCGGAATCGTGAAGAGATGTGATGGCAAGGGCAGCATCAAGGACATGATCAAGCACGGGAGATGCCGCTAGCCCCCAAAAGAAGGCATCCTGGTAACGTTCTGATCCCGATTTCGTCGCCTCAATGATGTGCCGTAGAAGCGAGTCTGCACCTGGGCTCTGTTTCAGGATGCTTGACCCCACGAGATACGCGGCATACGGAGCGTACTGAACATCTACGGCCTTCTCGAGGGAAACCTCCCGCTTGAGCACGTCAAGTGAAGGAGCCGGAGGCTCAGAGCCGGTCTTGATGAAGGTGATCGCGTAACGTCGAAGAGCGCTACAGAGCGCTGCGTACGCACTACGCTCTGACATTTTTGAGTCCGCATAACTGTACCCCCCGCCGATGCCGTGCTGCAGAGCGTCAGGGATGAGGAGTGGCGAGTTCATCTCATGCTCAGAAAATGCGGGAGCAGATAAAGGGAGTCGTTGACTTCTTTGCTCAACTCTCCGAGACCTTACTCGACGAGCTCCGTGCGCTCTTCACCGGCCAGGTCGTCATGGCGGAGAGCGAAGGTAGTGGGGTCATGACAATCGGAGCGGTTGTCGACGTCCTTCGTTCTCTTGAATCTCTTACCCTCTCCACAGTCTCCAGCGAAAGTAAGCGCATTGGGCTTCTAGCAGGGACGCTAACCTGCCAGCTGATGCAGCAAGCGAGGGAGAAGGACTGCGACATTGCTCCGATCGTTTCCGAGTTAGAGAGTGAAGCTCTCGTGAACTATGTTCTTGGCAAGGAGGAGTCACCCAAGCGGAAGGAGGCCGAGGTGCTTGACCAGGAGCTGCGGGCAATGGAATTGACCCAGGATGTGGTTGAGTTACAAAGGCGTGTCAAGGAGCTTGAGAAGGAGCTTTCAGACAAGGTGCAGAACACGACACAATACAGGAATCTTGTCAAGATGCTCCGGACGAAAACCGAGGAGGTCGAGGCGCTTGAGATGCAACTGAAGGAGCGATGACGCGTTGCATTCACTTACTCTGCTGAAACTGGCGCTCCAATTGGGCGATGACCTCCTCGACGCTATCGAAGGGGGTTATCTTGACCGAGACCTCGAAGTAGGCCGGTTCTGCGTACTTCTTAAATATCTGCGTGGTGCGTGGGCCGGAATACGAGTCCTTCCAGGCGAGGAAGACGTCCTCACGGCAGTGCCGTTTCCGAGCCTTATTCATCCGGTCGTAACTGCCAACGCCACCCTCGACATCCGATGAAGTCATACCAAGGAACATCTGTCCAATAGCGTTTGAGAAGTTCTTACAGGTCCTAGGGCGGAAGAGGCCCTTGTGGAGGGGATTAGCGTATTCGCTGAGGACGGCTAACTCGACACATGCGAGGGCAATCTCAAAGTTCCGATATTGAAGGAAGCGTGGGTCTAGGAGGGTAAGTTCTGCGAGATAAGAGGCTAACAGCCGTACGACCTCTGATAGGCCCAAGTCTCTAAAGAGGGGCCGGAGGTATGCCCGTGGGTTAAGGGAGCTGACGTTGATGCGCCAGTCAATCATCTCAAGAAACCGGAGCTCGGCATTCAATACCTCGCTCGTTGTAAACTTGTCTGCAAAGTAAGCGCAGATGGCTGTGGAGCCAAGGGCTTCTCCATAGTTCTCCTCGAACTTCGTCGCGACGAAAATGCAGACTCCAGAAAGAAGCCGAATATCATTCTTCGTGATCTGACAAGCTGACATGAAACGGTGGAACATCGAACAGGCGAGATATTGAGTCTCAAGGGCATATGACTCCTTGCATACGACCTGGCATATGTAATCAATCCCCTTCATCACATCCTTTAGCTTCACGACGTCCGAGTCCCCGTAGACAGATTGGAACGATTGAGACATGCTAACGCTCGTACTTCCAACCGAGGAGGACCGTGACCGTGCACGAAAGGATGTGGAGCTATGCCCTTGGGGTTGAAGAAGCCCTACTGGATAACCTTGACGACGAGTCCCTGTCAGGGTTGATAACGTTTGGGCCTGTACAGCATTCAAATAATCCGGTCGACCAAAAAGCCCTTGAGCATGGTATGCATCGTCTTGAAGGATTGTTACTCGCATGATCTCTTCTCCATAATCACGCATCATACGGAGAGATGTAGAGGCCGTATCAGGGACGTTTGTGATCACCGAAGACTTCAATAATGAATCTCCCATCCCAATACAACCTCGATACCGCGGACCCGCTCTTGGCCATACCTTTGCCATGGTCTCATTCCGAATGATCGTCCCCACGGGTGTCCGGACCGTGGACGTGTTGATGGGCGCCGAATACCCGAGATGTGCGTTGATCTGATCAAGGAAGACCCCAGCGACTCCCGAAAACATCAAGTATGACGACTGGCCCGAAGCTCCCTGCTCCGCCGCGCCACTCTGCAGGCTCGACAGGCTAAGGTCTCCGTCGTGTGTGTAGGGGGTCTTGCACCGGGCCTGGTTGCTTCGCGCCCGTTCATATTTGCGTTCGCTCATGGATTTTCGCTTTCAAGTTTGTTGAAGGACACGACTCGCATCTAAAGGGTCAGTCATAGCTCATTCGCTCCCACTATAAGGTATGAGGGATTAAAAATGGGACTTGGGAGCTCACGCTTGTCCGAGACCCAGCTATCGGTGGCGCCCTCTCCCGCCCACGAGCCGCCCCTACGCTACCGCCTCCTCTTCAACGGGCCGCATTACGAGTTTTATATCCTCCCGCACGAGGGGGAGCTCCTGACGACCCGAAGGAGCGTGTATCTGAACGTGGGGTTAGGTCAAGAAAGACCACGGTTCTCTTCACTAATTCTTGCCCTCCAGCCAAACACGTACTATGGAGTTCTATTTGGAGGCATCGTGAAGGTCAGATTAAGTGTTACCGATGCAATTCAATGTGTCATTGAAGCTACCGAGCCGGATCTCCTTTTGACGGTTGCCATTATCGCAAAGTCCGGGTCTGTCTGTACTCGACTCTCTCCTGTCTACATCCTTGCACCATTTCACCATCCCACTTTACATCGCCCTCCTATCGCCCATCTCTTGACGAGCCAGGATCGTCTCTGTGCTTCATGCTTAACTATGACTTGCGCTGGACAACAAAAGACCTATAGGCATGTATTCTTGAAGCTTTCGCCGAGGCAGTTGAGTTTAATCGTTCATCACGGTATTGCATATCCAGACCCTTTCAATATTGAACAACAAGATGGATGGGAAGGCCTTGAATCAGAAGCACAGGAATATTTTAAGGATCTAGGTCGAACCATCACCGTTTTACCATTACTTTGGCGTAGACCAGATACTATGTGGTTTCCTGGTGCCACCTTCTTCGATACACCAATCATCACCTGGCCACCCTTGTCATGGACCAACGTCACGGATAATACGATGCTTTGTAGTCAAGATCTTAACGTAACAACAAAGGGACGTAGGCTTGAATTGGCGCAACTCAAGGATATCCCCATTGATATAACGTTCTTCCAGGGTACGGGGCATGAGATTCGCTTGAGTATTGTCTTGGTGGTGATGAACTTGCCACTCGTCACACGTTTCATTCGTTCTCTTGAACATGTAATTAATCATGTAGCTTCACAATTCTGCGAGACGATTGACGTCGTTACCGCAAGGAACGCTCGAGCGCTCCTAAATACTAGGCTACAACGACAAACGTATCACTGCGAGATCGATCGTCGCGCTATTTTCGAATCAGTTATCAAGGAGGTTAAAAGAAAAGATCGAGCACCACGTGAAACGCTTATCCCACGAATCGTCTTCAAGGGGGAACAAGGAATGGACATGGGTGGACTTCTAAAGGAACTTCTTTCCGAGATGGCAGTCCAGATGACGCAGTATGGGTTAGTCAATGAGATAGATCATCGACAAGGATTTAAGGAGATAACGCCAGAGTATGAGATGGGACCTCTTTCGGCCCATCACGAGATGCCCGCCAGGCTTCGCGTTCTATTTTATCGTCGTATCGGATACCTCATGGGTGTGGCAATGTTCAAGCAGCTCAAGTTCCCAATATACATAACACCAGCATTGATCTTCCTAATCTCTCGTTGTCGCATTTCGACCGATTCTAGAGCTACGGAAGATGAGGAAGATGATGCTCTAAAGGCATCGAGGGCGAAATATTATGGTGAAGGGCGCCATAATAGCTTCCTTTGGACTGTTTGGCACGCCATTAAGCTCCGACTCATGAGCTTGTTAGGCCTCAATGTGCACGAGCAAAAGCGCTTCATCTCTTACTTGGATATTCTAATCAATGGTGGTGGTGGGACATCCATCCCAGGCATTGGCTCGGTTGCCATCAAGGTGCATCCCTTTGACGCTCTAGCCTTGTATATGAGCTATGCAAACGCTGACGCAGACCTACCCGGCTTAGGGTATTACTTGTACCCGGATCTGAAGGCGTATGGGATGGATGAATGCCTCAATAATAGCATCCCATTAGACCAGCTTCATATCAGTGTACGCAATGCCTCCGCCCGAAAGTATGAACGGTTTTGTCGGGAAGGTAAGTACTACTTCTATAACATAGAAGAGGTACCTACTGGTACTGGTACTGATGGTGCTGAAGGATTGAAACTCATCCCATACCCCTTCTTCAGTGCGGAGACTGGAATACCCTCATCCCTAGTCCCGATCTATGCATGCCACGTCGCATACTTTCATCTACTTGGAAGTACGTATTACGAGCTTTGTGCGATTGCAGATGGTCTTTCTTCCTTCCTTGGAGATGATACGACGATCCTTGAAAGCCCGGAGCTGACCCCAATGTATCTCTACACACAATTCTTCTCCATCCCACCCCTCACTGCTATAACTCCAGAAGATATAACAAGGTATTGTATATTTGAAGGGCCCATAGACTCGCGGAAGGCATTTGTGGAGGCATTCATGCGGCTAACTGGACAGGAACGTGCTACCCTCCTTCAGTTTTGTACTGGAGTCCCATATTTAGGCCATGATACGCGCATCGTGGTTAAGATGACCCTTCCACGGGGATATTTGCCACAGGGAAGGACCTGTGCCAACATTCTCGAGCTACCTCGGGAGGTGGACGCAATGCGGATGCTACTGGCGATCCAAAAGGCCTGTCAGCACATGTATTTTGGGTTCATATAAAACTTCTCAGTTGTCATGCCACCGAAGATAACAGTGTTCAGCACGCTTTCTACCCAGCAGAAGAACATCTTCTATCGCTACTTCATCGAGAACGACACGCAGTTTGTATACAACCCGAAGTCTAACACCTATATCGCGACCATCGTTTCCTCGCTTCCGACTCAAGAGAAGACTAACTCACGCACGACAAGTGCTAGTAGGGCGTCGTCTGCTGGTGGGGACTCGGACAAGGGGGTGCTCAAGACCTTATTGACGGAATATGGGACTTTGGTGACAGAATTGGGTTGTAAGCCTACTCTTGCACAAACACAAATCGTCCTTGACATCACCTCCTTGTTACGCTTCATGACGCACCTATATGAGGAACATTACCATGAATTTGTTGGGGTGAACCTTGGGACGGATCCTCCAGCCTTTTTGAAGGGTGCACCTAGTGGCGGTTTAGGACATGCCTCAGTAAGCAATAAGACCTACCATAGCTTCATCAACTTCATCCTTTCCAGTATGTCATTGACCCTTTATCGAAATACTCTTAAACCTACTAATGCTGGATCCTCATCAACAACCTTCATGTGGACCGTCCTTATGAACCTAAATAAGTACAAAGGGACATCTGTCTTCGTCTCCGCCTTCCTCCTTTTACTCACGCATACTAGTAAGAATACTCCCACCAATATTCTCATCCTTTATTCCTCCTTGCAGCATGAATTGAAGGAACAAATCATTCGAGCATCGCAAACTCAACTTCAAGCAAAACCCCTGATACAAGTTGCTTCTCGTGTCCTTGGAACTGAAGCTCGAACCCAAAAGTTCATCTCCATCATAGTTGATCGGTATCAAAGCTTTCTTGCAGAAGGGATGGATAGTACTGTCTTTGGTCGCGAATTCTTATTGTTCTGTATCGAGGCTGCTGGCCGTGGAGAATCTTGGGTTCAAATAGGGAATGAACCTATGCTCTATGGTAACTGTCTTATTGGAACCTCTAATACTTCAGCCGTACCAGGTGCAATTGGCGCTAGTTCTATTTTACAACCAGATACTCCAGTCTACCCCGCTTTATCCGCTCCGATGACTCCTGGAAAGCCTGAATCAAACCCACTTTTAGCAAAACTTGCAGCAGACTCACCATTTGATACTTTAGATACTCCCCAATCGGAAGCCAAGCTTAGGCGTAGCGGTGCACTTAATCGTTCAAGAGTATCGGGTTTTCATGGTGCTTTCGACGATGAAGATGAATTTCTTAGTAGTATCAGTCAAAGTGCATATAGACGTCGTTTGGTCCCACACGAGGAGATCTATCCCTCGACGTTCAATACTGCCTTTATGACTGATGAGACATCATTTGTTACGCTTCAGGAAGGTCTTACAATGGTTCTTCCGTCCGTGACGAAACTCTTCTGCGAACACTTCAAGATCGATCCGATCCAAACTGATGAGAATATGAGTCTTCTTGTTCAAGAACTCATTGCGAATTCAGATATTACAGAAGTTGGTGACTCTACTGAGATTCGTCTTCGACGGGCATGGCGTGATTTGAGACGTGCGGAAGTTCATACGGCGAAGACAATCATGCAGTTCGTCCGAGAGCTTCTACAATGCCTTGGGGAACGTATGGGTATTGGACAGGATCAAGTTATGGAAACTCCTGCTCCTGCTCCAATCACTATCACCACTGGAGAATGAACACCTCGTCTTTACTTCTTTTTCCCTTTGGATTGAGCCGCCTCAATAGCCGCTTTACGCTTTTCCCTCCTCGCAATCTTGGGAGCATCACGGATATCCTTGACATGCTTGAAGACGTTCGCCGGGGTGTCTTGTTCAGCCACAGAGCCAATAGAGAATGGAGAAGTCATCTTCTGGATAGGCATGATCGTCGTCTTACATTGAAGAGCAGCCTTGATCTCCTCAGGAGGAGTGTTCTTGTTGAAGATGACGATGCTCTTCAGATACTCCTGCAGACGAGCGACGTTGAGCGCTATGCTCTCCTCAGACTTGTTATGACGGCGTTTATCGACGGAGATCCCAAGCTGACGAGCTCGAGGGACGCTGATGTTCGCCCCCTTCAGCTCCGCAAGAGAGAAACCGGCCCCAAGCCTCTTCTTCATGTTGTACCTCTGGCTGCAGCAGGTGACTATCGGGTACAGCTTCTTGACGGGGCGAGGGAAGACGGCCTCGGCCTTCTTGATGCGGGCCTGGAGGAGGCGCTCCTTCCGGGCCTCCTCCTTGAACCAGTGGCGGACGAGCACTGGGCCGCGGCGGTCGTTCTTCCTACGGTGGATCTTGGAGAATGCAACGTTGTGGCCCATCTTCTTCCCACAATCTCCTAAAATGGGATCGAAAGCGAAATCGAATTGCCTGGATGTCGGCCACCAAAGGGAAGTCTCGACAGCAGCTCAAGATCGACATCGAGCAGACGATGACGAAGGTCGACGAGCTGCGGGCGGCCTTCAATAAGCGGTGGGAGGAGCTGAAGGACGCGCCTCCGAACGCCAAGGAGAAGGTCGAGCGTGCCATGCGTGCTGAGCTTGAGAAGCTCAAGCGGCATCGGAAGACCCTTCAGAGTTGGTTGGAAACCCCGGACCTTGCCACTATGTCGACCCGACTCCGGAACTATATCAGTGGTATTGAGGCTGATATGCAGCGTTATTACATCCATGAGCGTGAGGCAAAGACAAAGCAGTTCTCCAATGCTGCCTTGAGCGGTGAGGATGAGCGTGTGGGACCTCGTGCTTCCATGCGAGCTTGGCTTGATCTATGTATGACTGAGATTAGTAACCGTCTGGATAGCTTGAATGAGCAACTGGATGAGATTCAGTCGAGCCTTGGAGGAAGGAAGAGTGGTCGTGGAGCACGGGTGAATATGCTCAGTAGTCAAATAGATCTTCTAACACAACATCGAGATTCCCTCGATGAGGTCATTCAGGCGTATTCTGAGCAATATATCCAACATACAGACATCGAGGCTCTTCTAAAGAACGAGCTTGAGGAGGTACTTGCGTGTTGCAAAGAAGAACGGGAGGTTATGTATGGTGCTGTCATCTATGAGGATATTATCACTCAAATCAACACATATCGGGAATATGGACCGGAGGAACCACCTCCTGAAGTCTTGCCCGACCGCGTCGATATCGATGTCCCACTTACTCCTGCATCGAAGGATGGGTTTTCTAGCCGTGATGATCGTCTAGAAGAACTACCAGCGTCCGCTCCATCACCAGCTCCTGCAAGCCCTGCAATCTTGGATACAATTGGAGTATCTGTTCCTCAATCTGCCCCCATCATTACGCCCACTGTGACCTCAAAAACCGTTACTAATTCTACTCCTGATGCGGGTACTGCGGCTCTTAGACCACCTCTTCCAGGGACAGAACCGATCCGTATTCCTTTGGTCCCGAAAAAGTTTGTTCCTGATTATGCTATCCCTACCTTGTACGTCCCGAATCTACCCTATGCGACGATTTGTCTCTACACGGTGGACTTACCTCCATCCTTAAGCATCTGTTCTGCCCCACCAAACCACAAGGATGTTACCCCCGACCTTGAAGTTTTCGTACCTGGCCAGTCGCATTTCACTTCGACGAGCTCAAGTCCCGAGAAGCAAGCGAAGGAGCTTGCCTTGGCGGCTCGAGCGGTTGGAGAACAAGGGCTGATGTCCAAGCGTTTTGCCACCGCGCGTGGGAAGCCGACCTCTTACTTCAAGCATCGGTTAGTCCCAAAGCTCGCCTCAGAGTCCCAGCTCACACGGTTGAAGGTGGCTCAGAGTACGATCGCGGGATCTCGACGGATTGCTCCTGTCGAAGATGATACGTCCGATACCCAAGAATCAGGGAGTAATACTTCAATCCTCATGGATGCGGCCCTTGAGACGCCCGACAAACATAATCATTCGAGTCTACTTCCAGACTTCTACGACGTACGTAGGCATGGCCCAGGCTTTGCAATCCTTCCCGACTGGCATGACCGCATCGAGGCTGAGTGGTTCAAATGCCAATCTGATTCCACCTTACTCTGGCTCGTCAGGAACCGTCAGGACCGCTTCCGTGACTTTGCCGCATCGGTATTAAAGGGACGGAACTATAAATTTGAGAACTAGAGAGGGACGATGTGTGATGGATCATTGGTTCTCAGCGCATCCTAATACATGGACGGTCGCGACAATCTCTCGCATGTCTACCTCACAGGGTACGACCGTCGTGATCAACTGAATCGAACCTTCGATACGTGCGACCTGGCTCGGTAATAGAGTTCGATTCTGGTTTCTAGCAAGCTCTTCTATCATGGCATCACGAGCAGCATACATGAGAGGCTCGCAGAAGACACCGCGATGATCTAATAGCCAGACAAGATCGAGTCTCTCAACTACCGCACGGAACTGTTGGAACATTTGGACAAACGCGTGGTAACGATCCGAGAAGGATGTGATCCCGGGGAAGGTGACGTAGTCCGGCTGTGCCGCGATATCCTCAGCGATTCCACGAGATACGTCCGAAATCGTTTGTAGACGAAGCTCCAATAAGATGAAGCAGATGAGCTTATGGATGATGGCGTCCAGGTTCCGTGTCCATTGCAGCTTGGAGAGCACATCTGGGCTGAACGCACCAGTGAGGAATGTATACACAAGTAAACAAGCCTGAAGGCTGTACATGGCCGGCGCGAAGGCTGAGCCACTAGCAAGAAGCTGGACCGGTGCTTCTTCTCCTAACGTGAGAGTCGATGCGCTGACATCGCTCTCGTTACGGTGATGTCCTGGAGTATGGACGAGATTCTTCACAAGACCTTCAACTGCGTCCCCATGGCCAACTGTTGAGAAAGCAGACGTACTGAATGAGTGTGATGAACGCGGAGACGGAGTGTTCAGATTTGTTGATCGGGCACTAAGTCCTGCAGCCTTCATCCGTTGTGAAGCCGTTTGAGAATACTCCGACGATACAGTCCTCTTCCCGGTAAGTGATGCAATGGTCGCTAGGATGTGCTCAGGCTCTGCCGTTACGTTCGTTCGTTGTGGTGATCGAATGGAGATGAAGGACTCAAGCTTTGTGGCACAAAGGTTCTCGTTGAGGGCCTTCGCTGTTGCCTGATTGAAACATCCTCCATTGACATAGGCACGAACGTTTGTCTCGTAAGATGCAAGGATCTGGGTCAAACGTGATGGTGCTGTTTGCTGGCAGAAGAGAAGGGCATAGCTACAAATATTTTTATAATGCGTATCTAGTTTCTGGCAAATTCGTCGGAGGAAGGAACTACAGATGTTCTCAACGAGTGCTGGGCCGTACTCTGCGAAGTACTTGTATGAGATATTTGCGAATAGGGAAAGCTTGTGGAGATAATTGAAAACGGGCTGAAGAAGGTAAAAGGCTGAAACCCGCACCTGTCCCAGCTGGTCTATGAGGCGTTCGGTCCATGGTTCGCCGGAAAACGTCACTCGAGGTGTCTCACGGGCGCCCTGTAGTGCCATTATGGCGCACTGCGACGAGCTGACAACTGACGCACAGATCGCAAGGTTCTCCAGGGGGACGAGGGAGAACATGTCCTTCCCAGCACTGGTCGTAGCATCCCAAAAGGCCTGGCGCAAGCCATTGAAGGCAGAACGGAAGACGTCGTCTATGATCTCAATTCGGATTAACGGGTTAAGTAGGCGATTGCAATAAAAGAAGGACAGAAGATACTTCTCTATGTAGAATGCATGCCAGAAGCTTGGAATGAGTCGCACCCCGGTCTCTGGTTCATGGGTTGTTGATCGATGTACAGTCCAATCGAGTGAAAAGAGAGATCCTTTGAACACCGTGGCTTCTCGTTTCTGCGTCTGTAACCCACTTCGGAAGAACGTCCTCCCAGCATCTGCGTTTGCATCTCGGGTATAACCGAGTTCCGTCGGAGTACATGCACAAAGCTCTGCAACGTGTAGAACCGCTGTCTCATAAATGACCCCCATGAGTCCAAGAATGCCAGGAGAGTAGAGACGCCAGAAGTTATCCAATGAGACTAGAATGTTCATATCCGATAACGGCTCGGTTGGAGACTGTGACATAAGATTTCCTGTGTGGCGAGGAATCTCTTGGGCCGTTGCTAGTGCGTAGGAGGTGGATGGGACACGAGTCAAGGTATTTGTCTGCACTTCACCAAAATCGAGGTAGATACCATATATTCGACGGACAAGACGTAGAAAGGCTGAGGTGGTATGTATCGTTGGCTTTGTTGCAGCCTGATCCGAACTGGCATCGGCTTGCGCCAGAAAGTGTTGCACTGATATCTGAATAGATAAATAAAAGAATAGGAGATTAATGGCGACTACGTTAGCGGTGGTGAGGTACGCATGCACGGTTTCAGTGAGAAGAGAAGGATTTGCGACCTCAAGAATGGAAAGAGGAGGTGGTCCGAGTGCACTGAAGGGAGTGACAAGAAGTGTTCTAAGCTGGCCAACGTGACTGTTGTTCCGAAGGTCTATGGAATCCATATATGCGGAGGAATGTGGAGCGTACTCAGCCTTCGAACTGTCTTCGTCACGCCCAGAACCCCCACGACGTGGCGCCTTCTTCATCTCACATTCTGTATAGTACTTGGCAAGACTAGAAGAGAGGTTATCAAAAACCCCACGTAAGACACGCTTGAGAATCGAGACGGAACCCTGTTCGATATCAGCCTGGCGGACTAACGCTAAGCTATGTCCCAGAAGGAGGCTATACAACTCACCTGATAAATCAACGACGGTCGAAGACCTAAGAAGGGTCTCTCGTTCTGGTAGAATCGCTAAAAGTGGATTAGCCCTGATTGCAGCATCGTAAAGGATTCCAAGAGAACTCGAGAAGGCCGTAAGTAAGTCTGTCGTATTGCATGCACGAGCTACAATGCCTCGAAGACAGAAACAGAGTTCCGTGTACGAGAAGCTTTCCAAGGCAATGGACATGGGCGCGGAACGATAAGTCATGCGGCAGGGAAGGGCAACCTCAGCATCACGGCCTCCAAAGAGAACGGCCGATATCTGATAACGAAGTTGATACTCAAGACGCTCCCGTATTTCCTGGAGCTCCTCGGAAAGAGCCTCGTCTCCCGGAAAGGCGTTTCGAAGCGTACGTAACGTGTATGTCGAGATACTATACACTAGCCCAGCGTTTGGGAGGTCGTGTTGGGAGATGAGTTGATCTATGAGTGCTGTCGTGGCCTTCAAAGCGACGAGAGAGCGAGCAACATTGATGGCGTCCTCGAGACGCTTCTTTCGTTCCAGTAAGGCGCGAATCTCGTCATTTGCAGAGAGAATGCTAGCGAAGGTGTCATCACCTGCCTGGATGATGTGATCCAGGCGCAGGGAGTCCGCCTTGAGGTTTGAGATGGCTGTCTGTAGGCTAGGGAAGAGAGAAGTGTACTCGACGATACCTGGGCCATAAGTCTGCGCAAGGAACTGAACAATCTGGGCCAAACCTTCGAGGATAGTCTCGGTCGGCTTGTGGCGGAAGTTAGTCTGACCTACAAAGGCTTGTGGACGAAGAGATGCGTCCGACTTCAAGATCGAATAGAGGGCTTCCAGTGGACAGAATGGAGGGAGCGCTCGAAGAGAGTCAACTGTTGGAGCCAGGTATCTATCAGCGTTCTGGATCGACCGAAGCCGTGCATAGGTTCCTTTTGCAGCATCAAGGGAGTTCAGCATTTTAATGAGTGATATACAGCAAGCTATGGAACTGGTCACAGTGCTCCGAGCCGCCTTCATCATTGTCACGGGGGACATCGTCGACTCATACGAGGCTCAAGTGATACGTGAAAGCATACTGACTCAACTCACGTCTCTTATTGCAGAGGTATGTGAATACCTTCGGAAAGCCGTCGGAGTGATTACTCGTGAAGGGCTACAGGAAATAACGCGACGATTCAAGGGAACAGAGAAGCCATCAACCGAGAGAGTCTGCTCCTTGTTACGTGAGGAACTGGAGGATATCATTAGGGGGGCCAATAATACCCTATTCTACCGTGTACTAGATATCGAGGCTCCTTATAGGGCGTATGCTGCCCATACGCCCATTGACTTTGCCACGTATTTACAGACCTTGCCAGAGATTTGTCGTTCTGGGCTTGAGACTACCGTATTGCAGGACATATACGATAGGCTGGCTGCGGGCTATGTGAGAACCAATCCTAATGGGAAGTTTGTCCTCATTAAGAAGGAGGCGGAACTACGTGCGATATATCTCGTTTACATTGAGGATTTGGCCGAGAATGGTCTATATTGTCGCGCTTGTGACCTAAGTGTGGCATCAGCGCAAGAGTTTGAGGAGCATCTTCAAGGGAGAAGACACAAGGCTAATATGAAGAAGAAAAGCAAGCCTGATGTTTATCAATCAAAAGGATATAAGCGTTTCAGACTTGAAGAGTTGATAGCCCTGATGCATGAGGGATTGAAGGCGGTGTTATTGGGGACGATCCAGATCCAAGCCACACAACCATCTCCTTCTATAGGACAGGGGATACATGATTATAGTTACGTTCTTCCACGTGTCGAGGAGTATGTGAAAGCTTTAATCGGTGCAGCCCTCAACTTCTATACGAGACGTGTCCGGAATCAGATATATGTTGCACTCGAGGCTATAATGCAACGTCCACCTCCACAACGTGTACCAGCGATATTGGAGCAGAAAAGGTATATCAACCGGAATACTGGGGAGGTGGTTCCTAGGTGGCAATACGAAGCTCAAGGACTCGCTAAACGCTACCATTGCGAAGTTTGTGGTAGGAAAAACTATTATGGTCCTCAAACCTTCTCGAGACACTTCCTAACGCGTTTGCACCGTGCAGGCCTCAGCACCTTGGGTGTCCCAACAGAACAGCATCCCCACTTCCGTGGCCTGAGTAGAATAGCTGATGTCCGGCTACTCTTGGCAAAACTATCGAAATAGGTATATAGACCGACAAGAAGTTCTCCCTCTCCCTCATTCCGTTCCCTCTTTTTCCTTACCATCACCGCTTTACTCTTCACGGCTTCAAGAGAGAACAGGAGGGCTTAGCTGGAACATCCGCCGAAGACCTCCGTGATCGCCGTTCGCGTCTGCTGGCTTGTTTGCTGAAAGGCATCAATGGCAGCGTTCTCAAAACGAAGAATCTCTAACTTCGAGTTTGCCAATGACGCCTTAATGTTCGCCATGCTTGTGGCGCTACTCAACGCGGCTTCGCGACCGGCCTGGCCGATGGCTAAGCTCAAGGCGAATCTACGACGCGCCTCGACCTCAGTGACAACACTTTGGACAATATCGAGGACGGATTCTGACGACTTGTTGAAAGCGTCAAGTGTCTGCTTATACTTTGCTGCCGTGTCCACGATCTCATCAGCGCGCTCCCGCTGCTCGGCGCGTAGGATTCGGGCCCGTTGATCGTCGTCGAATACGACCAACTCCTCTTCCATGATTTTCACTCCGAAAGCCTTATTAAGAAGAGAGGTACCAGGAGGTGGAAGCCTTTCTCCTGTCTCTGCTAGGAAGGGGGATACCGAGCCCATAGATAAGATATACTGCTCATCGCTCGTCACTCAGCACTCATTGATTTGGTTGCGATAACATCGGACTAGGCGCCCAATGTAGATACTTGGGATCCAAATGGTGGATATTACGCTCCTCGTCGTACTCGAAGCAGTCGCTCAAGTAGGTGAGGACGCTTTCGGGAAGGTGGATCGCCGTCTTCCCAACCGGGTCACCAACCAAGATGTTGAAGTACTGCATCGCCTCCCGGATGTTCTCGAGCGTGAACATAGTCTTCTTGCTGATTTCAAGTAGACTGATCTCGTTGGTACTGGTCTTTGCCAGGACCTCGGAGATCTTTCGTCGCCAATAACGCATATAAGTGACCGCACCAAGGTCCGAAAGGGGTAATTCTGGGCCACCAAGACGCCTTTCGCGCGCACTGATGATATATGATAGTTCGATCATGAGGTTTCCATACCCTCGCTTCTGGAAGCATGGTAGGGTCATTATACAGCTCAGGTTGTTATGGGACGCCTTCTCCTTTGAGAAGAACCCCACGAAATGATAACTGTCGTCCCCAGACTCAAGGCCTGTCTTCGCATACAATACGTAAAAGTAGAAGATGTCAGTATCGGTTTGAAGAGACTTGTGCTGTAAGAAGAAGCGCGCGATAAGGCAGATGTTGCGGCAATAGTTCAGCTGTGCACACCCATTAACCTCGAAGAAGCAAACCCGATCATCCTTATAGATCAGGTCTCCAGGAGGCCGGCGACATGTACAACGACGGAGGTGCGACTCGTATGCGCGCTCGGAGGCCATCATGTTGCAACAGAACTCGCAGACGTACAGCGTCCCTGTCTTGTTGAACTCCTTCGGGACCGGGGAAAAGTACCAGGGGATCATGGAGAATTCCCCAAAGACGACGGTCTCGACGTTTCGGGGCGTGGGAAGGTCACTGTTGTGAAGTAATCCCCATTCGGATGGGTACTCCTTTTGGGCCTTCTCCTCATCAACGAGCGTGGTGGCGTCTACGGGGTACCAATCTGCCAGGCGGGCGTTGTAACCAGCGAAGTGCAAATGGTATTCGACATGGCCATCGACCTCTCGACGGTCACAAACCCGCGCGAGCCGAAGCCTGGAGGCGTCGATATCCATATCCTCGCGGCAATGCGCAAGGACGTAGGCTCCCTTCGGGATATGGGCTCCCATTCGATTCGTGGGGTCCAAAAAAATGGGCCTGATTAGAACAATAGAGCGATTTACATGGCACTTAGTACTTCTTCTTCAGCCACGGGTGCTGTAAAGCCTCTGCAGCAGTCGGCCTTGTTCGCGGGTCAATGCGCATCACAGTTTCGATGAAGTCGAGGAACTCCTCATCGCACTCCTCGGGATGGGAGTCCCATCCAAGGATGGCACGGACTGACGTCTTCTTGGGTAGAATGTACACAAAGTCCTCGTCTTTAAGCTCGACGTACCTCAGCCCCTCTGTGCGATCTCGGTTTCCAAGGATAGCGGCTCGGGATTCGAAAAGGAAGAGATCCTTTGTGAAGAAACGATGGGAATCGCGGCCCGCAAGGATCATCTCCCTCGGGATCGGGCCTATGATCCCGACTAGCCTCGCAAGCATTGACGCATATGGCTTGTGATCCTCATCTGGCCGCTGAGGGATTGGGAACATGACCTTTCCTGTGATGAGCTCCGTCAGGATCGGGCCTACAGACCAGACGTCTGCGCGGCCGTCGTACGGAAGGCCAAGGATGACCTCGGGACAACGGTACGAACGGGATTGGACGTAAACGCTCACTTCGTCGAAGAGGAAGGCGGACGACCCGATATCGACGAGGCGGATATCGAAACTGTCATCGTCGTCGTTGACGAGAAGGAGGTTCTCATGCTTCAGGTCCAAGTGTAAAATCGACAGGCGATGGAGGAAGTCGAGACTCTCAAGGATCTGACGGGTGATGTGCTGGAGGCGTGGCATCGTGAAGATGTGCGTCAAGGGATTCAGCATGTTCTTCGGCAAGGAAGGCTCTCGCTCGGAGTAGTAACTAAAGAGATTGCTTCCAAGAAGCTCAAAGATGATGATCAGACGGTGTCCGTAGTAGAAGTAGTCGGTCATGCGGACAAAGTGCTTCCCTGTTGGGTCATGGCGGTTGATGTACGTGAGAAGGCGGATCTCGTTGAGACACTGGTCAAGAGTGTCCTTCTCGTTGTTGACCACCTTCAAGCAGACGTCCTTGTTCTCCCGCAGGTCACGGGCGCGCAAGGTAATGCTGAACGCCGAATCCTCGAAGATCGTCCGGTAGATCTCGTAGCGGCCCGCAATGACGGCTCCCTTCTTGAAACGGATCTCCGAGAGCCCCTTGAACTCGCTATAGAGCCCATAATAGAGCGGGATGTTATAGTACCCGACGAGATCCACAAGAGACCGGCTTCGTTCTTCCCCACGATAAATCTTCTGAAGGACGTCGGCGCGCATGCAGTCGTCAGTGATCACATACTGCCGGTTCGTCGCGGGGTTCGAGATCGTCCGACGGCTGACGATATAGGGGGTGACCGCACGTTCCGTCTCCTGTATTTTCTTATCTATGTGCTTCTGGAACTCCACATAGGGCTGAGCAGATGTGTCCTGTGCTCGTTCCGGTGTCGAGTCCTTTGGACGAGCAATCACCCTATGTGACGCAGCAAGATCAGGATCCATATCATCTCCAACCGGAACGTAAGAGACGTCCTCATCTCCATCCGCACCTTCGTCATCTGTCGTCGCTACGTGCACCTCCTCAAGGACGGCCTCGGGGTCCGTCGCCTCAGTGGGGTTCTGAACAGGCGTCGGCTCTACAATGGCGGTCGTCGGGATTGTCGCCTGCAAACTGGCCGTGGTGTCGACCAGGGCGACGTCCGGCCTTCCGGACGGGTCCACCTCCGCGAAAAGCGGATTCCCCATCTCCTGCATCGCTTGGGCGAGCGACCGGAGCTCCGCCTCGAATGTACTCGAGAGGATGTTATCGTTATCGTAGTCGTACGCGTAGACAATCCTTCCCGCATCATCGGGATGGCTATACTCGTCGGACTCCTCCTCGGGCTTCCTCTTCTTCCAATGGTCGTGGCAGGCGGGGTACATGGTGTAGCGGGTCTTCCCGTTATCCACGCGCAGCTTATGGTCGTAGAAGTACGAGAAGGGCGTGGGGCCGAGCTTCCCGTGCGTCAGGACGTTCTCCGTGGCAACAAATTCGTGATACTTTTGGCAGATTGGGTCTAATGGCTTGAACTCGCAAGGGATTGTCTCCTTCGGTGCCTCTAGATAGTGCGAGCGCTCGTTTTCTGGCTGCGCGGGCATCGGCAAGCTTCGTATGGCGAGGTCTCCATCATGCTTCTCAATCAACGTCATGGTACTCCCCGTCAAGCACGCCTGCTTGAGGTCCATCTTCCCCTCGGACACCATCTTTCCCGCGGGTGTATCACCACTGCCAAACACTGCGGACGAGGCTGGTGTATTCTGAGTGGTGAAGGAAAGCTTAGCCGTCTGGTCAAGGGCGCAGAGCGTGGCGAGGAGAGACGTCTCCGTCTGGGCGAGCGAGCGGATGTAGTCCTTGTCACTCGCGACGAAGCCAGCCATGATCAGGTATTCTAAGGCCGAGGGTTGAAGTGCGTCTGTAACGGTGGCCGCGATTTCCCGCTCCTTCGCGTTGAGCAGCGCGCGGACCGTGAAGGCGATCCGCTGGCCGTAGCGGAGGTAGACGTGGTCGTAGATGAGCTGGTGGAGAACGCTCGGCCTAATCATGCTAAATTTTAGCAGGATTGCATTTTTTGACCGACTCGGATGCTATCGCGGGTCGGTTCGCTTGTCTCGCACAAGCGTGCGGTCAACGTTGTCGTCCAGACGCCGGAGTCGTACCTTCTGAGCGGGGGGGATGACCGGCTGCTCGTTGTCCACATCTGGGATTCGAACCGTCATCGGTATAATGTGGCGACGAGTATGGGGTGTAGTAACCAAGTGATGGCGATAGGGTATGATTCGAGGCATCGAAGGGTATACACGGGGTGTCATGGAGGAACTGTAGATGTCTTCTCGTTATCCCTGAACTTCGAGTTGACACATCTGGCGACGTACAAATGGCATGGGCGGGAATGCTCATGCATTTTAGTCTTGGAGCACCATGACATCGTCATTACTGGTGGTTTCGATCGCCAAGTTCTATTCTTCGATATTCGCGCAAACCAAGTCATATATTCAGATACGTTAGCGAAGGACTTCATCCGTACGCTTTACTACGACGACGTGGGTGGAAAGCTGTACCTAGGGACGCATGAGAGCAATGGTATTCTGGTCTATAACCTAGAAGACCCTAGATCGGTTGCGAACAACCCACCAACGTTATCTCATCGTTTAGGCGCGGAGGGGATCTATAAGCACGTCAGTCCCGTTCGATGGATAGACTTCCAACCGATCTCAAGATACTTATTCAGTTGTGACCATGATGGGAAGATCTTAATCTTTCAGGCCGGTGAACCAGGGAACGAACGACCATCACGTGCCATAGGAGAGTTAAAGGAACGGGAAGGGACGAAACTACGATGTGTCTTATGGAACCAGAACACAAGGCTTCTCTTTAGCTGTGGGAAGGATGCACATATCAAAATGTGGGACGTTCTTAAAGGAGAGCAAATAACTAGCGTCTTAGCTCATCGTGGAGAGGTCATGGGAATGCTCTTCGATCAGCATTCCCTTTTCGCCACTACAAGCCCCACTGCCATACTTACTCTTTTCAGTTGGGGAAAAGACGGTAGCATTAATATATGGGCAATTATCCCCAAAGATGGTTTACTTGCCGTTCCCTCACGATAAAGAATATCCGTGAATCTGTGAATGCAACTCATTGAGGTCATTCATACGTTCGACGCTGACCTCCCAGTGCCGATTTGGAGGCGCTGTGTCATCAAGTGCGTTTCCACTCTATTACATGCTGCAAATCGAGAGAATACCGCCGACGATTTGTCAGACGTCATAGTCTCGCGAAAGCATAGGTATTCAACGTATCCTGATCAACATGTATTAGACTTCATGTGGAGCGAGGTCTATTCCTCCAGTACATGTATCTTTAAGCTTCCCACCTTAGTCTTTGATGAATTACGTCGCGCCACTTCCAAGAATAAGTATGGTGCCGCTCTCCTTTGTACTGGTGAAACCACATCCGTCCACGAGCCTGAGATTCATCTCAAGTTATATTCTCCTATTGGAAAGATATATCCGTTAAAACGCACAACGTCGAACCTTGATGTTAAGCTTCAATGGACGCGGTTCGTCATTGCAGAATTGCTCTTCATCATGGATATTACTGAAAAGATCACCCCCGTCCCGAATATGCATACTTGGTCACCAGCCTGTACCGTCTTTTCAATCTCATCCGAACACTTGTTGGATACACGCCATCTATCCGCACATACTCGCTTCACCGTCTCCATAGGCTCTCAAGGAAGGGATAAGGCCGTCAGTTATTATGGCTTTGGTCTTTGGAATAGACTTGGTGAACAGGTCATTCCGTTGTCCATCCACTTCCTTTCCGAACGCCCTATAGCTCGGAAATTAATCAGCTTACTTTATAGGTATCTGAGCACTCTTGAGAAATACCAAGCATCAATGCACCTCCTAATGGACTTCAGCTCCTCTTCATCTTCACATTTGGGCTCGAAGGATGCCCTGACAAACTATTTACCATCGCCAAGTAATGCCATCCTACTCGATTCCCCCTTACCGTGCATGATTAGTACCACGCAAGCAAGGATGTTGCATGAAATCCTTAATGGAGTTGCCTTTCGTCCTCCAACCAATCGAATCGCTTCGATTCAATACGAGGCCATGTACGCGAAGTTCGAGAACTTCCACTTATCCGACCCTGGCGTGGAGAAGCACTCTTATACCTGTGATTCAACGATACGAGGCTCAGAACCAGATGAGAAGCCAACCTATGAGAGACTTCTTGAAGAACTGCGCCATAAGCTCAACCTCCTGCGTGAGACGCTTGATCCTAATACCCCTTGCATCTTAACCTTCTCCTCCATTCAGCCTAGTTCCTCTCAGTCCCATTTCAATATGAGCGAGCAAGCCAAAGATAAAGAGAAGGCCGCAGAGAAGGCCAAAGCCCAAGAGAAGGTGTCAGAGCTGACGACTATAGAGACAGTGGTAGAACAGACCATACGACCACCCTTCTCCTATGAGCACCTCCACACACTCATACGTGGTACACGGCAGGCCCTAGCCTCCTATCCCTTTGCTGGGACCGTCGAAACCCTCTTCCACGCCCTGTGGAATGGCACAGACTGTTCATCCCTCATTATTCTTCTCAAATATTCAGTTGATCAATATTCACAACTGGTTCAGCTCGAAACACCCAAACCCACCCTTCACAACACCTTTCAATGCGTCACCTTCTCAGTATCTAGAGAACGGGCCTTAAGAGAAGCCATTCCATGGACTGGGCGTGCTCAAACGATTCTCGAGTATATCCTAGGACTACTTCCCCCCACCTTGAGGGCTGACGCTCAAGCTCTTTTCTTAAGCTGGACCAATAGACAGTATCAACGTGGGCCTCTCATACACCACTACAAGGTGAATCTGTCAAACGACTCGGACAAATAAAATGCGGCCTTCGCACTCCGATTATCTTCCAGTCCGCCCACTGGACAGCCGGCGCGTGTCGGCAATAGCGCGCCTGGACGGAAGGCCGGTTGTACTGGAGGCTTTCAGTTATGAAGGGTTATCTTCCGCCAAACGACGGCGCTTATCACAAGCATTACATCATCTTTTGGAGCTGAAACATGAGAATTTGGTCACCTACTACACCGTCGTCAACGACCGGCCACGTCAGCAATACCTTCTCGTCTCGGAACACATTGGACGTAGTTTCCTTACTGAGACCGCCAGGCGCTCTGATAAGCGTATTTTCAACACGAACTCGGACATAGAGAACGGCCTTGCGGAGCTATTGAGCGCCATTCGTTATATCTTCGGTAGACATATGCATATAGAAGCCCTTCGTCTTATAGGTGCATCTCTCTTCCCACATAACCTCTACCTTACAGAGTGCGGCCAAATCAAGCTTGCAGTTCGCCCCAACATATCGAATACTATGCTCCAAGAAGAACTGGCACGTTCCCCAGAGCTTCGACCCGCTGACCTTCGCTACGATCGACTTTCAGAGCAATCCACCGTCTTCCAGTTAGGCTACATACTGTTCCAGATGCTTCTTACGGCAGATGACTTCACAGAATTTACTAGCCAGAAGGCCTACTTGCTCTCTCTTCATTGCCAGCGCCGCTTCGGCGCAACGCTCTCGGGGCTGGTTGAGCGGATGCTCCGGACCGTCGCCGCAGATAGACCGTTATTGACCGACCTTCAAGAGACTTATGGCTCACAGGAACGACTGACTCAAATTGAGATCTGTCGCGGTATCTGTCGAACGAAGAGCGGAAAGACACAGCTAATGCGGTCTGCGGGGGCCAATGCTTGGCGGCAGCTCACTCTCTATACGCCCTTCCAGAAGCTTTGTCTCGATGCTAGTGGGAACACCGCCCTGATGTATGCCATGTACGGTGGGAACTACGCTTGTATTTATGCCCTTCTGCCGGAGGCAGGTTTCGTGTATCGCGTCCCGGGCGTTGACTATGGTGATACTGAATATGTTCCAACGCAGGAGGAACTCGACGAGATCGCCGCTGCCGAGCGCGAGGAGGAGGAGTCTGCGGCTGCGGCCGCGGCGGCCCTAGCGGCAAAAAAGACTAAGAAAACTAAGAAGAAGGAGCCACCACCCGAGGAGGCACCGGAACCACCACCAAGACCGCGTTCCGTTCTTCTGCGTGAGGAACTTGAAGCGAAGAAGACACAGCGTCCTTTGCCTTATAATGGGGTGCGTGGCACTTACATTTCGCAGGAGCTCATACGCATGCACCAACGGGCCGTTCTTCGCCTTGTAATGCCCTTTGAACGACACCTCCTCCTCCTGGACGGCTATACAGACCTGATGCTCGCAATTTTGACGGGCGACATCGACCTTTTCAAGCTTTACAAATATCAAGCAGGCCACCAGAACATCCTTGGTTGGACGGCTTGCATGTTTGCGGTTGACATGGGGCACCTGCCAATCGTCAAGGCACTTATCGCGTCGGAACAGGGGCTTAGGACGACCAATGATGAGACAGCCGGTGCAATAGCCAGACGTCGTGGGTTTGGTGACATCATTGACGCCATCACACACTACGAGTCCGTCCTCGATGTCGACGGGAACACCTTGCTCCACACCGCGGCCATCGCTAACGACTTCGATGTCATCTCCAAGTACTTCCACCTGACAGGCCAATATAACGCCCATGGGCTCACAGCCTTGATGGAGGCGGCGCGTCGTGGAAATGATAAGGTCGTGGAGCTCCTGGCAGGCAAAGAGGGTGGATTAACTGCTAAGGAGGAGATTGATGACCTTTCAGGCTGGACCAACGTGACTGCACTAATGTTGGCGGCCGCAATGGATCATCCTCGCTGCGTTGCGCTTCTGGAGCCGCATGAGGCGGAACTACGCGAAGGAGCCGAACAACGTACAGCGTTCATGGCTGCTAGTCTAAAGAATAACCCCTCGGCTCTTGAGCCTCTTTCAGCTCGTGAGGCTGGACTTCAAGACACACATGGCTATACTGCTCTCATGTATGCCGTTTTGGCAGAAGCAAACGACTCGATCGAGAAGTTGATACCGTTTGAGTCAAAGCTCGTCGATGGCGCCGGAAATACCGCCCTTATGCTTGCTGCTATCAAGAACAAGCCTCATCAAGCCCAACTGCTGCTTAAAACAGAGGCAACGTGTTGCAGGCCGGATGGCGCGTTCGCATTACAACTAGCCATTGAGAATAATTCAAAGGACGCAACACGAGTGATCCAGACGGAGGAGGGGACACTCCTTACCGATACGGGTTTCACAAGCCTTATGGGTGCTGCGTTCTTCGGCGATTCCAATGCCGTTTCTAGGCTTCGATCTGAGGTAGGTAAGCGTACAAGCACTGGGATGACCGCATTAATGTATGCAGCGCATGCTGGGCATCTTGACATCGTCCGGCAGCTGGCTGGAGAAGAGCAAGGGCTCTTTGACCAGGATGGGTGGACTGCAGGCTGCTATGCCCTTTGGGCGGGGCATGAAGAGATTTCCAACTTGCTTGCAGACAAGGAGTACGTTGCGACGCGTGAGAAGGTTTCTCTCCTTCATATGGCGGCCGAGAGTGGGGATATCAAGAAAGTTCAGCAATACGCTCACATGGTTGGAAGAATTACCAAGGCTGGGAAGACGGCCCTTCAGCTCGCGAAAGCTAAGAAACACACTGAGATCGCAGAATTTTTGGAGGAACAACAGGATGTCGTCGATGCTACACAGAATACTAGACTGCACCAGGCCATCCTAGGGGATCTTTCGGATGAGGTACCGAAATTCTTGCATATGGCCGGGGCCTTCAATAAGGCTGGGTTAACCGCTTTGATGCTTGCGACAGAGAAGGAAGGAGGAGAGCTAGTCCATGCTCTTGCTCCTCTTGAATGCCACATGCGTGCCACAAAGGGTTTTACAACAGGAGGTGTGACTTTCTCAAGGCCAACCGCGCTCATGCTTGCAGGAAAGGCCGGAAACGTTTCTGCAGTTGAAGCTTTAATCCCTCAAGAAGCTGGCCTTACCACGGGGCCTAACGGTTGTACGGCGCTCATGGTGGCAGCCCTCTACGATAAGTCGGAGTGTATTGAGCTCTTACGAGAATGTGATGCTGAGGTTGGTCGTACCGAACGGACTGGGAAGACGGCCTTGATGCTTGCTGCCAAGGCTGGGAAGACTAGTGCCGTGCGAGCACTTGCCGAAAAGGAATCCGGGCGCGTCGATGCAGATGGAAAGAATGCCGCTACGCTAGCGAAACAAGCAAAGAAGACAGAGTGTGTCACCGCCTTAAAGCCTTACGAGAAACCTGAGAAGCTTGAGTCGCGGCCAGCAACACGCGGTGATGAGGTACCACCACCCCCCGAGGATGGAGAGCCAAAGGAAGAGCCTGAGCCGGAAGCCGAGTGAAGCACCAGATATTCACTAGTCAGTTGTCTCACAGACGATAAGAGACGTCGGATTGAAGCAGTCATCAGACGTGGGGTTGATCGGTTGCGCCACGGTATGAACTATAGTCGAGAGGTCGTTGTTTGTAGATGGGTCCATTTGGCCATCCGAAAGCGTTGGGACGATAGGGTCAGCAGCTGGCTGTTGTTGCGCGGCAGCTACAGTCACGTCGATGGTCGAATCTGTAAGCTCAGACATTACCGCAATATGAGGGGCAAGAGAGTCTGTAGGCTCCTGTGGCTCTGGATCGTAGACAGGGGCAATGGAAATGGGGACTTCAAGGGCTGCACAGTCCAATGCTGGCTCAGGGAGGTCATGAGCTTGAAGACTTGATACTATGCCTTCCGGCTCGTAATTCGACTCAGGATCCATGCTATCCTGTTGATATGCCGGGGGAGGCAATCTGGCCAAGACCTCAGAATCGGATACAGGAGGAGGTCCAACACTCAGGCCTCTGCCCTCCGCCAGCTCGATACTATCAAGGGATAGCACCAATGGATTATCGATTCCCTTATATGCGCCGTCGTCGATTTCTGCCAGCAGGGCGTAGTACGCCTGCTTTTGTCGCTCTTCAGTCTCGAGGTCTATCTCCCCTGTCGTATTTCCGTCGAAAGCAGCCTGGGTCTCAGCAGGTTGGTCTCCCTGGGGTGTTCGAGGAACGGATGGTTGTAACCGATCTCTTTCGTTATCAGCACTTGGGACTGGGATGGGGGCTCTGACAATAGATGCGGCCTCTCCACGGTACATGCCATCGGCCTCCTGGACCTCGGCCCCATCCGTCCCCGTCACTTGAACCTCCAGGCCCACTTCCATAAGCCCCGATTGTGAAGCGTTCTTAATATTCAGACCCTCTACGGACTCTAACTCTGTGAGGTTTGGGGCCGGATCCTCAGCGGACTCGTCAACATAATGCATTGTGACGTTGGTGCTTGTCATAAGAGGGCCCAGAGTCCCACCGATTTCAGTGATTTGACGGTCATCCTGTGACATATCATACACGTATTCGTCGCCCTCGGCCTCGTCCGGAGGCATGGGTCGAGCCCCAGCCTCCGAGGGAACAAGGATATCGACACAGGGCTCACGCCTAGGAGGCTTTCGTTCGGCCATTGGAGTCGTTTGTGTTGAAGGGGTTCTTGACCGTAACATCAGCTCCTGGGCAAGGAGGACTGCAAGCTCGGGGCGTGGATCCGACGTATTTGCAGCAGCAGCAGCCGCCGCACCAATCCCGGAGCGTGTAACATGACGAAGCGACTCTAGCTCCGCCTCGAGGCTAATGATACGGTTCCTCATCGCGGCAAGGGTCTCTCGCAGCTTGTAAACCTCCCGGTTGTAGTTATCGATCTGCTTCGTGCGCGCGTCAAGATCTGACCGGACACTACGCTCAAGGCATTGGAGAGACTTTACGATGCGCTCGGTCGTCGCGGAACTAGGAAGTCGGTCGATCGCCTGCCGAAGGTCGTACAGGTACATTATCGAGTCAGTGTCAACGCTCCTGATGAGAGGGGCAGGCCTATAACGTTCGAGTAGGGCAAGCATCTCCTCGTAACCAGAGTCCCGCGAGTGTTCGATCAGAAGGTCAAAGTCTTCGGGTGTAAGAAGCCCATCGACCTCAAGAAGGATTGCTGCGACGTCAAGCGCATTGGCGATCACGGCGTAGTGCAAAGGTGTCCGCCCGACAGCATCCCGGGCGAGATTCAGCTCATCAGCGAGGACCTGTGCTGCAGCGGCAGAGTTGGCACTGGCGGCGAACATTAACGCGTTACGAGCATCCATGGTTAGAACCCCCTTCTCCATAGGCAACAACAGCCGGCAGATCTCAGGGGCGTTGGCGACGGCGGCATACATCAAGGCAGTGCGGCCTTCGACGTTCATTGCGCCAGCCTCGTATGGTGCCAATATTTCCGCGATCTCGGGTAAGTTGCACTTGGCGGCAACCATGAGCCCGGTCTCCCCCCACTGGTTGCAGGTCCGCCGCATCACCGACACCTGCTCAGCCACAAGGTTGGTATCGCCATAGGCGATGGCACGGAACCAGATTCGCCCTTCCGAGCCCATCTTTTTTTGATCCGCGCGGTTCAAGTTTGGCCGCGGACGTTTTTTGGGGCGCTCAAGGCCGGTTCAGAAGCTGGGTGACGTGCTGAACATCGTCACTGATCTGGGCGTCTGAGAGGTTGTGCCGTTGGCCTTGAACCCGAGGGTCTTCATGGCTTGCAATAGTACGGCTCCGAACGATTACATCTTCTGTGTGAGGAGATTCATCGAAATCCGAAGGGAAGGGCCGTCTCGAGAGAAGGCTAGGCGCTGGATAGTATTCGGTCTGATAGTTTGTCATACGCACAGGTTCGGCCGAACCTGTTGACCTATCTATGTCAAAGTCATGGCCAGGGAGAGATACAATTGGCTTCATGCTTGACGAGTCTGCAAGGGAATAAGCGGTGTTCATGGAGGCGGGTGGGGATGGAGTCTTATGAGCAAATGAGGGAGGCTCGATGACTTCCAGTTGAAGGCCTCGTTGAGTCGTCGCGGTGTAGACCTGAGGCGTCTGATAGCTGGAGGCTAAAGGATTCCCTTGAGTCAAGGTTGGAGTACGAGAGGCCTTAATCGATGGCATAGCAGTGGCTTCCCTATAAGAAACCTGGTCCGGAGTAGTGACACTAGGATCCCGGAGCGCAGAATATCCTGAAGGTGGTGTGACGAAGGTTGGGGAGTGGTTGAGAGCTGTAAGGAGATCACGAGTCCCATCTGTCGAAGCACTCTGAAGGGAATTGGAAAACTGCGAGCTCCCTATGGATGGGTGCTGTTGCAACTGTACCGTCGCCAGCAGGTTGTTCGTCTCGCTCACGATATCGCGCAACCCGGTATCTCCTTCATCATGACTTCCAGCCGTTCCCACTGTAGAAGTCGGATACGGCCGAGGGACGTCCGAGACGGGGCTTTGGGCGCGTGAGGTGCTGTTCCGCATGTGAATGGGTAGCTTATTCAGTACGGGGGCGTCAATCTTGTTGAAGTCGGGAAGAGTATCCTGAATCGCATCCACGATGGAGCTATTCAATGGTATGTATGACAGCATCGTATCGTTTGTCTCTATGCTCGAGTCCAGATGATGATCGAGTTCCGATGGCTTAAGACGCGATGAGGCTCCAATGGAGAACGTTGGAATCGTTTGGTTTGCATCGAATTCTGCTCGCACACGCCGTCCAGAAGGAGAGGACGCACGACCACTCGGTGCACGTTGCGGTAACGCTTGTGAAAGAGCAGCCAATTGCTCCTTGATTTGCATGATTTCTCGCCCATAGGTGTCAACGCCAGAGAGCATCGGGTTCTGAAGCGATAAGAGCGACAAGCTATTCATTCCATGGCTTTGGAATACTGGAAGGCCCGCGAGAGCCGGAATTGTAGGTGCGGTAAGGCCCAAGTCGGGATTGGTCTGTGTTTCACGAGTGATCCAGCTTTTCATATTGAGATCAGTGATGATGCCCTTTGAAGCCAATGTAGGACGAAGGACACTAGTGGTTAGGTTCGAAGAACGAGCAAGTCTTCCAACCGCTGCCGACTGTGGGCGTATAGCCTGATCTAGCCCTTGTCCTTGACTCTCCGAGACGATGGACATGTAGCGTCGTAGTCTATTCATCAGCTCAATGTTATCAGCCTTCATCTTTGCTACTTCCTGTTGGTGATGGGTATCTTGTTCGTTGAGGGTCTGCGCTAGCACATCCCGTTCCCTCTTCACCATCACGAGCTCAGATATGAGTTTCTGGATCTTTCCTCTGTCCTCGGGGCAGAGGTCTTTGAAGGTGGCCATCCCGGGCTCCATATTTTTTCTGTTATGGAACGCGCACGTGGCCTCGACGTTCGTGAGGGCGATCCTATGAATACCCCACCTGGTTTTCTACATATCCCAATATCCGCCCTTGAGAGGAGATTGTATGAGCTTCCAGAACAAGGGAAGACTTTAGAAGTTTGTGGAGACCCACCAGACTGGATGTTTGAACGGTGGAAGATCACCCGTATTGCTCCTAGCACACTGAAGAAGCCACCAGTTGAGCGTGTATTACCACTATGGACGTTATCACCAGCGCTTACAACCCTTCTAAGTACTACCTCCTCACTTATAGGGGAAACATGTATTGATATTGGGGCGGGATGTGGGCGTGATGCTGTGGATTTGGCGCTTCTTGGAGGTACTGTGACGGCTGTGGAGAGGCTTCAGTCTCTTTGTGAGCGTATCAAAGAGTTAGCAGCCAGGTATGATGTAACTATCGACATATTACAAGGGAATCTCCGGACCACCTTATCGGAAGATCTAAGAAGAAGGGGGTTCAAGGCGAACATCGTTCTCTTGAGTAGATTCCCCTATACTCGTGAGATATACACCTTTGTTGGGACCCTTGTTAACCCTGGTGGGTATTTAGTCTTAAGCCAATATCACACGTCCACATCGGATAAGCCCAGCTCGCCTAAGATGACACATTGCATATCTGAAGAGCTAATATTTGATTTACTCCATAAAGGACCATGTCAGGGATGCAAAACCTCGGGCGTTTCCGGTAAATGCCTTAGAAGACGGAACTGTGGTTTAGGACCACGCTTTTCAATTCTGAAGATAGCTTACTCAGAGACGCATGATGGCCTTTTGATTCTTACAGCCATCCTACATGCAGACCCATCTGATACACAGTGATGCTGACACTCAGTAGTCTCATACTATTGCCGTCCCTAGATCCGCCGCTATGGCTATAAGAGCAGATATGGTGACATCTCTAGAGTCAGCGTTCTCAGGCTGTAGTTTAAGAGAGTAATTAGTCAACATATCCGCCATCGCACCAGCTAAGGTCTCTTTTCTTTTTCGAAAGGAGTGGATGGTATCACGAGAGAGCTGATAGCTTTTCGGTATCTCAACATGCGTGCATATTAGTCCAGTCGATCCAAAAAGTGCTATTCGATCACATAGATCGGATCGCAAGTCATCAAACTCAGCCTCTATTGGCTGCTTAGGTTGAGAACTATGATTTGATTGAAATAGCATCTGGATAAGCAATGAAATGTAATGCATCGATCGGAACGCCGTATCACTAAGCGTACGGGTGTTGAAGAGCCCAAAACGAACCTTACTGACCAGGAGTCGCTTCTGAGTCAGCCCATCTAGGATGCTCAATTCATACGTGTTCATTATTGGTATCAACCATTGTAATCGTGTACTACGGTCAAAAATCCCCCAGACGGATACATACCCACCTTGATACTGAGGAACAAACATATCATCCATCATGTTGGTAAGAAGCCGTGTCTCAATGCTTGTAAGACCTTCTCGAGAAATCACTTGCATCACTAAGCCCTGAGAGAGTTGCTTACCAGAATATTGTCGTAATTCATCAAGTAGTCTTGTCTGCGTTTGATTAAGTGCATCAAGAGCTACAATTCGTCCCCGATGGACAACCGCGAACCGGATGACCCCACGAAGCCATAAATCAATAAGTAAAGTATAGAGGAGATATGCTTTGTTGTTACTACTTGCAAGGACCTTAGACCCGGGTCGGAAGAGCGACAGAAGGGTCATGGCCTCCGCAAATGTTAAGCAGAAGCCTACCCTCTCATTTGTGGAGGGGTTAGTGCCTTCTTTCTCCGCCTTGCGTGCTAACTCTTCTAAGACTTCATCTGCAAGTTCCATCCAAAAATGATTCTCAACTGGCGAAGGGCCAAGTCGACATCTACGACAACGGCCACCACAAAGCTCCCACGAGAGGTGGAGGCGCTCCGGAAGGCGCTTCAGGCGGACTTCATTGATAAGTACCGAGATGTTGTCACACGTCTCTGTTATGATATTTGTATTCCTGCACGCCCATTAGCAGCCTCCTTGACTGAGAACCAACGGAGTATGATCGCGAGTCTAACACGCAAGTTCAGTCGCACTTATGATGAAGTCGCACGGGCCCTTCTTGGTAGTAGCACACAACTGGCAGATATCGTGCCTTTTGAGCGGCATGTGTGAATCAGATGACCCATTTGGAAAATAGAGATGTCTAGTGAGTTGATGCCGCGCCAGGCCTTTTCAGTGCCTGTAACTCTTGAAGCGAATCGGTTGCGCGCTCCTTTGAGCCCGGAGCAGCGTGGGGCTTCGGGGCCTCGCAGTCCAAACCGACAGCAGGAGCCTACGTTGGCACATCCTCATGGCCCTATGCGCGCGCGCCCACGGGTACAGATTGAGTACCTTGGAACAAACCGTCTACAACTCTTCAACCTTGCCCCACAGGAGCCAACTGGCACCCGAAGATATGCCCTTCCGCAGTTAAGAGCTCGTCCGGCTACAGCCTTGGATTCGATGACACAGCAGCACATGTTGAAGCAGGAACAAGAGCGGAAACTCGTGGGGGCGGGTGGAGACGCGAACATATCAGCAGGAAGAGAGGTTTCCGTCCCCTTCCGATCTAGAGGACGGTCAGCAGGTAAGTCTGATGACATAACCCTAGATATGCTGAGACCCCGATCCTCAAAGCAACGAACCCTTGTGATGGCATCTCCCGGTCTTCCTAGTGCCGAGCGAGGGATCCCTTTCTCAATGAGGAAAATACTTCGTGATAAAGGCTGCTTCGGTGGGAACACCTCCCCTACAGGGGTAGAGAAGCCGCTAAGACCTTTGCGCCCATCAAGCGCCCGGTCTGCTACAAATGCTCCTATTCAAATTGTGAAACGGCCGCGAAGCTCTGGAAAGACCCGTTCTGCGAGTTCCGGTGGACTCAAGCCTGCATCGCCGTTGCTATTTCCCACACCCCCGCTTCGTGTAGAGCTTTCAATACGTGACCGTGCTGAGGCAAGAAAACGAGTTGCTCGGGAGTCTACTTGGATCACTAAGGAAGAACTTCGTCAAGCTCAAGCCATGCGTCAGAAGAATATGAAGCGTGGCGGTACTAAGGCAAAGAAGAGTCCACGGCAAGAAGTACCATCTCTACGGGATGGAGAACGGTCTGATGGGCATCTTTACCGAGCTGGGTTGACAGATAGTGGTGCTATTGTAACGTATACACGGCCCAGGCCACCCTCTCCACGGGTATTAGGGCCTGGGAGTATGCCAACCACGCAATCTCCCGGGAAACCTTCATTCGTTATTGAACCTCGTTCCACACAGTACGTCCCTTTTAGAAACCGTGAGGACCTCGTGGGAGATGACTCTACATCGGTTTTGGATATGTCCCGATCAACCGCTCCTCCTCCTGTCATACCGGCTGTCACTAAGCCTAAACAACGGAGTTCGAGTAGTACGCGCGCACAGAGCGCGCGTCAGGCGCAGAATGCCACCCAGCTTGTACAGGCGATTCAGCGGAGCATCAATACGATACGGCAGAACAAAGAGAATCTTGACCGCCAGAAGGCCATTATGATCCCCCCTGTCCGGCCAACCGCCGTGCCTCAAGGCCTCCAGCGGTCGGGCATGCAAGCTCGGGCGCTCAGCGCTGACCGGCCTGCATATCTTCTGACTCGTAACCCGCATAGCTGCAACTCCGTGGAGGTATCCGTGCTGGATGGCTCTCTTGGCCCTAACAGCTCTCTCTACTATAGAAACCCAACCTCTCCTGCCATTCCCTTGTCCGTTGCACTTAGTATCGATCACACTGTTATTGAGCCTCAGAAGGACGTCATCAACCTGCTCCCCGACTTTTACCTGAAGTGCGGAGATACTCTTAAGCTAGCACAGTTATCCGAAGTCTTGAAGGAACTTAGTGGTGTCGGAGTCTCAGCGGAGCGTAGTACCATCGATGAGACCGATCAATCCACAGCCATGGTCCAGGCACCGGCCGCCCGTGCTCGGAGCAACCCTGTAGGGCTGCAGAGTGGAGGGTATCGCACCTAGTTCGAGAAGAAAAAGCAAAATGCTGTCTCGGGGGCGAAGCGAGACTGCCAGTACGCGCTCTCTCGCCCTTTCCACGCGCTCCCAAAGCCTGACGGACTCGCAAATGTCGCGCACGTCCCAGTCCACGATGTACAACCCGACGGGCTCGACCCGTTCCGTGCGGGACCTTGGGACGCGCGTTTACTACAACGACCATCCGTCCGCTAGCCTCTCCGAGCGTAACCAAATGCTACTCAGCTCGATGAGCGAGCCGGCGCTCGGAGCCTCAGCCCGGTCGCAGCTGGCGAGGTCGGCGCGTGAGCAAAGGGCATACGATCGCAAAGCTGAGGCCTTCTCAATTCATCGATACGCGTCTGCTTTGGCGCGATCCTTCTGCCCGGGGCTAACGGGGTCGCACGCTAGCGACACACAAGATATCATCGATCGCATCCGCTCGCATAAAGGGTCTCCAGCTCCACGTGGTACTGAGCATCAATACGCCAGGGACAGGGGGACGAGTCTTCTGCGACAGTCCTCAAGGCCCGACGTCGTTGGGAGCGTCAAAAGGCTCGATACAGTGAGCAACGAGATGGCTGCGGCGATCGCGCAGGTGGCTCATCACATTACACGGAGCGAGCAGCTCGCTTTCGGCGTTGACGAGGAGCGAGATGCACGCCCGGACAACCTCTATCTCGACGACCTGGAGTGACCAAGTCAAGTACGAGCACACAAGCTGGATGGAATCAATATGGGAAGACAAGGGTGAATACGCGGTGCAGGATTGGATGGAGGATGGCAGGGTCAACGCCCCGTATCAGCTCCCAGGCGTTAGCGACGTACTCGGGCCGGCTAGCGTCCTCGACGATCTCCAGGCAAAGTGCAACGCAGACGACACACTCGATGAAGGTGGCCCCCTTCTGGCCGAACGCCTTCTCGAAGTAGTCGGTCGTGAAGAGCATATGCTGGATCGACTCCTTAATGTCCGCTCGGAATGCCAAACGCTCATCCTCTTCCCGATTCCGATCCGCCTTGTGGAATTCGGCCATGACCTTGGTTAGGGTGCGAGAATCCGGTTCAGCGGCACTCTCGGCCGTGTACTGCCGTACAGCTATGACGTATGGTGCGTAGTACTGAATAAGTGTTCCACGTAAGATCTTCTGGGCCTGTTCCATTACGGCCACTGCGCAACGCTCACCTACGCTCATGGATAGGATGAAAAGCTTCGCAAGAGCATATAGTTGGAGAGCTGTTGAGATTGAGTTCGACCCCGTTGCAAGCGCAGAATAGTAACAAGCCAGAGCCGCAGAATCAATGGCCTCGGTATATAGATTCTCGGCCGTCCGAAGGCGAGTCTCAGACGCCCAATACCGAGCCGTAAGGTATGCGAATCGGATCCCATCCTTTGTACGGAAAATCTCGTCGGAGATGCAATTCGTAAGATAGGTCTCACCCGCAGATGACTCCTCGGCCTTCAGGACTCGCGTCTCCGCCTCAGCTTCCGCGTACGCTTGTAGGACTGGTGGTACACGAAGCGCATTGTTTGAGAACGAAGCCCCAAAAGGCCGTGTTAGTTTCTGGATGTTATATGACTGGTCCGTTGACATCCGTGCAGATAGAACGGCGTCCTGCCTTCCAGTCAGCTTGTTTATCAACTCATTGCAATGCCGAATATGGGGACGAAGCTGGGTTTCTACTTCAACTCGCAATTCAGCCTCCTTTCCAAGAAGTAACCATCGTGCGCGGCTGGCATACCCTCGCGCGGCGTCCTGCGCCCCCGCCAGGCACGCCACGTCTGCAAGGGCCAAAAGAGGAGGGATCAGCTCAACTGAATTATTCCCATATATCTCCTTGGCGAAGAATAGAGAGCGCTCTGCGGCGGGCAAGGCCAGCTCGTTGTTCCCCTCGAGGACGTGACGGCGCGACTCCAAGTATGCGACGCGTCGGCACTCGTCTCGAAGACTTCGAAGCTTGGCCGAAATTTCGGGGCGCGTCCGAGTCGCAAGTGGCAGCTTCATGATCTCGCGCATGGCGGCCTGCCTATCGCAAAGCAGAGCATGACAGGCAAGATCGTCGAGGAGGAGGTGCTCGCGACAGCAATAGCAGCTTCGACACTGTGTGCAGAGGAAGGAGCCCTCGGAGTTGCAGATGATGCACTTGTACTTATGCCCCTTCGCCGCCGAGAGGCTGTGGACGGAGATGAACTTCGAGGAGAGCTGCTGCAAGTCGGACATTTTTTACTCCATTCGGATATCACTTAGTATCATCCTTACCCTCGGGTTCGACCTCAGGAGGGAAGATGTCATCCTTCGTCTTCCCTGTGGCAGGGACGGCGACACCCTCTTCTCCAAGGTAGCGTAGGACGTATCCGGTTTGTGGGCGAATCCAGAGACGAATGTAATAGATCAATCCGTTCATCTTTGCATCCCATTCGTCAGCTGAGAGGTCGTTACTCTCCTTGTTGAGCTTGTTATGGGAGGAGATGACGTCTCCGATCTGAGTCCCTTCACCATCTCCTCCATGCCTGGGTTCATTGGTATGGAAGATGACTTCATACTTTCCTTGCTTACGGACTGGGATGATGGCCGGATATGGGGGGTTGAAGGGGTGAATGGAAACGACGAAGAGGAGGGAGGAGCGCTCGAAAGAAAGGAGCTTCTCCACGTTATCCATACGCGTGACGAACTCACGCTCCTTGTTCCACTGATACTTCTCATTTAGGTGCATGAGCGCCTGATCGAATAGGCCAAGGTCCGCATAACGGGTTGTTGAGCCATCCTTTCCCCAATAATCGAGGTTCCAAAGGCGACGGCAATAATGGTAGCTCCAGTTATTCCCTTCGCGTGGGAAATCAAGCCATTCGGGATGTCCGAACTCATTTCCAAAGAAGGCGAGATAGCCCTCACCACCAAGGCCAATCGTGAGGAGACGGATGAGCTTATGTAGACGTATTGCACGTTTCGTCCGATCATTGCACCTGAAGATGCTCATGTTGTCGTATATGTTCTCATTCAGTAACCACATTGAAAGGGTTTTATCTCCGACAAGGGCTTGGTCATGGCACTCACAATAGACGATATGTCTCTCTTGCCAGCGTCGATTGGTAAGGACGTGGGCGATATGCATGACGTCAACAATTCCTTCATCTGCAAGTCCTATATCGAAACCTTGCTTCATTAGTTTGATCCACATGTCGGGAACTGCCATCTGGAAGCGGTAGTCGAAGCCGATACCCGTCTTCAGAAGAGGAGTGGCCATACAAGGATAGCCCGAGACGTCCTCCGCAATGGTCAGAATGTCTCGATTCTCCGTCATTTCAATAAGCTTGATGAGTAGATGAGCAAGACGAAGGTACGTCATCCCGCCAACATCAACGGCACATTGAGGTTCATCGAAATATTCTCCGTACCTCCCAGTATACCCAACTCCAGCACTACGATGGAAGTACATCAAAGACATGACTCCATCGAAACGGAAGCCGTCAATCTTGAACTCTTGAAGCCACCAGCGCACGTTTTGTAGAAGGAAGCGCAACGTCTCGGGGTTCTTGTAGTTGAAGACCTTACTATCCCATAAGGGGTGGTCATCAGCATAGAAGTAAAGGTCGCTTCCGTCCCATAGCGCTATTCCATCGTCGACGTTCTTAGAGGCATGGGAATGGACGAGGTCAAGAAGGACCGCAATACCAAGCTCGTGAGCCTTATCAACAAGGTATTTGAAGTCATCAGCCGTACCATACCGGGACGAAGGGGCAAAGAAGGAGGTCACCTGATACCCAAAACTCCCATAATATGAATGCTCTTGAATTGCCATGATCTGGATGATGTTATACCCCTTTTCCTTAATGCGTGGGAGAAGAGTGTCAGCAAAATCGCGATATGTATTGATCTTCGGCTCTTCTGAACTCATCCCGACATGACATTCATAGATCCGTGGAATTACTTCTCGAAGATGACCTGGAGACGGATATTTGAACTGATATGGATGCTCCGGACAGTAGAACTCTGGGTCTAAGACCCCTAACTCCCCATTATGAACCGCCCGGATAGCATGCTGAGGAATACGATACGCTGGCTTATGATCTGCCCCAAGTTCCATGTAAATCTTATACTTTGCCCTGTCATGGATCGGACAATGCATACGTTGCTGAGTCTCATCCCAATAGAAAGGAATCCGGCATCGCCACAATCCAAACTCGAGTCTCTCGGCTGGATGCGCATGTGTATCCCAGTAGTTGAAATCTCCAACAACCGCCAAATACTCGGCGTTTGGTGCCCATTCCTGATATACAAGATACAGCTCCCCTTCGGACCTCTGTCCACAAAGCGGTAGGATCTGCTCCACCTCAAATAGGGTGTACGCCTTCCCCTTGTGCTCAAAGAAGAAGCCATAGGTGGTGTAATCGGAGACCTTATCCATCCCTCCCAGGTCCGCGTTGACATAACGGAGCATGTGACAGAAGTCGGCCCAACGGTCACGCCAGACTCCAACGTAATCCTTGATGTATGGGTCGACGTCTAGGATCTCATCTCCGGTCATCGCGAGAAGCTGAGGCGTCAGGCTGTCCGCAACTAGGGGAATCGGCATTTTTGACCACGGTAACCGCACGACTATTTGCTAGGCCATCTTGATCATCGTTAGGGAGGTGAAAGGGACTCGCCTTGAGATAGACCGAGTCCCGGAAAATACAAAAATGCCGACATCTCCAAGCGTCCAGAACCGCACGAGTCGTCTGCCTTTCGTGTCGGACGGCTTCATGTTCAAGGAGCATGTGCGTCGATACAACAACATGCAGCGGGTGATGCAGGAGCGCTTTGGCAAGCCAGCACAGTACATCTCTGGCATCGATGGGTCTTTAGCCGTACCTTCACCAGGACGCTCGGGCCGCTACCCCGGAAGTCCCCCTCGTACAGGCAATGGAGGGAGGTATGCTCAGGGCTCTGGGGACTACAATGGATACACGGTTCCGCTCAGACCGCAATCCAGGCAGCAAGTTGAAACCGATGATGAGCTGATGCGATACCTTGTTGATCGGCACCAGATGGACCCTCGGAATGCCGAGTATCAGCCTGCACAAAGTTATAAGCCCAATTATAGTCGTAGTACCCTTTCTGAATTACGAGCAAGTGGAGAACCGGATGCGGCGGTCAAACTATCAGCCAATAGTCAAGCACCTGATGAGACAGCGTACATGACACCTGGGAATGCTCTTGTCTTAACTGGGTCAGCGTCCGCACAAGGAGGAGATGGCCCGATGCCAGGACGTCAAAGACCAAAGAGACGGACAGGAGGCTTTTTGGGGGATGAAGCTACTCTGGTTGCGGACCTGGAGGATCTTTTCCAGGGGTTGCAGGCAATCAGGAACCCTCAGCTGGCTAACATGGGGAATAGCGTCGGGGTTCTGTCACAGTCTTTCGTCGAGAGTAACTCGATCGTAAAGCGTGTCTATCGGAAGTACCACATGTCGCTTGACATCACCGAGGACATCATCAACAGAGTGGACGAGTACTTGTGTACCACCAATGATCAGCAAACGCTTGCGGCTGCCAAACGGGCGATCGTCAAAATCCATCGCGGGATGAACTCGGATTCCGCCCTCGAGGTCTTCATGGCTGAGTGTCATGATAATTACCTTAGCCAGGCGTTAACGGCAATGATCCTGCAGGTTCTCTGAGCGCTAGCAGCGCTGCGTGTAAACCTCACCTTATTGAGGTTACTATGCTTTGAGTCCGATGGCGCGCAGAAGGAAGGGGTTGACCTAGCATGGTTCCCATCAAGCGCTTGCGTTAGAAGAGAACGTTATGGTCGTTTCATATGAAGTACTATGAAAATAGCCTTAAAAGTGATACAATTAAAGACGAAGAGAAGGGAACAGAACGGAAGAGAATGGAATGGAATGGAATGAAAGGGGACACGACCTGGGAACCTACGTTCACAACGGAAAGAGGCGAGAGCTTGTATCCCAACGCTAGGACTCCCTTCTAACTAATTGATCAGTAAAAAAAGATGGAGCCCATTTCTTGTTCAAGATATGATGGAATTAATGTTCTTCATCGAGGGGAGTCCACCATCATTTACAGTGCGAGGAACACCGAGAATGGAAAGGATATAGTGGTGAAGCAAGTGTTTGTCCGTGAAAACGATGAATTATACGGGAAACTTCTACACGAATATAACGTCCTCAGGGACCTTAAGGCACCACAGATTCTGGGTTGGGAACGCTTCGATGAGCAATTTCTAGACTCCCATGGTGTCATCCTCATCGAGATGAGGCATCTTAAATCGCGGTCTCTAGAAGACCTTGTATCCAAGGCTGGTCCCATCCCAATCCCTCAGGCCATCACTTTCGTAATGCAGGTTGCTTACGCTCTCGCTTCTATGTGCATGGCAAAGCACCCCATTATTCATCGTGCAATCATCCCTCAGAACGTCATCTTAACAGAGAAGTCATGCGTCCTAAAGGGATTCAAATACGCCTGCTATGCTGATCAACCCTCCTCCATCCCTGTGGAAGTCGTTGAATGCTTACCCCCGGAGATCGATGGGTCACACAATTATAGCTTCAGTTCCGATATTTGGAGTCTTGGTTGCTTGTTTTATTATTGCCTCGAAGGTAGGATGCCAGACCCAGCAATCATGGACGAAAGGGTCGCGGTGGCTTGGGCTAAGCAGAAGAATCTTCATCTTTATTTGACCTCATTCGTCGAGGGTTGTTTCCAACGGAATCCTGACGATCGAGTGGTGGCTAAGGTCGCCTTACAATACCTTTCGGACTTTCGCGCTAATAAAAAGGTACCAACCATACCGCCCGCACAGAATGCGGACGACACTCAGTTATTGGATTTCTCTGCTGCTGTACTGAAGGGAAATAGTCAAATGGTCCTTTCTCTATGCGAGCTATACTATCGGAAGATGTTTTATCCCGATTTACCCGTTAGGCACATCTCTAATACCTATCAAACCGTATCCATCTTCAAGAAGAAGGGGCATACTAACCTCATGAAGGCAGCCGCCCATGGGAATGTCGCAGACGTCCAACGGTACATCTTAGAGCTCGGGTATCGAACCAAGGATGGCATGACAGCCCTTATCTGGTCCATTCTGGCCGGAAACCCTCAATGTATCAAACTACTCTTCCCAGAGATGAATATTCCTGGTCCAGACGGAGTGCTACCCATAGAAATAATGCTACAGCACGATAACAAGGCGATTTACAGGTCTGGTCACTTCCTCTTGAAGTTTTCCAAGCCTCCTTCTAATACTAAGTCGGAGATACTTTCTCTTATCCAAAACACTGGAAATGCCCCAAAAACTCTCCTGGAAGCCGCAGCAGTAGGTGACCTGAAGATGGTCAAGAAGCTGATCGGTGAGTCCCGTTATCGTGGTCCTCGGAAGGAGACGGCCCTTATGTGCGCTGCCTCGAAAGGGTATCAGGCAATTGTCAAGCTCTTAGCGAACGAAGAATCTCGGCAGCAGGACGTCGATGGGCGTACGGCTTTGATGCTCGCCGCTGAAGAGGGCCATTCCGATGTTGTAGCTTTCCTTGGTAGATATGAGACTCGAGTCCAGGACCGAGCTGGCTGGACAGCTCTCATGTATGCCATCCGCGAACACCATACCTCCTGTGTTAGGCCCCTTCTTAGCGAGGCCTCTTTCAAGACAACCGAGGAGGTTGCTTATAAGGGTTATGCCTTCCCAATTGGAAGCACGGCTTTGGATATTGCAGAGCGGTTGAAATTCCCTGAAATAGTCTCAGTATTGAAGGCCAACGCAACCGTTCTCATGAATATTGAACAATTGGAACAGATAGAACACGATGAGCAAGAGGAACATGAGGATTATGAGGAACAAGAAGAACACGCACCAGACGAGAGGGTGTCCTCTGAGACGTCCAAAAATGTCCAATCCGAACCACATAGAACAGAACATAGCGCTTCGGAAGATGAGGAGGAGGAGGATGATAATGATGATAATGATGATGATGATACCCTCATCATGGCCGCGACGAGAGGGGATGCAAAGGCGGTTGAGAAGCACATACAAGAAGCAGGGTTGACTAATGATGAAGGGTTAACCGCCTTGATGTATGCGGCCAAGAACGGGCACCTAGAATGCGTTAAGATCTTGTCCGACATCGAAGGTAGTAACCAGACGAGGAAGGGGGTCACGGCCTTGATGTTTGCAGCCCAGTTCGGGCATCTTCATGTCATTAAGTACCTCTTGAACAAGGAAAGCCGTATCAGAGACAATAACGGTTGGACGGCGCTCACATATGCTCTCTATCGTAAAAAGCAGGAGTGTGCTAAGGAGCTTTTGATCGAAGAGCATCTTCGTACCACGAAAGGGTTCAATGGTGTCCCTCCGAATTCATCAGCTCTCGACGTTGCAAGGCTATTCAAATGCAATGAGATCGTTCAGCTATTGAAAGGAAAGTGAGTGGGAAGGAGGGAGGGACTGCTATCTAGTAGACATCGTATTTCTTATTCCTTATCTCTTCACATAGAAATTTACATACCCTGCCGAACGGCATCTGGAACCTCCTTCATCCTTCCAGCCTTCACCTCCTTATCGTATGTCTCGCGGACGAGGGCATCGAACCACCAATAGGATGCGGGTCTCATCTGAGCGAAGTCGATGACGAGCTTTCCATTCTCGTCGCAAGCCGTCTCGAGCTCCAGCATGAGGGCGCTGATGCACCCTGTCAATGCGCGACTTGGGAGGACGTTGAGCACTCGAAGGAGCTGCTCGACCTCATCGCAATATGGGACCCGAGCAGTACGGCGCTTCGTCAGACACTTGGGTAGGCGTCCGGGCGGGAAGTGCTTGAAGATGGTCCGGAACATCTCGTCGTAAGCCGTGAAGGGCTTCACTTGAGAAGAAGGGGGAATGTGTGCGTTGTACTTGGCGATAAATTCATTAACAAACTCGACTAAGGCCGTGGCATAGACGCGGACCTGCTCGAGGATGACCTCATTGGCCTTGTTGAACTCAAGGGCGTTGCTAGCGGTGAGACAAAGGTCACGGAAGACGTCCCCTATATGGGTATAGTACGAGTTCTGCCGGCCCGCAAGCCGTTCCTTGATCTCCGAGAGAGAGCAGGGGAACTCGATGACGGACTCGTACTGTGCCTTGAGGTCGGGGTAGTCGACGACGACGGGGTTCTGGAACAGGGTGAACCTATTGAGCTCCTTCATTGACTCTCGGAAGATCGCGCGGATGTTCGTCTTGCCCATGGACTCGCGGATCTCTCGGATGAGCATCGAGACGAGGTTCGTCTCGCTCCTACTCGCATCCATTTTTCTCCCCGAAGAAGAACTGAAGGACATAGCATGCCTGGGCGGTATCGTACGCCTCATAGATCGAGCCGCCCTCGATGGGGACGTTCGGAATCTTCACCCCAACGCTCTGGTATGGATGGCAAGAAATGACGACGTATTGATGATCCAAATTGACCGCTTCAACGGTTTGATCAAGAGCACTCACTATTCTATAGGTAGGTTTCAGAACCATAAGCTGTGGAGTACTAAGTTCGACCAGAACTCCCTTCTGGCCCGTCAAGGGATGTAGAACAGAACGCACACGCCATTGGGGCAAACCCCCTTGCTCTTGTGGTAACGCAGGGGTCACATCAGAGGTTGTTTGAGCTACTGGTTGTATAGGTTCGGCTGTGGGTTGAATTCTTTGAAGTACAGACTGATGCCGTTTGCTTTGAATATGGGTCCCATAGCTTCCCAACGTCGTATGACGCGTACGACAGAGCTTACACTCGTAATGGCCTAGGTAATTCGTGGTTAGGAACGGGTCACTTAGAACAGTATCTGGAACCTCTAACGCTTGACGCTGGTCCTTCTGTCTCTTCAAGCGCATCGACCGGCGTTCAAGGCCACGCCCAGCCCGAACCGACGGTCTGGGATGGTCTGGCATACCGAGCAGAAGAAATATATGCTTCCATTACCACGCATACCGACGTCCTCGCACTTCACTCAAGGGTACCCAGGACTATTGCCCGGGAGAGATAAGAGGTAACGAGTCTGGCAAGTAGTTGTGCGTGTTGCGGCCAACGGACATTCCACGCATGACTGAAGGTTGAGGACGCTGGTTAGCGAGCGTCCCAGTACTATTTGAGCGGCTTGATTGCGCCGTACGCTGACGTAAACTTTCTTGAATCCAAGGATGAGCTAAAGCTGTCTCAGGAGTACACCGACGTTGAGGATCCCACTGAAGAAACAGATATACGAAGGAAAGAAACTCGGGAGGTGCTCGGACTAGGTTCTTCAACTGCTTCGACCAAGGACGGTGTTGTGTACGAAGCCGATACTTACTCTTGTGTTCCGGATATGCCGCTTGCGCCTTCACCTGATTCGAGCGCATCAAATACTCCGGTGAGCCATAGGCTGGATAATCATTATCCACTCGATCGTCCGAGGTGAGTTCCTGGAAAAACTTGCTCTTGACAGGACTCTTCACGATCATATCCGTAGGCGGCATTCCAAGCACTTCTGCTATGAGACCGAGTTGATCCTTTTCGTTCGGGCCCGGGAAGATTGGGATTCCCGTATAAAGCTCACAAAGGACACACCCAATACTCCAGATATCTATTTCTTGGCCATAGGGGAGGCCAAGAATCACTTCTGGAGCACGATAGTAACGTGACTGAATATAAGAATAAATAGTTTCCGAGACCATTGCACCAGAACCCCAATCAATGACCTTAATCCCGCTCTTATCCGGTGCTCGAAGAAGGATGTTTTCAGGCTTGACATCTGCATGAATAATTCTAAGCTTATGTGCAAAGGAGAAGGCCGAAAGGACCTGTAACGCAAACTTCCGAACAAGGGTCAAAGATAACCCTCTCAAGTTCTTCTTTTGTAAAAGCTCGTAAAGGTTCATCGAGAGAAGCTCGAAGGTGATACAAAGATGTTTTCGGAAGTAGAAGTTTGAGAACATTCGGATACAACAATGCTCATCTTGCGGATCTGCACGCCGTAACCTATCTAGAAGCTTCACCTCGACTAAGCCTTGCTTGTTAATGATCTGACTATTCCTCAGGACCTTAAGGGCGACGGTCTTTTGTTCCTTATGGTCGAAGGCTTTGTAGACCTTCCCAAAGGAGCCTGCACCAAGGATCGAGATGAGTTCGTACCGGTACAGGATATGATCACCCGTTAGGCCAAGATAATCGCCACGGCTGTCATCATACCCATGGTTGATCCCACCAACCAGGTATGTTTTAACAACCGACTGTCCATAATAGTAGACCCTGTCGTAGTCCATGATCTCTAGCTGCTCAAACTCAGTAAGGGCTTGCGAATCACTCGCGATGACCTTCTGCGGCGTAGAATATAATCGTGCAGATGATACTCTTTGCTCTAGTGATGTCCTCCTATGTTGCGACTCGGTCCTCCGAGGTGTGACGTTACGCGAGGGCGGCTTAGACGATGAACCACTGCGGACAACTACAAGAGGCCGTCCTCCCTCTCGACTCATCATTGTTTGAGTCACGTTGTACGCCCTTCCAGGGCTAACTGTCGTTGAGCTCGTCCGGGTTGAGGCCGTAGTTGCTCGCTTGGGCGTCTGGCTTGTTGAATATGCAGCCTGCTCTAATGCAGCCAAAGTCGGTGCTCTTTGAACCGGTCTTGGTGCCGAGGTTGCCTTCTGCTTGCCTGTTGGTTGAAAGCCTAAAACTAAGGAATTTGTAGTGGTGGTGGTAGAAACCCCATACACACGTCGTGGACGAGCGGCTTGCGCTCGCACAGGCGGAGGCGGTGGTGGTGGGTTCTCTCCGTCCATACCGTGAGCCACTGAGTCAAGGATGCGTTGGGTGGCAGGAGGAACCTTATAACGACGAAAGTTGGAGACATACGCCATTTTCAGCGGTTTATTTTCTGCGTAGGAGATGCTCTAAGTATGCCCAGAGACAAAGGACTATGATGCTAAGGCAGATCTGGATGCCAACTAACTCATAGAATAGTCGCTTCTCAGAGACCGGGCCTCGAAGGCGAAGATATTGGTTAATCAGATTCAAGTTTGTTGGTAAACCTTCCAGCTTACCGGTCTGTGTGTTGAGGCGTGGAAGCCTATGCCGTGGACATGGAACCCATCCTAATAGCTGCGGTAATGATAAGCCAAAGTTAAGAATTTGCATACCGAAAAGAAAGGGTGCCAAGAGTAGCTCCCCACCTAACATCGCCGCGAGCGCAAAGGTAGCGCCACCAAAATATGCGTACACGTCTCCCACGAAGACCTTTGAAGGAAATCGGTTCAGAGAGTAAAGTGCGATGGAGACGGTCAAGAATAAGATGAGGAGTAGGATGGCATCTCCTAACTGTGGCTCCTCGTTGAAAAGATCCTCCACTGTTCGATATTTGTACCCACGTATGCTTAGAGCGATAAGTAATGCTCCAGTGGCTACAAGAACCTGTCCGACCTCAATTCCATTGATCCCCGCATAGATATTGACCGCGTTCTGCGAGAAGATGGTAAAGAAGAGACAATAGAGACGAGTAAGAAGCGAGGAGAAAGTAAACCCGAAGATCACGAGATTATCTCCTGCATACCCCATCACCGCTGGTAAGAGGGTGATGCATGGAAAGACAAGCTTATGGCGCCAGCGAAGGTCAACGACGTCGTCAATGAAACCAAGCATTGCAGACGCAATGATTCCAAGGACCGAGGTGATATGAGCAAAGTCTTGACGAACGGAGACATGAATACACTCGACAAGGAAGAAGAGTGCAGCAGGCCCAAGTCCTCCATCCTCAGGGATGAGTTCCGAAGTGGCCTTATTCAAGTCACGTCCTGAAAGGCCCTTCTTTGCCAAACGTGGAGACAGGTATTTGATAGTTTTCTTGGTGACACCATACCCAAGGAAGAGCATTGGTATGAGAGAAGCGATGGTGGTAATGGGGGAGAAACTTATACTCCATTTCATTTTTCTCGCATTTAATCTTCTCAGTTTGTCGCATCCAATTCGCAAACGAGTTTGAGGAGTGTTGGTCTCTTGTCCGGCTGCTTCTCTAGGCACCAGGCGATGATAGTGGAAAGCTTCTGGTTCCGGTTCATTATAGGCTTGAATGATCCTGCAAGAATATCAGCAATTGACGAGAAGGGTAAGGAGCCTGTAGACAAATGATACGCCATGACGCCAAGACTCCAGACATCCGCCTTTGAATTCCCTGGGAAGCCAGAATAGACCTCTGGGGCTTGATACATACCATCAATTCCTTGTCGTTGAAGATATGAAGAACCCAGAAGTTGCCCGAGTCCATAATTGGCAATGAGGTAAGTTCCCTCAGAATTAAGATAGACATTACGTGGTGAAAGGTGTTGATGTAACGAACCCTTGTTACGGATGTATTCCAAACCACGGGCCATCTGGTTAAGGAATGAGCAAATCTCATCGTCGGAGAACGACTCTTCTTGCCTCATCCGACGCTCATATTCCTCCTCAAGCGTATAACAGCACAGGTCTGTCACCAGAAACAGGGCATGCAAGTATGAAGACATGGTAAGCTCTCGATACGTCAAGACATTTTCATGGACATAGCTCTTCAACTTATCCAGACTGTTTTGTGATTCCTCTCCAAGACTCGAAGCCGAAATGATCTTGATCGCAAAGAGCTTTAGCACGCCATCATATGCCAGGTATACAGGGCTTCCTCCTAGGCTGGTTTGTATTTGCACGGAGATGGTGTACTTCTTAGAGAGGATATCGGGAAGTTCTGGGACGTGGGTCAGAAACTTCAGCTGGCTTCGTAATGATGACAACATCTCCTTCTTGGGTCCGTAAGAGCTCTCAACCATCCGGTTGAGATGAGTCATGTACTTGACACCCTCGTTATCCTTCAATTGATGCTCATGGAAAAGGAGCTCCGCACACTCAGTTTGTCTTCGGAAAAGAGCATATGCAAGAGCAGAATGTCCTTCTTCATCGCGTACAAATGACTGTGTGATCATCAATCTCCTGACCGCATAAGTATCTCCTTCCTCAGCCGCCTTCATAAGCTCTGTTTTCCCTCGAGGCGTAGCATTCATAATCGGATTCTCTCGAGTTGATGTACTCGTGGTGGTTTGACATTGTGGCGGTGTACGTTTCTGATAAGGAGCCCTATGGGAAGCACTACGCGTACGAGTCTTCGATCGTGGCATCATTGAAATGGATGTGGACGCAGGTGCGGGTTTGGTAGGAGGTTGAGGAGTAACTGAAGTGGAGTCTGACTTCTGAACTGTAACAGATGTATTTGGTGATTGTTCTATAGACTTTCTAGGTATCGGGACCATAAACGCCGTTCTTCCTTCCGCGTCCACGACATCCGCCTCGAAATTCATGAGTAAACTGACAACCTTTTTGCTACCCGCTTCAATTGCAAGAAGAAGCGCCCACTTACCTTCGGAATCCTTCTGTTTCGCTTGGAATAAGAAGTTCGACGCCTCAAGGTCATTATCCATCACTGCACAATGCATGAGGTATGTGTACCCGGGTATGGGACGTGGTCTTCGACGAAAGTCATGATCGCTTTCGGTTCGAAGTTCCGTGATGACCTTATCGTAGTGTATATTGACACAGTCCTTATAGCTAGCCAGAGCCTTTCCAGTCTGTGCATATTGAAGAGCTAACTTCTTAGTAGAATCAGTTAATCCACCCTCATATTGTAACAATGCCTGAACCAGGTTGAGAGGACAAGACCCTTTGCTTGCGACTAGCATGAGAGAGGTGATACCCCCTACCCACCGTTGATATTGCTTCCTGCTTTGTAACCCAGCTTCTTGAATGAGAAAAGGGATATATTCGTATCTATTAAAGGAGGCTGCATACATAAGTGCTGACCAGCCATTATTATCTTGCATTCCAGCTTCTTTATCGATCAAAAGTTTGACACAATCAAAGTGACCATTAATCACGGCAAGAATCAGTGCGGTGTGACCAAAGTTATTAACACTTCTCGCTTCATACGGTAATAATGCACCAACACATTCAACGTTTCCAGTGCGCGCGGCATACATCAAGGCGGTATGCCCTTGTTCATCGGCCATGTTCTTTTCATAGGATAACAGATACCGAACACAATTGATATGACCCTTCTCGGCGGCAAACATCAATGAGGTTTTCAAGGTCTCGGTCTGCATCCTTATGCATTCCATATGAGCCTCAATATAAGCAAGATCACCAGTCTGGGCCGCAATATGGAATTCCGATCCACTCATTCTCTTTTACTTTTCAGGTTTCTGCATTGATGGTCTCACCTAGTAGATGGTTCCTTCAAAATCCCGATGATTGCTGTATACGAGACAGAATGGTCACGTGATGTCCTCGGATTGTCGGACTTCGTGTAATAAAGTAACTTCTTTGTAAGTTCCCAACCAGAGCTTTCTGCTAATCGTAAAAAGGTCCCAATCGTATAACGACCGCAGACTGTATTCTTCGTCTTCTCCATTGCGCTCTCAAAGGCATCATACCCTAAGATAACCCCATTAATGCAATCCTTATCCATCTCCGTGACAACCTCATCGGCAGTCTTACCAGAAATCGAGGGGGAAAAGCCAAAACGTGGGCCATAATGACAAAAATCACTTGAAACGACAAACAATACCTTCTTATTCTCAATGTAGTTCTGTAAAAGATCAACTTCTTGTGACGATACCCCATATCCCGCATAAATCGCTGTAAACTTGATCGACCTCCGTTCAAGCTGGTCACGAAAGACATACGCAAGGTATGGTACCTCTAGCTCAAGACTATGTTCCTCCTCACATTCATAACTCTCACATAGAGGCAACCCTGGCACCTTTTCCATCTGAAGGTGTGATCCATTAAGTGGATTTGCCCATCTACTAAAAGGAGAACAAGAGAGTCCGCGTTGATGAAAGGCATGGCAGACACCCAGCATCACAACCAAGTCATATTTCGCCGGGTCAATACATGCGAAAGAATGTGCTGCTGTCAACCCACTATATGCCATTCCCGCATGAGGGGCAATAAGGAAGCGTAGATCCGGCTGCGGAACGACCGTTGGCGTCTTACGCGCCTCAACAAAGAGCCTCTCAAGGGTATCCTCGAGTTCCGGTGGCTTTGGATACCAAGTACCACACTTTGTAGGAAGACGCATATTATTTTTCCCCTTCACTTCGATACTGAAGCTATTCCTCTCCTGGAAAGCCTTTGAGTTGCTGTATAGCCTCTTCTGACCCATTCTCCCTAGCATACGCGAGTGCCGTACGCCCCATCGAGTCACGCATCCCAGCCTCTTCATATAACTCCGAGATGACGGATACATGGTTCTTCTTGGCGGCAAACATCAATGCCGTCCGTCCATCTCTCATGGCTCGTCGGCCTTCTATGGAGCATAGCTTCTTGACTATGATCGAGTTCCCAAGTTCTGCCGCGATCATCAATGCCGTCTTTCCATCGCCTCTAGAGCAACCCTTCTCAACGGGGATAAGCAGATCCACGGCATCTACTGCACCAGCACGGACCGCCTTCATAAGCGCTGTCTCATCCATCTTATCATGAAGTCCGGCTTCCTCAAGAAGAGGGGGAACACAAGCGACAAAGTTATGGCCAGCTGCAAGCATGAGAGCGGTCCAGTGCTTAGCATTATGCGATCCTACAAGGCCTGGGACTTGGGCTAGGCGGCATACAATATCTCCGTTACCAAGAGAGGCTGCCTTCATCAGAGGTGTATTTGCCAGATTATCATATAAGAGAACCTCCTGTGGGACGAGTAATTCAACAGCTTCCACAAAGTTCGCATGGATGGCGTAGACCAATGCTGTACACCCAGCATTGTCACGCATTCCCGCTTCATAGGGGAGTAGACCTCTTACAGCCTCCTCATTACGGTAAAGGGTCGCTAGCATGAGTGCGGTTACTCCCAAAGGCGTTACCATCCGAATCCAAGGGCTATCTCCCCAAAGGCCATGTGGTTCTTCTCGAGTGATGACTTGGAGCATGAGAGGCGTCCTCCCATAAGGATCTGCATCACCATTCAGCTCGAAAGAAAAGAAGCGTTCAGATGCACAGCAGTTTGAACCCAAGATGGCACTCGCAATAGTGGCGTGAATTGCGGACACGGTCTGCTTCTCGCATGGTTGATCAGCAAGGGCGACAAGCGGGCCAACAAGAGGGTCACAACAGAGTTGTTCCGTTGAAATTCTCTTATCGGCTTCAAGCTGAAGCATCGACTCGAGTAATCCCCGGAGCTTCTCGCTACACTTAAGGATCAGGAGCAAGACGGAGACGCCCTCATTCTGCGCTCGTCGGACGTCCTCCACGGGGAGTGGGAAGAGTCGTTTTCCTGAGGTCATTTCGAAGAGAGTGGTTCCAAGAGCCCAGATATCAACGCGCTCTGTGTATTCTCGTCCATCTATCTGTTCTGGTGCCATGTATTGAACCGTCCCTATTCTTGTTGACGCGCAACTGTCTCCAAAGAGGGTCCGTGAGACCCCAAAGTCTGTTAAGGCTACAGACCACTCATCCCGGACGAGTATGTTTGCAGGCTTAATGTCTCTATGAATTATCCTATTTGGGAGTGGGTTTTTGCGTGTCTGTGGTGAGTGAAGATAACGAAGAGCTGCCAGAAGTTGGCCAAGGACCCACCAAATCACCCACTCCTCGAGGCCACCAGGAGCCTGTGCAATGGCATGGCCTAAGTTTCGCTCAAAGCGTGGCATAACAAGGTATAGGCGTGGGACAGATGTGTCATGGAAGGCAGCGTATAACTGGACAATCCGTGGGTGAGAACACGCGCACATGAGGCTGAGCTCTTCCTGTTGCATGAGCCGAACCTTCTCGGGGAGTCGTGCGTACTCGACGACCTTGACGGCGCAGACCCGGCCCGTATTGGCATCGAGGGCATTGTAGACAGAGCCATACGCGCCCCGCCCGATCAGGGTCGTGAGCGTGATCGATTTGGTGAACGTACTAATTGTCTCTGACTGTATCGCTCCCGCTTTTTTTTGGATGTGCACCATACGCGAGTTGTGTTTACGACACGACGTCGAGCTTATTGACGAGACGGTCCCGCACGTGGAGGACCTATTGCGATCGCCACGTACTACCGACGAGATCCAGGACGAGCTCTGTTGCCTTCTTGGCTTCGACGCACTCGACCTCATTACGGAACTCCTATCGAATCGCGAGGAGCTAGTGAAGGCGTCCATAGAAACGGAGCTGCGTGACATCATGCAGATAGACGAGTTCGGGGATCTGACCGAGAGGGAAATTAAGGCAAACCTGGCTGGGGATAGGATGATATTAGAGGCACCACCTCCAGAGGCTCTTGAGAGCCAGTCGCAGTATGAGAGCATGAGCAGGGACGATTGGCATTGCTACTATCTCAAGATGAGCCTGGGACTCGCAGATATCGAGGCTGTGTCCTTGCTCCGCCGTTGCGATTGGGATATCGAGAAGGCGATTGACACCTATTATAACGAGAACGAAGAACGATGGATCTCGGTCAGTTCTAGTACCGAGTCTATGAATCTGGATGTTGATGAGCAGGTATCCGATGATCTAGTCGAGTACGTACCGCCAATTATTAGGGGCCGTACTGTTAGCATGCCTGATGACAAGCGTGTTTATGCCCTCAATCGCCCGCCACGCTACCGGGTTCTTGGAACGAAGGCCACAGACCTGCATTACTTCAAGGTTCATGATGCAGAGAACAAGGTTCGTAATGACATCAATGCCCTCGTCGAGAAGATGCAGGGGCGCCCCGACAGGCACCTTTGCGCGTACAAGTACCATATCATCACCGGGCGCGGACTTCATTCCTCGGGGCCACCCGCCTTGAGAAACATGGTTATGGACCTACTTCGTTCCCATAAGATCCATCACCGTCTAATGACCGAGCTCAAGGGCGGCGCAATCGAGGCTACAATCACCGGGGATTTACACCAGCTTTAAGCCTACTTAGTCTCTCTCCTATGGCGTCGGAGATGGATTTGGTGGTTCCAACAACTCTTCCTTCTGAACGGTCAGCGCCATCTCCACCAGAGGATTTAGCTGCGCCGCGAAGGTGCAGAACCACATGAGCCAAAAGCAGAGGACCGAGCCAATTGTGGTAACGATAACGATCGACCTATATTCCTTCTTCGCCGTCAGGCTCAGGGTGCAGCCTATTGCCCCTAGGACGATAAAGATGCAAGTGGTAACACCGATCTGGCCCCAGGGGGCGTTGGCACAGGTATATGCAGGTGGTGAGGCCATTATTTTTTGATGAGCTCAAGCAGATGTCCAAGTCGTACAAGACTTTGGTTATATCGCCAAGCAAAGGCATAGTTGAGAACGATCGCGAGGAGGAAGAAAAGTAGAATCGCAATTGGGGTAAAGAAGGCCGTCCGGTTTGTCGCGATGGGCTTGCACCCCACCAGTCCCTCTGTCGCCTCTCGTGCCGCGTTGATCACAACGCGATACTGGGTCATCATGTGTGCGTATAGGCCATACATCCGAGGGCCCGCCGTCGTCTCCTCCTGCAACAGGCTGCAACGGTACTCAAGCTCCAGGAGGGCATCAATGAGGCCGTAGAAGTGGGCACGGAGGCCGCACTCGTTCGGGATCCTGCCTATACGGACATATCCCGTGGTCAGGAGCGCCCGGTACTGATCGATCAGGTTTTCAAGGTATTGCTTCTGAAGAAGGGAGATGGACCCCTCGACGATGTTCTCAGTGTGGTCCATGGTTGCCGTCAAGAGCCTCTTCGTGTAGAACAAGATGTGTCCTAGGATTGAATAGGCACTCATGTGCTTCCTGGTTCGTGTGGCATAGAGGGCTATGAAGACGAACTGTGCGATGATGCAACTCAGAAGGACACCAATGATCGCGCCCAAGTAGAGTCTCACGATACGTGCCTGATTAAGAACTGGCATCTGGTCTGTCAATAATCGATTGGCGAGGTTCTTGAAGATGGTCTTGGCACTCCCATGATCATTTGAAGTCTTCTTGTGTGTGTCAACGTTACTACCTTTGACAAGCTGATCTATCTTTTCCGTGAGTCTATCTGATATGGGGGTGAAAATCGTACGGATATCTAGATAGATGGGTTTATGGTCACCTGGACCATTGGAGATGGGGAGGGGTGTGCTAGCATCCTTCCCATCACAGAACTTGCACCATTGTGAGGGGATATTATGCTCGCACATCCCCATGGACTGGAAGTTTGTGTAGAGAAGGCTAACAGGGACGTAACGGACGAGGAGGGGGAAATCGTGCTCAAATTTGATATTATAGGGAACCTTGGTCGCGATACGGTATGACTGTAGTCTGTTCTGATGGTTCAGATGGGTAATTTTGACTATGATCTTGTCGATACACGTGGGACAATGGTAAAATGGCATTGCTAGGTTCAGGGTGGCGGGATAGACCCGGATTTCATTAGCTCTCTCGTGCAAATAGAACCGCAGGACATCCTCAGGAGTCAGATCTGCGTCACTAGAGCCATTGCCATTTGTATTGACTGGCATATCCGTCTCAGTATAGATGAGGACGGTAGTGAAGTCCGGACGTGATTCTAAGAAGAGTTCAGGGTTTTGACGCACTCGATTATGTATTTCGGAACGAATAATTGCACGGAACGCAGGGGTGACACGAATCAACGAGTACATGTGCTCATCAGGGTATTCAACCATCGTGACAAATCTGTAAGTCTTTCCATTATATGCCAGGATCACGACAAACATTGCCTTAACCGTGTGCTGACCAAGGATGATGATTTCGTCCTCCGTTGGACGATAATATGGAATATTCCAAAGATTTGCCATGAGACAAAGGATGAGCACCATATACATGATAGTGATCCACATCCCAACGGCACGGATCACTGGGAACGACGCATAATCCTGACGACTATTTGCTTGCTGTGACGTCGGCATGACAATAGAGGCGAGAGTGCTATGATAAGGGTTGATGTCCTGCTGCATCTCGACGCTTAGAATGGTCCCGTAAGTTGAGTAGGCGCTCGATAGGCTTTGAAAGAAGTAGAGCATGGCTGACGTGTAATCGAACTTGTCACTAGGGGCAAAGCCAGTGATCAAGATGTTCAGAAGTATGTCTGGAGATAACTCCTTCCTATAGGTGCTCTCATGTGTGCGGGCTTTCGCTAGGGAATCGGATACCACGTCCATGTACAAATACGTTGATCGAATGGCCTCCCACATCGAACTATTCCCAATGGTGTTAAAAGCTTGCTCAGGTAAAATGTACACGAAATCTGTACTGTTCGGACTCTGGATCGAATAGGATGACAAGGATAGCTGCTGCCCAACCAGCTGCTCATACTCCTGAGCAAACCTCTTCAGAGTCAAGTGCTCTCGCTCGTATTCCGACTCGTTGGTAAGCCAGTTGAGAACGTTATTCAGGGTCCGAAAGTAATTCGTCCCCATTTTGAACTTCTCCTCCATCGCCGTAGGAAGTAGGAAGGAGTCCTTCTTATAGACGGTGAAGAGGTCATAGAACGAAATCGCGAGAAGCGCGAGATAAAGGGCATATCGAAGACTAGCCGCGACTAGGTTTGCGACGCGAAGCATAGGATTTCGACTTCGCATACGTCGATCGAGAAATACGAAGAACATGATGTCTATCATGACGATGATGAGGATCGAGACGAGAGCCATGACAAACGAGAGCCTATGGGCACCACGGTTCAACTGCATGACCGAGGCGAAGCTATAGACTGGTTCAAGAAATTCGGTATATTTCGCGAAAAGAGTAGGGAAGAGAGAAAGACCAGGGAGGTATCTTAAGGAATCCGCGGGTGCGACGGCGATCGTCTTCACATCATCGCAATCGATATAGCTGACAACCCCATTGGTCACAGTCTTCTTGCAGTGCTTATCAGCGAGTGTCTGACGTGCCGTGATAGCACTCGTGACGATCCAATAAAGGTCCTTGTCGGGCAGTGGTAGCTTCTTGAAGAAATCCTGACAGGTGATGCGTTCAGGCTCAAAGCCGAAGATATCCTTGTAGGGGGGCAAGGAGGTGATCTTCTCGATTGTATCGGTAGAAGCAAGACGATGAATCTGTTGTTCTATAGGGGTTTTGGACAAGGAGATGGCTAGAAGCTTATTCCGATCCTCAAGTGGAGAGAACTCGAACAAGGGACTCATAAAAACCGGATATTTCAAAGTCTCAGCGTCTTGAAGATAGTCCTGGTAGAAGGAGGCATCGGGACAAGCCATAGTTAATGTAGTTCCAAGCATCTGGAGCTCTATCTTCTGGATCTCATCAACGACATGCTGGATATGAATTAATTCCTGATGGAGTTCGGGGTGTTGACTGGTTAGTAACGTAAATCCGGTTTGGACGTCATGCGAAGCTAACTTCCACATAGAGATCGCCTTTGGAAGTCCAAAGACGGCATACCGGAAAGCCTCGGTGGTCCTGCGAAGTAGGATGGAATGAAGATCATTGAATGAGGCAAGAAAACTATTTCGTCGGGCAAAGAGGTTCTCATACCCCTTCCTAAAGCTGCATCGGAAGTCATCCATCATGGCAAGGACTATGTAGAACCCCAGGGGGAGAATAATTAAAAGGCACTTTATCAAGGCGTCCGAACGCTGTTGCATGGATAGGCATTGGACGCACTTCGTCACCTCCGGTGTCGGTTCTGTGAAGGAACGCCACTCTGACCGAAGCCCATACAAAGGGTCGTTAGGAGATATCCCAAGATGGAAGTGAATCGACGAGCTATCTTCCAAGGAGGGGAGAATCACTCGCTTACTCGTCGCCTTGCTTGTATATACCTTCGGGGATGTGGTCCGTTTAGCATGCTGCTTGGCTGCCACAATATGCGTCTCTGGAGCTTCGACATTGGAGATGAGGCGGTCCATCGCCTGCAGGGTCCCAGAATATCGCTTGGTCAGCTCGGGCTTGTTCTTTAGGAGCGCTTGTATGGCGTAGATCCCACCCAAGCCATTGTGCTTAATAACGTCGAGGACGATTGCAGACAACCGTTCATAGACCTGCTTATTATATTTCCACAGGCGAATGACCAGGATGATGATATACGTCACGAAGTAGACTAATGCGACGAGATGAAAGAAGATGCAGATCGTAACTATGCCATAGTTGAGTCCGATGGACGTTTCCACTGCTCGATTGATCCGGCGCTCAGAAAAACTATTACCCCCATATAACCCCATATTCAATTGATGCACCATTAGAGAATAACTCCCTGGAAGGGCCGCCAAGATGAGTGTTTCCGCATACTGTAATAGTGGATGTTCTGGAGAGATGAAATTAATATCTGCAGACCTATGGGTTTGAATATCAGGATATAGGTATTCCATGGACTTGCTAACGGATGGGGGTGTTATTCCTCTTCGAGTATCAAGGACGTAATCCTTACGTAATGGAACTGCCTGATATGTCCCTTTCCGATTCGTATAGAAGAGCTCATACAGACGCGAGGCGATCGAGACGCCCTCGGGGTCTGTAACGATGTCAAGAAGGGTGAACTTACTTCCTTGTTCTCCAAGTGATGCCAAAGTCTCATGGTAATTCAACATACTTGCGAGAGACATGGTAATGGAGCTATATGCAAGCTCAATGAGCTGTGTAACGACGTCCCATGACGTGAAGAGAGGCGAACTGATACGGAAAGGGCGTGTAAAGAACGATAAAGAAGCTAAACTCCTATCAAGTGCAACGTCCGGACTCAATAGGATCGAGGGCAAACTACCATAATTGATGACATTGTAAGAGGAAAGGTGGTTCCAGGTGGTTGACTGAAGCGTCTGAGACTGTTCAGGGAGTGATGGGATTTCCTTGTAAAAATATCTTCCAGTCTCGTTATATTTGATTGCAGGACATGAAAGTATACTGAAATCCTGCATATGAAAGCTATCGTTCAAGCCCGTTAGGGTATTTTCGGGGGCGACTGGGATGGCGTAGGCGTCTAAGGGCTCCATCCCCGGGCAATACGTGAAGTACTCGTCGTTCGCTTTAATAGATCTTTCCAAGGTGACGTAGATGAATCTTTTGGAAAAGTCGAAGATCATCACAAGCGCTGACAGAAAGCTCATGAAGTAGCCATTGATCCTTTGTAATACTGCATCCACCAGCTCATGGGACGGTCGTTCTTCTTCTTCCAAGGCTCCCGCGAATATATCAAGGACATCTGTAACTAAAGCATCATACCTCGCAAAGGTCTCATTTCTAATATAATCAGAACGGCAAGTGGAAGTGAAGATAACAAACTCCTCATTCCAAATGCTTTTGAAGTCGCAAGTGGAAGTGCAAGGAGCAAATGGATAAGCCACCTCTGACGGCAAGGCATCCTTAGGTAAGAGATCAGTGAAGCGTTCTGAATAATACAGAAATGGGAGTTCAAGCCATTGATTTGAGAGCTTTATGAGGGGTATGTATCTGTTAGTATGGCGCGTCATCGTCAAGAGTTCAATTCCGATAAGGACCATGATTAAGAGGCTAAGCCATAAGAAGATGAAGGAGAGATGTCCAATGCTCGAGAAGATGTCTCGGAAGACCCTTGAAATCTCAAACTCATTAGCGCGGTCAATCCCTTGGAACATCCTTCCAGGCTTGACATCACTATTCCTACCACGTGTACTATATACGGTATCGACGCTACTAGCGCCATGATCGCTAACGCTTGCTGGGAGGACTTGAGGGTTCAACAAGGGTGGGCCTCTAAAGAACTGCTTGATGGGGTTTTTCGCATGCATCCAATGCGAGATATCTTGGGTGGCAATGAACACGCTTTGTAATGCATGGCGAATCCCATGAATGATCGGGGATAACACCACCATGCGAAATGAGACCATCGCCACATACTTATTGCCTCGTACTCCCGCGATGCTCACCGCAATTGCGTTCAGACGCTTATAGAACTCGATAGGAAGCCGAACATTGGCCATGACGAACTCATAGCCCCGGATCAAGCCCGAGACGGACTTCGCGAAGCGCAGCTGTTGCATCTGCATATTTCTATAAAAGCGTGATGGAATGATCACCTGGTAGAAGCTATCATCAAAGAGACGGGTGGCCAACTCGATCTTCTCATATCGCAGGGAGTCGGGAGTCTTCGGGGCAGCAAAAAGGGATTGACGGTATGGGAAGGACGTCATACGTTGACGACCACGCCCCCTTGCGCTCCTAGAAGGGCAAGCGGGAAATTCTAGAGAGTAATAGGTGTGGTAACGGAACAGACCATTAGGCGTCCCCGACTTCCGTTCTCCCTCACTCTCGTATCCAAGTGTGTGTAAGTACTGCTTCCTTGAGATGGTAGGAGACTTGATCGTCATATTCGAACGGACGTATCCGGCCTTATCCACGATGCTCACGGTCGAGACTGGGACATGCGTGGTCACTATTGTACTTAGAAAGGCGTAGTTCCCAGCGATCCAGTCATGAAATCCTATCACCCAGGGATGAGGCCCATAACGCCTAGTAACCTCGTACATGATCCCATATGTGCTATCGCACTTGACCACCATCCGTGCAAGCCTACGATGGATGGCACAACGACCAGAAAGGGACTCGCGGCAATCCGAGCAGGATCTTCGGAAGTTACTCAAGGGATCTCGTAACAGACTCAGATAGACATCAAGATCAAAGGGATTCTGGGATATCTCGTGTAGGAGGTTTTGGGTGTCGCTATTCTGGAACTTCTTGAGAGGATCGAGGACATTACTCATTCCCCCAAGGATCCTGCGGTTAAGGAAAACCCCGGGCCCGAAGGTCGTGAAGGCACACGCTTGCTCCATCTGGGAGACGCAGCGGTGCCTCCAGGATAATGGGAGCTCCGTCATAAGGACGGTATTGAAGTCGATCTTATGACAAACCGAGGCTAGATAAGCCCCATTAATCCGGGACTTATTATACGCGGAGATCGCGCCAAACAGCGTGTAGAGGTTGTCCGTCGAGAGGAAGTTCGAGAGGTAGACGTATGCGTTCTCGATGTGCGACCGATTGTTACAGTCCCTCTGTTTAACTTCCATGAGGGTCGCCTTGAAGTTGATCAAAGGGAGAGATGAGGTCAAGCTTCCGAGAGAAAACTCGGTTCGAAGCATCTCAATCGTCAGCAGAATCGTTGGGTTATTTGGTTCCTCGTTGAATAGGATAAACAATACGTGGAGGCAGCGAAGAAGAGAGCGTAGAAGTGCCACATATTCCAGTTGGATCATAGCGATTAGACGCTTGAGTTCAACGTCTGTGCGAAGCGATAGAGATTGCATGATCTCGTCAAGTACACCAGTGACATGAGCCTTCCAGTCCGGCATCTGCTGGACGGCAAGGATGAACGCATAAAGCCGCAGCCTAATATAGTGCTCGAGCGTTCCGACATAATACCGCCGAACACGACCATATAGCAAGCTGCCCGTGAAGGGGTGAGCGGAAGACGGGATGATAAGATTCTGTAGGGCATGCAGCTCAGTTCGGAAGAGGTACTTCTGGAGAGAGGCAAACCGTGGACAGAGGGTGTTACGTAGGAAGCAATCAAGGTTAGTTCCATGCAAAGCCATCGTCTCCGTGGCTAAAGACGTCAATAATTGTGCCGCACTCGAGATATGCATGCCCAAGAAATCTGTACATTCAATGTTCGCTAACGTCGCACGTTTCACCTCGGCTGAAACCAACTCAGAGTTCCCAAGCTCATCTTCGGCCATTGGGTGCAAGCTATGCGAATCTGCTGAGAAGGGCCTTGCACAGAAGTCCTTGAGGCCAGATACTCCCACAAGAGAAAAATTCTCGCATAGAAAGAAGAGAAACTGGAGGTACGTTTGTGCGAGCTGATTCAGAACCTTGAGCAACCGGAGCTGATGGGCGACAATGGCCGCAATGTTACAGTTATCGGACATCTGACGGACGAAGTTATCCTCTGACAAGGCTTCCACGCTACTACTAACATAATCATGTTCCCAGAACCAATGCTCAATATACTGAACGCAATTGATGAGGACGGACTGTAGCATGAAGAAGTCTGCATCTATGAACGGATACTTTCCGTCGGTGGGATTCTGTTGGTTACATGAGGATGCGGACAGATAGGAGTTCGTATTCTGACTACTTCGACGACAATCGGACTTATGATCGATCTCGCCTAGAAGGCGCTCGACATCGCTACACACGATGTCATTTATCAGCCGAAGGGAGACGAGGTCAGTCTTCAAGCGGAGTCTTCGACGATTGACCCCGAGTATGAAGGAGCGACCAAAGGGTAACTTCCCAGTCTTATGGAGAGAATCAAGATGGCGACGGACCCACATGAGGTTCATGTGTACGACCTTATAGCGCCAGAACTGGGTGTTTGTCCTGGAGACTTTTTGGTGTGTTTGCATGATGAAGGCGACGTTCTTTGTCGCCTCGTAGATGAAGCAATGGACGAAGATCAGGCGGAATATCACCAACTCTAGCTTGTAATTCAACAAGGCAAAGGCGCTATCGATGTAGGGACTATAGCTTTGACTAGGACAACAGATGTGACGGCCAAAAGAGAAGAGACTTGTACGGCCAATGACCAGACCCGATAAGGAGATCTTCAGGAACTTTAGAAGCCGTATCCAGATAATGGCTGTTGAAGACATGGTCCTACGAACTCCACGTATCGTTTGTGCGTAAATGTTCCGTACGATCTTTTCCAAGACGCTAACGTCATCCATTACGGTGAAGGAGAAGGCATCAGAGCCCGTGTATCGCTTGAAAAGCCCTCGATATAACGGAGAGTTCAAGTAACAGAACGCGAACATGGCATAGGCAAAGCGCTGGAGCAGCAGGAACTGTTCGTCGGTAAATAGGATGTCTTCTGGAGAGATGGATAGGAGGCGCGCGAGGTCCAATGAGTCCAAGTTCGGTGAAGCGCTGAAGGAGTTATTTGGGTTGGAATAGGACGAGGAGATAAGTCCTACGGGAATAACGGAGCCAATGATCGTCTGTCCTGAAAAGGACGTATTAAATAGATGACGTTGGACGAAGTCCGACAAGGGCTTGAGAAGAACGCTGTTCTCACCGGCGAGAAGCCTTTGAACGCTAAAGATCTCGTGAAGGACGTACTCGGATGTAGGAGAGCTTTCGGTCTGCTGATCTTTAGGTATGAGACCCTCTGTGAGACGAACAAAGTCATCAGTGTAACCCACAACATCCAAGAGGTACGAGCATAAGCGTACTCGGGAGGCCTCGTTGTCGCTTTTGCAGTACCATGAGTAATAAAGTAAAGAGACGATATAGTCCTGCAAGCGGGTCATGAGGTGAGAGATGTAGACCGTGTCATAAGCCGTACCATTGTAACTAACATCTGGAACGTCAAGAGAAAGGCTACGGAGCTTCCGGAAGAAGGCGGAAAAGGTCGCTGGTCGATTCAGACGACGGATGAGAAAGGCCGCAGTATAAACGAGGTCTCGTTCCGAAATTGGACTACTACGAACGAGTTCCATGCAAGCCATGACTCGCTCCATCGTGACTGGGGCCGTTTGCGACTCAACTTTATGTCCCGTCCTGAACGTATGAAAAACCATGAGTAGGTCCGTGGGGAAGTAACTAGCGTCAACCACAAACGGGCCACATTGCTTGAAAAACTGGCTCGGTGGGGTTCCGATTGGAGGGTGAACATTCATGGAAATTGAACGGTAGTTGAAAAAGAAATGCGGTTGAGTCATTCGATCTCCATATCGATCCGACCGTCCATAGGTTCTGGGTTTGGGAGCGTGCATATCGGCCCAACTATCAAGTGTTTGATGCTTGTTCCGAAGGAAGAGGTGCAACACTTGGAGTAATGCATGTTCAGTTTGTGTGAAAACAAGATTACTCCCAAAGACCGGTCTACACCTATCATCGACGTCGGAAAAGAGGGTTTGGAAGAGATGATCGAGCATCGTACGATTCCGATGACGTTTTCCACGCTGAACATACCGCTGAAGTGACTCGAGTGAGTTAAAGAGATACGTGGCGACCTTATCAATGGCATCCAAGCGTTTCATCGTCCGAATGAGACGGATATTGAGGGTGATATAGAAGGAGGTGACAGCCAGGACGATTGCGAGACAGAGGAAGACGAACGTAACGATGAGGAGGATTGTGGCATGTTGCATATCAATAAGAGGGGAGATGATGGCCATGAACGAAAGTATCGAGGTGATGATGCTAAGGACAAGGATCTCGAGGTCGAGCTGCAAATTTCCGGACATTGAGACGGAGGATTGTTGAAGAATTACATGAAACAAGGAAAATAAGAACAAGATGGTACAACATAGCTGTGAGGAGGCTTGAAAGCAACCGGAGGCCATATGAAGGACCACGAAGGAAAAGTTATAGAAGACAAGTGCTCGTGGATCGGGTGGGACGAATTCCGTTGATGTACGAAGAATTGGGATGACATAAAGAGAGATGATGAGGTCTTGAATGACGATGAGGATAATAGCCAACAGCTTGAGTAACCATTCGAAGTAGTACAGGATCCCGCTCGTTATGGAATAGACCCAAACGGAATAAAGGATGATTTGGCTGAACAATACTTGATTGATCAGAATATGCCATAGGATCCCTATGATAAGGCGTCGGCGTAAGACGCCACGATGTAGGGTGATATCAATAAGCAGGATAAGGTAGGGACTAAGAAGAAGGCAAAAGGGTAAGATCAGACATAAGATGGTCCCAATAATGTCATCTTCCGGATATCGAAATAGGAAGGTGAAGGATTGATAAGTAATGGAGACAAGCTGATACAGTATAGAACTAGAATTCGCAGATAAAACGAGTCGATCATAAACCGGGACCAAGAGCCGGAAAGCTAGTCCATAAGCAAGCCCCGTCAGTATGAGTGTTGGCCCGACGTGCTGGCGCCCCAACTGTAGCGTCATCGCCTCCATCAGCGCATTCTTAGCCGTCTGGATGAACTCATTACTCATCTGCTTAATGAATATTTAAGGTCATGGGTTGTTCCTCTTCCACCCCTCGTGTCGATATGGGCTCGACCGTTCCCGTCTCCTCCGGAAGGGTGGCACGCCCCCCACGTCCGGCGACAGAAATCCGTGCCATGCTTGAATCTGATAGGATTTTGGAGTCGGATTTCTTTCAGGCAATGGCGAATCATACCAATGATGAACTGGTACAAGCGGCTCGTGAGTTTGTCGAGAGTTCTAGAAAGGACCTTGGTGAGGTTCTCAGAACTCACCTTCCCCCTTATGCAAGCCTTCTGGCTCGACGTTGTTTACTCTCTTATCCTGATCTAGTACTTGAATTAGTTCGTGATGCTATCACCGGTGAAGAGCTGGATATTGCCCAGCTTTGTGACGTTATTCTTACCTTAACCCCATCCGAAGCCGAGGCGGTTGCCCAAGCGTATGACTTGACGTATGGTAGTCCACTTAGATATGACTTGAATACTGGAGTGTCCGGAGATAGGACTTGGCAGCAACTTGTTGTCCGTTGGCTTACTGGACATCGAACGACTCGAGTCAGTATTGAAGAGGATGCTGAAATCCTCGTAGAAGAGTTACGATGTAACAATTACGAGCACCTCTTCACCCTCCTATCCGAGGCGCATGCAGAAGACTATTGCGCCATTGCCACGAAGTACTTCGCAATGAAAGGAACATCGCTTAGTCGTAGCTTTGAAACCATCTTTCGCGGAGAAAATCTCAATGCTGTCCGCCTTGCACATGAATTCCTTCACTCTCCTGAAGACGGTTTTGCATACATGCTCAACGTCGCCCTCAACACATCTGACGTCGCTCAATCAGAACGAAGACTAACGCGCGCAACATGTCTAGCCTTCAATAGATACCCTGGGGCGGTCGGTTTACTTCGACGAGGATATTCGAAATCTTTGGATGACTTCCTGTGTCCTACACGTGCTACGGCCCTCGATCATCTACTTATGAAGCTATGGCAAATAGATACAAGTCCCTTGGCACCTCCTCTAATTGACCATGGCGAAACTAACCCTATCATTGACTCAAATCCGAACGAAGTTCCTCAACCCACTGAGACTACAACTCTTATCGTTGTCGATAACAAGGACGATAGTATTCAACAGGAAAAGGACCTTAACGTCAGCATTACGCGATTGGCTAGCCCAACCCTTAGCTCGGGAGCTGCTATCACCTCCCCGGAATCGCATGTTTACTGAAGCCTCCAGAAGCCTCAGAAGCCTCAGAAGCTATCAGAATCTTCGTTGGAATAGCCGAGAATTGTCCCCTTCTTGTTGATGGGTTGCTTCCCAGTGTTCTGGATGACCCCAATCTTGATGAGTTCTTGGCGTAGAAGCTTGATGTCTGGGTATGTATCTCCAATGTCCTGGAACCCGATAAACTTTCTAAGCAAGCGGCCGTTCTCAAAGGCACATAGGGTTGGAAGGGTCTTGATCTTCAGCTTATTGACGAAAAACCCAGCCGATAGGGCATTTAGACGGATGAATCTAGTTTCGAGATGTGTCTTTGCGAGTTCCTGTAATACCTCGTCAAGCTGCTTACAGGTCTTGAACTCTGGGTGATAAAAGTGACAAATGGTATAGTTTGATCGTTGTAGGTTCTCTAGAAAGACTGCTTCCTCAATATCCACGAGTTCTCCATGTCCATGCTCAAGGACTAATCTTTGACGGGTAAACTCTTCCCGAAGCTCCTCCTTCCGCTTCTGTAGGTATATGTCAAGCACGTTATCATAGACGTCATCGTCCGAAGTACTAAGAGATGAGGTGCTTGACATCGAATTTTCCTGGATGGAACCACCTCTAATCGTCTCGGACCCCGAGTATGGGAAGTTCCTATCCCTCACAGCGACGGGGAAAGTCCTCAACTGCCACTTCGGAGTTGTCCGGTCCGATACCGCCGTCGCATTCTCATGTCGTAGCTCACCTTCTCAATATCTCACCTGTCAAATTACCCCTGAGATGGCTGTGGTCCGAAAGGAGATAGACTGCATGATCAGATTCTCTCCACTTGATCGTCGAACATTCAATGACCTTCGTTCCCCTTATCACTTGAAACTGGATGTGGCCTTCATTCCTATCGAAGAATACAAGAGCGTCGTACATGAATCACACATCTTGGAGATCATCAAGCGAGCAAGCGCACGACAATTTGGAATCGTCTTTCTTCCGAGAACTCTTGCAAAGGATGCTCAAACAATAGTACTATCGGACTTTCTAATATCTACGACCATCAACGAGCATGTTTGTGAGTTCCATGCGGGGTCTCATGACGTCATTTGCGCGCACCGTTGTCTCACAGATGTCTATTCCGTCCTACTGAACCGTTTCATTCGATATGAACTATCTCTTGAAAAAGAACGACGTACAACCAAGCGAAGGCACCTTCGAGGTTCTAAGCTGAAGGACGTAGCCTCTCCCACGAGCGTTGCACTAACCCGCAGTATAGAAAGACATCTACTCAACACGGATACAGACATCCCTACACCCTTGGAGTCCATTGTGGAGTCCCCAGTGGAACAAGCAGATGTGGCTTTGACGAGTCTTGACAGCACATCTTTTGATAGGAGTGATGCCCCAGAACCATCAGATGTGTCTGAAGAACGGGAGATTGCACAAACAAAGGGACGAAAGGTACGAAGGCGTCGATCAATTGCACATGAGCATCGAAAAACTGGCCTCAGCAAGTCCACCGTCCTTTCCGAACTGGATACTGCACATTCAAGAATAGCACTTCCCGATGGTCGTTTTCTAGACCCAACAGCAAAGGCTGGGGCGGCAGCACGCCTATTACACGTCGTACGCCCTCCAATACGCGAGCTTTTGACCACCAAAACCGGCCTTTTAGCCTTGGACTCTTATAAGCTATTCCTGGAACACTTTCGTGAGGACCTCTTGGCTTGGGATGAACATGACTTGACAAAGAGGATCTCCATGACGATAGCCGTCACGGAATTTGCTGCGTTTCCCATTCTTTGCCCGAACTGTAGGAATCCAACGTCCCATCGCTTTCTTCTATGCACCCAATGCGGGTGTGCCATTGGGTGCTGCGCTAGCTGCGCCGATAGGTTCGCCCCGTTTCATCGCGCGGAGTGTGGTATCTTCACTACCTTATTCCTCCTTCGTTCTCTTAACAATACCGCACTTCATGCCGCCATTAAAGCACCATATGATGACGTCTTTAGGGAGAAACCACGTCAAGCCTTTGAGTCAAGTACTTTGGGGGCCGTTATTCATCAAAACCAGGAGGTATTAGACCTCTTTCTTGATGAGGCAAAGGTAGTTGTAGATAAGGTCGATGCCTATCTTGAGAAAGGTTTCTTTGATAAGACGTTCATTTCCGAGCAAATAGCACAAGACCATCTACAACCAGAGGTCACGTCATTGATGGGGAAAGCGGCATTGGACTCGTTGCAAGATGATGCATCGGTTGAACACCTCTTGAATTCGTTTCAGAACTCACATATCATCTCCGCCGTTGATTCACTTCAAGCCGAAAGAAATGAGACCTCTCAAACGAAGGAAATAGAAACACTTCAAAGCATGTTAAACGATGCCGACCATATCCTTACTGAGTCCGGAACGGGCATTGCTCTTGATACAAAAATCAATGAGATCCTTGGGTATATTCTTGAAATGGATGATCTCATCCCAGAGACGGTGACAAGAGCCATCATCCAGCTTCGACAGATATACGCTACTAAGCTCATAGAACTGAGGCAAATGATTCTTTCCGTCGAGGAGGAGGCGTTAGCGGTTGATTATGAGGTACAACTCTCCTGTAAGGCTGCAACGGATAAGGTGACCGAATTCCTTCGAATTATTCAACTACTCCCAATCCTCCCTCTACCTAACTTTCTATCCGCATCAAAAGAGGATGACGCCACCATTCCCATCATTTCCTTTGCAGCCTTGGTAGATGAAACTGATCACGACCATCAAACTCCCAATGCACGCTTAAAGATTCTTTGTGATGAATTGTCAGCATATTGTCCACCTGGGGTGGCCATGATAGGACGCATCTTGAAACGTACAGTAGAAGACTGGCGTATCACTAACAGTGACGCACGCCTGTCGGATATGGACATGCAAACCGCACAAGAGATCTGCTCCTTTATTGAGGCTAAGTCCGCGGAGATAGGTGATACACTTGAGATGTTCCAAAGTGAGGTCCGAACGATGCAAGAAAACGTTCAGGCATTGACAAAGAAACGGAATATTCTTGCTTCTAGTCATGAACATCATATGGCTCAGAACATGTCTCTCCTCTCTCAGCTTGAAGCACGTGAGGCTAAGAGGATTGGGACGTACTTATCAACCTCCGTCCTTCCAAAGGACGCTAAGGAGCTTACCTCTCAACGCCGCGGATATGGACATGCCACCATCAGCAATTACCAATTACAGTGCCTCTTCGGTGTGACACCAGCTCAAGCCGGAAGGATTCTTCGAGCCATCCCAGAGGCCGTTCTTAATGGCCTTTCAAGCCGACCAGGCGTCTATAACTCGAGTGGGAGCTCGCTGTACTTCCTCACGGCGACAGGAGAACGAATTGAGGCGCTTCCAGTCTTCATCAGGAACGGGATCTATTACACAAAGAGTACCGCCTCCTCATCTCCGCAGGGGAGTCTACCCGTATCGCGTGCCTCAAGCTTTGCATACTCTCGTCGTGGCTCAATTGTGGAACGGCCGCGATTCTCCATGAAAAGCCCTATAATCGACGTGCCACCACAAATACTATGCAACAATGGCGTTTCGATTAAGGAACAAAGCCCACCACATGTGGAGCTGATAGGGAGGCCGGGTATTGGGAACGAGGACGAGGACATTGCATACATCTCAGCGACGACCATGGGGATTAACATTTCTCCTAACGAGTTTCGTCTTTCACGGCCCTCAAGTGGTAGTATTCCACCCTCTTCGACGTTAGAAATGCCGGAGGAGGGGGAGATACGACGTTCTCATAGTGCACCACATGGTCGGCCATCAATTCCGCGGTATGCAGTTCCAATCACTAGGAAGCCTGTCATCCATCGTTCTCCTATCTCCTATCGTTCTGTTACAACGTTGACACTAGAGCAGGCGATGAAGAACGTGAATGAGACCATACGCTTAGCATCATCACGCCTTGCCGAATCGATCACTGACCATGATGATCGTCTTCGACTCCTTTCACAAGGAGTCACTGACATCTCATATAGACTTCTTGACCTATGCGAGTCCGTCCCGGAGTCCTCTAAACTCTACTATGGACTAATGCAGATTCGGACGAAGATCTTTCGGGTCTTGGGAAAGCGCCTTTTCGGAGACCTGCAGAACACGATCGAAGGACTTGAGGCGCAAGAGGGGATGGATGGTGGTAGGGATAACTGCATCTCGACGATACACGTAATGGAGCTTCTTGGTCTAGTACATGATGCCTGGGAGACTGGAAACTGTAGTTCCATCGCCCGCTTGACTGGGACGCGCGAATTTGTCATTCCCTATGTACTACGCGCCTATATTCGCACATGGCTCAAGGTCAAGGATGGGTATGACGGGCTTCTTAGACGTATAGATAATCGAGTTCATCGCTCTCTTCGTCACTCAAACTCTCTTCTTAATACAACGAAGATGTACCCCTCCGACATCGGCTGTGCTAATACTCCGGCTTCCTTCCCTTCATCCTCCCAGCTCCCCGCGGTGATGTTTGCACATAGGGAGAAGGCCCCTCAGTATATGCTAGCGATCATGGACATGCTTGCAGAGCTAGACACGCTCCCACCCCAGGTGAATTGAATCGAAATCGGGGGCGAAATCTCCACCGTGAGAAACCCTGCGTCAATGCGCTTTGCTGAGTCGCAGGCCCGCCTGTGATAGTGATGCGGGGCACTGAGGGATCCGTAGGGGAGAGGAGGGCTGGTGGGCATGGTCGCATCGGCGGCCAAATCACCAGTCTCACATCCTTTGTTTAACGGCCGGCGACAGACTGCAATGCGGCGCCCCGCTGGCCAATAGGATGGACCTTGGTGGGTCGGACGCAGTCTGGGCTCAATCCAGTCCGCAAACCTTTACTCAAGTATATAAGTGGCTGAGATGGCTTGGTCGAGAGAGTGGGTCGTGGGGTCATAGGAGAGAAGATATGACATGACGTATGTATGGCTTGGGGTTTAGAGGGAGTGGAGCCGCTGGACTTCAGGGTTATTGGAGGGTGTTATCAAGGCCCGTTAAACTAGTCCATTACTAGTTGTATGACATAGGAAAAGATGATAGAGGTCGATGCTCTAAATGCTAAGCGAGGGCTTGAAACGCCGATAGAATCTATCGTATATGCTAATCAGGCTATGCCAATTCATGTGATCAATCTTAAAGAAAAAGATATGCTCGAGATACCTAAGATCGAGGTTGACAGATGCGTTGGCTGCTCCCAGTGCGTTGACGTCTGCGTTGCCCATACTCTTCTGCTCAACCCGAAGACGAAGAAGGTGGAGCTTGTCGATGAGGGTAGGAGCTGTATGTCTTGCGGCCATTGTACCGCCGTTTGCCCCACGAGTGCCCTTTCGCTCTATGGCCTCGATATCGACGTCGAAAGGGAACAGTTCGAGAGCGCCTCTCCTCTTGAGAGTCTATTGGTTCGCGACCGTTCAACTCGCTCGTATCGATCGGATCCTCTCGACAAGAAGACTCTCATGGAGGTTATTAACGTGACCCGTTTCTCCCCTTCTGCGATGAACCAGAGGCCTTTGCACTTCACGGTCATTGGGAGGAAGACTATGGAGCCGATCAGCAAGATTGCCGCCAAGGCCTTTGCGGGGCATCCGAGATATGGTGGTATTTCGGCCTCGATCGAGAAGGGAAATGACGTTCTTTTCCGTGGTGCGCCACATATCATCATTATCTCCGCCGATTCAGACATCCAGTATGCGGCACCCGATGCAACGATCGCAGGGCGTGACATCGACCTCTATGCAACGGAGCGTGGCTTAGGAACCTTCTGGTGTGGGCTCCTTCATAACTTATGTACGATGGTCCCCGAGGTCTTTGCTCTTTGTAAGCTCCCTGAGAAGCATGTGGTTCATGCTTGCATCGGGCTTGGGACGCCGAAGATTAAGTTCTCGCGTCCTCCAGCGCGCCGTATGCTTGAGGAGGGGCGCGATATCACGTTCAACGAGTAGACGAGAAGGGTCTTCTATGTTTTGTGAAATGAGTCCCTTTCTTTTGTGTGTGTACGTGTGAGAGAAATATGAAATATGGCGGTTTGTCGAGTTAAGCTAGAGAAGCCGGTTCTGGTACAAGACGAGCGTGCTGGTATCTACTCGATGACCCTGGTCATCCCAAAGGAGGTCGGAGTAGCCACAGAGCATGCTATGGAACTTCAGCACTTTATCGAAGAGGCAGTGACTCGTTGTACATTAGTGGAGCAGCTACATGGCATTCAGCTCCCAGTGACGATCTACATGATGTATGCGGAGGAACCGATGAGTCAATACTATGAGCTCATACTTAGGACGACTCTTGAGGCATGTATTGAGGCGGGAGTCCCTATCTACGGCATCCCACAAGCAAAGCCGTATCAAGGCCGGTTTACAATTCTAGTCTTAGAGTCTACTAATGAGATCGTTGGGCTTTATCATACACCTTCAGATTCACGATTTTGTTAACCGAAGTGAATGAGAGCAATACTGGCGAACTTCGTGACTGATACTAGCCAGAAGCATGGGTTGAAGACGCCCTCGCCAAATATGGACTCGAAGGATGATGAGGTATCGACTCCAAGTAGCATAGGGCAAAAGTTACGTCCATTGCCACCAGACCGTCAGAAGCGTGCAGTATCCGCCTCAACAGCAAAGCCCATTCTCTTGACGAACCGACCTACCACCGCACCAGTCAATAGGCCACCATACTCGAGTACTAGAGGCGAAAGTTCTAGTAGTTCTAGTCCAACAATTGATATTTCAATTCCGATCCTGCACCGGTTGAAACCACGTGAGCAGACAACAATTAACAAGCAAATCGCGGGCGCCATTGCACGTACGTCGTCATACGAGCCGTCCTGTGGCCTTTACTTGACAGTCTATCAAGAAGCCAATGGAATGATGCATAAGGTATACACAAAGACCCCTGTCACACCCATCATAGGACGAAGACCCACTAGCCAGAGCCATAAGTCCATCCTTTGGTTTCGGAAGCAAATGCTTGGAATCGTCCAAGCAAGAACCGAAGCTCTTAATGACGCTCGTAGAATTGACTCGAAACGGTTTGCTAAAGAAGACTTCAACTATTTCCTCTACAAGTATATCAAACAGAAGCACTTGGTCAGCGTTGACATCCATCGTGCAACTCAAGACTTGGTGACAGCTTTGGAGGATTTTAAAGACACTCCTGAAGCGCAAACCCTTCGTATCTTACTCACCCCTTTGAATAACATCTGCCTTGAGTTGACCCTTCTTACCCTCTTCTCTAGACACGTTGAAAAGGATATAGATATTTCCTTGCATTCCCCACAGGACCTCGCTCTCGTCTTAGCCTCCATGCGTACGGTTGAGACTCCAACCGTCCTTCGAAGCTATTTCATGACGAAGTTGGAAGGATACAAGCGAGAACATGCCAAAGATACATACCAGGACGTGATAGAGTTCCTTTCCTCTTTAGATGTCGAATTTGATGGATTATTATCAGGTTCTAAGAGAATACAGAAGGGGCCAACAGAAACGACCAAACGCCCGCCCGAAACACCCCCCGTACCCCTTCTCATTGAAAAGGCTTCTCCTTTCACGATCACCATAGCTCCCGATAAGCACTTCGATATGCACGAGTCGTCCCGTCGAGTACACTTCTCGTGTAAGGTTGAGGGCATCCAGTTCCCCTTGGACCTGGAGGAGCGTAGGGCCGAGCGGGTGCAGCTCCCTACGGAAGGCCGCGATTCCTCGGAATTGCTCAGTTTCTTCGATCTGATGCACTTAAATTAAAGCGCGTACCTTTTTGGAAAAATGGCCGATCCCAACTCTCCCAAGTCCCCCCAGTACCGCGCCGTCGACTCCGAGGGGCGGTTCTACGCCGACGAGCGGACGGAACGTACCTTCCTGAACCATACGCTCGACATCACGGGGCTGGGACGCACGGAGAGGAGGCGCCTCGTCGCTTGTCTTGCCCAGCTTCCTCTGCTCAACATGCGGAACATCACGAAATACGCCCCCTTCATCAAGGGGAAGAGCTCCCGGGCCTATACGATTCAGGAGGACGTCCTTCATGGAGCGACCCTTTATGACCTTATCGAGGACCACGTTTTCCATGAACGCCGCTTCGAGGAGGACTTCGTCTGGGACGTCCTGTTGCAGCTGCTCAAGGGGTTAGCATATCTCCATGAGTATGAGGGAATTGATGGCCTCAAAGGGGTCTCACATGGTTCGTTGACGCCGGAGTGCATCCTCTTCGATAGCTTTGGGGTTCTGAAGATTTCTGGGCTTATCAGGAGCTGCCAGAATCTCGCCTCGATCAAATGGGCCCAGAAGACAACTCCCTATGACCCCCCAGAGCTGTGCGAGAATGGATCGCGCACGCACATCTGTGACACGTACAACGTCGCCCGGATCATTCATGAGCTCTGCACAGTGGACTCCCGCTTCGGCGATTCTGCTGGACTTTCGATGGCGCATCTGACTAGGAGGTACGCCTTTCCAGAGATCCCTAACACGTATAGCAACGAGCTTTATAATATTCTGTCTCTCATGTCATCCCCTGACGAGTTACGGCCTTCTGCCACCTCGTTACTTGCTAATTTGGTCGTTCAGTCACGAATGGGTGAGTTTCTAACGCGTTACGGCATTGTTTTCGAGGCCAATAACAAAACTGAGTTGATGAAAGCGGCAAGCAGAAACGATCTTGCCACCGTTGAAGAACTCCTCCCTTATCAAGCGGGGTTCAGAGATCGTGCTGGACGAACGGCTCTTATCTATGCCGCTGAGAATCAGCACTCCGCAGTCGTCCAACGGTTAGCACGGTACGAGTGTCGGTATCGAGTGCAAGCGGCTGGGGAACTCAAGGGTATGACAGCCTTGATGTATGCAGCACGTAGTGGCGACCTGGAGACGGTTCGGACCCTCATTCCTTATGAGGCCCGGATTGAAACGTCAAATGGGAACTTTGCCCTACGTCTGGCGGTCACCCTGGGCCATATAGACTGCGGGACCGAGCTTTTTAGGTACGAGTATCCACTCCTTCGCAAGTTTGACTGGACCACGCTAATGATGACCATCGTCTTCACGGACTCGACCTTGACAGAGTCCTTCATCGACCCCGAGATTTGTAAGCAAGATAAGCGAGGCTTCACAGCTCTAATGCTGGCCGTCACTAACCATAGGAATAAGCTTCTCTCGCGCCTGGTCGAACGAGAGGCGGGGATGTGCAACTATAACAAGTATACGGCACTCATGGCCGCCGCACGGGTGGGGAATCTTGAAGCCGTCATTGCGCTCCGTGATAAAGAGGCTGGGATGCGGGACGATATGGGGTGGACGGCACTCATGTATGGGGCGCGTGCTAATCAAGTGGAGACAGTCCTAGCCCTTATCGAGGCTGAAGCCGAGATCCGGTCGAATGGACAACAGACAGCAATGATGATTGCGGCCCAGTGCGGCCATGACGATATCATTCGGGTTCTCGCGCCCTTCGAGAGCGGGTGTCAGGACATTGATGGATTCACCGCCTTTCTTTACGCGGCAGACCGTGGGAATATGGAAATCGTCGACTTCCTATTGGATCTGGAGGGTTCAATCGTCAGCGCTAGTGGTTATACAGGGTTAATGTTAGCAGCAAAGAAGGGACACTTAGCTATTACCAAGTTACTAGTGAAAACTCAAGCACGGGGTGTGACAAACTCAATCCATAAAGCTCCAGGTACAACAGCGTTAATTTTCGCTTGTTTCAGTGGACGAGTTGCCGTCGTCGAGGTCTTGTTAAAGCATGAGAAAGGAATGCGCACACAGTCAGGATTAACTGCATTAATGGCTGCTGTCATGTCAAAGCATTTGGACTGTGTCTCGTTACTCATAGAACATGAATTTCATATTCGTGACAGAGATGGTCGGTCAGTTCTGGATATTGAGACCTCTCCAGAAATCCTTTCTCTCCTCAGAGCATACCAAAGCGAGCATGGTCCTCCATGACCCATGATCGGACTCCAACAAACGCATCCTTTATTCTCCCTTGTCACTGCTCCTCGATCTTGAATTTCTGAAGGGCAGCGAGATACTTCTCTTCAACGCCAAGCTCCCGAAGCTCCTCGATCTTCTGTCGGCGATACTCATCGAAGAGGTTCTTCCGAGCATCCAGCTCCTCACGATAGCGCTCGTTCTCACGGTCGACCGCCTCCTTGCCATGGAGCTTCTCTTTAAGAGCGACTTGCTCGTCCAGTAAACGACGGCATTCTTCAGCCTCGAGCCGCTCCCGGATCCGTGCACGCTCCTTTTCCTGCCGCATCTCCTCGGCAATCTTCTTGTTGCGCTCGAGATCCGCCTCGTACTCAGCTCGCTCGCGTGCCGCCTCCTCAGCCTTCACGCGCTGACGAAGCTCGTACGCCTCTTGAGCCTCACGGCGGAAGCGCTCCTCCTTCTCGCGCTCGGCCTTCAGCTGTCGCTCACGAGCGCGCTCCTTCTGCTCGAGTGTCGCACGTAGTCGAGCCTCCTCGATCTCGGCCATTTTGTTCTCCTGACGCGAGGTCTGCTGCTGCAGCCGTGCGAACTCAAGGTTCTTACGACGCTCCTCGGCATTACGCTCTTCCTCGCGGCGTTTGTCTTCGAGGTCCTTCTGGCGGAGTAGTGCCGCGATCTTCAGATCTTCCTCGCGCTCGAGCATCTTCTCACGCTCCTTTAAGCGAATGGTCTCGGCGTTGATCGCGTCAGCCTCACGGCGGAGGCGGCACTCATTTGCGAGCTTCTCCTCTTGGCGCTTCTTCTCCTTCTCTTCTTGTTGCTTGATGTATGCTGCGAGCTGCTCTCCCTCCCGGAGCGCAGCCTCCTCTTCCAGGAGCCTTTGTTGAGCACGAACGGTCAACTCGGTTTGAATGTGTTCGCGTAGCTGATCACGCTCGCGCATGGCAAGCTCTCGCTTCCGTTTCTTCTCCTCCTCAAGCTCCCGTAACAGCTCATCGGAGCGGCGCTTGTCCTCCGCCTCCTCGACCTTCTGCTCGATGAGCTTGCGCTCCTGTGCCGCTACCTGGCGATCGCGGACTGCATAGACCTTCGCCTGAAGCGCAAGACTATCGATCTGGCGGATGATTCCTTCCTCCTTGAGCTTGGCCATGTCGCACTGACTAAGTAAGTTGGCGCGACGTGTCTCGAGACGCTGCTCCTCACTCGACGGCATGCGCCGGGTCCTGCGCACCTCGTCCTGCCGCTCGATGACCTCGGCACGAGCATTTGCACGCTCGTCGCGCCGCTCTGCGCGCTGGCGGTTTCGGTCACGGACTGCGTCCTCCTTCGAGTAATCGGAGATCGCGTTGCCACGCATGCGGTTCAGGTCACCCTCCGTGATAAGCATCGCCTTGTCCGAGTTCGGCGGGAGGAGCGCCTTCAGGCTTGCCGTGCTGACGACAGTTCCAGGGGGCATGAAATTTCGTTTTCTGTGGACTATTTTTACGATGGGAACTAGTTCCTCAAGGCGTGCGGAGTATGGGGTCGACCCGAAGGCTCGGGACCCGCGGACGGTCTTCGTCGAGCAGGGGACAGACAACGCCATTCACGATCCGCGGCCAGCCGACTTCATTAGTGAGATAGAACAGGCCGTCGTGACCCACGTTTACCGCCAGGTCTTTCTATCCGGCTGACTACGAGGTATCTCCCGCAATCGCCTCCTGGATGAGGCGCTCGACGTCGGCGTCTGTAACTTCGTCGGTTGGTGCTGGGGGAAGCTCCAGGTTATGTTGCCGAGTAAACTGCTCGACCATTGCGCGGTATTTCTGGAGCTTCGCGATCTGCCGTGCCGAGGAGCGAAGGAGTTTCTGCTCACGTTCCTTAGCGGCATCTCTAAGCTTCAGAAGGGCGGTCTCAGCGCTTTTCTTCAGGTGTTTGGTCCCTTCGGTTAGGCGTATGATCTCTGCATCCTTTTCTTTTGTCGCTCGCTCAAGGGCTTCCAGAGTATTGACAAGACCTTGATTTGTCTGCTCAGATGTTTGCACAAGGATCTTTAAGTTATCATTTTGACTCATAAGGAGGCTAATCTCATTCTCTCTCTCTTCAAATTCCTCTCTAGAGACATACTTTTCCTGAATTGTTAGATAAAACGCCTCATGTTTTCTCTTCAAATCATCACCTCGTAGCTTTGTAGCTCGTAAGTCCTCCAAGACCAGAAGGAACCGTTCAACGACCTGAGAGATTGATGATGTTTGTAACAACTTATAGAAGGTGGCGACTTCCAGAAGGAGTTCTTCGAGCTTATATGTGACCTCAGTGTGAATTGTTTGTAGATGCCGAATTTCTTCTTGTTGTGCTTCTATTATTGCAGTCAATTCCTTATTCTCTCCAACTTGGTCCAAGACACGTTCCGTTTGACTCAGAACGGTATCTAATCCGTCTTCCACACCCTTCTTAAAGCTCGTCAACAAAGTATCTTGCAATTGAGAAGCTTCTGTTGAGATATCGATAGGCTTCTGACTACGGCTCAATGATCTCTTGAGAGAGGCCATGGAGTTGTTTAGAAGACTGGTTTGAACTCCTATGTCCTTTTCTAGAAGGATGGACAAAAGATGGAAGTCTGAAGATAGATTCTGTAACAAGTCAGTTGTAAATTCTGACTTAAGAAGTTGCGCGCTTCTTGCAACCTCGGCTTGAGAATCGATAGCACTAAAGGTGAGAGGGATAACACTAGAGCCTAGAGCGATGGACTCTGTAACTGGCTTGAGAAGAACTGAATCCATAGGAGAGGTTCCATGATCAACCTTTGTGACAGGACTAGCTGCACACGTCTCACTACAACTAGAAACGAGAACAGAGGGATTCAATGGGGTTAGGATACACTTCAAGGATGGTTCCGAGACTTGATCAGTTTCATCTGTCCGAGCGCAATCTCTGACACGTTCGAAGTGTGCTAGCTCTCCTTTAAGGTATTCGACCATCTCCCTCAAGGCCTTATTCTCCTGGAGAAGCTGATTGTACTGATCCTTCAGAGTTATCGCCTCGTTTGGCCTAACCTTGTTCATGACGGACGAGGCACGCTGAGCATAGCGTAGAGTGTTGAGAGTCTCATCAAGATGTTCGACAGATGGAGTGACACAAGCGATCATTAGGGTCATAGCATTTCCACCTAGACTGGGCTGAAGAATCCGTGTCAGACGTGAGTCACGATAGGGTACATGTCCTCTCTTCTCTACTAAGGCCTCAAAGACCTTCCCAAGGGTTAGAAGCGAAAGATTGATGTTGTTCGCTTCTTTCAATCGATCACCTTTCGCTTGTGTCTTCATTAGGCGTTCGGAGCCTGCTAGATCGACTAGCGTGAACGTTGCGCAACGCTGGGAGATATCTATGGAACTGAAGGACTCAATTGTGGCCAACTTCTCTTCCGTTATATCCGAAGTGGCAACAGACTCGACAATTAAACGAAAGATTGCATGAGACCGAGATGAAACCTCGTTCAGTTCTGTGGAGGCAACCTCACGTTTCTTATTCCCAAATCGAATGTATTGAAGGACCTCATCAAGGGAATGGACGACAATTTCCCGTGCCCCAGTGATCAGAAACCCATCTTTCGTCTCACGCACCTGGATTGATACCTTAGTCCCCTGAAGAAGGTCCTTCAAGTCCTCGTTGTACAGCTCGCTATAGGAGAGGCGTACGATGAAGCGCCGGGCTGGGGATTGCTTGATTTGCTTGAAGAGGTTCTCAACTGCTAATGGAATAAGACCTGGTGTTAATCTACCTGTAAAACAGTCACCAAACATCGTGTAGGACTTCCCAGAACTGCTCTGACCATAGGCGAAGACGGTGCAATTGAAGCCTTCCAGGACGCGCGCTATGAAGGGATTGACGTGTGAATCGTAAATGTCTTGTGTGGCACTTCCTGGGCCATAGACAGCGGAGTATGAAAACTGCAAGGTGGACATCTGGGAGTCATTGAGTAGTAGGACTTGGGGCCGATATTCCCAAGGGGCCGTCTCCTCCCCTTGTTTGGGTGGCCGAACACGAACGACAACAACGATACGCTCAGAATTAGTCATTTTTTCAACAAACAATGGGAAGGAGCGTCTGGGATTAAGTATGATGGCTTCTATGAGCCAATACCTCATAATGAGACCTCTGGGACTAATATGCTTGACATGATGGTCGAAGGAAAAATTAAATGAGTTATGCCGCATTAGGACCGAAGGTACGCGAGAACCCATTCAATCATGCATCCTGGGCTGCCCTTTGCGACCGAAGCTTAATGACGACCTTATCCCGCGAGGAATACCTTCGATTCCTCAGGCTTTATATGGACATCTTCCCAACCGATACCGAGGCGTCGCTTCTTTACTTGAGTATAACCTCAAGCCTCCAGAACGCGTCCACGACGGACCAGGCGCACTTCCAGCGGATTCTGGGCGTCGCGCACGTAGTTCCCAGTGCAGGGATGTTTGACACTCTATGCACGCACCTACAGAAGCAGATAATTGAGGAGAAGGCGGACGACGTGGTTCCCCTCTATCAGGGGGTTATTGCCGCGTCCGTCATCTGGACGCCGTACGACTTCAACGCCAGTAAGGTCCGGCATCGTCTTTTGGATTACCTTTGGAAGACCAAGAGGTATAGTGAGTGTCTGCTTCTGTATGAGTACTTCATGAGTATTCCGAACGCATATGCGCATTCGGACCTCACTGTGTTGAGTTTCTATAAGTGCATGGATCAATTGTGCCAGGATTGCCAACTCGGGTATTTTCATGAATACATGGATGAGGGTGGGCTGACACGTCTAGAAGAAGCCATCAAAGGATGCGATTGTCCAGTCCCAGTCACCGTCAAGGATGTCCTTTGCTTTCTGAGAGCTCGAAGGAATGCTAGCATCGTTTATGCATACGTTGGTAAGCGGGTCCGTTTATTCACCGCCGCAGTGGCAAAGGCTACTCCTGGCCCGGATAAGTTCCAAACCCAGATCAAGAAGACTCAGTTCCATCCCAATTCTACAAGGGATCAAGCAAGGCTTTGTGAGGCACAGTGGACGGAAGCTTTGGACTATGAGGCGCGTCTCTGTGGTATTCTGGTGCGTTCTCAGATCATTACTCGTGTTGAGGCTGCTAGGCGAGTACTTCGGGCCTTTGAGCTTGCGGCTGCTTACATTCCCAATCCGAACACATTCTTCAATGCAATCAACTACTGTCTGCGTTTACTCAAGCTTGGAATCGTTGACCTTTCAGATTCCGTCGATTTACTCGAAGAAGAGCAGAACATATCATTCACTGCCTGCAGTTTTACACGGCAGAACATACTGAGACCGCTTGTGGAGGCACACTTCTCAAGTCAGCACCTTTCATCAATGGATGGTCCATTTCCCACCGTTCTGACCATCGTCGATAAGATTCAGTTCCTATTTGGATTAGCATTACGAGTGCTTGGGAAGGTGAAGCAGGAAGTCATTCTCGAGCCATCAACGGATGAGCATACGCCCTTTGGGGTATATGCCTTTCCAGGGTCGAAGATAGGAGCTGTTACACACGTACAAGAAGAAGAGGATGAGGATGAAATCATTGAGTACGATACGTTGGAGATTATTCCGACGCAGGATTTGACACTACCGTTACGTCAGCGCTTGTCCGGCTTGGATGTGGACGAGGATAACCCTTTTTGTTCCCGCTTCCTCTGTATGCAGAACAATGGGCTTTCGGCCATCATCCTTAGGGTCTTGGACGTCCTCAATGAGATACTGGAGAAGAAGATGCTGGATGACTCAAACGTTGAGATAAGAGATGAATTGAGACGGTTGTACTCTCAGTTTTTGACGGGGGCGCGAGTTTATGCCTTTACAGCTCTCAATTGGCTAGCCTCCTATGCATACATGAAGCACTTATATCTCTCAACTATTGATCAGAATTCTAGAACATCTGATGCAATGGTGCGCGTATTGGCTGAAGGCTGCTACAGAATAATCAACCAGGCAGTCAATTATCATTATACTTCCCTTGTTGATCATGAAGATGCATCCAAAGGTGGCCTGCTTCCAATCCGATCTTTTAACATATTCATTGGTCATACACTCAAGGGGATGTTGGATATGCTTCTAGCGGATTCGGAGACTAGACCGATAGCATTAGAGATCATGCGTGATACCTTGCGTCAAGAGTCTTGCTTCTTCATCTTTAAGGAGAAACCAGCCATCTTTTCCCCAGACTTTGAACCGCTATTACGCTTGCATATGGGCGTTTTGAGCATGTCATCTAAGCATGCGGAGGTCTCAAAACTCATCTATCTTTTAACGGACCGTTCAAAGGAACTTGCCAGAAAGCTTGCAGAGAGTAATGAGTCGCATGTGCAATGCACGGAACTCTCTTTGAATACCACTCAGTCCTTCCTTGAACAGCTGAGTCGACTGGCATGGCCGACGACGACGAGGACGGGAATCGTTCCAACCGTCCCAATATTGCCACCACTGGACCATCAGATCCTCAATAGGAACATTATCACTCTATTCCGTGATCCACAGGCCATCCAGGCCGCTATCTATGAGGCTGCTGATAGAGACTTACGAACAGTGCATAAGTACAAGGCAAACGCGTTCCGCACTCGACATTTGAAGCCTCAGGTGGATACCATCATTAGGAAGATCTACGCCTCATGCAAGGGCTTCCTTGTTCGCCCCGAAGACCTCACCTTCTACTTGGGAGGTGATAGCACGGTGGAGGCGCAAGCGGGGATCACAAACCGTCTTTCCGTGACGATCAATAACAAGCTGCGAGAACGACAAGGGCTTCGGTTGGCGGCACACCTCGACTTCTCCGAACGGCCTTTATTCTACCCCCTTGCAAACATCATCCTTACGGCCCCTAAGGCCGGTTCCTTGCCCATCATTAATCCGACGCAACGAGATAAGATTGAGAAGAGAATGGCCGCCCTCGCCCTGCTCTCAACCCCTGAGACTGAGGTCCTTCAAGCTCTTCTCAGCATGCTCTAATAAACCTCGAAGACGCTTCACTTTTGAGCACTCACTTGACACGGTGCTTAGGCTTCAACGCAGGATAACGGTCGGATGCATAGCTCCGTGTGGGAGAGGCGATACTCATATCCCGTTGGCCTTGGGTCGGTGGCGACGCCACTAGAGACGCGTCAGACGTCCCGGATACCGCTAATGACGGCTGTTGCGACATACGTGAAATCATATCCCGATAACGGCTCAGGTCGTCCGCCATCGAGTTCATGTGGACTTGCGCCCACTCAAGCTCTTGTTGCATATCCGCAGCACGGATCTTCGATTCCGCAAGCTGCTCCTGTAACCGTGAGTCGTTTGGTAATGGAACATTCCCAGTCTCCCCCGTCATATGCTTCAATGCGATCTCCGCATCTCGTAGCTCTGTACGAAGGCGTGCAACAGTGGCGTCGCGATCAGCAAGGTCGGCGGTCATCTGGGCGACACGATCCTCGAGCTGCTCGACACGAACGACCGTGTACTTATCTCCCATTGCCTTCATGCGTTCGACACTCCTGTCGAGCATGTCTGTCTGGAGCATCGCGAGCTGAGACTCCTTCTCCGCAAGCTGCGAGAGGATCTCCTTGACCTCGTCCTGGTTGTAGAAGCGGGTCGCCGCTGAGCCCTTTGTCGTCATCGTGCGCGCCACACGTCCCCCGGAGATTGGGGTCGAGGCGACCGACGTCGAGATGAGGCGCTGGATCTCGCGCTCCTTCTGCTCGAGCTGGTTCGAGAGCTGATCGACGCGCGTCATCTTCTCGTTGAGGAGGGTCAGGAGGTCGGAGTAGCTCGGGCCATCAACGGCCTGCTTGCGAATGTTGACGATCTCCGCGTCCCGCATTGCGACGAGACGGCTGAGCTCGGTCACGCGGCGCTCGTACTCGTTGAGTTCGTCGGTAAGCTTCGTAATGATCTTCGGGTCATTCCCTTGTGCGTCACGTTCGATTAGGTCACTATGGTTATGCTCGGGTCCAGTGCGACCAGGACCACGAAGCTTGCTCGAGCCTAACGCCTGCGAGCCCGCAAGCCCACCACCAGCGGCATTACGAGAGCGCGAGCGGGAGAGAGCCAGGCCTCCTCGGGAGATGGCACGCTTCGTGTCCTCTCCAAGAGCCCCACCAACGGTCTCAAGCTTCGAGGGGTCACCTCCGGCGAGCAAGTATTCGAGCTGTTCCTTCCTCTTCTTGAGCATCTTCTTCATAGCGTCGTTCTCCTCCCCAAGCGTCTTCACAAGGTCCTCGTACTTTGCGAGCTCCGGATAGATGTTATCCCTCCTGTCAAGTTCCGTCCTCATCAGCTTCAGCTCCTTGAGGAGCGCGCTGTTCTCAGCTCGGACGTCGTCGGACTCGTTCTTGAAGTGGTGCATGTCCGTCGCCTCCGTCCGCACGCGCTTCAGGTCCGCCTCGCGCCGACGACAAAGGGCCGTAAGGCGCTCATTTTCCCCGTTCAGGGTGCGGCACGTGTTCGCGTGGCGGCTCTCCTCGGCGGCGATCTTTTCCTTGAGCTCGCGAATCTCCCGGTTCTTCGAGGAGATGATTGCGCGGAGCTTCGACAGGTCGGCGCTGGTCCCGGTGGTCGTGTCCTCGAGGCTCGCCTCGACCTCGGCAATGAGCTGCTCCAGCTCGACCGTGCGCTCCCGGAGTCTCTCATTGGCGCGCTCATTGTCAGCAAGGAGCGCGTTGTACCTCTTCTCGAGGTCACTGCCACGGCAGGAGAGAGCGATGCTCCTTTGCGCCCTCGAGAGGTCCGAGACCTCGCTGTCTCCGGTGACGCGAGCTAATTCGGCACGCGCCTCCGCCAATTTGATCTCCTTCTGGGTATTGTCTGCAAGGAGAGCGTTGTAGTCGTTCTCCATGACGGTGATCTGACGGCTCCCGGCCCCAAGCTGCGATCGTTGTACTCCATTGCGTATAGAGGCCTGACGCATCGAATGAGTGGGAGTCACAAGTCGTGAGACGTTCGTGGGATCATACCTCGAAGGTGAGGGTGAGCGACGGTCTCCAGGCTCCGACGCCCGGTACGCGTTCTGCGGGCTCGAGTTCTGCCTCGGCGTCAGCTCGGAGCGGGCCATCTCAAGCTGCGCCTCGAGATCCTTGACCAGGGTTCCAAGGCGCTCAATTTCCTCGTCCTTGTCGACAATCGTCTGCGGGTCGATGCGCTCCTGGGCATCCTTCTCGCGGAGTCGGGCCTGCCGGTCGACAACGCCACGGAGGTCATCGGCCTCGGTCTTGGCTCGAGTATAGTTCCTCTGAAGGTCGCCATTCCGCTTCTCGAGGTCTGCTATCGTCGACGCCCTCTCATCAAGCTGCTTCTGGAGCCTCTGCTTCTCGCGGTCGTAGGCAACCTTGTTCTTCAGCGAGTCGTTCTTCAGTTCCTTGATCTGCTGCTGGAGGTCCGCCATGACCTTATTTGTCTGCTCAACCTCGGAGACCGACGCCCAGTGCTTCCCGCCCGCACTCGTTGCCTGGGCGTTCGAACGCGAGCGGGCAGAGAGCTCCGCGCGATTGAGGCGGCGCTTCGTGTCGACGAGCTCCGTGTTCAGCGCGTTGTTCTGCATCTGGAGCGTGTCGAGAGCCTTCTGCTTCGTCTTCAGGAGCGCCTGGAGCTGAGCAGGATCAGTCGGCTCGAGCTCCGCACGCTGGGTGGTCCCCGAGGACGAAAGGGCCGTCGAGATGGAGACTGGGACTGGCTCCGGTACCGCCCCCGATTCTACAACTGAAGGACCAGTGGTCCCAAGACGGTTCATGATGTCGCTCGGAGCCGAGGTTGGGTGACGACTCCCAGGGAGCGTGCGCGACTTTTGTAAGTTCAACTCTGCATCCTCATCATCCCTAGGGGTACGCATACGGGACTCACTCATATCAAAGGCTTGACGGGTCTTGATTGGTAGCGTCGAATGAGGGTTTGCCACCACCTCCGACGACGTGAACTCGGAATCCTTCCCCGTAACCAGCTGCGGGACAGAGTCGCTCAGCTGCGCCTCAGGATAAAGACGGTCGCGGTGCTCCTTCAGAATACCGTAGGCCCCGGTCACGTTCCGCTGGAGAGCGTGTCTAATCGCTACGTCGATAGTATCCAGGCTTGGCTTCCCACCAGAGAGCATCGCAGTCAAGGATTTCGTGTCGTTGTGGAGAGTCGAGTAGTCGAGAGCTGAGAGCCCATCAACGTCACGGCCATCAAGGGCAGAGTATGGGACGAGAAGCGCGACTGTCTCGGAGTGCCCCTGCTCCGCAGCAAGCATTAACGCTGTTCTATCCTTCTCTAGAGGGACTCTTGCCTCCGCAGGGGCGAGAAGCTGGATCATCTTCGTCTTCTCCTTCATGACGGCGAAGGCAAGAGCCGTGAGTCGCATCTTGTTGACCCGGCCCGCCTCATGCTTGAGGAGAAGGCTTACGATCTGCTCGTTCTCCGCGATGACGGCAAGCATGAGCCCGGTGTTTCCGTCCGCGTCCGTCGACCCTTTGTACTTGTTGAGGTTGGCCGTCACGTACTTGACGTCCCCATTTGACACGGCCTTGAGCCAGTCCTGGACAGTCTTGGGAGGCATTTTTAAATTCTGAAATCGCGAATTTCGCCACCCCACAAGGAGATTGAGATATGCATGGGGGCACGATCGCAATTCGCGCTGCAGCCCCTCTGCTGGTACTTCTCTTAGTGGGGCTCCTCCCGCCCGCCCTTCCCACGTATGCGGAGAGCGGGCTCGCCTGGTGGGAGAAGCCCTTTACCAGCTGGGATGTAGAATGGTTTCTCAGCATTGCAGGAGGAGGGTATACGACGGAGCAAAGGCTAGCCTTCTTCCCGATGCTTCCATGGCTTCTGCGATGGCTTGGGCTCTGGGGGGTGATCCTCATAAACTGTATACTGCGATGTGTCAACCTCTGGCTTTCCACGAAGCTACTGGGGCGATTGGGGGTTGATGGGGGGAAGGAGCTTATATTTGCTTTGACCGCATCTCCCATCACCGTCTTTGAGACTGCACCCTATACGGAGTCCTTATTTGCCACGTGCTCTATGATCTTCATACTCCTATGGGTGAAAGGAGAGTTGTACTCGGTCCAGATATTGATGACGGGGCTTGCAGGACTGACTCGGAATACAACCGTCTTTCTTGCCGGGTATTACCTATTCACCTTGTTGTTTAACGTACCCAAAGGAAGAAGGATGATATCTCTAGCGCTTTTACCGGTTCCAATCGTCCAGACCCTAGTCCCATTGAAGTGTCGGCTATCGACGTTTTACAACCGTTCGGTTGGGGTACTAGAGAGTATGCAATTGTACTCAGCGATACAGGAGAGGTACTGGAACGTCGGCTTTGGTCGCTATTGGAAACTAAAGAACCTTCCTCGCTTCCTCTTGGCATCCCCATGGATATACTATTCCCTTCATAGTCTTTGGATGGAACTTCAAAGGATCCTCAAGGAGGATCGGTTCCGACCCTCCCCCCGCCTAGCTGTCTGTCTACACAACATGGCCCTTTGCATCTTAGTGGTGAGTACGGCCAACGTGGAGATACTCACGAGGATACTCTTCTCAAGTACTCCCTGGCTATACGGATACCTATCCACGCAAAGAAAAGAAGACCAGCTCTGGAAGTATCTCTTCGTGGGGTATGCCTCCCTTGGGTGTCTTTTGTTCGGTTGTTTCTTACCTTGGACCTAACTCTTTTCGGAGGCGGGAGTTTCCCAGTCCATACTGGCTCGGTCCAGAAGCCTCCGCACGTTGTATTCTAGAGCGGTGACGGTGGCCCCAGGTATCTTCTCACGGTGTATGGCATAGGCGCTATCATTGATTGCTGATAAAGCAAACGTTGGTTGCACCTGTGTCGTCTCTGATGGCTGTGTGGAAAGCTGTTCGAGCTTCCGTTGGACTAACATAACGGCACTTTGTACACCCTGTGCAACTAGCCGTGTCTGCAAGGCGTCTTCCTTTGCCTTCTTTGCTGAATCTATCAGGTAGTTGCTGGCCCCGGTGAGCTCGTCCGTGCGTCTTTCAAGCTCATCAATCCTTCTTTGGAGTGTCCGAACCACCTCGATCAGCTTGTTAATTGCATGGGTATTTGACAATAGTTGTTTCCCAAGGCCACGGAAGGTATCTGTCAGGACTGCAGCTGGCTCGACCTCTCCTGACCGGCAGATCGATACTGGAGACGTGTGCGCCAAAGAACGATTACTAACAGGACGAGTGAAGTCCAACTCTCCAATGACATCGGTCTCCGGTAAAAGATCAAGCTCGGTGATGGCGGACCTAACCGCCGCGGCTGCGGGGGCCGATAGAGAAGTGGTCCGGTATCCGGCCACGCTCCCGGGAGGCCGTCTCGGTAAAGTACGCTGTGGCATTTTTCATTTGCGTTCTCGACCCTCTCGACCCCAGAGCGTCTTGATGTAGGCGAGGTCTCTAGTGATCGCGTCGATCTGCGCACTCTGCTGCCTCAGGGCCTTCATGGAGGCGGCCTCCCCCTTCTGAAGAGAGGTGATACTATTACTGAGCATTTGCATATCCTTTCCAACCAAACCCAATTGTTCGGAGGTCTGGCTTGCAACGTTGGCGATCGAGGCCGTCAAATCCTCGGCCAGACCATCAAGGGAACGCCGGAAGTCCATGGCGGTAACGTGTGTGAATAAGCGATCAAGAGTCCGTTCTTGCTGAGCCACTCGCTGCTCCAAAGCGGCCAGACGACTAAGTAGCTGACTTTCGGTTGGTTGGGAAGGCGCATGTGACTGAGGACGTGTTGTAGTAATGGTGGTATGGCTCGAGGTGGAACAAGCACTAGTTAAAGGTCTTCGGGAAATAGTCTGGGATTTAGGGGACCTAGAAGGACTACCAACGACGGGGCGAGCGGTTCCGAGCGAGCTGACCGTCAAGGCCGGATCACGCGAAGCCGTACGCGGACGCATATAAAAATGGAGCCGATCGTCTATATCTGTGCAATTTGTGGGACAGAGGTCCAGCTATCGAGCTCTACGGCGGTCGCCTGTAGTGCGAACCCTGCGCACAAGGTCCTGTACAAGAAGCGGGCGCGAAGGCCTCTCATCTACAAGGCCATCTGAAAAGCCCTCTTTGGAAGGTTGTGATAGTAAAAAAAGGACGATGATATCAGCATCGGAAAGCTTTTGGCTTTGTCTTCAAGACATTGAAGGTTTATCGAAGGTACCACGTGAGAACCGTGATTCGGTTGTTCAAGATTTGATGGCCCGTCTTGAAGCCTTGATCGAACAAGGACATGCCGAAGGCCACCTAAGTAAGAACGAGGACTCTACAGACTTGATGGAGGATAACATCCCATATCTACTGGCCCATTATTATCTCGGTCGTCTTATTAGTGATTATATACATGAAAATAGGTCACGTGCCCTCTCCATTGCCAGTAATAACCTCATTCGTTTCCTTGAAATAACTCACGAGTATGGCGTCCTTCCACATGATAGCTTTGAAGAGTTACAACTCTTCCTACAAGGAGATGATATACCTGATAAGAATGAGACTACTGGATTGGCCGTTGAGAGCTATAAGAACGCCGTTTCTGGTGATCATTTGAAACAAGCTATGGTCTCTCGTGCACGTGCTCAAGCCTCTTTTCGTTTAGGAGTCGCCATTAGACAAACACGTGAAGAACTTGCACGTCTTCTTTCTTCAACTAACCGCGATGACTTCAAAAAGGGTCAGGAGATGTTCCCAAAGTATTTACAGCTTCTTCTCGAGTTCGGAATGATTGAAAGCTTTCGTGAGTTACGTATGATCAAAGATGAACAAAGGATGCTCGCCTTTGAGAAGAACTCTCCAGATCAAGCCTCAAAGCTTCGTGACGAGCGTCTTGTTGCTGAAGAAACTGAACCTAATTCAAGAACGAAGAAGAACATCGATATGGTTAGTTTGACAGAAGATGACGTTAAGCGGATGACAACCACTGGGAATTTAAGTGGCGGGATCTTACAGATCAATGATGCATCCGATCTCAAACGGCTTGAGGCTATCAAACAAGAAGCACGCAAACAAGGAGCAATTGTCCCTAAGGACTGTATCGAGCTCCTTAAGGAAGGGAATGAAAAGGCGGCCATTGCCGAGGATGGTGGGTATCGTACCACACGTGACGTTTTACAACAGGCAGATGGGTTACGTTTGGATCCCGAAGCCTTCAAAAGCCTGAACCTTGTATATGGCGGTGGCAATCCTTATACCGGAGACATCCCAGGTGACCCCTCAGGTGATTACAGAAACGTCTGTTACAAGGTAACCCGTACGGAGACTATGCAGCCAGGTACAAAGGAGGATGAGCCTGATGAGGACAAACCCCCTTCAGACTTTTCCGACGACGAAGAGATGCATCGCCTTCGTCGAGATGATGACGAGAATGACGGGCGTAAGCGCGGATGGGGCAACAGACATCACCGTCTTTGAGTGGGAAGGAGAACAATGGAGAGTGAATCCTATGTCCTGTTTCTTGACCCCCTCCCCACATCATATGCACACGCACGCACATCATGGCAGCATATGAGCCATCACAAGCGTCGATAACCGACCATGGCACAACCTAAAGTCACGAGGATAAGGCTTGTACAATGGAAGAGGAGACGATAAGGAATATGGCCGTTCTGCTCTATTCGCCTGCCCTTAAGCATCTCATAACGCTCATGCAGCTGTCGTAATTGCTCATCAAGTTGATTCCGTCGCATCTGAAGAAGAATCCCTCTACCTTCCATATCTCTGATCAAGGCGGCATTGGCCTTTCGACGAGCCAATAGTTCTTCAAGTTCACGCTTCAGGGCGTTTAGATCTTCGACGTCGTGGTCCAATTTGGCTTGGAATGTCCCAAGAACCCCAACACTACGGACCGGGACGATGATGTCACGCACGGGAGTGTTGTAAAGGGAGATGACATCCTCCCAGCAAGCACGAAGATCCGCATCCTTCAAGGCTCTCATCCCATTGAGTTTGTTCTTCTCGACGTACGATTGAGTGAGAGGTAAGGTGGAGACCTTGAAAGAGTCATGAAGGGCGTCGACATGCCTCTGCTTGATGATGGTGATCGTCACCGTCCGCGAATCTTCCCCGGGGATGTAATAGTACATCGGGTTAATCATGTACGCCGTAACATTGACGGAGCGCACGCGGAAGAGAAGAGGCCCGCGCCCACGGTTATCGAGGCGTAGCTGCATGCTCTTCGTCTCTGACGTGAGATCGAGCACTTCCGGATACACTGAGGCCATCTTTTGTCTGAGAAGGAAAAGAAGCTGGAATTTTTAATAAACCGTTTCACATACCAATAGGAAGAGAAGAAGAAGAACCTGTTTATCCCGTTCTCCTCGCTGATAGTAAAGTCTACGGTATGAGGGTGCTAGGGACCCGAGAAAATAAGTGCAAATGCTCTCCCTGTGCGGTTTTTTGACCACCGAGCTTCTATTTGGGATGGGACTTGTTGGTACGCTTTATCTCATCCCGCACTCAACCGGCTCTATCATTGGGCTACTCGTCCTTGGTGAACTTCTCTTTCACACTATGCTCTTCCTCCTTCTACCACGTCCGAAACAACTCCCAGCTATCGATAGACCAAAAAAACAGCTTACGGAATATCAAGAGTTTTTATTATCCCGACGTCAAGAAAAGACGGCGGGGAGGGAGGACTCAAAGGGGGCAAAGAATGAAGTGAACGGAGAGTGGGGGCCAGGTTCTTCATTCCTTTCATCGCCTCCTTTGAAAGGAACAGTCTCTTTCCTTCACCGGCATCAGAACTAGGATACGAGCGATCATAACTCGTAGCATTAAGACCAGCCATCGCAGTCGGAAGTAAATTAATGGCGACAGCGGGGAAGATGAACATGACCGTGAAAGGCGTTGCAGCGGCGATCTATGGGATGGTGCTTGAGGCACATGCTCAGCGGCAGGAAAGTACGATGACCTTGACCCCACAAACCCCTAGTGCTCAGTATGGCGTCTTTCGTTCGACGAACTTCGTCTATCATAGCCGCGTCCCGACCTTCAAAGAGGTCTATACCTACATCTATAAGCTCTTCCGGAAGGCGCAGGTGGAACCCGAATGCCTCGTTGCAGCGATCATCTATCTCCAGGCGTTTCTAGCGCTGCCGCACGGCCTTCGGATAACGAGCGAAACCTGGGAGCGGTTGACCTTCGTCTTCATTATGATCGCTAGTAAGGTTTGGGATGATATCTCCTGCAGCTCAAGATCCTTCGCCCTATGTGCTTCCGATTTCTCCTTACGTGACTTGAATACGATGGAACGCGTCGTCAGCCGCGACCTCGGCTTCAATTACTTCCTGACTGCCAACGACTATAAGGAGTTTTATTATCGTCTGAAAGACATTTGGTTGAATCTTACCTTGACAGAATCCATGGACATCATCCCGAAGTCGAAGGTCCCCGCCCCCATCGATGGGGAACTCTGGGGCATGAAGTACGTCTTTCTTCATTCCTGGCCTGGTACTAGAAAGGACGAACGTGTCGAACGTATGGACCTCCCAGTCATCAAGGAACGCCTTCCCATCGCCCCCTGATATCTCCTATCTTCCCCCCCTCCCTCCTTAAGTTTCCCTTCTCCTTTCCTTTCGCTAGTCTCTTGGTCACCACAAAGTCGAGCTCGAACAAAATGCTTTTGCTTGCCGCAGTTGCCGTAGCTTTGGGCGTCTCCGTCGTGACCGAGGAGGGGCTGAAGGAGCTCCAACAGCTGGCAACGTCCTGGACGCCTGCCATCCACGACCGCTTCAGAAACATGACCGTAGATGAATTCAGAGCGCGCCTCATCCCCGTCGAGAACCTTAGGTCTTTACGCACTGAGACGCATGTCTCCCAGCTCAATCTTGGCAAAACTAAGGAGCTCCCGAAGGATTATGATCCCCGGGTTGAAAGGGCTCATTGCCTCCCTGAGGTTGCAGATCAGGCCTCTTGTGGCTCTTGCTGGGCCTTTTCGGCCGTTGCCACCTTTGCCGATCGCCGCTGCGCTTATGGGCTTGACTCCAAGCCGGTACATTACTCGGAGCAGTACGTTGTCTCCTGTGATTTTGGTGATGGTGCATGCAATGGTGGTTGGCTCTCGAACGTCTGGAAGTTCTTGACAAAGACGGGCGTTCCTAAGCTCGATTGCCTCAAATACTCCTCCGGGATGACCGGGGATCGCGAGAGCTGCATAACCCACTGCACCGATGGTAGCCCTGTTGAACTTTATCAGGCATCTCATGTCATCAACTACGGGATGGATCTTGACCGTATGATGGAGGCGTTGGTCTATGATGGGCCTCTCCAGGTTGCCTTTGTTGTCTACTCTGATTTCGGCTACTATAGTTCTGGTGTCTATCAGCACGTCAATGGGATGATCGAGGGCGGTCATGCCGTTGAGATGGTCGGGTATGGCATTGATGAGTCCGGGCTGAAGTACTGGATCATCAGGAACTCGTGGGGCCCTGACTGGGGTGAGGGTGGCTATTTCAGGATCATTCGCGGCGTCAACGAGTGTGGGATTGAGGAGCAGGCGTACGGACCGTTCTTCGAGAAGTGAAGTCTGCGCGTGACACGTAGCTCGTATGGCGTGTGAATCTTCTTCTGGGTGGTCTCATGATAAGTCTGGAACTACCATAAATTAAATGGAGTCATTAGGGTTCACGACTATTCAGTCCAGGTTCGTTCCGGAAGCACGTGCGACGATGGACGTTCTTATCCATGATGAGACAGGCCTTCGAGTCATCAAGTTCCATCCTGAAAACCCCGCTCATACCGAATGTAATGCTCTACTTGCTTTTGCGACCCCTCCAGAGGATGATAAAGGCATTCCTCATATCTTGGAGCATTCCGTCTTCTGTGGCTCCACACGCTTTCCTCATCATGAACCTTTCACGGTCGTGACAAGCTCATCACTTCAAACATATGCAAACGCGTATACTGCTCAGATGCACACGGGGTACAACTTCTCCTCGAACTGTGAGGCTGATTATTTGAATATTCTCGATATCTACGTTGATGCGATCTTTAGGCCTCTTATTCTCGAGGATGAACGGATCTATGGCCAAGAGGGTTGGCATCTTCATGTTGACGAGAATACTGGAATGCTTGATGAACGAGGGGTCGTTTTGGGTGAGATGAAAGGTCATTTTTCTTCCCCGACCTCTCTTGCTAATTTCCATGCACAACGTCTTCTCTTTGGTGATACCGCTCCAGGGTTTGAATCTGGTGGTCTTCCAGCTGCGATCATTCAAGGCACACATGCCGATATGCTTAATTTCTATAATAAGCATTACACCCCAGGGAATTGCGTTGTCGTCTTCTATGGCCCTATAGCGCTCGAGAAGGAGTTAGAACACCTTCTACCATATTTAACCGCCACGAAACGTGTATCCCCCATTCAAATCCCACTCGTTGCTCCTAAATCTCTTAATGAGCCTCTTACCATTCCTTACAGTTCTGAAGAGGACGAGGATGCTGGAATTCTCTGTCGAGGCTATCATCTCTTTAACCTTTGCGATGCGACTCCGACATTACTCCTAGCATTCCGCGTCTTGGATTACATCCTTTTCGATCAATCTTCTAGTCCGATCCCAGATACTCTCGAGAAGGCTCATTTGTGTAAGTCATGTTACTCACAGCTTCATATTGAAGACGCACAATGTGCCCTTTATGTCACCTGTATGGGGTGTGACCCTACGGAACAAGGAGTTACTCTCCTATGTTCTGCTCTTACCGAAACTCTTGAGGGTCTGGCTCTTGGTGATATCAACCCAACCTTCGCATCTTATCTGTCGTTGGAGGCCTTGTCAGCCGCACTCAATAAGATCGAGTTCACCTTGCGAGAGATCGACTCAGACTTTGGCATTAAGGTCGCAGACTCGACCGCATTTGCCATCATTGCTGGTCTTGAGCCAGATTTTCTATTATGCTATGAAGATGCATTGAAGGAGCTACGAGAGATGATTGCAGCTGGGACGGCTAGCACATACTTCCGAAACCTTGTTCTCAAATACCTTAGCGGCCTAAGTCGATCCGTGGATGTGGTCTTAATCCCAGAACCCGAGCTTGCAGAACGCCGTGGTGAAGAGAATGAGATACGACTTTCTGCCATTCGGGACACTTTGAGTGAGAAGGAACTACGTGAGCTAGCTCTACGCGCTCATGATATTGAATCCCGTCAGCAAGTAGAAGAACCAAAGGAGGTACTTGATAGCTTCCCAGTCCTAACACGGGACGATATTGCCGGTCTTGAACGGCATGTTCTGGATGCACGATGTCATCTTACAAAGACAAACATTCCAATCGCTCACTATAACACGGGTAGCCTTGGTGCAGGTGTTTGCTACTTGAAAGTCTGCCTTGACGTCACATCCTTTTGCACACCTACGAATATCCACTTATTGAGCTTCATAGCGAACGCCTTGCTTGGAGAGAGTCCGACGAACTCGTTCCCGACTGTTGACAAGCTGCACCGTGAGGTTAATGCGTGCACGGGCGACCTTGACGTCTCGCTCATTATTAGGAAGCGTCGAGCGTTCGAGACGTTTGCGGATAAGAAACTGGTTGGGACGGCTCGAGCCTTCGTAGAGGTCACTACGAAGTGTCTCGAGGCGGAGTACGAGCGTGTCCTCCGTCTTGTCATTGAAGAGATCCTGTATGGTTCCCTTCCAGGCCTTGTAGACCAGAAGCATCTGTTACGCCTCATGCGGCAGTACCAATCCGACCTTAGGGAGGATCTCCTAAGCAACAGCACACACACCGTCGCAAGTTCCAAGGCGCAAGCTTCCCAGGGTGATGTCGCCGCATATCTACGCGAGCTTACCATGGGACCTACAATGCACGGATGGTTGACCTCTCAATTAGTCCTCATCGATGGCGATTCGTCCAGTGATGACGAGGGTGAAGCAGAGGAGATTGTCTGCTGTAGTGATGATCTTGAGACTTGCGAGGATACTCATGGACCAGCTGAAGAACTCGACGTACTTGGAAGTCACCTAACTGAGCTATGGAAGAACATCTTATCTCATGCATCGCTCCTTGTCGTTATCGGTCATAATGTCCCAGCATTGGCACCATATGCTGATAAGCTTTGTATAACTGCGGCCGATAGGGCTATCATCCAGAATATCCTCACTACTGATCCACTTACTCTCGTTACAGGACGAATTCTAACCCCGTTTGCCAGACCTCAAATCAATACCTGGATCTCAAGACGAAGTAACCTCCCAATCTATCCTCAGTTTCAAGCGCTCTTGAGCCAAGCGGAAGACGACATTTACCGACCAGCATTACAAAGCGTGGCCCTCCCCATTGAGGTGAACTATATCGCCCGCGCGATCCCTGCATCTCCAACCTTACTCCCCGCTGCGCTTGACGGCCCGCACCTGCTTCTTGATCATTACTTGAATAACGTCTATCTTTGGGACAAGGTACGTGTTGAGGGTGGGGCATACGGATGCATAGCCTCCTGCAATCGCGATGGCTCGATGTATATCGTTTCATACCGTGACCCCCAAGTGCTCCGTACAATTGCGGTATATGATGACCTTGAGAATCATTGCAGGAGTGAGCCCTTCGCATCCCTCGGATCCAATGAGCTATTCCGCCTCAAGATAGGATGCCTTGGTGGTGAACAGCTTCCAATGGGCCCCGAGCATCGTTTCTCGCATGCCTTTGACATGTTCCTACGCGAGCGCGATCCTTCAGAGTCCTATCACGCCCTCCGCAAGATGCTTCGTACAACGGCTACCGAGCTTCAGAAGGTCTACGAGACATATTCGAGTATCTCCGCCGGCTCCACTATCGTCATCGGACCCGAGGAGTCGTGTAGGACGGCACTCGACAACGGCAAGATATCCTTCTACGATACGTTCGACCAGTAAATTACAATGTAAGCATCTCCGCAATCGTCTTGTGTCCACAGACAGTGGCATAACTTGCGGCACTTCTGCCATCGTTATCTCGCAGACCTCCTTCCCAATCCAGTAAGGCCTGAACAACTGCGATATGTCCCGCAGCTGCTGCCAGCATCAGCGCGGTTGTCCCCTGTGCATCCTTGCGTTGTGCTTCGTGGCCTTTGAGAAGATCAACGATCGGAAGATGACCAGCACGTGCCGCATACATCAACCCAGTCCGGCCCTCATTATCGGTCCTTCCAGCTTCACGTGAGGCAAGCGTCCGTACCAGTGGCAAATTGCCTTTGGAAGCAGCATACATCAGTGCGGTCTTCCCGGTAAGCGACGCTAATGTTGCCTCATGGTCTACAAGAAGGGGATAAACCTCACCAGCCCCGCATTGAGCAGCAATTATCAACGCGGTCGACCCGTCAAGTGCTTGTTGACGCGCTTCACAGTTCAACAGGAGACGGGCAAGTTCTCCATTATTGGCTCGAGCGGCAAACATAAGAGCTGTCCAACCGTAGTTATCTACCTTTCCAGCGCCTTCTAATAATAAACAGGGAAGATCAGGGGATTTAGTACGTGCAGAGAACATCAAAGGAGTACGACCTTCGAAATCACAAATATCACCCTCACGGTCGATCAGTAGGGCGGCGCAGTCTGTCATCCCTTGCTCTGCCGCATAGATAAGCGCAGTTTTTCCGGTTACGTCCTTCTGCCCAGCTTCGTGTGGGAGTAGAAGGCTAACGATTTCGTGATGACCAACCGAGGCCGCAACCATTAATGGGGTGACACCATCGGCTTGCCCTCTACCAGCCTGGACGGGTATGAGCAATTTAGCAGCCTCGAAGTGACCATAACGACATGCCATATGGAGGGCCGTCGTCCCATTATAGCTGCAAAGTTCGCCTTCGCTGGGAATGAGAAGAGTAATCACATCACCATGACCGCCCTTAGCTGCATAGTGAAGTGCTGAAATACCCATGGGAGTCATAAGCCCACACTCTAAATCCAAAAGGAGTCGCACGCAGGCCACATGCCCCTCGGAGGCGGCAAGCATAAGGGCCGTCTGTCCATCCTTGTTTAGCATAGCGATCTCTTGGTTCTCGGCGATGAGCCGTTCCAGAAGCTCGGGAACCCCGTTGTAGGCTGCAAACATGAGCAAAGTGTTTCCTTGCTCGTCTACCTCGCGTGGTCGCCGATTGAAAAGGCGCTTGATCAGTGCCGAGTTCAACCAGGTGGAGTGCTTGAGTTCCTTCTGAAGCCGCTCCACCTCTTGCCGATGATTAGCCTCGTACCGTGACCGACTTGTCTGTGTGTTCTGCAATACAGTGGTTAACATGCTACACGAAGAAGGTCGAGTAGCTGGTGGAGGTGCCGGCTTTCCTACAGGTAGTGATAAACGCTGAGTGCTGGAGGGACTAAGAGGGCTCAGCATCGAAAGCCGGACGCTTTCAGGCATCGAGAGTGACAGGCTTAATGAATGTGTAAGCGCGTGGGGATCCAAGGTGGACGTGAGCTCACTTGGTTCCATGCTCCCGGTCAATAGAGTGGTGGTTTTCGCCAGATACTGGCGTACAAGTCCATCGTATTCTGTGATGCTCGCAATGTTTCGAAGCTCTGAAGCCAGACTCGCATCGAGCTGTGTCGCTGGGAAGGCAAAACACGCCCGTAGCGCCTCTGTATTCCGTTGCTCGATGCAGATGTGGAAGGCGGTCCGTCCTGCATTGTTCCGAATGTCAGCTTCATAGGGGGCAAGTAGGAGTGCGATCCGCTGATGGCGTAAGGTAAGGGCCACGTGGACGCCTGCCTCGCCGGCCTCGTTGAGCTGCCGCCGATATCTGTCTACATTCTCCAGGACCTGATCGGTGGCGCCGTTCTGTATCGCTAGAAACCAGTCCGATGGCGACTGGAACGACATTTCCGTTTTATTCGCTGTCACTCGTTGTCCAGCTCCACACACGCGTCTGCGGGGCGAACGAGATGGAAGTCGTGACCCCCGGTTGAGATATGTCGAATCAGGGCGTCGGGAATGCGAGAGGCGATGGAGACTGCAACTCGCTCGCAATTAATCATGGGGTCATCCGCTGCCAAAAGGACGCAGACTCGGCTCACCGTAGAAAGGGAGACGAAGAGAGGCATCGCCTCCTCCCATGGGAAGCTCTTCGCGACAGAGACAAGTTGTCTAACCATATCTCCACATCGCTTGCGTACAATGGCCTCATACTTCCGCTGGGTGCTCGTACGTAATGGTTCTGGCATACTATCGCAGCGAGGCCTCACATCCAGCCAGGATTTCAGTGTCACAGAAGTATAAAGGCCCATGAACGGTTGAAGGACCTGAGACAAGAGCCCATGCTTCTGGACATACTTCAATCCTTTTGGTGGAGTCATATGGATTCCCACGGGAGCCAGGAGGACTGTCTTTACGAGGAAGTCCTTGATTGATGGACCAACAGCCGCTGCGATGACAGCACCTTCTCCATGCCCGATCATCGTGAACTTCTGTTTCCCAGGCGTCTTCGACGAGATCCAGGAGACGGTGGAGAGCTGTAGAACCTCGAGACAGAAACGGGAGTAAACGTCAAGGGAATACTCGTCGTGTGGGGCTCGGTCACTACCTCCATAGCCGGGCCAATCGAAGGCCAAGACCTCGTGCTTCTCCGCCAAGGCGTTGAGGAAGGGGGCGCAGGCGGTCAAGCCAAACGTGAAGTCTGTGAGGAAAAGAACGCGCTGCGGTGGTGTACGTGTAGTCTTCATCTCGGCATACACCGCACGCATGCGGGCGGCAATGGCGCTTGGGGTTTCGCAGACAGGGGGTTCTGATATGATTGAGGTCGGAGGAGAGGATGGTGTCGGCTCTCCAGTTGTAACAATCTCAAGTTCCTGATTATTGATGGAAAGACGATGTCTCTTTAAGGAATCCTGCATCAAGGGGTGCGAGTAAAAGACCCGGCATAGCCCAAAGGATGGAAGCTTGCAAAGGAAGATTCGACGTTGATCCAGTTCCAGCCATTCAAGAGGATATTGCGTGAAGACTTCCGTGGTAGCTGGGAAGATGACAGACTGGTGTGAAGGCGTAGGAATGCGTTCAAGATGCTCCGTGAAGAGCTGTGCGGCTGCTAAGTCCGGAGCATTGCTATAAATAGCAGTCTCAATCGCCTTCATAACAGTCTCAGTCTCTTCTGGTACGACCAACTCTTGAACAGTGTTATCAATAGGCGGGAGAGCTTGTTCGGCCTCAGTTGGATCTGGTAGTTGAGTGACGAAGGAATGAGTCTTTTCATAGCCGGGAGAGGCGGGTTTTCCATCGACTACCATCCCGCCATCTTCAATATATTCCTGTTCGAAGTCTGCGAAGTTCGGACTAGTCTTACGGTGCTCACTTTCGACCTCGTCAGTAACCATATCAACACCCTCGGGGTCTGGAGGTATTGATGGGTCTGGCGCAGAGCTATCAAGAGATCTGCGTTCCTCGACCTCGGGGGTAACCTCCTTTGAGTTCTCTTCCATTTAATAGTGGTCTACGAACTCATGACTACGAACGACTATGCGTCGCAAAGATCAGGTTTCGTACCTTGACCAGCTCGGTATCATTCTTACAAAGAGTAGCTAAGTCAATATCGGTGATGGAGGGATCAAGAGAGAGACGTGACCGGATTCTATTCAAGGTTGCTTCGGCTACCTCTGAAGTCATTTCTTTGAATCGTTGGACGCACGCATACAAAAGAAGACAACGATGAGGGGTGGATAAACTTGTTCCTAAAGAGGGTTCTGGGAATTCCGGCTGATAGAATAAGTTCTGGGATTGTAGAGTGTCCACCTTCTCCTTCTCAACAGTTAATTTCGTTTGTTTGAGTCGTGATTCGCCCATGGTATTTGTTGAGCTTGGTTCCAGGTTATGAAGAGAAGCTCTAGAACCATCATGAGCATGATGTGTCGAACCAGATGTGCGACGAGACTTCAGAACCGGTTCGCCCGAGCGTAGTTCCTTCTCCTTCCCAGCAGAGGGTGAGGTTGAGCGTATCATTTCAGAGCTGGTGGCTTTAGTGGGACGAAGTTGCAACTTGGGTGGGGTTGGGTCTTTGACCGCGCAAGAGTAATGCTTCTGGATGCTAGCATAAACGCTATCATAATATTTGATGTCCAGTTTCATCGTTTGTGCTTCAGGTAAGTACTTCATAAAGAGCTTGACCACGCTCTCGTAAAGAAGACGTGTCGCCCTTAGGACGGGCGTGGCGTGCTTCTCGGAGCACGCAACCTCGATTTTGAGCTTCGGGTCCTTGTTGAAAACGATACTGTTATGAACGATCAAGAGTAGGTGGTAAATTATCATTCCTAGCTGCGGATACTTGCTGGCGGCAAGGTTCTCCCGCACCTCGCGGAAGGAACAGGGGTGAGGGATACAGTTCCGATATTGCCTGCAAATCTCCGGGTTTGGCGCAAGAGTGACGAGGACGGGCTCTCCGAACAGGTCCGAGAGGTGCCTCCGTTGCATGATCTCCTGAATCGCGGCGAGGACGTCCGGGGTGGGCGGATCCTTCAGCCAATGGATGAGAGGACTATACATCGAGGCCGAAAAAAATTGTATGAGTACTGGTACTATTACTGAATTGGACCCAAGGAACTTTTCGGAGGTCTCCTTACCCTCAGTTAAGACCCTCCGCGTCTACCACTCGGTCCCCGAGAACATCGAAAACCCTCCCCGCCTCATCTTCTTCCATGGTTACACCCGTTTTGTCAATATGTACACTCTCCTGCTTGCCCGCCTTAGTGAGAAGTTCGAGGTTCTTGCTTACGATTCTCCCGGGACTGGTGGCTCGTCAGGAATCCTTACGGGCTCTTATTCCCTTGATTCATTCGTTGAGGTCGCTTTAGAGCTTCTTTCATCCCCTGCCTTCCGTTGGATTCCGCGAGCCGCCCGTACCCTTTTCCGCGGAGGCTTACGTTACGATCCCGCGACAATCACGGAGGATACGACCCTTGATAGCCAAGAGATCAGTAAGTCTCTTGTCGATTCCATTAGCTCTGATCGTAAGACGTTTTCAATTGTCGGGCATAGTGTCGGGGGCCTCTTCGCCGCCGCTCTTGCCAATGCTTGCTGGCCTCACGTCAGTAACGTTCACATGATCGCCCCCGCAGGAATCGTCTGTCCAATGGATAATTACTGGACGAGGCTTTCCAAGGGCGTTCTTGGCTTTGCGAGGCGCTTCCGTGCGCGGCTATTCCCTGGGAAGACGATAGCTGGCTTTATCCAGACGCAAGCCCAAACCTGGGCCATTTATACCTTACCGGGGATGGCGGCACGCATGGAGGAGGATTTCACAAGGATGTACCGCCAGAACGCCTCCGCGGCGGTCGATCGCTTCCTTGGAATGGTGGCCTTCCCTTGGTCGGGAAGCTCTGGGACGTTCGAGGAACTGAACAAGATAATAGCGCAGACCGAGGGCATCACGGCCCACGTCCACTTGATGGGCGACGATAAGGTCATCCCCTACACTCCAGTCAACTCCTTTTTCGATAGGATGGCACCGTCGATGAAGGTCACGACATATCCCTCTGTCGGGCACGACTGGGTGATGGTTCAACCCGTCTCGATTGTACGTGAGATCGAAAAGGCGGAAGACTTGAATGCATCCCACACGAAGTGAACTGGGCCTGAATGGGATGATTAGTGAGTGCTTATTCCGTTTGAATAATGCGAAGAAGCATCCCTAGGACGACGACCTCGGACTCTGCTTGCGTCGTCTGTAAGTCTGCTAAAAGGTCCCGTCCACCAGTAATCGTCCGATACGATGTCGCAAGATCGGTCGCTTGATCATACCCAAGCAAAGTTGTGACGTGTAGAAGCTTAGTATCAGCCCTACTAATGGCTTGAGAAAGAAGGTATGCCCAAAACAGGTCTTGATCATAGCTAGAATAATAGATGGCCAGGAACAGAGTTTGCAATACTGGGCCTATGATCCCATCATTTGAAAGCTTCTGTAAAACATGAAGGACATTCAACCCACCATCATTAAGCCTGCAAACAGACATACGTGATCTGGCACAAAGAAGTTCTATTAATGAGAAGGTCGCCTCTTCGGCACTAGGACTACCCATGAGTGTATGAATATGTGCTGAGATATCACCGTAGGAATCTACAGCCTCATCCCGGGCCGCAGATAACAAGGAGACGAAGATGCGACAAATGGCATCGCCCCTCGTCCCAGAAAGCTCGGGGTTATTGCGAGAACCACGCGAGATTGCTAAATCGATATCCGTGCTGAGACATGACGAGAAGACACGTCTATACTCTAGATTCAGGTCATAAAGCTCGGCGTTCGATAATGGGGAGAGCACGGCGATAATACGAAGAAAGATACTATCAGCTATCCCAGCATCCTCCTCAATGGCTAATATCCCTTGGTGTACCACTTGGGTCCTGAATGTGAGACGGGGGAGGCAAAGCTGTGCTAGGATTTGTCGGTACTCCTCCGTGGAATCAAAAGTCAATAAGGAAACCAAACTCCTTCCGGTCATAGCTTGATATCGTAAAGCAACACGGGAGGAAACCTCCTGGGTCTGACGGCAAAGGGTATTTGCGACAGACATCCCCTTAATGGCATGTCCGCTGAGGGCATCATGAAGTTCGTGGCATAGTGAGGAAACGAGCACCTCAGACATTTTTTGGGATCTTCGTGATTATCATATGACCACTCTCTTCATCGTATTCGATGAGCTCGTACCCACAATCCCGCATGGACTTTTCCAGCTCTTTGGAGGTGTAGCCTAGAGGGCCACAGAAGTATGCAGAGTGTACTCTACCCAGTAAGAACTTACCCAAGTTGAAGCTAGTTCTCCGGATGAAGATCTCTGAGGCATCCTGGTCCTCCAGCGTGACAAGACCCGGCCAGACTATTCGTGCATTGACCGTCTCAATGGTTAAGTTCTTAATCCATGGGTATGTAAGGGGACGATCTCCGGCCTCGACGAACCAGAGATCATCGGGAAGCCCAATTTTCTGGCGTAATTCCTTGGCAGTTATTGGGTCTGTTATCTTCGGTTCCCGAGCTTGAATCGTCCTTCTTTTGAGGGAGTTCAACACTCGTTCATACTTCTCACGTTGTTCTCGCATCTTAGTGTCAAGTAAGTCCTTGAGACGTCTTTCCTCTTGTTCAAGAGTTGAGGGCTGTACTTGTGTCTGTCCAAGCAAAGGAACTTTGAGAGAAACGTCCATAGGCTGTGGGGTGAAGACCATTGGATTCTGTGTCATTGAAACAGGTGGTTGTGATGTTATATCGTTCTCCCTTTTAGCCTTCTCCTCTCTATCCCCACACACTTCCTTGTTCTTAGGCACCACCGGTTTGGGCTTATAATCTCTATTATGCAGCGCAATGCCATCCAAGTGCCCCTTCAAGTGTTGTTTGAGACGATCCATCAAAAGGTCACTTGGAGTATTGAATATTAACTTAGAAGGAGTCTTTTGAAGAACACAGTTATGGGCCTCCATGTCCAGAACACGTGGGCGTAGATGCATGAATAACCTCATAGTTGTTTGAGCCTTGATGACGGGATCCGGCCAGAGGAGAATTCGAAGCTCCGGAGAGTGAGGTTTTCTTCGGGCTGGGATGGAGGCACTTATCGACGATATCGAAGGGGTTGGGATGGTGACAGGAGGTACGGGCATGATGGGCCGATTATTGATAGTTGATGTATACATTGGGACTGCGCTCGAATGGAACTGGAAGGATGTCGTGGCGCGCGGGATGGACTCTGAGGACGTACGCACCTCTGTAGCATTGCATTGATTCCGAGAGAAGATGGATGGAATGGTTGAACCGGAATTGTGTGGGTCCGGCGTCAAGTGCGTGGGGGTAGGCCCATTCCCAGGCGTATTCGCCAGCTGCTGCCGGCTTTTCCCCACGGGGGCGCTAGGGACAGCTAGGCTAGCACTATTGTGAGGGGTATGAGGTGGGGTCGACTGCATCTTAAAAAATGGAGTCACGAAAGAGGTATGAGTTCTCAGCGAGTGTTATCGGGCTGATCCGCGTCCCGGGGTATGGGAACGTCAAGGTTTTGCGGATGGAGGGAACGGGGCCGAACCTTGTCTTCCTTCATGGGTTAACGTTCTACACGGACATCTGTGCCTGGTTATTGAATCTTCTGGCATCACACTTCAACATCCTAGCGTTCGACTGGCCTGGGTCCGGAGATAGCGCCCCACACCCTCGGAACCTCTATACCATTGATACGATGCTTACCTATGCAGATTTGGTCGTTGAAGAGGTATGCCCGCACTTCTTCAAGGAAGGCTTCGTTCTATTGGGGCATTCTCTAGGAGGGATGCTTTCCGTCTGTTGGGCCAATCGGCTTCTAGTACGTGGAGTTCCTCTCAAACATATCTTCCTGTGTGCTCCTGCTGGGATCAAGTTACATCCGGATCCGCTTATAACCATCCTAACCACACCATTGGTACGTCGATTGGCAGACGTGATCATGGCATTGTTCCCTAACCTTGGTCTCAAGGAATTAATTCGTACCAGTCGTGTTAACTTCGATCGGATGCCTGCTGAATACGCCGAGATCGTTTGGCCAAAGTTCTGTGAAAGTCTTTTGCGAAACCCACGTTCAGAGATACGGAGGATGGCGGTTATGGCACGTTGGCCATGGGAGAAACAAGGGCCCGAGTATATATCTCTTGCCAAGAAGGAGGCAAAGGTGACGGTGATTCTGGGTGGGACTGACATGACTGTCGATAGCAAACTGACCGAACAGTTTCTACGCGAGCATTGCTCGAACTTCGAGATCATTGTCGCTGAGGCTTGGTCACATGACTTCGTGACTAGTAATGCCCCTCAGGTGGTGGATCAAGTGTTGAGTTCCATGGCGATGAATGGTGAGTCTTCATAATGACAACAATGCCAGTATAAATTGGACTTAGTTCCACAACCATAAGTATGGGAAAATGCGACTCTGTCTCGTCCTCCCTTTGGCCTTCGACACGTCGATGTTCTTCCATGCGATCGGGGCGGTCGAGAACGGTGGGGTGAGCGGTTCTCCATGGACACTTGACGGGATTCCACTGGATGTCATAAGTATCGCCTACACCAGTACCACACGTCTCCCATCGAAGCTTCTTCTCTCGAAGTTGGGGGTCCTCGTCATCCTTAGTGAGGATTGTAGGAGCCCCTTGATTGACTTCTTAGAACTCAATGGTGCAACCATTTCTAGACAACCGAACCCATGGTTAATTGCCTCGACCGATGGTCCAGTGCGTCTTCGTTTAACACACCTAAAATGCCATTCCTTCGGACTAGTAAGAGAACGAGATACCTTGCGCGTTTTACTTCGTGTATTACTTGCAAGGGCAGATAACGTAGCCTTGCGTCCTCAACCGGAAGTGTTTCCCCCCTTGGCATATTGCTTAATCATCGACTACCTGAGAGGGTATCGGGACCAAAGACAAGCACAAGAGCAGAGCCTATTAGTCCTGAAGATGGATGGCTTAAGTAAGATCATCATAGAGCGTTTGAGGTCCTGGTTGGAAACGCGCGATGATATCCCAGTGGAGCTAATCCCACGCATAAAGATGATCATGCGGCCCTTTTGGCCTGAATCTCGATGGCGTCTGGAACGCGTAACAAACACTCTCTTCCACTTACAGCTAGAAAGGATTGAAACAGAAGTCGATCGACTCGTTGTCTCCCTCCTTGAACGGGTCCTCTTGGAACTCACCTCATCCTTTACTCCGTATCATCCACCAGCGAATGACGACGGCGACGAGATAGAAGGGAATGACCGTCGGGTATGGGTGATCTGGTCCAGAGAGAGCGCCTGCGTAGTCATTCGATTGAGGACCGGGATCGGATTGGGAAATTCTAGCCCTCAAACTCCTTCGATGCCTCAATAAGGTAGTTCCCAATGAACTCGATCGCGTCGTGCGGCTTACGGCAGATGGCCTCGGCGCAGGCGTTGGAAAGCTGCTCCCCCACGGCTTCCGTCAAGTAGTTTGTTGTCGCTCGATCAATTTGAAGATCCATGCCTATGTTTTTTTTCCGACATGCAAGGTTCCATGTTACTCTCCCTGTTAGAGCATGACTTGGCTCAATGTATTAGCCCTTGGGACCGTTACAATGAATACCTCCAGGCAATTCTTTCCGAGCAGCTCAGCGACGAGGCCTTCTTCGAAGCCTTTCACTTCGCCATTCAAAGATCTACCACTGAACAAATCAAGGAACAAACGTTAGCAATCGTACTTCGTCTTCTTATCAACCTGAAGGAGGAGCACAAGGTGACTTATGTCGAGAGCGAATGCTTCTCACAATTCCTTCGACTCTTTCGAACGGCTCCAACTCCAGATATCCTTCGTTATCTCGCCTCAAGTGCTGAAAGGATTTTAGAGTACAACGTTAGAGCTGGACTTGAGATACAGCAGATCCTGTTCAAAAGGCCAAACAACTTCGGGTTACACACAATATATGGCCCGACGCGTGAGAGTGGGAAGATCTGTCCCGACTGTGGGACGTACGATCCCTTGCAATGCCAAGGTGGGAAGTACCATTCATGTTTACTCGAAACTCCACCAACAGCAAACGCTATGATCAGATTTGTACGCCCTTGGTTTTCTAGACGAAGCGAATGGGTAGAAGGGCGACGAACACAAACGGTATACCAGACTCTCAAGTAAACGAATTGTCTATTCTTCTGCGTTTCCACTTCATACTCTTTCTCCTCTTCAAAAGAAGTTGTGTCTATCGGATGGCTGGTATGCGGTAATTCTAGTCTTGGGACTACGAATCACGGTCTGATCGGGTGGACTAGGAAGGCAATCGGTCGGCTTGAAACCGTTAGCATCGAAACCGTAATTCTTATCATACCCATAGTTCGGGTTTGCAAGGACGTCAGCGCTTTGCTTTCCTGGGCATTGATAATGACTACGTGCACATGCTTGTCGTCGGAATTCATCGTATTGCTCAGGAGATCCACTATCCAGATTCAAGACGTTCGATGCTTGTCCCTTCCTGGTAACGGTGATCGATGGATGGTTCTCCATGGCTTCAGGAAGGTTCGCCGTCAAGTGGAATTGGTCCTGAGGTCGGTTCTTTGATAAGGCAACAGAAGTATGAGACGGCGATGGTGTAGTTGGTTCCGGGTCTGTAGAAAGAACTCCAGCTTGTTGTAAACCAGCACCACGATGCTTCTCGGCAAGTGCCGCATGCGCCTTCGAACGCTCAGATGCATAGTCTTTGAGATCGCCATCACTCATGAAGACGATCGACGAACTGTTCTGAGTTGGCATGGGTTTTCGCCCCGTAGGCCCATTCTGCTGTTCCGGAGGCCCAAAAATTGACGACTCGAGTTGAGGGATACGTCGTGTCACATGTGCCTCAGGCGGTTGCATCCAAGACATGGGATTTTCCAGTTCTCATTTCATCAGTCTTCCATTGGAGAAAGGCTGAAGAAGAGAAAGGCGGAGAAGATGAGGCTAATGAATAGGTGGAGAGTGTACGTAAGTGCGTATGATAGTTATAGTCGTAGATGGTCGCAAATGTAATCGGAATACGCCTTCAGACACGGGCACTGGAATGAGAAGCGCCTCATCAAGTAGAGGGGCGTTTACTCGAGGTAGAAACACGAGAAGGAGAAGGGTTGAACGAATAGAACTCGTTCTAATATGAGAAAAATTAGTTTCTTTTGTATGGATTTGGAAGACTGCATTCCTGCGAGGCTCTCGCCTTCACAGTTATCGAGCGCCCTGGAGGGAGTGTCTGTACATGTCTATTCAATGGGCTGCGGCCATAATCAAGCGGATGGAGACTTGATATTAACGACCTTGTGTTCGGCTGGTGCAATCATCAGGCCCAAGTCGTCGGCAGACGTGATCTACATCAACTCATGCACGGTCAAGAACCCTTCGGAGGACAAGGCGCTTGAGATGGCACGGAGTGCCTTTCGACGTGCTCAACTTGTCATTCTGGGTGGTTGCGTCCCGCAATCGAAAAGGACTTTACCTGATGATCTGGAAGAGAGGGTACGAGAGGGGAGGCTCATAATCACCGGGACGCTAACCATGACGTGGTTAGAAACGCTTCCTGATCTTATTCGTCAAATGTTGATGGAGAAGGAGAATGGTTTTGAGAAGAAGGAAGAAGGTAAGCGTTATATCGACCCTCAGGCCGTCCGTAGTAATGAGGAACGAATGCTGGTATGCACGCCCAAGTATAGGTTGAATCCTCTCGTGGATATCATTCCAATTGGCACGGGGTGTATGGGTGCTTGCACCTATTGCAAGACCATCCAGTCACGTGGGAGACTACGCTCTGCATCCATCGAGGTACTGGAACAGCGAATTCGTGATGGTTTAACAAGTTCGGAGGTTCGTGAGTTATGGTTAACAGGTGAGGATACCCTTGCTTGGGGGCGGGATCAGAGCGAGACGTTTGTCACCCTATTCGATACCCTCTTGCCCCTTTTCAAGGGTACGGTCAAAATGCTTAGGATAGGAATGACAGACCCGGAGTCAGTCATCGGATATGAAGCAGGCTTGATAAGGATCCTCAAGCATCCGAACGTCTACAAGTTCCTACACCTTCCGGTTCAAAGCGGGTCTGACGCTATACTTTCTGGGATGAATCGGAAGTATACGGCACAGAGCTATATGGAGACGTGTCAACGGTTGTTGAAGGAAGTCCCTGATCTATGCATTTCAACAGATATTATCTGTGGCTTTCCAGGTGAAACTGATGAGGATCACGCATTGACCCTCTCTCTTTTCGAACGAGAAGATCTACACTTTGAAGTCGTTAATGTTACGCAATATTATGCACGTCTGAATACTCCTGCAGCACGCCTACCGCAAATCCCCGCCGCAGTCAAGAAAAGACGTACACGTGAGATGGCAGATGTTGCCATTAAAGCCTTTCATCGCGAAAAGTATGTAGGTCAGATCCATGACATCTTAGTTTCTGAACGTCTCTCAATTGGTCGTAATGGCAAAACCTTTGGGGGTAAGACTTATTCAAACATATCCATAGGTATCGAAGATCCGCCGACAGACTCTGGCATCAGCCTAGAAATCGGTCAATATTTACGCGTCCAAGTCACAGACGGCACTCGCGTCGCCTTAAGCGCCAAGGTCCTTGCACTTCATCCTCAACCGGTGTTAGTCCGTAGGATCAAATAGGACGCATCTCCAAAGACGGTTAGCGTTAGCACTTCACCTCGGCCGTGATGCTATCAGCAATGTTCTCCACCTCCATAACCCCATCGTTCTCTAACACCTTCGTGATGTCGTCAATTGCCGTCCCAAAGGTAACACGACGCTCACATACGACGTCACGATTGTATGGGTGCTCAACTAGAACGGGCTTCCAAGTTGCTTCATTGGCACGCTTGATAATACTAGGCGAATCGTCTATGAGATACAACCCAGGGATGGTATGTTTCTGCCGCGAAAACACGATCCTGTCAATAAAGCGTTCCCCAAGGTGACGAGCGACCCAGATACGCTTCTCCTCTTGACACCAGATACTATCATCATGCTCCAATGGCATCGTACAGATCCAAACCTCGTGTCCACGGGCTTCAAGTGAATGGATCAAGGAAATCATCTCCGGGTGTGGGGAGAGATGCCTAAAGAAGCCGGGGCTTCGAATTGCATGCCAAACCAACGCGCTCGCACGAATCCCATGCTCCGCGAAAAGACCGATTGTCGCGGGGTATGTCTCAGCCTCCTCGGTGATGGTATACCCCTGGGCCGCCATCCACTCCCTAAAGCCCTTGGACCAGTCACATAGCGTGTTGTCCATGTCAACCAAGATCCTATGCGCCATTTATCCGAAATTTGGCTTGGTATGGCCGAGAAATACCGCCCCGAGCTCCCAAAGCCCGTCAGAGAGCGGCTCACACTCCAGGAGAACCACGATCTGAAGCGCCTACGGGAGCAGCTGCGCGGTGGCCCAGTTCCTCCGGCACCGATGGGGACAAAAGCCCCGGCACAAGACCTTGTGACAAGCATGGCTAGTCGTCTCTCAAAGGTGGAAGCAGAGAACCAACGACTTAGACAGATGCTACGACGCGCAGACGAGGAGAATAATACCCTGCGCGAGCAGATTGACGTCTGCCGTCTCGCTTCAGTTGATCAACAAACGCGTGCGGAGGAGCTTCTGGCGCTCAAAACATATATACGGCAGCTCCAGGAGCAGATCTACGGGATGGAGCGCTTCCTGGACAAGAACGGACTGGTGTACATTGAGGGTTCTCGAGATGACAGTAATGAGAATATCAGAAGCATGGGGCAGGTGGAAGAGGTTTGGAGCGCCCCAAGTCATCCCGTTCTGCGAAAGCAGATCGAGAAACTGAACCATCTGGTAGGAAAGGACCGGGTGGTCTTGAAGATGGATAACGGTGCTGGCTATGCCGATAAGGAGCACATCAAGGTCAGGTTCTATCTGGATGGGATCTTCATCAAGCGTGGGCCCTTCAGGGCGTATGCGAAGGATAAGACGGCACAGGCGTTCGTCGACGACATTGAGGCTGGATTCCTACCATCAGAGTTTCGCTCTCAATACCCAACAGGGGTCTTGATTGATGCCTCGTTTGAGGACGAACCTTTTAGGCCAGTCACCATTGAGAACTTCAAGGGACAACGTAAGCTTCTTGGAGATGAGACAGATACTCCACCACCACCACCTTCCGACGCCAAGAGTACTATCGAAGGCATTGAGGAGGTAGCACGGGACTACATCTCCAGGTCGGAATATGGGATGAGGCACAATTACCCCTTCGACTTACTCACAGATGATCGAGCTAACATGGAGAAACCCATGTCCGTACAACAATTTCTGGCGAAGATAAAGCCCACCGCCATGTGTGGAGGTGCAGTCGTACCGATCAAGGAGGTCATCGCCGAGATGGTCCAAGGGCCCAACGATAGTGTATGCTCAGAGGGCAACACAAACTTCTCCCAAACTATTATCATTAGTGAAGCCGGTGAGGAGAATGATGGAGTTCCACGGGCAACACTGCGCATACGACTCAACTCGTCCGACACTAGCCTCAACGACAAGCACGTTCTTCTGAAGCTCCCCTTCAACACCACGATCGACGACGTTATCAACAAGATCGCCGAGGCCCTTAATCTCGACCCCGGACGCATCCGGCTCAACCGGCCCTATGGGTCGGACATCATGGCGGACCGCCTGGCGACGCTGGAGGAGACGGGCTGCACCCCGAACGTGCGTCTATTCGCCAAAATCGCGGTCTGACGGAAAATTGATTTCATGTCTGATGATAGCAGCACGTCGTCGTCGACGAGCTCGTCGGAGTGCTCTACAGACGAAGCCCCTGTCTTTGGAACGCAGGTCAAGGTCGAGCTTGGCGAGCAGCACGTGACCCCAAGTCTCTGTATGCAATGTGGGGCGAAGGGGGTCACGAAACTTCTCTTCATCAACATCCCCAAGTTCCATGAGTGCATCGTCTCCAGCTTCAGATGCAAGCGCTGTGGCTTTCAAGGCCGCGACGTACAACAGGCTGCAGACATCCAGGACTTGGGAGTCGAGGTTAGGCTTTCGATTCGCAAGCCTCGTGACTTGAGTCGTGGCCTGATAAAGTCGGCGACTGCTAGTGTTAGCGTCCCTGAGTTGGGGCTTGAACAGGAAGCGCGCCTGATGTCGGGACTGTACACTACTATTGAGGGTTTTATTCGGCAAACCATGACGAACCTTGCAGCTTTACAGCCTGAGCGGCGTGCTAGGACCCCGGAGGCCGCCACAAAGATCGATGACGTCATTCTTGGCCTTCAGAACGTCTTGAACCTCTCGGAAGACAAGGAAGATGTGGTCTGTACGGTTGTCATTCGTGACCCGTCTGGGAACTCATACATCGAACCTCTCTATGGTGGCGAGAAGGATGGAGTAGATGATGATCTCAAGACGAACCACTTCAAACGTACCGTTCAAGAGGCGGCCACCCTTGGGTTGACGGAGGATCAGGAGAAGATGATCCAACGTCATGCTGGAGGCTCGGGTATCTCGGTCGTTGATGAGCGAAAGCTTGAAGATGTCACGCTGCTCCTTGATAGCGCCCCGGAGGAGATGCCCGTCATGGCTCTTCCCACGCGCTGTCCTGCTTGCGAGACGGAGATACTTAACAAGTCTTTGCTCATCAATATCCCATATTTCAAGGAGTGCCTCCTCATGTGTAGTGCATGTGACTCCTGCGGCTTTAAGAGCATCGAGGTCAAGTCCGCAGGTGCCATCAGTCCGTTTGGGTCTCGCACGACGTTGCGAGTGACGGATCCTAGCGATCTTAGTCGCGATGTCCTCAAGTCTGACAGTTGCACCCTAGAAATCCCAGACCTTGGACTGAAGCTCGAGTCTGGAACCCTTGGGGGCGTTTATACCACCCTAGAAGGTCTTCTGCGGATGCTCTATGACGAACTTAAGCGTCACAGCATCTTCTGGCTCGGCGATGGCTCCGCCTCCGAGGAGCAACACACACGGTGGACGACGCTCCTCAAGGATCTGCAGGAGATGTGCGAGGGCGGCCGGCAGTTCACAATCCAGATCGATGACCCCTTGGACGCGTCCTTCATCAAGAACGTCTTCGCCCCAGATCCGGACCCGAACCTAACGGTCGAGCGGTACACACGGACGAAGGAGCAGGACGATGAGTATGGCTTGAACGATATGGACACGGAGAGGTACGAGAAAGATTAGTCCAGTCCGGTCCAAACAGGTTAGCCTCCCCGAAGGTTAACCACGAGCTGGAGGGTCACGCCGGCCTTCAGAGACGCCTCCTCGATGGTGATGTGGTTCTGCAGCTGCTGTGCCATGTAAAGGATCTTTTGTTGGGCTGGGAAGATTCCTTCTTGATCGAAGATTCTATTCTTCAGGTCGAGAACTGTCTCCGAGGGGGCGACGTCGAGAGTCATCAGATAGCCTGTCGAGAGCTGGACGCGTATAAGCATTTTTATGGGCCTTGAGAGTGCTTGATGGGAGAGAGGACTGGGAGGTTGATACCCGATGAGATCACTCCTGCAGGCCCCAGGGGGTAACTTGGGCTCTCGGACCCAAGTCTTTGACGACGAGATGAGCCGAGTTCATCTTGAGCCTCATCCCAAACCCCAGACTTATCGCATAGAAAGACTTGCATATCCATGAGTCCTTGCTCAATGGTTGAAAGAATAGCGTCAGGACTGCTTTCTGGAAGTCCCTTTGTACTAGAATAAGATGACAAAATGGTTCTCCCTTCTTCCATCAATCTGAGACGTTCATCCTGTTCAATACCATCATGGGAGACCAATGCCCCTAGAAAGCTTAAGGCTTGTCGCCCAGATGTCGATCCTTCAAAGGGTGCTAACGTCTCAAGTAGTGGGATGCATAAATAGGCTGCTGCATACACCAAAGCAGTCCACCCAAAACGACATTCCATATTCTTCTGGTATGGTAATAGGATCGTTACGACCTCGAGATATGGACGAAGACAACTTAAAGGAAGATTTGAGGCCGTACATACAGCACACATCAATGCCGTCCACCCATTCACCATCACAAGGTTGGATTGGACTGGAGCAAGAAGGCGTGTGGCAACGACGTTTCCCACAACGGCCGCCGTTATCAACGCGGTCTTTCCTGACCGTGGCTCTTGATATCGTCCCTCATATTGAAGTAGAGTCTCTATGATCGACGTCTGAGCAGCTGAAAAGGTAGGCTCATTCAGCCTATAGGTACGACGCTGACCGCTTGAAAACGGGGTTCTTGCTCTCCCTTGTGCAGAAGGGATCGTCGTTTGCGACATGTCAGAATACCGAAGGGCAAATACGTTATTGTTCAAGGGCGTACTGCTACTGAGCCGTGTACTTCCACGAGATGAGGCTCGTGACTTCCCATTGATCGGCATCACGGCAAGACATAGTGCTGTGGCCTTACAAAAGGAGATGTGGGTATCCAGAAACGGTGTAGTCATTAATGCTTCATGTGGTGCAAGAATTCTGACGGCATCTTCGATTCCTAGACGAGCTGCGATGTGAATTGCAGCAAGTCCATGCTGGGTCGTTCGCCGTAATTCGTGCTGAAAGAGATTGAAGAGAACAAGATACTTTGAACGAATCACTTCCATCAAGCAAGTTAACCCAGTTTTCTGTGAGACAACCTCCTCTTCTAGGGTTATCTTTTGTGCTATCATGATCGCATTCCTCACACTCTTTGCCTCTTCGCTTTCATTTGATCCAGAGTTTGGCCAAATTAGATGAAGTTGAACACTTTTTTTCACGAGCATGTCGAAGTCGTGTATTGCTAGTGTACCCGCTGAGATGCCTCTTGGAGTTGCGTATCGAGCCTCATAAGGGATCAGAATCCCAACTATTTCTAGATTCTGAGCCTCAATGGCATGCATTAACGCAGTATAACCCTTATCGTCAACGAGGAGTTGCTCTGATTCTACAAGAAGTTCTACAGCGTCTTTTGCTCCAGCTTGGACCGCTAGCATCAATGCTGTCTTCCCCTGTGGGCCTCGAATACATCCTTCTAGAGGAAGTAGCGTCTTGACCATTCCGACGCTATTTTGCTTCGCTGCCAGCATAAGCGCTGTCGTTCCATCCAATAAAGCGATGCAGACCTCCTCGCGAAACTTGCGCGCCTTCTTCACGTCATTCTTGAGGGCACAGTCCATGAGCCTAGTAAGAGAAGGGACTCTTTTGTTCGCTTCTTTGAAGGTTTTAAAAGCTTGGCGTTGTTGATCGGAGACATGAGAAGAAGCTGGGTCAAGTCCGACATGAGTGTTTGTGAAACGCTTTTCCTTTGAGAAGATTGGGACGGAACTCGCCCCGTTCTTATTTAGAGCTACCTCTTGCATGTAATTGTCCCTCTTGAGGGCATCACAACGGAACTCAATATCCTTCAGCTCGGATGCGGTGGAATACTTCAACTTCCGCATCACCCGATATGTCCCTAGGCTCATCCCATCTGGTCCTCCCTTTGCATCCATTCTTCTTCTATGCAACTCCAATTCACGAAGGACTCTTTGGACCCGTTGATTGGAGAATAAATCGTTGATGGTAGGACGAGATTCGAAGTCAAGCATCTTGCGTACGAACTGATCAAGCTCGTTGGAATAAAGCGTAGCATCTAATGGCTGGATAAATAGCTCATCACGGAACGTACCAGTATCACGTTTGTTAGTATGTGATCTATTATCTGTGAAGGGTTTCTGTAACATGGATAGCTCATATAATACGATTCCAAGACCCCAGGTGTCCGTAGATTCGTTTATGATGCCGTTAGCATAAAGCTCTGGCGAGAAGGCTATGATGTTGTCAACCCTTGCCGTCTTCAACAGTACCTTCAACTGTTCGCGGCAAATAACACCGGGAACTAACTTGATCTCAAAAGGGAGGCCCTCAACGTCCTTCGCACAAAGAGTATCGATGACTTGGTCCAAGGGCTTCTTTGTATCGCAAAGGACAAAGGCGGGACGCAGATAGCAATGGGGGTGACATGTGTTTGATAAAAGACTGCTTTTTGCTTCAATAATATCTCGACGGGGTAGATTCAAGTACGCTAACCCTTCAATGAGTTCCCCCGCAATATACCAGATACTTTGTTCCGAAAGGCGCTGTTTCCGCTCTATCAACCTTGCAATGATGGTATTAAGAGTAAAAGGAGCACTAGAGACGTAAAGGAAACTCTTCTGTGCTTGGTCTGCATGACGGATATCCAAGCATTCGGCCACACGTGGATGACTGATCGAGTAGTACGTACGTGCAAGTCCAAGGAACGTGGTATAATCGATTGGAGGTTGGGTCGCGAAGTTCAGAATCCAACAAAAGGCCTCTCCCGTCCCATCCACCCGCGCGACCCGGTATAGTGGCTCGTCGACCCCGTTGTCCAAGAAGGCAAGAAAGCGATAAGGACCATTAAACTGTATCTCTGTCATCGTTTTAAGAGACGGAGAAGAAAAGGACTATGGATACGGTCTTCGATTATTCCCAACTGAAGCTTGGGATCATGACCTTCAACGTGAAGGAACGAGAGCCCAACGCTCAAATCGCGCGACAGATCGCGGCGGGGACCGCCTTGGCTGATCTTGTCATCCTTGGGTTTCAAGAGATCGATATGTCCATTGGTGCAAATACGCGCAAGTCCAAGAGGATTACGAAGTGGGAGACCTTACTTGATGATGAGTTTGTCAAGACAAAGGGTACACAGAAGTATGTCAGGCTTGCTAGTCATTACATGATGGGGATCGTGACCATCATCTACACAACCCTTGAGTTGCTCAAACGTATGCACGACATAGAGGTGTCTAGTGTTTGCATGGGAGCTGGGAAGATCTTCGGGAATAAGGGTGGGATTGCTGTTTCTCTTTGTATCGACTCCACTTCTTACTTGTTTCTGAACTGTCATCTTCTTCATGGTGAGGAGGGTGATGATCTAGCTAAACGCCTTTCCCAGCTCGACAACTTCTTTAATCAAACCTCCACTACATTATGCTCATTACGTTCCAGTGGTGATTCACGTTTAGCTGTCGAACAATTCAATGATACTCGTGGTTTGCAGACCCTGAACCTCATGACTCGTGATCCTTCTCTTCTCTGTCGAACTAATCATGAAGGCTTACCAATCTTCGATTCCTACGACTATATTGTCCTTCTTGGTGATTTGAACTTCCGTGTGGATAAACTTACACGAATTGACCAGCTTGAAACCCAAATGCTCAGTGATAAGTTCATTCTTAAGTCAAACGGTTTTGAAGAGCCTCGAATGGTCTTCCCACCCACTTATAAATACGATCGGAATGGTAGCCTCAATCCGGAACGAGAGCCCTCGTGGCCAGATCGAATCCTCATCTCAAAGCGGTACTCAAATCTCAGCACTAACTTCCTTTCCTATACCTCTCTTCAGGAATCTAACTTCTCTGATCATAAAGCCGTCTTCCAGGTCGTTGAGCTCTCTTGTCGAACTCTCTCCCCTGAGCGCTTCCATGATGGCCTAAGATCTTATTGTGCAGATTGGGATGCTAAGACACTTGAACTCAACCCAGTACTCAAATATTTGCAGAACGGTGAGACCTCTCTATCCCTTCTCTCCGTTAGCTCAAATAGTGTTGAGAACTCGGTTGTACTCAGGTTTGAGATAGTTTGTGGCCAATCCTTGGTCCCATACCTCATCATAGATATTACTGGCGCTGATGATGACATCTTCAGCAAGAACATCATATCGAAGGCCAAAGTGATGATTTGTAAGGGCTCTAGTGATACTCAGACGGTCACCCGTAGTTCTCATGGTGGAACATTAGCACACCTCACCGCAGAAGTCACCGTTGACATTAAGGTCCGAAAGCTTTGCAAATATCTGCAACGAATCTACTCACTTAAGGGCGCTCGAGAACTTCTAGGGAGAGACCTTCGAATCCCTTTGATCGCATCCGTAACTTCGAGCAACCCCGATTCTTTCTTTTACACTGATGCGAACGTTGACTTCTCATTCCGAGTTCGAGACCATCTCTTCTTCTATTCGGGACTTCCAGATGAGTTGCTGAAAGTTCCTCCCACTCATGTGAGTTTATCAACCTTCGACGTTCTACATGAGCCTGTACTCGATACGCCTACAGAAGGAGCTCTCCGTCACCATGCAGTGCTTACTTGTACGGAGCCTCTCGTCTTCCCAATCATTGCAACCCTTCTTAAGAAAGCCCCCTCCTTTGAAACCATTCGTTCCCTCCATGAGGCTCTAATGAGCCGCATCGCCGTCATTGATTGCTCAATACTAGAAGAAGGCACATCTGCTACTGCCACGATTAGATCAAAGCTAGAGCAATATCGTTCTGGCAATGAAGGAGAGATGACCATTGCCGCAAACGTCACGGAAGTATTGCGATACATGGTTTATGTACGAGATTATGACCCCAGCCTTTATCAAAGCACGGTGGCGGCCGTGGCGAGTGCCCTCTTCCGCCTCAGCCGCGATAGTCTTCCCTGGGACACGTTCTGCCCGGAACTCGTCACCTCAGCGGTCGAGGGGGAGTCAACGAACTAGAGTCCTAAGGATTGACAGAAACGGAGGAAGTCACCTGGAGAGGCGAATGAGCGGGGAAGGTTTCCGCGTAAATCTGGGCGCTTCGCTTCTTTCTGGGCGAGCTTCTCAATGCAGTCTCTGTGCTGACCCTTGATCGCGTATATTAGCGCCGTGTACCCGGTCTCCTTCTCAAAGACATGTGCGTTCCGGCCGGCTTCAAGGTTGCGTAAGACGGCCACAATATCTGCATGTCCTGCCATCGCGGCTATCATAAGTGCTGTCTGTCCACGTCGATTACAAAGGCCCTTCTCCGAGGACGCAAGAACTCTGACACAGTTCCGTTGACCAGCTCGTGCGGCAATCATAAGTGCCGTTTCGTTATCACTGTTCCGTAATCCCTTTTCGTCACTTACAAGCATCTGACAGATCTCCGCATTCCCCTTCTGAGCGGCTATCATTAGGGCAGTATATCCTTGGGCATTGTGTAGTCCCTTCTGAGTATCTAGACAGACGAACGCTTGAACCAAGTCATTAGAGTCTGCGGCAAGCATGAGGTTAGTTGTCGTCCCCTCAACCGCGATTCCTTCCAGTGGTGGCCTTCCACCCTCGTATGGCAGAAGAGTCCGTGCAATAGAGTAGTGATTGGCGAGGAGTGCAAGATGGAGAGCAGTGTACCCGTTACATGTCTGGAACCCCGCCTCGTGGCGTGCCAAAAAGCGAACCGCATGCTCGTTATTCTTTAGGGCCGCAATCATCAGCGCCGTAAGCCCTACGTTGCTCTGCTTCCCGAAGTCTGCCTCATACTCATTGAAATCGATGACGGACCGGCAGTTTGTGAGACGAGGTTGCTTTGTGTTGCAAATCGCTTCCATCAGCCGTGTATACCCATGCTCCCCCGCATGAATCACAACGTCTGAAAGGGTATCAAACTTCTGAAGCAAACGGTCAGCAGCCGTGAGCTCTGACCGTAGACGGATGAGTTGATTCGGTAACATCACCTCCGTTGTGCGATCCCAGGTCGGAGATGTTCGAAACTGAGGAGAAGGAGTCCGATGACTCTTTGATGAACGAGCAGATGAGAGACGGCGGTGAGGGACCGCTGGCGCCCGAAGATATGGCTCAGAAGTAAAGTTGGTGACCGTTGGCGTTGCGTCTCTATCAGAATAGCCCTGATCGATGACAGGCTCCGGAGCTTTTCGCGGTTTATGAGAGAGCTCCGTGTAAGGTAATGGAGAGGCGTCAGTAACGCTAATGGTGCGGTATAGCGTTGCAATGAGGTCGTCGCGCTCCTGGATTTTCCCTTGAAGTGCCTCGACCTTTAGGTTTAAGGCCTCAAGTTCCCGTTTGTGTGCCTCAAGCGTATTCTGGATATCAACCGTTGCACGGTTCTGAGTCACGCGGAGCGCCTCCTCAGCCGTCTTCTTCTCGCGCTGCACGTTCTGGAGCTGCGTCATGACAACCTGGAACTCGGTGCGGAGGCAGGTGAGCGATGTGCGTAGATTCGTTGTTTCTTGGGTAAGAGGTGGAGAAGTCTTCAGGTGCGAGAGTTCACCCTCGAGTGCTTGAATGATTTCCTTACTTGCTGCTAACTCGCCATTGAGTGTGCGTACCTCGTTACTTAGCTGCGCCACAACATCGTTTAGCTCTATCATGCGTTCTGATGAATCTGGTTGTTCGGAACCACTCTTTTCGTTTAACTTCCGCAGAAGTTCCTCGTTTGCTAATCGAAGGTCTTCATTCTCGGACTTCAGAACTGAAATCGCCTCTGTTCGAGTGCAGGTTGATAGGCGTAATGGATTGAGGTTGGGGCCTTCTTGCCCCACAGGCACCTGGGAGTCTTCCTCGATATAGGACTCCGGAACCTGCAACCCCGTATGTCGACAAGCCTGTTGATGGACCAATACGACGGAGGGAAAGCGACCTTCGTGTCCAAGGAACAACGTAATAAGCAAGGCCTGGAGAGAGCCAGAAAGCCCATTGAGAGAAGATATATGACTGCGGAGTTGATCCTCAGTGTAGTTCGCCGTTTCACAAGTCTGATGAGTGCACAAGAAATAAATGATCTGCGCGAGCTGCGGGACAACAATGCTATCAATTGTGACGTCTTCGTCACTCACAAGTAGATCCTTCGCCAAAGAATCTGCTCGACGATCTAGCTTGGCCACCTTCAACGAAGCTGTCCCAGGACCCGGTGGCTGAAGCTGGTAGCAATATAAGTCATTGAACTCCGGTATGACAATGTTCCCGGCCGTATCAACGAAAACAGTGAAGACAGACAAGTGTCGCAAGAGCAGAGCTCTTCTCTTAGTGGGCAGGCACCCTCCCAAATAGATGACAAGAGAGGTGAGCTGGAGAAGGAGCCCCCAGACGCTTGCCTCTGTCGGTGGACTATGTCCAGTCGCTTCCGCTAGTGGAATCGCATGAATAGGCTCATACACGAGGTGCAAGGCACCCCGCTCGGAGACCCGTTCAATTGGACGGCGTATGGCCGGGTGTGTAAGGGCGCAGACGAGGTCGGTCCGCGCAATGGCACGTTTGTGCTCCTGTGGGTCATCAAACAAGGAAGGCCAGACGTACGTGATAATAGTCACGAGGTTCCCATCGGGCCCTCGCGTGTATGGGGCGTAGACCCCCTTTGCCTCCACTGCCTCGAAGAGATCAGCAAGAGGCGGAGTCATTTTTTACTCCCCAACCGCTGTTCCAAAGCCAGTCATCCTACAATGGAAGAGTCCAGCACCCAGGAGGAAGCTTAGGCCAGCCATCCCACCTAGAATCACCTCGGTGCGATGCTTCAGACAGTACTTGGCGACGGGATCGTACACCTTCACCCTTAGGACTCGCGCATGCTTGCGAATGAAATACACTGCAGGATGCTCATAACGGATCTCGCTCAACTTGAAATCATGAGTGTAACGCTGACCGTAATTAGCAAGCCCGGTCTCGGTAGCTTGGATGAGGCAGGAATAACATGCCCCATCATATGCTCCAAGAGAATAGGAAATGAGTTCTTCAACACACATCTCACAAGTCTCAGTTGGCATAAGCTCTCCAGTCTCGAAAAGTGTCCTTAAACATGTGTTGCAGTTCTCATTAGCCAGTAAGAACTCCAGCTCATGACCTCGGCAGCGCTCACATGGATCGGCATATGGGGCGAGGGAGTGTTCACGATATAACCGCACACATCCAGTGCAGACCTGATTGCCGATGCTGTCCTCGAAGTATCGGTACTCGGAGATGCAGGCTGAGCAGACGTCGGTGAAGAGCCCAAAGGTGCTTGGACGATAGATCATGAGCTCACTTGGCTTGTCCGCCAAGCTGCACTTCAGCATGTCAACGGCAAAGCGGCGAACTCCGCGCGTCAAGAGCGAGTCGAGCCTGAGGGCGTCCTCCTTCGAACGGAGGGATACCTGAGAGGCCATGGCGGCAAGTACAAGTGCAGATGCAAACATTTATGAGTGGCATTCACGAATTCCGCGAAGGAGAGCTGATCCACCTGGCTCCGTACATCTGCGTCTTCGGGACATACTGCAAGCGGCGGTGGATTGGTCGCGAACTCCTGAGCGTCCTCGTTGCGGAGTTCGTCGAGTTCGATGCGAAGGGCTATATGAGAGCGGCTAGAGAAGGACGAGTTCTCGTATTACGTAAAAGGCATATCCATGCCTTTCTTCAACCGACTGGAGAGCCCCCAACGAAGACGAATATGCGAGTCGATAGATACACACAGGATATTGGTACATTCGTTCTCTGTGACTCCGACCTGATCTTACACTTGATGCATCGTCATGAACCACCCATAATCGGATCGCTAAATGTTATAGAACAAGGGAATCAGATATTCTGTGTGAAACCCTCTAGTATCCCCATCCATCCTTGTGGGCGTTATCGGTTTCAATCGGTCAACGAGAAGCTTACCAGGATGGGGTATAACGGGCTCCGTGCTTGTAACCGTCTGGACAAGTTGGTATCGGGCCTAGTTATTCTGGCACGGTCGGCACAAGACGCCGAAGAGAAACGGGTAATGGCTGCTGCGCGTTCGGGGACAAAGGTGTACCTAGCGCGTACAATAGGACAACACAGTGGTCTCAAACTGGTCTGGGCCCCGCTTGGGATTACTATCGGTAATAACTCGACTGCACGGACCGTATATCCGTCTTCACATGACGCTCTATTACCAAAGGAGAGGTACGCACGGTTTCAGGAGCTATATCTCACCGCTTCAGGACGTTACGATGTTTTCGATGACTATCTCCTATTCCCTTCTATTGATGACTTCAAACAACATATCGATAACGATAAGCAGCTTGTGGAACTACTTCGGATGCAGGTGGGAAGTTACAAGGGCAGTTCCGAGATCGAAGAGCACCAAACAGCGTTATCAATCATCTTTTACCTACCAGGATCTCAGAGTGTCAATTCCACTCTTGCGCTCTGTATTCCGGTCACAGGGCGCACTCATCAACTACGACTTCATCTTCAGTATGCAGGAAGCCCGATTATTGACGACCCATGCCATGGAGGTTTACCAGAACATCTTCAACTCATTAGAACAGTTCCCTCGGCCACTCTCCTGGCGAAGATGTTGGACTGCAACCCATATACGAGTGAGGCATATGTTGACTTAATTGTTGAGAAGATCAAGGAATGTCATAGAGATCCGAACAAACAGCTTGATATATCCTGCATCCGAGAGGAGTTGGTTGACATTCATCGTTCCTGTCAAAGGACTTGGACCTGTGACACGTGTCTTTCGTTACAAGAGGAAGTTCTTTCAACCACCGAACCATTCGATTCGAGCCTAATTCACTTCAACGAGGACCATGGTTCCTATAACATTCGTCCTACAATGGTCAAGAACTACATGTTCAAGGCCATCAGTCTTCATGCCTATAGTTACATCGGAGAGACAGAGCTCTTTACCGAGCTCCCGGTTTTTACTAAGAGCACATTGAGTGTAACGGAAGATATCCTGCAGTCCTTTTGTCGTGCCCTTGCGTCTTTGAAGTTGAAGTTACTGATGGACGAGTAAGTATAAATATGTTTCCGGTTCTATCCGCGGAGGAGAAGGAGGCCCTTCTAACTCGTCTCACCGAAGAAATCATCGAGCCTGCGGAGCTCCATGAGGCGGTGACAGAGGCTAGCAATGGAACTCGAGTTCTGAGTTGCTATGATGGCTTCGAGCCAAGTGGGAGGATTCACATCGCTCAAGGGATCGTGAAGGCGATCAATACGAATCGCTTGCTCCGTTCCGGAGTGAGCTGCATCTTCTACGTCGCAGATTGGTATGCGCTCCTGAATAACAAGTGCGATGCGGATCTAACTAAGATCCAAGTGCTTGGGCGTTATTTCATTGAGGTCTGGCGAGCTTCCGGAATGCTTGGGATCGCTGAACCTGTAAGGTTCGATGATGGATCGGAAGCAAGTGTCAAGTTCATCTGGGCTTCTGACTTCATCCGTGAGAATAGTACTCACTATTGGACTAAGGTCATGGACATTAGTCGTCGTTTTAATGTACCACGAATCCAACGTTGTTCGACGATCATGGGGCGAACGGAAGGCGAGACGCAACCAATTGCCCAGATCCTGTATCCAGCTATGCAATGCGCAGATGTTTTTGAGCTTGGAATAGACCTAGTGGAGATGGGGGTAGACCAAAGGAAGGTTAATACTCTTGCTCGTGATTATTGCGATAAGGTCCCAGCCCTTCGAGCCGATAAGCCGGTCATCCTTCTACATCATATGCTTCTCGGTCTTGTTGGTGGGAAGATGAGCAAGTCCATTGCAGGGTCAGCAATTTACATGGACGACCCTTTCGAAGACATTCAACAGAAGGTTTTGGCGGCCGATTGCCCGTCTCCTAAAGAGCTTGTTGAGGAGGATAACAATAAGAACCCCATCCTTGAGTATTATCAATACGTCATATTCGGTGCACTTGAACAAGGATTGATTCGAAGCCTCCCTTCGGATATCAATGGCCTTCCTATCCCGCACGCCTCCTTAACTTCAGCCGCCTCAACAGGTGGACAATATGAATCATTCGAAGCCCTAGAAAAGGCGTACATGGCCGAAGAATTGACACCCGACATCTTGAAGACTTCTCTAATCCATTATCTGGATGACCTCATCTCCCCTATAAGGACTCACTTCTCTAGTACCGAGGAATTACGTCGGCTCTTGGCTGACGTCCATGCCCTTCGTGGGAAGTGAGGAGGATACAAGACCCGAGAGATCGACGGTACTGGTATCGACCAGATGTTGTAGTTCCTCGAGGGTCACCTGTTGTTGAATCATGGTCGTCATATTCGAGGTTGTCGCCCGGACCTGTAAATACCCATGCTTTCTAAGGAACATGATGTCTCCCGTCAGATTCGATGGGACAGGGATCCTTTTAAGCGAACAGAATGCACGGATACACTTCTTCAAGCGATGAATTGTGACAAAACCACTTTGGGAACCAGTCTTCTCCTTACTCATACCTCGTCTCATATCCGTCCCAAAGCGCTTGGCATCATCACTTGGGTCACAGGTCGAGCAAGCATGTGCGATAAGAAGGACTAGGCGACGAGATAACGAAAGATGTTCAACATGTGGGGATATTTGAGATACTAATTTCTTCGTATAGCCCTGAGCCTGTGATAAAGGAGTATTAACGAGAGTGAGGTGGATATGATCCAATTGACCGGCATATGGTAATCGCCGAGTGGCGATGAAAAGGCTTGGAATCTCTTCTGGGTTCCATGCCTCTGGGAAGTTATCCAGTAAAAGCAATGGAGCGTCTCTTGGTAACTCTGTAGGCATAGTAATGGTAGTTGATGGTATATTGAGGTTATGACTGATTGCGTCTGGTATGAGTTCCTTAATCCCTTGCAGGAGTCTACTCTTCCCACTACCCGGACCTCCAGTGATTATGAGGCGGAGATGAGCCCCAGCCATGAGGGCGTACTTGAGTCCTATCAAAGCCGTTGATACAAGCATTTACATTACACTCTAACGTGAATCATCGCGTTCGTCGTCAAACCAACCTCCTGAATCGTCTTAGTAGCCGCTTGTTGCCTTATCAATTTCTGGCACCTTGCGGGTATCCAAATGAAGTCCCTCTCCGTTAACCCAAGCTTCTCGAAAAGAGTCTCTGCAGAGTCCGTGATCTTCACGCTAATGACCTTATAACTACGAGATGAAACCCATACGGCCTTGACCTGAATCGTCCCCTTTTCTGGCTTCTCCTCCCTCACTTCACACACATCCTCGGCACTACTCAGTATGTCTTCCCGCTTCGCATTATTGCAAGTGGACTTTAAAGCCTTCATCTCCTCACGTTGCTGCTCATAAATACGCTTCTGCTCAATCGCCTCGGCACGACGCGCCTCCATCTCCATCGCAATGCGATCCTGAGCTTGTTCCCGCATGGCCCTTTCCATCTTTCGTGACCTTTGGAACTCTTCAAGCTCGGCCCTCCGCCGCTTCTCCGCTAGGTCCTCACGCCCTGATACTATGTCCTCCGGATTCTTTGAGAGGTCACGAAACGATAATTCAGGTGTTCCTCGTACAAAGGGTGCGGGTTCAGCCGAAGCTGGCGCCGATGCCATCTCTTCATCCTGCTCTTGGAGATAATCGAGGATCATATCGATGTCCTCTCCAACAACGCTAATCGCAGCACGAATCCTCTCCTCGGGGAAGCCATATCCATCGCGGATTGTCGAGACAGGATCATCCATTTTTAATCGAGCAGGTCATGTTCAAGCTCGGCCAGGATTTCTTGGAGGCCAGGGTCAACGACGGTTTCTGACAGGCGTGCGGCATGGTGCTCTGTACGGGCCCGCCTCGCCTCGAGGGCAGCCTTCCGTTGTCGTCCGAGCTCCATTTCCACTTCGAAGCGTGCGTGGCCAGGTCTTGTGGGAGTTCCTGTTGGCGTCCCTTGACGAGAATTGAGCTTTTTCCGGAACTCCTCGATTCGTTGGTCACGCTTCTGTAATAACTGGTCCCGCGTCGTCGTTATGCTCGCCTGACGCTTACGTTCCTTCTCCTCATATGCCTTCCATCGCTGTATTGCCTTCCGTCGCTCTAGCTCGAACTGCGTCTCAGTTAGAAGCTTCGACTTCGTTATTGCAGAACTTTGAGACCGTACCTCTGAGCGAGTACTCCACAGACTACTCTCGGCTAGAGGAGCCCCAGTAGAATCCTTGGTGCTTGCAGATCTCGGCCTTCGCACTCTACTTGATGGCCGAGTCGGGGTAACTGCCGTAGGTGTACGGCTATAGCTACACGTTGACATAGGCCTACTTCGTGGAAGGTCTACCGTAGGTGGAGAAATACCAGGATTGAGATTACTGACTCCAGGCTCCGGTGTTTCTGGAGGCGAGGTTACTCTTTGAGAAAGCCGTGGAATCTTAGAGACGGACGGGGTCTCCGAAGTTAGCTCTTTTCGTAACTCATCGAAGGTTTTTGAGGAAATATCGCTTGGATCAAAGACGACGGTCCTCCGCTCTCGTGATGGCTCTTTCTGAGGCGTGACCGTCGATTGCTGACGACTTCGCGTCCGTTTCGGTGTTGTTGCTGATTTGCGCACCTCTTCTTCCACCGGAGGTTCAGGAGGTTTTTCATAACGCTTCTTTGGCATTGAGAGACGATTCCAATCCGGAGTACTACGCTTGCGTGCACTTTGGGGTTGTGACCGCGGTTCAGGAGCAGGGGGGACATCTCCTACTAGGGGTGATGACTTTCCTTCCGGTTCTCGAGAGATGGAGACATCCCGTTCGGAGGGTGGAGGAACGGGCATTGAGTGAACGACAACTACTCCTCCTTCCTGTGATCGAGCTTCTTGAAGAAGGAACTCCTTCCGCTTCTGCAGCTCCTGAAGTCTCTGGAGGAGCTGCTCACGGCGTGTCTTATCAATGGCGGGCCGTGAATGCTTCTCTTGCCCATCTCGAAGGAAATGAGGAAGCGAATCCTGAGAGGAGATCGTGTCAAATGTCAGTGTAGAGCGTTGTCTCGGACTTGGAACATCCAACTTTGCTGTAGGGCGGTCAAACGCTGGGTCTGGTTCTATTCCGGCCTCCCAATCGTAAGTGTTTCGCTCAGACTCAGACTGGCGAGAAACCACACTAGGAAGCCTTTCGCAGCGAGCTACACTCGAAGGGACGGTAGGAGACTCTGATCGACCCTCGGTCAAGGAATCAAGCCTATGAGCTTGCTCTCTCGCCACTAATAAGAGTTCTTGCTCGCTAGCCGGGGATGAAACACTCATCTGGCGCTGGGTAGACATCGAGGCTCGTGCGTATTCAGAATCTTTCAACTCCGGATGGTCAATGCCGACGATTGTTGAAACTCCAGATACGTCCGGAAACGGGACCTTGGAGCTGGCAAGAACCGATCCGGAGGCCGGGGCCTTCATGCGATGGACCTGTTGTTCCATAACAAGGACGCTTCCATCAGGTGCAGAATCATTGACTGAATTCTGGGCCAGTACAGTTACAAGTCGATGTGGAGTGGCAACTTGTACTGGGGCTGTGACTTCGCTATATGTCGGTAGAAACTCTGGGTACTCTGTAATCTTCAGGTCCGACGTCGTGAGACTACTTCCATGAGTCATGGTGTCCTTTCGTCGATGTTCTCGGACGGTCGCTAAGACTCCTGGCGCAGCCTCTGCGATTTCCTTTGCTAAGCCCGTCCTTTCTGCTGCTAGGATAGCGTTGTAGCTATTGCAGAAGTCTCCCAGAGATATGAAGTCACAGATGCGTTCACGTGCCTCCAAGAGTCGTCCTTCCAAGGCTTCATGTTCCTCAGCTGCCTCCGTCATGCTTTGGAGTTCGGCGAGGAGGACCGCCTGGCGAGATGTCACATCGCAGGTGTCAATGAGTTGCACGTATTCTGATAAAACATCGTCCCGTAGAGTGAGGAACTCAGAAAGGGCGTGAACTCTTGCATAAACATGCAAAAGCTCGTCAAGCTTGTTCGTAGCCTCATCCGATGTCTTCTCCAGAAGTGCTCGAAGAGACTCGAGTTCGCTCTGTTCTGCTTTTTCTCGCTCCGAGTAGAGCTTTTCTAGCCTTGCCAGTTGCTCTTCAAGGTTGATGCTATTATCTTTGCGTTCTAACCTTCGTCCAGTTGGTGCAGGTGCCAAAGAAATATGGGGAGCCGGGATGACAATAGCATCCATGGGAGCACCATGCTGAGGTGGTGAAAGAGGGGTGACTGATGGATGAGTATGATGACTGGGAGTAACTGAGACAGGTGGCGAGCATTTTGTCATCTCCACCTCCTTGACCACAGTTCGCATGCGGGTAATGAATGCGATGTTTGCCTTGAAGATCCCTCGCTCGTTGCAGACGATGGGGCCAGTATAATGCTCTTGAAAGCTCTGCGCGGGAAGTAAACGATGAAGCAGTGAGGCTGCCTCGAAGCGGATGCCCTCTTCGGCGGCAGAGGCCTCTTGGGAGGTGATGGCCTTCCCCAGCACCTGGACCTGCAGGCCGATGACGCGGTGGCGGAGGGCTTCGACCACCTCCATTTTTGGTTCAAAGGTTAAGTACCTCGCGATATGAGAGATGGTCACAGAGGCCGGCAAACCGGAGGATCAGCTCTCCAATGTCGTGCTGATCGACCCGGTAAGCGACGACGAGTTGATACTTAGACCGGCGAAGATTCTCTGTATTGACGAGAAGGTTTTTGAACTGCCTGAAGAGACCAAGCAGTTGGAGGACGCCCCGGGTTCTGGGAGGGAAGCAGCGTAGGAGAAATATTTGACCAGGGCAGAAGAGTGAAGTTGGCTTTAGGAGGCTTTTCGAGATCTGTCGCGTCAATAACTGGTCCTTACCTTGCTGTACGAGGCATAGGCGTTGAATTGCCACGTCGACAGAGTGCACGGATAAGCGTGGGACCAGATCCCAGTCCAGGACGACACTGATGAAGTTTGTGAGATCTCGAGCAAGATCGAGACTACAAACGGCTGGAGTGCCAAATCCAAGTCCTCGAACTTTCATGGTCTTCGAGAGGAGGTATGTCAGAATCGCCCCGATCCCAGCACCAAGGCTGAATCCTATAATATTGACCTGGGATAACGATGCGGTCTGAACCACAGAAGCAATAATAGATGCATCTATTAACATCCCCCTGTGAACGTAATGTGTATCAAGTGCGGTTGATTGGAAATGGGAGTTAACAAGAACATCCTCCATTGTTGCCGTACCTTGAATAATGATGATGGGTACATCCGGGTCTTGAATGAGGCTTCCTGGTAAGATGAGCTTTCCCATGTACTTCAAGAGAAACCAAGTTGGTTGAGAAGGTATATCCATGGGAAGTATACGGTACGACCCGTTGTTCTTCGTGGCACACACGCAATAGTCGCCGATCATCTCCATCTCTTCGTGCTCACGCTCGAATACTTGACGGTAAAGAACTAACGCTCTAGCAAGTTCCTGCATATCAAGGGAATCGGGGTCGACTACCTCATGCAACTGGCTACCAAGCCAGTCCCATGGGTCGTGCCTTTGGTATTCCCCAACAACCGATATGAGCTGGAGAGCGCTTAGTGCCTTGAACTCGGCCATGATGCGTGCTAGTTCAGACATTCAAAAAGATGAGTCTGACTCGTGAATACGTCGAGACCGCTCGCGCGGCAGGCCGTGAGCCGAACCCGACGATCTGCCGGGTCCTTGAAGCCGCCGGCCACGATCCTGCAGGTGCTCTTGTGCTTTCAACCGAAGCAGAGCTTCATAAGTGGGAGGAGAGACAACGTCTCGAGCCTTCAGAGAATACAGCCGCGCTTCTTCCCCATCTGCAGGCGCTCTGCGAGGCCCTCGAAAACCCAATAAAGAAGGCAGCAGGCGTATTGGCTGCAGTCGATGCCCTTCAGAACTTACACCCTTCCTTTTCGGAATACCGTGACGATGTTCTAGGCCGCGAGCTTCTTGACGGAGTTTCTAGGCACTTGTCTCATGTCTATCCTGGTCCACTTCTCTCCCTAACCGACAATGAGTTTGAGTCCGTTAACTTTTTCCTTGAAGACAAGACTTTCAGCAGCCTCTTTGTCACCCCTGCGCTGAAGGAGCGGTATGATTCCCTCAAGGAGCGTATCAAGCCGCTCCAGGACACATATTCCATTTCCACGACCCTGTTGCACTTCCTGCCCGAGCTGCGCCCCTCTCTAGCGTCTCTTACCGTCCCAGAGCGCTTTTTCGTATGCTCACCCGACGAAGCCGCATCCTTTGCTCGCGTCTGGAGCGCCAGCTTGGATGCAGCCGACTCCTTGGCGGTCTCAAGAATTACAGACCTCGTGCAGCAGCTTTCTGCGGAGAACCTGGTCAGCCACATGCCAATTCTAGCAGAGCTCGTGATCCTCCTAAGGAAGCCTTCGATCGCTGCCGCCCTCAACAGCGAGGCGTTGCATTTCAATAGCGTAGTCGTCAACGCATTAGAGAGTTACCTCCGCCACGCCAGAGATGATCTTCAGGCCCCATGTAGTAATACAAACTTGGCTCTCATCACAAGGTTGACGTCCATCCGCCAGTATCGTATGGTTCTCAACTCTAGCCTCGATTCTCTGACACCATTGCTTCAGAACGACGCTAATGGAATGGCGAAGGTAACGGAGGTGAGCCAAACGCTCAGAACCCTCCTGACCACTGGGGAAGAAAGTACCGTAAGAGCGGCGCGAGAGCTTCTGAAACAGCATCAGAAGGGCATTCAGACGGCGATCACAGAGTTCGCAGGCGCTCCCGCCAATGGCTTTGCGACGACTACCCCTCCGGCTAATAGCGTTTTCCTTATCTATGCAAAACCAGACGGACACCTGGTTGCGGGCTTTCCCAAGGCAATTGAAGACCTTTGCCAGCTGATGACTTCCTTGGCGGCAATCGGCTACGACCCACAACGCTTAGCCCTACCTGCAGACGCAACGTGCTGTGCTCAGATGGCTCAGCACCTTATGCCCTGTGTCATCACGCTTCAGACGGCGGCGACCTTCTATAACGGGCTGAGTAACAGCATTCGCCCGTACCAGAAGATTATGGTGCTGAAACTGGCCCAAACGTTTGAACAAGAGCTTCATAAGGTCGTATCGAACTCGCATATCCAACCGCTTCAAACGTTTTCCTTCAATATCGGGTCAGCAGAGGCGCTCCAGGACCCATCGAACCCTATTGGGCGTATTAGGAAGATCACCTCATACGTCCAGAACGCGTACACAGTTTTCAAACAGAAGCTGGGTGTACTTGAGCAGTTTCACGCGAAGAACTTCGGCATCCTCAGCACGCTTTCACAGACGTCCCTGGCACGGAACGGCATCCGTTGGGAGCAGTTAATTTCTGATCTGAAGGATAGCATACGCGAGTTTTCGAAACGGCTCCCTGATACAGCGGGAAATTCGGTTGAGCAGTACTGGGCGGGTGCATTGGCAAAGATATTAGCCGTTAGTTATGATCACACGCTTTCCACGAATCTAGCCCTTCTCTCGCCACTAAAGGAGCCCTTGACGATTATCCAAGGAACACTCACCTTATCACGTCGGCCCACAGAGGTCCGAGACGAACTCCTTCGCCAACTGGGAGTGATCGTTTCGGTTCCGACTCGTAAAAGCTATCAGATCTCGGACAACCCACTCATTGTCTCCCTGTACGACCAAATGCGTCTCCTAGCGATTGAGAAGCTTCCTCGCGCCTATGCGATCATCACGAGTATTATGAGCGAGCTGCGAGACATTGAGGCGTTCCTTCAGGAGCGCTGCACGATCGTCCTTCTTTCGGGGACCCAGAACTCGGAAGAGTGCGCCTCCAGGATTAAGGACGTTGAGACCTGTCGGAATCTTATAGAGTACAGCCAGAAGTGTATGTCGGATATCACGGGTCCCGAGGAGTTTCTTACTGCGAGTCTCCCATTCCTAATCCCGAAATCAGCCTCGGAGCGTTATCATTACGTCCTTCGGTCGTCACACGGTCTTGTAACCGTCAATATTGAGGGGGCGCTCAGATTAATGGAGCGTCGTCCTTTAGCGATCACAGAGGTAACCGTATCTGCGGCAAGCTTCCATGCGGAGCGTCTTGCTAGTGAGATTCTCAACGTATCCATACGGTTTACGAAACAATATGAGGCAACCTTTAACGCCGTCGTCACGTCCGAGACGTTTTCTAGCATCACCGACTTCTTAAAGGAGTCGCATGACATCATCTCCTCAACACTCCTCAAAAGTCATAAAAAGATGATGCAGTTCCGAGAGATTCTGCAGTACTCAGCACACCTTCAGGAAGGGATCATCCGTCTTGTGGATTCGGCTGATGCAGCATTCCAGAAACTTCAGGAGCAGCATTCCAACATTCAATCCGATTTAGATAACAAGAAGAAGGACTATTGGGATGTGTTAGTCGAGCGACTAGTTGGTTCCAAGGACTCTCTCTTAACGATCGGAACCAACCAGCTTTCGGTCATTGCAAGCTTGGTCCAGGATCTCACAGACCACTGTAAGCGTTGCGTTTCCATCCGCGCTCCAGCGTCGAGTGAGGACCATAATCACTTTTTCAAGTGTCTATTCTTCGTAACCGTAGGTGATGGCGGGGAATTAGTATTTCCAGAGGTGACATCAATGAAGATCGTGGAGGCTCTTCATGATCCCCTCGAAAAGGTGAGAAAGGTTCTGACTGGTCTCGAGGACATTAACAAGGAAGCAACTGTCCTCTTCTCGACAGATTATACGTCTCTCCTAGATCCTCGTGACGCCTCACAGTTGCGCCAGTGTGTCACCATGCTTCAGGCTTTGAATCCATCCTTTTGGGATATCCTGAAGCTCATTGGAGACGTTGAACAGAGGGTTTCTGAGTTTCTTCGTTACGAATGGGCAATCGCGAAAGGTCGCTTGGACCTTCTCGAGTCAATCGCCTCGCTCGCTCAAAGCTGTTGTACGGCACTTGGGGCGGAGTTTCAGGCGATGTATACGGCCATAGGCTCGGTCTCCTATTCTGACTCGCCTCTCACAAACACTTTGTTCCAGACTCTGGGTTACAGCTGCGAAAGTTACCTCTACTTCATCTCTCAGCTCTGTACCCTCTCGCAGCCCGTCTTCAAGGCCCTTCGAAGTCCTTCCCTTAGTTCTTCGCACTTCCTCGAGCTTGCTGAGAAGACAGGTCTGGGAATGACGACTAAGTACTTCCAGAAGAATGGATCTTCGCGATTACCTGACGGGATTACTGGCGCCGTGGTCCTCTTCATTACCGCAGCTAGTTTGTTTACAGGGGTGTCCGTCGTGACTGCAGAGACCGTACAAACCCATGAGTACAAGAAGCTACTCTCCACTCTGAAGGAGATATGTACGCGCGCAGAGAACGAGCAATCTATTCGGTCCGCCGTCGATGAGACGGCTTATTGGATCCGGTCCGAAACCACTCTTCCCTTCACAATTTATCAGCTCAGTCCTCATGGACGTGAGGAGCTACACTTCGTAGAGATCGGTATTGACCGGCAGACAGGAGTCTGGAACGTACCACTTTCGGCCAGTTGGAAGCAGATCTTGAGTCGTATTGTTGAGAAGAAGGCCATTCTTTCTGCTGTCCGTTCAAATCCGTACGCTCGTGCGATTAAAGATCAGCTGGAGGAGTGTTCCGCGATCCTTGAGTGCTTGGCACGGCTCGGACATGTGTTGGCCACGAGTGCGCGTCAGGTTAACATTCTAGAACCCGTCATGGGCCGGAAGGTGCTTCCGGAGGAGTTGCGTAAGTTCTACGACTCGTTATCCATCCTATACTCCCTCTTTCTGAATGATTGCGATGAGGAGACTGCGAATGTCTGTCTTAATGAATGCACGACCGAATCCTCGGTCTCGATCTCTATCTCATTGATGAATATATTACAAGCACCTCTTCCTTCGAACGTTGGAGTACTTCAGCGGTACACGGCTCATCATGCGGGGACCATTGTCGATACGTCCGTACTCGGGCCCTTCAAGGATACGATCGTGGCATTAGAGAACATTTCCGCTGTGTTTAGCGACGTACAAATTAGTCTTCGGCGCTATCTGGAGCAGAAGCGGATACTCTTCCCTCGGTTCTACTTCCTGGCGGATATAGACGTTCTGGAGATCCTTTCCACAGGGAGTACGAAGCCCGAGGCCACACTCAAACAGTTCACGAAGAAGTTGTTCGCCACGATTGAGTCACTCCAGTTTACGGCGTCTGGAGACCAGATAGCGATTTCCGGATTTGTTTCGCCTGAGGGAGAGAAGGTTGATCTCCTATCGGCGGTGACGATTGCGCCATCGGCACCGCCAGAGCTATGGCTCAACCGGTTCGATATTGCACATAAGGACACTCTTCGCCAGCAGCTTCTCTACATGCTCAAGTTGGTTCCCGAGGCGAAGTCCTCTCGACAGATCAATAGTTTGAACCTTCCAACACCAAATACTACGTCCCAGGACTTAGCGACGACTTCCCCATTCGACATTGTCACCTCGTATAGTATGGTTAAGGCCACTGTCTCACCCTTTGGCTATGACACTTCAGACTTCTACCAGCTCGAGGATTATCGTGCGGCGATCAGTCAAAAGCTCGACTTTCAAGGCCCATCAGGCGAGATTCTTTGTGTTGGGTTCGCTGTCCTCACGACGGCAAGGATCGACGACGCCCTTTATAGGAAGGACACTCTTGCGGCTTGTACCGAGGCACTCCAGGCGAATCAGAAGCAGATGCAACAGTACCTCGCAGCCTTTTCCGAAAAGCTTTGTAGTGCTCGGATCTCTACCGCCGCCTTCGGAACTACTGATTATGTCATGGGACTCAAGCTCAAGAACATGGCCGTCGACATTACTCATTATTTGGACGTCTTAGAGGAGTTACTTGTACAGACTGGCACGGATGATGAGGTGCTTACCGCGCGTCAATGGATCTGGGCGCGAGAGCTTAAGTATCGCATACACCGACAGACTCAGGAGCTCTACGTCTTTGCTTTGGATAGCATCACTCCCTATCTCTTTGAGTATCAAGGCCTTCAGGCACGACTCATCCATACACCACTTACAAGCCGTTGTTATAACACGCTATCGGAGGCAATTGCTCTCAGACTTGGAGGTGTGCTCCAAGGGCCTGCAGGTACTGGAAAGACAGAATCCACGAAGGCCCTTGGATCGAAGCTCGGTAGGACCGTCCTTTGCTTTAATTGCGATACCTCGATCGAGCGTTCGGACCTTTCACGTCTTCTTATCGGGATCATCCTCTCAGGGAGCATTGGTTGCTTCGACGAATTCAATCGTCTTGCCAGCTCCGTCCTTAGCGCCGTTGCGACGGACATAGAAGCGATTCAGAAGGTGATCTTTCTCCGTTCTGGTGGGATCCTTGAGACGATCAACGAGACTTCTGGAATAGACTTTGTCGGGAAAACCTTCACGCTTGGGGAAATCACTGTTCCAATCTCCACAATTTCCCCGTATTCTTGTCTCTATGTTACGTTGAATCCGGCGTCTCGCGAATATCGCGGGCGTTCCGAACTCCCCCACTCTCTAACACGTCTTCTACGTGGCTGTTACATGGGGTCTGCGAATACAAGTCTGATTGTGACAACGATACTCTCAACCTCCGGCTTTACAAACGCCAAGGTCCTTGCCGAGAAATGCACGTTGGCATACCTTCTCTGCGCCAGACGTATCCCTGCTCAGGTTCACTTGGATTGGGGTCTACGTAGCATGCAGGCTGTGCTACGTCAGGCGGCACTCATCCGTGCTAATGAATGCAAGGTTGATCCGAAGTTCGCCGAAGCTGGTGGTGCTTCTGAGAGCGAGCGTTTACAAATGGAGACAAGTATCATAATCAAGTGTATCTCCGACGCAACCCTCTCTAGAATTACAGGTGGATCCATTTCGATATTTATGGAGATCCTCAAAGGAGTCTTTGGAGAACAAGCTGTTGAAAGATGCTTCGGTGCTACCAAACGCTACGGATCGGCAAACGCCCTTGAGGATAAAATCGTTGCAGTGCTCCAGGATGACCTCCCCGAGAAGTATGGGGTTGCCGTCCTTCAGCTCTACCGAGCCCTGACAGCAAAAATGGGCGTTGCACTCCTAGGACCACCGGGCTCAGGGAAAACGTGCATCATCGAGCTCTTAAAAACTGCAGTGTCTACTCTTACTGGGGGGAAGCTAGAAATCCGTGAGTTCAGGATTGCTCCCAAGTCAATGAGTCGCCAAGACTTACTCGGGTACGTCGATCCCTTGACGGGAGAATGGAATGATGGTGCTCTTTCAAGTGCAGCAAGGCATGCGATGCGACTCCTCGCCATAACGTCAGCCCCTCATATCTGGCCCTTTATCGTTTTGGATGGAAGCATCGATCCATTATGGATCGAGGCCCTTAACTCAGTTCTTGACGACAATAGGTTACTAACTATGAGCTCTGGAGAACGAATCCGTTTCCCGGCCTGTATCGACCCTCTGGCAGCCTTCTTTAATTCAGCTGATAGTCCAGATAGGCATTTACAGATGCCACTCTCGTTTCTTTTTGAGACGGACTCGCTTCAGCATGCATCACCCGCAACCGTATCCCGTTTAGCAGTTATCGTCGTTCCCGCACGTACTGTTGATGATGTGATGAAGAGTATCGACTCTCCCGACATTCCTCTTGATGGTTTCCGCAAGTTCTGCACTGGTGGGTTACCACAAGCGGTCGCTGAGTGCGCCGCCGAAGTTTGTGAGCACATGTTTCTCTGTGGCCAAGGGGAGATTAAACTCCACGGCCGTACGTTAGGATCTGCGGCAGCATTTGCACGAGGCTGTATTCGTGCTTGGTATTCAGAACTGACAAATCGTATTCGTGATGGCGCTCCAGGAGAATTGACTGATATGTCGCTGGGTGCAATGGCCAGTACGGTGTCTATGGGAACCCTCATGCTGCAGGGTTCGCTTGCAACGCCGCGCCACGCTGCCGGCAGCGGTTCGACAATGCCCCAGATAGACTGGGCGAAGGCAACCATCCATAGCTTCATAGCAAGCCGGACCCCCATTCTAGTGGTTGGAAGAGATACTTGTGGGAAGTATACGTCAGTCATTCAAGCGGTGGAGAGTGCAAACCCACCATGTGTCGCATTGACTCTGAGCTGTTCGCGATTGACGACCCGAAACGACATTATTAGCATGCTCATGTCTCAATGCATTGAGTCTCAGACTCCAGAAGGTGCTCGATTGATTCGACCACGGACGGAAGGGACGACACTCTTACTTGTGGTTCGTGACTGTGACGTTATTCAATTGGATGAGTTCCATCATATCGAAACGTTCACGTTTCTTTGGTCTCTTGTGGCGCATGGGAAGTATTATGGGCGTGGGGGTGTTCCAGTCCATATTTCGGACATTGTAGTCGTCATTATCGTGAAATCGTTAGCACGAGTTCCTTTACGTTTGAGGCGACGCATGGGGATCGTTTTTATGGAGCATAACACCCTTGATATCGAGGCGATTTGTGGGCCTTCCTTTTACAAATACTATGCTCAGCTCGAAAAGCGCTCTCAGAATCTTCATTCGTGGAAGACCCAAATGGTGCACGAGGCGGAGATGGCGCATCTGAAGGCTCTTCAAACGGGGAAGACAGACGTGATAACTCTCATTGAGTATCTGAAGAACATCGGCACCCTTAACATGTTCGGGGTGGCCACCATCTCCGCCTTCTTACAAGAGAACGAGGGCCTTTCTGCAGATCACATCGTGAAGCTTTTGGAGCTACTACTCGAGGTTCCAATCCCTTACGCCCAAGGTAAGAGCACGGCACGCAACGAGCTTCGTACCCTCGGGAATAATGACGATAATCATGTACTGACATACGCGCAACCAGGGTCGACTGCCCAGGAGTTCCAGCGTGCGTTCTCAACAGAGCAGTGTATTCCACCAGAATTTTATAAGACCCTGTCTTTGAACCTCATCACCAATAAGGAGCGCGTGTCACGGTTGCAGGAACTGCTTGGATACGCCACGGAGTATTACCCTGGACTCAGACTATATCAAACCTATGTTCAGATCCTCGCTATGAGCCAGCCACTCGTTTCCACAGTGCTGCATGAGTACTTGAAACTGCTCTCGGCGATTGAGGTCGGTCTCATGACGGCAGCTGGGCTCGTCGTTTTAGCTCAACCCTATTGTTACTCAATCGAGACGGCGGTGGTTGGAGCATTAACCGTTGGTTGTAGCATCTGCTTCGCCGGGACGGATCCTATCTCTCCCGTTGCTCTTCGTGCGATAGCAGAGCGTGTTGCAGCTGGGCATCAACGTATCGCATACTTCATCGACGACAACACTCTTGAAACTGATAAGAACTGGTATGGCTTCCTCTCGGCCATCGCCAATAAGGACATTCTCTACTTCCAGAATCGTCTATCCGCGGCAGATATACGCAGTCTCGTTGCGACGTTTACCGATAACTGTGGGATTGTCGGGTTCGACTCGCTTAGCGAGCTTGAGGCTACTCGGATCTTCTTTGGAAAATTGGTCGTAGCTATTCAACCGATTATCATCCTGAGCCCTGAACGGGAGGCCTGTGACGATCTCTTTCTAATTATCCCCGCCGTTCGCCGTCGTTTCCGGCTCGTTGCATTCGAGATGCTGAATATCGATATTGACACAGTACCAATTACCCCCTCGGAGAACTTCTTCGAGCGACCCAGTCGCGACCTGGCATATAGCGTTGCGGTCCGTACTGTGGCCATCGTATCAGGAGCTTTTGCGGTGTCGAATGGTGGGCAGAATATGAAACCGCTTACGATCATTGAAAACATCCTCAAGATCACCTCAAGTTATACTCACAAGTTCCTAACAACGTACTCCCTCAACGCCCCACCGATTTCTTCGTACGTGAAGACCTACGTAATGTACCATCTTCTCAAGTCGAAGTGGATGTTCGCTCTCAATAAGCGAAAGGATCGTCTTTCTAAGGGACTTGAGCAGCTTCAGAAGGCGCAAAAGGAAGTGGATGGTCTATCGCAGCAGATCACTCAACGAAGCAAGCAGGTTGAGGAGTCACAGTTAGCTGCAAACCAAGCGCTCGAAGAGATAACAAAGAAGATGAGCGACGCGTCCAACAGGAAGCTCTCCGCGACCGAGTTGCAACGGGAACTTGCATTGCGTGAGAAGGAGATCTTGAAAGACAAAGAGCAGGCGGACCAGGAATTGAGTCATGTCCTCCCGGTGCTTCAAGAGGCCACGAAGGCTGTCCAATCCATTCCTGCAGATGCCCTCACCGAAATCAAGTCGTTCGCCTCTCCTCCACCTGCCGTTGCGACAGTGCTTGAGGCGGTCTTAAAGCTATTGGGCCATCAAGATATCTCTTGGAAAGGAATGAGGGCGTTTCTCTCGCAGGCAGGTGCGCTCCGGATGATTGCGGCGTTTGATGTTAAGAATGCAAGCAAATCCGCCCTAGCTGCCGTCAACAAGGTTATTAAGGGAAATCCGGAATGTTTCGAACCTAGTAAGATCCAACGCGTCTCACGAGCTGCCGCTCCTCTTGCAAAGTGGATCTGTGCTAATATGGAATACGGAGCGGTTTGTGCAAAGATCGAGCCGCTGATGAATGCCGTGAAGCGCGCAGACGATAGTCTAAATGACATGCGGAAACGGATTGACGAGATCAACCAGGAAGTCACCGAGATCGAGAAGCAGACGGAGGCGCTGCACGTAGACTTCAACTTGAAGACCCAGCAGCTTATGAAGTATAAGCAAGAGCTTGAGACACTGCAAGACCGGCAGCGGCATGGAACTGCGCTTCTCCAAGGTCTTACGACTGAACGCCAACGCTGGGCCGGAGGCATGAAGGAAGCCGCCCAACAATTGGATAATATCGACAAATGTGCCGTCAATGCGGCGATCCTATTTACACTTGCAGGAAAGTGTACCGACGATGTGCGTTCAGACTTCTTTTCCCAGCCATTACTTAAGGATGGTCCAAAGACCGTGCGAGAGGCTTTTGATGAGCTTCTCGTCAACTCCGTCACCTCAAACCGTTTCATCAGTTTAGGGCTTTCGGCAGGAACGAGTGCCTTTGAGAACGCTGCCATCCTGGATCTACTTTACAGCTGCGCAAAGCTTCCTAACATCAAGGATGAGTCCGGCGATAACAGAGATATGCGAAACTACAACATCTTCCGCGCATTCGTCCTATCTCATGCTACTGAGAACACTGGGGTCCAGCGGTTCCTTGAAAAGAATCCTCAGTTTGAGGGCGCCACGTTTGCTAGTGCAACCTCAGAACACCTCCCAAACCTCGTCGCCATTGCCGCGCGCTTCGGAAAAACCATCATCATCACAAACTGCGACTCGGGCCATCTTCCTTCATGTCTGTTCCCATATCTCCGATATAGTGGAAACTGTTATGCCTCCTCGGGCAGCGTTGCGACTAGCGGGCCTATTGGGACTGGACATGTCGTCGGAGGGTACGTCATGCCTATGGAGACTGTTTCTATTCCGATCCAGTCTGCAAAGCTAAGCGATATGCATCCTGATTTCCGAATGATAATCACGTCTTCCGTCAGCATGCACATCCCTCTAGATATATCTCAAAACGTACTCGAACTCTCGTTTGCACCAACAAAGAAGTCTCTGACTAACCAATACATGGATTGTATTCTGGCGGAGTGGTCCCCATCTTCGTTACAGAAGATCAAGGAGTTGGGGGAGACCCAGCTTGAGTTCTCTACGAAGCTTCATGAGATTGAGGATAATCTTCTTGATGCTCTATCGGCCGCAGCCTTACAGAAGGATCAGTCCCTTCTAGAAAACCAAACACTCTTCAATGTACTTAAGCAGGCCGAAGTACAGACTGCAGAGATTAAAGCGGCCACCGATGAGGTCAAGATCATAGAGCAAGAGCTGGATGCAATCAAGAACGTCATTTCCCCTCTTGCACAGGCTGTTGACCAGTGTGTCACGACATTCGCATCCATGTGCATGGTTAACTCTCTTTATGTAACGGATCAAGAGGCAATCCTTCCATTACTCAAGCATTGCCTACGAACAAATAGGCCCGCCTCAGACAATGATAAAATTACCCCCGAACAGGTCTTAAAGACGCTCCGGGCCTTCCAAGCTTTGACAGCGTCGCGGATTCAGTCTAGCTTCTTTGGGACCGACGTGGTTGCAGCGTGTCTTCTCCTTCTACGCAACTACTCTCCTAAACTTCTCACACCAGAGCTCTTTGCGTACTTCACCGGGACTGGGAAGGTGTATGCGGGCCAGGTTCCAAGTTGGGTTCCAAACAACTCTCGTAATGATTTCGCGATGCTCCTTGGTACCTTTACTCCGGATAGGTTAGAAAAGCTTGCGGTCACAAATCAGTCCGTCTGGGGTACATTCATCTCGAGGTTGAATAGCTGCAAGGACCTTGTGCAATTGGATCAGGTCTTCCCCGACTCTGCTAAGTCGCTGAATCCGCTGGAGATGGCTGCCTTTGCATCCTCCGTACGCCCGGATATGACCAATGACATCATACGAACGGTTGTGGCACGTGTACTTGCAGTGGATGATCGACCGATCGACTCTTTGCTCTTCGCCATGACCCATGCCTCTGGGCTTTCACAACCCATTGCTATATATTCAGCCGTAGGCCAAGACATCACAACCGGATTGCAGGACGTTACAGCGATTAATATCGTGCCCGGGAAGGAGAAGCAAGCAGATGAACAGCTGCTCGCAGCTCTAGACGCTGCAGGGCAATCCTTTGAGGCGTGGCCTAATAAGCAACATGGATCAGTGTTGCATACAGTCGTCATCGCGGGTGCACACCTCTCTCTTGGGTGGCTTGGAAGACTACCTAATTATCTTAATGAGCTATCATCATCGTTATCGACCAAGTACGGTCCTATGTTCCCACACTATGTGCGTGTGATCCTCCTTTTAGAACCGAAGCCACATATGCCAGAGAGCCTCAACCGGATTGCCTGGCGTATTTGCCTTACGCCTGAAGGTCTTCCACGGGAGATGTTCCTTCAGGCGCTTTCCGAGTGGCCGACCAGATCTACCACGCACAAGTTTACTGAGGCCTTTGTTAAGAAGATTGCGGCTCTCATGTATATCCTCACGGCACTGCACATCACACTCGAGTCGCGACGCTTTTATACCCCCCGTGGGGTTGCGATAGACCCTAACTGGAACTACAACGACCTAGCTGCGTCGTTGACGATCTGCAGCAACGTTTTCAACTACAAAGTAGCCGATGAGGTTGCGTTTCTCAACTCTTTTACGCAACGTCTACAAGGCCTCTTCTTAGATGCGATCTATGGGGTGAGTACAAAGGACCCCAATGATAAGTATCTGATTCAAAGCCTGATCAGGCTAGCTCTGGGGAGCACGATTACAACCGCCATCTTCACCCTCATTGACGCTGGGGGTCATCCCCTAACGGTCGCCAATTCGGTTACTGACATGATATTGGGGTATAAGATGGTTAGCGTCATCAATTTATGCGATACCATCCCAGTATTAAGGTACATTCTACCACCAATCCATATACTATGTAATGCAGCTCTTTCCGGACTTGACATGAAGCCTCTTGTGGACCAACTGAAGGAGTACGTCTCAATGTGTTACCCTGAAAAGACGACTCCTGACCAGCTTGGATTACCACGGAATGCATTGATCACGCGCGGGATGAAGAGCAGTTTGACCACCCGCTCGGTCCTATTGCGTGTCTGCGCGAGCAGTGCAATGGGTTCAATTCGCTCGGGACTTTATGATAAGCTCCTTCAAATCAGAGATTTATACACTCGAGACATTAAGAATAAGCTTTCCGCGTTTGCAGAACTTCTTGAGGAATACCGTGGAGGGGCGAGAGGATCCACAGCACCGCTCGTGGACGAACTCATACTTCAAGGAGATACTCTTCTTGCAGTATCCAAGATCCTTGACGCAGACTTTGATGAGGCTGTCACTGCCGCCCAAAACTATCTCTTCGCAAGCCCTTATATCAGGGAGATCGCTACTTTGATCTATGGTGGTGTGACGCCCGAACGTTGGTGCTCCGGCATTGTTGCGGTTCCATCACCTTCTGCACCACATGATTCTCCAGAACTCGCAACGGTGCGAAAGGGGAGTCCATCAGATTATATTACCTATCTCTTGCGAGCCAGTAACGCAATAGGAGAGACTCTTGCTCTCTGCCGTGTTGCAGATACGCAGCCCACAAAGATAACTATTTCTCTAGCTGATCTTCCACGACCTGCAGCCTTCCTCGAAGCCATCCGTCGCTTCGAAGGTATCATCACAAAGCAGGAACTGAACCACATCTGCCTTCATGCAGTGACTGGAATTGACCTGAAGCGCACGACTTCATATGTTGCTATCAAGCAAGCGAACTGCATCTTACAAGGATGTAGTCTTGGAACCCTGGTTAATTTCAATACAGAGGAGGAGCCACTCGATGAAGTGGTTATCTTTTCCGGTTCTCAAGTATCGCATGAAACGGTGGCTGTCCCCTTCTATGTTGATCAGAACCGCGAAATAGGTATGTCTGGAGTGGAGAATATTCATGTACGCTTATCGGCACGCGTGGGGGACATTGATACAACCCTCCTTCTTGCAGGTGTATATGTACACCTATCTAGTCGCTGATTACTGGAAAAGCAGAATGCTAGTGTAAAGTCCAACACTATTGGCCATGCACCACCGTTCTTCGAGCTAGAAGGGGTGTCTGTTGAAAACTTGATATCGCTAAGTGATAGCTAGAACTCACTCCTCAGCAGTTTTGCAGACCGCTCAGCGAGGCGACTTTTCTAGACCGCCGACTTAAATGCTTTTTGCCACCTTCCTCCTGGGTGCCTCGGCGATCACCTGCCCCAAGGACGAGGTGGAGGTCGATGGGGCTTGCTATCCGGAGACCTGTGTCTTCGACGGGACTGTGTGCAACAATAAGGGCAAGTGCGAGGACAACGCCTGCGTCTGTGACTTCAGGTACCTTCTCTCGGACAAGGGCTGCTACCCGACGGAGTGCGTTGACACTTTGAGCCACCTTTGCAGCGATCATGGGACGTGTGTCTACGATGATCAGTGGAAGATCTACACGTGCGATTGCGAAGAAGGGTTCATGGGCTTTGGATCGTCCTGTGTTCACCCCAATTGCATGAAGGATGACGCAGTTTGCAGTTATTATGGTGAGTGCGCTGATGATGAGAACGGCGTCCCGCACTGCGTTTGCCCATACGTTACAGAGGGCGAATACTGTGAGCGCTGCTCGGATGTCGCCGTCGCGACGGCTGACGACCGGTGCGTAGATCCCACCTGCATGACTGAGCAGCCTGATGGAACTTCTTTGGAGTGCAACGGACATGGATACTGCTTCGTTCCTAACGTGGATGATGATCATACTTGGATGTGCATCTGCGACTTTGGAACCTTCCCCATGAACTCCGGTCTCAGCTGTGTCTCTCTCATGTGCATAAGTGATACGGCGAAAGAGGAGATCTGCAGCAATCACGGTGTCTGCCTGAACGACAAGTGCGCTTGCGATGATGATTATACTGGCGATCGGTGTGAGTACAAGAAGAAGGACTGCGGTGTTGATGAGGAGTTTGTCGAAGGCGATTGCGTCGCGAAGACTTGCATCTCATCTGACAGGGACCACAACAGCCCTGTCTGCACCGGCCACGGTAAGTGCGACGACGGCGTCTGCCAATGCGACAAGGGCTTTACTCGCGTTGGTACGAACGATTGTGTTCCTGAGAGCTGCATCAACGATGGCCGTCTCTGCCCTAACGGATATTGCTCGATCAGAGGGACCAGCGGGCAGTGTGTCTGCAATGATGGGTACTACGGCTTCGGGGGTGTTTGCTATCCGGAAAGCTGCATTACGAAGAAGTTCACTCACAATCCGCCTCTCCTTTGCCGTGATAGGGGTGAGTGCGACTTCGACATGGGCATCTGCAAGTGCGACTGGCTATATGGAGGAATTGACTGCGGTGACTGCGGAGTTCACTCTAAGCTGCTCCACGGCGAGTGCGTCCCTGACTCCTGTCTCTCTTCGGTAAGCCCGGAGCCCGTTATGTGTCGCGGGCATGGGAACTGCTTTGAGGACAGCTATCTAGGTGTTCACTTCTGCTCGTGCGAACAGAATTATGTGTCCATCGACACGGATACCTGCATTCACAAGAATTGCATGACGCAGAGGCCGGGTGGAGATGACTTCGGGACAGAGTGCAGTGGAAATGGATATTGCGACAACAATGCCGGTGCCTGTGTCTGCGACCCCGACTTCAGCGGGAAACATTGCGAAGAGAAGAAGTGCCCGAGTGGCCAAAAGTACGTCTACGGGGAGGGCTGTGTCTCCACCCGTTGCATTACAAAATATTCGGACGGTCAGGAGACGGTCTGCGGCGGACTCGGTGACTGTGTTGATGGAAAATGCGTCTGCCGTGGCACATCTATTCCCTATGCCGGTGCTTGCGTATCGCAGGCCTGCCTTAACGGTAACCCCGACGGTCCCGTCTGCGATGGTAAGGGGGAGTGCGTTAACGGCGTGTGCCGCAATTCTTCTTGATTGGGGAATGTAAATGCGTGCTGTTTGGTTAAAATTAGTGGTCTCTGGTATATTCAAATCATAATGAAGAGGAGTCTTCTTTTGAAGCCATGGAGAGAGAGGAGAAGGCCAGAATCTGATGGCATGAAAGGTAGGCTCATGAGTGTCCGCATCGCGTTGAGTCGATAATTATTCCAACGGGTTACAGATGAAGTAGGAAGTGTGAGTAGAAGGGAGAAATCTCCGTTAGCGCAAATCTGGATGGTGTATGATGTGCTGGAAAAGACTGACTCTTTGGAATCGTGACTCTGACAGTCTAGACGTTGACTTATTTGTACCTACTACCCTATCAGTTACAGCCACAGACTATAGGCATATCCCAAATTGCTTGAACGCAATAAGTCTCTCCTATTCGCTTTTCCTTGGAGTCTATTGATATTAGTCCTTATTTCACATCACAACTCATCGATGAATCAGTATCTGTATTCTCATCGCACTGGAGTCTGTCTCCACTCCTCACAGTGGATGTCCACGCATCTTTCAGAAGCACGCTGACCGTGGCAGCCTGGCCATATCGATCCCCCCATGATACCAGTACTGCAGAACGAGCTTCTCCGGGCCTAGATAACTATAGTGGCGGCCTGCACAAACACTCGGTGTCTAAGTGTGCTAGCTCCGATCCCAGTGGTATAGCCTCCTAGAGCGACAAGCTGATGGAGTCAGACGGGCCTGTTGGAGAAGGACACAGCCCAGAGTGAGTGGTCACCACAAGTCTGTCTTCTGGCAGATGACGCAGAAAAAGATATGCCCGTCCCTCTCCCTGGCACGCCCTGCCCCGACTTCGAGGTCTCCGTCCTCACCCCGTCGATGAAGTTCGAGACACGCCGTCTCAAGGACTACGCGGGGAAGTACCTCGTCGTCTTCTTCTACCCACTCGACTTCACCTTCGTCTGCCCCTCGGAGATCATCCACTTCGCGGAGCTCTCGACCTTCCTCCGCAGCAAGTGCAACGCCGAGATCATCATCGGCTCGACGGACTCCGTCTACAGCCACTACGCGTGGTGCCTCCAGGGCCACGAGGAGGGCGGGATTGGGGCCTGCAAGTGCGACCTCTTCGCCGACACGAACCATAAGATGGCCCGCGACTTTGGTGTGCTGATTGAGGATCAGGGCATTGCTCTTCGCGGGCTCTTCATCGTTTCCGACAAGGGACTCATCCGTCACGTCTGCATCAACGACCTCCCTGTCGGCCGCTCTATCGAGGAGTGCAAGCGCCTCGTCCAGGCATTCCAGTATGCTGACAAGACTGGAGGCGTCATCCCTTGTGGCTGGACTCCCGAGAACAGCGCGACGATCAACCCGGACCCCGAGAAGAAGAAGGAGTACTTCTCGAAGGCCTTCAAGAAGTGAGAGGTATCCCTGACAGTCGGGAGTAAACCCCGAACAAGCCCTGGAGGGCGCTTTGATCGTAGGCCTCCTCCATGAGTGACTCCCCCAGGACGGTAATGGAACGACCGAAGCCTCTACAGGGCGGTCCGTTCACTCGAGAGCGGGTCGTAGTCCTGGAGCCCCCCGCGCTCCGAGTGCTTGGGAAAGTCCTTCGTCCTGCACTCCCCGTTGATGAGGCCTTGCAGTGTCCTCGCCTCAGTCGGATGTCCTCTGGGACGCTCTGAAGGCCACTGGTCGAGAGACGAATCATCCCAGGAGTCTAGATCTGGGGCTGGGAGGCTCGAAAGGAAGTGGGATGGCTGGTTCTGGGAGGAAGATTCTATGTCATATCAGGTCGGGAAGAGGTGGGGCAGGTCTCTGGAAAGGGGATAAGGAAATAACGCCTCAGAGGCGTCCTTCACTGGGTTATCGATGATGCCCGGAAGAGGAGATCTCAAGCCTGTGAAGGAGAACATTGATGATACTGGGAAGAAGGATAACGAGGGATGGAGGCTGCCCACCATAGTAAGATGGACTGTGTTCAGCTCCTCCTCTCTGAGGCGAGGAAGTGGTAGACAAAGGAACGGGATGAATCCCACTTCGGAGCGACCGCTCTCATGTGCAGCCCGTCAGCATTGGCCTGAGAACCCCCAACGTTCCTTCCCCCACGAAAAGGGAGTGGAAGGCTCTGAAGGGCGCACAGCCAAGTGGTACGCGAACAACGGCGACCCAAGGGGAGGAGCTTTCACCCGGGCTCACAAACTCCTCTAGAACGAGGGCACAAGGCATATTCTCCTCCCATCGAATCCTACCGAGATGTTGAGGTCCTTGGAGCGCGTTAACAAACCGGTATTGAGGACGGATCTCTCAAGAAGGGAGTTGCCCAAGAATGCCAAGGGAAAACAGAAGAGAAACTCTCTCAATTGAATCGGGAAGTCTCCTCACTCAAACAGCAGCTCGACAATGCTATCGATGAGTCCAAGAGGCATGCAAAGATGTGCGAGGACCTTCGGAAGGCCTCCGATCAGAAACAAGCCCTCATCAACGCCCTCACCACCGAGAAGGGGACCCTTCAGGAGCAGCTCTCCAAGACCACTGAGGACCTCAAGAGAGCACTTGCAGACCAGAAGGCCCAGAACCTCGCCCTCGAGAAGGAGGTTACCCAATTGAGGACCGAGAGCCATGACATGAAAGACCTTCAGAGACGCCTCGAGGAGGTGGAGGAGGAGAAGAAGGCCCTCCTCCAGAACCTCGCTGCTGTCGGGGGCAGGCTTCCCCCTGCACGGGAGGACAGCTCTCTCATCTCATCTGCCATCCAGGGAGACCTCAGCACACTCCGAAGGCATCTCGACCAGGCAGGACAGAAGGACTCCTCAGGCATGACGGCCCTGATGCACGCCGCCTCCCGAGGCCAGACCGAGGTCGTCCGCCTCCTTCGACCCCTCGAGGCCCACCTCCAGGACGGGAGGGGATGGACGGCCCTGATGCATGCAGTGGGGGGAGGACACGAGGAGTGTGTCGGCCTCCTCCTCCTGGAGAGGGACCTGAAGGACGGGGAGGGCAGGACGGCAGAGGACGTCGCCAACGGCCTTCCCGACGGGGAGAGGAGGAGGATCACACCTCTCCTCAGAAAGAAGGTCCAGCTCCCCGACCTTCCCGATGAGCTCTCGTCCTTCCAGCTTACGGGGAGGCTCGGAAGGGGGGCCTTCGGGACCGTCTTCTCCGCCTGGTCCGAGGAGCACGGGAACTGCGCCCTGAAGGTCGTCGAGTACGAGGAGATGGAGAGGACGATCGTCGACTCCCTCCGAAGGGAGATGGGGACCATTCCCTCCCTCAAGCACCCCCACGTCCTCCGCTACCACCGGGTGCACGACGACCCGGACAACGGGACCGCCTACCTCGTGATGGAGTGGTGCTCCGGGACGCTCCTCGACGAGGTCCGGGGGCGCGGGGAGAGGAGAGAGCCCTTCAGGGACGATGAGGTGTGGAGATGCCTTCGGGAGATGGCGAGCGGTCTTGCCTACCTCCACGAGAAGAGGTATGTTCATAGAGACCTGAAGCCGGAGAACGTCCTCCTCTCCTATTATGGTTTCATTGGCCTTGGAGTATTGATATGTGATACGCGGCATGTTCCTGTTGCTTGAAAGATGGAATAGGTCTCCGAGTGGTCGCAGGACAACGTAAGCAGAGACAGTCCCCGAATCCGGGTGGACTGCCACAGTAGACACATCTCCGAAATGCTTTGGTTTGTGACCATTTGTGCAGCCTCACTTGTTGAGGCCTATGCCCGTGGAGAGCGTGAGTACAACGAGCTGACGTCTGCAGGTCCGGACGACGCCTGCTTCGCATCTCTCGGCCTGGACCTCAGAGAGATCTGCCCCCAGGTACTGGAAAGTGAGGGCGACGATGTGATACATCAGTATGCTGCCCTGCGTCTGACCAGCTGTTACCTCGAACTCACCGGACTCTCCCCTGTTCGGTGCTGCCCCCGTCGTCCCGGAAGAGCTTCCAAGCTTCGGGCATGTATCCGTACACTGGGCAAGGAGGAGGGAGGCACTGGGGTTGCGGTCTTCGTGCACCAGCTCGGTCGCATCTTTGATCTTTGCGTCTACCTCGAGGCATCGGCCTTCCAGCGACGTTCAGCGTCGGCTTCTCGTGACCTCCTGGCCTCATCCGAGCGTGCACATGATGCCTTGATTACATTGCAACAGACTGCGCATAGCACACTCGAGGAGCTCTCCGCCCAAAGCTCTAATCTCCAGGCGTTGATCGAAGCTCTATCCGACTTGGCCCTGCATGCGGTCACTGCACAGGAGCAATTGGGGAAGAGGATGGAGACACTAGATACGGCACTGTCGAGTCAGACGGCAAGTCTCCAAAAAGGTCTGAACGATGCCCTCGTCGCCCAGGAGTCTGTCATAGCCCGGGTTGGTGCTCTGGTAGAAAGTCTCGAGGCCCGTCTGGACATCATACACGAGTCGCTCAACGTCACTGCCGATACTGTGAGGCACGTGTCGGATGAGCTTGAGATAGCGGGAGGAAGGCTGTCCGGGATCGCTGCTTCCACAAATACTCTTCAAGGGGCAGTCGAGACGCTTACAGAGGAGGTCGAACGTCATTCAGTCTACGTTGCTGAGGTGCACAAAGAGCAGCAAGCCTCGTCCGAAGCACTTTCAGCGGCCCTGGAGTCAGTCGAGCACCAAGCAAGACAGCAGACCGCTGCCCTGATCGCAGTTGGAGAGGCCGTGGAGAGGGTTACGACGATCGGCTTCCGCCCCTTCCACATCCTCGGCCTTCTCGAGAAGCGAGCTCCAGGCGGGGTCGTCTGGCATCTAGGCGGATATGTCGTGGCCCGTGCCTCTTCAGCCCTCTGTCACTCAGGAGATTCCGTCTCACTCGCCGCTCTCTTCTGCGCGACGTACCTCGTTGAGTATGCAGTCGGTAGCGGCGGAGCCCTTCTGGCATCATGCGTACCGCGCCCAGACGTCCTTGTTGCTGTGACACGTGGTCTGCAGTATCTGATACGTGCCCTGTCTATCCTTCCTATTATCCTCCCCCTCTTCCCGGCATACCACACCAAGAGAGCATCGAGGAAAGGGCGGTGACGAAGTCCGTTCATAGATCAAGAGCTCGTAACGCCCGGGCCAGCGACTCGTCCTCTGACGGAGTCCGGATGGAGGCGAGGTCCACGAACGAGGGGATCTGGTCAGGGCTGTATCGTCGGAACTCGTCTGGAGTAGCCGCGAGTGGCGAGACGAGTTGTCCGTGTAAGGCATCCTCGGTTGGGCGCCTTGTGGGGAAGGGGTCTCTGGGAAGTACTTTTTGCCTCCTCATGGATGGAAGGTCAGGAGCATCGTAGGAATACAGACTCGATGATGCAGAATCCACGGGGGATGAAGTCTTGAGGGCAGGGGGCCAGTGAGACTCTTTCTTTTGTACATCGAGCCCCAGTTCTGGCCTCTCTTGCCTCTTTCAGAGGTTGGGGTGTCTTCTCAGAAGATCCTGGCCACATCGTACTCTGCACGCCCTCACCCAATTATCGCTAGTTCGGCTATCGATAGAGTGTATCCCTCGATTAAAAGAAGATGCGCATCGTCCTCTACTACTCCCACCTGGCCGAGCCTGTGAGCGTCGTCAACGCCCCTCTGATCGAGGAGGCGAAGAAGCTCCCCAACGTCCAGGTCCGTTGGCTCGACTCTCTCTACCCCTCCTTCCGTCTGACCCCCGAACAGATTGCTGCCGAGCAGAAGATCATCGAGGGTGCTGACGCGGTCTTCTTCCAGTTTCCAGTCCACTGGTTCTCCTGCCCTGCAATGCTCAAGAGCTTCATCGATTCGGTCTTCGCCTATGGGTGGGCCTACGGGACAGGAGAGGCGTTACGTGGAAAGAAGTACCGCGTGATCATGACGACCGGTGGGAACTCTAAGAGCTATTCTGGAGAGTTCACGATCAACGATCTCGCAAAGCCCTTCATCACCTCCGCGAAGTATTGCAGCATGGAGCCACTGCCTTTCCACGTGATCTACTCCGACAGTCCGAGTGAGGGCCGTGTGGAGAAGTACCTCTCCCTCTTCAAGTGAATCCTCCTGGAGCGGGGTCGGCATCGAGGTCCTCTAGTGTGGAGTGCTCAGAGAGGGGAGGATCATCTCCAGTCTTCTCTGAAGGGCGGGAACGAACAGGACCGATGGAACAGCAGTCCAGAGCTCTCATCAACGGCCTGACATCCCTGGGTGGCTGTGGAGTGGGCCGCATCATCGACTCGTCAACCTCCAAACGACCTCGAGGCACCTCTGGAGATACAGGCACCCGGGTGCAGACGGGACGAGTCAGTTCGGGGGCTGGCCCTTGCCCTCCAATGGAGCCCGGACGACCCGCAATGCTCGGGACGATCGACCGCTCCTCCGGGAGAGCAGCATCGGAGATCGACGTCCTCGAGGGCTCGATGGAGGTGAAAGCTCGAGATGCGGGAGCATGTGAGACAGGTTCGACCTTCACCATCCCGGGGGTTGAGGGGACGTTCTGCAAGAAGTGTTCGGCTGATGCTGAGGCCCCGATCAATGGGAAGTGTGGGGCGACTACTGCTGTCACGGATGCTGAATGCGCCAATGGTGTCTGTACAAAGTGTGGAGACTCAAGTACGGACTACTTCCTCTTCTATGGTGGGTGCTACAAGACGGACACCTCTCCCGGGAACAAGCTCTGCAAGACCGTGGTTGCTGGGAAGTGCACCGATCTCCAGGATAACTCTCCCGCCTTCATCAAGAGTGAGGTTCTCTACCTCTGCAGTGACACCTCAGAAGATGCAGGAGGAAAAGAGAACTGCGGTACATGCACCTATGCGGCCCCAACTCCAGGAGGGAACTCAGGTGGAAACGGAGGTTCGACCACCTCCCGTAACGGAGAGGTCTTCACCTGCAAGTCCTGCCTTCCCGGCTTTGGCCTTGTTGGAGAGACTGGCAAGACCTGCAAGGCCTGTACCATCCAGAACTGCAAGACGTGCGACACGGACGAGAAGACCTGCAAGGTCTGCCTCCCCTCCTTCGGCCCGACCTACAGCTCCTCCCTTGCCATCACGTCCTGCGACTCCTGTCCCAAGAACTGCACCTCCTGCACCAACCTCGGTCCGGGGCTCGTCTGCACCGAGTGTCAGACTGATCAGGCCCCGATCGACGGGGGGTGTGTTCCTGCAAACGAGACCACCAAGAAGGTCTGCGCCGACTCCTCCGGCTCCTGCACGTCCTGCCTCAATGGATACGTCCCCTACCTCGAGGGATGCTACTCGACCTTCAAGGCCGCCGAGCTGGGCGTCTGTGCGAAGGAGAAGCAGTTCCTGGTCGGGAACACGACGGTCTGCTCCGAGTGCAAGCCGGGCTTCGTCCCGATCAACGGAGAGTGCTTCCCGGTCGCCTCGACGAGCGTGACGAGGGCGACCCAGATCTGCCAGAAGGAGGACGGAACCGCCCTCGATGCGTCCTCCACGAGGTGCGGGAAGTGCCAGGACGTGACCGGGACCCCGGCTACTCAGTTCTTCCTCCTCAACGGGGGCTGCTACAACGTCTCCTCGGAAATCAAGATGGCATCTTCTTTAGGGAGTCCGGGATGCTTCCCCATAGGGGAGATGGGGGTTGATCACACCTCCCGTTTCCCGGCCGGCTCTGGGAGGGAGCCAGCAGACAGGACCCCCGCTCCTTGGCTCGGTGGGCCCTGGGCGTTCTAGTCAGAGAAGTGGCGGGAGATGCTTCCAGTCGACCGGGGGCTGGAGGCTCTTTCGACAAGAAGGCCGATGTGCTTGGAGCCCTTCGGTCATCCTCCTCAGAGAAGGGAGAGGGGAAGACTCGCTCCGGGATGTCCGAGGGAGGGGATGGTGGGGGCTCGTCCACGTTGGTGATAGCAGTCCATTCGATCGGCCCCTCCCCGAGCAGCTGGTGGGCTCAGGCCGGGGAGCTGTGTGATTATCCCGCTCTCCTGAGGTGTCCAGGAACAACAGAACGGACCGGGACGTCCTGGATGAGCAGGCCCGAACCATGAGCATCGATCTGGCCCTCGACCTGTCAAGGAACGACGCACCATCCTTTCGGAGAGCCCCGGTGGGACGCACATCTGACGCCGTTCCTCGTTGGTTAGAAGCCGGGGGAGCCATGACCACTCAGAAGGACTCCTGCCTGTGGCTTCGAGCGGAGCATAACTGCCGGGATCTGTCCCTCACGACCTGAAGCCGCCCCGGGCGTGGCTAATCTCCTCTCGATGGCCGGTGTACGATACCCCGGAGGTAAGGACAGTCGAGCAGTCCCTTGGGCCCGGGGTTGCACGATGAAGTCCTCCACAAGCGACCTCTTGGCCTCCCCTGTTTCCCCCTCCTCGTCTTTGTAGTCACAGAGAGGGTAGAAGGTCTGCATGGCCTGGGGCCGAGCCATCGGGGAGTAGAAGGATGCTTCTGACTTCTCGGTACGCAGAGGAGGCTGCAGGAACCGGCCACCAAAGAGCCCGCAAGTCGTAGGCCAGGCCGGCCCCGGAGGATCGTGTCGACTGGGCGCTTCTTGTTGGACTGCACGACCGCCCAATGGGACTTCCTGGGCGTCTTCGGAACCCCCCTGCCCCTCGGTTCTCTGTGGTCCAGGACGTCCTGCTGGCCCCCACGATCCGAGCTGGGATGACCGCTGACCTCAGAGGCGTGGGATGTCTGGACGGAAGCACAGCATTGAGGAAACCTTCGACCGGTCTCCTTTCGGACTGGGAGACGAGCAACGGGGCAACTACGGGGTCTTCCGGGCCGACTGGAAGCGATGAAGTCTGTCCTTCAGAGTGGAGTCAGTGGCATACGAGCCCTCTAACGTCCCAGACCATCAGCCCCGAAGACGAGGACCGAGCCTTCGTCTGAGCATCGTCGTCGGTCCAGTCCTGACCGAGTACGCCAAGGATACTGCCTCCCTGTGCAGTCCCCAGGCGGATCGATGCCCAGGACGTTCCTCCACCAGAGGCGTCTTGAGGCATGCGAGACTGCTCAGGACTTCCGGATGCTGCGAGTCTCCTGTCAGGGATCGGCACGCCATCTCAACTATCAGCCGTGCTCCTCGTCCACCAGCGTGGTCCTGGACTGGTCCACGTAGCACTCGCACAAGTGGAGCCGGGACAACCAGGGTGCTGGTAGAGTTGTCCAGTGCCGAGGGATGTGATCACATGCTCCCCGTCGAAGCGGACCCCCGGGCCCTGTCATGGCCGGACTTGTCCCTGAGGGCAGACGACCACATGAGGTCATGAACCTGCCTGCAGAACGGCCTCTCCCCTCAACTCAAAGGCGTCCGATGTCCTCCAGATCCACGGGGGGAGTGAGTCCAGGACGGGGGATGGGCCTTCGGACTATTCCCAAGTCGGATCTGTCCCGTCCTGCGGGATGTCCCTTCCCCCTTGACAATACCGTGACCCCTCTGGACGACCTCGAACGCCTCTTCCCACATCCCGACAGTCCTTCTGAGCCCTCTGTCCGGCACCAGCACATCCCGGAACCCCGCTTCGACCCTCTACCGGTAGAATGTTCGTTTCACTCCTGCTCGTGGTGAGTGCTGTCCTCGCTGCCCAAGTAAGGGCCTCTCTTCCCGGCGACAACGAGGTTCGAAAAGTCAGGAGCGACACTTGTTCCATCGACAACTGCAAGACGTGCAACTCTGCTGACAGCACGAAGTGTGACGCCTGCAACGACGGCTTCCTTCCCAAGGAAGACAAGACCGCCTGCTACACCTGCGCCGCTTGCACCAACTGTGCCACGGCGAGTTCTGACAACACCTGCGACACCTGCAAGACTGGATATGACACTCCAGCCAGTAAGTGCAACACCTGCGCCTCGGGCTACAAACCCGACAGCTCGACCTCCATGACTCAGTGCTTCGAGTGCACGAGCTGCGACCACTGCACCGAGGCGAGCCAGGCCAACACCTGCAAGACGTGCGCAACTGGATACGCTGTTGGAACCGGGAAGTGCGACGCCTGCGCTTCGGGCTTCCTTCCGAAAGCTGACGGGACCTGCGTCTCCTGCACTGACACCACCAAGTGTTCTAACTGTGTCCAGGCGAGTGATGTTGACACCTGCTCAGGTTGTGCGGACGAGTACTTCCTCGACACCACATGTAAGAAGTGCAGCGCGGGTTGTAAGACGTGCTCCGATGCCAACACCTGCTCCAAGTGCCTTGATGGATACAAGCTTGACAACAGTGCCTGCACTGCTTGCACCGTCACCAACTGCAAGACATGTGACACCGACGTCAGCACATGCACCGCCTGCAAGGAGGGCTTCGGCCTTACTGGGACAGCCACCAAGGCCTGCACCGCCTGTGGGATCGATGGCTGTGGGACTTGTGACGACGACGTGACGAAGTGCACAAAGTGCAAGACCGGCCTCGCATCCCTCGGCACCCCCATCTCGGCCTGCCTCGACCTCCAGGACCCCGAGTGCCAGCAGGCCGAGAAGGTCGGGTCGAACGACGTCTGCGTCCAGTGCTCCCAGACCCACGCCCCCGTCGACGGGAAGTGCGTCCCGATCTCCTCGGCTGTCTGCACCACCCCCTCCATCTGCACGTCCTGCAAGAACGGCTTCATGCTGTACTCCGGGGGCTGCTACTCGACCCGGAAGGCCGCGGACCTCGGGATCTGCGCCCGGAGCCGCCAGAGCCTCGTCGGGGATGCGCTCGTCTGTGGTGAGTGCTCTGCCGGGTTCGTCCCAATCGACGGGTCCTGCCGTCCTGTCTCGGGGTCTGTGAGGACGAACATCAACACGATCTGCTTCGATGACGCGACTGGGACGACGGCCGCCAACAAGGACTCGAGGAGCTGCAAGGCGTGCAGGAACGGGTATTTCCTCTTCAACGGAGGCTGCTACCCAACAACCGGGAACTCTGTCGGGGCGTCCATCTGCACCAATGTCGACAACAACGGGAAGTGCACTGCCGCCCCGACCGGCGGCGCACCCCTCATCCTCAACAGCGACGGGACCTTCAGCCCCTGCCCCACCGGGTGCGGGATGTGCCAGAAGGACGCGACGAGCGGGGACGTCACCTGCTCCTCCTGCGGCCTGGGGTACTACAACTCGGCCTCTAGTGGCACCACCTGCACGGCCTGTCCCAGTGGGTGCACCTCCTGTCCAAGTGGGACGTGCGACCTCTGCTGGGACGGCTCCACTCCCACCAACGATGTCTGCCCCTCTCCCCCCTCCTCCAGCTCCTCGGGACTCTCGGGGGGTGCCATTGCGGGAATCGTCATTGCCGTCCTGCTGGTGCTGGGAGGCCTCGGGGGCTTCCTCGGTTGGTGGTTCGGATGCAGGAGGAAGTGAGTGAATGGAAGTGAGGAGGAAGCACGAGGATGTCCGGGAGGTGCAGACATGAGATCTGGACACCAAAGCGTCCTGGAAGTGCTCGGATGACCCGGAGGCCCGTGTCCCTGCAAGACCTCCCTGTCGTCGGGGACGGATCCGCCACCTGGGACGGTGAGAGGTGCTCCTCTTGGGGCGGGGTGGTAGTCATCCCCGCGGGCCTGGAGGCACGAGTAGGGCTGTGGAGGAGTGAACGGACGTGGGGCCTCTGTCCGCCCGGGGAGACCGTTCCGAGAGTCCTCTCAGGCAGGGACGTGGGGAACGCCCTGTCGTGCCCCTTCTGAGAGGACTGGGGTGGGGGCACTCTCAGATAAGGGGTGGGAGGTTAATGTTCGATTCTTAAAAATGTCCACGGACTTGATGAAGGCGGCCAAGAAGGGAGATCTCGATGGCATAAAGGACAATCTCCATGAGGCTGGAGCGAAGGATGGAAATGGAAAGACGGCCTTGATGTTTGCTGCAGAGAAAGGCCATTCCAATTGCATTCCTTCACTTAAGAAGGAGTTCGGAATGCAGAACAGCTGGGGATGGACCGCCTTGATGAATGCCGCCTATAATGGCAAGAAAGACTGTGCCCGACTCCTCCTCTCTGAGGCGAGGATGCAGACGACAGGGGAATGGAATGGACTTCCCTCCGGAATGACTGCCCTCATGATTGCGGCTCGTCAGAATCACTCCGAGGTCGTCAAACATCTCCTCCCCCACGAACAAGGAATGAAAGACTCTGAAGGGCACACAGCTAAATGGCATGCGAACAAAGGAGAGTCATTGGGAGGTGACTTCACTCGAGTCCGCAAACTTCTCGAGAATGAGTCAGTACAGTGACAAGAGTCATACCCCATTGGAGTATACGACCTCTATAAATAGTAACTGTGCTCAGACGATTCCTAATAGGGCCTGTGAGTCATATGGGATGGGTTTCCCAGAAGGAGCGCAGAGAGACGACTGATCCAAGGAAAGCTCCTCCAGTGACGAGAGCACCCCAAGTGAACGAGCCAAGGAGGCCTCAATCAGCGCCCCAAAGAGAAGTGTAGGCCTCTCGTCATCGGGGTGGGAAGGATGTCCTCAGTCTGATGAGGGTCGATGCTTGATTATCAGACAATGCCTTTCACCGGGTTGATGAATGGAGCTAGGAATGGAGACCTTGAGGGGGCGGAGAGAGGCCTTGAAAATGCGTGAAGATGGATAGAAAGGAGTGGGCGCCTCGATACACTGCCCGGAGCAGTCATGTCAGTTGAGGCCCTCTCCTCGAAGGAGAGGCTGGGATGCAGAACAACTGGGGACGACAGCCCTGATGATGGCCGCCTATCACGGACGCCCCGCATCTGTCCTCCTGCTCCTCCCACTCGAGGGGGCTGTTCAACAACCGGAAGGAGACGGCCCTTCTACTTGCACTCCAGGAGGGCCGGGTCGAGTGCAAGACTCCTGGCGGACGAGGCGGCAGTCCACGAAGGGGACGGAAGAATGCACATCGAGGGGATCCGAAGGCTTGTTCGGGAGTGGCCTGACTCACTCTTCAAGGACGTACCGAGCAGTTGCAGATGCCCTGGAGGAGGCGGTCATGCGGAAGGTACGGGAGAGGCTGGAGATGCTCAGCCCGCACCACGTCCTGGCCCTCCTGTCCCCGATCGAGCAGTCGGAGGCCCGGGAGCTCGGAGAGATGGTCTGGTCGGCACTACCTCTGCGAGCCCGGAGTACTGGACGACGCCTTCTGTGAGGACGAGATGATTGATAGGTGCGTCGTCTGCCTCTCACGCCAGAAGGACGCGATCCTCCTTCCCTGCCGGCACCTCGTCGTCTGTGCGGACCGGATCGAGCACCGCTGTCCGTACTGCCGGGGGAAGGCCGACGAGGCCCTTGTCGTCGAGTATCCTGAGTGGCCGGATGTGTAGCCATATGACCCCCTCTCCGTCCATCCAGATGAGCTGGAGGTCTATAATGAGCTCGATGTCACCTCTCGCTCCAGGTCTCCCCTTCACCATTCACTCACTTCCCCCTGCATCCGAACCACCAACCGAGGAAGCCCCCGAGGCCTCCCAGCACCAGCAGGACGGCAATGACGATTCCCGCAATGGCACCCCCCGAGAGTCCCGAGGAGCTGGAGGAGGGGGGAGAGGGGCAGACATCGTTGGTGGGAGTGGAGCCGTCCCAGCAGAGGTCGCACGTCCCACTTGGACAGGAGGTGCACCCACTGGGACAGGCCGTGCAGGTGGTGCCACTAGAGGCCGAGTTGTAGTACCCCAGGCCGCAGGAGGAGCAGGTGACGTCCCCGCTCGTCGCGTCCTTCTGGCACATCCCGCACCCGGTGGGGCAGGGGCTGAAGGTCCCGTCGCTGTTGAGGATGAGGGGTGCGCCGCCGGTCGGGGCGGCAGTGCACTTCCCGTTGTTGTCGACATTGGTGCAGATGGACGCCCCGACAGAGTTCCCGGTTGTTGGGTAGCAGCCTCCGTTGAAGAGGAAATACCCGTTCCTGCACGCCTTGCAGCTCCTCGAGTCCTTGTTGGCGGCCGTCGTCCCAGTCGCGTCATCGAAGCAGATCGTGTTGATGTTCGTCCTCACAGACCCCGAGACAGGACGGCAGGACCCGTCGATTGGGACGAACCCGGCAGAGCACTCACCACAGACGAGCGCATCCCCGACGAGGCTCTGGCGGCTCCGGGCGCAGATCCCGAGGTCCGCGGCCTTCCGGGTCGAGTAGCAGCCCCCGGAGTACAGCATGAAGCCGTTCTTGCAGGACGTGCAGATGGAGGGGGTGGTGCAGACAGCCGAGGAGATCGGGACGCACTTCCCGTCGACGGGGGCGTGGGTCTGGGAGCACTGGACGCAGACGTCGTTCGACCCGACCTTCTCGGCCTGCTGGCACTCGGGGTCCTGGAGGTCGAGGCAGGCCGAGATGGGGGTGCCGAGGGATGCGAGGCCGGTCTTGCACTTTGTGCACTTCGTCACGTCGTCGTCACAAGTCCCACAGCCATCGATCCCACAGGCGGTGCAGGCCTTGGTGGCTGTCCCAGTAAGGCCGAAGCCCTCCTTGCAGGCGGTGCATGTGCTGACGTCGGTGTCACATGTCTTGCAGTTGGTGACGGTGCAAGCAGTGCAGGCACTGTTGTCAAGCTTGTATCCATCAAGGCACTTGGAGCAGGTGTTGGCATCGGAGCACGTCTTACAACCCGCGCTGCACTTCTTACATGTGGTGTCGAGGAAGTACTCGTCCGCACAACCTGAGCAGGTGTCAACATCACTCGCCTGGACACAGTTAGAACACTTGGTGGTGTCAGTGCAGGAGACGCAGGTCCCGTCAGCTTTCGGAAGGAAGCCCGAAGCGCAGGCGTCGCACTTCCCGGTTCCAACAGCGTATCCAGTTGCGCACGTCTTGCAGGTGTTGGCCTGGCTCGCCTCGGTGCAGTGGTCGCAGCTCGTGCACTCGAAGCACTGAGTCATGGAGGTCGAGCTGTCGGGTTTGTAGCCCGAGGCGCAGGTGTTGCACTTACTGGCTGGAGTGTCATATCCAGTCTTGCAGGTGTCGCAGGTGTTGTCAGAACTCGCCGTGGCACAGTTGGTGCAAGCGGCGCAGGTGTAGCAGGCGGTCTTGTCTTCCTTGGGAAGGAAGCCGTCGTTGCAGGCGTCACACTTCGTGCTGTCAGCAGAGTTGCACGTCTTGCAGTTGTCGATGGAACAAGTGTCGCTCCTGACTTTTCGAACCTCGTTGTCGCCGGGAAGAGAGGCCCTTACTTGGGCAGCGAGGACAGCACTCACCACGAGCAGGAGTGAAACGAACATTCTACCGGTAGAGGGTCGAAGCGGGGTTCCGGGATGTGCTGGTGCCGGACAGAGGGCTCAGAAGGACTGTCGGGATGTGGGAAGAGGCGTTCGAGGTCGTCCAGAGGGGTCACGGTATTGTCAAGGGGGAAGGGACATCCCGCAGGACGGGACAGATCCGACTTGGGAATAGTCCGAAGGCCCATCCCCCGTCCTGGACTCACTCCCCCCGTGGATCTGGAGGACATCGGACGCCTTTGAGTTGAGGGGAGAGGCCGTTCTGCAGGCAGGTTCATGACCTCATGTGGTCGTCTGCCCTCAGGGACAAGTCCGGCCATGACAGGGCCCGGGGGTCCGCTTCGACGGGGAGCATGTGATCACATCCCTCGGCACTGGACAACTCTACCAGCACCCTGGTTGTCCCGGCTCCACTTGTGCGAGTGCTACGTGGACCAGTCCAGGACCACGCTGGTGGACGAGGAGCACGGCTGATAGTTGAGATGGCGTGCCGATCCCTGACAGGAGACTCGCAGCATCCGGAAGTCCTGAGCAGTCTCGCATGCCTCAAGACGCCTCTGGTGGAGGAACGTCCTGGGCATCGATCCGCCTGGGGACTGCACAGGGAGGCAGTATCCTTGGCGTACTCGGTCAGGACTGGACCGACGACGATGCTCAGACGAAGGCTCGGTCCTCGTCTTCGGGGCTGATGGTCTGGGACGTTAGAGGGCTCGTATGCCACTGACTCCACTCTGAAGGACAGACTTCATCGCTTCCAGTCGGCCCGGAAGACCCCGTAGTTGCCCCGTTGCTCGTCTCCCAGTCCGAAAGGAGACCGGTCGAAGGTTTCCTCAATGCTGTGCTTCCGTCCAGACATCCCACGCCTCTGAGGTCAGCGGTCATCCCAGCTCGGATCGTGGGGGCCAGCAGGACGTCCTGGACCACAGAGAACCGAGGGGCAGGGGGGTTCCGAAGACGCCCAGGAAGTCCCATTGGGCGGTCGTGCAGTCCAACAAGAAGCGCCCAGTCGACACGATCCTCCGGGGCCGGCCTGGCCTACGACTTGCGGGCTCTTTGGTGGCCGGTTCCTGCAGCCTCCTCTGCGTACCGAGAAGTCAGAAGCATCCTTCTACTCCCCGATGGCTCGGCCCCAGGCCATGCAGACCTTCTACCCTCTCTGTGACTACAAAGACGAGGAGGGGGAAACAGGGGAGGCCAAGAGGTCGCTTGTGGAGGACTTCATCGTGCAACCCCGGGCCCAAGGGACTGCTCGACTGTCCTTACCTCCGGGGTATCGTACACCGGCCATCGAGAGGAGATTAGCCACGCCCGGGGCGGCTTCAGGTCGTGAGGGACAGATCCCGGCAGTTATGCTCCGCTCGAAGCCACAGGCAGGAGTCCTTCTGAGTGGTCATGGCTCCCCCGGCTTCTAACCAACGAGGAACGGCGTCAGATGTGCGTCCCACCGGGGCTCTCCGAAAGGATGGTGCGTCGTTCCTTGACAGGTCGAGGGCCAGATCGATGCTCATGGTTCGGGCCTGCTCATCCAGGACGTCCCGGTCCGTTCTGTTGTTCCTGGACACCTCAGGAGAGCGGGATAATCACACAGCTCCCCGGCCTGAGCCCACCAGCTGCTCGGGGAGGGGCCGATCGAATGGACTGCTATCACCAACGTGGACGAGCCCCCACCATCCCCTCCCTCGGACATCCCGGAGCGAGTCTTCCCCTCTCCCTTCTCTGAGGAGGATGACCGAAGGGCTCCAAGCACATCGGCCTTCTTGTCGAAAGAGCCTCCAGCCCCCGGTCGACTGGAAGCATCTCCCGCCACTTCTCTGACTAGAACGCCCAGGGCCCACCGAGCCAAGGAGCGGGGGTCCTGTCTGCTGGCTCCCTCCCAGAGCCGGCCGGGAAACGGGAGGTGTGATCAACCCCCATCTCCCCTATGGGGAAGCATCCCGGACTCCCTAAAGAAGATGCCATCTTGATTTCCGAGGAGACGTTGTAGCAGCCCCCGTTGAGGAGGAAGAACTGAGTAGCCGGGGTCCCGGTCACGTCCTGGCACTTCCCGCACCTCGTGGAGGACGCATCGAGGGCGGTTCCGTCCTCCTTCTGGCAGATCTGGGTCGCCCTCGTCACGCTCGTCGAGGCGACCGGGAAGCACTCTCCGTTGATCGGGACGAAGCCCGGCTTGCACTCGGAGCAGACCGTCGTGTTCCCGACCAGGAACTGCTTCTCCTTCGCACAGACGCCCAGCTCGGCGGCCTTGAAGGTCGAGTAGCATCCCTCGAGGTAGGGGACGTATCCATTGAGGCAGGACGTGCAGGAGCCGGAGGAGTCGGCGCAGACCTTCTTGGTGGTCTCGTTTGCAGGAACACACCCCCCGTCGATCGGGGCCTGATCAGTCTGACACTCGGTGCAGACGAGCCCCGGACCGAGGTTGGTGCAGGAGGTGCAGTTCTTGGGACAGGAGTCGCAGGACGTGATGGCAAGGGAGGAGCTGTAGGTCGGGCCGAAGGAGGGGAGGCAGACCTTGCAGGTCTTCTCGTCCGTGTCGCACGTCTTGCAGTTCTGGATGGTACAGGCCTTGCAGGTCTTGCCAGTCTCTCCAACAAGGCCAAAGCCGGGAAGGCAGGACTTGCAGGTGAAGACCTCTCCGGCACGGGAGGTGGTCGAACCTCCGTTTCCACCTGACCTCCCTCCTGTAGTTGGGGCCGCATAGGTGCATGTACCGCAGTTCTCTTTTCCTCCTGCATCTTCTGAGGTGTCACTGCAGAGGTAGAGAACCTCACTCTTGATGAAGGCGGGAGAGTTATCCTGGAGATCGGTGCACTTCCCAGCAACCACGGTCTTGCAGAGCTTGTTCCCGGGAGAGGTGTCCGTCTTGTAGCACCCACCATAGAAGAGGAAGTAGTCCGTACTTGAGTCTCCACACTTTGTACAGACACCATTGGCGCATTCAGCATCCGTGACAGCAGTAGTCGCCCCACACTTCCCATTGATCGGGGCCTCAGCATCAGCCGAACACTTCTTGCAGAACGTCCCCTCAACCCCCGGGATGGTGAAGGTCGAACCTGTCTCACATGCTCCCGCATCTCGAGCTTTCACCTCCATCGAGCCCTCGAGGACGTCGATCTCCGATGCTGCTCTCCCGGAGGAGCGGTCGATCGTCCCGAGCATTGCGGGTCGTCCGGGCTCCATTGGAGGGCAAGGGCCAGCCCCCGAACTGACTCGTCCCGTCTGCACCCGGGTGCCTGTATCTCCAGAGGTGCCTCGAGGTCGTTTGGAGGTTGACGAGTCGATGATGCGGCCCACTCCACAGCCACCCAGGGATGTCAGGCCGTTGATGAGAGCTCTGGACTGCTGTTCCATCGGTCCTGTTCGTTCCCGCCCTTCAGAGAAGACTGGAGATGATCCTCCCCTCTCTGAGCACTCCACACTAGAGGACCTCGATGCCGACCCCGCTCCAGGAGGATTCACTTGAAGAGGGAGAGGTACTTCTCCACACGGCCCTCACTCGGACTGTCGGAGTAGATCACGTGGAAAGGCAGTGGCTCCATGCTGCAATACTTCGCGGAGGTGATGAAGGGCTTTGCGAGATCGTTGATCGTGAACTCTCCAGAATAGCTCTTAGAGTTCCCACCGGTCGTCATGATCACGCGGTACTTCTTTCCACGTAACGCCTCTCCTGTCCCGTAGGCCCACCCATAGGCGAAGACCGAATCGATGAAGCTCTTGAGCATTGCAGGGCAGGAGAACCAGTGGACTGGAAACTGGAAGAAGACCGCGTCAGCACCCTCGATGATCTTCTGCTCGGCAGCAATCTGTTCGGGGGTCAGACGGAAGGAGGGGTAGAGAGAGTCGAGCCAACGGACCTGGACGTTGGGGAGCTTCTTCGCCTCCTCGATCAGAGGGGCGTTGACGACGCTCACAGGCTCGGCCAGGTGGGAGTAGTAGAGGACGATGCGCATCTTCTTTTAATCGAGGGATACACTCTATCGATAGCCGAACTAGCGATAATTGGGTGAGGGCGTGCAGAGTACGATGTGGCCAGGATCTTCTGAGAAGACACCCCAACCTCTGAAAGAGGCAAGAGAGGCCAGAACTGGGGCTCGATGTACAAAAGAAAGAGTCTCACTGGCCCCCTGCCCTCAAGACTTCATCCCCCGTGGATTCTGCATCATCGAGTCTGTATTCCTACGATGCTCCTGACCTTCCATCCATGAGGAGGCAAAAAGTACTTCCCAGAGACCCCTTCCCCACAAGGCGCCCAACCGAGGATGCCTTACACGGACAACTCGTCTCGCCACTCGCGGCTACTCCAGACGAGTTCCGACGATACAGCCCTGACCAGATCCCCTCGTTCGTGGACCTCGCCTCCATCCGGACTCCGTCAGAGGACGAGTCGCTGGCCCGGGCGTTACGAGCTCTTGATCTATGAACGGACTTCGTCACCGCCCTTTCCTCGATGCTCTCTTGGTGTGGTATGCCGGGAAGAGGGGGAGGATAATAGGAAGGATAGACAGGGCACGTATCAGATACTGCAGACCACGTGTCACAGCAACAAGGACGTCTGGGCGCGGTACGCATGATGCCAGAAGGGCTCCGCCGCTACCGACTGCATACTCAACGAGGTACGTCGCGCAGAAGAGAGCGGCGAGTGAGACGGAATCTCCTGAGTGACAGAGGGCTGAAGAGGCACGGGCCACGACATATCCGCCTAGATGCCAGACGACCCCGCCTGGAGCTCGCTTCTCGAGAAGGCCGAGGATGTGGAAGGGGCGGAAGCCGATCGTCGTAACCCTCTCCACGGCCTCTCCAACTGCGATCAGGGCAGCGGTCTGCTGTCTTGCTTGGTGCTCGACTGACTCCAGGGCCGCTGAAAGTGCTTCGGACGAGGCTTGCTGCTCTTTGTGCACCTCAGCAACGTAGACTGAATGACGTTCGACCTCCTCTGTAAGCGTCTCGACTGCCCCTTGAAGAGTATTTGTGGAAGCAGCGATCCCGGACAGCCTTCCTCCCGCTATCTCAAGCTCATCCGACACGTGCCTCACAGTATCGGCAGTGACGTTGAGCGACTCGTGTATGATGTCCAGACGGGCCTCGAGACTTTCTACCAGAGCACCAACCCGGGCTATGACAGACTCCTGGGCGACGAGGGCATCGTTCAGACCTTTTTGGAGACTTGCCGTCTGACTCGACAGTGCCGTATCTAGTGTCTCCATCCTCTTCCCCAATTGCTCCTGTGCAGTGACCGCATGCAGGGCCAAGTCGGATAGAGCTTCGATCAACGCCTGGAGATTAGAGCTTTGGGCGGAGAGCTCCTCGAGTGTGCTATGCGCAGTCTGTTGCAATGTAATCAAGGCATCATGTGCACGCTCGGATGAGGCCAGGAGGTCACGAGAAGCCGACGCTGAACGTCGCTGGAAGGCCGATGCCTCGAGGTAGACGCAAAGATCAAAGATGCGACCGAGCTGGTGCACGAAGACCGCAACCCCAGTGCCTCCCTCCTCCTTGCCCAGTGTACGGATACATGCCCGAAGCTTGGAAGCTCTTCCGGGACGACGGGGGCAGCACCGAACAGGGGAGAGTCCGGTGAGTTCGAGGTAACAGCTGGTCAGACGCAGGGCAGCATACTGATGTATCACATCGTCGCCCTCACTTTCCAGTACCTGGGGGCAGATCTCTCTGAGGTCCAGGCCGAGAGATGCGAAGCAGGCGTCGTCCGGACCTGCAGACGTCAGCTCGTTGTACTCACGCTCTCCACGGGCATAGGCCTCAACAAGTGAGGCTGCACAAATGGTCACAAACCAAAGCATTTCGGAGATGTGTCTACTGTGGCAGTCCACCCGGATTCGGGGACTGTCTCTGCTTACGTTGTCCTGCGACCACTCGGAGACCTATTCCATCTTTCAAGCAACAGGAACATGCCGCGTATCACATATCAATACTCCAAGGCCAATGAAACCATAATAGGAGAGGAGGACGTTCTCCGGCTTCAGGTCTCTATGAACATACCTCTTCTCGTGGAGGTAGGCAAGACCGCTCGCCATCTCCCGAAGGCATCTCCACACCTCATCGTCCCTGAAGGGCTCTCTCCTCTCCCCGCGCCCCCGGACCTCGTCGAGGAGCGTCCCGGAGCACCACTCCATCACGAGGTAGGCGGTCCCGTTGTCCGGGTCGTCGTGCACCCGGTGGTAGCGGAGGACGTGGGGGTGCTCGAGGGAGGGGATGGTCCCCATCTCCCTTCGGAGGGAGTCGACGATCGTCCTCTCCATCTCCTCGTACTCGACGACCTTCAAGGCGCAGTTCCCGTGCTCCTCGGACCAGGCGGAGAAGACGGTCCCGAAGGCCCCCCTTCCGATCTTCCCCGTAAGCTGGAAGGATGAGAGCTCATCGGGAAGGTCGGGGAGCTGGACCTTCTTTCTGAGGAGAGGTGTGATCCTCCTCCTCTCCCCGTCGGGAAGGCCGTTGGCGACGTCCTCTGCCGTCCTGCCCTCCCCGTCCTTCAGGTCCCTCTCCAGGAGGAGGAGGCCGACACACTCCTCGTGTCCTCCCCCCACTGCATGCATCAGGGCCGTCCATCCCCTCCCGTCCTGGAGGTGGGCCTCGAGGGGTCGAAGGAGGCGGACGACCTCGGTCTGGCCTCGGGAGGCGGCGTGCATCAGGGCCGTCATGCCTGAGGAGTCCTTCTGTCCTGCCTGGTCGAGGTGCCTTCGGAGTGTGTTGAGGTCTCCCTGGATGGCAGATGAGATGAGAGAGCTGTCCTCCCGTGCAGGGGGAAGCCTGCCCCCGACAGCAGCGAGGTTCTGGAGGAGGGCCTTCTTCTCCTCCTCCACCTCCTCGAGGCGTCTCTGAAGGTCTTTCATGTCATGGCTCTCGGTCCTCAATTGGGTAACCTCCTTCTCGAGGGCGATGTTCTGGGTCTTCTGGTCTGCAAGTGCTCTCTTGAGGTCCTCAGTGGTCTTGGAGAGCTGCTCCTGAAGGGTCCCCTTCTCGGTGGTGAGGGCGTTGATGAGGGCTTGTTTCTGATCGGAGGCCTTCCGAAGGTCCTCGCACATCTTTGCATGCCTCTTGGACTCATCGATAGCATTGTCGAGCTGCTGTTTGAGTGAGGAGACTTCCCGATTCAATTGAGAGAGTTTCTCTTCTGTTTTCCCTTGGCATTCTTGGGCAACTCCCTTCTTGAGAGATCCGTCCTCAATACCGGTTTGTTAACGCGCTCCAAGGACCTCAACATCTCGGTAGGATTCGATGGGAGGAGAATATGCCTTGTGCCCTCGTTCTAGAGGAGTTTGTGAGCCCGGGTGAAAGCTCCTCCCCTTGGGTCGCCGTTGTTCGCGTACCACTTGGCTGTGCGCCCTTCAGAGCCTTCCACTCCCTTTTCGTGGGGGAAGAAACGTTGGGGGTTCTCAGGCCAATGCTGACGGGCTGCACATGAGAGCGGTCGCTCCGAAGTGGGATTCATCCCGTTCCTTTGTCTACCACTTCCTCGCCTCAGAGAGGAGGAGCTGAACACAGTCCATCTTACTATGGTGGGCAGCCTCCATCCCTCGTTATCCTTCTTCCCAGTATCATCAATGTTCTCCTTCACAGGCTTGAGATCTCCTCTTCCGGGCATCATCGATAACCCAGTGAAGGACGCCTCTGAGGCGTTATTTCCTTATCCCCTTTCCAGAGACCTGCCCCACCTCTTCCCGACCTGATATGACATAGAATCTTCCTCCCAGAACCAGCCATCCCACTTCCTTTCGAGCCTCCCAGCCCCAGATCTAGACTCCTGGGATGATTCGTCTCTCGACCAGTGGCCTTCAGAGCGTCCCAGAGGACATCCGACTGAGGCGAGGACACTGCAAGGCCTCATCAACGGGGAGTGCAGGACGAAGGACTTTCCCAAGCACTCGGAGCGCGGGGGGCTCCAGGACTACGACCCGCTCTCGAGTGAACGGACCGCCCTGTAGAGGCTTCGGTCGTTCCATTACCGTCCTGGGGGAGTCACTCATGGAGGAGGCCTACGATCAAAGCGCCCTCCAGGGCTTGTTCGGGGTTTACTCCCGACTGTCAGGGATACCTCTCACTTCTTGAAGGCCTTCGAGAAGTACTCCTTCTTCTTCTCGGGGTCCGGGTTGATCGTCGCGCTGTTCTCGGGAGTCCAGCCACAAGGGATGACGCCTCCAGTCTTGTCAGCATACTGGAATGCCTGGACGAGGCGCTTGCACTCCTCGATAGAGCGGCCGACAGGGAGGTCGTTGATGCAGACGTGACGGATGAGTCCCTTGTCGGAAACGATGAAGAGCCCGCGAAGAGCAATGCCCTGATCCTCAATCAGCACACCAAAGTCGCGGGCCATCTTATGGTTCGTGTCGGCGAAGAGGTCGCACTTGCAGGCCCCAATCCCGCCCTCCTCGTGGCCCTGGAGGCACCACGCGTAGTGGCTGTAGACGGAGTCCGTCGAGCCGATGATGATCTCGGCGTTGCACTTGCTGCGGAGGAAGGTCGAGAGCTCCGCGAAGTGGATGATCTCCGAGGGGCAGACGAAGGTGAAGTCGAGTGGGTAGAAGAAGACGACGAGGTACTTCCCCGCGTAGTCCTTGAGACGGCGTGTCTCGAACTTCATCGACGGGGTGAGGACGGAGACCTCGAAGTCGGGGCAGGGCGTGCCAGGGAGAGGGACGGGCATATCTTTTTCTGCGTCATCTGCCAGAAGACAGACTTGTGGTGACCACTCACTCTGGGCTGTGTCCTTCTCCAACAGGCCCGTCTGACTCCATCAGCTTGTCGCTCTAGGAGGCTATACCACTGGGATCGGAGCTAGCACACTTAGACACCGAGTGTTTGTGCAGGCCGCCACTATAGTTATCTAGGCCCGGAGAAGCTCGTTCTGCAGTACTGGTATCATGGGGGGATCGATATGGCCAGGCTGCCACGGTCAGCGTGCTTCTGAAAGATGCGTGGACATCCACTGTGAGGAGTGGAGACAGACTCCAGTGCGATGAGAATACAGATACTGATTCATCGATGAGTTGTGATGTGAAATAAGGACTAATATCAATAGACTCCAAGGAAAAGCGAATAGGAGAGACTTATTGCGTTCAAGCAATTTGGGATATGCCTATAGTCTGTGGCTGTAACTGATAGGGTAGTAGGTACAAATAAGTCAACGTCTAGACTGTCAGAGTCACGATTCCAAAGAGTCAGTCTTTTCCAGCACATCATACACCATCCAGATTTGCGCTAACGGAGATTTCTCCCTTCTACTCACACTTCCTACTTCATCTGTAACCCGTTGGAATAATTATCGACTCAACGCGATGCGGACACTCATGAGCCTACCTTTCATGCCATCAGATTCTGGCCTTCTCCTCTCTCTCCATGGCTTCAAAAGAGGAAGAATGAAGGCAACAGTAGCACAATGGTAGACTTACAAGTTATAACAGATATTTTCGCAGGGACATATCCACTATTGGTCATATATCTTTTCCTCATGTGTCTCGGAGATACAAGATCACTTTGAAAATATATGCGTCTAGAGCCTATATACGACTATTGGAGCAAGAGTTCGATAAAGTAGAGAAGCATCTAGATTCTGAAACCTATCCCCAGCATGATGCACTTAGGAACAATATAGGGATACATTATAACTCTGGATTGCTTTCTTTAAGAGAATATTCTTTGAAAAAGAGTTACAAGACTGCTCATCTCCATTATTTCTGGCTTTAATATGTGGGCATGCAACTCTGTCGCTTGCTAATGTGTTACAATTCATACCTGCCTTCAATATCGTAGGTTGAATGAGTCCTTCATTGTTAAATTGAAGACCTTCATATGCTTCTTCCTATATTCAGTACTTCGTACTTCAAAGCATTAAAATCATACAGTTTAGCTGAGGTAGGAGTGCGATACAAGAAAAGAGTAGTCTATTTAGAAGTAAACTGCAACCTCAAACATATTCATTGACTCAGGACACAAGCTTATACTTCGACCATTTTGCAGACCGCTCAGCGAGGCGACTTTTCTAGACCGCCGACTTAAATGCTTTTTGCCACCTTCCTCCTGGGTGCCTCGGCGATCACCTGCCCCAAGGACGAGGTGGAGGTCGATGGGGCTTGCTATCCGGAGACCTGTGTCTTCGACGGGACTGTGTGCAACAATAAGGGCAAGTGCGAGGACAACGCCTGCGTCTGTGACTTCAGGTACCTTCTCTCGGACAAGGGCTGCTACCCGACGGAGTGCGTTGACACTTTGAGCCACCTTTGCAGCGATCATGGGACGTGTGTCTACGATGATCAGTGGAAGATCTACACGTGCGATTGCGAAGAAGGGTTCATGGGCTTTGGATCGTCCTGTGTTCACCCCAATTGCATGAAGGATGACGCAGTTTGCAGTTATTATGGTGAGTGCGCTGATGATGAGAACGGCGTCCCGCACTGCGTTTGCCCATACGTTACAGAGGGCGAATACTGTGAGCGCTGCTCGGATGTCGCCGTCGCGACGGCTGACGACCGGTGCGTAGATCCCACCTGCATGACTGAGCAGCCTGATGGAACTTCTTTGGAGTGCAACGGACATGGATACTGCTTCGTTCCTAACGTGGATGATGATCATACTTGGATGTGCATCTGCGACTTTGGAACCTTCCCCATGAACTCCGGTCTCAGCTGTGTCTCTCTCATGTGCATAAGTGATACGGCGAAAGAGGAGATCTGCAGCAATCACGGTGTCTGCCTGAACGACAAGTGCGCTTGCGATGATGATTATACTGGCGATCGGTGTGAGTACAAGAAGAAGGACTGCGGTGTTGATGAGGAGTTTGTCGAAGGCGATTGCGTCGCGAAGACTTGCATCTCATCTGACAGGGACCACAACAGCCCTGTCTGCACCGGCCACGGTAAGTGCGACGACGGCGTCTGCCAATGCGACAAGGGCTTTACTCGCGTTGGTACGAACGATTGTGTTCCTGAGAGCTGCATCAACGATGGCCGTCTCTGCCCTAACGGATATTGCTCGATCAGAGGGACCAGCGGGCAGTGTGTCTGCAATGATGGGTACTACGGCTTCGGGGGTGTTTGCTATCCGGAAAGCTGCATTACGAAGAAGTTCACTCACAATCCGCCTCTCCTTTGCCGTGATAGGGGTGAGTGCGACTTCGACATGGGCATCTGCAAGTGCGACTGGCTATATGGAGGAATTGACTGCGGTGACTGCGGAGTTCACTCTAAGCTGCTCCACGGCGAGTGCGTCCCTGACTCCTGTCTCTCTTCGGTAAGCCCGGAGCCCGTTATGTGTCGCGGGCATGGGAACTGCTTTGAGGACAGCTATCTAGGTGTTCACTTCTGCTCGTGCGAACAGAATTATGTGTCCATCGACACGGATACCTGCATTCACAAGAATTGCATGACGCAGAGGCCGGGTGGAGATGACTTCGGGACAGAGTGCAGTGGAAATGGATATTGCGACAACAATGCCGGTGCCTGTGTCTGCGACCCCGACTTCAGCGGGAAACATTGCGAAGAGAAGAAGTGCCCGAGTGGCCAAAAGTACGTCTACGGGGAGGGCTGTGTCTCCACCCGTTGCATTACAAAATATTCGGACGGTCAGGAGACGGTCTGCGGCGGACTCGGTGACTGTGTTGATGGAAAATGCGTCTGCCGTGGCACATCTATTCCCTATGCCGGTGCTTGCGTATCGCAGGCCTGCCTTAACGGTAACCCCGACGGTCCCGTCTGCGATGGTAAGGGGGAGTGCGTTAACGGCGTGTGCCGTGGAGGTAAATAAAAATGTCTGACACTGATCTTCGTCGAGCCGAGTTCCGTCGCTTCCTTCAGCGGACGGGTGTTGCTGATGCCATTACGAAGGCATTTGTTGCATTATATGAGGAAGCGGAGAAGCCGCCCAATGCCCTCGAGTACATTGCCCAGTTCCTCGGATGTTCTGGAGATGACAAAATCGCTAGTCTCCAAGCTCAGATCAACAATCTGAAGCGAGAGAATGCAGATCTTAAGCGTCGACTGGAGATGAAAGCTGACGAGTAAAAAATGCAGAACGTTGGCGACCCTGCGCTGATGGAGTATTTAGAGCGACATCAGATATACACGCGTTTCCAGCAGGCGATCGAGGCGCTTGCGGTCCACAAGCCGGAGTCCCCATGCGCATACCTTAAGAGCTTCTTCGATCCATCTGGAGATAAAACTACAAAGACTGTTAGGCGAGTCATCCTATTGGGACCGCCACGTGTTGGGAAGACCGTACAAGGTCGAAGGCTTGCTGAGGAATCATTCTGGACGTTCATTGAGACTCCTCGTGATGGAGCGGCTATTGAGGACATCAAGGTCGTTGAACTTGTACGACAACGGCTTAGTGAGTGTTCTGGTTCATGGGTTCTCGACGGGTTTCCCGCGACGGAGCTCGAGGCATACTCGTTGAGGATCAATGCGTCCTTCCTCCCAACTGTCGTTATTGATCTTCAAGCATCATTGGAAAGCATTCTAGCACGGACTCCTGATAATGAGCAGGATAGAGTCCGAACTCAATACGAGGCGTATCGAATCACACGACCTGCGATGCACCGCTTTTTCGACGCCTGTCTACGCGTCATTGATTGCGAAGGTTTGAGCGAAAGTGCTGTTGCAGCAAGAATATCCGCCATCCTTCTAGAGGCACCCGTTGTGAAGACGCGGGAGAATGAGGTCATCCCACGTGGTCCCGCACTCATTAGCGATGAGGCCGAGACGGTAGCGTACACCATGAGCGAGGTTCCAAACACGAGGCCTAAAATAGAGGAGGTAAACTAGAGTTTACTGCGAGTATCTGCTCAGCTCCACCTGAAGCTCCTGAGCCGTCGTATAGAGTGCGGCACGATAGCCTTCAGTCGATTCTCCATCCTTGAGACGAGATGCATCTTCGTATTCACGGGCTATGTTCCTAAGTGTGTCACAAAGCCGTCTGATGCGCGTATTGTCGAAGACGACCCCATTACTCACGTCGGAAAGCCCGATCGAGCCCGCCACGAGACTATCAGCTCCACTCTGACTAAGAGCGACCTGTCCATACGTGGTGCTCGCACTGACGAGTGCCGACCGCATCACTTCGTTCTGCCGCTGGGTTTGGTCCTTCGAACGCCGAGTCGCACTTGCAGCCGCAGTCTGTGACTTGACCGCCTGAAGTAGAAGGTCGATCATATCCTGCTTGTCAAGAAGTTCACGCTGGAGCTCCTCTACCATCCCTGACGTGCTATTCTCAAGAGGCTGAGCGCGTAGACGTTCGAGCTCCTCTTGGAGCTTCTGATTCTGGTCAGAGAGTTCCTCGATCTTCTTAATGTTCGTATCGACTTGCTTCTCAAGGATAAGGAGCTGAGCCATACCTATATCGACAAGTTCGTCCTTCGCATCTAAAGCATCACGCATCGACCGATGAGAACCACAATCCCGTGGGATATCCTCTGCCTCCAGATATAAGTTTGCTAGCTCAACGTACTTCCCACAGATCTGCTTAACATCATCAGGTGTCGATTTCTGTGCAAGCCGCTCCCGATCGCATTGAATCTCAGCCCTCTTCCGTTCGATTCGGGCAAGGAGCTCCTGAGATGGTTTCTTCTTCTCTTCAGGCTGCGGAGTACGTGCGATGACATCCTCAAGTTTCCGAATCCGCTCCTGTGCGTCTTGAAGAACGCTCTCGTCAACTTGTCCGGGAACTTCGACAACCTTGGGAAGCGCGGTCATCTCAGCCCGGAGTGCCTCCTTTTCGTTCAGAAGGTTACGTACCTTTCCACGAAGCTCCCCAATCTCCTCCCGCTTATCATCAATCTCTTCTCTCATCGTTCCGTTATCTGCCCGAAGAGCTTCGATGATCTCGTCGCGGTCGTCAGGATCCACGGAAACAACCGCCTGTGACTCGGGTTGAGCCAGCCCCGCGATAATCTTGTCCTTCTCCGCGAGCTTATTCTGGTAGAATCGTTCGATCTCCTTCTCACGCTGAGCGGCAGTCGCAATGAAATCGTCATCTCTAGTGCGCGGGGAGAGAAGGATCTTATCTGCGGGACTGGCATTGCGGAGCCTCTCAAGCTCCTCTTCAGTCTCACGAAGCCTATTGCGAAGATCTTCAGTCTCTTGGCTAGCGAGCTGGTCACGAAGAAGAGCGACTTCCTCCTCTAGCTTTGTAATCTTATCGTGAAGAACCTTTTTCTCACCCGTCAAATCATCTACGTCCTGTGTGAGTTTTGCAACCTGAATCTCCTTCTCCTCGAGGGTCCTACGCAAGTCTTCCTTGGCTTCATTGATGCGCTCGCGGAGGACATCAAGCTGTTGGTCCTTAAACTCGTTCGCGGCGTGAGCAATGTCAAGAGCCCTGCGAAGGACGGTGAGGTCGTACGCCTGGTCTGTCAAGCGATCTGTAAGAGCCTCCACACGATTGAGAGCATCCTCAAGGGCACCGGCATCATCAGACGCTAAAGCGACCGGAACAGCTTCTGCCTGCTGAGCTTGCTGGAGTAGTGAAAGCTTCTGCGCCTCAAGGATGCGGATCGTATCTTGAAGGCAGCTGATCTCGTCCTTGCGAGCACGAAGCTCTTCTTGAAGACGCGTAACCTCCTCCAAATCGACCTGAGGCTCCGACTCCACATGAACGATCTCCGTCGCTTGAGGCACATGGTAAAGTGCATCCTTGAGCCCCTCGATGATGCGGCGGGCCTCGGATAACTGATGGCGAAGCTTGGAGATGTCATTCGTCTTGTCGCGCGATTCCTCCTTAAGGGTATTGATGTCGGCGCGAAGGGCGGCAATGACCTCATCTTTGGGATCGATGCGTGGCCCCGTTGGCTGCTGCATGCTGTTATAGAGACTATCCGCAAGCTGGTCGATAACGTCCTGGGCCGTCTTGAGCCGAGTGCTCAACGTACTCAAGTCCGCCGCCTTATCGATGATTTCGTCCATGAGAGTATCGCGATCTGCACGAAGAGCCTCAAGCTCCTCGATTGTCGCATCGCTACGGCGGTCCTGAATCATCCCGTCAACGATCGTCTCTACAACCTCCTGGGTTGTGGGAACCGCAGGAGCATCCGTGCATGTTGCCGCATCCTGCCTGACGACCGCCTGGATCATCATGAGCTTCTCCTCTCGATCATTAAGGTCGCGGCGAAGGGCGTCAATAACCTCATTCAGCTGATCGATCTGGTCAGAAGGAACCGACATACTGCGCTGAAGAGATAACTCCTCGTCCTTCTGAGCCAGAAGCTTACGGTAGTAGTGATCGAGCTCCTTCTCGCGTTGAGCTGCAGTCGATATTAGGTCGGCCGCAGAGATCTCATCTGGATCGGGGACTGAAACGAGCAAAGACGCGGCCGCGAGCTGCGCGATTTCAGCATCCTTTGCCGCCAGGGTTTCCATAGCCTTTCGTTCTTGCTCATCCAGGAGATGGCGCATCCCTTCTAGAAGGGCGCGGAGCCTAGAGGCTTCAGCGTCTTTCTCCGTGATGAGAGGTTCGAAGTCAATCGGAGCACTCGTTGGAGCAAGACTCCTAGTGATTGCATCGTTAAGCTTGTCTGTCAGCTCGGTGAGAAGGAGATCCTTCGCGCGAAGCTCTTCCATTAGCCTCTGAACCTCTTCAAGTTCCATAATATCTACTACCGCCTGTGTGGTCATCTCTGCACGTTCGGGGCCGGGCTCGGGAACCGCCCTTTCTGCGAGCTGCTCACGCAGGCTATTGCACTCTACTGCAAGGCGAACAACCTCATCATTAAGGCCATCCTTCTCCTGAAGAAGATCCTTGAGACGAGAAATCTGCTCGTTCGCGGAATCGAGGTCACCCTTCCGTGGAGCGTGAAGTAGCTCGTTGTACAGCTCATCAATCTTCCGCGTCGCCCCACGGAGCCGGCTCCTCAACTCGTTGATCTCGGCGGTCTTGTCGGCAGCATCCTCCTTCAACATTCGCCTATCAGCCTTGAGCGCCTCCAACTCTTCGGGGTCCGCCCCGGTAGTAACAACCTGGACGATAGGAGGCTGGGCCTCTTGTTCTAGTCCTTTAGCAATAAGTTCGTCTATGAGGTCGCGTAAGCGTTCGATCTCCGCATCCCGTTCAGCGATAATGTCTCCACCAATAAACTCTGTTGGCTGCATCTCGAGCGGCTCAATGCGGGCATCAACCATCTCTTTGTAAGATGTAAGCTCATCCCGAGCCCGGGCCAGCTCATCGACGAGCTCTCGCGCTGGCTCACCTGGGCGAGCCTGCAGCTCATCAATAGTCTTCTGAAGATCACAGATTTTCTGCTCAAGGAACCGTCCGCGCATGACGAGAAGCTGGATTTCATCCTTGAGCTTCGCATCATTGTCAGTCGAGGCGACCGTAACCGTCCGCTCGGATGCGACTGCCGGAAGATTGGCACCAGTATCCTCTCGTTGCTGAACAGTTTCCATGGCACGTAGAGCCTCCTCGAGCCCCTTGACACGGTCACTCTGCGCCGAAGCGCTGGCTTGAGCGATCGTGAGGGCGCGATATAGGACTCTAGAGTCGTAGACGGCATTCCCAGCCTCATTCTCAAGAATCCTAATGCGATCAGCAGCATCCGCAAAGGACTCAGCACCTCTGGCGGCCAGCTCCTCCCGAAGCTCAGAAATGGCAGCGGTAAGCGTCGCAATCTCCTCATTCTTGCGAGCTATCTCTTCATCCCGCGCGGCAATCCTCTCGGCAAAGCTGTCGGCCTCCATGGAATGGCTCAGGCGCTCGTTGTCGAAAGACCTCCTCAGAGTGTCAGCCTCGTCCTCCTTGTCTCGGAGCGTCTCAAGAAGCGTTGTCGCGAGGGTCTGAAGCTGCTCCTCACGCAGGGCAGATACTTCTGGCTTCTGATCCTGTCGCAAACGCTGAATGACAACATCCTTGTGGAGAAGCTCCTCTTTGAGGAACCCGATCTGCTCCTCGAGTCGGCGGGTGGTTTCCTGGTCAGCAGGTGCCTCAATCGACTCTCCGTTGTTGAGTCTGTGGAGCTTCTCCTTGAGCTCCGCAAGCTCTTCATCTTGCGCTTTCAAGAGGCCGCGAAGAACCTCCTCATCGGAAAGTCCACGCGACTTGGCACTTTGTTGAGCCTCCCTCTCGAGATCTGAGAGACGAGTCTGAAGGTACTTCGTGTGAATCTTAAGGGACTCGATTTGGTCGTTTAGGTCCTTAATCCGGCCGCTTCCGTCATCGGGGACAAACTTGACGTCGTTCTCCGCCTTCTCTATATAGTACTGAAGGTTCTGGATCAACTGGTCCTTCTCACTGTTGTCCCCGCTAACACGGGTGAGAGCACGTTGAAGAACACCGATGTCAGTCTTGTGTTCGTGGACCTCGCTCTCTAGCTCGCGGATGCGGCACATCGCGTCCTGGATAAGATCGATATACCCCTGAACCATCGAGTCTGTTGCGGCCGCACTGCGAATACGCTCCTCGTAGTGGGTGTTTGCCTGTCGCAAGAGCTCGAGCTCGCTGTTCTTCTGATCGAGCCTGCGGGTGAGAGCTGCGAGCTGCTCGCGAAGGTCATTAAGCTCAGCGTCGTGGCCAGTCATCCGCATCTCGAGAAGTCGGACCTCCTCATCCTTTTGAGAAATCACATTCTGGAGCTCAGCGATCTCATCACTGCGCATCCTGATTCGCTCTCTAAGGTCATCTAACTCCTCCAGTGTTTCACCGCGGGACGTTGTGAGCTGCTCAACCTCTGCGGTCTTCTCGGCGACATGGTCCGATAGAAGGCGAACCTGCTCCTTGAGCCTCTCTTCTGTCTCAAGGGCATCCCCGCGAACCCTATCGAGCGTGCTACGAAGGGACTGGATGGTCTGATCCTGTTCCTGCTTCAGCGACTCGTAGAACGACGTCAAAAGCCCCTTCTCCTGGCTATGAAGGTCATCCTTGAGTTCAATTGCATGCCGGAGGGCCTCGAGCTCGTTGTCGCGTTCCTCTATGATGTTGACGAGGTTCCGGATGTATCCGTCCTTCTCCCGATATTGCTCCTGGAGGGCCCCAAGTTCCGTCCGGAGAGCATTGACGTGCTCCTGGGCAACCGCAACAGAATCGTCTCCGCGTGCGCGCGCCTCCTCGAGTGCCTTTTGCATTTGGTTAACCCGCTCTAGATGCTCCCGAAGTGTCTCAATCTCCCGATCCTTCGCGGCTGCCGTCTCTCGAAGCGCATCCACCTCGCTGTCATACCGACCCTGGAGCTCAGAGATCTGGTGTGTTTTCTCGCGCACATCACCCTCCAGCTTCACCACGGTCGCGTTAGAGGCCTGAAGTGCACTCTGAGTTGTTTCAATCTGTTCGCGGAGCAAGGCAACCTCTGTATTATCGGTGGAGACAGTCGGGAGGGGCCCACCCTTCTTCTCATATTCCTCAAGCCTACCGCGAATTTCTTTGAGCTCGGCCTCCTTTGCCATGAGTTGAAGGCGAACTTTCTTCAATTGCCGCTCCTTACGTTCAACATCCCGGGCCGAGACGGCATCAGGGTTGCGGGACCCAGCAGTATACGACGAAGCGGGAGAGCTACACAGAATCGAGCTGACCATGTCCTCCTGGGCCTTGAGTGCCTCGTTAAGTGCGGCAACCTCCTTCTCCTTGAGTTCAGCGGCGGCGAGAAGACCTTGAGTCGTCTGGCGCTCCTGCTGTAATGCTTCGCGAAGGCTCGCCGCCTCCGAGATGGAGGCGCCGCTGGATAGGAGATCCTGGTGAGCGGTACGAAGGGCCATGCGGAGCTCGCCAATCTCTCGGTCCTTGTGAGCAATTTCCTCTCGAAGAGTAACAAGGGTCTTACTATCACCAGCATCGCGCGGAACCCAGGGGAGCGTACTGTTGCTTCCAAATGCCTGAGAAAACGTGGTACGGTCCGATTCTGTCATGGGTCCAATGTCGATAAGGGTTGCGTCATCGTCCGAACCCGTGAGAGGGATCCGCGCTCCGAGAATTGTCATCGCTCCTTCGAGTTCCGAAAGCATCCGTTCCTGGTCAGGAGTTTGTTGGCGGAGAGCTTCTTTTGCCGTCGCCAGCAGGTCAGATGCAAGTTGGAGTTCAAGCCGACCGGCTGCAGAGGCGTCTCCATTGGCACACGCAATCGCGGTAGCATAACGTACATAAGCCGGAAGGATTGCTGCCTTGAATGCAGCTGCAGACCTGACAGGTATCGCAGGCTCAAGCGTAGAGGCGCTGAGTGCAGAACGAACGGCCTCATAACGGTTGGCAGCTTCTGTAAGTATGCGCAATACCTCTCGGAGGTCTGAGTCGTCGATTATCCGATCGGCATGCTGGGCGAGGGCACTAGCCCCAGCAACTTCAAGTGCCTGTGCGTACGAAAAGTCAGAAAGTGTACGTAGATAGTCCGCCTTGAAATAGCCGCAGAGTCGCCCGTGTTCAGCAACCGTGGCGGCGTCCCGAAGGATCCCAGATGCCTCAACGAATAGACGCGCGGTCCCATGGCAGTTCCGAAGCCCGCTGAACATCCGAGAAGCTGCGACATTCATTGCAGTCGCTACGGCTTCCGCGGCAAGAGACGAGCACTCCAATGGCGTGCTCTCACACAACCACTTACTTGGGTTCTCGATTGCTGCGTTGCTCGCCTGCATAAGCAAATCTGGCTCCGCGTACGGGCGGATCAGCCCGTAGTAGCTGATCAAACTCTGCTCGTAGACCTCATCGGGAGTGCTCACCGCGTCGGAGAGAACGTGGCGCGCCTCAATGACAGCTGCAGCATTCGGACAGTCCAGAAGGGGGAGTGCTGCTCGGAGCATCGAGGCATCATCCGTGGCGCGCACGAAGGGCAGAGCTACCGATGTCAGCGTCGGTATTGTCATCCGCCTTTTCTTTTTGGAGTGAAAGTGCGCCATTCCTGCATCTTCATCTTTGGACTTGTAGCAGTTTGGCGAAGGATGCGCATTTCTCCACCCAGGGCTATCAAGGCTTGCTCTTCAACGGCCTCCCCCACCAGAACGCGGAGAAAGTCGACGTCTGAGCAGAGTTCTGGAACCCTAGCTGTCGGACCGCCTTCCAGAAGTGCGTCTGTATACCCTGTCGTGAACGTGCATGTCACGTGTCCCTTCATAGCCTCAAGATAGAGCCCGACATGAGGAAGACAAGATGGTGGAATCCTTCCAGGAGGAGCACTTGCCGATGCTGTGGATACTATTGCTGCGGCTTGGGAGCGCTCCTTATTGACAGTCAGTAGGCCTATGGTATCGGTAGGTGCTCGGCTCTGGCAATCAATGTGTGGCTGCGTTGCTCCCGATAATGAGAGTGGTTGTGCACCAAGCTGTAGACAATAATCAGTTGCTAACTGCCCGGTGATGATGGGTGGGGTCTCTCCTGTAAGGAGAGCTGGGAGGTATGCGGATGGAGTAAGGAGTCCTGTATTTAGAAGGGCGCAGTATCTGATGCGTGTCCCATCCCAGACTGCAGCACAAGCATGGGTTTCCCGTGCACCAGAGACGCCTCCAGCTCCCATACGCCCACTTCTTTCAAGTTGTCCGGCCGTTATTGCTAACCTTTCGAAGAGGGAGATGTCGAGACGCTCTTCTAGCGCGTCGAACGCATCTGCTGCACATGCTAGTGTGAACTCAATGGCATCTGTGTTGTCCTCACGAATGGATAACGCTCCTGAGTGAGCCCAGAACATCCGGGCCAAAAAAATGGCCGTTGCGCCCCTACTTGTACGCTTGCCGCTCGCGACCATCAGCGATGACATTCTCGAGCCTACGTGGGCCTTTTCCTACGAGGAGGCTGGGCTAGGAGACCTTGGTGAGCTAGTCGGCTTCCGTGCCAGTGTACGTGAGGCTCTTCAAAGGCCAGACATGGAGCTGCTAGCATCGGTCGGGCTCCTCGAGGAATATGTCAATCAGCTCCGACTCCTCTCGGCGTGCCCTTTCAACTCTTTGGAGACCTTGGAGACCAGCCTTCCGCAGACTACGGCCTGGACGGTGAACGCACAGCTCTTCCATACGTCCCGCCCTGTAGACGAGCTTGTGATGGCGTTGTACGCGTGCGTGGCTGTAGATATGCTTCAAGTCACCCTCCCATCCACCACTCCCGATGCCGCAATTCAAATCCTTCAGGAGGCAAAGCTATACATAGATGAGGCCTCTGGACTTGCAAGTAAGGTCATTCCTGCTGAGACCCTGGCCGGACTCGGTTTATGGATAACTGGAACAATTTGCGAGATCAAGGGGACGACCTTTTTGGCAGATAACGGATCGTGGGTACTTTCCTCGGTGGAGCTTCAGGATGCACTCAAAAATCTTCTTCGTGCCTCAAAGTGCTACAGCGAGGCGATAGCCGGGCTTGCACTCTGCCCCGGGATCTTCGGAGAGCTCGACTCGATGATGCTCGCAAAGCCTCTGATTCTGACTGCATATGCGCGTATGGCTGGCGCCCGTTGTCTTCTTCGACAAGGCGATACTGAAAAGTGCTTGGCCGAGTGCCACGACGTTATGACTCTTCTCAGCCAGGTTACCCCTGTTGGTGACTATTCTTCCAGCTTGTACATTGCTGATCATGCCAAAAGCAAGATTTCCGATGAGATCCTGAAGCTTACGAGCGAGGCCAGTGCGGCCGCTCAGATGAATGTTTCAACCGTCCGTCTCTCGATTCCCGGAGAAGCCTCACTTATTCCTGAGGCCATTGAGCCTATAGCCCTCTTCGAGCCTCCACCGCCTCTTCCCAATGTCATTGACTTGGCCACACTATCCAATCTAGAGGAGGCAGAACGGCGAGGAAATCAGCTCACTCAGCGTGTTGGAGAGCTCGAAGAGCTCCTTGCTCAACGAGAGTTCGAGCTTGAGGAATGTCGTGAGGCGCTCTATATGGCTTGTCAAACTCAGGAGGAGACGCATGCGGTTCAAGAACCTACCCCTTCTGTTGACTATGGCTTCTTAATCGCCCAGAAGGATGCAGAGATTGGTCGCTTACAGGATCTTTTGATACGCGGCGTACCTCCTTTGGTCTTTCCTCCTCTTCATGAGTCGATATCAAAGCGCGACTCTGAACACCGAGTACAAATGGAATCGGGCTTCTTCGACCCTGATAAGCTCCCAATGAGCCCCGACTCTTCAGAGGTTGCGCAGCTCGAAGAAGAGATTCGGAACAAGGATATTCGCATTTCCGAGCTTGAAAATATCGTTCTTCGCTCGCTTGAGTGCGCTCCTGCGTCTGACGAGCTCCAGTTACAGGCTGCTGAGATGCGCGCCAAGATCAGCGAACTCGAGGCCACTCTTTCCGCCCAATCTGTTGGCATTCCTGACAATTTTCAAGAGGAGCTTCAACGTCTACGTGCCTCTGAGGCGGAAAGCCACCGGATGCTTGATGTTTTACGACAAGAGGTAATGACTCTTGGTCAAACACTCGCATCTCGTCCAATCTCTTCCCAAATGATTGAGCAGGATCTCGGCTCTAAGACTTCCAAGCCTGTCGTTTCTCCCGAGGAACTTAACGAATTGGAATCACGAGTTCTAGCTCTCGAGACCCAACTTTCTATCACTCAAATGGACCTCCAGAATGCTAATCAGACTGTAGCCGAACTCTATGCAAATGCACTTCAGACTGAAGACAAGCTGGACTTCATGGAGGCAGCTCTTCAGACGTCGGCTATCCATCTTCATTCCACTGAAGATCTTCTCGCTACTACATCAGAGATTGGCGAAGCGGTTGTTGAAGCTACCGAAAATAAGCAGGAGCCGCGTATACTCCCCATTAAGGAGGATATCGTCCCGATGTTTGCCAATACCCTGGCGGAGATGGGAGATATGCATCTGATGGATTCTTCTGACAAAATGTACTCTGACCTTCTAGAACTCGTTGCCGCCCTTGAGCTGGAGAATGAGAGACTTCGTGAGCTCGTCCCACAGCCCGTTTCCAACATGGAGGCGTGTCCACTTGCAGTTGAGAGTCTGATCGGGCGGCAAAATGAAGAAAATGCCGACGAGAACACTGACGAAACGCTCGGTACTAGTATGCTCATGTCCATTGGCGCGGAGATCGCTCTCTCCACTCCTTGGACCCCTCTTCAGTCACTGGGAACTCAACTTCGCGCGGCCTATACATCTCTCGAGAATATTTGTAATGAACTGATGGCAGTACCCCTTGCACCTACCGAGGGGAAGTTTGTCGGGAGTAGCGATGAAGAAGATGACGATAACCTGAACATTACTGATCTCAGCGACCTTAGCGCACCTCTTGAGGATAGTGATCCTATGACTCGAGACCTCCAAAAGCTCGGGGCCCACGTTTTGCTCTTACTTAAGCATGCCCTTCTCCTTGATACTGTCGTCCTATCTGAGATACCCGATGACGAGGTGCTGGATCGGTTAAAGGATGGTCTTTCGAAACCGATTCCTGACGGCCAAGCAGCTCAGGAACTCTTAATTAAGGCTGCCAATATGAGAGTATGTCTCCCAATGAGTCAAGACGTTGCTTTGATCGGCGCAAACCTCGGTAGTGCCGTTTGCACCCGTCTCCAGGAGCTCCAGAAGCTTGCAGACGCAAAGAACACTGAGTTGGCCGTCATCACACGCTGTCTTAGTGAGTGTGCACTCCTACTTGACGGTCTTCGTGCTCAAGGTCTTCTTGGAGCGAGCAAAAAGGATACTGAGGACGCAGTCACCACTCTTCTTGAGAAGGACGAGGAGATCCAGAAACTTCAGTTCCAGCACGAGCACTATGAACGCCGTATTGCTGACCTGAATCGTGATATTACCGAGCTACAGACCGAGCTCAAAGAACGCCGAACTCCGGAGCCGCAATGCTCGGATGAAAAGTTCTATGAGCTTCTTGCAGCTCGTGACAACGAAATTCGAGACTTGAAGGATGTTCTTTCGGCTCTTTCAAACCCTCAGGAGCTTTCTGTATTTGCTCCAGTTATTGCTACGAGCACAATGCCTACCGATATGGAGCACGACTGTGAGACCCGCATCCGAGCTCTGGAGTATGCATGCGCTGAGAAGTCCGCCGAGATCGTTGCGGTGAACGAAATGTTAACGATTGCAACGCACACAAATGAGATGCTCAACCAGCAAGTTACGGACTCTGAGCAGACACTAATACGACAGCGCGATACACTTTCCACTCTTCAACATGAGCGTGACACTCTTCTTGCATCGAGACCACCACCTGACCAGCTAGCAGAGCTCCAACACCTACGGGAGATGAATTGCGACCTCAATCAGAAACTCGTTGCCGCAGAGTCGGAACATCAGCGCCTTCAGAACATCGTTATCCAGCTGACAGAGGAGAAGCTGATTCCAAGCAAGATTATGAGTTCTCTTCAAGATACCTCTGTCTCGGCTCCATCCACCTTGTCATATGAAGTCCACGATCTTCGAGAGAAGCTGGCGGCACGAGACCAGGAGATTCAGAGGCTCAACCACGAGGTAGATTCACTCCGTAAGCAGCTTATGGAGAAGTTTGAAATCCCACCGCCTCTTGAGACGAAAATTGATATCCCACCAGGGATGCTGGAGAACGAGGTGATTGGAAACCTCGTAAATGGGATCCGGATGCAGGAGTCCAGCTTCACACATCTACGTTCTCTCTTGAAGGATAAGAGTGCGGAGGTTATTCGCCTAAAAACAGCGCTAGAGCATCAAGAGAATACAGTCCGGAGCCTTCTGAACGCAGCCTCGATTCGTCAGTCCATAGATGAGCAAGCAGATACTCTTGGTGTACCGAATATGCCTATCGACTCAAGGGGCACGCCTGAGTATCTTGCCTTGGAAGATAAGCTTAAGGCGGTCCAGAGAGACTTAACTCAAAAGACAACTGAATACGGGACGCTTGTCAGAGAGCGTGATAGTTTCCAAGAGAAGCTAACCACTACTCAGAGGCGACTTTCCGAGGTTGAGCAGATCTTGCGCCAGAAGGAGGAGGTAATATCGCAGTACAAGGCGCAGTTAGGAGAGACCAAGATGAGGCCGGCACGCGATGTCATAGGAGACTCTTATACTCCAGAGCAATTACATGACCAAATCACTAGCCTCAACGACCAACTAGCTGCGAAGGATAGGGAGCTAACCGATTATCGTTGGCACGCGGTCAGCGAGTAAAATTCACCTGGCGACTTTATCGAAGATGGCACGGAAGATAGCCTCGAAGCATGCTGACACACCTTCTCCACTTTGGCTACTCACTCGAAAGAACGGTGCTTTGATCTGCGTCGAGTACGTCTTAATCTCCTCCGGAGTCACGGCCGCAGGCTGATCAGCCTTGGTTCCAACAAGAAATAGTTGCGTGGGGCTGCTTGTTGCCTTCAGAAACTCCCGATGGTACTTATCTAACCCTAAGAAGGTTTCCTTCTTTGAAAGGTCAAAGATTAGGATAAGTCCCTGTGTATCTCCATAGAACTCGGCCCGGATGTCGGTGTAATCGTCGAGGCCTGAAAGATCGAAGAAGTTCACGCGGACCGTGCACTTATCGATATCGATTGGGCGAACTCCATAGTCCACCCCTATTGTTGGGAGATACTTCCGCACGAACCGCCCCTCGCAATAGTTCTTTATCAAACATGATTTCCCGACTTGCGGCATCCCTACCGTAGTGACCTTCAGGCGTATAACTGTAGGCCTATCTTTAGCAGACACACGATTCATTTTTTGGGCTCACTTGAACAGGAGTCGGACGGGGCTTTCTCTATACGCCTCCAAAGCCTCTCCAAGCGTCGGGGGTTTAGTAGTAAGCATGCACATGGGAGAAGTAGAAACTTCTGAGGCGGCAATGGGGGTTTGGGGGTTTGGAAGTAATACTTGTTGTGTCCATAATAACGGGCTAGAGGAAACGTTAGCCATGAGGTGACGAGGTACTAGTGAGTCATACAATGACAGAGGAGTAGACCCTGGCTTGCTTATGTTCATAACGGGGAGTAAATGGCGCTTGTCATGGGTCCGGAGTAGGGGCAAATTGTGCGTAAAGCTTATAGCAATGTCATGTTCCAAACTACGGACCATCTGGAGCCAGGTGTCCCACACCTCGCAGACCAAACGACGGGCCTTCCACCCTCTATAAACAGCTTGTATTTTTGTTGCTCCCCATATATCCGCTTTTTGTACTTCTGTAAGAGCGTCGACTCGATTTGAGGACGTGCTACAGCACATACGAGTTTTTTTGAGACGTGATACTAATCATCATTTCCATTCATAGACATGATCTAATGGCCATGTAGTCATAGTAAAGCACTGTATCACCTTCAAATAAGAGACCCCTGCACTTGTTAATGCCTACTCATGAGATAAAGACTTTTCATCTTCAGTATGATGTGCACGTACAGTGAGATCGTTCGAGAGATCATTTGCCAGAAGTGCCACCGCTCCCAGTATAGCTTCGAGTACACCCAGATGCTACTTCTGGACCTCCCCAAGGATCAACGATCCGAGGTCACTCTCGAAGACCTGCTTTGTCGGAAGAGGACGTCCGAGGTCGAAGGATATCGATGTCCCGTATGCAAGGATTGTGTCACCGTCACGCTCACCGAGCGACTGGCCACGCCAGCAGAGTGCCTCATCATCGTCTTCAAGCGGTACGAGGAGGGGAGTGACTCTTGGTCCTTTGGGAGATCCGCCTCTCGCTTTCGTAAGAACAACATCTCTGTCAACTATCCCCTGGAGCTGGTGTTGTCCATTCCAGCCACTAAGCCTCCTGTGACTCAGACAGACGAGAAGATAGAGAGCATCGACAAGACGGGGGAGGGGGGAGATTCTGTGGAGACCAGTTACCCGGAGATATCTAAGAGCGAGAAGGGGCGTGACCTCCCTTCTTCGGGCAATGTGCCCAGTATGGACGAAGGACTCAAATATGATGGTATTGCGTCTAGCGGCCCTGAACTCCTCGCCAAGGCCAAGGGAACTGGGCAGGATATGGCTGGCGCCAGGACTTACGTGTACGGCTTTCGTGGATCATCAACCTAGAACTAAATCCTGAAATAGGATAGGATTTATGCCACTATCTACTCTCCTCCTATTCTTAGCAACCGCAACTGGACCTGTACATGACCAGCTTCTTACAGTGCTACACATCGATCCAACAGATGCAACCCCTAGCGAGGCCGAGAAGCTCATACAGTCTCTCAAGGACGCGTCGATAGCGATGGGGGCGAACATCTACGCACGCTCTTGTCATCCCACTGCTGATTACCGTGCGACTCTGAAGCAGCACTTCGACGTCATTCCTGAGGAGTTGCGCTCTGCCACGCAAGTCAATAAGTGGTGCGCAGACCAGACCCACGGCCTCATCACCCATGTACTTGATAGCGTCGACAGCATTGACGCTCTCCTCATCTCTGCGATATACTTCAAGGCGCAGTGGGACGTTCAGTTCGATAAAGACAGAACCCATGATGCTCCCTTCCACGGTTTCAATGGCGAAGAGAAGGTTCAGATGATGTCTACGAAGAGAAAGCTCGATTATGCACAGACCAGCTCGGCCCAGCTCGTCCGTCTCCAGTACAAGGACTCGGGAGTCACGGCGAGGATCGTTCTTCCCCAGGAGAGCGGGAGGGAGGCGTTCCTCTCCGCGCTGTGTGACGAGAACTTGGGCAGTGTCGACTGGAACAGACACGACGATGTGGTTCTTGAACTCCCACGCTTCAAGATTGAGTCCTCCCATGGTCTCACCGGTCATCTCCAAGGCCGCGGAGCCACGGCGATGTTCGGACCCTGCGGAACGGTCGGGACCCTGGGCGTCGAGATGAACGTCTCCGACGTGTTCCAGAAGGTCCTAGACCTGACTGCGGTTGGACTACTGTTCCGATTCCTCTTTCCTACAACGTCTCGGAAGCGACGTGCCCTTCTCCCTCTGCACTGAACTGTGACGATGTGTGATCGGTAATGCGTTGCAATAACGGCGTCAAAATTATTCACTCTGATTGGAAACATGAGTAGCGGGAAACTACTATGCATATGGGACGCATATGATCTCATTCTTCAGGATCTCCTTATAGGATCAGACAGGATCATTGTTGATGACAGGGTTCTGAAAGACTTCCCCAAGTATGAGGACCTTATCCTCGTTTGGAAGGAACACGGCTTGGAAACTATCGGGGTTGATAAAATTACCATTCATAATGTTGACGGCTGTGTTGCGCATGAGCGTGTTGATGGTAGTTGTATTGTTAGCACTGAACTCATTCTTGATCACAAGACTGAGGAGAGAACGTAAGAATTCCTGGTCGACGGAACTTCCCGAAGAATCATGTGCTGACAAGTCTGTGAGCATATTCGCAACAGGATAGATAGCTAGAGTGGTTACAGTGGGCTCGAGCTTCTCCGCATCCGTATCAATACCGACTCGAAGATCGAAACTGAGCTGTCCCGAAAGCTCCGTAGAGTTCTGCAGGGCTATACTGTACTTGTATTCAAACGTGGTTCTCCCAGCGGCTGCATGAAAGGCGCTCATGACTGGGGGCTTCGTAGAAGTCAAGGTTAGCTTGGCATCTTCAAAGGAGGCTTTCTCAGGGTTATCTAGGAGCTCATTCAACAGATCCGAGGTCAGATCTATTTCCAAGCTGAAGGAATCGTAGTGAAAATGAAGAACGAAGTACAACGAGTTGAAGGCCTCGCGATCGATGACGATTTCTACATCGCTGTTCGTGTACACCTCTTTGGGGAGCGACGAAGGTAAGTTCTCGTAGTACCGGGCTTTGCTATCAATGTTCCAAACGTTGGTGTCGAACTTGTAAGCATATCCAGGCCAGTTAGCAATCGCTTTCCCAGACGAGACGAGTATGGGGCCCAACAGGCGAATGTCGGTGACAAGCTGGCGGTTAGAAGAAGTAATGTTACCAGCATCTCCCTGGAACATCTGCTCAATCAAGCTTAGGGTAGTATTTGCAATTAGCGGCATGACCGTCCCTTTGAGCACGTTGTCGATGATCGAATGCATCCCATTGAGGAGGCTCACTAATGTGTCACCAAAAATCCCACCTAAGGATACAAGATCCATATTGAAGCTATCATAGCCCATAGTGGCCAGGTCAAAAGGCTTATAGAGCTCGAAGCGATAATAGCAGTTACTGTTCTCCACGATCTTAGTTACCGCTGATCCGGTGAAGTTGCTAAGGGAGAAGACTGCGTGTAACGATCCGAAACTTTTGAGTGCCAGATCCCCGCTTATCATGAAGATGCCATCAGACATGTCGACACGGATACGCTCGTCACCAATGAAGCGCAGGAGGAACTTGCTCACATCGAAGCTCTGAATGCGAAGATTAGTAATGCTGAGCTTGAAGGTCGCGATGGAGATATCGGAAACGTTAAATGGTGGTAGGCTCTGGATGATTGATGGGAATATACTAAAACCCATCTGACAGAACTTCTCAAGTCCGTGCTCCGTGAAGCGAAGGCTCATTCCGAGGTTTTTCATGCTGAGATCCTGAACCGGAAAGAAGTGATCTCCAGCGCATAACTCCCTTGCAAGAATGCCACAAAGAACACACAGAAGAAGCATGCTTTTTAAATAAGCAATTCGATTTAGGTGAGTTTAAGTGAAAAGGCCGGGAGGCAGTACATGCCCGCAAAGTAATAGAAAGGAATTGCAACATGTTCTGAAGCGTACGCTCATCGTTGCTTAGTCTGTGTGAGCAAGCTGCGGTTAATAGAAAATACCTTGCCAACTCACACCCTCCCATCCTTCCCTTCTATAAGGAGAACTGCAAGAGCATTCTTCTATCACCTTCAAGTGGACGAGTCTTCGGACATAGCTGCCTCCATTGACCGGAAGGTCCCTTCCGTCAGTGCCTTGGTGTGCTGGGGGACGGCTTGGCAGCTCTGTGCACATTCTTGGAACTTCTAGCAATATCAGAAAACTGGCGTCACTGACATATTCACAGCCTCTTGTCCATCTGGAAGGCCATGGAGTATGTCGAGGAACCAGAGAATCACTCTACTGGAGCGTGCACGGATCCTTCTGGTTGCTCCCCGACATGCCCTTCAAACCGCTACTCTTGCTTCATAGGCGGGTTCGTGGCCAGTGAGACCACATCCGAGACATTCCCGATGGTCCGGTTCAAAGGGACGCCCAGTATACCCTGTCGTCTTTGGCTGGGTCGATACCACATTTCTGATGCATGGCATCGCACATTGGACATATTCAAGCATTAGCCTACCCACCCGTCCTTCACAATTCAGTCTTTGCGCATATGCGACCATGGAGCCGACCTCACAACCCCCTAGTGACAACTCTCCTACCCAGAGGAACCGTGATTCAAGGACTATCTCAGAACGATATGCACCTCCACTTGCGGGTTTTTCAGAAGCTACAGGGGCATCCACTCGCTCTGGGCATAACTGGGCGTGCTGCAGAAGTCAGGGGACCACTTCTGTCTCCTTCCGATCTTGTAGGCCTGATAGGCCTCGGCTGCCACCGTCTAATGTTCTCCACTCTACAAAGATAGCGGGACGATGCTGGGAGCGTGCACAAGAATTGAATGGTCGTAGTCGACCAGCTGGGTGCACCAGGACCATCAGCAGTCAGGTGGTCCTCCAGAGGATATAATGACCCCTGGAGATGTACGCAAGTATCTAGGCGTTACAGTCTTCTCGTGGAGCTACACGTCGAGGAGGGCGCAGTCTATCTACTTTTGACAGGGCAGTAGACCCTTGTTATTCCTCGGGCTCACACTGTACTTGTTCCTGGGCAGGGGCTTTCCTGACTGGTGCGCTCTTCTGAAGGGATCCTTGATGAGGATAGGAAGATATCCAGGACAGGAATACTGGAAAGGAGCTGACCTCTCCTTGTTCCGGAAGTATTGGAGTCTACTAGCCCTATCTACCTCTGACTTGGGTTTCGTTGCCATCACGGAGAGTCACCTCCCCTCGGATCCTCGTTTCTGACCGTAGAGCCTCCTAGTTTACTCACCATCAGGACAGACCTACGAGGCGGCGCATCAGCTGAAGCTGTGTGGCTCCGTTGGAATCAGTCACACTTGCTTCTGAGTAGAGGAGGCGTGAGCAGCGCTCGTGTCCTTCTGCGACAGCCAGATACACGGCTGCGTGCCCGTTCGCATTGACACGTCCAGCCTCATGTGGCACGAGGATTTGGACGATGTCTTCGGAACCGCGGGTGGCCGCAATCATCAGTGCGGTAGTCTTGGACGGGAACTCGTGCCATGCCCGGTCTATGGAAACACCGGCACCGGCTAGGAGACCATGATGCTCTCTCGTCTCACAAATGCGACTCCACAGAACCGAGCATGTCACCACGACTTGAGTCTTATGGCGATCGTTCTAATATGAAAGTGAGTTGACGAGCCCTAGGTATTAGTTACCATGCTGGGTTGCGTTGATTCGGCATGATAAAGGAAGGACAGCAGCAATATTGAAGGTATGGGGATGACACTTTTCAGAGAAGCAATAGAGTGTTATATCTACATAATATAGGCTGGTGGGGAGAGATAAGTGCAGTTGCATGGCTCCTGGACCCTAATGCGTGAGTAGTGCTCCCCACCTTGTCCCTGCTACCACGTGTAAATCACCAGGATGGACTTCTCTTTCGGACTTCGACCTGATGGTGCTTATGATATCCTCACGTCGCGAGATGGCGAAAGGTCATAAGACTCTCTGGAAAGGATGCTCCCTCCCTTCTTCTTCATCGCCGAGTTGAAATCAAATGACGGAGAATCTTTATCAGGCTGTATACGCCCTTGTCGCCAAACAGCCCGGTATTACATGCACCCAAGCCAGTGAGCAGCTTGGAGAGAAGCGGGAAGCCCTGGTCGCGGTCATCAAGTCTCTGGAGACTATGGATGTCCTATCAACGCAGCTACATAAGGAGACAATGTACCAACTCACGACTGAAGGTGAGACAGCCTTGACACGCGGAACACCGGAGTATCAACTCCTCTGCGAAGTTGCAAGACGTGGAGGTGTGGCCACGTCCGAAGATCTTACCCCGACTCCCTTCACCCAGAAGGAGCTTTCAATTGCCGCCGCGGGAGCTCTTCGCCAGCAATGGATCCGTATGGAAAGCGAGAAGGGCTCGACTGGAAAGGGTGGCATACAGACTTATAGGAGTGCGATCCCTCTTTTCGAGGCTATTGACGAGGTCAAAGAGAGCTTGCGTGCGAAGTACAAGGGTAAGAGTTCCTCTGGAAAGCACATATTAGACTCGGCCAAGCTTGCGGAGGATGAGATCAAACTCCTCAAGCGGAACAAATATATACAAGTTGTCGAAGAAAAGGACTTTGTAGTGGTTCCTGGCCCACGTTATGCCTCAGGGTTACAGAAGCAAGAAGCAGACCTCACGATTGAGATGGTACACAATTACATTCATAAGACTGGAAAGCCCTTTTCCGAATACCGTTTCAAGCCGTACAACTTTTCAGCTCTTGGGGCACCGATACAGGCTGGGGCCTATCATCCTCTATATCAGATGCGTACCTTCTTCGTCAATGTCTTCGTAAGCTTGGGCTTCGAGCAGATGTCAACGGATAGGTGGGTCGAGTCAAGCTTCTGGAACTTCGACGCATTGTTCCAGCCGCAAAGCCATCCTGCTCGTGACGCTCAAGATACCTTCTTTGTGGGTGGTCGTTATGGAGGAACGAATCCCAACGCACTCCCAACGGAACTGATTGAGAAGGTTTCAGGAGTTCATGAGAAAGGCGATAGGAAGTTGTGCTCCCGTGGCTATTCCTACAAATGGTCACTCGACGAAGCTCTCAAGAACGTCCTTCGCACTCACACAACAGCCGTTTCCGCCCGTGTCCTCTACGAGATCGGCAAAAAGTTTCGTGAAACCGGGGAGTTCACTCCAAGGCGCTTCTTCTCCATCGATCGTGTGTTTCGGAACGAAACGCTCGATGCCACTCATCTATGCGAGTTCCATCAGATAGAAGGCATGGTAATCGATAAAGATCTTAGCCTAGCCCATCTCATTGCCACACTCCGCGCATTCTTCTCGAAACTCGGGATGACGGAGTTAAACTTCAAGCCAACATACAACCCTTATACCGCCCCCTCCATGGAGATCTTCGCCTTCCATCCGCAATTGAAGAAGTGGATCGAGGTCGGCAATTCAGGGATCTTCAGGCCCGAAGTGGTCTCTCCACTTGGATTACCATCAGATATACGCGTTATTGCCTGGGGACTAAGTCTCGAGAGGCCAACAATGATAGTCCACGGCGTATCCAATATCCGGGACTTGATCGGACCAGGTACAAGCTTCGAGCTCATCCACCAGTGCGGCTTCTTCACTCCCATGCTGGAAGCAAAGTGAATCCCCATCTACGCGAATTCTTTGTGTTGCGTTTCATAAACAACCGCTGGAAGCTCCCATGTGAGCATAAACTGTCTCCAGACTTCCTCACGGCCCTCAAACTGGCTGGTACGCTCTGCCAGGTATGCGTTGTACTCGTTCACGATTCCCTCGAGCACAGCGATCCTATCCCTACTGATATTAACTTCATAACGTAGCCTATAGATCAGATCATCACACTCCTTGCACCGTTCGTCATAGTTCTTGACCCACTGACGCACTTGAAGCTCTGAACGCCTCTTACTTCTTTGAACCTCAGTTATCTGATCACGATGGCGCTTGCAGATGTCGTTCACCTTGCGTTGGAGCTCCGCCAGCTCAGGAACGATCGTGTTGATCCTTTTGTTATATGAGTCGAGACTCTGAAGCTCCAGAGACGAGCACATCTCCACGAGTCTTGTCGATTCCGCATCTGCCTCAGTAGCATTTTGATGCAATGCCTCATTGACCCCAGTGATACGGAGTTCCAGCTGTTCCTCGGATGCATTACATTGTGCCGTAGTGACATCCAGCTCCTTGCGAAGAGATTGGATCTGTGCCTGACTACTCCGTTCAGATGCTGCAAGGGCCGCCAGAACTGCTTTCTTCTGCTTCTCTTGTGAGGAGCTCGTGCGCATTTCTATGGAGACGACGTGATGCAATGACTTCAGAATATTGATGACGTCGGCTACCGTCGCGTACGCTTGTGGTCCCTGACCTTGAATAGTACCAGTCTGAGACTGTGTCCCTAGTAAATCCCCGGCGACAGAGCCGGTGGCCCCAGACCTGTTTCCACCTCCAACGATTATCTGCTGCGGTTGAAGAGAGGCAACCTGAATCCCCGCTCGCTCAAGCTTTGGGATAAAGTCATTCTCCCCTGCCAGCAGGATCAGGAGTTGTTTAACGGCCTTCTGGAAGAGATCCGTCGAGGCTTCAATCTTTCGCTGAATCGACTTGAGACGCGCCTTGAATCCCGCAGCCTTCACCGAACTTAGTTCTGTCCGCAGTGACTCGAGGGTTGTTCGGGTCTGTTGGTACTTCTTCATGGCAAGTGATAGGTCCTTGTTCAGGAGCGTGTCGAAGTCAAGTCCGAGCGTAAAGAGCGTCGGCGTGACGCAGTTAATGCGCTCAAGCACGTCAATACTGTCCTGAATGACTGCGAGACAACGACATGCCTCAACCGCAATGAGCTTGTTCATTAATTCCTTCCCTGCACACCCTCATCACCCTTCCTCTCCCCCGCCTTCCACTCTCATGGAAAACTCCCCGGGTCCTATTCGTAGGTCGCAGATTTGGTCGATACCTAGACATAGAATAAAGAAGGGCAAAAAGATGTCTGGCAAAGGAAAGGGTAAGGGTTATGGTAAGTCAAAGCGCCACTCGAAGGAGAAGGACACGCTCGGAGGCATCACTAAACCTGCGATCCGCCGTTTGGCGCGCCGTGGTGGCGTCAAGCGCATCTCGTCGACGATCTACCAGCAGACGCGCGAGGTCCTCAAGGCCTTTCTCGAGGTTGTCCTCCGGGACTCGTTGACCTACACAGAGCACGGACAGCGTAAGACGGTTACTTCCCAGGACGTGGTGTATGCCCTCAAGCGACAAGGGCGCACTCTCTATGGGTTTGGGATCTAGGTGTAAACCTTCTCCTTCGCATGGTTCGCGGTGGCGGGAGAAAATGTACGCGAGGTACGTCGCACCTTTACGAAGCATGTCTGAAGCTGAATATCTTCACGCACTAGAGTTGGAGGCACCCCATGCTCTTGCTCTCGCACTCGAAGGCAGGATTGCAGATGTCAAAGGCCGTTGTCAGATGCGTACGGCGCTTCTGAAGCTCGCACTTGCTAGGCGTCTTGGATTACGAGAAGGAGAGCAAGCCATACACATGGCGGCCTCACTGTTAGCTAAATCGGAACTGGCAGACAAGGCTAGTGCCCTTGCACTTCTTGAAAGCGTTGAGCCTGCAATAGAGGTTTGGGAACGCCTTCTATTGAACTCCTTTTCACGGGAGCTTCAAAGGATATCTACCCCATCGTCTGTAGCTCTTGTACTAGCCTTTCTGGGTAGTTCCATGCCCCATACTGAGACCTTAATCGAGGCCCTTGTTCCAGACGTGCTTGCACTCATCAAGGACGGCGCCCCTCAGACGCTTGTCCCTGCGTATGCATTTCTTGCCTGCTTACTTGACACCCCGTGTGATTTCATGCGTGCTAGTACGGCCGAGGCCCTCGCCACACTCATGCATGATTTGACTCTAGTTGGACGAACCTCGTACAGTTGGCGCATCCTCCGTGCTTCTGTCATCTTTGTCTCTCGGGTTATGGACTCCCCGTATGCGGACCTGGTATCTCAAGACCTTGCGAATGCCATCTGCAAGGCCTGGGCCAACATTGTTTCCGGAAACTGGCCACACGGCCCTTGTGATTATCATGGGATACTCGATCCCTTCCTTCAGATCTCACTTCTTCGTCTTCTTGGTTGCCTTTGTAGCAGAATGGATACCCAGACTCAGGGGCATCTTGCTGGAACTATTCTAACTTATCTACAGCAAGAAAGACGAGTAGTACGCGCATACGGACATCAGGATGAGCACTATAGTAACATGCGAGCCGCCATTCTACTCGAGTGTGGTGCAGCCCTTTTTCGTTGTCCAGCGCTTCAGAGCACAACACTCCTCGAGCAAATGCTTCCAAGGATCACGTACATGGTCTCCTCCCGTCAGGGTCGACGCTCTCTTGCACTTGGTCTGAATGCACTGACTCTTGCGCTACAGCAGCGCTTTCGCCTTGATTGTGTTTCCTACACCATTAAGTCGTCGATCGTTCCGTACGTATTGCAGCTTCCGACGATCCAGGACGACGTCGTCGCGCTCAATGCATGTCGGTGCATCCTGGCATTGGCACAGCGTGGCTACCTCTCCATTCAATCTGCTGTCACCTTAATTACAGAGGCATCCGACCGCTTCGACTTTCCTTATGAGTCCCGTGCCTTGATCTATAACCAATTGCTCGAAGAGATCGTCAGAACACTTCCCACTACTCCGGAACGGGCGACTGTTATGCTTCTTCACGTTCTAAGTAGGACGGGTTTCGTGTCAGACACATGGTTGCGTAGAACCGCCGATGCCTGCTTTGACGCCCTCAATGCAGATCGGGCCAGGCTCCCGCAAGCAATTACAGCGTTAGCCCAGGCGATGAAGCGTTATCGTGCATACGCAGGAGAACTCTTAGTCCTTTTACTCTTCGGGCGCTTCTTCTATGAAGCCGTGGACGTCTTTCTAACCTCAACCGCAAACTTCGTCGGAATAGATAGTGTGAGAGTCGCATTCCTGGAGCTGGCGACTACGTATACCGACACACATCCAGAACGACAGGCACTTATCCGCTCAGGATTTGCGTCGCTCTCGTTTCTCATCCTCTCTTTGAATAGTGTCTCTCTCGAGCCAATTCGGAGTATGGCCCGAATCCTTGAAGATGCACTACCCGAATACTACGTTCTAGAGCTTCATCAACTCCTTGAAGGGGCAAAGTCATCACATGAGGTATTTACAACGCTGCAGGGCCGCATAGGCTACTTTGGGGCGCACCCGTACGGGCCAATAGAGGTAGCGTAGCGGGTCAGTTATCATTGAGGATGACCGCAACTCCTTGAAGGATCCAGAGAGAATCGTGCTCGTATGACGAGAGATCCGCACTGAAGACCAGTCCCTGTCCGGCCGCGTTTGTCCTTGCAGTCGTGACGTAGACAGGAGCCTTAAACTGGTTGCGTAGTTTGATGCGCGATGCCTCAGCAGGGACGATCTGGACGAGCGGGAGCTGCGTGATGAGCTCCTTCTTCTTGCTGTACGTGAGGCAGTCTTTTGTGGTATCCCAAGCTGCACCCTCGAGGAAGAGTCCGCTGATATAGCATCCGAACTCCAGTTTCTCGGAGACGTCTTCAGCTTGGATGTACTTCGTGACAGTTGTGAAGAGGGCGCTCTTGTCAAGTGGCCACCGCTTTGCACGGCTCGTGATCTGGACGAGAGCTGTCAAATATGACTCAGGAATATGAAGTCCACTTAGCCACATGACAGCGGGCTCGCCCTGCGTATGCCACACCTTATATTGCTCGGCACGTCGTAGGAGATGCTGAATCCAGCTGCTGAGCATCTTCAGAGTCTGAGGTGCAAACCGAAGCCAATTATGCGGTATCTGACCGATGAAGAAGGAAGTGGCGATACTATCCAACTGCTCAGACATCCCGATCTCTCCGGAAAGGGCCTTCTGAAGCTCAGCAACACTACTACTGATCACCTTCACAAGGATATTGAAGCGCTCGATTTCCTGTAGGAGGACGATATCAGTAGGACTGAGAGATTTGAACTTCTTTCGGATTTGAGGTAAGTCGAATTGCGGTGGGACACGACCTTCCAAGATCTTACAGAGGTCAATGAGGAAGTCTTCCTTGGAGACCGTCTCTCCGGACGAGCTACGCGGTTGAAGCTCAGCGAGGCAGACACACATCTCACGGGCGGCGGTCTCGAGGTATGAGATCTCTGCATTAGTGTGTAAACCGAAGATCTGTGGAGAGGTGAGGAGCGGGATACGGCTGATATAAAAAGTCTCGTAACACTCCTTCACGGTTGTCATCTCCTTCAAAACAGTATTGATGTAATCAGTAACCTGCGCCTCATTTGTAGCCGACATCTGCGGCGTCCAGCCTGGAAGACCCTGAGTGCCATTCTCAGCGATGCTGTATTTGATTAGCTTAGTCACTAGCTCTGTGAGGACGACGACTTGGTTTCCACCCGAAGCAGACGTAACGACCGGAGGAGGTGCATAATTGAAGTCATTCCCCTCCTTCTTCCCATAGTACGAGAAGGGGTTGTGGGTGTCAAAGAGGAAGTCACCTAAATACTCGTCCATATACGTGGAAAGGACACGACGATCGAAGTTATCAGAGACTCTGCCGCCATACATGCAGAGGCCGATGAGGTACTTCAAGCTCGACCAAGGGATCTCCTTACCAGCAAGGAAGGCCTTAGTCAAGAAGGTCTTGAGCAACTCGAAGGAGATGACGAAGTCTGAGGCATTGAAGTCATACTTGACGTTCCAGCCAAGCTTACCAAACTTCTGGCGCTCCTGAATCGTCGCATGGAAGAAGGCAAGGGTATAGACGAGTGGGCGGAAATAAGGGGAAGGGCATTCCATAAGCTGTTCTTCCGTGACCTTGGAGAACGTCTGCATCATGTTCAAGCGCAAAGATGAAGGCGGCTCAGTGGTGATCTTGATGGAGTTCGAGACGATCGAAAGTGGGAAGTTATCTGTCGGTTCCGTTGTTAAGAAGATGCGGAACTCTGGGTTGACCTGCTTGTTGATCAAGTTGATGACCTGGTTATCGATGAGCTCTTGTGGGATTGGCTGGCCTGTTGCTTCCGCCTCCATCTTCGCGGCGTCGAAGATCTGCTGCTGCATCTGGACGATTTGCTCTGCATTCATCGGAAGTTCAAGGATCTTCTCGAGGGTTGGAAGCCATTTAGGAAGCAAATGGCAATTCATCAGGAGGACCCAATGGCCACGAAGAATAGCTTGTTTGAGATAAGCCTCGGCGACAGGACTTTGACCCTGTCCTAGGGCGACGAACTTGAAGCGCGATGCATAAAAGTCATGCTTTTGGGCCAACTTTGTGATTTCGACAATCGGATCTGAGCCTGGAGAGAGGATGAAGAGCATGGGGGTTGAGCGACTCGATTGCTTATATATATTGTCATAGAGGGTGACAGGAGGACTAACATACTTTTCCCCAAGGATGTTAGAGACGAAGAGCTGGACCGCAACATAAACTCGATCTGGACGAAGACAACGCAGGATGCATAGCTTTTGCATATCTGTGATGAAGGGATTTTCGCTATAGATGCTTGGTAGCGGGATGAGCTCGGGCCTATCGTTATCCCAGTAACGACGCCACTCCTTTTCATTGGCAGTAATGTCCTGAAGAAGATCCTTGAAGATCTCGCTTGTAATAACTGGAAACTTCTTCGCTAGGTCGTTATCCAGGATCTCGTTCCGTCGCTGCTTGACAGTCCCGATGAACCGCTCCTCCAGACTTTGATCATTATGCAGAGAGGTAAGGATCGAATGGAGCTTGACAAGATCCTTCCAGCTACTCGCACTGATCCAGGAATGAGGGCATGGGACGGTGCATTGATCCAAACTGATGTCACCCTTGACGAAGAAGGAGAGCTCTGCCGGGGGGATCGTACCTTCCGGATACTCGGTCGAGATGATACGAGTGCAGAGCTGAAAGCTGAACATGAGCTTGTGGCGTTCGAAGAGAGAGGTACTAACATAAGAATAAACATTCTCAGTCAATCTCTCAATGATGTAAGAGAGACGTACCTCTACGACGGGGTCTGTCTGAGCCTCTGTCAAAGACTTGCTGAAGATGTCATTAAAGGCCTGAAGAGAGTATTGATACATGCTGCTAACCGTGCTAAGTGCGGACATGACGAAGAAACAGCAAGTCCCTCGCCGTGCAGCAGCCGTGTAGTTCGAGCGTGCGGTGTCGATCTCTGCGGCCGTGACTGTCATCACCTCCAGGTTCTGTTGCAGTTCAATGGCCTTACTCTTTGTGCTCTCAAGGGTCTGGATCAACCCTATGTTATCGACAATGACGCCCGTCGCAGACGTCAACTCTCGAAGCAAGGTTTCTTCTAAAGTCTTGAGCAATGAATTCGCTTGAGACATGTTACGTACAAGGTTCATCCTCTTCGCCTCGAGATCTGGCCGTTCGCGTCGAACAACTGCATTCAATAGCTGGTTCTCCAGACCAGATTCTGTGACCAGATGGTTCACGACCGTAACAATGCCGAACAAGTCTGGCGAAAGAGATGGGTTTGGTAGCTTGCTTGTCATGTACAGCTTGAAGTTCGGATCGTAATCGACCTCTTTATCTCCGAGAATGATATACTTCCTACCCGCAGAGTCTCGAATATCCTTCTCAAGGATTGGGGTCAGAATCGGATCTAGTTGCTCCATGCAGCTCTCTAGAAGGAAGGGCGCCCCATAGGTAATGGCCAGCTCGAGCTGCTTGACCACATCGTCGTCGTTGACAGAACGAATGATCAAACGATTAGCTTTCTCTTTCTCCTTGATCCAGCGATTTATCTGGAGTTGCGGGTCGACGATATATGGCCACTTAGGTGTCTGGGTAATTAGTGTTCCATTCTGAATCGATAACTCATCCGTTGGTAACCCATCGCTACTCCACTTCAAAATCTCAACGTCAGTTGTTAGAAGGAGTTCGGGCTTGTAAGAACGAGAGACGACACGCTTCGACATGCCAGCTTGTCCCAAGGCCGCGTCCCCGGCAATAGCCTTCTCATCAACGACGATACTTGATGGAATTTGCCGATCAACAAGGTCAAGGCACCACTTCTCGTACACCAGCTCTAGTCGAAACTCGTACGTGAACCCACCCGAGTATGATAGATTTGCAGCAGTGATCAGGCAGTCTCCAACAAGCTTCTTTCGATCCTCTCGCAGCTTGCGTGCGGCTTCACCCCACCGCACCTTCTCAGTCCCCAGACCGGTAATGAGGCGTTTAGCTGCATCGAGGCGCTTTGCCATTAGAGCCGCACTATCAGCAAGCTCTTGCTGCTCCTGTTGAGCACTAAGTAGGGTCTCACGAAGCTTATTGGACTCCTCCTCAAGAACAAGGATCTTCTCTTGGAGTGCCGCAAGTTCCTTCGAGCTTTGTTCAAGTTGCTCCTCAAGCTTTGCAACACGCTTCCGTTTGGGCTCAACATCCTTGGCAACAGCGTAGTATTTGACCATCGCAGTCACCCAGTCATAAAGGCATAACCCTGCCTTCGAAACCTTCTCGATAACCTCTCGTCCAAAGTCTTTCCGCGCCAAGTACTTCGTCTCGACGTACTTCACGGTCTTATCACGTAGAAGGGTCTTATCGAACGTCTTAAGGTCCATGATGAAGTTCCCGCTCATAAGGGACTTGGCCTTTGTCCAATTCGGGTCTGTATCCTGCTTCATGAAAACAACCACGCACTCTGAGATTTGACGTACAGCGTTCGGCGGGTTAGTGAATGCGCGTATTTCCGCGATGGCTAATGGGTCGAGCTTGTTTAGAGCTTCCTCGGCCGCCTCGAGAGCAGGAATCGCCGCGGCGAGCTGCTCTTCAGCCTCCCCCTTCTCGACCGTGATCTCCTGCTCTTGCTTCTTCAACTCCGTCTCCGTTTCGGCGGCCTCCTTCTGGAGGATAGCGGTCTCCGCGGATTGCTTCTCAATCTGAGCAACCATCTTGTTGCAAGCCTCGGTCTTCTCCTCAAGGATGACAGACTGTTCGTTCAACGTCTTCTGGAGCTCCGTCACCTCTGACTCCGCTTGAGATAGCTTCTGCAGGCCCTGGGTGAAGCGGCCAATATCCTCATCGCACTCTGCACGTCGGTCCTGAAGAAGTCGTAGGTACGTCTGAAGGAAGTCAACGAAGTTCCTCGGGGTGACAAAGTTCTGGCGTCGGATGCTTGTCCAGTAGGTCTCTGAAAGCTCAACGGTGTGCTTATGGAACGCGATACATAATTCGATGACATCGTCCATCAGCTTCGTGCGAAGCTCTTGGAGCCGATCTTTGTTCTGCAGAAGTAGCTCCGAATCGGGATCCCCCTCCGTCACGAAAACACTTTGCTCGACAATGTCGATCTTCTGATGGTCTGACACCTCAAGGGTATAACGGGCAACCGAGCGGAGCGCGTCGTTGTTCCAGGACGTGAACCAGTCAATGACGCATGAACTGACAAGTCCTGGGAAGTTTCGGCAACGCTTTCGCAACGTTTCGCCGACGGGGTTCATGGATAAGACGATGTGCAGCCGGTCACGGCAACTATTAACGAAGTACGCCCAAAGCGAGTCGCGGGTGTCGGGACAGCCATCTGCAAGTGCGGCCGAACGAATCTGGTTGACCAGCCCGTCACGCTCGTCATCCGAGAAGAGTGCTGGGACGCAGCCCGTTGTGAGAATCGAGTTAATATACTCGAGGAAGCCCTCTTCAGCAACGTGCTGGTCTGTAAAGAGGAAGACAAGCTGCTTGTGTGCGTTCTGGGGAGGCGCAAGTCGGCGATAGATGTCCTTCAAATCCTCCTTAAACTCGGTCTCTCCATAGGAGCGGCTGAGGGTGATCTCGAATATGTCGTACCCGCACATGAACGTTGCGAGGCGCGTCAAGGAGCGTCTACCAGACCCACCATAGCCGACGAGGAGGATTGACCCACGTGGAGTCCGAAGAGCGCGATGGATCCGGACTAGATGAGCTAGTGCGTCGTCAAATAGGACGATTCCAACAAGAGGCGGTCGGATGAAACGGTTGTACGCATCCAAGCCCATCTGACCGAGCTGACGAACAAGACTATATGGATCCTTCGCGACTGGAGCCTTCTTCGACGGCTCATTAACCTCCGGCTGTGATCCAGGGATTTCCCCACCAAGGTCTTCTCCACCAGCTTCGTTTTCATTGGTACTTCCGTCAGCCTCATGGTTCTCCGGCTCTTCGACATTATCCACGAGGTCCTTCTGAATAGGGGCACCATCAATCAGTTCCTCGTATAGTCGGAAACACTTGTTCTCGGGTTCTACGCCCATGTGAACCGCCTCATAGTTATCGATGAGTAATGGAAGCTCTCGGAAGTCGCCATAGATGAGTGGGTCATTGATTGCAGAATCCATCCCTTCAACATCACTGAAGAACTCGGTCATCGCTGCTCCAATCTTCTGGGCCACGAACGCATGGTCCTCGGCACAGATTAACCGATCCGAGAAAACACGCACCATTTCGTTTCGCCAGAGCTTGACGAGCGAGGCAAAGGACTTGAACTTCTCGGGAAGTGCCATGCAAAGGCCTTCATAGACGCGGCTCAGATCTCGGAGATTGAATAGGTAGTGGAAGCGCGAGGGCGTCGGGCTAAGGCCTTGAAGGATCCCATTATAGACGGAGAGCGTTGCAGACGTGATCCTGTTAGATATCGTGTCAATATAGCGGTAGCTAGTCTCTTGGTCACCAGAAGGGTCGAAGTGGTAGTTCGCGTTCTTCATATGCGTCGTCAGAATTGAGTTATAGATGTGCAAGAGACTATCCTCAATGGGAGTAGAGATGTTAAGGACGGAGAAGTTGGAGATGAAGCGCGCGTCAAGCTTATTGCTGGAACCGCCCACAGGCTTGCAACAGCCGAGGACTAGGACGTCATGAATCTTCCTCCACATGAGAGACTTCGGGTTCCGGTCAAATAGGCCTCGACTCTCAACCAAGAGCTTCATCGCCGCGATCGACTGCATCGTCCCATAGGTGTCGACAAGTGGCATTGAAAGCTCATCTGTGAAGAAAATCATCTTCCGGCCTCCTGGAGGGCCGAGAACGTCCTTCGCTCGCCGGTCCAGGTTGTCCTCGAGCGCAACCTGGACGTCAATACTCATCGTTCGTGAGCTGAAGTTGATCCCAAGAGTGATATAGTGATCGGGAGAGAGCGTCTTGAGGAAGGAACGGACGATCGTCGTCTTAGCATTCCCTGACTCTCCGATAAAAAGGACATGACGGTTATTCCGCACCATCGTATCCAAGAACCACGTGTTCCGTACGGTGTCGAGGGTAGCGACGACGATCGAGCTAAAGCGACCGTCAGGAGGCGGAGTATATGGACGGACGAATTGAGACCATGGTCTCCAGCACCCATTCTTGACGTCGAAGTAGAAGTCGTATAGCGTCGAGGCCTGTTGTGCACCAAGCGTGGACCCGGCACTCGCGGTAATCGCCCCACCTGGAAGGTGGGAGGCAAGAACAGTCTCTTGAACTCCAACACCGAACTTAACGGGTAAACCTGATAGCTCACGAAGGAACATATCAAAGGCGGTTCGATCTTGTTCATGGACGAGGGCACCAACAGACCAGACAAGAGCAAAGATGAAGAGCGCTTCAACGATCATTGGATCTGTTAGACTACTAAAACGGAACTGGGGCGTCGAATCCTCACGGACTCCAGCCGCCTCGGTGCTCTCCTCCGTGGCGGAGTCGTGACCAACAAGAATTTCATCGACTCGTATTTGTTCTGCTTTAGCAATGACATCATTGAACACGTTGCAGAATTGAGAGACCAGGTTCATGTCCGAAATGGCATAGATCAAGCGAAGAGGAGCCCCGACCTCTGGTTGGCCGGTCCCCACGTTGATCCGCACCCCGTTGAGCGTGAAGTCGATCAGAGGTGGGATGTATTTCGTGTAGAGGCTTAGGATGAGAAGGCGAATCTCTGCACGCGCGGCTCGTTCCTCCTCGCTGAGCTCCTGTTCCTCACCGGCAACAGGGGTATCAAAGCGCTCACGTACCCATCGCATATAGCGTGCGCTATAACTGAGGTCTTTAGTATCGACCCAGACCATTCCACAGCGGGAGACGGTAGCAGGAGACGCATACTGCAAGTCTGAGACTTCAAAGAGGAGCTTGCACCAATCCTGAAGACGGATACGCTCGGAATTCGGAAGCGTTAGAAGCTTCGAGTCGTCCATAACGGAATTCATCGACTCGATCCAAACGGCATCGACATCGCCATCGAAGAGGATCGGCATCAGAATCGACCCTGGATTCGTCTCGACCGCCGCAGCTATGGCCGGGTTGAGCGTATAGTAGGATGGATCGTTGATGTTTCGGAAGATCTTACTGAGAAGCCCATCAATCCATTCACGCGTATCCGGGTTGAGGATACCATACAACTCGGAGACTGGGATCGCCTTGGGGTTCAAGACCGTGTAGGTCACCTTACAACCGAGCTTAGTATTTGCCGCAGCGAAGGCCTGAAGGATGACAGACTTCCCACCCTGAGAGGGACCTACAATCATCACGGAGTGTCGCGCCTGAAGCGTTTCGCTCACCTGTGTCACCTTGAGAATCTGGTTCGAAAGGACCTCGTAGTTGAGTTCCTTGAAGGCGAGATAGGCCGCTTCTTGGATGGTTGTCGGACCTCGCTCGAGAAGGGCAGCCTCCTGCTCCGGAGTATAGATCGGTGGGGCTGGTGCAAGAGGTGCTGTCCCACCGATGGGAGTAATCCTCGCGGTCGTGGTTTGAGGTGGAGGCCCAGCAGCACCACTACTGAGCTTAATCCCTGGACAAAGGTCGTTGATAAGACCCATAAAGAGTGGGACATCCTCAAAGATGAACTTCGGAAGGTTCATGTCCCGAAGCGCTTGCATGAGAAGAAGCTCTTCATTGGCATCTGGATCCGAACGTTTGAGCTTCCCAGCGTTGACGAGGACAGACTTGAGTGCACGAAGGCCGAAGTCGTAGTGGTATTGCTTCGAGAGCTGCTCGCTGGCGAGCTGATAGAGAACAGTCATCTTCTTGCTGAGCACACGGCTTTGAAGGAAGCCCTCGGCAAGAAACATGACCTCCGCGATGATGGCGTTATCTGGCTTCGTCATAATTATTGGGCGGAAGAGAGCCTTAAGGTTATCAGGAAGCTCTGTACGACCAGCATAGCCCGGGTTCATCGTAATGAAGATCGAGGCAGTGGGCTTCAACGAAATCTCACGGCCTTCAAGAAGAATACTTCCGACGCGCGTTCCCTTTTCAGCCATCTGCTTCGCTAGATTCATCAACCCAACTTGAATGATTTTGATTTGTCCACTGATGACAGAGAGAACCGGAGCGTCAATACGGTTGAACTCGTCACAACAGAGCCATACACCGGACTCAGAGATTCCGGAGAGGATTGCACCGAAGGAACGGTAGTCCATTCCCTCCGAACAGTTCACGATGAGGCAGAAAATCCCGAGCTGCTTAGCTAGGTCCTTAACAGACTCGGTCTTTCCAGTTCCCGCAGGCCCTGCAGGGGCTCCACCAAGGAAGTTCGACAACGCAGTATTGATCGTGATAATGCAACGGTCTGTCAAGGGGGTAAGAACGAGACGCGTCGTTAAACCGAGATACTCGTATGAATAAAGGATTGGAGAGTTGGAGCTCTGTCGAACGACGATTGTGTCCTGAAGCCTATCCCAATAGAAGCGTAGCTGAGATTCCCAGTCGAACGAAGAGGCTGTGATGACGCTGTCGCGAACAAACTTGTCGAGAAGATCGCGATTATGCATGTCCTCGATGATGAGTGTATTGATCTTCGCACGCTCATGTTTTGTCAATGCCTTTCGAATTTCAAGGACAAGATTCTCGATCTGTGTCGTGTATCGTGCCGCTGCCATCTTCATACTTCCCATATTCGCTCCGGTCTCGAGGTCCTTGAAGGCAGATTCGGCGTCGAAGACCCACCAGATCATCGAGGCCACGAGGGAGACTTGTCCGTAGTGCTTCTTGACCCACTCAACACGCGTCTGGCTACTATAGTTCTGTCCGAAGTCGAAGATCCCGGTCTTGATGTGGAGCCGCATGCTCGAGCGGATCTCAGTGTCGACCGAGTTCATCCAGACCTCGAGAGGCATCGTGGAGGTGTCGATCTTGACGGCAGTCATCAATGGAAGAAGCTCACCCTCAGGAGAACTAACAGCGGTGACCGTACTGACTCCACCACGTTGAAAGACAAACGACTGTACTCCTTCGAACATCTTACGAAGATGAGTTTGAACCTGGGACGGGTCGGAGCTGTTCCCAAGGAGGAAGAGAAGTTCGTCGTCGGAGATGAAATAGAAACGGGTGAAGAGAGAGCGCTTCCCATTCAGATAGTCTGTCAACGCCTTTTGGCAGGTCTCCATCTGTGCGACGAGAGACTTGAGTAACGCAAGACGCCCATTTGCTTGAGCCGCCTCAAGGACCGAAGCGTTCGTCTTTGCTATCTCACTCATGAGCTTCATGTATGCGTTATCGATCCGCTCGAAGCGGTTGGCCTCCTCCGGAAGCTGGACCTTGAGGTCTTCCGACCCACTGAAAATCCCCTCGAGATAAAGCCATTGGCGCTGGCACATAAGCCAGGCTTCAAGAACATCAGAGATGACGGAGAGCCGTTTTTCCCAGACCCGTACCTCGCTCGCGAAATGCCCCACATACTTCGAGGCCGACATCGATTGAAGATTCATCGTGTTGTCCTCGATCATCGTCAGAATCTCGTCAAGAGACCGGAGGATAAACCCGCGCTCCTTCCCTTTCGCGTTCTCATATCTCTTAACTGGGAGCCGCGTCTTTGTCCAGACCTCCGCAATATCGGCTAAGCCCTTCTCGATAGAGAGCTCCTTTCGAGCCCCGACAACGATCTCGTTGATCTGCTGTGCATACTTAAAGAGGTCGAGCGATGTGAGCTGTCCTAGAGTAAGAGTTTGGGCCTGCTCCGCATTACTGAAAAGACTTTGTCCAGTGACCTGCTCGACCTGAATCCAATGGCGCGGACGAAGCGCATCGTTACGAAGATCCTGAAGAAGCGGGACCGACGCCTTGTAGTTCTGGAGGATGGTATCAAGTGTCTCGTACATCCGATGTGTGCGATAGTCCGCGGGTAGACGTCGTAATGTTGCACGGAGGGTGTCACAGCCAGTCTCAAGCATTGTCGGGTCAAGTGACGTGAAATAGATTTGGTTCCATTCCCGAAATGTCTGTCGTACCTGCTCATAGATCTCCAAAATTGCGGCCTCGGCATCGAGCTCTTTTTCTACGGGTGTGAGCCCGGTTGAATTAACAAGCTCAAGGTTGAAGAGTTGTTGAGCAAGGATCGTCGCATCTCGTTTGTTGACAATGGCAATGAACTTCTCGCGATAAGCCTTGTAGAGCTCCATTACCTCTTCAAGGCAATCCTGGAAACCTTTTGCAGGTGTTCGTCCCTCAGCCTCACAGACCTCAAGCTCACTGTAATATGTCGTTAGATAGTGTCCGGGTCCGGCCTCATTGAAGTCTGTAATGAAAGCGTGCATCTCCTTCTCGAAGATTCGTGACAGCTTCATCGTCTCTTCGGCCTGACGCCGCTTCGTCTCGACGAGGATCTTGTCGACCGCCCGAACGATCTGGAGTAGGGAGTCCCAGCGATGACGAATTAAATACGCTGCATCGAGCTCTTGACGGAAGACGCGGACGTTGGTAGTCTTCGCAGTTTTCTTCGACTTTCCAGCTGCAGCTCCGTCAGCATCTCCACCGGCATTGAATATGGCGAGTGCCTCAATAGAAGAGTTTAGAGAGGCGCCTGAGCCGCCAGTCCCTGACGTTAGGGAAATCCCTATTTCATCGTTACATAGCCGCGGATCCGTATCTGAGAGCGAGATCAACTCCCGAAGGGAACGACTTGACCAGCCAAGGTCCAAGCCATCGAGAATCGGGGCTAATTCCTCGTTTTCGAACTCCAAGATGAACGGCTGGAGGGCACGGGAGAGTGCCTCGTCCCGCTTATACTGCTCAAGCTGTTCCGGGGTGAAACCCCTCTCGAGCGCTTGTTGCTTCTGTGGAGACTTACACGGTTCGAAGTCAAAGGCCAGCTCTGCCCCGTAAGTCTTAAGAAGAGAGAAGAAGTTCTCCAATTCAATCCACATCAACTCCATCGACATCGTTCGGTTTGAGACACGACGGAGGGTTGAGAGGACGATCTTCAACGACTCAAGATCGTGAGCGGGCGCGACGCAATTCTTCATCTCTTCGTCAATCTCCGCATAGCTCTCAAGGAGTATGGGGCGCGCTTTCTCGATCAGGACGCGGCACACAGCTTCGCTCCAAAGCTGGCACTCATGAATAATCGACCGGACCAAAGGATGGGAATTGACGACTGCAATATCAAAGAGGATCCGGAAGGGTGGGAGCGCAGAGATGCTATTGTTGACCGGGATGGCGTCGACAAGGCTATCGTTAGCGGCAGCCAGATCGAACTTGCAATACATATAGTTGCTAGGGAGATATGCGTGCCGTCGACTCGGCTCAGTGATGACCGACGATTGGACGCTCCCAGTCTCTTGCGCCGTCTTATTGGCCTGACGCGCATTTCCGGTAAACGACTCGTTCCGATTTGGGGCATCTGGCGTAGTAGGAGATATGTTAGCGACCTGAGCTAGCCCAGCAAGCTGCTTATCTGTATATACCTCTATCGCTCGCGAGAACCCCCCTTTCAACACCTCCGATGTCGCCGAAAAGAACCCAAGGACATAATCAAACATGCTTGCATCAGGATTTTGCGACGCGAAGCGACTAACGATTTGAAGGCGTGGGGTGCGCCAAAGCTGCTCAAAGTGAGACCATGACTGGACATACTCCTGAATGTCAACAATTGACTGCTGAATCTTAGAGTTGATCTGGCCGGTCAGGGAAATGATCGTCGGATACTGTGCCACGCGCGGACTGAAGGAGCGTACAACGACCTCCTCAGTAGACGACGCTTCACCTAGATCCTGCTTATCGGACTGCTGTGCACGCTGACGAACGCCGAAAAGGTCTCTTCGGCGAAGGGTGGTAGCGTTCTCGTCATCGGTAAGGATTGCCGCTCCGGCTGCAGACGTGGCTGGGATAGGTTCTTGCATGGTGATCCCCCCTGGAACCCAGAGGACGAATGGACATGCGACCTTTGTGATTTGTTCGACCTGGCTCGTGAGAACGTTCAAGACCGAGCTTAAAGAAGGTGTGACGACGATTTCCGGAGACGAGAGACTTAAGCTCAACTGGAAAAGTGGGACATATCGGTCTTTCAAGTACTTACTGGTGCGCTTCGCTGGATCCTTCTCGAGTTGGGTATTGAGACCACGTAGGAGTCCATAAAAGTCTAGAAGGGCCTTTGAGATCATCGTCACGAGAGCATGGTAAACCCGGTTCGTCCAATACTCATAGTACGTCTTCAGACCGGCACACCTCCCCGAGGAGGTTCCAAAAGAGAGCTCCTCGATCTTCACGAGCAAGGGTCCAAGAGAGTAATACTTCTCTAAACAATCCGTAAGGGCCTTCGTCCGGAAGTCTTCGAGTCGAGAAGTGAACTCGGGGAGACTAATCGTTGGAATGGCCTCGTAAGCCTCTTCACCCGCCTGTCGGTTCTCGAGAGACTTCACCGCGGCGAGAAAGAGAGAAGTCGGAGAGTCTGGCCGCTTCCCTTCGAGCTGCTGCCGTTTTCGAATCTGTATCACACGAGCCATGATCTCCTGCATGCTTGGTTTCTTATCCGCAGGACTCTGAGTCTTAGTATCTGTGTACATGCCAGACAGTCCAGGGGCACCGTCAGGGAGACCAGAGGACTGCTGCATCAATAGAACAGGCTGCGACGGGATGAGAACCGTGTTTGTAATACCCTTGATGCATTGCTCCATTGATGCAATCGTCTTGAGGATCTGTTGACAGTTCTGTGAGAGCTCCGAGCAAGCCGAGTACGCCCTATCAAGGTAATCGTCGATGGACAGAGAGTTCCAGTTCAATGGGCCGAACCCGGGCCGGATAACGAGCGCAGCCTTAGTGACGGACTTTCGGATCAGTTCGACCGAGTTTGCCTGCTTCTTTGTCGAGGATTCAGAAGATAAGGAAGGGAGGAAGTCCTGGAGTGCGCTATTGAGCATACCAATAAGAGTCTTGAGACCCTCGGCATGAAGCTCGTATTTCGTCTTCTGAAGGCAGACATTCAGAGCAGTCTCCCCGACGCGAAAACCGAGACGATCCAGTGCGGAGACCTCGTCGATAAGGGAATTCAATTCTGGCGGGAAGTTCACGCACAGCTCCAAGCCGTACTCCTTGAGAATCAATGAGGTGACGGTGGGGCTAAGATAAGTGGCTCCCGTCATATCAGCGTACGCAGCATGCTGTGGAAGGCTATCGGGGATCATTTGGCGAATGTCTGAGCGGCGTGTGCGATCCTTCGAGCCAGGTACCCCCGCCGTCGTTCCAAGCTGCCCTGACACCTGTGCTACGTTGTACACCGTTATCAGATTTGGAATAACAAGACGAGGGAGAAATGAGCCCTCGGGATCATTACTGGCCTGGCGGAGATCCGATACGTTCAGGATACGCTTCTCGCCAAGGAGAGGAGAGCGAAGACTCTTGAGAATGACTTGATCTGCGTCAAGACGCCAAGACTGGAATCGTTTCTGCTCAAAGGCGCGGAGGTTGCTTGTAAGCTCATCAAAAAGCTTCCCTGCTTCTGTGGCCGCCTGAGACGTCTTGAGGAGGGTTTCTCCGAGCATCTTCATCACACGATGCGGGCCTTTAACGGAAACGAATAGAGAACGTGCCCAGACAACACTAGCCGCAAGTGGAGGAAGATCGATTCCGAGGGGAGGCTGATCCTTCTTCCGCTCAAACTCGGTGATGCATTTGCGTAATTCCTCGCAATACTGCCTAAGGACCTCCTCAACCTTCCCATGCATATGACTCGATAGGATGGAAGCAGCGGTGCTTCCTTGTTGCTCTCCTTGATCCTGAGCGCTAGGATTCATCCCATTGAGCTTAATAATCAGGTCCAACGCGCTTGAGACGCTACGAAGGCGCGCGAAGGAGCGATCGATGTAGTTGAACGAAGCTTTCTCAGTCGCCGCGACTCGTTGCTTAAAGTTATCAATAATACTGTCGAACTCGACGGAATGAGAAGGGAGCCAGATACGTGATCCAAGGGCGATTAGCTCGCTGGGGAGCTCTGCAATGGTCTTCTTGACGTCGCGTAGCCCAGAAGCGTCACCAATGACACGTTGCACGTCAGGAGAGACAATTTGGGAGAACTCATTGACAGCCTCGACACAAGAGATGAGAGCCTCGACACGCGCATAATGAAAGTCTGTCTCGCCGAAAAGAACGCGCTTGTCGAGCTCCCAGCGCCGCGTATCCGCCGAAGACTCCTCGATTTGCTGGCGTGTCTCATTGTACTGCGTCTTCCACTTTATTAGAAGCTTCGCTGCCGCGTAGAGGTTGTCGATGGGAGAAAACTCGGTCTGAAGGTTTGGCTGGAGAGCATGCCCAGGAGACTTTAGCTCAGCCTCCCCATCGGTGTAGAAATGCGCTCCCGAGACGGCGGCCAGTGGGGATGTGCGCGACGATGCGGTGAAGAGCGCTGAGATATCTATGGTGTTCCGGACCCGTTGAGTGATCTGCTTGGCGATCCGGTGCATCAAAGGGAGCAAGCGCTCCTCCGTATTATAGTAGCGGGATATGGTCCAAACCATACGAAGCGCTGAATATAGACTCGTGACGACGTCGCATAGGCCTGGCAATGGTGCACGGGCCAGAAGTTTGAAGTGGCGCTCTAATGTCCCGAGAAAGCGCGCGTTATCGCGTGATTCAAGGCATGAACGCGCGACCTCCGAGCGGAGATACGAAAAGGCACCGAAAACATGTGAGTGTGAGTGCTCGAGGACGCCCAGGAGCTTCTTGAACATGGGACTGCAGAGCTCCTCGTACAGGTTCGATAAAAGGGCGGATCGCTTGCGCCATGATTCCAACTCGAGCATTGGCAAGTCTCCCCGTGGACTGAGCGTTGCGTAAGCTTCAAGGGCGCTCTGAAGGATAGGAACCCACTTCTCGAAGAGGTTCTGCACCTGGGCGACAAGCATCGCGTCTTGAGCGGCGACCCGTGGATCACCGATGTCAAGAGTCGGAACGTCGATGGTATACTCCGAGCGGAGCTGCGCGTCCGTGGCGCTCGCGGCGATGGCAAGCTTCCGAGATTGGAAAGTTATTTCAGTATCTGTTCCAGGAATGATAGGGGCGTATTGATTCTCGAGGGAGACCGCGATTGATGACAGGACGTTTCCAGGCGTCAGGCACACGTCGAAGTAGAGAAGAAACTCCGCCCGAAGCTCGTCTGTAAGCTCTGTCACAGGACCATCATCCGTCTCTGGAATGGGTAGAGGACGTCCCTTCTCCGTCCCCTCGAGCACGCGCCTCACAAAGTAAACGAGGTAGTCCGCAGATTGGGTCGGTGGTTCAGTCGCAACTACGGGCCTCCCCGAGAGTAAGTAGAGGTATAAGGCAGGAGTGGGAGTGGTGCAGTCTAGAAACTCGCGAACGACACCTGAGTATTCCCCACCCTCGGATAGCATGGCTAGAAGCTGGTCCTCGGGATGCGCGAGGTATAGCGATGCGAGCTCGGCAACCCAAGAGACGCGAACATCAGTCGCCATTTTTTTGCTTCTTTCAACTACCTGCATATACGCAGCAGAACTGAAAGCCGTTCTGAGGCTCTAGAAGCGTCTACCTCTCCAACACCGACCAAGTTACTGGCTTCAAATTCACTAGAAAGAAACTGAAAATGCCACCGAAGACCTTCCAGCAGAATCGTCACAACCCAACCCGGAAGGAGATCGAGCAACAGATGGCACGCAATGAGAAGGCTCAAAAGGCAGGGGAGCGTAAGCCGAAGGAGTTCGTTCCGCCCCCGAAGATCGTTCCGAAGCCTGGCGCTTTATCAAAGAAGGAGCTTTTGGCTCGTATTCAAGAGAGCAAGGCCAAGCACGAGAAGGAAGAGCGAGAGAAACAGGAGCTTGAGGAGAAGCAGAAGGTCGAGGAGATCAATCGCTCTGGTAAGACTGTGACGGCTGATGGAGAGGCCCATGCTATGGGACCTGGGCGCAGGCGCCAGCGCGGGCGTCGTGATGATGGGCCTGGTCTCCTTGGAGTTGACATCGCAAAGCTATCCACTGCCGAACGTGAGGAATTGATGAACGACCTTCGGACCCGCTTTGCGGAGACCCGTGCCCGCGAGGAGGCCGAAGCCCAGGAGTGGCAGCGTTTAGCCAGAGAGCGTGCGCAGCTTGAGGAGGAGAAGATGGCCGCAGCGCGGGAGAAGAAGAAGACCTGGGAGGACATGAGCTCCGGAAGCAGCTTCGAACTTGATAAGGAAGTACAGGAGCGCAAGCCTGAGCAGAAGAAGTCACGCGAGGAGCGCTTGGCCGAAGTTGCCAAGGAGGAGCGGGCTCAGGAGCTTGCCAAGGCACGTGCAGACAATATCCAGGAGAATCTACGTTCACCGATCTGTGCTGTCCTTGGCCACGTGGATACTGGGAAGACGTCCCTTCTGGATAAGATCCGATCGACGAATGTTCAAAATAAGGAGATTGGTGGGATCACTCAGCAGATTGGAAGCACCTTCTTTTCATATACATATCTCCAGGAACGCACCCGCGAGTTCCCTCATAAGATCCGTTACAAAATCCCGGGCCTCTTGATCGTGGATACCCCTGGACACGAGGCATTTGCAAACCTTCGGTCTCGAGGAAGCAGCCTCGCCGACATCGCAATCCTTGTGGTTGACATCATGCACGGGTTGGAGCCGCAGACGATCGAATCGATCCATCTTCTTCGCGAGCGGAACTGCCCCTTCGTCGTCGCTCTAAACAAGATCGATCGTCTCTACAACTGGAAGGAGGTGCAAGGGCGGTCCTCGAAGAGCGCGCTTGCCGGATGTTACGAGATCGTCCTTGGGAAGGAGAAGCCCAAAGATGCAGTTCAGGACGTCGCAACACTCAACGACTTTGAGAAACGCTTCGACGAGCTACGGGCGCAGTTCGGTAACTTGGATTTGGACGTTGATCTCTGGTGGCGGGTCGAGAACTTCGCGACCACAATCCCCGTCGTCCCCACAAGTGCCAAAACGGAGGAGGGGATCCCTGACCTCTTGGCCATGCTGGTGAGCTTCACTCAGCGCTTGATGGAGAATAAGATCACGATCCAATACACTGAGGATGGGAAGGAGGAGATGCAATGCACGGTTCTTGAAGTTCGAAAGGAGGACGGACTTGGCTTTACGATCGACTGCATCCTCGTCAACGGGGAGTTGAGAAGGAACGATCAAGTGGTTCTCGCGAGTCTTAATGGACCTGTGGTTACTCGGGTCAAAGAGCTTCTTACACCACAAGAGGCACGTGAGATCCGAGAGCGTGGGACCTCTAATTACAAGCATAACGATAGCCTTCGAGCCTCAATTGGGTTCAAGCTATTCGCAGCTGATTTAGAGTTTGTCATCCCAGGAACACCCATGCTTCGTATTGAGCCTGGAGATGACGTCGATGACCTTAAGGAATGTGTCATGGATGAGTTGATGAGCGTGAACGACCGTTTCAAGCGGTGCGAGGTTGGGGTTCATATCAATTCGTCCTCTCTTGGGTCCATGGAGGCGCTCCTCAGCTATTTGCAGCATAAGGAGACCAAGATTCCGGTTTCGGGGTGTGCGATTGGGCCAATAACGAAGGGAAGCATCCAGGAGGCGTCTCTTCAGAACGAACGAGGGAAGCCCGAGTACGCTTGCATCCTAGCATTCGATATCGAGGTGGATAAGCAGACGGAGGATTATGCGAAGTTCAACAAGGTCAAGATCTTCAGCGCGGGGATTATTTATCATCTCTATGATATGTTTACAAAGCATCTGCGCGAATGCTTTGAGGCCAAGCGGGATTCGCTTAAGGACGAGACCGTCTTCCCATGTGTCTTGCAGATTATCGATTGTTTCCATAACAAGGACCCGCTCATCCTTGGGGTACGAGTGGAGAAGGGACGTATCATGATGAAGCAGCCGCTTTGTTTCAAGGGTGGCCGACCGTTGGGTCGTGTCGAAGGAATTCAGAAGGATGGAAATCCGCTTCCGGAGGCTCGGGCCGGGATGGAAGTTGCGATCCGTATCAATACGGCCGATAACAGCATCACATACGGTCGAACGTTCAGCATCTCTGACACGCCACACATCTATGCGCACATGACGCGCCAAAGCATTGACATCCTTAAGGAGTTTTATCGCGAAGACTTATCAAAGGATGAATGGGGCTGTGTCAAGCAGTTACGTGACATGCTTTGTATTCCAGCTGGAGATGGGAAAGCTGCAGAATAAATAACCCACTTTTACTCATCCACGCTGCGCATCTGTTCCGAGTCGCGATTCAAGATGATGAGTAATGCCGCGTAGAAGGCTAGGGACAAGACACTACCGACGCTGATGAAGACTGGCCAGTCTGCAAAGGTATGTACGGCATTATCCTGCCGATCCATGTTGACCGGGAGGTGGTTCATCAGAGAGATGCGATTGTATCCACTCCGACTATAATCGAGACGTAAGTGGTACGAGCGAACAAGATCTGGGACAAATACAAGATCATAAAGCCCTTGCTCCTCATCTAGGACGGCAAGATTCAGTGTGAAGAGAGGACCAAAAATGCGCTCCGAAAGTTGGAGATCCGTGAAACGAAGGGGTGTGGGCGCACTTCCACGCGCATCTGCCATGCATCCCTCGTAGTTCTTCGCAAAAGAAGAAAGTTGCTCTCGAAGTTGACGTTCTTCGTTACTTGTACTCCCTTTAACAGTTCCTGGACCTTCAGATCCAAGAAGCTGTGTTAAATCCAACGTCTTCTTCGCAGGACTGTAAGGAATCCAGATACCATCTCGTAACTCCTCAACCTTGACTACGTAGTGGACTAGCTGTCCTTCTAGGATGGTGGAAGGGCTCTGCCCTTGATGCACCCCTGTAAGTGACAAGTTACAATGATTGATGGTCGGAACTGCCTGTCCTTCAAAGTGTGTCACGCGAAGAAGACACTTTTCAAAGAATACCCAACGTCCCGCTTCATGAGTGAGAGAATAGAGCCTTTCCTCAACGGTCGAGGCCTGTTCAGACGGAAACATGGCCTGGAGATTGACTAGACTCCCAAGAAACCCTAGGAAGACGATCCTCGCATTGTTCTCCAGTCCAGACCAGGCTGCAGCAACTTTGAGAGTACTTGTTGGTGTCTCTGCATAGAGCAAGTACTGTGGAACCTGAGCATGGGAGCTGAACCTGAAGGAGACCTCTAGCAGCTGATTGACGGGTACACGTACATTCTTGTAGTTCAGTGATTCTAAACCTCCCGTTGGTGTCAGTACTCCACAGCCAGATACAGACCCATGCCTTAAAGATTCGTCAAGTGTCTTATTGAGCTTGATTAGAGCAGTCTCCGTTGAGTCGTACCGAGCACCGATAGCACCAACGTCTCGTAGGAGAACCAATAGGCGTTTGTCAGCCTTGGAATCTGTCACAATGAGAAGGGACGCCCCGGCTCGGGGCTCGAAACATCGGCCATAAAGCTCCGTCTCCTCCCGCACGGCGATGTCCTTGGGTAGGACCAGTCGTTCATCCTCGACCAATCGACCTCGAAGAATATCAGTTGAACCTTCAACAAAGGAATGAATCGCAAGGTAGTCTGTCGACGTCAACGAACCGCCACGGCCCAGAATGATGACGTGGGAATACTGAGGCAAGCCACCGACGAAGAGACTCGGGAGCTGGAAGCCGGATAAGTCCATCTGGTAACGATCCACCTCTAGAGAGTCTGGGATGAGCGAGTCTTGGAGGGCGCGGGACGCCGCTTCCGGTCCGTCGTGGAGCACAAGTGCGCGGCCAGGGAGGTATGCAGCGAACACAGCACCCAGAAAAAGCGGAATCATCCCCTTTTTTGCATGCCCGGTTGTGTTCTTTACTCCTCCGCCCCAGCCGACGTCTCTAACGGCACAGAGCACCTATCCGAGGAAGAGATACTCGGCCTCCTTGAGGCTCATGTCGATGAGCTTGTTGCCGTAGCCAAATCACTTCCCATCCGTATTCCTATTACAGGTATCTCACATCAAACCTCGGTAAGCTCCTTTCTTCTTGAACGCGAGATACTCGTGGAGGACCGGTCTCCTACTCCCGAGCCCCTCTACATTCAGCACTATGATCGTTTGTTTTGTTATACTTGTTATGTAAGGCGTCCACCATCAATCTTACCGAAACTCCGTAACGCACCTGTCACGGGGGAGCGACCCATGCCGACTGAGGCAGGGGATACGCTCTCCAAATCGACTGAAACTCTTCATGTACTTGTAGATATGGTTAAAAGTCTCATGGTCTGCTTAGATACGGGGCCAACCTCGCTCCCAGATATGCTCTCACGTATGTCAGAGCAAGCTGGTGCAGCCTCTCTATCGGTTTTTCTATTACTCCAGCTATATCGCGTCATCGCGATCGAAAGAGCGCTTTCAGGGTTGGATTCGCATCAATCCTCGGAGATGAAGGAATTCCATACAGTTCTGAGAAGCGTTATTGATATCAATTCCGAAAGGCTCTTGCAAGCTTCAGAGGCCAGCTTTTCTCTACGTTGCTTCCTTACCTCCTTCGTCTTTCAAGCGTTACGTCTACTACTCGAGATGTCGTCATACCTCGTCTTTCCAGCAGAGATCTCGGTCGCTCGGATCTTCTCCATACACGCTCAGACGTTCTCAAAGGTCGTTTGTACCATTACTACTGAGGGGGAGGACCTATTATCAGATGCGGAGCAACGACTAGCGCACCTTGTCTTCGCGTCGGTCGACTCGGTCTATCGCTATATCGGACGTGTCGAGGCCTTGGATCGTGGAACCACTCTTCTTACTGATCCGGAAGTGATTGGACGGTATGCCTTTCTGGCGTTGACCTGCCTTTCCTCTCCACGGGCAAGTGGGGAGATACAGTCCTTATCAACGCGGCTTTTGGAGGTGACTCTAGACGTCCCTTCCCTCTATCTCGGTTTTTGCGGCTTCCTATCGCGTAACGACCCGGACTCCATGATACATGAACTTTTCTGCCTCGCCACTGATGAGGTTATGCAGCCGAAGGGCGCTTCCTCGCGTATTGAACGTTTTCTGAACGATATCATCTGCACTTCAGTCACAGATGGCTCTTCTCTTCGTCCAGATCCTAAATCTGTATCATTGGTGAAGCTACTGGCCCGAATACTTACATGCTCCAAGGGGTCCGCATGCACCGACCTCTTTCCGTTTGTCCACGTCCTTGAAGTGGGTTTGGACCTAAGTATGACGAGACAGAAGGGCGCACAGGGAACACTTGTGTCCATCCTCTATTTCTATTTACTCTACATGACAGAACAACCGTTGCGGCACCAGCGTATCATCACGAGCTTTATAAACGCATTTGCACGGGCGGCTGGCCTTGTCCCACCACACCCACCAATTGAAACGAACAAGCTCAAAGTGCTTTTAGATCTTTCGACCATCCTATTTGTCCGTACGCTCCAGGTGGCATCTCCAGAACGTTGCGCTCTATTATCATTCCTACCCGGTGCATACCTTCGACTCTTCATGATGACAACAAACGTTGGCCTTCAAGCACATATCCTTGGCCTTAGCCGTTCTCTTTTGAAGCTTTTGCCTCGATTGGAGGCTATCATTGCCGAAGGAAAGACATATATAGGACAGGATGAGGACTACCTGTCAACGACGGAGGCTAGTCTTCCATCAACTGAAGTGCCAATCAGTCCAATGACATGTAGAGCCAACCTTATTAGTAAGTCCAAAGAAGCACTGATGACGCTCGTCATGGATCTAACTATTCATTGCATCATAAGCGAGGGGATTGGGAAAACCCTCCTCGACACGGCGTTGACGGCCTTGACAGACCTCATACGCCAGCGGCATGGGGAATTTGCCAGGGACCGCCAATTACTGGCACACCTTCAGAAATTATTACGCACGGTGACGTCGAATGCGACCATTAAGGAAATCATCGGGCTCTTCTTCACGGTTCTTGAAGAAGGCTTTATTTCCGCTCTCGAGGTACCCGAGGCAAATACCTTGATCTCATTGTACACGACTACGTTGGCAACGGTCATCAGTGTGGCTCTCTATTCCCGAGATGGGACTAGGCGCGATTCCACGATGAACACGCTCATGACGAGCTTAGGGGCAAGCGCATCGACAAGCTCTTGGACATCTGAGCTTCCACCCCGGCTTGGACTCATCATGTCCTTGGCCATGCAAAGTCCTCATCGCCTACGGTCCTTCATTCGTGCGTCAGTAACTCTAAGTAGCACGTCTCCCATCATGTACACGGTCCTTCTTGAAACGCTTCGTCTAACAATACAACTTTGTTCGGCTCTATCGGGAACCATTACAACGGAGGCACTGGAGCGAATTCCCACTCCAATAATCACTTCCATTTGGTCAGGACTTATTACTGCCGGGATCATACTCCTGGAGGAGTTGCCTCAACAATTCCTTATTGACGCATACGTCCTGGGACAAAACGAGCCCCCAAGAAAAAGAGGTGTTTTGAGGCACGGATCACTCATGAGGCAAATCCATTACCACATGGCCCTAGCTGGGCATATCATCGGGTCTCTAATTTCTTCAACGAACTCGGATGGGTCATCTCAAATCAAGCATCCGGACCTTTGTCTCTCTCTTTTCAATCCGCTCCTCCAGCTCCTCACGCGGTGTGCGGGGAGTCACGTCTACGAGAGCGTCCATTATTCCTCCACAAACGGTACGGTAAGAGGCTTTCCGACGCTTTCCGATCTTTTGTTATCGCGTAGGAAAATTGTCGATGAGTTACTAAGGATTTCCTTGGACCCCCGCCTGTCGAGCGCAGAACCTGCCCTCATCTGCATATATACGTATGCCCTTCAAGAGTCCAGATACCAGGACGAGTTGATGGCATTGCCCGTCTTCTGCTCGCTTGTACGGGAGCAGTACGCCGCAGTTCAACCAGGCTCTCAAGACGCACGAGTACTGGTAGCAGGGCTATATCGTGTCTCTACTCTTGCCCGTTGCATCCATGAAGACCTAGCCGATGAGCGGTTCTGTTCGATGCTCAAGCAAACTCTTGAGGCGATGCCCCACTTTAGCGCTTTAACGGGGTTAGTTCTGCAACAGCAAACGCAGCTTCTAGACCTCTACGAATCGCATGTTGATTCCCAACGCCAAGCCATCATTTGCCTTTGCGTGCTTCTTAAGGGGCTCCCCGCCTTCTTTACTTCGGAGGCCCAGAACTATGGTCGAATGAAGACTATATTGGAAGGAGCTTCACATGATATGACTCTTCATTCGAGCCTATTAGAGCTTTTTGTGACCGTTATTCAGAAGTTTTGTGTATCATCTCGCTCGCAACATACGACAACGTCAGGAAACTCACTTAAGAACACGTCTAGAAGAGTGGATCACCACCTTACGGGCCAGAAGGAGTACTTGCATTGCACACTCGGTGCAATGAAGAACGTTGTGCTTTCATTCAAGTTTCGATACTCCTGGAAACGTGTAGGAGCTAGCCGTACGTCATCCCGTACTCTATCAAACCTCATCGAGTACATGTCGTTGGTCGTTAACAGTAAGCTTGTCTTACCCTCGGAGATCATACCTGACCTCTACGTCATACTGCTTAGTGCTTTGACAGATGACTCTGGAGCTCTCCTTTTCCCCTTAGTTTTACTCGATGCTAGCGACCTCCTGACGACCTGCGTTCAGACCTACAGCCCTCTCCAATGCGTACGTTCCCTTGGCCAGGCTTTGAAGACAATGTTCCTTTCTTCCGAAGAGACCGATACCGTCATAGAGGGAATCCACCAATATGAGTCTTGCAGGCGTCTTCTTGAGCATCTTCGGCCCAACGACACCGTTTTGGGCCTCCTTCTGGAGCGTCTTCAAGCCGGTGGAAGGCGTGGAGCCTCTCACATGGAGATAACACGTGCACTTGTTCAACAGCTCTGCAACCTTTTGGACCTGATTCTACAAGAGGCAGGCACCGAGACCACAGTAGGCCAGGTGCGTAGATGCCTTGCATTGAATTATGTGACCTACTTCCTTCTTTGGCTTTGGACAAGTAGTACATCACATATAGAGGTGTCACCCATCTTCGATCTCTATTCAACGCAACATTGCGGACTAGTCGATAATGAATACTCTTCAACATCCTCACAGGACCGTGAGAAGGCTACCTATGCCGCATGTTGTTGTCTGATTAATGAGGCCTTGGAAGCAGAGACCAAACCTGCAACGGTACTCGAAGAGCTGGCAAACATTCTTGCATTACTGTTGTGCAATGATCCAAAGCTTTGGAAACGTCTTCAGAAGCTTTATGATACATGAGGAGATGGGCCATAAGACAAACTCAAAGTTCACTCCTCTGGAACGGTATCTGCCATTCCATCTGCCTCGGTACGAATGCTACGTCCGGCCTTCAAGACCTCGTCAGTTAGGAGGAGCTGAGTGGTAAGGACCGTGGCCGAATGGAAAAGCTGGTGCTTGACACAAACGTTGTCGAAGATCCCCTCCGCATCCACGTCGCAAGGTTTCCCCGTGGCAATCCCGACCCCATGCTTGACAGAAGGGTTGGATTTGTTCGCCTCCTCCAACGAGATCGAAAGCTCCTGAGGATCGTAACCGGCACTCTTAGCTAGAGCCTTTGGCACTGACCGGAGGGCATCTGCAAAGGCTTGAACTCCGAGCTTCGCCTTTCCAGATACGCTCTCCTGGTATCTGTCTAGATCTGTGGCTGCAGCGGCTTCAAATGCCCCCGCTCCCGCGACGTACGCCCCATCAGTGATCGTATTCTTGACCGCGCGCAATCCGTCGCGCACAGCATCCTTAATCTGCTCGATGCAATGGCGTGTAGGGCCGCGCACAAGGATTGTGCACGAGCGTGGGTTCTTAACCCCCTCCACGAACGTGTACTTCTCCTCGCCAAGCATCTCCTCGTGGAGCATGTCTGCCCATCCAAGATCTTCGATCTTCATGTCATCGAGGGAGCATAGGGCAGAACCTCCACAACAGAGTGTCAGGCGCTCCATGTTCCGGCGCTTGACCCGACGAAGGGCGAAGATCCCCGCACCAGCTAGCATATCAAGGGCTGCACCATCGATCCCCTTCTGATTAAGGACCACAAAATTGAGTGCTGTATCTTGGCACCCGGGGCGCTCGTGGTAGCTCTTGTAAGCGGCCTCCTTCAGCGCAATGATCGCGCGGCAACGGGAGTCGACGTACTCGCGTTCCTCGTGCGCCAGCTTCTGCATCTCGTCCGCGTTCTTGTAAAAGAAGCCCGAGTTGATCTCCGTCTTCTCGTACTCCAGCGAGACGTTGAGCGTCAGGATGAAGCAGTTGTGGAGGGTGACACACGTCAACTCGGACTGACGGCTCCCATGATCCATAACGAGCCCAGAAACCAAACGAGTATCCACATCCATGCGGCTCGGCATGCACATGATTTCAACCATGTGCAAGTCGATGAAGTTTCTCCTATCCTCGTCGAGCATGGTCGCATGCTCGACAATTTCGACCGCATCTACGACGATGTCAGCCAAGGTGTTTGCCAGCCGGTGGTGGACCTTCGTACCAAGAGAACTACGAGCAACGGCGTGGAGGATTCGGTGGCGCTCTTCTTTAGTATCCGGAAGAGGATTCTTATAAGAGTCCATGAACTCTAGAAGACGAGTGCGCGCAAACTCGAAGCCATCGACAAGGACGCGTGGGTGCACATCCTCCGCAAGCCAGCGGGCTGACTGCCTAAGAAGCTCTCCAATCAATAGGACGAGCATCGTCGTCCCATCTCCGACCATGTCATCCTGTGCGGTTGCCGCCGTCGCAATGAACGCAGCAATCGGGTGGTTGATGGGTAACTCTCCCAGAAGGACAGATCCATCCTTAGTTATCTTGATGTCGCCAGCACCGGACACGAGCATCTTGTACGTCCCAGCAGGCCCGAAATTCGTGCGCACGAGCTTCGCGAGTTTCTCGGCCGCATCGATATTCACGTCGAGCGCCTCACCACGGCGTAGGTGCTCGGCCCTTGGGTTGAGTGCATGGATAGCAGTCATTTCTTTTTCAATCGGATTTCGATGCAGACACCTTCGAGGCAGTCTTCCTTCGTCGCTACCCAGGCGCCACCGAAGGGTGGGGTGGAGTCTGTCAAGGTATATTGTCGTTTCCGCCCCTTCAACGAGCAATTTGAGCCGGTTTCCAGTCCGTGTGTTGAGTTCACAGATGATACCCAATTACAGTACTTAGGAATGGATCCACCTAAGACCTTCATGTTCGACCGCGTTTTTGGCCCCGACGCGACCCAGGAGACGGTGTTCGACTGTACTGCAAAGCATGTCCTCTCGCAGGTCTTCCAGGGCTGTAATGGGACCATTTTCTGCTACGGTCAAACAGGTGCTGGGAAGTCCTTCACCATGACGGGCCCAAGCGTCGACTCCTTCAAAGACCGAGGCCTCATTCCGCGTGTCTTCGATTATCTCTTCGATCAATGTTCTGCACAACGGGAAACCTTTTCTCACGTCATCCATTGCAGTTTCTTTGAGATCTACATGGAAAGGATCCGTGACCTACTCGCTGACGACCCAGTGGTGACGACTACGGAGAGTACTCCACCAACGTTCCTTCTTCCGAATACCATTCATCCCGGAGGTGAAAATAGGTGTCTACCGACCGGGTCGGCGAACCTACAGATACGAGAGCGCAAGGACCTAGGTGTCTATGTCGAGAACCTTTCCTCATTTGAGGTTAGCTCCGCAGACGACTTGATACGCTATCTGAAGCGGGGGAACAAGAATCGAGTGACGGCTGCGACGAATATGAACGACCAGTCATCTAGGTCACACTCCATCTTCAACGTCTCGATTGAGACTGAGGACCTTCTTTCTGGTGCCAAACGCCGTTCGCAGCTATACCTTATTGACCTTGCGGGGAGCGAGAAAGCTGCGAAGACCGGGGTCGAAGGACTTCGTCTTGACGAGGCACGGCTCATCAACTTAAGCCTTTCTACCCTTGGCAATGTCATCAATGCTCTTTCAACCGGACGGTCCAAACACATTCCCTACCGTGACTCGAAGCTTACCCGTATCCTTCAGGACTCGCTTGGAGGTACCTCGTCAACCGCATTAATCATCTGTTGTAGTCCTTCTAAGTATAACGAAGTTGAGACCCTATCGACACTGCGGTTTGGGGAGCGAGCGAAGAACGTCAAGAACACCTTGGCGCTCAATCAGGAGTTCAGCTTGAAGCAGATGAAGGCTATGCTTGAGAAGGCAAACACTGAAATCGCCCGGCTTAATGGAATCATCGCGGGGATGGTGCAGGCCTCCCAGCTCGTCTCTGAGAGCATCCTTGAGAAGACGATGCACGAGCGTAGCCTCTTCGAGCAGGAAGAGCCCGTCTCAGACTTCGAGGTCCACGTCTCAGGAGAGGTCGCAAGGGTCAATGCCCTCAACCAACGGATGAACACCTGCACCAACCTTGACGAGTTACGAGATACTTTGGTAGATGCCACCCAGCGCTACTTGAACTCTCTTTCTCAGATATTATCGCTGCGTTCCCAGGTGTCTGCCAATGAGGCCCGCATGGGAGAGCTAGAAGACGCCATTATTAGCGTCCAACGCGAGCTTGACCAAGAGATGGGGATTTCCGCAGACCTTCGCCTCGAGGTGGATAACCAGGTATCCGCCAATAATGAGCTGCGTGCCCGCTATGACTCTCTTGGAGCACATGTCGAATCAATGAAGCTCGAGCTGAATAATGCCCAGGACAAGCTTAAGGCCTCTGAAGGTCGTTTGAAGGCCCTTCAAGAGCAGGCTCTTCAGGAACAGACGGCAGATGCCGTTGCTTATCTTACTGGAGATTCACTTCTCGGATCGACGCTGAAAGGATCGCTTCCGCCGCCAGCGCATGAAGTACCGCTTGAGACGCGACCAAAGACGCGCTCGGTCGTCTTTGAGGACGATCTAGAAAAGAACGCGTCATTTGATGAACAAGACGATGATGAGAGAGATGACTTTGTGCTCTACGCCGTCCTTAAGAAGGAGACGATATCTGATCAGGAGAAGATCATGTACTTCGACGCCCTTCGAGCACAGTTCCAAGATGCACGTGCACAAATTAAGAAGCTTGTCCGGGCCTTGTCAAAGGACGCATTTACGGTTTGTCAGGCTACCCTTCAGGCAGCAACCATGGAGGAGCGGTTCTCAACGCTCTGCAACAACGCGAAGATTCTAAAGCAGTACCGGCACCTGGATACGGTTGTGAAGCAGCAGGCGGTCGAGATCGGGCGTCTTGCCGACGACCTCGCGGAGGCTCGCCTTGCATCAGCGCAGATGCAAGCAGAGCTACGGGAAGCCCAGGCCAACAATGCGTACCTAACAGACCAGTTGGACACCACCAAAGCCGGGATAGGGAAGATCATGAAGTACAAGGATGATCACATCCGCAACTTGCAATTACGTCTCGATACACAGCAGGATGTCCTCGAGGGGTTACAGGACATCCGGGGATATAGTATAACGCGGGACGGGGTCCTTCTAGCCAACGTCTCCTCGGCCCAGGCGGATGAGGGGTTTCTCGACTGTAATGGTTGTTATTCGTTTTCTCAAGGGCTTCAGCACTTCTCACTTCTCCCCTTTACTACCAAGGTTTCCGAGGCTCGGCCTCTACAGTCGGCCGGGATCCTCCTTCCTGAGGAGTTGAGGTCAAAGTTGGCAAAGAGCACCTCAATAACGATTCGTAGGCGGAGATTTTAGTTTGGAAATGGCTCCATGGTTGATCCTTACCCTCATCATCTTTGTGGTTCTCATGTGGCTTACCGTGTTATATGCCATGCGTGAACGGGTTTGTAGGCCGGTAGATGTGTTCTGTTGTGGAAATCAGCTGTTGTATGGGCTCGGGAATCCTGATACCATTTGTACCGAACTACAGGAGAAGTCTCTGAACAGCCAATCGGAGGATACGGTACATCTGGTCCCACGCATTATTTTGGGGTTAAGAACCCCGATCGCCCTCTACAGAGCCTTGGTTGTCTACCGTGCCCTTGATGGCGGTGGCTATGTCCCCCGCACAGAATTATATCTGGTCCATGACTACTCGACGGAATTCACTGCCCCTGTGATGGCGTTAAGTGTAGTCACGCTGATGGCCGTCCTATTGGAGAAGAAGAGTGGTGTTAGATCCCGCTCAACGACCCCCAGCTGGGGCTGATCCTTTGCATACGGCGATCGAGCTCCTGTTCGAAGGGGCCCCGCTGTTGTTCCTGAATGACCAGAAAGGCCGGAACCTGTCTTTGACCACCGCACCCGTACTCCATCTGGCGGTAGAAGTTAGCGATCTCGTTCCACAGGCGTCGGACCGTATGCTGTTCTTCCTCAGTAAGCTTGTCCAGGGACTCCCCGCTCTCATAGAAGGGCATCCGGAGAAGTCTTCGACAAATATGGCCAATGCGTTCGATGAGTGGGAGGTCGCACCAGACCAAGCAATTGAGATTGAGGGCGACATTATATGCAATGTAGTACATGACAGAACTACACCGTTTCATCTGGCTGTCGTCGGCCTTGAAGTAGAACTGGTAGGCCTGGACGCAGCAAGGCCGGCTGATCTCCTCCGCATCCTTCTGCTTCCTTTCCTCATATTCAAGCTGATTGATTAGGGTTGGTGGGACGTTCATCCCATTCTCGGCTTGAACAGAAGGGTGCGCTCGCGAGTTCAAGAACTTCCCGATGAGGGCGGCTGAAACAGACTCGTTGACATGCTTAATCTCGTATACATCGACGTGTGGGAACTCATGCTTCGGTGGGCCGCAAATCATCTTCAAAAGGTTAGCATGTCTCCTATTCATCTGCTCGTTCTGTGTCCGGTACGCGTATATCCTCCCGGTCGACTCCGTGACTATATAGTTCTCGGTCGTCTCCTCGTCATGTTGAGAGGCTTGGGCACCATCTCCTTCGAAGTCGAGCGTGTAATGGGATGTCCGACAGAAGTCTGTGCGATCGTACAAAATCTCCTTCAAGGACTGCTGCTCGGATGAGCTTCCGATTACTAAGTGCTTCCAGATGTTTGGAAGACAGATGCGGTAATAGATGTCATTATTCGAGACGCGGCTGCTAAGGATGACGAACCCAGAGATATGCAGCCAGAACAACACGGGTAAGAAGTAGGAGATCAGCTCCTTGGATACGTCGCAACAATCGCATGGGTTCAAAAGCATGAAGTTGATGAAAAGACCCATGACGTGTTGTGCATACTCGTCGGAGATCCCTTGAACCTTCTCATACGAGACGGCCTCGCAATCGAGGGCACGGCTGACGATCTTAAGTGCATTTTGATCCAACTCCGACTTGCTTCTTCCGGTGATCTTCTGCTGTAACACTTGGCGTTCGGAATCCATTGCTATCTGTGTCAAACGAAAGAAGGCGGCACGATTCCCAACGCCATGAGTATTCCCAGCGAAAATTCCATGTAAAGAGCGTAGAAAGATGCTTGCTTGATCACACTCCCGACCAAGTAGGAACTCGAAGCCAAGCTTCGTCAATGGTTGCTGTTTCTGGTTGATTGGGATGAAGCCCATGTACATGAAGAATTGAGTCCAGAAGTCCTTGGATGAGGGAGAACCACCTGGGGTGACCGTGGCGTTAAGGAGGCGGTCAAGGAGGGAGGCGAATGGCCCCTCGGTGTTTTTGTAGCTATAGTGACCAAGGTAGACGCGTTCGGACTCGGTGGGGTCTGTTTTAATACCTCCAGTGATATAATATTTGAACAAGTTATTCTTTGTGAAGGATATGGGATCAGGCTCGGTAAAGGTCATGGCATAAAGCTGGCTGAAGAAGAAGTAATGTGCTAAATATGCGTCACGTCTATCGGGCTTATTGGCGGCGGGGTTCAATTGAAGGATTCCATGCTCAAGTAAAGTCTTGTAGGCCGCATCGACCTCGCGTGTCCATTCTTCGGCATAGCAATCCGACAAGGAGAGGGTGAAGGGGACGTAGGACTCCCTAATGTCCGGGCGCGCGTTGCTAAGGACTGGGAAGAGCATATGTTGAATCAAGGTCTGAGAGAGCGGGGTAAGCGTGCGGTAAAGATATAGACAAGACCATGGGATGTCCTTGAACAGGTTGCGGAGCTCGAAAGTCGACGTGGGTAAAACCTCCATTCTTTTTCTAGTATGTTAATAGCGGGTTTGAGCTATTAATGATTAACAAGAATGATACTGCTGATACCATTAATACTGAAGCTCAGTCCTAAGGCATCACTGGGCTTTCAGCCCTCTTCTTCCTCATCTTTATGCACGTAGTTAATGGTTTCCTTGTCATTCTTTTACTTCTTAAAAAACCTCATGGCAGAAGTAACTAGTGCTGTCAGCCGTTTGGAACAAGAATACAGACATCTACGCCGCGACCTTCCACCTGGCTTCTTCGCTAAGCCCCTACCCAGACGCCAAGGAACGATAGTCCAGATGAACGAGCCGGATTACTTTCGTTGGATTTGTGGCATCCCCGGGAAGGAGAATACCATCTGGGAGGGCTGTACACTCCGAGCCTATATCTTCTTTGGAACCGAATTCCCATACTCCGCCCCGAAGATCCAATTCGATCCCCCTTTATTCCATCCGAACGTTTATCCTTCGGGCACCGTTTGCCTCTCTATCCTCACTACCGGCTGGAAGCCAACCTTCACGGTCTCCGAAATCCTTCTGAGCATCCAGCGTCTTCTTGATGACCCCAACCTCGATTCTCCAGCGCAACGGGAGGCCAGTAATCTCCGTAGAGAAAACCTTGAGGAGTATAACCGTCGCGTACGCCAAGTCGTCGAGCAGAATAAGACTGAGGACTTCCAGGTATCCATCAAACGCCTCGTGCAATCCGGCGAGTTCCGTACGACCGCACGCTCTCCACCAGAACAGATTCTAGAAATTGATTAGCTCTCTCCTGACCCCAGGTCGTCCCTTTAACTCGGACCATTCACTTTATTTCCTATCATATCAGTTCCCTGTTCCACTTCGATAAGTTTGAATTTTACCCGGAGGGAACCGGCTACTCAACCCTTCGATAAGTCTTTTGCTACGTGTGTGATCTCTTTAGTTCTCATATGGTTCATGTACCCTGTAAAACTAACATTCCTTCGTCCCCCAAAAATCATGAAATCACGGCCTGGCGCGGAGATAACACCGTCACAGCCGGCCGGGACAGAGCTCCTGGCACGCCTGCGCCAAGATCTTCAAGCCAGAGATAACCTAGTAGCTCTTTATGGCCCCCAGAAAGGTTCAGCCCCTCACTCCTCCCGCGATCATCAACGCGCCCCTCGAAGTGCCACCACGAGTAAGCTCCCAACCAAACGTTCATCTACACGGCCTGCTAGCGAGAAACCGCTACGTTCTGGAAAAACTGATCAACGACATCGAAGAGTTCGGTCAGCCATGGCAAACGCCGATCCGGCACTACTAGCTGCAAGAGCACTCTCCGCCCTTAACCAGGAGCGGCCTGTCTCAAGCAAGGGGGAGCGGCGTCGACGTATGGCCACCTACAGCGAGTCAGCATATTCGTACACAAACTTGTCAACCACCTCTGATGATGATGAGGATGGTGTACAGACGGTGGACTTCTGCGTCCAGGCCGCAACGGGGGTTCCCGAGAACGTCCTAGCATTAGCCGAGCTACTTCGGTATGAGACCACCACTTCTTTCAAAACGACAGACGATTATCAATGGTTAAATAAGAAAGGTGGGCCCCAAAACCCGGTCTTCAAGGACCTCTTCGACTCGCAGCTCGATTCCCTCAAGGAGATCTATGAGCGCTTCAAAAGTGATTCGTACTTCGTCGGGCTCGCCCAGGACATGCTTTACACGACAGATGCGTGGAAGGCGGGCTTCGCGCACCTACGAGACGTCATCTACAAGGACTTCTTCGAGGCCCATGAACAGGTGATGCAGGAGCTCTCAGCGGCCGAGAAGATCGTTCGTGGCTACGAGGAGGCGACAGAGGCGTTGAATGCAGAGAATACGGAGCTTTCGGCGCGAGTCCAGGCGCTTGAGGCAGAGAAGGATTGCCTTCAAGGCGTACAAGGGATGACTACTTTCGATTTGGAGAAGGTACAAGCAGAGAAGACAAAAGCAGAAGGCCGGGTTGCTGAACTAGAGGCGGAACTGGCCACCGTTTATGCCCATGAAGAATCCTTACAGAACGAGATCTCAATCCTCACCGCAGAGATTCAGGACCTTCACGCAGATATCAGTTCCAAGGAACAGCGCATCCAGAAGTCTGTTGAGAAGGCACGAGAGTATAAGGACCAGCTGGATACATACACTCGGGAAGGTCAAGTCTCTAAGCTCGAGGATAATATTGCCACTCTGACAGCGAGGTTGAACGAGAAGACGGCCCAGTTCACCGAGAAGTCAGACCTGCTCGAGAAGACGGAGCGTAGAGTTTCCAAACTCCTTGCACAGAACCAAGCTATGGTGACGGAACGAGAGAAGTTCATCTATCGTCTAGAACATAGCATGATGCGTACGGAGGATAAGCATTGTGGAAGCCTTCGCCTTTATGAGAGACTGCGTCGGACACAAGAAAGCTTATCAAACACTACCACCGAACTGAAAGAAACAAGCGAAAAGCTTCAACGAACACAGGACCTCGCTCGTGAGTTGAAGCGGACTTTGAAAAGCCGTGAGGATGATATCAAAGGCTCACGCGCAGAATATAATCGAATGCAAGACGAATATGGCCGGATGCATGCTGACTTCTCCTTCAAGGAGGCGCGGATCGCAACGCTGGAGCAGCAGCTGCAGCTTTATCAGCAGGAGCTTGCTGCAACGCAGGACGATATGAAGAAGAAAGCTGAGATGTTTGAGTCCGTTGCTTCAAACTCTCTTGAAAACCAGAACCGGATCGTCACCATCGAGGCGCTCAAGGAGAAGATTGAGCTCATGGAGCGCGATAGAGCTGATATGCGTTCCCATATGGCGGATCTTAAGGAGGAGATCACGGAGGCACGCACAGAAAGACAGGACGCCCTAACAAAGAAGGAACAATTGGTAAGTCAACTCGCGGGGATGGCGGAGAAACTGAACCAGTATGAACTCGCTGTCGAGACCCAGAAGAAACTCCTCGCTGACACTGAGGAGCAACGGATTGAGATTCACAAGGCATATCTCGCCGTGCAGAATGAGATGGGTGCTGTTAAGTTAGAATTAGAGTCGGCTCGTCTCAAGGCACAATCCTATGAGCGTTCTCTTGAGGACGTGACACAACGTCTGGAGAACACCCGTGGAGAGCTTCAGTTCATCCGAAAGGAGAACGAGGAGCTCAAGCTGGGCCGCGGGACCGAAGATGACGCATTCTACAAGCTTAAACAGGACTTCGACGTGGCGATGACAAAGCAACAAGCGCAGGCGCAGGATCTTGAGGACAAGCAGCTCCGAATTCAGGAACTCATTTTCCAGAACGACAGGATGGCAAGGTTCATCGAAGAGGTGAAGGAGAATTATCGAGGCCAAAATATATTAACACTGATTAACGAGAACCTTCGCCTTAAGTCGGACTTGGATGCAATGCTTGCGGCACGCGGTTCCAAGGCGGAGCAGCATAGAACCCTTCTATCAGAGAATGCAAGTATGAAGGAGCAAGTAGCGAAGCTCCATTTGAATACGGCTGAAAGTGACGCTCGCCTTGGGATGGCATATCAGGAGAACGAGAACCTACGCCGCAAGGCGTTCACCTTAACAAAGGACAATAAGGACGTGCGCGACAAGCTAGCGCTGCTTGAGGGCCGTGTCAAGTCGCATGAGCACAAGATCGAGACGCTGAAGGCAGAGCTCGACAAGCGGAATCGCCTTCTCGCGGCCCGGGACCTCGAGATCGGGAAGCTGCGAGCACTATGCGTCAAACTGACGAAGGAGTGAACGTCATCGGTTCGCGAGCTTCCTGATCGTCTGCTCCAGTACCGCTCGGTACTTCGATTCGAGATTCTGGGCTTGCTGACGATATTGACGTTCGAGGTTTGTGACAGTGGTCTTGAGCTCCCGGTTCTCCGTGGCGAGCGCCGACTTCTTCTCACGCTCGTTTGCTAAATCCGCGGAAAGCCGATCGAGTTTCTTGTACAGCTCTTCAACTCCAAGCTCTCCACGTGTTGGATCCGGAGCGTTATGATACTGGCGGATTGATGACTGTAAAAGGCCTGATGAGGTGTGACTATTTGCCAAGGAAGTACGTCCAGATGAACGAGCTGTTTGAGGTTGAGGCCTTGTCGCGGAGCCCGGACGCGTAGCCTTTTGAGAGGTTGGTCTGCGAGACGAGAAGACTGAGTCCTTGACACAAGCGCTCACACGCCGAGTCGGAGAGCCCTGGATCGCCTCATAATAGGAGCCGGCGAGAGGATTATTCGCTGGGATTCGTCGTCCACCAGGGGTATCTGCCATATGGCGAACCTCTGGACTTGTCGCCTTAATATCCGCGACACAGCGTTCAGGGCTTTTGAGTAAGACGGGGTTCTGGGTCCCGATGCATACCAAAGTGTTCTCGGTCGTTGGAATCTGTCGTCGAGTCACTTTCGAGACGACCGTTTGAACGCCAGTGTTATTCAGTTCTCCATCTTGCCCATAAATCCCATACTCAGTTGTTCCATTGATTCTGATCTGTGTTGGACCGGCCCTCCCACCCGCAGGTCGACGTGCTGGAGTGCTTATAGATGCCGCTCCCGGACGATGTGCACTACTGGGACGCCGCATCGAAGCATTCAGATCATCAGTTGTCAAGGTACTCCCGCGGACTGAAGCACTTAGCCCTCGTTCGGAGGCTCGAGGAGTGGTCGCAGTGGCTGGTCTTCTATTGTCCCCAGCCCTTCCTCGTAGTCTCTCGTTCGCCTTCTTGACCTCCACAAGCTGTTTCTTGAGCTGAGAGATTTCCTCCTCATAATCCTTGGCACGCTTCTCATAAACGCTACTGGATAGACGAGACTCATGAAGCTCCTGACGAGCCTCATGTGCCGACTGTCGTAGGTTATCGGCTTCCAGACGAAGCTTCTCGATGTCCTCTTCATACTTACTATCCCAGATGAAACGTCCGTCGGTTAGGTCAGGAAGGTGTTCCAGTTGTAGGATCTCATCTATGATAGCGGAATGCTTCACCTTCCCGGTTTGCGTCTCCCCAATCACGGAGATCGCCGCATCGAGGCTACCGCGCGCGTTCTGGTAGCAACTCAGCTGCTGCAGAATCTCCGGATACGCCAAGATGACGTGCTCATAGACGACGTCAGGGAGACGATTCTGTCGACGTGCTTCGGTCAGCTGTGTGACAAGTGCAGGAGGCCTAGCGGCAGCCATGACCGCAATATCGTCATAGATCAGCTTCAAGACGTCCGGCTTCAGTGCATCGTGGGTGCTGGTCGCGAGCTGTCTAATCCCCTGGAGATGGAAACCCTCGATGACAAGTCCAAGCATCAAGTGAAGGGCCTCTGCCGACTTGAACCCGTACCCGAGCGCCTGTATCAAGGAGAGAAGCGTCGACTGGGGCAGAGTGATGGTGGTCGCGTTCGGATCTGCGTCAGATGCCAACTGAGTCAAGGCTAGGGAGGAATTCATTGAGCCCGAAATTTTAGCGTTCTTTGACTCCAGACTGAATACTCCGAGGCCTTGGATGGCCACACACCGTTCCTGGCCTACGAGTCCAATCAGAGACGTAGAGGCGGCCTTTGAGGATGATCGATTTCCATACTACGACCCTGGTTTCTACAAGAACAAATCAATCTCCCCTGGGAGAAAAAAATGACGAGAGAACGTGAAGCTGAAGAGATCAAGATCCGAGCCAATGCGGCGTTCGGTAAGAAGCAGTACCAGGAGGCGATTAGGCTCTATGGAGAGGCTATTACGTTACATCCAACTGCAATCTACTACTCAAACAGGGCGGCCTGCTATCTTCAGCTCAAGCAGTGGGATAAGGCCTTGACTGACACTAGAGAGGCCGTGAAGCTCGACCCCACGTACGCTAAAGGGAAGGTGCGCCACGTTGAGGCGTTGATCCGTGTCGGCTGTGGCGATGAAGCACTTCGTTACGCAAATGAGCTATATTCTGCAGAGGGATCCACAAAGAACCACGAGCTCGTGGAGAATGCGACGCGTTGCAAGGAGCTCTCCGAAGGTAGCGGGACCCTTTTCCTCGATCATTTGAACCAGGGTGCGCTCACCCTTGCTCGTGGGTGGTTGTCCGTGGCTGCACAGATCTCCTCGGGGACCGTCGTCCTTGCATCGACAGAGGAGCGCTCGAAGTCAGAGGCGAAGCAGGACGAGGTGGACTTGCAATGGTGTGAGCTCATCGAGTCCATTTCGACCGTTCGCGATCAGGCCTGTGCCATTTTCAGCCAGATCACTAGCGATAGCAAGTTCCTTCGTAATGAGATGCTGGGGTACTCTGTTGATCCCCTTTTGTATGTTTATCAGCGTCTTCTGACGAAGTGCATATCCGACGTTTGCGACGTTGGAGTGCGTCTTGGACTCGACGGCTTCCCGGGCCAGGAGGTTGATGAGAAGGGAGATCGGAAGCCTCTTCCGAACTATGTTGGAAATGCCCTTTCGGAGCTCCAACGAATCGGGCGTTCTAGCCAGCCCATGTATTGCGCACTTCTTGCCTCAGCGATGCTTCTCGGTGAGGCAAACATCTCCGACGTGGACTCGGTCCTGATGCGTGCCGGTCAGGCTCCAGGAGCAGGAGAATTTCAACTCCCACAGTTCTCGCGTTGTATTAAGGAGTACATCTCGCAGAAAGATGCTGGCTCCTCTTCCTTCAAGGCTAACAAGTTTGACACCGCGCTCGTGCGGTTCAATAGTGCTCTTAAGGCCATCATGGATCCTAGCACGCTGAGTAGCGAGAGTCTTTCCGGCCTGGCGGCGATGATTTACCTCGCGCTCCGCCAGTCCGCAGCCGCAGTCCTCAGCAATGCTGGGATGTGCTTAAATAAGCTTCGGCAGAACGGAAAGGCCTTGGCCTACCTCCGCGCGGCGATCCTCATCGACCCGTCGTACTACAAGGCTCACATAAGGGCAGCCAATATCTACAAGGAGCAGGGGATGCTCCTCGAGTGCATTCGCGAGTGTGGGTACGCCATTTCGATTGACGAGAACGGCTCGAAGGGCTGCCAGGAGCTTGCGAAGCAGTGCCAAGCGGATGCCGTGAAGTACTCGCGGCCCGATTACTACGCGTGGCTCAACGTCCCGCGGACCATTGACCCGACCTCGAACGAATACTCAAGCGCATATCGGAAGGCATGTCTTAAGTGGCATCCTGACCGTCATCGTGACCCCGTGAAGAAGCGTTTCGCCCAGATCAAGTTTCGACAGGTCCAGGAGGCTGATTCCATCCTTAAGGACCCACAGAAGCGACGGATTTATGATAGTGGCGGCAATCCGGCTGCAGGTGGCGCCGAGGGTGCTGGTGTTCCAATGAGCATGAATATGGGTGGGATGGGAATTGACATTGGCTCGATCTTCAGCAGTATGTTCGGAGGAGGAATGCCGGGCGGGAACGTCCGTATCCAGTTTGCGACCAGTAGTGGTGGTCGGGGAGGCCCAGGGATAGATCTTTCACAGTTTTTTTCCTTCTAAGGGAGGATGCAGCGCGTCCTCCGCCGATCAGGAGACGGAGGAGGGCGGTCAGGCGTCGCGGGAGGACTGGCACTCGGCGGCTCTTTACCTCTTATTACTCGCGCTGATTGCGGTTCTTAGCCGGCGAATAGCTGCATCATAGGTATAAAGGTGACTTCAGGATAGGGCGGTGGCGATATCTGCGCGGAACTTGTCGAGGGATTCGGCAAGTTTCGTCACTCGTGCGCTAGCAAGGAACTGGCCGATGCGCCCAAGGCACGCCACGTTCTCTCTTTTCTCTGCCATGAGTTCTGCCGACCCTCCTCGACTCGCAAGGGAGGCGTGAAAATCCTCGAGGTAAAGTTTCGCCAGGTGAGTGATGGAATGATAAAGACCCATTTGAACGCGCTGGTACTCGAAGATGGACGAGGCTTCGGGGGTGAGAAATGGATGTATTAGCTCGTTTGGTGACAGGTTGTAGACAAGCATCTGGTTCGTTAGAAGGTGCTCTAGCTGCCCGATTAGCTTCGAGAAGGCAGGGCTGCGAGCTTCAAGCTCTGAGTTGATGTGACATATCGCCCGAGGCCAGAAGACTACCAGGATGAGGCCATATACCGCACCAAGCATTGGAAGGGGCGCAACAATTGGAGTGAAGACAGAGTTATGACTGTGGATCGGAGCCATCCCATGCTCATCTAAGAAGGCACCAAGGATGGCATCGTCCAGCTTCGGTGCTGCATAATTGGGCGTCCCTAGAGTAACCGTTCGAGACGCCGATGGTGATAAGGGAACATCAGACTCTTGTGCCAACTTGACCAGCTCCAAGTTGTACGCTTCCAGGAGTGCAAGGCCAGCTGAGGTGAGAGTATCTGCATATTGAATGATATCCTCGGTATCAGAAGCAGCATATAAGGACGTGATTAATGCAAGCTGTGACGCCACACCGTACTTATCTGTCACAATACTCAATGCTTTAGATGACGGATCATCCCTCTTCATTGCCTGAATGATGGTGTCCTCTCGTTTATACACCTGATTTAAAAGGCTCGCTACCTCTCGATTGGACCTGTTCGAACTGAGCCTCCTAAGAAAGTCGACTAATGTCGCACTGGGTTGGCCCATAGCGTTGGATGCTGCTTCAGAAATGACGAGCCCGGATACATCTGCCACCGTGATCGTGGTTAACGCCTTAATGGGCTCCACTGCCCAATCAACCCGAATCGTCTTCTCATCACTGAGTGCCAAAAGAGACTTCTTCGTGGAGGAGACGACGGCCTGGAAAAATGGTTTGAGTGGAATGGTTCCCCAAAGGCATACGGCACTAGGTAATAAAGGCCAGGCGAAGATGTGTAGGCTGTAGTGGTTCTGTTCTATAATATTGGAAAGCTGCCCAAGAATCAAGTAAGGAGTAAACTCCGTCTTCTCACGGGAGAGGTATGCGAGAATCTCCATGACGCAACGCATGAGAACACGGGTTGCAACCGGTTGACTCTTCACATTCTCAAGAACCTTCACCACCTCCTCCATGAGTACCCGCTCAAGCTGCTTACGTAACGTTTGACGTGACGCTTCGGGAGCGTCAAGCCAGCGCTGACACATTCCCTCCAGAGTAAAACGTAGGTCGTACGCAGTGAACTGAAGCTGAACGTTCTCGGTAGGGAGAAGACAGCGCTCTTGCGGAAGAGATGGAGGAATGAAGGTGCAAAGGTTCTGGAGAGTGCGCGCTAATGTTGATGCTTGAATCATGCTCATCGTGGTTCGTCCCATCAGGTAGTTATGTGCTGGCTTCAAAAGCTCGAACAAGTATCGTAAAATCTCGCTCTTCTGCGTTACACTCAACGAGGATGAGTCAAGAGCATCGAAGCGTGAGAAGGTGTAAGTGAAAGCCCGTTCTAGGTCGCGTGCATAGATAGAGGCGCAGATGTACAAATGATCTTGGAGGATTGCATCACCCTCCTCCGGGATTCGGTCATAAATGGCGTTGAGCATCGGGTTCTGGCGTGCAAAGCTTGTGACCATCCCGGAATACCACTCCATCGCCTTAGAACCGAGTGAGAAACGAGTAAAAGTTCCATTATCACAGATGTTCCAGAAGTGTACCCCCTGCCGTTGAATAAACCCACCATTGACAAGCCCCGTCGCAGTTCCGGAGGAGAATTGCGCCAGGATGCAGATTGTCGAGATGAATCGACAGAGATACAGCCGCTGGCGTGTAACGACGAGGAAGACGTCGGGAAGCGTTGGACTGAACGATATCTCCAAAATAGCCGTAGGGGAAAGCTGCTTGCATGTGACTAGGCTGTTTCCTCTACGGGTGAGAGCATATATAACCCCGATATTGGACCCGACTAACCAATAGTCTGGAAGGAATGGAGAGGATGCGGCTGCTGTAAGATATCCGGAGGTGAACTGAAGACCTGCTCCAGGACCAGTACCTCCAGGACTTGACACGTTGACAGGCTTCGTCGGTAGCTTCGGATTGATGGTCAAATATAAGCACTGATCCTCAAGGCCAACCAACGTGACAACGCTTGTGGGTCCTTCTTGAATGACCCGAATCTGTATGATATTTGTTTGATAATCGCAGGTGTAGACAGGCTCGGGGAGCGTCAAGTTACCACTTCGGGACCGAAATGCAAGAAGAGACTCAACTGCATACACCCCAAGGTGGGTGTTGGTCCCAATGTAAGCGAAGTGCTTGCTAAGAGCCGAGGAGACTATCGATATGGTGGCGACCTCTTGTCTTGCACTTGAGCCCGTTGCTGACAACAGCTTTGCCTGCCGTGCGTTGATCAGCTGTAATAATGGGTCGTTGGGATCATCGCTCTTCGAGGCGGGATCACGAAGACCACGGACATTGGAACGCGGACCCTCGGTTGGGATCGATAAGGAGATGGCACAAACGCGTTCAGGCTTGTCTCGGAGCTCGAAGAGTAGTAGCATCGAGGTGTGAGTCGTTAGAAGAATGATGTTACCAGAATATGAGGCGTCACGAATCCCTTCTGGCACCTGCTGCGTCGACTGCACTCCATCATCAGTAGAGTAGATGGAGAACGAGTTGAGGAAGATGAGGGCAAAGCGCCCATCATCAAGGAGGAAGGCGTGAGTAAGGTACTCACAAGCTAATGGGGTCGTGTCTGCAAGGAACAGATCCGACGCATCGCAGCGTGCGGCGCATAGCTGGGTGGGATGACGCCATTCACTGTAGCAATCCCCGGTCACCGCTGGAATGCGGAGGTGATGCTTCAAGCAGGCCATTTTTCATGTTCATTCCGTATCAAGGTCTGTAGGGAGCAGGATGACGGCAGAGGCGAGCAGATGCTTACAGTACACGTCGAGACAGCTATCACCTTCAAACATCAACGAATTTCCAACGATGACAAGGAGCCGTTTGGCCCGCGTTATGGAGACGTTGATACGTGCTTGATCGGTCAGGAACCCAAGATCGTGGTCTGAATTTGAACGAGTCATCGAAATGATAATGATCTCTTTCTCACGTCCTTGAAAGCTGTCCACCGTACTAATTTCTAGGCCCTTTTCGACGCTATCTGCCAGTTTGCTTTGTAATAAGCTCACCTGTGCTGAGTAGGGGCTAATACACCCGATGGCATGCGCTGGAGCCTCAAGTCCTGCCAGTTCCAGCTTTGAGAGTAAATACTTGACAAATCTTGTAACAAGTTCTGCCTCACCTTCATTATATATGCTGAGTTGTGGGGCAATTACTCCGGAACCATCCTGCCTTGTCTCATCATATTCGGCAGAAGACGTATCCAAGAAGATCACTCTTGGATCACGAGAAATGGCATCGTCCGCACATAAATCGAACCATTCGGGTCCAAGTAGCTTTGGATCGCTCAAGGAGATCTCGGCGTTGGAGGCGTCTGGAACCAGCTTCCCGTCATAAAATATGCTACTAGGGAAGGCACAAATCTCTTTATTGAAACGGTACTGCTTTTCCAGCATGATTAAGGAACTAGTCTCTGCTAAGGCAGGGTTCTCAACGAGACGTGCCATGAATGGTTTCGAAAAGACCTTATCACCCTTTGCTCCATCCGTTAGAACGGTAGGGGTCAACTGTTTCGGATCTCCAGCCAAGACTAGACGAGCCTTGCTCATAAGGATTGCAGAGGCAAGTGCCACGTCAAGTGCTTGACCGGCCTCGTCAATAACGACAAGGTCGAAGCCACCACTGGAACGGGCAGCTCGTGAGCAAGCTTCAGAACAGACGCCACTAAGCGTTGCGAAGATGATACGACTCCCGTAGATTCGTTCCAAGCCTTCCTTCTGGGCTACAGCTAAGTCCTTCATTGCCGCGCGTACAGCGTCACGGCAGGCATAAAGGTGCTGCTTGTCACCCCCCATAGCCTTGAGCTTGGTCTTCGCCTTCGCATATCCAGCTTCGGCCTTTGTAAGTGCGGTCCGTGCACTCTTCAACTCGGAGGCATGCTCCTCTGAAAGCCGTGACCCTGCGAGAAACGGGAAGACCAGCTCTGTCGTAGTTCGTGCAGTCGTCCCTATACGAAGGAGTTGGTCGGTGGACACGTTAAGCTTACCAAGGGCCTTTTTGACGCCGAGCACAAGGTTATCAGTGGCGGTATTTGAAGGGGCGCATACGAGAACGCGCTTTCCAGGGTTTGAAAGTGAGTATAAGGCAAGTGCGGCTGACAAGGTTGTCGTCTTCCCAGTACCAGCAGGTCCCCAAATAACGGCCAATGGGGCGGATGAATTAACTAACCAGACGGCTTCTCTTTGCTTTTCGTTGAGTCCAAGTTCTGGAGGGATCTTCAAGTGTTTCCTTGTATATTCAAGATCAACCTTCTCAGGTGTCGCCTTCCCAAGGATGAGGTCTATGAAGTAGGCCTTAACCCGTAAATAGTCATCAGTGGGCTGTTTGCGCCATGGTGTCCCTTGACCCTTAAGGAGTGATAAGGTGTTATTGAGATAACGATGAGTCGCATCACTCCCGCTACGAATCAGGACAAACGGGCCAACGGCTTCAAGCTCATCAACTTCAAGACCACAAAGAAGTATATTGATCGTTTGGTGTGTAATGGACGTCACGTTGGCTTGACAAAGGACATGCAGTCCATGGTCTGCAAGTGCAACAATGTCACGTGTTCGAAACGCGGAAACATCTGGGCCAAGAGGTCGTCCACTTTCACGACCCAAAACCAGTTGTGCCTTCTCAGGTCCAACTTGCGCTTGCATCTCGAGGATGTGCAAGCCCTTCACTGCATAACCGGCCTTCTGCAGGGTCTGAAGTGGATACGGGTCTAAGGAGGCATGGTACTGGATGAAAGCAGAAGGTCCTTGATACTGGTCAAAGTTAAGGCCCTCAACGGTTGGACATCGCCGTTGATCCTCCTCATACTCTCTAGTGAGCTGCTTCTCTTGTCTCTCAACCCATTCCGCTAACCCTAACATTTATTCCCCACTTTAAGACGCCTGATCTCTTCATCAGTGAAAATGGAAGGCGGGACTTGATAGCTCATCTGTAAGACTCGTTCCTGTAAGTCCATGTTCTCGGCGATTAATCGAACATTCTCCCCCTTTGTCGTCCGAAGTTCTCCTCGCATTTGACGACACTTTGGGCATGGACCAAGGCGTTTGAGAGCTTGCTCGCTCTTATCCTGCTGAAGTCGTAACGCCCGATTGTCGTTGAAGAGGACATCAACCTCTTCTGATAATTCAGCTATCTTTCCTTTTGCTTGCTCTAATTCGCCTACTAAGCCTTCACAATTCGAGGCCGTTGCTCGAAGTCTATCCACCTCCATCTCAAGTTCCTCCATACGGCTTGTTGCAAGGTGTAATGCATCTTGTGCCATACTCAAATCCTTCTGTGTAGCAAGAAGCTCCTCACTTATCAAAGGGACCCTCTCAGTCGTGGTAGCGGAGCCAAGACTACGGACCGTCAGTTGCATATCTGGGAGTGGTGGAATACCACCTTCTACAACACCTCTCAGTAATTGAGATACTTCATATTGCTTGCTTAGTTCTGCAAAACGGATACACTCCGAGGCATAGCAGGCCTCATAAGGTAGGAGTAAGGAAACCATCTTCGTATCTCCCGCCTTTACGGCCCGTATCAATGCGGTTTCAGCCGTTCGCATTCGTCCTTCAGAAGGTGCTAAGAATACGACTGCCTCATGAAAGCCTTCTTCTGCGGCGATCATCAAAGCTGTCGTCCCACGTGGCGTGGTCAGTCGTGCCTCAAGAGGAGTTAAAAGCTCAATAGCGTCGATCTGTCGGCTTTTGACCGCAACCATCAGAGCTGTAAGGCCTCGCTCATTACTCGAGCATGCGTACCGGTGGTATTGAAGTGAGAGGAACGAGACGTCGCCCTGGCTTGCAGCTCGGAACCATGCATGCGCCATGCTGTAGAAATATGCAAACTGGACGTACTTTCACATTGCTTGAGGAACTATCAGCCCTCCTTAACACAGGCCTGAGCCGAGACGCGCTTGCTGCCCTGTTGGCACTCTGTGAAGAGGGTGCAAACCCCGAGGCGCTTGCAGCAGCAGTGCGAGCCATCCGTTCCCTTCCACTCTCGTAGAGCCGTACGTGAATGATTACCTGCTGATTCGAGAGAGACGCTGCTCACGCTTCTGACGCACCATCGCGGCGACGTCTATCTCCCCGTCGTCGTCGCGTATCGCGGAGCGCTCGACATTCACGATCTGCGATGTCGGAAGGTGCAACCCACTAGCAATCGCGGGTGTCTGGAGCTGGAGACGCATGCTTGGCCTGCTGGTGACGGTTGCCGGGCTTTCCGTCGAATAGTCCGTAGGATCTCGTGTGGTTAGGAATCCGCTCTCATACTCCGTTAATGGCTGTTGTAGTAAAGCACGAGTTCGTAGCCCTTCATTCTCTCGCCTCATCGATCCCCGGTCAACGGAGGTACGGTGGCCATTAGTGGTGGTAGTGGTAGTAGTATTGGTAGTAGCTGTCAACTGTGCCTCAAGAACCTCAATCCTATCCATAAGTGTCATTCTCGTTTGCTCATGGTTTTCGAGCATCTCCCGCTTCTGGTGCTTGAGCTGACGAATGACAAGTTCCATATCTCCCATTTCCGCAGCCATCCGTTCCAGCTCAAGGATCTTTCCTTCTACATCAAGAGACTCGAGGGTTCCAATCCTTTGGCGTAACGCCTCGTTGTCCTTACGAAGGAATTCGACCTCAGCTGTCAGCTCCGAACCGGCTTGTTGTGCAGACGATTTGATAATGGCACATTCCTTTTGAAGTGATGTGACACTGCGCTCGGCAAGCTCGAGTTCCTGACGTAGCTCAGTGACGAGATCAACCTTCTCTCGGATGACATCAATGAGTTGTTGCCGTTCATGACTCAAAGTCTCGACCATTCTGCGAAGAGTATCGAGTTCGGATCGTTCCGATTGGGCAGTAAGGACTAGACTCTTCTTCTCTTTCCGAAGCTCTAAGAGCTCTCCCTCGAAGGTTGCAAGCTTCTCTCGCAGCATTTGGACCTCACTAGAAAGAACACTATTTTCCCTTCGAAGATTGGCAGTGATTTGGGCGACAGTGGCACCTCCCGATGCAGTCCCCCCAGAGTATCCGGCCCCTTGCTTATCTCTACTAGGAGGGGGGAGAGATATGTCGGGTTCCTTTGCTGCACGGTTTAATGATAGCAAGTTTGCCCGAAGACGGTCGACACCCTCGTTGAGCTTCATAGCCTGCTGTTCAATCGCACTTGCGCTTGCTGGGCGCTTACTTGCAGTCAGTAGGTGAGTATTCCGTGCAACGCCAGAGACACCAGGAACTGTGGGGACAGCAGCGGCCGTCGTCAAATGGACGTCACTAATCCTGACGGAATGGGTGGTACGAACGGGTCCAGCAGACCCTGGCCTCGCCCGTGGGTAGTTGGAGACACATAGATCATCTGCAGATAGGTCGGTGTTGTCGTTTTCATCCGCGGGCTCAGCGATGAGGGCGCGAACCCGCTTGAGGTGCTCCTCGTATTCCGAGTACTCTCGCGTCAAGGTGTTGAGCTCCTCGGCGGAGAAGCTATTGTTTGCCAATGCTAGAGACATCGAGCGCTGGAAGCCACGAAATTCCGACTCAACGCGCTCGAATTCGCCGAGTGCGGCGGCCGGCTCGGCCATCATCTGCGTGAGGGTCTGATTGTATGCGCGAAGGCGACTCAGGAGCTCCTCGCATGCGGGCATTTTTTGCTTCGACGAGCTCCAATACGATGTGGTCGTTGTGACCAGTATTCGTCACGAGTATTCGAGTAGGACTGTCCAGGTACTCATCGCTGTGAGGCTATGATGCTCAGAGCTCGATATCTTACAACAAGAAGAACTCAGAAAGAGCCCAGTACTTATTCGCGATATATGGAAGGAAGGAGATAAGGAGAGAGAGGAACCTAGGGACTACTTCCATATATGCGTACCTGTGCCTACAGGGAGAGGAATGAGATTCAAGGAGGGTTATTCATGCACTTTACTATGCAATTTCAGGTCTTCACAATTGAAGCTTTGAGATGTGCCTCCTTTCTCAGATGCGGGTATTGTGGAGTGAAGCGTCAAGAGGTTGGCTCCCAGTCCTTATCGATCCTTGCAACGATTTGCTAAAATACGATGGCTTTATCGAATCGTGATCCTCGACAGGCTATACAGGAGTTCGAGCGGATCACGGGGAGTTACCTTTCGCAACAGGCGAATAGCTCGCGCCGAAGTGGCCCCGATGTCTCGACGGTCGAGCTTTCGTTATCCGAGATCCTACATCGTAGTGAGCAATTCTATACCGCCCTCATGACACGCCCTTATGTCTATATCCCAGCGATTGAGGGATACCTCAACGAGCGTCATCAGCAAGGGATCCAGCTTCACCCACTCAGGGTCGTCTTCACAGGCTTCGTCGTCGGGTCTCGTAATGTGATGCCACGCACCATGAATTCCCAGTGCCTCAGCCAAATGTACAAGGTGGTGGGGATCGTGACTCGTTTGGCCATGCCTAGGCCGTCATTGGAGACGCTAATTGAGTATAATCCGCGTACACGAGCCTTCAGTTCCACTAATTACGAAGACCCATATGCTACCCTTGCTCCTAGGACGATAAAGAACTTCATCGTTCGACAGCGATCTATCCTTTATCAACCCACCACGGACAACCATCCGGAACCAGTTAATCCAACCGTCACTCAGGAAGCTAATGAGTCGGACCCACTCATACGCGAGTATGGCCTCTCCAGCTTCAAGGATGTCCAACGCATTCTTGTCCAGGATAGACCTGGAGATGTACCCCCTGGGCGGCTTCCCAGATCCATCCCAATCATCCTTTGTGATCACCTTATCGATAGCTGCAAGTCCGGAGATTGCGTCGAGGTCATTGGAGTCTATAATCCCGGGATGCATGCACGTACCTCGGAGCCTTGGCTGAAGTCTTCCTCCATTCAGAACTTCATGTTAGCCTTATCTGTTACGGTCGTTGAGGCCATCCCTCGACGTACAATTCTTACGGTTGAAGACGCCGTTATCCGCTTCCTTAAGCGTTGCACAGACATCGCTCGTTATCGTCGCTACGCTGATGCTCAGCAGATCGTCTCTCTTTCCTCCTACACCTATGATGTCTTGACCTACTCATTGGCACCCTCAGTCTATGGACACGAGCTGATCAAACGGGGCTTGGTCCTCCAGCTGTTGCAGGGCGTTGCGCGTGAGTTCTCGCGCTCGAGCCGTATTCGTGGCGACATCAACATTTTACTCGTCGGAGACCCCGGAAGCTCCAAATCCCAACTTCTTCGAGTTATGAGGCACATGTTACCTATCACCGTTCAAACAACTGGACGTGGTTCCTCAGGTGTTGGTCTCACAGCTGCAGTTGTCATCGACTCGACAACTGGGGAGCGACGTTTGGACCCTGGTGCGGCTGTCCTTGCAGATCGCGGGCTTCTTCTTATTGATGAGTTCGACAAGGTGTTAGCAGACGATAGAGCACTCCTTCACGAGGCTCTCGAGCAGCAAAGCGTCTCGGTCAGCAAGGCTGGTCTCCATTGTACTCTCAATGCTCGTTGTAGCGTCCTTGCGGTCGCAAACCCGGTCTATGGCTTCTTCAATACTTCTCGCACCTTTGCAGAGAACATCGCTCTCCCCGACTCTCTCTTGAGCCGCTACGACCTTATTTACTTGGTCCGTGATACGACCGCGCTCGATGAGAAAATTGCCGCGCACGTGCTAGCCAATCATTCCCTTGGGCTAAGTCTTCAGGAACATGAATATCAGCAACAACAGAAGCATGCCCTTGCGGATGCCCTTACGCATAATGCAGAGGATTGGACATACGCTCCTGGTGATGCAGCTACTGAGGACCTACTTTCCAGAAGAAGGGCTGCTCTAGATAATGGTTTTGTCTTCGATGAATATGAAAACCTTCTTGACATCAGTTGCGAGCAGATCTCGGCCTACGTTCTACAATGGCCAGACGTTACGACTCAACATACGGCCTCAACACAAGAAGGAAACGATGAGGAGGCTGCTATTATCCGACAGGTCCTTGAAAGTCCTGAGGCCAAGGAGCGTCTTTCAGAGGAGCGGTGGAATACTGGGAAGTTACTCCCGCATGGGACTAGTCTAACCGACGATGCGAGCTCCTCCTCAAGGACGTCCCTTTCGCTTGATGCCCTTCACCCGAACTGCTTCCTTACGTACTCCTCGGTTATTCATCGCTCCCTTGTTGACCAATTGGCGACCGATTGGAACTGTAACGCGTACGTCGTCAATCCTGCTCGGGCATTAGTCTCTCATGACTTCTTCCGAGAAATTGTTAGTTTTTGTCGTTCCTTTAACAAGACAGGGCCATATCTCTCGGAAGAAGCACGAGAACAGATCGCCTTCTGTTATAATGATATGAGACAACGGTCAATTGGACCACGAAGTAAGCAGCCAAATACTCCGATCACTGCCCGTGTCCTTGAGTCATTGATTCGCCTAGCTACGGCCCTCACGAAGTTGAGCTTACCGCCACGTAACGTCGAGGCCGAGGACGTCCTTGAGGCGTACGTATTGATGCGGACGAGCCTGTTCAACGACTCCGAAGAGGCCGTCCGAAAGGAAGCCTTTCTTAGAACAAAGGCACAGTCACAATCACAAACGACTATTCAGAAGTCTTCAAGGACACGTACTTCAACGCAGCGGCAGCCTACTACTGCCACCGCTACCCCTAACGAGGAACGGTATCAAATCCTTGCAGACTTTGTTGGAAGATACTTGCAAGCCACAGACTCCCTACAAGTACCCATACGAGACGTTCAAGCCGCATTGGATGCCCATTGTCGTGAGAGGGGGATCCCACTTTATGGGGGGGACGAGGTGATGGACCTGATAGCTCGCTTCGTTAACGAGATGAGTGGAGTCTTCCTTGAGGGAGATGAAATCTACAAAATTTGAGTGAATGAGACCGGCTAAGGAGCGGATTGGACGGCTCATCTGGAAGTATGATAGCCGTGAGATGTACGAGGACACAAGCAATCAAGGATATGGGATTTATAGAGTGACCTTGCCGAGTGTACAGGAAGAGATGCTCGAACGCCTTGAGGACTTGAAGGAGCCGGTAGGAACGAAGAGGGGAGAGCTTCTTGACGACCTTTTCATTTGGCCGCATCATGTGGACCATGATGAAACTGCGATCTATTTCACCTTATATCGCCCCGGAAAGCCACTTCCTCTTTACTTACGTGATAGCACCAATGAGAAAGAACGTCCCACCTTCTCACGTCTGATTGAAATCTTTGTTCAAGTAGCAGCGACTGTGGTTCAATATCAGGAATGTACTGACGAAGAATATGGCTTTCTAAGGCCTGATGTCATCTGGATTGACGATCTGTTCGACGTACGTATAGAACGGAAGGATATCCACGGTGCCTTCCACCTGAAAGAGGATAAAGCAAGCCTTTATGCCACAAGAGACCACTTCAACAGGACATTGTCTCAGCACACTGACACACTCCTCCTAGCTGGCCTACTGTACTATCTTCTCACCGGTGACACCCCCATATCCGTCGATGAAGGTGAGAAGTGCTATCACGGCCTATCCTACAACAAGGTGATCACTAGAATACCTAACCTCAGCTTTGATTACATCGCCTTCTTCTCGGCTCTCCTCTCCTCCGAGAACGATCACATTCTCCCAAAGGACCTCGTCAGGTTCTCCCCCTTCCAGCAGACTATAGCAAAGATGGCAGACCGTACCTGCAACCACGAACGGACAGTCCTGGAGCCCCCGGAAGACATGCACCAGGCCCAACCCGTCGTCCCTCCCAATACTGTCATCCTCTCCACCATACATGCTGTCATCGACCAGACGGCTGGGCCAGCGATGAAATCCCAGTCCGTACGCTCGAAAAAGTCCCTGCTGACAGAGAATTCCGAGACGGTACAATCCGAAGCCTCCCAGAAGAAATCTCCGAAGAAAGCCGCCTCGACCCCCATCCGGAACCGTAACGGCACCTACGCCAGCCCCTCAAGCAAGGCCCACACCTCCCAGAGCACTTCCGAGCACAGGATACTTGACCAGGGGACTCAAACAAACATGCTAGCCACTCACATCACAACCCTTGAGGAGACCGTCCTCAGGTTACGGCTTGCTATGGAAAGCGACGACACCCTCAACTTCAAACCATTCTTACACGTCGCTAACCCTATGAACGACCTCCCAGGAAACATGAAAAGGTTGTATCATGACCTCTCACAGGAACTCGTAAAACAAGGTGAGATCAAATTGGACACCTCCCTTCGCGAAAGGATCAAGTCCTTCGTCGAGAGTACGAGTCGAAGTGCCATCTTGGAGACTCGCCTCCCAGTCTTCCGCGCAATATGCATGCTTCTAGACGTCACCTGGCAATGTGACGAGAGTGGAGACCTGGACCTACTCCTTCGTGGGCTGAATCGATATGGTCAATACGTCCTATCGCTTGAACGCTCCCTTTTCATCCGCTTGCTGGCACAGGTCCAAGGGGCTGGCCTCAAGGAACTTGGATACTCAAACTCATACGGTAACGTGCTAGTCGGCCATCCTACCACGTCCTGGAATACGGAGCCTGACGGATGGACCGCTCGGGCCCGTATGGCGGAGCAGGGCACGATTTGTAGCCGAAAGGGCTCTTCGTTGATGAAAACGGTGCGAATGAGCCTAGCGATAGTCGATAACCCCACCTATCTCATGCTTGCGGCGTACCTCGGTTTCAAGGATGGAGTTGTTGCGATGAAACCCTTTGAGACGAACATCTCCTCAAATGGGTACACAGCACTGATGGCCGCAGTCCTTGGACGCCAAGGCGAATGCATCGGGGAACTCCTAGAAGAGGTCGGAATGACGACCGAGAACCGTCGTACGGCACTCATGCTAGCGGCGCAGATAGGATATGTCGAGGGGGTCCAAGCCCTTATCTCTTTGGAAGGGAAAGCCTCCGGGTCGGATTGGTACCACACCATTTGTAGGTACAGTGACGACCCGGAGGCGGAGACGATCATCCGCCTCCTCCTGGAAAACGGAGACTTCAGTATCTCGGAGATGACCTCCGTCGCCTCCGACCTCGCCAGCCCCTAATCAAACGTAGGTAAAGTTTGCGCGGTTTGCGTCTCCATCGACGGGCCTCGCAGTATGTATAATTGCACTCGGCGAGATTAGCTCAGCAAAGTCCGTCCGGCCCAAGCGTAGAGCAATCGTATACGGGGAATCTCCATTCGCCCGGCTGAGCTCCTTCTCCTTCTTGAGGAGGAGAGTGACGATGGCACCATAACCCTTCTCAATCGCGTGGATGAGTGCCGTCGTCCCGTCAGGCATCCTGCAGCCCGCCTCCTTCATGAGGATCTTCACAGCGTCGTAATTCCCCTTCAGGACTGCAATCATCAAGGCCGTGTACCCACTAGCGTTCTGCATCCGCAGCTCGTACTTGGCAAGAGCCTTGACGCAGGTCGTGTTACCACTATTCGCCGCAAGCATGAGCGCGGTCGTCCCATCTGTGAGCGTCTGTTTGCACTCATAACGTACGAGAAGTTTGACCAAGTCGAGACAGCCTTGAGACGCGGCGAGCATCAGAGCCGTGCAGCCATTAGGAAGGGTCTCCTGTGCCTCCGCTAATAAGAATCGTGCGATGTTCGTGCGCTTCTGCTGAACGGCAAGCAATAACGCTGTGTACCCGTCCATGTTATGTGCACCGGATTCGTGTTCGGCAAGGATGCGCACGCAGTCCACATGGCCATTCTCAGCCGCGTACATCAGAGCCGTGTAGCCTCTAATGTCCTTCCTCCCAAGGTACTTCGAAAGATGAGACGTGATCGCGGTCGAATTGCCTTGCTCCGCCGCGACCATCAAGGGAGTCTTATTGATCTGCTTATCAAGGAGGACTTGCAAGTCGCTCTCGCCCCCTCTCGTCACGCTAGGGAGGGAGGAGAGAAGAGAGTTTGTCCCGACGTCTGTCGTATGAGGAAGGATAACCTCTGTCAAGCCGTGAATAAACTGCTTACCATAGAGGCGCTCGACGTACATGAGGATCTTGGGGTGCATGAGCAACTCGAAGGCGGAAAGGCGAGTGGTCGGGTCGATATCGAGCATCCCATTCAAAACCTCGTTCATGTCTATGCTTGCGCTCTCGATGATAACCGGAAAGCTGAGGCTGCGAATGGTATTGCAGGTTTCCTCGACGGTATTCCCAGTGACCAAGCGTTTAAGGCTCAGAAGCTCGTAGAGGATGAGCCCCAGTCCCCAGATGTCGGCCTTTTCTGTGTACTTGTTATCCATCTCGAGGAGGATCTCCGGAGCCATATAGCAAGGAGTCCCAATCATCGCATCAGCCAAGGAGTGCCGCCCAAGGTTCTTGCAAATGTCGAAGTCTCCCAGGATAAGCGTGCTACCCTGTGTGATAAAGATGTTCGCTGGCTTGATGTCTCTATGAATAATTCTCCCGCAGGACTTGATCCCTGGCTTAAAGGGACAGTGGAGATAGGCCAAGGCGGATAGGGTCTGGGCCAAGTAGAGCCAGACTGTTCCCTCACTGAAGCGTTTGTTCTGGCGCACATAGGAGTCAATAAGCGCTCTCATGTCTCCACCCTCACAAAGGTCCATGATGATGTGGAACTCCATCGCCTCGGCCGAGTGGAAGACCTTGTGGATCTTGATAATGTTTGGGTGGGATAGCTGCCGGGTCAAGTAGATCTTCTCTTCGAGCCTCTTGCGCATCTCCCCGTGCTCGTAGGGGACAATCTTGTACGCATAGAGCTTGTCCTGCTCCAGGTCTCGCGCCCGAAAGACCCGCCCGACACTCCCCTGGCCTATTAGGCACTCTATCTCGTAGCCATCCTGTACGATTCCTTCATACTCATCCATTTTTCATTAGCTTTTTGGAGAGAATGGACTCGGCCGAGCCCGAAACGGCTGTGGGGTGGGCTCCTCAATACATCTGAGATGGCGACTCCAAGTGGGTGTCCGTGTGGAGAGAGCCGCTGAAGCACTACGTTGTGCTCTTGCTGCTCGCGCCCTACTCGCTGCTCGTGCCGATTTCGTACGCCGCCGCGCCCACCCACTTGCTTTGGTCCCGAGCTTGCTCTCCGTGCTTAGAATTGATATGGTTCGATCGTTTTCATCCTGGATCGCATGAAGACGTACAATTGAGTCCCGTTTTGCCTGTAGGGTCCGGAGAAGTAGTTTGAGGTCCTCCCCATGTGACCAGGAATGAAGAGGATCGCTTCGAGCTTGGATTAGGAGTGCGTCGATCCGTCTTTGAAGAGCAGCTTTTTCTTTCTCCAGATCGACTAGGAGACGGGAGACGAGGGAGCTTTGTTGGAGTGAGGAGTTGAGAGCGGCTCCTTGAGGCGTTTGAGCGAGGTGTCTGGTCGACCTCTTATCTGTGTCACCTTTCCGTCTAGGGGTGGTTGAGGGGGAGGATTTCCGAGAAATGGAAGTGCTACGACTACTACTTCCACTTCTACGACGGCCAGTACTACGACTTCGGACTCGTTGAGTTATACGACGTCTAGGAGTCGTGGGGGTTGAGAGGGAGATATCTTTGGCCCCCGTGACTGGATACTCATCCGTGGTAGGGTAGATACCGGTATCTTCTGGGCTTGGAAGCAAGAGGCTCTGGTACTTCCGAAGGATCTGGGATGTGTCTGGGGCTTGATCAGAGGTCAGGGCGGTGACATCAGCTAGGACGTTAGCCATACTATCAATGCTCCTTTCCGCCTGCCCGAGCTTCTCGGTTAGAATACTATTCTCCTTATCGTACTCCTTGAGTCTTTCAAGCATCCGAGCGTACTTGGCTTGTAGCTCGATGGACCTGGCATAAATAGAATCTTGCTGTGTTAGGATATCAGCACCACCAACAGGCTTCAAATGCACAACGGTACCCGGGGTCAACCCAGCTCCAAAGCCAGCCTCGTCCATCCCTCCAGTAAGGTCGCGTCCATGTCGTTGTCTAGTACCATATAATGGGGAAGTTACGTATGGAAAATATGCTGGTTGTGAAATGAGCCCATCCGACTGTAACCTTTCGGCGGGAGGGCAATCGGAGGCGGGTAACGGCTCCGTAGAGGTGTTGCTATTGGTGAGAGACGCGGATGGGAGGTGAGGTAGGGTCGATGGAGAATATGAGTCGAGGGAGGAAAATCTTCGACCCGGAGCTGTAAAGGTAGGATCGTTGTGGGTGGGAAGGCTCCCTGGGAGAGACGGCGCTATATCCTGCGATGGCAGATAAAACATGGCCTTCAAGGCCTGACTAAACGGCATTGCCATCCCGGAAGATTTTTCATGAGCGAGTGCGCGAATAGGCCGTCGGGACGGCCAGTCATCAGTGCTGCCATCTGGATGGAGCTTCCGGCGCTCACCCTAGTCCTCCTCTTCTGGTTCCTCATCCAGGCGCTCAGTCTGGCGTATAACCTCACTTATGCCGTATCTCTTACGCTCTTCATCAATACGGCCCCTCTCCTCAAGGTGCGGCACCTTGCCCGCGTCCCCCTCACGATGGAGTACTGCTCCGACATCTTCCCACGTTTCTTGGCCTCAATGGTTGTCACCCTCTTTAAATGGATGCACAAGGAACTAATAGTTGAGACTCAAAGGCGAGAAAAACAAGAGCATCCAGCTGCAGAGGCTCTTGGCCCCTTTGGGCCTAATCAGAGGATGGATATTTGTGGTTTAGAGCACACCCTCTTGCACTTATTCCTTCAGTATGGAAAGCTCTTGACCGCCTACTTCGTCTACCGAATCCTTCGCTTGATCCTGATGCGTCTGATATACGCCTGCATGGTACGCTTGAGAAGGCGGCTCAAAGACTCCTTGTTATCCTTAACTTTGTACCTGTACTTAGCACAGCCAATAATGGATCTTACAAAGGCGAAGGCAGACGCGTTATCAGGGCAATTGGAGACGGACGTCTCGGCCGCCGTAAGAGCCGTCGGGAAGTTCCTAGAGACGTCCTGTCCCCCCATCTTCAAAGCCTTGTTGGTAGGGATCTTATTTCTATGGAAGAGAAGACGCCCACAAGGAATAGGACCCACCTCGGAACTTCAACCGACCTTTCTGAGGGGAAATAGCTTCACCAGCATCCTCTTTCTAATTGTCATTATCCCGTTACCCTTGAAAGTTATTATTAGTGGCGTCTTAGAAAGATCAATGGGCAATAGAGGTGAGGCAGAACGGAAGCATCATACCAAACTGCTCGCCTATCTTGCTGAAATAATCCTGCGTTCCAAGAGCGTCAAACTGTTCGATACCTACGATTATGAGATTGCAACCTTCATCGAACAAGCTGGGAGACGTGACATTCAAACCGAACGCGTCTTCAAGTTGAGTACGGCCACACGTATCGTCGACATCTTGATTGGGCAATACTATACCGTTACTTGTAAGGGTGGTACCTTAATCTTTATCCTTCTTGGCGTAATGTCGCCTAAGGAGGCTCAAATCTTCCAATACTTCACTCGCGAGTTATATACTCAGGTCGGTAACCTGACAAAGTTCTTCGCTAACGCCATGGAAACTAAAGGGAAGCTCCTTTCCCTATATGAACACATTGAATTGCCCCAAGAACAAGGCACTTATTTTTATGGTGGTTCCTCTTACCTTGTAGCTCGTAACTTCATCAAAGAACAACGTGCTCGCTTAAAACCCATCTCTGGTCAAGGATATGAAAACCCTATAAAGCTCCTTAAGGATATCCCTTCTTTCCTCCTCCTCACTAAAAGAAAGAAGATGATGACTCAAAACGATAGTCTTATGAGCTTCGAGCGAGCACAATGGTCTCTTGCACGAGATAGAATGGACGCCGAGCTCGCTTTGAGACGAGATGTACTCTCCCTGATCCCACAGTCTCCTCATGAAGAAACTTCAACCTTCATCCCAAATCATAGCATCAAACCCATAGAGATAGAGTTCAAGAACGTTTCCTTTAGCTATCCGAAGAAGCCTCCTACACTTACCGGGATCAACCTAAAGATCAAACCTGGAGAACGTATCGCGATCGTTGGTGCGTCTGGGATCGGTAAAAGTACCTTGATAAACATCTTGGCTCGTCTATTTTGCCCAACAGATGAGGCTGGAATCCAAGGGACCATCTACTTCAACGGTGAAGATATTGGTAAGCTCCCACTACAAGAAGTGCGCGCACGGGTGAGCATCCTGTCACAAGATAGTTTCGTCTTCCCAGGGACGGCCGCAACGAACATTCTTTATGGCCACCATATCTCCTTGCTAGGATTGTCTCCTGAGAAGCAACGTGCATATCAGGCAGAACTCATTGAAAGAACATATCGAGCAGCACGTATAGCCTGTGCTGATTCCTTCATCGGACCTCAAGTCCTTACTGAGACACTTGACGAGCTTTCCGGTGGTCAACAGCAACGCCTTTGTCTAGCCCGAGTATTAGCACGTCGAGGTAGTATCCTCATCCTTGATGAGGCAACATCCGCCCTTGATAAGAAAACAGAAGGAGAGCTTTTGGCTAATGTTAGTCATGCATTGGAACCAACTCAAACGCTTATCGTTATCGCTCATAAGTCCTCGGCCATTCGTGCCGTCAATCGGATCTACGTCCTTGCAAACCCGGATGAGAAGGGTGCTCGAATTGTAGAGTCCGGAACCTACGAGGAGCTTCTCGCGAGAGGCTGGTACTTCCGCGACCTGATTGCGGCTAGAGACGACGTCAATGACTAGCTTATCAAATCAAAGGTAAAACTCGGAGCGTTTAGGATGACTTCGAGGAATAGCACTGTGATCGCCCAGTTCGAGGCTCTCAAGCAGGAGACACATAACGCAGTCGCCCATGGTGAACGCGACCTACGCAAAAGCCTTGCAGCCCAGGGATTGCCGCCCACCGGTGTCCATTTCTCCCCTGATGATCTACGTAAGCAATCCATCTCCTTCCTTGACGCCAAAAAGGTTAGCTGCGTCGCCCATGACCGTGTCCTAGTGGCGGAGTGCCAGGACGTACTACAGGACCAGTACCACTTGATGACTGCACAGCAGGTTATTCTCCGTCTCAATACGGATAGGGACACTGGCCTTCGCCCTGAGGCGCGTGCGGCACTCTTAAAGGAACACGGGCCGAACCGGCTACCCGAGCCGAAGAGGTTGAACGGCTGCGTCCGTTTTCTTAAGACGCAGCTTGATTTCTTCGCCCTTCTCCTATGGGTGGCGGCTATCGTCTGCTTCATCTCCTACATCGTCCAGTACACTACACACAAGGAGGAGGCCGAGATCCATAACGTGTACTTGGGTGTGGCGTTAGTTCTGATCAACCTCATGAGTGGCCTTCTTGCCTTCTTCCAAGAATCGAAGACGTCAAACATTCTCAAATCCTTTGCAAATCTGATCCCTCCCCGTTGTTGGGTCCTAATTGATGGAGTTAAGACTGATACCCTGACTGATGATCTTGTCCCTGGGGATATTGTTTTCCTTCAAGCTGGTGATAAAGTTCCAGCTGATCTTCGTATCATTGAGGCGAATGGCTTGAAGGTCGATATGTCCAGCTTTACTGGAGAGGTGGAGCCACAACGTAGAACGGTTGAGCCTGATAATGTTGTGCGTATGCCTCTGGAGGCTCCGAACATGGCCTTTTATACCACCCTTGTTCTTAGTGGCGAGGGTTGTGGAGTTGTCGTTGACACTGGGGCTAGAACGATGATGGGAAAACTAACTGCCTCCATTGCTGAGCAAAAGCCTGAACCGACACCTATCCAGATCGAGATTCGTCGCTTCGTTAAGGTCATATCCATTATAGCGATCTGTCTTGGGATTCTTTTCTTCATTCTGAGTGCCGTTCTCATTAAAGACGTCCTTGAGGCCTTCCTCTTCGGGATAGGGATCATCGTCGCGAACGTCCCCGAAGGGCTCTCGTTGACCATAGCCGTCTCCTTGACTCTTGCTGCCAAGCGGATGAAGAGTAAGAACATTCTAGTCAAGGAGCTTTCCTCGGTCGAGACTCTTGGGAGTTGCTCTGTCATTTGTAGTGATAAGACGGGGACGATTACGATGAATCAGATGAACGTTTCACATCTTTGGACACCTCGAGGTAGTGATCTTAATCGAGACCCTGCGGAAATGAAACAAAGCCCACGTCTCTGTGATGTGGCTATTAACTTCAACGATGGACGCTTCCTGGTCTCACCCCCAAGTGGGACGAACGTACCTCTCAATTTCGGAACAGATCCAACTTGGAAGGTCTATTACCTCATCTTAGCCCTATGTAGTAGGGCCGTCTTTGAGGAGGCAGCAGATGAGGTTGGGAAGTCAAAACTATTCCGTCGCACCATTGGTGACGCCTCTGAATCTGGGATCCTTCGATTCACGTCGTTAATAATAGACTACTTCGGTCCCTACGATCTATTTGAGCTACGAGCTGACTCTCCAAAGGTTGCAGAGATCCCTTTCAATAGTACGATCAAAATGCAAGTGTCTATCCATTCTCTTGGGAAGATGGCGCTTGAATCTTTCTTTAACGCCCCTGTTCGTCAAATCCTTCTTCCCGCGGCCGTCAATCATACGGCCGATGAGCTTATTGGAAAGATCCACCTTACTGTCGTGAAGGGCGCACCAGAACGGATTATAGCGCGTTGCAAGTATTATATGGACCATGAAGGAGGTGTTCGCCCCTTCGACTCCAAGCTCGAGACTGCCTTCACCGTTGCCTACGAGGCCATGGGAAGCATGGGTGAGCGTGTCCTTGGGCTCGCCTTCCGGCTTATCCCTGACATTGAGCGCTATTATGACGCCGAAAAGAAGGAATATGTCTATGATACTGAAAGTGATGCGTTCCCAGGCCTTCAGGACCTGGTCTTTGCAGGCCTCGTCTCCCTTCAAGACCCTCCGAAGAATGGTGTCTATCAAGCCGTCGAGGATTGTAAGAAGGCGAAGATCCGCGTTGCCATGGTCACTGGAGACCACTACTTGACCGCCGCAGCTATCGCACGTCAAGTTGGGATTATTGATGGAGATAACATCGACATGTATGTGAAACCATCGTCTCTCAAGCCTGGTCCGGCGAACGCCGCTGTTGAGGCCCAGGCTGCAGCGCAGGAAGCTAATATGGCTCGTGGCAATAGGAAGAGACGTTGTAAGAAGCGTGGTTATAAGGAGAACATTAATAACTTCTCCAGGGTTAACCGTGCGCTTCATACGCCCTTCAAAGAGACCGAGATCATGTGCGATGCCGCAGTTATCACAGGGGAGACCCTCCTTGACGTCGATGACATCTTCTTGGAAGAATTTGTGGCCATTTATCCCAATATAGTTTTCGCTCGTACTACTCCTGAACAGAAGCTGGCAATCGTTCGAGCCTATAAGGAGAATGGGTTTGTCGTCGCTGTTAGTGGCGATGGGTCCAATGATGCCCCGGCATTGAAATGCGCCGACATCGGAGTTGCCATGGCCTCTGGGTCTGACGTTGCTCGTGAGGCCGGAAATATCATCCTAGTAGACAATAGCTTCGATAGCATCGTCACTGGGATCAAAGAGGGCCGTCTGATCTTTGAGAACCTACGGAAGGCTCTGGCATACACGGTCACCAGTGCCGTCCCACAGCTAGTCCCATTCATGCTTTTCGTCCTCTTCGGCTTCCCTAACGCGATGTCCGGGATCATGATTCTACTCGTCGATGTCTTCTCCGATATCTGGCCAGCGTTTGCTATGTCCTATGAGGCCGCCGAAATGGACATCATGACACGTCCGCCACGGAACCTGAAGACGGACACCTTGATCGATGGGCGCCTAATTGGCTACGCATATGGCCAGATGGGAGTCATTCAAGCGTTCGCCCTCCTAACCACCTTCATGCTTACCATCATCTTTGAGATCCGTGGACGTGTCAATCTAACGGATCCAACGTGTGCAGCTCTGCCAGAAATCCAATACCTCAAGGACACGACTAAGCTTTTCATCTCTACAAACCATGAGATATTCTATGACCGTCTTGGAGACAAGTTCAAGGTGGCCATTGAAAAGGATTGCATGAAGGATAACGGCCTCTATAAAAAGGATAATGCGAAGGCGGAGGGCCTTGCACTAGCGAAAGAGATCTTCTATCGCGGACAAACTGCATCCTTCGTGAGCGTTATTGAATCCCAGTTCTTCGATGCGTCGGTCTCGCGTACCCGGCTCATCTCAATCTTCAAGCAGCAATGGAACTGGATGATGTTTGGTGGGCTGCTGCTACAGATCACGCTTTGCGCCCTCTTCGTCTATGTACCGATCTTCCATACTGCGTTCCTGACAAGACCAGTCAGTGGGCTTTCATGGTGCTGGTCCCTACCCTTCTGCGTTCTTATCCTTGCGTATGACGAAATTCGTAAGCTGATCATCCGTCAGCCATGTACTCCTGCCCGCGTGAAGAAGTATTGGTCATGGTAACTGGTTCTTAGGCGATCCGTATTGTAGCCGTATCTCACCCTTGACAGGGTCGTAGGAACGGAAGGCAGAGCCATAACAGGACCGTAGCTCTTGCTCAAGGCTTTTCAATGGAGCGTTGCCATCCTTTGGATAATAGTTGTGGATGATAACCGTGTGAAAGTACCCACCCAGCTCTTTAGGTAAGTAGAAACTTCTGGGAGTAAGCGAGATTTGGCTGAAATTCGTCACGACGATCCCACACCCCTCAAAGATAACGGTGCAATGCTCATTCTTGATGACCTGGTATCTTTCCTTCTCCATCTGTGCCTTCGTCATGTGGGAGAGGATCTCGTAATCCGGAATCACTTGGAGATGATCATTTCTAACAATATTCGGGCACTTCTTCTCATCTATAAGACGAGTAGTGGTGGAGTAAAAGCTGGAGTCCTCAGATGGCCTTCGAGTCTTCCCTTGTACTCGTGTGATCTCAGTTGAGACCAACCGGACTGATTGAGCCAAGGTTTCTGGTGGTGGAGCTTGTTTCTTAGTCTTCCCAAGTCCGATACTAGTCAAAAGCAAGTGGTTGTATTCCATCTCCTTCTCCTTTGACCATGTGGATTGAAGTGTGGATTGTTGCGGCTGAAGAACTGATGGCATCATAGCTTGAGGTGCACGATATGTATCCCGCATTGATGGTGGTGGTGGTGGAGGTGGAAGCTCATGAGGGCGTAAAACGGGTTGCATAGGGGCTCCCTGTTGCTGTTGTTGTTCTTGTTGAGGTGGTTCAGCTACTATTGAGTCGGACTTTTCGGAGATATGCGATATGCAGATCGACTTGACGCATGCGTTTAGGCCCTGGCCATCGTGGACATCTACGACTCCATCCTGATTGAAGGAGAGGCTACTGGAGTCCTTATATAGGGTACACCTCCAAAGGACTGGTTCCTGCACCGGGGAATTCTCGACGCGCCGGAACCGGGTGATGCGGACGGGCATGGGGGAGGAGAGGCACGCGATCTTACTCCCCGTGTCACACCCGGCCTTCGCCGCAGCCTTTAGCAGTTTGAACTGATCAACAGTGAGTTTCATTTTAGTATGCTCGGAAGATCCCTGAAGCGGCTCGTGGACGAGGCGTGTAAGGGCACTCGAGGCGTGGATCAGCGGGTCCTTGGTCCTGTGGACGCGGCGACGTTCAGGAGCGTCGAGGAGTACTTCCGGAGGCATGATACCCCATCCGTGGTGAAGAATGCCTTGGCAGACGTCTTCGCTTGTGATGCTACTCTCGTCACCGAGGCGACCTCCGGTGAAGCACTCTCCCAAGCCATCGAGACTCACTTCTGGAGTGCAAACCTACGTCCTATCTCCGATAACGTACATATGCAAGCGGAGGTCCTTACACAATTGGACTCGGTTCAGGGGAACATGAAGACATTACTGCAGGAGGTCACAAATACGCGGGCGCGATTCAAGAAGGAGCGGGATACGCATCTGACTCCTCATATCTTATCCTTGACACGAGAGGTTTGTCTTTCAAGATTGACGCAAACCTTAGACTGTTTGAAGCTAATGGCGCAGTTGAAGGAGCTTTTGGAGAGCTATGAGAAGCAGAAGGCTGGCGGCTTATATAACCGTATGCTTCACACGGGCATACGATACTTAGAACTACGAAAAAAGCTCTACAAGCTTGGTGGGCAGCCACTCGACACTCCCCCCACTAGTCGTTCTTTACTCGCCTTTCCCCTCATCGATGTGGGTGAAAGAGAGTTGTTATTACAGGAGATGATTAAGATGGCGTTACTTGACCCCTCCTTCGTAGGGGAGCATGGAGACCTGATACAAATCGTTTCCGATTGGAAGGGTTTAGTGGATGAAGTGACCCTGCAGAATAGCGTTTTGAAGGCATATAAGCAAGTCTATGATGGGTTGAAGACACAGACCACCCCCTTGGAGTTAGTGATCCCGTTATTGAAGACCTATATCTACCTTCGTTCAAACCCAGAAGGAGGTCCTACCCCTCAGCTTCTTCCCCATATGATCGACTCGGTCATAGAGGCCGTTAGTTCCCGCCTAGTCCTTATCACCTTTGAGACAACGGACTTGCCAGCAACGTTGCAGTATTGCTTTGAATATGCCTTCAGTTATCTCGTCGCCGTAGCCATGGGCGCAAAGAGAGCGGTCCTTGATACCTTCCGGTCGTGCGTAGAGGCCGCAATCAAGAAGACGCGCCTGTTATTCATGGTGCACTTTCGAGCACGAGAGCTTGAGAGGCTATTCAATTGTTTTCTACGTGCCCAGGACTATACATTGGATATTGGTCAGTTAGCAGAATTAATACCAACCTCCTTGTTCATAATGACGGCTATTGATGTGCAAGCACCAGTTGCCGTGGAATTACTCTCTCAACTCATCTCACGCCTGTCCGAACTTCAAGGGCAGGAGATTGATAAGCTAATCCTTGAGGTATCTATCGAGACTTTCCTTAAGAACGCTGAATTTAGAACACTGGTAGGGAAGCTTCAAGGGAGATGCTCTTGGATCAATGATGTCTCTTTACACCGCGTCGGAGATACATATATCCATCATACTGGAGAAACTCGTTCTCTCTCAGAGTATTGCAAGCGGATGTTCATAGCTTCCTTGCTTCTGGGAGATCCACTTCTCTTTCTCGACTCGAGTGAGCATTGCATTTATAGATGTCTACGCTTCTCAGTTGATAAGACTTCTCCTTTCGGAACGCACTTGGAGAAGCATGCGCGCCGAAGGACTCAACAGGTCTTACAAGCGTTACGTGTTGGCTCGTCCACCGCGGAGTACGTAAGCATGGCGATGAGTGATTACGCGACGTTCCTTCAAGGCGTCCTGGTCGGAATCAATAAGCCATTGAATTTGACGGCATCCATTGCTGAAGATTATCGTGTTCTACTCCAAAGAAGTGAGTGCGACGTCGTACGACTCTTGATCCTCAAGAACTTCCTCTCCGCCGCCAACGTCCTAGTAGAACGCGGAATAACTGGCAACGCCTCAACAACTGTCTTAGCATCGACCCTAGTCGAGGACATCGGGAAATATAGCAGCGATACCTCAATCAATATTACGTTGCCCCTTTCACCTTCTCCTCAACTAGTCAATCTACGCGGGAGTATGAACCCGACTGAGGTCCGAAGCAAAGAAGAAACCACCTTCCTTACCGAGACCCAAACGATGGCGGAGTTGTTGTTGAAGGGCGTTGCTCACGTCCTTAAGACCGTCCAGATCCAAGTCTTCAACATCCCTGAAACCATGGCAACGCATATCAAGGCTGCAATTCCGGAATATAAAAGAGAAGCTAGTCCTGATAAGTCTGCGCCCACCTCATTTAGTGCAAAGCTTGTTAGCACCCTCAAAAACACCTTCTACCTCCTCAACTTCGGGTGCATTGCGACCCCGAGCGAAATAACGACGGAGGAGGCCCAGAGCATCCATTCTGTTTTAACGCTCTCAACACCTGAGGCATATGGCTGTTCTCTTTACCATTTCTACTTCTATAAGACCTTCGCCCGGAACTTCTCGGAGTGGTTTGTCAGCGCCGCCGCCACGGTCCCACAGTACACGGGCTTCGGGCGTAGTTGTCTTCTTCATGATTATTGCGCGGTCCAGGCGTTCCTGACAGGGGTCCTTCCCGACTTCTGCCTCGATAGCTCCGATATCCAGGCAAGCTTCGCTTCTGTTCGTGAGTATATAGAGCTATATTTCAGCACTCCGGAAGAAGTGATGGAGCATGCGGAGCAGAAGACATACACCATCGCCCAGATCATTGCCCTCCTTCGTACGGGCCTTAGTTGTCACCTCCCAGTCCAAAGCATCGAGACATACATCACTAACCTTCCTGGAGGCTTCTAACCCTTCAGTTCGGAGATACGGTAGCAAAGGCGCTTGCAGGGATGCTTTCGAAGCGACGATTCATCAAGTCTGTAGTATATAAGTCCAAGAGGACCGTCATGAGGAGCTTGCGCGTCTCCAACGGGAGCGGTGCATGCTTTCGTGGGGAGGCCAATAGGATGGCGTGTAAATGGCGTAGAATGGTCACCAGCGCCTCACGTCCGACCCAATCGCCTGGAATCACCCCATTAGAGTCGTCAATCAGACAAACAAGAGAAACTATGCTCAGGTAAATTCTTCGGGCCGAAACACCAGACTGGCTACTATTCAATAGGAGAATCAGGCTATGCCAGGAGGAACAGAAGTCAGAGTAGTTAAAAGGGATGACGCATGCCGCATTGAAGAAGTCATCTCCAAGAGAAGCTAAGGCTTGAGGTACACGGTCGGTGGTCATGTGTACCTTCCGTAACCAATCCGCTAGCTCGCTTGGGTTATAGATGTGTAGCTTGACACAAGCCGATCTAAGTGGTCCTCCAGGTGCAAGAATCCTCGCGATCTCACTCGCCACAAACTCGGCGATGGGGCGTGCGGTAGAGCGTTTGAGGTAGTCAAGGTAACAGATGCTTGATAGGAGAGTTACACTCGCATTCATATAGTCAGAGTACTAATTATGTCCAGTTCCACTAATAGTCAATCGTCACCTTTCCTCTCTCCTTCAGCCCCTTAGAAGGTAACGGGTTTACATATCAGGAGAAATGTTGCCAGAATCTTCGATTTCATCAACGATATCAAACGGCTTGGGGCGTTCCTCTGGGTCTCTGGCCAACATGCGCATGATCAAACGGATCAGACCTTCATTACGGTTGACAAGCATCGGAGGATTGGAGTTAAGCACCTCCACAACGTTCTTGAAGGGGAGATCCCCTGCACACATATAGTATGCCATCACCCCAAGAGACCAGACGTCAATCTTATTATCACAACTCTCCTTGTTCAGAAGCTCCGGCGCATGATACAGCTCGTCATTACCGCAACGGGACATGAGGTTTTGCCCTCCATCAAGGTGGCGCGCAATAGTCATCTCTCCAATGCAAAACCTCCAGAACTTGTCGACATAGATACTCGACGGGGTGAGGTTGCGATGCACGATCCTACCCTTCTCCTCAAGGAAGTCGAGCCCCTTGGCGATGTAATAGATAAACCTCCAAATCTCATCGTCTGAAAACGTTTCCTTAGCCTTGAATCGATCATCAATCTGGTCCTTGAGTGTACCAGCATAGAAGTCGAGCACGTAATATACCGCACTATCAGACTCGCTGAAGGCCACCTCACTATAGCCGAGAATGTTTTCGTGGCGGAAACGCTCCAGTCTAGGGATCCTCTCCGCCGCACGCGTGTAAGCGTCAAGATCATTGAAGGTGAACTTCTGTATCAGGTGATTGTGAGGGTAGCGATCGTATGCATACCACTTCTCCTCATGCTGGTCCGAACTCATCCGATACGTAGCCGTGTACCCTGATAGCTTATCTGGGAGAGTCAGTCCCTTATTCCTAGACAATAACCCACTCAGGGTGCTTGCCAGAGCACAATTCCTAGATGTCGCATAGGATTGGATAGGCTCCCCATTGATCGGAATGTCGCACTCTCCAAGAAGAAGCATCATCGTACTCTGTTGGTTAGCATCCACCGCATGCATCAACGCCGTCCAACCTTCTTTGTCACGCTTGCGTAGGCCATCTGGTCGCAGATACTGCACATAGAAGTCCCTCCCCAGGCGCGCAGCATGCATTAGTGGCGTCATTCCATTCTCATCACACTCATCCTGCGCCGGTTGACGCTGACGGACAAACTCACGGAAGGCAAGGCGATCATCCTCTTTAATTGCCTCCAATAAAGTCGTTGCATGCTTCTTGGGAGCTGAAGCCTTTGAAGAGCCCTGAGAGGGCTCTTTCGACGGAGGAGGAAGAGGAGGAGGCAAGAGAGTATCCCTAGAGATCCCTTCAACATTGGACTCCGGCCTGAGTGTTAGACCTGCATCGACCTTTTCAAGGAATTCTTGCGCATCTTGAGAGACGGCGTACCACTCAATGTCATGGCCATCAACATCGCAAATGGAGGTTTCGGCAGCCCCAAGGATATCGAGCGCAGCGGTATGGCCGTAGCTGGCAGCAATTATCAGCGCTGTTGCACCGGCCCCGACTCCGAGGTGTGGGAGACGTGATCGCTTGGTAGCCTCATCACGGAGAAGGTTCAAGCAAGAAATATTGCCCTTACGAGTCGCATACATCAAGGCGGTCCATCCATACATGTCTTCCAGTCCTTGCTCATCGGAAAGGGCTTCGACAATCTCCACGTGGCCGGCGGAAGCGGCATGCATGAGCGCCGTCTTCTTCTCATTGTCAACCAGCTTGCGCTCAGCGAAAAGCTCCCTAAGGCATTCTAAGTGATTTCCGCGCGCGGCGAGGATGAGGGCCGTCCAGCCGTGAGACTCCTGTTCACCCAGAAACCCGATGTACGTGCGGACGCCATCAAGATCTCCGATGCTTGCGGCCGTCATCAACGGAGTCCACACCATTTCTCTTTTAATGCGGATTGCTTACTAGAATTAGAGACGGCACTTTTATTGAGCCCAGGTCTATAATGAGATATGGTTTGAAGTCATCCTATGGGTCTATGCTAGCAGAATCGATTCTGTGGCTACTTTTATTGTAAACGCTATGAAATATAATTAACGACACAGCTAATGGCACAACCATATTACCAGTTCGTATTCGGTGGCGCTCATAGCATTGCTAAGGAGGAACTCGAGGCCCTACGAGCCAGTGAGCCTAGGCCCGTGGAGGGGACGGCGGGACAGCAGCTCCTCTTAGCAGATGATGCCATCTCGCATGTAGATGAAGATGGTGGGAAAAGCCAAAGGAAATATAACCATTGGACCTTCGGAGAGACTCTTCTATTGGTAATTCAGTTCATCGAGCTGGAAGGACTTGAGTACATCCGTGCACAAGCCGTCTTCCAGTCTAGAGACGTCCATGCATGCCGAGTTAAGTGGTCAAATGATCACTCGCGCTTCATCAAGCGTGGGGCGTCACATAACTGGAAGACCCTTCTAGTCGGAGTTATCCTTGATTTCCACCAGTTTGTCGCGGCTAAGAACTTCCCAGGAGTCAGGGAGAAGTTTGCTAAGCTGAAGGAGACTCTTCTTATTCTTCTTCGTTCAATGGACTATGCTTGCTTCGTAACCTCTTTAACATATCGTCGTGAGTTCTCACAGAAGCTAATCGCTTTCTATAAGGCCACCTTCCCTTTGAATGCTTTGCCTCCATTGAATCGGTATCAAGAGAACTCCGCCGATTATGTTACGCTTAAAGGGGTTCGCGATCGTTTGGAACATGAAAAGTTCTGCATCTTACAAGAGGTCATTGAGGAGGACCGTATTCGAACTCGAATAGCACGAGAGGAGCAGAAACGCATAAGAAAGATAGTATTCACCGATAAAGACCGCTGCTAGGAGCATCCAGTCATAGAACCAGCTCGAGCTTATATAGATCCGATATCCGCTTCCGTACAAGGGCGTCCGAGACGCGTACGACTTGTTGCCTCAATGGCCGGACAAGCCCTTTGACGCACTCCTCAGTTTGATAGTTGAAAAGTTCATCCACCTCATCGTCCACCTTATCTAGGCGCTCGAAAAGGCGTCGTGTGAACTCGTTCCGGCGCTTGACGTCGACGTTCTTGAGGGCGATGGCGGAAAGGACCGAGCGTTTCTTATTACTCTCTTCTAAAACCAAGCGATCAAGAACCTGGTAACCCAGAAATGTGTATCTGCGTGCATTCTTATGGTATTTGAATAGGGTATTAAAGATCGTCAAGTCGTACTTTATTGGGAGGTAGAACGCGTGCCCATTCGTCCCCGTAATCAAGAGGCCAAGGTTATTCGTTGTGAAACGCATCGCCGTAATGGTACAGCATCGGCATTGAGGCCCAAAGCAAGTGACTGGCTTGATAATTAGCGAAGAAAGGACGGCTATATCCATGGCGACGGCTGGAGTCATCGTTGATCCGGATACATGCTGTTGTATCCCACTGGGGGCACTTCCCGTTAAACTATTCGCCAATGCCACCGCGTTCGGAGGTATTACAGTGCTTGGAGTCCCATCCGCCCTAGTCATGGTTACAAGTCGCATATTCGCATACATCCGGAAGATGATGACTAGGGAGTTGACACAGATCGCAAGGAGAAGCTGCCTCGTCGGTAGTTCTGCCTCACTCCCTTTGACGTTGACAACGGTTGAGGTGAAGTGGATCGCATTACTCCCAACGTTCTCAACGGGAAACCCGATGGAGAAGAGGTTATACCGGCAATTGGGCGTGATAATCCATATGGATCCGTCCCCAAGAGCCAAGAACGCCATCCCCGGGACGAACTCCTCTGCGGCGAATTCTAAGGCTAAAATCTGCTCCGATTCGAACCTCAAGCGCGTCTTCATAAGGCCAGTCGATTGCCAATAGATGATATGCCCAGTATCATCCGCGGTAAGAATACTGGAGTAATCCCTAGAGGAGGTTATCAGTGTCACGCTCCCTGTATGGCCAGTCAAGATCGTTCGTGGAGGCCGTGTCAATCCATCACTCGACTGCCGTATCCCATACTCTGCTAGCTTCTCCTGTACGAACTTACGGCTGAGAGCCTCGACATGCTCATCACAGAAGCCCAGAACAAACTTCCCAGAGGAGAACAAATAGAAGGGGATCTTGCTCTCGTTATATTGAGTGAGATGGAAGTCACTGGATAGGACAGGACCGAAGTCAAGGGTGCTTCGGTGGCTCTCCGACGGGTCATCTGCCGTATAAAAGCACTCAACGGTCTTGGCACAGTTCGCCACCATGTAGTTCTGAGTGATCTCCGAAAGCTCAATGTTATAGACTACTGCCTCCCCAGTTGAGAGCCCACACAGGATGGCTGACCTGATTTGATCATACCCAACCGAAATGATATGAGCATCTTCAGGAATATCGATCTTCGCGGCCGCAATAAACACCGCACGCTCCAGAACCTTATTCCGCCGTTCAATTACTCCATCTGCTATGGCCACATCCTCCGATGACGTTACGCTTGAGTCTACAGATACTGTGGTGTCAATCTTCAAGCCCACACGCCTTTTCATCCGTGAATGCGCCCTCCCAGCCCCTGGCGAGCCTTTGATGCTAGCCTCAAGATCATTACCGACGCTCTTTCGACGATTCTTAATACTCTCCGATGACTTTGATGGTGGACGACTGCCATCAAGTTGCTCCACCATGAACTCCGCACTATCATAGATGCGCTCGAAGATCTGCTCGATCACCCAATAGCAGACACAGCCTTGAGAGTCCACGGTCAGGAACTTGGTCTTGTAGCGCACGTTCCGCTCTTGCTCCGCCTTTTCGACGAAGTTCTCGAGCTCCTCCGCAGACATATTCGGAAGCGTGATTGACATGTTATTGACGAGGGTCTCGCGGGTGGTGGGTGAAATCGGCTCACTTGGAGGCGTACTTGCATCCGGAGAAGCGACATTCTTCCCTCCTCCCAGAATGTCTGAGAAGAAGTTAAGTTTCTTCGCCATCCCTATTGATTCGTTGTTCAAAATATCGATTCCCGTCATAGTCTTCCGTTGGACACCGGTCTGAGTCCGTAAGCGTAAGGTTTGTTGGGCCGCAAGCTTGTTAAAGCTCTGGCGCATTCGTGACACGCTTGCTCCATGCTGGACAGATAGAAGCTGAGAGCGTTGCAGAAGCTTCTTAATGCTCCTTCGTTGCATGGTAGTCTTGGCCCGTAGTAGAGCATGAAGATTCTGGTCTACGGGCGGCGTAGAAAGTGACAGGTCTTCGGCCGTGAGAGGTGGGGCGGGTGCGGTGTCAATAGGGCGTGGAGTTGTGGTGGATGAAGGAATGGATGAGGAACCCTCTTCGCATTCGATTATGGGGCTCGTCTCTTCAGTCGTCACCTCGTCTTTATGGGGATGCGAGAAATTGAAGACCTTGCGCTTGAAGGCGATATCACGCGCTGGTGGGGTAGGATCTGCTAGGTCAGCAGCAAGCTTATATGGAGGACTTCCTTCATCCGAGTTCTCAGCCTCATACTCGGGGAGGTTATAATCTTGTGGCGATGAATGACCTTCTTCTCCTTGTCGTTCCGGCACGGGAGGAAGGCTAAGTGATGCTGCAATGCTGATCCCAGGAGAGATGTTCAAGGCGCCTGGAGATCGCGTGTCCTGGCGCTGATCCTTTGTCACCGTCGCCTCGAGCTGCACGCGCGCCTCGTATGTACTGAAGTCAAGGTTTCTCAGGTCAGTAGCATGCATCACTCGAATGAGTCGCATTCGAGCTCGTGAACGTGTTCGATGCATGTCGGCAAGTAGCTCCTTACAGAGCTGAGCATCAGACTTAAGAAGGTACTGGTGTGTGGGCGGAACAGAAGGGTGAGGAATCACTCGGTAGGGACGTGCGAATAGCTTAGCAGCTAATAAGAAGTCTGGGGGATAGAAGGTGTTCTGTGGCGTCGTCAATGGTCTATATTGCGAGTAATACGTCCGCCTCTCTTGCTTCTCATCATCTTCTCCATCCTCTTGCGGTAAGGGAGTGTCTCCGAACCCATCTGAGGCGGAAAAGGTCGTCTTGACATTAACCATACGTCGATGCTTGTTCATCACCTCATCAACGACAGTACTAAAGACTCGAGCCAGTTGGAAGTCATAACCGCGTGTCCGCTGCGCCCTGGAAACCGTAAAAGCCTGAACGGGTGTGGCTAGGAAATTATCAGTGGTCAAGGTGGACTCGGGAACAGGTTCCGTGATAGGTTCCTCAACAACCTCGGGGTCGTTACCAGGTGGAGCCGGAGTCGAGGAGATCCCAGCCCCGCCTACTGTCGGTGGCTCCGACCTTTGGATAGGAGCCTTCTGATGGCCTCCTTGCATGTTCATTGCTAGTGTAGTGACCCCAGGAATCGGGGGGACAATGGAAACATCGTTAGAACGGAACATTGCATTCGGCCCGGCATTCCTCGTCGTCTGGAAAGTCAAGATGCAGCTGTCCGAGGTTCGACTGAGGTCGAGTAGTAAAAGATCTGCCTCATTAAGGATGGCGGCCTTGTAATAGCTAAGATCGACTATGCCGACAATAGACGCCCAGTGTGCACGCAAAAGCCCCGCGTCCAGATCTTTCGGGTGATATGCGTTTGTCGGGTCGTGTACGTTGTACCCACTAGCCTCCATCCTCCCATCAAGCCCCACGTTACGAATCTCCCCGATACGCAAATGTGTTCCGTATCTATCGCCATGCGGCTTGAGGAAGTCTAGACGGGGGCCTGGTCGTTGTCTTCGGACGAAGGTTGACTGGAGTGGCAAGGAATTGAGACGGATAGGAACATCAATAGACATATTATTGTGGCCTGCAAGAGAGATTGGACGAAGAAGCCCTGGCTTACTGTTAGGTGCAGATCCAGACGTATTGGCATTGCTAAGAGTGCTATTCTGCATCAGAGTGCTCTCAGGGTTGTTACTGGGCTCTAGTGCAATGATTGGAACATCATCCATTGGGTCATGCTCATCCTCCTTTTCTTGTGACTTTTGAGCTTCGGATAGCATGCTCTTTGCTTTTTTGCGCTCATGAAGTTCCTGGAACTGCCTTTCACGTGCCTTCTCTAGCCTCTTCGTTTCCTGGCTGATCTCCGCACCCACCAACCTATAAACCTTGATATCTCGGTTACACACCAGGAGCAAGGAGTTGTGCTCGTCCCACTCTGCTGTTGTAGGGACCAGGTGCGTCGAGATCTGAGTCATTTGCTGGTAGAGAGTATTGCTCCAGATAGTCACGGTCCCATTGACAAGGACGGTGATAAGTAGGTCCGAGTACGAGGAGTAAAAGATCCGAAGAATCGAGGCCGCCTCCTGGAACTCGGCGATAGGAATAGACGTCACCGAGTAGTTGAAGACGCGGACGGCCCCCGTGATACATGCGACGTAAAGCATATTGCTCTCCGAGTCGAATGCTAGAGACGTTATATCGGAGCCAGGGAATGCGTGAAGGATTAGCTTGGGACGTAGAGTTAGGAGACTCCAAACGACTACGTCTCCATTGCTGAAGCCCGAGACAAGCGTGTCCCCTTTATCATGCGAGCTATACCACTGCTTAGTGCATGTAATCCAGACATTCTGATGAGGATGTGTATCAGGTGAATCAAGGGGCTCAATAGCACTCAGCAATTGGTCCGAAATCAGCTCCACGATCTCTTCGATAGGAGTGCCCTCGTCCCTTGTCAATTCATTCGACAATGCTGCGGAAATGGACGCTCCTGTCGTGGCGTTGCGAGCTCTAAGACACTTGCGGAAGTATCCCTCCAGAAGAGTGGCATTCTGTGTTGCACAAATGCGGTCTATCTCTGAAAACTTGATCCGGATGTAGGCGAGTAGTAGCTCCAGGTTATAGGCCAGATAGATCTTGTCTACCGTCAGCCTATGAAAAACACGTCGGGAGTTCGCCCCAAAGTTATCGTAGTCCATCAGCGTACGATACTGGAGCCTAGGACATTCATAAGACGGTTTCTGAGGGGACAACGAGACGCTATTCCTCATGGTCAGGACGAGGTTATTCGTCGGATCTACGCGCTTCATCGTGTATGGAGCCCCATACACGTTCTCAACAACCGCGGCAGGACGGACGCTCGCATCTGCACCAAGCTGGAAGAAAATAGCATCAGAAGCCGTGGTTACGAAAAGCTCGGAAGTGCATGCTGCCTCTCCTTGACGTGGGACAAGCTTTGGTGACAAATAGCCTGGGAGACACATGGTCATGAAGAAGTCGTGACCCGATATCTGATGTTCTTCAACATCCCGCTCATTCGCCCATTTGAACGCGGATTGCTTCGAAAGAGACTCAGGGTCACTGAAAAAGGCATCTTCTCGAACGACGAAGCCCTCGCTAGTGTGGATAGTCTGGGGACTGCGGTATGCCGCTATTAGACGGCTCTTGATTGAGTTCAGATGGAACCGTGTAAGAATATCGTTCAAGATGTTATCTGGGAGTCGGGTGAAGAGAAGGGAGAGAACTTCTGCGAGCTCATTGACGTGGAGGACCGAGACGACGCGGGACACGCGGCAAAGCGTGTTGAGTGCCGTCTCGGCCACCTGGATCTTTCTCACCAGGTCGAAGTTCTTTTCCACCCGATACATGCGTAGGCTACCTCGCTGACAGGTTAAAAGAAGACAGTCAGTATTCGGGTCGTAAAGGGCTGCAGATGCCCACGATGCTACATGGATCGGGACCTTATTTCGGAGTTCCTTCTGTAGCTCTCCTGAGACCGACTTATCCATCTCCTCCATCATCTTGTAGCGCTCGAGGCGAGCGAAAAGGGGGTTTGGCTCTCGCATCGAGTTGACGGCCGAAGCTGAGAGCACGTTCCGCCGGACTTGGCGCATAAGGGTGACGTTGCTCATGTGGAGAATCTGGCGGGTACGCTCTGAGGATGATGCACTCATTGCATCTTGGGAGGCGTCGTAGATGTACTCAGCTTTTAACTTAGTGAGCGGGTGCTCAATCCCATGAACGTCAACGTCAATTTCCCGCTTGTCGAAGTGTGTTCTATATGACCTGCTGGGCACGCCGAGGGTTGGGGGAGGTGGAGGAGGTCTGTCCCCAAGACCGTGGGAAGCGGATAAGATCTTCTTAGCACTGGTCGATCTCCGTCCTTGTGTGCCGGAGGTAGCTCGCATTGGTGTTGAAGCGGAGACACCCCGCGCCAAAGCTGGGGGTGGTTGTCTTTGATCATCAGCAAGTTCCATACGGATTTGCTTGACGAGCTGCGGGTTTCCCATGAAAGAGGTATGTTTGGCATTGAGCTGACTCAAAGCTACTCGTTCCCGAAAGCGGCGGGCCTCTTCCGCAGAGGCTTCCTCTTCCCGTCGCATTTCACAGACGAAGCTGGGGCCATAATGGGTTAGAACCTCGGGGTTGAGGGTGCGGTTAATTTTGGGTCCTTTCGGACGTTGAGAGACTAAGGGATTATCACTCTGTCGGATAGCCGCCACGGTTGAGTAGGAGAAACTCAACTTGTAGGACTCGATGCGGGATTCTTGGTCCTCAACTATGATACGTGGTAGCATGATGTCGTCGACAAGAGGAAGAGTGGTGGGGTCGGAGTCAGGGTTTGTCAGAGAGCGCAGCAAGGAGAAGTCGAGCTTATTTCTTACTGGTTCATCAGCCGTAGTGATATCTTTGGGGAGTGGTTGACCATGAGCGGCAAGGTATGAGGCAACCGAGTTGTCTATATTGCTCATGTTGATGAGCCAACCAATATCTTTGGCATGCAGATCATACAAGGAAAGCTTATCCAAATACTTTATCAAGTTCAAGATGGTATCTACCGCCTGACGGATTCGTGAGGTCTCCGTGGGCTTTAAGGAGAGAGGTTGGTGATGCGTCTCCTTGATGAGACGCTCAAAAAACCCACGATTCAGGCCGAATTCGTTCCCATAAAAGTGGTCATCGGTCAGGATCCGCGTCAAGTGCCGAATCTGCCCGAGGTCTGCATTCAGGTGTGGGGGTAACCAGAGCTGCACCAAGTTATCCCTACTACACGTCAAATAGATATCCAGCCCTTCAACATAGGTGCAAGTATCGATAATGAGGCGATGGCAGAAGGCAGAGGGGGTGGGGACCGGTTCCAGACGGACGCCATGGCGCTGCACTGCCGCCGTGCTTGACCGCGCACTAATGAAGTTGAGGAGGTCAAGCCAATAGATGTTGCAGTGGGCGTATATGGAACAGGCCGCATCCAGCGGAAAGGTCGTCCGGAGGGGGCTCTGCTCATTACTGAAACTTGATACTATTTCGTCATACAGGTAATGGTTCTTGTTTGGAGTTCCACGACAAAGAAGATTAAAGATCTCTGTAATCGCGAAGGTCGAGAGGCCCATCGCCTGGGAAACTGCCTCAACGAAGGCCGCATATGATAGACATCTATCTTCCTTGTTCACGGAACGCTTCTGCTCCATTAACGCAGGAGTAGCGTCTCGCTCTAATAGAATTCGTGCCACCACCCTTGAGGTCGGTATCCTATCCTCCCTTGCCGTTCGCCAGCGGTATGTCTTCACCGCCTTCTCAGCCTTTTCAACTGCTCGACGTTCCATTAAGGAGATTTGCCGATCCGGACACCACTGTGCCGCCTCGGGACGAGGCCGATGAAGGGCAATGAAGTCGTTGACGGGGATGTCACTGACGAAGTAGGCCTCGAGGACCGCGAGAGCCTCTTCCGAGAGCGATTGAAAGTACTCGTCAACAGGTTGGGTCGTCTCATCCCGACGCTCAAGAAGCTGCTCGTCCCGATCCATCTCCTCGAGCGTCCGGAGCGTGTAGTAGATGCGCCGCTCTCCGGCCCGCTCCCCACGAAAGGTCTGGGGAGTCTCTGACTCCATTTTTTAAACATGCGGAGCCAGTTCTCCGTTGCGATGCAGTACGCCGTCCCGGGCCCTGGCTATTACTACAGCGAGAAGGCGGATGTTGACCACCGCATGGTGCTCTCGACCTCGAAGCGGGGCTCTGCAAGCTTCGCCAGCGAAACCAAACGATTTCCATTGCGTCATCAGTTTTGGGGGATGCCGGGCCCAACCGATTACGACCCACATATGGAGCCGCAGGTCCGAGCCCCCGATCGTCCCTCGGCTAGCTTCATTGCTGTGGGTCGTGATCATTCAACTCGTGCGATTCAAATGACTGATACTCCTGCTCCAGGACAATACAATGTCGCCGATCATGAGTCTATAGAGACACGCCAGCTTGAACGCACGCTACGTACTGCTCAGCCCACCTCTTCGGAATACATCAAATTGAAGGCTGCTGCTAGTAAGGAACACAAATCTGTTTCTCAATTTATCATCGAAAGTGACCCAAATTACATGCCGCTTCCCGACCCTATACAGGAGTCTCTTACGACGGCGGCGGAAAGGTTTTGTCCGGAGAACGTCAAGCATCATTTGCAAACCCGTGCTGCCACGAAGAAGTCCCCTTATATGCAAGCGAGGACGGAGGTCTGCACCGTCATGAAGGATTATAGCATAACTCAGCCCACGGCCGCAGAACGGATCGGCGGGATCAAGAAGGAAAAGGCAAGCGAGAATCTTAATTCGACTCCTCGTATTGCTCGAGGTTTTCAGGGCAAGGTCTTAACCGGGAGGATTGCAGGGTCTTCGACTACCTTCACAAAGAAGCCAATAACAGCGGCAGGACCGAAGGCCGGGATGCTTGAATCTGCTGGAAATGGCTCGAATGGTGCTGAAGGAATGAGTTTGAGTCGTCAGCGGCGTTTTGCGATTTATGAGCGCCTCGTACACGACGCACCTGATAACCTGAAGCAACAAGCTAACCTTCCTGTGAAGGGACAATACAAACCATCCTTCGGACTAGCAACCGCAAACGCTGACACGATCCTTCGGGAGTACAGACTTCAACGGCGTCACGAGGAGCTTCTGGAGGAGGAGGCGAAAAGAACCGGCCCAGGAGTCTATAATCCGGAAGAACAAGCACCATCCGCCAAGGGGACTCCTAGTCTCTCCTTGGCATCAGAACGCTTCCAAGAGAAGTGCATGGACGAGATGCCAGGGCCTGGGACATATGACTTACCACGGAACTTAGGGACAAAGAAGAGCTTCATCCTTAACGAAAACCAACGCTTCTTGACGGTATGAGGGAGAACAGCTAAGGAGGCCTGTGGATACGGGTAAGCAGGAGTGAAGATTTATCCACAGGGTTCATATCAGCTATAAGAAAAGGAAAGAGAGATGGATAGATAGAGATAGAAGAGAATGCGTCGTGAAGACTTCTCTCTTTCCTTTCTAATCGCGTTGCTCGAAGAGGCAATGTGACCCATCTTCACTCCCAACGCCGAAGGCTAGTGCCATCATACATACCAGAGACTGAGGGTACAGAGTTCGTCGAACCCGAGAGTGATGGTCCCGCTTTGCGTCGTGTCCAGCTGTTGCAAAAGAGAATAGTTCATGCAACATACGGACGCGGCGGCAAGGAATTGAGGGTATTCGAGCCCATTCCGTGCGCAGGACCCGAACGTGTCAATCAGTGTGAGGGCCGTCTGGGCAGAGATGTTGAACCCGATCTGGTTCATGGCGTCTGGAAGTTCCCCACTACTGAGAGTACCAGTATTATCGTGATCGAAGTGTTGGAAGACCTGATTACAATGGAGGACAAAGCGGTCGACGTAGACGAATCCGTCGAAGGTGATGTAGGGCTGGGTGGTCACGCAGCGGATCAGGCATTTCGCGGCAGCCACGGGGAAGCGGAACGTCGTCGTCGAAAACGCCGTCACCAACTCGTCGAAGGTGATCCGCCCGGACTTGTCGCTGTCAAGTAGGTTGAACCGATACTTCAACTCCTCAATCTCCTTCGGGGTGGCGCAGTCCTTGTACTTCGAGGGGAGATAGTTCATCGTCGAATTTTACTCATTCCTTCTTCCTATTTTAAGACCCGATGGTACATCTGTGCACGTTTGGCATCAGTAACTTGGGTCACCTGTGCTCGACAGGCCTCCAGACGTTCTCTATCTTCCTCGAGATATCCATGGGTTGAATATTGCTTCTCAGCCAACTCCATCTCTAATTCGGCTTTATCCAAGATATTGGCTCTTAGATATGCTTCTGCCGTCAAGATGTGTGCCAAGGGATGGAAGGGTACCTTCTTGGAAAGAGTCACATAAATGTTACATAACCTATCCATCTCGTCCCCATAAAACAGCTCCTTAAGCGAGAGCTGAAACGCCTCCAAGTCAAAGAGGGAGAATGAAAGGTCGAAGTAGAGGCAAATCCCATACCAGTCATCTGTCTGAAGTGTGAGACCACAAAGGTTCTTCTCGCAAGTCTTTGCGACCACACTAGAGATGTACTCGGCGTAATCGTCGGTAATGTTGGTACGTAACGCTCCATATAATACGAGGTGTATGACCCTCTCTTCAACATAACGGGAATGAGTCCTTTCGCAGTCCGTCGAATATGAGCGTCGCCGCAACTCAATGGCATGTGGGTCTCGAAGTAAAAGGATGTAGATGTCGGTGAAGATTTCCACGAAGGGATCTCCGCGGAAGTCGAGGTTTGTATAACAGTTGCGTAATGGCCCAAGTAAGTTGAGGCCGACAGTAATCAAGCGCGTGCAATACTCCTTCTCAAGCTCCTTTCTCTTCTGCTTAAAGGCGCTTTCGAGCTTGTTCAACCGTTTTCTCTCATCATACAACGCTTTGGTATCGGAGGCGATCAACTCTTGTTGTAGTTCCTTGAGCTCCTCCACATAAGGCGCACGGATCATGACGGAGTTGATGTAAGAGAAGAAGAACTCCTGGTACTCTCCAATCGAAAGGGTGCGAATCGTTCTTTGTACCTCTTCTACCCTCCTGGGCTTGTTCCCGTCGTTCGCCGAAGAAGCATCCAACTCGGATGGCTGGACCCGTTTAAGGTTTAGGGATACGATGCAATACTCTAGGTTCCAGGTCTTAGGACTCTCATAATATGTGGATGAAATTTCTCCAAGATAGGCCGTCAAGACCGCCTGGGACACCTCTGGCCAGGGAAGGACGTCCTCGATGACCAACGGGTGGACCACCAAACCCTCACGCTTAAGGACAACGCTCTCGGTCGGAGTTTCAACGCCAAGATCTAGGACAAAAAAGGAATCGAGTTCTTCCGGAGTCATCGGGTTCCCCTCTCTGATAATGGTCTTCACTCCCTCGGGTGGCCCCCGAAGCAGCTTGACAATCATTCCGTCATGAGTCCTTTGTGTCTGACTAACTAGATCAGCTCTCAACATGCTTTTAAAAAAAGATGAGCTGGCCCAAACGAATTCAACGAGGACCTGACGCAAATGGAGTCTTTAGCGTCCACAAGTGCTCGTTGAACGACGATGGGACCGTGACCGTCTCCGAGGAGATCTTCAAGCGGGAGGAAAAAGAAGTCATCATCCCAACCCGTCTTGCTTCACGTCTTTCAACAGCGTCTCAACCACCCAAATATCAAGCACGAGGCTCACGGGCGGATCAGGACGTCATCATCTCCATCGAGGAGAAGCCCATTATCCTTCATCTCACGTCTGAGAGTGTGCAAAAACAGAAGCTAGCAACGGTTGTTAGTAGTGCTTCGCTTGAGAGCACCCATGTCCGTTGTAGTAACTGTGGTGGTCTACATTACACTTACATGTGCCCACGCCGCGAAGAGTTCCGGCGTGATAAGGTGGAAAGCAAAGGCGGCGTCTATGTGCCTATTTACAAGCGCGAGAATATTGAGAAGAAGACCTACTCGTTGAAACTCGACCCCGTCCCACAGAGTTGGACTAGAGACAATATTCTTGAGCTTCTCAATAGGCTTCGTCTCGAGGTTGAAGAGCTCCTCAATGCTGAGTCAGAGGGGGCGAACATGAAGAAGGATACTAGTGTCCCATGGCATGTGCGTGTCGGAGCGAAGCGAGGAAGTGCTGGAAACGAGTCACAGGCAACAACACCAACACCGGCTCCTGAAAGTGAGAAAGTCCGAAAGCTAAGAGCGGCCCTAGTCGGACTGCATGCCGAACGATGTACCTTCCCTAATCGAGATCCTAAACGTACCAACTTCGCCTACCTCAACCTTGGGACAGAGGAGGCACAGATCCTCTTTAAGACCCGTTATGACAATTCCCGGCTTACTGGGGAGCAGACCATCATGCATGTGCTCCTCCCAGATGAGTATGGTGGGAGGAGGTGAAAGCCAACGTTAAATAGCACTTCTTTAATCTTTTTTAGCAAGACGTGACCTAGTCCTCCATCGACCGGCGCACACACGCTAATACTCGCTTCTTGTATGCGGGGTAATCGTCCTTGAAGAGCTTCGCGGCGTCGACGTTCGCTGGACTCTTACAATTCGGGTCACTCAGCAACGAGATAATTGAAACGATGATACTGGATACCGTATGCACGGGGAGCCAACGTTCTGCTGCAGACTCATATTGCAAGGGGTCAGGCCCGGGAGGATGGAGGATGGAGATGCAAACGTTTCCATCGCTGTACACGTTCGGGTGGTAGATATCGGTAAGGAAGACAAACTTGGGTGGCTGGTCCGGATAATTATCGGGGAAACGAAGTTCGGCTCGGAAGAGTCCACCTTCGAAGAGCGTATCAGGAGGCCCTTGCATCAGGACCGTCCAAACGTACAAGTTATCCGCTTTCAACCCTATGGAGACCCCTGGGACGGGATCACGTTCATACGCTTGGAACTCTCTGGTTAAATGGCGTTGAGTCCTACCACTCATCTTTTTTGAAGTCAGATATGTGAGGACCGGTACGTGTAGGGGAGGAGGAAGGGCGCCCGGATGTAATCGTCACGCTTCCGACGAAGGAAGTCTGCATACTGGGAGGTCCCACGGATCTTTGCGAGCTCCGCCTCGGTGTAGAGGAACTCGCGCTGCGGCCCGTCGTAATCTCCAACCAAGACAATGGGGGCATCATCATTATCTCTAGTATATTGATACGTTGGTTTGGCCATCACAGGCTGTCCAAAGGGCGACTCCCCTGCACTTGGCTTCACCGTTAACCACTCACTAAGACGCATGTCGACACGACTCTTTGCATCCTCAAGGTCCTGAAGAAATGCTTCATCCCGTAATAATTCATCCGCAAACGTTGCAGGGGGTTGTCCTGCCACTAACTCATCAAGATCCTGATCATTGGGCTGCGCCAACTGTTCTATCTCCGGTCCCGGATCCGAAAGAGGTTCTATTTGATCATGAGTAGAAGGATCAACCACTTGACCAATATTGGGACGACCTGTCTGTTGAGTGAGCGAATCTTCACGTAACAAGGCATCTGCGAATGCTAATACATCCTGCTCATCGTTGTAAGTAGCACCGTCACAAGGACACCTTCCAGTCGTCTCCGTAGCCCCTAGTAGCCGTCGTTGCATGGTCGAGGCGATGCGTCCATATATCTCTTCGGCTGTAGCGGTCCCCTGACCTAGACCGAAGTCAGGTCGCCCAGCCTTAAGCTTGTTCTCAAGGATGAAGTTCCTAACCTTCTTCGGAATCCGGCGCCGGAAGCGTGGAGGCTCGACCATCCAACGAGGAAGATCTCCATTGAGAAGGGTCGGGACGGGACTCGGAGCCCGCATAGCGGAGTACGAGACGATGGCCGTCGGGGCGCGCGTGCTCCCCCCACTAGGAGCGTCCGCAATGATTGCATTCTGATACATTTTAATCGGCTGTGATGACTCCCCCTTTTTAGTCCTCTTCTCAAACCTATGCCAGTTGGTTCCTATGGCAATCTACCAGTCTGCGTTGACAAGTAGATAAAATGACTATAATCGGATTGGCTTTGTGCCTGACCCTTGTGGCCGCACGCTTCGTCGACCGCCATCGTGGCGCGCAGTCACGGCCGTACCTCTTTGAGACTCGCCTCGACCACTTCAACCCCTTCGATAGGCGGACTTTCAACCAACGCTATTACATCAACTCAGCTTTTGCTGCGAAAGATGCTCGGGTTGCCATCGTTGAGATCGGCGGCGAGAGTGAGATAACCTCGGCTCCTGGAGGGAGTCCTGAGAAGCCGGACATCCTAGGAGATATTGCCAAGATGTATGGCGCTGTTATCTACGCTCTTGAACATCGCTTTTATGGGGCCTCCCATCCCTTCCCCGTGGGGAGCAAGTATGACACGTCGGCAGAGGCGTTAGAATATCTGACGAGTCGTCAAGCACAAGCAGACCTGCTTTTGTTCATTGCAGCAAGGGATAAGGAATTGTGTCAAGACCCTGAGTTTCTGGCACAAGGGATGATAGGGAGGCTTTGTCTTCAATGGATCGTCGTTGGAGGCTCATATCCTGGTGCCGTCACAGGTTGGGTCTATCAACATTTCCCTCATATCTTTGCCGCTGGACTTTCAAGCTCGGGAGTTGTAGATGCAAAGTACCTTCTACCGGAATTCGATACCCATACTCTGACCGTCCCATATTCTCCATGTCGAGAAGCGCTATATCAGGCCCATCATGAACTTGAACGGATCGTTCGTGAAGGCGGACCATCAAACAAGGTTTATTCCACACTCGGGATTCGGTTAGACGCGGATCAGGACGACGTCTTCTATTACTTGGCAGATACGATGCTGATGTGTTTCCAATACGGCCACATGAATCAATGCTGTGATGACTATTTGGTACCCGCTTGGACCGAGCACAAAGACATCGTTGATGCCGCCTTGGATTATTTGCGAGAGGTGTCATCGTTCTCTTCGTACGATTCGAAGAACATTGGGATGACTGAGGTAGCTCATAATGATGCCTTTCGTCAATGGTGGTGGCAAACCTGTACGGAAGTTGCTTATTATCAACCGGCCCCAGCCTTCAATTCTCTTAGAGCTTCGTCCATCACTGAGGAGTGGCACCTTCAAATGTGTTACAAAGTGTTTGATGGCCTTAGTATTGGCGACCCTACCCAACGGACGAACGAATACAATGGGGGAATGAATATTGTCGCTGATGGGATCTTCTTCTCGAATTTCTGGCAAGATGTTTGGCATTACTGTGGATTGACTACGGCGGGCCAAGAGAATGTTGGGTTCATCACATGTAGGGATTGTGGACATTGTGTTGATCTTCATGCCCCAAGAAAGACAGATCCACCCGAACTCGGAGAACTTCGTGCTCGTATCAAGGACTTCATCGTTACCCGTGTTGATGAACTATTACTGCGAGAGTGAATTACCTCATGCTCCTACTCCCATGAGACGCTAGGGACCCGTTCTATCAGCTTATCAATCACGTCCATCCTACCAGTATGCTGTTTCAGCTGATCTTGAGTGATAAGACCACGAATGAACGCATCTATACGACTTACTGTTGAGGGTGGTAACCCAGTGAAATTGATGACGAGATCTCCCTCCTCGTCCAAGGAGATCTTCTCTTTCTCGATCAAATACTTTTCTAACACATCCACTTGCTCCTCGGTTAGTATCTGTGCGAGATAGAACAAGTCTTTAAGTTCTTTATTCCCAAGCGATGATGACATCCCTTCTGAGATCGTCCCTATCGCACATCTTGGAAAGACGTTCATTTCAAAAGCATCACGTGCATCAAGATAGCCGGAATCGCCAGTGGTATGATACGCAAGGAAATCCTTATGAACAGCATCTGTGAGCGTCCGAAACTCCTCATGTGTCAATGGGGCTCCAGCTGAGAAGAGGTACTCATATGCAGGTAATTCGGCCAGTGCCCTAAGAAAAACGGTGATAGCTGGCTCAATGATATCCAAAGGCATCTGGAAGGACGGACCAAGAAGTTGATAATGACGGACCACAAGTCGGACGTCATAGAATAACGATCCCAAGTACACATACCGCTTCGAGAGAAGCTTCAAGCGGACATACCCTAGGTCGTATGGCGTCACTGGACAATCCTGTGGGTAATAGTCTCGGAGCACCGTCAAGTAGCTCTCCATATTATCACCTAGGAACCCAAGGTGCGGTAAGACAGAAGCTAAAGGGATGTTTTGTTTGTCCCGAGAACTTTCCAGTGCCGCCAACTGGAGCGCCTTGCAAAGTCCGAAGACGGCAGCATCTCCTCGGATCAACGCCCCGGTGACCGCACGGAGCCGCTCCGGCAGCCCCAACAGAGTTGGTGCCTCAATGCTCTCGGCTTCCACCATACCGTTTCGAAATAGATTTCATGGGCTATTTTGCAGCTTAGCTGAACGAGATGCCACCCCGTGCTGACCCGAATGCCGAAGTCGTCCTCTTCCTGCGCGTGAAGGGTGGTATTGTCCCGGCTCCCAACGCCATCGGGCCCAAGATTGGGCCCTATGGGCTTCCTCCCAAGGTTGTCGGCGAGAAGATCTTCGAGGCCACTCAGAACTTTAAGGGTATCCGCGTCACGGTCCGCATCAACTCAAAGAATAGGCAGCCCACAGTCACGGTTGTCCCCACGGCCTCGTCCCTCCTCATTAAGGCGCTCGGAGAGGGCCCAAGGACTATCCCTAAGGGTCAGCCACTTCTTCATTCCGGTGCCGTGAAGTTCGATTCCGTCCTGGACATTGCAAAGCAGCTCCGCCCCGGGTCATACGCCCTCAAGTTCAAGGGCACGGTCTGCGAGGTCCTTGGGACCGCGCGCGCTGTCGGTTGCAAGATCGACTATCAGGGGACCGTCTACACTCCTGGGGAACTCACGGAGATGATCAAGGCGGGCGAGGTCGAGATTCCGGACTATGATGTCCCTTACGATCTGGCTACTGCTGACTCTGAGTAAAGTCACAAGCAATTTACACCTCTCCCGTACCTGCCAACCTTGCACGGACGGACTCGACGCAGAACCGAAGGATATCTTCGGAAATTGGGTGTAGAAGTCGATCATATTGAATCGAGAGGAGTGGTTTGGAGTAGTATGCAAAATGAAGCCCGGCACTCGTTGGGATGAGTGTACGGACCTCCTCCTCCACGTCCTGGAAGCATGTCTGTGTTAATTGTTGAATTACATCTAACGAAGGACCAGGCCAAGCAGCAAACTTGTTAGGGTGTGTAACGTCATCCTCAAGGAACTCGGTAATCCCAAATGCCTCTAGAGTTGTAGCAAAGACGAGGTATGCAACCGAGTCTTTCGAAAGTGAAAGCAGCTTCTTCAAGAGTTGATCTTGAAGGCGTTTGATGATAGCCTCATAGAGAGATCTATCAATTACATTCCCTTTGAGGACGGAAAGGAAGGCTTGAGGACTGACGAGTTCAAGAAGGTTTGTCGCCGCATATTCCTGGAGTCTCTCCATACAACGTTCGCTTATCAGATCGAACACTCCGGCACTGACATAGACCTCATTAAGGCTGGCTGTGATCTCGTTACGAGTACGTATTGAGATTCGTTGATAACCAAGTCTTGCGATGGCCTCCAAGCTTCCTTCAATGGCCGTCGCGAGGACCGTCGTCACACTTAACGAGATTGGTGCGGCGATACACCGAATGGAAGTTAGACTTAGGATAGCGATGACGGCTTCATGCCTTTCCTTTTCGGTAGTGAGCGTTCCCATTTCCGTATAATGAGTCCGAACAATCACATCGGCTAGTCCTTGGTGCTCCACTTGCTCAACACGTGGAGAGATGAGCTTTCTAATGACATCCTTCTGATCACCCATCGAACGTCGAGCCATTATGTATGCCCCATAGCCTATCCCGACTACCCCACCCCCGATCAGGAGAGCCTTAAGTGTCGTCCCAAAGGCTCCTGCAGTACGACTTCTTCGTTGCATTCTTCTTCTGATTCAAATGAAGACTTTCATTTACGTTCACGCGTTGACCGACGACAGAGCAGCCCTATAATGAGACCAATGATAGTACCAATGAGAAGGATAGAACCTGTTACGATTAATGCAATTTGCCAAGTAGTAAGGCCTGTCATTGGGATGACATCTGATAGCTTGATCCCGGTAGGCGCATAGATTTGGTCATCAGAGGCATCATCATTACTGTTCCTTTTAGGAAGGGAATCATCAGTATCCATACCGTTCTTTCCACGAATGATCTTTGTCTCCCATTGCTCGCCATCAGAACTTTGATTCAGTGGTGGTATTGGCCGTTGATACACAGTCTGGTTCTTACTCAAGGGATAATGAGTAGGGAGTGCAGTGTATGCATAATTTTCAACACAAAAAGCATTGACACCTATAGGGACATAGAAGTTCCCATGGACGCCCCACTTCTCCCCCCATGAGTTTCGAAGCATCCAGACCTCGACGCCCTTGTAGTAACCGTATCCGACGTATACCACTTGGTGATCGGGTCGAACATCAAGACATGGTTCCTTCAGGATCCCACCCCGATACTCATAGAATCGTTGACCCGCTTCCGGAGAAGATTGAGTATTGATCGTCGCCGCAACGGGGATCCCACGAGCGATGTAACTCTTGACGCGTCGAACAACGTCAACAGTCATACTTGGGGTTTTCCCTTGCGTGTCATGTAGTCGAATTAGAACGGTGGATAGGTTCGGAAGCGGTTGAAACGGTATAAGAAGTGGGTGAATGATGGCCAAAGGACGAAGAATTTCCTCGTACATCGGCGACCCTTCCGTGGAATAACTCTCATAAGGATAATCACTCGTATTCTCAACGGTAAAGATCCGGTTACGGCAGTAGTCCTTGGCAACGAGGATGAAGTTCCCTCCAAGACAGAAGAGATTCGAATCTCTACCAAAGCTAGTGTTGAGGATGTACTGCACTGAGGCGTTGAACGATTGCTTCTTATATGAGTCAGATACGTTTTTGTCCGCTTTTAGCTCGTCCTGCGTCGTCCTAATCGCCGCCTCGGCTAGAATGGCAGTCCCACATGCCCAACAAGAACCACATCGTCCTTGGTTTCGCACAGTCCCAATCACTCCCATGGTATTCAGGTCTACAGTACGGATGCTATCAATATTGGAAATGGGTTGAAAGGGATCCGCTCCTGGACCACATGGGTCATCCTTCTTGAACATCTTCCTCATCTCCTTCGTTGATAGGTGGAAAAGACCCGTTGGTAGCTTCTCCTTATCGAAAAGTGACGTTAACCCAAATTCCGCATATCCATCCGACCAGGCTAACGCCTTCTCGAGGTCTTCGAGCGTCATATTGCATGTGAAGCCACGCTTTTGTAAGTTCTGAAGGAAGATATTGAAATCGTCCTGATTGTTAGCGGAACTCAGTTCAGAGATCGGCGTTACGTTGTAGTTATCGGGAAGAATGTAGTTGGCCATATAGGAGGTATATAAAGACGTGCATCGTTCATGTTCCTCATCGCTTAGATCGATAGTGAGACAAATGGGGAATAGCAACAGAAACATTTTTGCATCAATGCTTGTATCGAACCAGGAAAGCGGGTTGTGGTGTGTTTTTCTGGTCCAGTACTAGAGAAGGTGAGAGCATGAATCAGAAAGAAACTAGCGAGAAGTGACAATGAGTCTTCTCTTGAATTTAGAAGAATTCACCATTAGTAAATGATTATTGAGAAATGCCCGAATGACACCATAGCCTCCATGATTCATCACCACTTTCAAGAAGATGAGCCTTCAGTATGCCACCTTGTCTTTTTTCACCCTTTCTCTCCGACCTGGTTCAATAGTACACAACAAGACCTTATAATGGAAGTTCACAAGAGGGAATCACTCGAGGTTCTTAACTGAGGCCGTGGGGAGTCCAAGATCATCGGGGAGGATCGTCATCGCAGATCTGATGGCTGTGATGACCTCGTCCTTCCGCTCGCCATTTCCAATGCTACAAGCGTAAGCGCATGCGTACGCGCCCACGGTATTCCCCTCACGACGGCGTAGATTCGCCTCGAAGGGGGCAAGAAGTTGTACGCACTCCAAGTGGCCACAATAAGCCGCATACCATAAAGCGGTGGCGGAGCCACTATGCTCAAACTGCTTCGCTTCCGTCTCAAGAAGCTCCCGAACGCATGCGGCATGCCCCATATAGCTTGCGATGTGTAGAGCCGTGAAGCCTATGGCCCGCTCCGTTGAACCACCCTCGAGAGGGATAAGAATTCGCACGATATCCGGATGGTTACGGAGGGCGGCGATATGGATCGCACAAAGCCCTCGAAGCGTTGCCGAGACACACTTGAATGGGCTATCCACCGTCATCCGAGCCTCCTTCGTCATAAGAAGCTCAACCGCCTCCAAGAAACCGACATCGGCGGCACGTGCTAGTGCAGGCCATCCATTACAACGGGTCCCCGCATACCTTATGAGGACTCGAACGCCGTCAATATTCTTGTCCTGAACGGCCGCATGCAGGCCCTCAAGGTTGTTCGAGTAACGAGTGCTGAGGACCTTGAAGTGTCCATCGTCAAGTGTATGGATGACGTGGACCGGTCGCCCGGATGCATCCTTCAGGTTTCTTTCCACCTCTAGATGCTCCACCACGTCATAATGACCCTGGTTAGCGGCAAGCATGAACGCAGTATGCCCATGTGCAGATATCTTGCCAAGTTGTGACCGACTGTTCTTGATGATCCGTAGGACCTCTGCCTCATCTCCGAAGAAGGCAGCAAGCATAAGTTCGGTGAAACCTTGCTTTAAAAGGACTGTACGCTCACGTGGGACAAGAACGATGGCAATGGCCCTTCGACCCAAATCAAGCGCCAGCTCAGCGGCACAATATCCCTCATTTGATAGCTCACCACACCGATACAAGTATTTTCGGACGTCCGGGAGGTTGTTTGCCCGTACAGAAGCATGAAGGGCCGTCTCCCCGGCTGCATCCCTCAAGAGGTCAGCGGAGAGCTCTTGAAGCGTGAGTAAAGGCCGGTCCGTGAGGGACTGAGCAGCTCTACGAAGACAACTGATGGTATTATCGTCCCCCGTCCTGTCATCCTCGGCTAGGTCCTTAACGTCACGGGAGGAACGGAAATCGTCGTACTGCATGGCCTTCAGGAAAGAAAGCCTAGTATTGGCGTCCACCGTATCTGGAAACTCCTCCAAAGCCGAGAGGAGCGGAGCGAGATGGTACATCCGCTCGCAGACGACGAGCTCCCGCGCCGCCAATGCACAAGCGATGTCGTAGTTGTCTCCATCGATCGCATGGTTGGCGGCGTATTTGCCTTCATGATCACGTATCCCTGTCTCCTGGCTCAAAAGACAGCACACATCCCTATGTCCTGCACGCGCCGCAAGCATGAGCGCGGTATAACCCTCTGTCGTCTGCTGTCTGACCTGAGAGAGATGCGTGAGAACGTCTTCGATCTTCCCAAGAGAGGCTGCAATCATTAATTCAGTAAAGCCGTCAGCGGCAAGCAAAGTATGCTCTCGCTTCACCAGTCTGGCAGCGAGAGTGCTATTTCCGGCGAGAAGCGCGAACTTGGCAGCATACTGGTTCTTCTCACTCCGGATGCATGCTTCAACGTCGATGAGCGCGGTATCGATCTTGGAGGTGGGAGAACTCGTCTGCGCGACAATCATGAGCGCGGTGAGGCCCATGGAGTTTTGCTTCTTAGCAAGTCGCATGTGCTGACGCACGTTTGCGACATCGTCTGCCATAGCTGCATGGTGTAGGGCGGTATTACCTTCGCTGTCCGCACGGGAAGCGGGTTGGATCAAATCGAGGACCTCCTGGAAACCGATATCGAAGGCGACGAGCCACGCGGTCTTTCCGTCGCTGGCCTGAAGGTCCTTCTCCGCGAGTAGAAGCTCTACGCAGCGTCGAGAACGAGCCTGGCAGGCGCACATGAGGGCTGTGAGCCCATCGACGGTCTGCCAGCCGAGTTGATGCATGTTGCAGAACACGGCCTTCTCTTGACCCTGTTCTGCAGCGCGCATCAGGGCTGTTGGAGTCTCGACGATCCGTGACCTTGGACTTCGGAACTTAACACCGACCTCGCATTGAACGCCTTCGTATGCCGAAAGGAGATCAGCAATGTCGGAAAACCCAAGTCCTATGGCACAATTCAGGGCCGAGTACTTGTTAAGGTCTCGCGAATGCTCATACGGAGCTAACGCTGCAACCACGCTATACTGATTCGCCTCTGCTGCATAGATCAGCGCGGTTTTTCCCTCCTGGGAGAGCATCCGAACTTCACCCTCGAGCAAATAAGGGATGACCTCGAGAGAGCCGGCCTGCGCGGCAAGCATGAGCGCTGTCATCCCTTTATCAGGTTCGGTCTTCTTTAGCTCGTCCAAGAAGCAGAAGACTGCAAGACGATCATTCCGGATCGCAGCTTGCATTAGATCTGTTTGCCCATTGAAGTTGGGCCCTTGTTTCTTGAGTCCCTCGAACGAAGTGAGGAAGCGTGCAATGCCCACATGGCCAGCATCAAGGGCAACATCAATCGCTAACTTTCCTGCCTGGTCGCCATTGATAATTCGCATCCCTGCCTCCTTGGGGGCAAGGATTCGAACCGCCTCGAAGTATCCATCGCCTGCGGCAATGATGAGCGCAGTCCGCCCAACTTCATCACACATCTGCGCCTGTGTACTACTCCAGTGCCAGATCCCCATGATGTTCCGTTCATAGACCGCACGCATGAGGTTTGTCGTCCCATGGTCAATGAAGGGTGTCTGGTCTGTAGGTCGTTCAAATTCATCAAGGAGGGCGGCAATTTCGAGGTCTCCAGAGATTAGAGAGTAATATAAAGGAGAGCGATTCTCAGCCGAGAGTTTTCGAGCCTCTCTTGAAGCAAGGATCCGGACCCCCTCAGTGTAGTGATTTCGAACGCAGATGAGGAGTGCGGTATCTCCACGCTTGTTTGCGAGCCCCACATACTCAAGTTGTCTCTTGATCTCAGCGGCGTTCTGCTTAAGGGCGGCATGGTGGAGAGGAGTGTTACCATCCTCATCTGCTATTGGCTTCTGATGCTTCTCGATACGAGAGGCGCAACGAGAACAGGGGGGAGCCACAGTCCCCGTCTCGATACGCGCCTTCATATCACTGATCTTCGGGTGCTGCAGAAGAGTATCAATCGTTGCGCGCGCCTCGGCCTGCATTGTTTGCCGTATGAAATCTCCCATTTCGAGGCCAATGGTGGTGGAGACCAAACCAATTTGGTCAACGCTTAAGGATCCTACAAAGGGGTTTCCGAACTTGTTTGGTGGTGCCGAAAGCGTGGCATCGTTTCCAGGGGAAAGGGTAACGTCAGCATCCTTGCCACTGGACAGAGGACGTGCAGATTGCTGGGGACGTCTCTTCGCACTCATCTTGGCGGCAGTAGAGCGTGGGACACCAGAGGTACTGGGACGCTCTATAGGTGGAGGAGTTGGTTCCGTTATCACGGGCGCTGGTTGTACTGGGACTCGAAAGCTATTAGTGATGCTCGCGAGAATGTCATACGACGGGCCTGCAAGAGCCGAATTCATATTACAGCACAAGCCATACGCCAGAAAGCCGACGCACCAGATGTCACCAGATTTCTTGAACCTGTCATCGGGTTGGAAAGCAATCTCGGCGGGCATCTCGGGAAAGTCGTTCGTGGTGAGCGCGAGGGCCTCACACCCGCCATCTGTAAGCTTCAGTTTCCCCCCTTCCACTTGCATCACATTTGATAACCGAAGGTTTCCATGGGCCTCGAATCCTGCGGCATAGAACGCTTTCAGGCTCAGGATAAGCTGGGTGATGAGGTACCAAGCGTTCTCCTCTGTATATCTCTGTCGGGTTAGTTTCCGACGTTGTAATTCGGTTGCGAGGCTTCCCGCGCTAATGAACTCCAAGGCAATGGCTAGGGTCTTCGGGTCCTCGTCGCTACATACCTCGCGGACGTTCAAGAAGCCAGGGCATGGACGGTCGCGAAGGTTCTGCGCAATGGTTTCGAGCTCGTTGAGGCCGTGCTCGGGGAGGCCGACGGCGGAGAAAACCTTCACGACGCACGTCTCATCGTCCTGCAGGCAGCGCGCCAGGAAGACGGTCCCGTGGGGCCCGGCACCCAGCTGGTCGAGGAGTTCATACCGTTCTGTCAAGATGGGCATTTTTCGCTTTGAGACCAAGGAGGATGAAGCCTTCCACGACCGATCTAGAGCTATTCGTGCAGCGCCGATCCTAGGACAGTTTAAACGTGCGTTAAAAATGCAGAATTTACACTTTGCTCACCCCATCCCGGATGATACGTACATGGTCGGCCAACGCATGCTCGACGAGCACGGGAACGTAGTCCCTGAGCCGACCCCCGGGGCATTAACCCGCTACTATTATAGCACGACCGAAGCCCCTGGGAAGGGTCGGATCATGTATCCCGATATGCTTGGGCCTCGGAAGGTGCGAAGCCAGGTCTTCACCGTCCTCCAGTCTCCCGGGACGTACGTGTTCACGCGGCTCATGCAAGCGACTATCACCAATAACATCAAGGATGTCAAGGAATATGCCAGCATTGATGCTGGGCGCTCCCTCCCTAACGGGGTCTCCGCACTGATGATAGCGGCGACCCAAGGGCACGAGGAGTGCATCAAGATCCTCGCCAAGTATGAGCAGAGGCTGACTCAGACAGATGGGACGACGGCCTTGATGGAGGCCGTCTGTGCAGGGCATACCAGCCTCGTTGGGCTCTTCCCCAAGGAGATTGGGATGAGGCGGAAGGACGGATGGACCGCCCTCATGCTTGCCACTCAGCGGAACAACGTCGAGATGATCAAAAAGTTGAAGAAAGAGGCGGGGCTGACGGCCGGAGATGGGATCACGGCCCTCATGATCGCCGCAAACAACGACAACATGGCAGCCGTGAACGAGCTAATCAAGGCCGAGGCTGGGATCCGAACGACATCAGGGTGGACCGTCTTGATGGGGGCCGCTGAGATGAAGAACGTCGAGCTTGCCAAAAAGCTGGTCAAGCAAGAGGCGGGGATGGCGAAGCTTGATGGCTGGACCGCCCTGATGAGCGCTACTCGAGCGGGTTCATTGGAGATCGTCCAGCTTCTAGCGAAAGAGGAGGCTGGGATGGTTATGAAGACGGACGGATCATGCGCTATGATGTGGGCGGCTCTCCTTGGACACCAGGACATTTGCGAGTACTTGTATGACTACGAGTACGACATCCGTACGACCGATGGGCACGGAGTCATCGACTACGCAATTAATGGAGGGTGCCAGAGCATTGTTAAGTACCTTGAGAACCGGCGTCTTCAGGAGGAACGTTCCAAGAACAAGACGAAGGCCAAGAGGAAGTGAGGCTAGAAGCTGTACCTGTTCCTACCACCACTACTCTTAGCACCCGTCTTCAGGCGGCCATGTCCCAAAGTCCCAGCAATCTTTGCGCTATGTAAAGACTTCCCCTTTTCCTTCCCTTGGCTGCCACGCCCCGGAGATCTTCCGGTGCGTCTCTTAGCTGAGCCTGAACGCAAAGGTCGTTTTGCAGATGAGCCCCGACGTGCAGACGTTGGTCGGGAACTAAGCCTCTGACCTTGGCCTTGACCGTAACCACGCCTTGTACTGGTCGGCCGGTGCTGTGGACTAATGGGCTCGATTGCATCTATGAAGTTAAGGTCATCATGGCCAAGTCCAGCAGGATATGCCCTTGACCGTGGACCTGTAGCCAAGCCTGACATCGGTCTTCCTTTGTGCATGGGCATGGCCTTCTCATGGATCTCATTCAATAACTCCTCGTATATTCGGCACTGTGGGCATGATGCGGGTAACTTAAGGACGGCCAATTCGTTCTCAAGCTCCGAGACGCGCTGGCGGAGCTGGGCGGTGGCCCGGCGCTCGTCGATGAGTGCCCGCTGCAGCCCCGCTATCTCGTCCTTGTACTCGCGCTCGATATCCACCTCCTCCACGACAAGCTCGGGCGTCTGCATCTTTGATTCTAAAACAAAAATGCAGCCTCAGGTCTTCGTCCTTAACCAGGGAACCGAGAACGAGCGCCGCGAGCAGGCCCGATACAACAACATCCGGGCGAGCAAGACGGTCGCAGACGTCATCCGCACCACCCTCGGGCCGCGGGCGATGCTTAAGATGATCATCGACCCGATGGGGAGCCTTGCGATCACGAACGACGGTAACGCGATCCTTCGCGAGCTCGACGTCTCGCACCCCGCGGCTAAGACGATGCTTGAGGTGGCGAGGGCGCAGGACGAACAAATCGGGGATGGAACAACAAGCGTTGTCGTTCTTGCTGGAGAGGTCATAGCCCTTGCGGAGCCCTTACTCCGTGGTGGACTACATCCCATCAAGGTCACACAGGGCTATCAGGAAGCGTTGGACTTCATCGTTAAAGAGGCGGAGGCTGCAACATTCAAGCTCGATCCATCTCGTCGTGAGGATATCCTTTGTGTCGTCCAAAATGCTATACGGACGAAGTATGCCCACAGGTGGCTCGACCTGATGTGCACGATGGCGTATGATGCCGTCTCCATCGTGGCACGCTCGAAGTTTGTTGATGGTGCCCCGGACATTGACATCAAGCGTTTTTGTAGGGTTGAGAAGATCCCTGGAGCGACGGTACAAGACTCGCGCGTGATTGATGGGGTCGTGCTCAATAAGGATATCATCCACCCAGAGATGCGCAGGACGATCAAAAACCCACGTGTGGTCCTCCTGGACTGCCCCCTCGAGTACAAGAAGGCACAATCTATGATGAACATAGAGCTCGGGGTCAATAACGACCTCGAATCTGTCCTCAAGGCCGAGGAGGACTATGTCAAAGCACAGGTCAATCATATCCTCAAGTTCAACCCCGATCTTGTCATCACAGAGAAGGGAATCGCTGATCATGCAACTCATCTCTTCGTACGTGCAGGTGTGACCGTCCTTCGTCGTGTTCGTAAGACCGATAACGTCCGTCTCGCCGCCGTCACAGGTGCAACGATCGTCAGTCGTGTCGAGGAACTCGTCGAAAAGGATGTCGGGACTCATGCCGGACTTTATGAGCTCCAGAAGATCGGAGACGAGTTCTTCTCGTTCGTTTACGATTGTGGGGACAAGGCTCGCGCCTGTACGCTCCTCCTACGTGGGGCTTCGAAGGCGACCCTCCTCGAGGTCGAGCGAAATATTCTTGATGCCTTGCACATCTGCCGTAACATCCTTCTCAACCCGACGCTTGTCGCAGGTGGGGGTGCCTTTGAGATGCGTCTCGCGACCGCCGTTGCGGCGGCGGCGGACCGGCTAGTAGGACAGGAGGCGTCGGCGTTCCGTGCCATATCGACAGCACTCGAGGTGATTCCTCGAACACTCCTGCAGAACTGTGGGGGGAACGTCATCCGCGGGGTGACGGAGCTCCGTGCGGCTCATGCGGCCGCCCTCTCACAAGGAGAGCCGTGTTTCCTCGGGGTTGATGGGACTACGGGCCTACTTGTGGACAATAAGGAGGCGCGTCTTTGGGACCCCTACGAGACGCGGCTACAGATCCTAAAGCTTGCAATTGAGAACGCGTGCATGGTGATCCGTGTCGACGACATCTTCAGCTGTACCGGCCAAGGGGTCTGAGTCGTCGGAAGTGAAGTGAGGGGGCATCAATCCGCCATGCTCATGTCAAGTGCATCTCTGCCTTGACTTGGTGGACTATCGCTTTGACGCGGTCGTCGCCTGTTCTCTCGAACTCTGCAAGGAGGATACTGCTGTTTGTCACTATCGGGTACTTATCAAGGACCGTGGAGTATGAACGTGAACGCCTCCCACAGGTCAAGAAGAGGATGGCATAACTAACTCCGAAAAGGAAGAGGACACATCCGGCGACTATCGAGAGGATTGCAATGCTACGTGTTTCCGTCCAGCCACCCAAGACCGTCATCTGTTGCACCTCGAAGAACTTCTTTCCGTAGGGGAAGTTGCTTGTTGGTACCACCTCAAGGATGATACTATCGATATTTGCGAGTTTCGCTTGTGCTATCATTGAACTAACCTCATCTTTCGAGAGGTAACCGTATGGCTTACTGAAGGACTTGAAGGGAGAGACGCGCATCCATACGGCCTTTCTCTGGGCGTCAGAAAGATTCTTAAACGCTGGTCCAAAAACCTTATCGTTCTTGAAGTCGGATGGCCATGCAACAGAGTCATTGAGAGTCAGGACTAACGTTGGACTAGTAGTCACCGCAGTAGGAGATACCGTCGATCTGATGACATAAGTATCGTTGAAATAGGAGTCGTAGATCAGACCACAAGGGCCATCATCTCGTTTTGGCGTGCATGCCGCCCCCGCATTCCTAACTGTGAAGCTAGTTCCTCGCAACTGGGCTCTGTCAATGCTGTTAATGTACATCCTCGCGTTCTGATGAAAGTCCTGTAGATGATAGTAGAAGTAGAGTCCATCGTTGCGTAACTTGGAGAGAGGCAGCTCGAGGCGCAGGGGCGTCCCATCAGCATAGCCCGCCCGCACGTGGAGCTGCGAGTTGCTCCCCGAGAAGGCTCCGACCCCAATCGCGATGAAGATAACCGCCCCAACAAAGAAGCCGCTCATCGATGCGATGAGCGAGGTGTGTGGCGTGCAGTGCCGCATCGTCTGGGTAAAGAACTTCGACCGGGTCCCGAACCAGCTATTCACTGGGATCAATGGCATGGGACTTTAATCGCTGGTCCAAAATATGAGCTTTAGACGTCTGCAGGGCCCCAATGCCCGCGACTGCGAGCTTCTCGAGCTCCGCGAGGAGCTGATCGATAAGGAATCGATCCTGGCGCTCCAGGAGCAGCGTCGCCTCCTTGAGGAGGCTCGGAGGATATCGCACCAAAAGGACCAAGAGCTCGAGACCATGCGTCTCTCAATAGCACAGGATACCGCGCGTCTCGAGGCCCTTGAGGTTGCGCTCTCCCGTACTTCGGCTCGGAAGGTCGTCCTTGAGAAAGAACTTCAAGAACGTGAAGCAGAGGCGCAAAGACATGCAGAGACGGCTCAAGAGGCTCGCAATGCATGTGTCGCCCTAAGTGCACGTGCACAGGAGCAGGAGGCGCGCATTGCCGCCCTTCAGTTAGAACTTCAACATGCTGTTCGAGATCGCGATTCATTACAGACTCAGCTTCAGACACAAAAGCGGGTCTGTGCGGAGCTAGAACAGCAGCAGGCCTCCTTGACGAAGTCTGTAGCCACCAACGATGCCCGCTTCGATGAGGCTCGAAGAGAGCTTGCCGCTGTACGCGAAAGTCTTGCCACGGTGACTCGGGAGGCCGAGATTCTAGCCAAATCGAACGCAGTTAATGAGCGTCTGGCTGTCAACGGCTTGACCGTGGTCCGGGCGTCAGCAAAGAAGATGGTTCAGTTTGATCGGGCATTGGTGGCTCTACGAAGTCAACGAGACTTCGCCACCAGGTATCTGGAAGCCGCCCTGGACCGAAGTATTGGGATCCGCCGTGTGTTACAGGGAGGCGGCCGTGGAGATAGGGCGCGAAACAAGCTACGAGTGATCGTACGGGTGGCTTACTTTGTTGCTCGTCTCATGGATGCCAAGAAAGCGTCAAATTCTGAGTACAAGCGCCTCCAGACAGATAACGCCATGGTCGATACTCGGATGAACTCCCTTGGCCATGCAGACGTTGAGGAACTAGATGCTATTATAAATCGCGACGACTACGACCAAATGCAGAGGCATGACGTCCTTACAGTCCTTGCCCTTCGTGCTGGCGTTTCCTTGGGTGGCTCCTATGCCAAGGCAAACCTTGTCGCGGATAGGCCTCCTTTCACACGTAGTCGTCCTCAAACACGTTGGGCCGACTCTCTCGCGCCAGCAGACCCAACCATAGCACAATTAAAGGAAATGCGGCACGACCTTCATATTCTCTCCGAAACTTGTAAGAAACTCGAGGAGAATGCCGCAGATACACGACGAGCATTGCAACAGAAGGAGGCGGCTTGTGCCCAGCTCGAAAGCGCCCTCACCCTCGCGAAGACAGACAAACAACTTCTTGAGACGGATGTGAAGGGCCTCACTGCGAAGCTGGCTGCAACCCAAGACGACCTTGCAGAAGAACGTCTCAATCTCGAGACAAAGGTACGCGAACTCGACCACACCCTGGAGCTGCTACGCCAGTCCGAGAATAGCCTTGCCATTCGTGTCTCTGAAGCCTCCTCCTTGAAGTCGAAGATTGGTATCTTAACTGAGAGCCTAGCCGAGAGGGATGCGCGAGTTCTCGCATTAGAAAGAGATCTACAACGCCTCCAGGGTAATGTTCGCTTCCGTGAAGCTGAGCTTGAATCCGCACGTAGGGTCGTTGATCAGCTCGCCGCTGAGACGCAGAATACACGACGGGAGGCCGAGGATCGTTTGCAACTCCTACGGGACACAGAATTGGCCCTAGAACGGGAACGTACTGAACGAGCAGAAAGGGCTAAACGCCGAACCCTTCTATTGGAACATGATGCTCTAGCCTGCCCCCAGCCCGTCTCCAATGAGAACAGAAGCTCCTACTCCTTGCTTCATACGAAAGGCGACTCCGGACCCTACAATTCCGAGCCGACTCGAAACGCCTGGGGACAAAATGGTGGTGGAGAACGCATGGACGCCGAACAGATGCGGCGGTTGCTAAGTAACGTCGCCCCACGTGAACCCAGCCTGTAAACTAGCGTCAGATGACGCCGAATGACGAACCAGAAGGGGACTTGGAAAAAGAAAATCTGGAAAATGATACAATCCTTCGGTCAAATCCTTCTTGCCACGTTTGAGGGGACCTTCCCAGTCCTGGTCCTCCTTCTCTTAGGCATGTTAATGACGTGGCCAAAGATCCTGCTGCCCGCGGACTTTCGAAAGCTATCGGCACTAGTGTTTCGCTGGACCTTCCCAATAGCCACCGTCTATCTCCTAGGGCGGATAGAAATGACCGCCGACGAGGGGAAGATCCTTGGAGCGTTCTTCGGTATGATCGTCATCGACTTTGTTATCTGTCTTTGCATAGCGCCACTGATGGATCGGAATAAGCGGAATTTCCTCGCGGCCACGGTGAGCATGTGGTGCGGGACAACCCTGACGAACTGTGTGGCCGTTGGCCAGCCGATCATCGAATCCATATTCGATGCGGAGGATGCAAAGAAGTACTGCTACCTCCACATCCTTCCTTGGGGTGTATGCCTCATCTTTTATCACTTCATGTACGAATTGTGGGTCGCCTTGACGGCGGCAGACAATGAGGAGGCTGCGGAGGCGGCCACATCTGCTATCCCAATGGAACCCGTGACGCAACCTATTGGTGATGGGACATCTAATGCCATAGCCCTTGCTTCAGAACGAGGGATGTCCACCGCTCTAACGGTTGAACATGCTCTGAATCCCAGCTCCAAGACTACACAGGGATTCGTCAATGAGCAAGTATCGAATGCAAGTGCGTCAGACACCAAGAATAGCACTAGGAAATCCAAGATTCCGTACGGAAAGATCATATGCGCGTCGGCAATCAAAACCATGAAGGTTCCCTTAATCATCGGTGTTCTTGTTGGTCTGGTTTATATGGGTATCGCTACAGCCGTTCCAAAGATGCGAACCCCTCCCAAGTTTATCCTGAACTTCTTCACGCTTATTGGGAGCATCACCACTCCAGTCGCAAATGTCATGATGGGTCTCTACACGATGTTCAAGATTTACGAGATTAGGGACGAGCACCACGCCGCGAGGGATAACGGAGAGCTCTCCGCGTTCAACAAGCATATCTGGCTGGAGATCATGCGCTTTTCCGTGATGACTCTTCTTCGCCAGCTTATCACCCCAGTGATCATGATGTTCCTCATGCACGCGATGAAGCTCGATGCGAAGACCATCGTGATCAACACGATCACCGCCGCCACTCCCACGGGAATCCTCTGCTTCGTCCTCAGTGATTACTATAAGTACGGGGGCGTGAATACGTGGATGGCGGCCGTCTTCCAGATGGTGACGATGCTCATCGTCGTCCCCACCATGTACTACATCTGCGTCGCGTACGCTGGAGAATACGAGTGACCCCGGTGGGTTGTGCGTAAGCGTCGCAGTAAAACTAGCCCAGGCCGCCCTACACGGAGCAGAGGTCCAGAAGCAGGGTTGTGAGCTCGCCGGGGCTTGCGTTCACACTCTGTGCGACCGCCACCTGCTGTTTGTTATCCAAGGACGAGAAGGTCGAAAGGACGTCAACGTCAACGATGCGGATGTCGGACTTCCCCGCGAGGCGTTGGAGGTGTCCGATATCGAAGGGAGTGTCTGTGGTGCATTGGGTTGTTCGTAGGATGTTAAACATGCTGTCCTGAAAGCTAAGAAGAAGAGGACAGGTGCTGGACCGAAGGGTCACAATCCCCCCCGAGTCCGTCCCTAACACGAGCACGTTGTGCTGGTTACACTTGAGGCTCGTGATGTTGTGGTGCATAGGATATGTACAGATGACGGACACGCCCGTGAGGCTCGTGCCATCGGCCTCCGTCGAGGTCGATTGTAGACTCGTCGCGGTCGAGCGGGTTAATAATTGGCTGACATTAATTCTTACTATATTGAGGCTATTTTCATGGGTAATGGCGACTAGGTATGCGACACCAGGGGCCCGAGCCAATAGGCCTGGTGGTAAGACTCCTACCAGCTTCACATCTGTACAAGCTCCATGATCCTCTCCATACAGAAGGGTCAGGTTTGGGGTATAAAGGGTGAGCATTCCGGCGTTGAGGACGCAAACGAGCAGCTCGTGCTCGTCATAGGGGACGTACATGATCGCGGTTACCACGTTCTGAAACGGGGTGTCTACGAGTGTCGAATGTGTGACGTGAAGAAGGTGAGTGATCGCGTTCTCTGGGAAGGTCTGTTCCACTTCACGCGGGGTAAGTGACTCAAGCAGGTCACCAATAGAGACGCTTCTTTTTAGCCCATCTTCTTGGTGTGGCTCCGTAGGGTCATTAGGGGCATTCTTAATATGGAAGATGATCGATCGACGCTCGCTTTCTAGAAGCTCCGGGTAGATCTTGGCACATGTCGAGGCCATCGCGTGCCCCGCACCCTCGGTGGCACGCTTTGTATAGGATGTGATACTGATCGCCGAGTTTTTCTCTAGAAGCAAGAGAGGGACGGCTTCCATTATCTCCGTTTGTTCTGGTTTCGGCGAAGTAATGTTAGCAATACCGATACTGGTTGTGCTACTTCTTGAAGGACTCCTTGCTGAGGTTGAAGGCTCAAACCCCTTGGGGAGCGTTGAAGTTCGATGAATATGTAATTTCCAGACGGTTCCACCAATGCCACACAGTAGTGTGGTGCATGGGGACCCACGCCCTTCAGCGAGTGTAATCACTTGGCAGACCCCTGGGAGAGGATATGTTCCAACACACTGGTAATGTAAGCTTGGATGGATGTACCAGAAGCTTAGCCGTGGATGGGCTTCGACTGGGCCTGCGTCTTCCGGTTCATAAGGGATACAACCCCTTGACCCATTGGTATCATGTACACGTGCCACGTCAATGCATGAAAAGAGCGACGCGACAAGATATATGTCTCCGTCGAGCTCGAAGACCTTGAAGTCCGTGCACACAACACCGTTCTCAAACGCAATGCGGTTGGTGACTGAGAAGCTTTGAGAACGGATTAGTAAGATACGGGACTGTCCCAGGTACTGTTCCGTGTGGAGGGCAAAATGGAAGAGCTTCCGATGTAGATCTCCATGCTCGAGTTGAATTGGTGTCTTACGGAAGAGATAATGCGAAGTGGCAACGTCAAGGGCGAGAGATGGGATCAGGAGTGAAAGGTACCAGGCCATACGGCTATCGTGCGTCTGGACTGTTTGCATAGACATCAGGGTGCTCTCACCCTCGAACACTTGCTGTGATGAGATACTAATCGCCGAGCTTGTACGGCTTAGCTCCTGTGGTGACTGTTGTAACTCTCCAAGGGTCGTTGATAAGAAGCCATTCTTCTCGAAGCGCTCCCCAGACTCCAAGGGCTTGTATAATAAGGAGAAAAATATGAACGGAATCATAATCGGCTGCGAGCAACGCGAATGGATAGGAGACCCGAAGACGGTCGCTCGGACCGTCTCCTTGCACATCTCAAGCTTCCTAGGCTCCTGGCACTCAATCATGAGCTGTTCAGTTAACCTTCGCTGGAGATGAAGTGGAAGTGGACTGATCAGCAATGAAGTTAGTCTTGGGCGAGAAACCATTGGAGAGCACATTAAGAAATAAGAGACCCAGTACTCATCGGGTGCTGGGTGCGTCTTGACTTGCTCCTTAAGGCGACAATGGAATATTCGAGAGCCGCGGGCGACAAACTCTCGACGTTCGTCGGCTACGGGGTAGAGCTGGAGCGCCTTGGTTCTCTCATAGTTACAAAGGTTATCGCATAGGATTGGTTTGAACGTCGTGATCTTGACGTTGGTTGCATCAGTAAGACTGAATGGAAGAACCCAGAGGCAACCACCAACGGTTGAGAAAATGAGAAGGGAGTTTCCTTCGACTCCTATAAGGGCCAAAAGGGAGCGTGGCGCGTTAGGGGTCTCGATACATGCTAACTCTGTGACACCCTTATGGTCGGATAATACCTCCGACACGTGATAAACCCGAAGAAAGCCATCCAAAGACCCCACGAAGAGTAGGACGACGCGTTCCTTCCCAATATCGGCCGTAGTGAAGTGAAGAGAGCATGTCAGATTGGGGAGGATGACCTGTAATGGCACATCAAATGTCTTTTTCTTCCGAAGGCCGCTGGTAGGAGGGACAAAGAAGCGGTACAGCTCTAGGTGACGATCTCGTCGTGCCACTGCCAACAAATTACCGTGCATCGCAACCTTAATAATGATCGCCTCGGATACTAATACAGGTGTTGCATTGAGGAGGATAGCGTTTCTAGAGACCTGAATGCACGAAGGACTTGTCTCTTGTGCCACCTCATTCGTCGCATAGCTCGGCAACTGGATGGAAGTGAGAGTAAGGATGGCTCCATATTCCTCCTTGAGGGAGATGACAAGAGACGGTATGTCCTTAACGCTGACGGGTTCGAGAAAGAAGGATCCACAAACATTGCCCAGCTTCTCCATCATGGGGGCGACCCTGACGTGGAAGGCGTGTAGGCTTGGACTCGAAAAGCTAAGAAGGGCATAAATGTTCTGCGTTATGGGACACTCATATGAGATCAGTCTGATGATTTTCGAGTAATTGAGATGCATCTCTGCTAACTTCTTCAGATGCAATCCTCGCTCGAATATGACAACACTTCCATCTCTTCCATGCGAAGAGGCGGTCATTACGACTCCGTTCGAGTACTCGACGATGTCCTGGACGGCTCCGATTCCATGGATCACTTCTCCATGGATAAGGGTGAGCTCACAGCTCTTGGGGCCATTGACCGTTCTTAAGCCCAAGAGAACGCTATCGAGGGTCTGGCTACCAAGGAAGACAAGTGCTCCTTCGTTCACGCGCACGATCGCTATGTGGAGTGCCGTCGGCAAGCGGAAGGCCTGAAGAGAATCGGGCTGGTGTGGCCATTCATATATCATCAAATGAAAGAGTTTTGTGCCTGTTTGACTCTCAGGGTTCTTCAAGTACTTCTGAGGAGCATCGTTGTTGAAAAGGACCTTTTCGAGTGCTTGAACATCGATAGAGACGAGGAGAACGTTACCGTCATCAAACGTTACGAGAAACTTATTTGTATCGGGGATCTGAGCAGCAGCCATGGGTTTCGACTGGGTGGGAAGGGCACGGGCCGGATCCTGACACTCTGCCGCGCTGAGGGGAATACTGTACACACACTTGAGATTAATAACCAACATAACTGCCTCATAGGTCACTATTAAGAGGGGAAAGAGTAACTCACGATCGAAGGAGGTGGCCGGCCGATGGAACCGGACTGGGCATGCAATGTAACAGATGGGAGTATCTCTGATGATAAAGGGGCCATCAAGGAAACGGAAACCTGCCGGGTGGAAGCAGACCCGACCCTTCCCCTCTGAATCAAGAGAGTTATATGAGATGGCATCCTTTCCTAGTGGTTCAAGGACTGGACCACGAGCCAATTCGAAGGTGTGAATGTCCATATATCCACAGACGGCAAGAACTGGTAACATTTTCGCACCAGAACGTTCATGCCAACAGGGAGTATCCAGAAAGTGCATATATTGAATATCAACAATAGCTGAGGTTTCAGGTGAACGCTGTGGCAAAGCGACATGGCAATGTACCATTTGTTCTCCCGTATCCTCGTCGGGTCCAAGTAATTCGTTCGATATATAGAACATGACGAGCTGCAAGTAGACAGGCGATGAGTCCCGATAGGAAAAGCAAATCAGAGCACTTTTCTGGGGCTCAACTTCTGCCGCAGCAATCGCACTGATATACTTCTTGTGGATTGGTTGGGCCACTTTCCCCTCTACCGAGAGAACAAGGGCGAGATTAAAGCTTAGCAGCTCGACACTTTGGAGTGATGTGGTCACCCCATAGAACCCAATGAGTTTGACGATCAATGGACTAGTTACGATCAGAATGAGATCCTGTGCAAAGGTTTGGCCCCCAAAGCGGATGGCCGGAACCCTACAAGCCTGGTCGACGGGAACTAGCATGTCCAACGAGAAGATTGGTGTTACGGTTGGAGATGCCGAGAATATCTGTATCCGACTCGTCTGAACGACGGCGAACTCATCCGCCTCGGCATTAGCTGAGAAACGGCCACGGAAGGCGGAGACTACCGCACCCGGGACGAGTTCGGTGGCAAGCGTTAAGAGTGTGGGTGACATTTTACTTTTCTCCCCCATGTATGGAGGAGAGAGCGACGGCCCTATGGACCTCATAGACGATGGTCCGTAGTTCACGAGCACAAAAAGTTTCACATGGGCTTTGGCGACTGGTTCAGAAATGCCCTCGCATACCTTGGGCTATACCGTAAGAAGGCCACGATCGTCTTCCTGGGGTTGGATAACGCGGGGAAGTCGACCCTACTCGCGATGCTCAAGAACGCGTCGGCCACGACCGTCGCCCCAACTCAACATCCTACGTCTCAAGAGCTTGTCATGGGAACCGTGAAGTTCAAGACCTTCGACCTTGGAGGCCACGAGGTCGCGCGTCAGCTTTGGCAGTCGTACGTGGCTAACAGTAATGGGATCGTCTTCTTGATTGATGCAGCAGACCCTACCCGCTTTGAGGAGAGTCGTGTGACGCTCCAGGCGCTACTCAATAACAAGGACCTAGCGAAGGTGCCGATTCTCATCTTAGGGAACAAGGTGGACATCCCGACGGCCGTCTCTACAGAACAACTAATTCAAGCATTTCAATTACAGAACCTTATCACGGGGAAGAGTGCCCCAACGCTACGTGCCGACCAGCGCCCACTCGAGGTCTTCCCCTGTAGCGTGGTCAACCGTTTCGGCTATGCAGATGGCTTCAAATGGCTAACGAAGTACATATGAGAATGTTCCTCCGAAGTTGTGTAAATCTCTATTAAGATTCAATGGATAGTGATATCCTTCAGTTCTTGGAGATGAACCAGATCCAGTTGACAGATGACCCACAAGGCCGGATGATACTCAAGGCGCGACTGGATAGATTCCTCCATGCGATTGTTGGTCTTATCGGAAAGGATCTACGTACTTTATACCCAAAGGAGCAACCCAGGAACTTAACAGCCGAGCACATTCTTACAGTCCTACCTCCTAATACAGCGCTTAGAACTATTGTTGAGAACCGCATTGAACAGCTTCCACATCAACGAGAAGTTGAGATTAGAGAGGCGGTCCTTCATCTTAACTTCTCTCATGCCTCTGATGCGAATATTCACGAATGTGTCCCAGCCTTCCGGAACCTCTTTGACTATTATGATACCCTTCTTGATCAATCGAAGCATAGAGAATAAAGATGAGAAGTTGTACTTCCTCACGGGAAAGACTTGAATGGCTTGGTTCACGTCTAAGTCCTCAAGCGCTTAAGGCCATCCTCTCCTCAAATTCGGATACTCTCATGACTCAGGTCGACGCCCTTAGTGAGAACGTCATTGGGCTTTGTGTATTACCCCTTTCAGTGGTCCCAGATGTCCTTGTAGATGGTGAACATATTTGTATCCCAATGTCAACGGAAGAACCCTCAGTCGTTGCGGCCTGTGCTCATGCGGCAAAGATCTATGGTCTAGGGAATGGAATAACCACAAAAGCACCACCTATTTCTTACATGGTTGGCCAATTGATCTTCCACAAGCCTCAGGACTTACTATTGAAGCCGTTAGATCTGGAAACTCTTCGACTCACCATTTTGAAGGTTGCTAGTACCTCCATTCCATCAATGCTTACTCGTGGAAATGGACTTGTATTCGTACGCATGAATACGCATGATACTTGTTATATCATTGAGATTGGTTTAGACTGTGTCGACGCAATGGGTGCAAACGTGATGAATACCCTTCTAGAGGCTATAAAGCCTTTCATTCTAGAGTTAGTAGATAATCGACTTGAATTCCTGGCAGCGATTGTATCAAATACCGGCGAAGGTCGAGTTTATCAGGCAATAGGAGTTCTTACTGCTGACGAATACTCTAAAGTTAAGAACGTCTCAATAGATCAAGCTCGTAACACTCTACGACGTATAGCTCTTCTCTCTTTGGTTGCCACCGTCGATGTCAATAGACGCATCACACATAATAAAGGAATACTCAATGGTCTTGATGCTGTTGCTCGTGCTTGTGGTCAAGATACTCGTGCCATTGCTGTCGCAAATTGTAATGATGTTCCTCTCGTACAGCATACCTTTGATGAAGACACCTTCACTCTTCATAGTGTGGCGACAATTGCCACGCCCGTAGGAACCGTTGGTGGGTCATGCATATATGCTCCAGGCTTATTGATCCTTGAAAGATCTGGTTCCATCTCTGCAAATAAGTTTAGTCGTGTCTTAGCAGCGGTTGCACTCCTTCAAAACTTCGCCGCACTTCGAGCTCTAGTTTCAGAAGGAATTCAACGCGGTCACATGGCATTACATCGCCGTAAGAATATTGCAACTTCATCTGGCTTTACAGATGCAGTCCTCGACGATTGAGCGCCGAAGTAGGGTGGTGGGAGACGTGCAGGACTTACTATTCTGCTCTGTATCCTCTCCATCCTCACCCTCATTATCTGTAAGACCTGTCACTGGTGGATATGACTTATAACGCTTGTCTATCTCGAGCTTCAAATCTTTAGCTTCTTCCTCATTGACAATGATCTTCCTAGTGAACGAGGAAGGTGTCATTTCCATTTTCAGGTCTTGTTGGTAAGCCAATTCAAAACGTGCGAGATCCATAAGCCAGATATCACGCGGGTGCGTGTTTTGTAAGTCACGAATCTCCCGTACCAGACCTCTCCTTTCTGCCTTCAATTCCGCATGCCTTTCGTCGGTTAGGTCATAGACGTGGGCCTGAAACAGGTACTTATAGCACCGGGCGCGTACACGTGCACTAGGTATCTGGACGCTCTCGAAAAAGGCCTTTCCAGTCTTATCGGAAACCCTTTTGATGCGTAGCTTTCGAACGTATTGAGTCACATGTAACTCATCATCATCGCTTGGTTCCTCTTCCAATTGGGTGGCGAAGCCGGCGAGAAGATAGAGGCGCATGTCCTTTTGGGGGTGAAAGCTGTGTAGACGCCACATGGCTTCAGTGAGCGTATTCTGTTGGCTAGTAAATAGCTCCATCTTCCCCTTCTGCATGAGCTCGATAAAGCGTATTCGTTCGGATAGTATTAACACTCGTTCATGCAGGTCACTCAAGCGTGTTGCTCGACGCTTTCGATAGAGCCATAGGCGCTCGGTGTAGAACGCATGAATGATGGCGAAGGGTGTCTTATAAAGTTTAACCTTCTTGGTGGGGGTTTGAAGCCACATATTTGAAGCGGTAATGTGCGTCTTAAGTCGAAAGGCCTTTAAGATGGCTATATGTCTCTTCGACCCAGACGTATTACACTCCTCAATGTCTCTAGGGGTGGTCCCAATGTACTCGGCCGCTGACTCTGGCGTTAAGGTAACATTAATGATGACTTTATCACCTACACTACAATCCACGACGCTGCTCAAGCACACGGTGCAGGAGCTCAGGGGCTTCTCCACTATCTTGTTACTAGAAGTATCGCTTGGACTGGAGTGTATCGGAGTGACTCCCACAAGCCGGGGATCGCGGATCCACGTCTCGATCTCGTCGCAGTAGGCCCTCGTCCAGGTTCCTAGAGGGAGTTCCGTTATGGCAATGGTCCTGTAGTCAAGGACCTTGAAGTTACCCATGACCTCCCAACGTTCTAGTTTGTGTCCTCCATCCCACTTCGTCGTTACCTCTCCTGTCCAGTTATGGGAGTACGGTTTGAGATCACGACAGGAGCGCGTCGAACGCCCGTATAAATGAAGACGTACAATGTGTAGAATGTCGAGGGGGTTGAACCCGGGGACCATTGTGCTAAATCCTACCCCTAGGCCTATCGTCCCGTTGATAAGGACCATGGGGAGGATGGGAGCGTAATAGCGCGGCTCCACGGGCTTATCGTCGCACTCAAGATACTTAAGGACTTGGTCATCCGCTATAGGGAAGAGATAACGGGTCAACGGATGCAAATACGCCGCTGCATACCGCGGTTTCGCATGATTCGCACCTCCATGGGAACGAGACCCGAAGAACCCCGCTGGATACAATAATGGGATATTGTTGCTTCCCGTATGTGTTTGAGCCATCTTCACAATCACCTCGCATAGTCGATCTTCGTTGTGATGGTAAACCGCCTCGTCGGCCGTGTAGCCGGCTATCTGGTAGACCTTCAGCTTGCGAGTTAGGTTCCGCTTGAAGCACGCATACAGGACCTTGCGTTGCGATACTTTGAGGCCGTCCATCACCGAGGGGACCGCGTGGTCGACCGTGGAGAGCGCATGGTGAATGAGCTCGCAGTCGACGAAGTCCGTGACCGAGATGGTCTTGGCCTCCGGGTTCAACGTAGGACGTTTGTCGGCTTGAAGTATCCAATCCTTTCTTTGGTCGGATAGCTTCGGGGAGAAGGCAAGCTGGAGCTTTTCGGCGCATCTCTCGGTGTAGATGATCTGTTTCCAATGATTCTGGAAGTGCTTAAAATACTTACTCGCTTCTGCTGGTCCATGCCCTCCTAAGCCCTTGTAGTAGCTTACTTTCCAGGTGCTCGTCAGTGTAGATTTGGTACTTAAGCGACGGAGCCATGCGTGATAATCATGAAGAGAATAGAACTGCTTACTTTTGAAAGGAGAAGAGCAACGGATTAGTGGGGTCTTGAAGGTGTAGAAGAAGGTATTTGATTCAAGAAGTGAACGCCAATAGATGTTAAAGAGATTCAGGATGATCCCACGGATGTGCATTCCATCTGAGTCTTGGTCCATCATCAGGACGAGCTTTCCATACCTCAATGTACGTCGCATTCGAGGGTCACGATAGTCCACTCCATAACGGAGCCCTAATATCTTCATAAACGTAAGAATAACTTCGTCTACATCTCGTACGGACATGTTCTGCTGTATCTGAGTTAATAGTGTCCCAGATAGGGGGAAAACTCCGTATTTCTTCCGGCCGATCTCTCCCATGCTTGTGATACCCTCAACAGCAAATGCCTTTGCAGAATCCCCCTCAGTCAAGATGAGTGTACATTGCCCAGATGCCTTTGTCCCTGCATCTGCCGCATCATCCAACTTCGGAATACGTAGAGGAAGCTTTTTTCGGCCCTCGTATTTAGATGCTTGCAGGTTCTCTACCTTCTGGTGTAGAATCTTGGTGAGGACCTCACGAATTGCCTTTGCTGCGGATAGACGCTCCACAAACCTTGCAAGAACCTTGTTCTCGTTCTCTTCACCCAGTAACTCTTTCCAGTTCTTGACGGGGTCTTTGAAACGACGTGGGTCGCAACTGATTCGATAGATACATAGCAGTTCCTCACGTAACTCTTTCGCCGAAAACTTTACGAGAGAGGAATAATGGTTATTCTTGGGAAGGTCTCGCCACAGAGCCTTACTGAGTAATGGGGCTAGTGCCTCTAAAAACGTGTCGATGAGCGTGCTACCCGCCTCATCATGTAGAAATAAGCAATACCCGATGGCTGAAAACTGGGTTCCAGTATAAGCTAGGGCCAGCTCACAATACCTCCCAAGGGATTCGCGCACCATGTAATCAGCAAGCCAATCGTCTTGCGCGGTTAGTTCGTCGATGGGAATGACGACCGAAGGAAGGATAGCTGCTGACCTTATCGACATCCGCAAGGAGCACTCAGCACCACACAGAGACAGGGCATAGAAGGCTCCGAGTGGTGGATTAATCGCATCGTACACGAGACTACAATACTGTTGGAATCCGCCGGTCAGAAGGCTACTTCCATTGAGGCTGACCATGAGGTCAGGAGTACAGCCGGCCAAGTCGAGTACTCGGCGCATGAATAGAAAAGAATGTTCATCATCAAGGCCGGTAGGCATATCGAACCGCTCATAGTCCGGGATAAACGAGATCTCGATCGTAGAGCATTGGATGTCGGTAGAGACAATGGTGGGCTCATCAACATGACCCATGTTATCGCGCCATGTTTGGGCGAAGCGTTTTCCATCGTCCTCGATAATAATCGATAGTTCTGAGCTATAGACGTTTGCAAGCTTAATGACATGGCCATAGTTCCCGCTAAACAGATCCAGGTCTTGAACACATGCCTGTGGTGTGGTCTCAAAGGTGCCGAGAGCTGATAAGGGAGAGTATGCACGCCCGAACTTGTCGTAGCACAAAGCCCCTTGAACCCCGTCGTTTCGGACTGTGATACGGCCTGTCAACCTGTCTAGTTGGAAGTCTATAAAGGTGGGTCGTTGCGCACACGGTTGCTCGTCTCGTTGTACCTCGAACTCAGCAGTAGCCCGGATGAGGCCATCGACAACGGAGCAAAGGGCCTCCGAAACATGCACCCGTGCTCGATAGAGGCCTTGCAACGGGCTGTACAGGAGAACATCACGAGCCTCGCGTTTCAGGCTCCCGACGTAGAGTTCTGGACAGAGGAGAACGTGATCGCGGCCTGCGAGCCGCTCCAGCTGCGGATGTTGACTACGCATTTCAATTTGGCATCGTATATTCGCTCACGCTAGGTTACGTCATTACTGGATGAAATGGTCTACCTTATATCGAGGTCGTTGATGCGGATGAGGTATATAATGTGCCCCTGTGAACTAACATGTGGATAAGCCTCGCCAGGAGGTCAGATTCACCCATGTCCCGATGCCTCAAAAAAGGGAAACAGAAAAGTTTGATGATATTTTTTTGAGCGGAGCTGTTTAGTCAACAACGGGTTACTGCAGAGGAGAAGGTTGACCTATGTCGGAAAAGCTAAGAAAAGCTTCGGGAGAGTGCTCCTCACGCTTCTATGAGGCCAGGACTGTGTTGAAGGGCACCAAAAACAAATATGGAGGTGGACGCTACAGCACAGGCAGCTCTTCTTCCACACGAGGCGATCATCACTACCTTTGGGGCAAGCTCGCTTGACGCGGAACTGCTGGCGCGTTTCGAGCGTGTGACTGGAAAGAGGCCACACACGCTTCTCCGTAGAGGACTTTTCTTCGCCCACCGTGACTTTGATCGGTTCTTGGATGCGTATGAGCGGGGGCAGCCGATCTACATCTATACGGGCCGTGGGCCATCATCGGACTCTTTGCATCTAGGACATCTTCTCCCCTTCATCTTCACGAAGTACTTGCAGGACGCCTTCGATTGCCATGTGGTCATCCAAATAACTGACGACGAGAAGTTCCTACGGGATCGCTTCCTCACCTTCGATACGGTGTCCAAGTATGCAAAGGAGAATATTCGTGACATAATAGCCTGCGGTTTCAATCCCGAGAAGACGTTCATCTTCATCAATTCCGACTATATGTGTCGTCCACCAGTCTATCGTCTTCTTTGTGCCGTCGAGAGGATGCTTTCGATCAACCAGTTACGTGCTACGTTCGGCTTCGAAGATGCATCAAATGTCGGGTATATGTCATTCCCACCGAAGCAGATCCTCCCCATCTATAGCTCCTTCTTTGACGGGCTTTCTTTCACTCGTGTTCCAGTCGTTACTGAGATATCGACTGATGACGCTCCCAAGAAGAAGACTGGTAAAGCACGTAAGGATGCTGGGGTGGATGCGACCGAAGTTCTAGCCGAAATCTTCCCGGAGGCGAGCAACTATCAAAAGGCGACGTGTCTCATACCAGCTGGCTTAGAACAAGACTTGTACTTCAGATTGGGTAGAGATCTTGCCTCACGTCTTGGATTCCCTAAATGTACCCAGCTGATTGGACGCTTTCTACCTGGACTTCATGGTGCCGAATCAAAGATGAGCGCATCAGACCCTAATAACGCGATATACTTGATGGATACTCCAAAGATGATCAAACAAAAGATCAATAAGCATGCTTTTTCGGGTGGGAGAGATACCGTTGAGGAACATCGTCTTCATGGAGCAAACCTTGACGTTGACGTATCCATCAAATATCTCGAGGTCTTTCTTGATTCCGACGAAGAGCTTGAGCGAATCAAGACCGAATATAAAGCTGGCCGTATGCTTACTGGCGAGGTTAAGAAGATCCTCATCGAGCTCCTTGGAAACCTTGTAGAAGAGCATAGAGCGCGTCGTGCCGCGGTGACCGATGAGCAGATCGCCGCCTTCACGTCCATTAGTGCTCGGTTCGGGTAAAAAAATGGCCTTCTTCAGCAACCAGAGTTCTGCCTTCGTCTGGGGTTCCAGTATCTTCCACAACTCGAAGGGGCAGGACTGTCGCTCGCTCGACTTCTTCAAGGACTCGGAGCACTTCTTCGCGGTCGTGGGCGTGTACGACGGCCATGGAATGGCAGACTTCGCCTCCATGTATGCCTCTGAGTACCTCCCTTCCACCCTTGCCAAGGCGGTTTCGAAGGCCTTGAAGCAGCCCGACCATCGAGGTCAGAGCGAGGGTCATATAGTGGCCACCGCTCTTTGCAATGCCCTTTTGAATGCCGATGCTAGGTATGCGGTCTGTGACCCTCCTGGCGCATCCTCGCGGTCCGGAAGCACGGTGGTGATGTGCCTTGAGATGGGGAACGACCTCTATTTCGTCAATACTGGAGACTCACGGGCGTGCGTTGGAGCTCTTGGAGTCAGTCAATCCGACGCGAACACATGCAATACCCTTCCTCTTGGGGCGAAAGTTGCGCGGCTCAACGCATTAAAGGGTATCGATCCTCCATATTGCGGTGGAGAATGTCTATCTCCTTCACAGCATCCGAATGATCGGATGAAGAATGGGGCGGTGGCGAGCGTTGAGCCGACGACCATAGACCATTGCGCCTCGGAGAACCAGCGGGAGATCACGCGGTGTCGTCTAGCGGGCGCCACCATCTCACAGAATCGACTATTTCCGGAGACTTGTCTTCATTGGTGGTCTTTCATGCTTACTCGAACCTTTGGGAACACCTTCAGCAAGGGGAAGGCCATGATCGTGAACCCCGATATCTTTCATAAGCCTGTGATCATGACGCGGGAGGATATCAGGGCGATGGAGGAAGCAGGAGAGGAGGCGGCTGGAGATCGGCATGCGAAACTAACGAATCCGCATCAATTGAGAAACCCGTCCCAATACTATGATTTGCGTACAGGGACTGTGGGGAGTGCAGGGACCTGTACTCCAGTCGATTATGTTATTTTGGCATCGGATGGGGTTTGGGCCGTCCTAAAGAACGAGGAGGTGCACCAGATCATCCACCAAAGCGTCCAGGACTACCTAGCCACGTCCGAGCCGGACTGCATCAACCCGTGTCTCATTGCATCCAGAATTACTCACGTGTGCATGGAGAAGGTCGCGAAGGATGATCTTTACTCAGATGATATCACCATCGTGTTAGGGCTACGCCGGGCCTGCATCTTCGCTGGTGACAAGGAGGCGGCGCGAGCCAACCCGGACGGGTTCCTCTGTAAGGAGACTGGGGAGTGCATTAACCTATCACGACAGAAGGAGGTCTTGAGTCGGCTCGACGCCTGGTATTCAGAGATACAGGCCTTGTTTAAGGAGCATTACAAGCTTCTAGCGACACGCGAGCAGAACACGTACGAGACACTGTTGAAGTTGCTGTACACGGATAACAGCCAGCCAATGACACACCCAACGAACCGGTTCCGCTTCCTCTTCGATATCGATCGAGTTATTCGAAACTTGCACGTACGCTATCAGGCCTTGAAGGGCGAAGGGCGTAAGGAGTAGCGACACAGTCATTCTGAAGTAAAGGCTTCCAAGGCGCTCTCGAACGCTTTCTCAATCTCCTCGACAGATTTTGAGACTCGATCCAGCGCATAGAACATGATCAGTTCTGGAGTGATATCCGGATCGGCCAATGCCTTTTGAGGATGTAGCTGCAAGCGTATCACGATCTTATTGTCCAATGGGTGTGGCATCTTCAACCCGACGAAGGCGACCTCCGGCCGGCTTGATAGCTCCTGTTTTAGGATATGCCCGATCGTATAGTCCTGGAAGGGGATGTGGAACTCGAGGGCGTCTGCCGTCCCGATCTGGTACACCTCGAACTGCGAGGCATTCCCGAGCTCGTAGTTCACGAGCGTCTTCAAACGGTCCGGGACGTTGTCCATACTTCAACGGAAGATGATATTTTAACACGCGAAAGAATTGAGAATGGCAATGGTCTCAGCCCTTTTAGGTGTGGGCTCGCTATTGTATGCTAACCATGCATCTTGGAAGATCGGATTATTCTCACCATACATGGCACGACAGACCTTTTGTAATGAGTCCAGACTAGGTGATGTTGGAGTCTCCCTTGTCATTCGTATTCTATGCTCAATGCGGGTGAGACGGACAAGGGTGTTCTGACGTTTCAGAACGCGTACTCGTATTCGTCGTCGTTGCCCTGTCTCTTTTGGCTTCTCCTTAATGGAACAGCGTTCTATTGCCTTCTCGCGTGCATGTTTGATAGCCTCCTCGATGATAGGAAACTTTCCCGTCAAAACGTATTCGGTATGAAAGGAACCAAGGGTCATACTTGCCTTCTCAACCTCGACGCTGAAGCGTTGCATGAAAAGGCCTATATCGTCCTGGCGCTTCCGAGCCACCACGGCGCTATGCCGCCGTAGGTTGTTGAACTTACACTTAATGACGCTTGGGGTACGTCCTGGAATATATTGGGAAGCACGGTCCCAATCCACCCCGAAGGCTAAATAGAAGCCTATCAGCTTCAATTCTTCGTCGCGCGTCCATTTGACCGAGGAGGAATCAATGGATAGCTTTGGGGGAGGGGTGGATGAGGGAGATGGGATTGAAAATATTACTAGGTCAGGGTTTTGAGCTTCCTCGTCTGCTGAGCCTTTAATGGTGCGACCCAGGCCATTGTTATTGACCTGGTACGATACTAAGTACTCGCTGGTCCAGGTGTTCAGGCTAGAAGGTGTTTCCAACGACATCTTTATTTCCGGACCTATACGTGAATATATAATAGAAGAGAAGATGAGAGAGATGAGAGGATAGTAATGGCTCGGGTATGTAGTGAAAAGAAAGGGAGAAATGAAACGTTTCTTCATTGTAGGTAGATGGGGGTGTAGCAAAAGGAAAGTAGGCTGTGGAACTAATTTCTTTTCTTCTGAATAGGGCAAAAGGAAGTCAAGACTACACTCTTTTCATATCTCCTTTTCTTGCTCAGAAATGCGAGGAGTTCTTCCAACGACTCAAAAAAGGTATTCATGGATGCTAACGTACTATTCCAGGACAGTACGACCCCATACGAGACGTCCCTCACTCCGGGGTCTGTGATCCGGCTGTTCCATGGCCTGTTAGCACTACCCACGCTCATCACGACTGAGACTGAGAAGCAATACCTTAAAGACCTTATTGGGTTTATAAGAGGACGAATAGTGGAACCAGAACCGACTGGGATTGCTCTAGACTTGCTTCGACGCTATCCACCACGATCAGAACCTCAACGAGAGCTTCTTGAAGTATTTGGTAATGTTATCGCTATCAAACGGAAGCTTTCAGCCACATCTCCAACAAGTCTTCCAGCGACCTTCCAATCACGCCTGGAACGTGACGATTACAACCGACTATTGGATTTGAACTCACGTTGCATGACAGTGACACAATTCACCATTCCTTTGAAGGAACGCGAACAGGAATTGCAACGTACTGAGGAATTGATATCCTCTCTCAATATAGACGAGATGAAGGCTGAAATCGAACGCTTACAACGGGAAGAGGAAAAGCTTACTACTCTTAAGGAGAAGATCCTTCAGATGAAGATGGACTTGGTAAAGGAATGCGAGACACAAGTACGACAGATCCGAGGAGAGTTTCGGGTGCGTTTCCAGGAGATGTGCGATGAGATTCTTGAAGATAAAGAAGGGTCACCTGATATGTTGGATGCCGCGTCTAGTACTTCTGTCTAATTTGGATCCTTGGGTATACTTCTTCTTCTCTAATTAAAGAAGGTTGTTAGCAACAATAAATGATATCACATGTCCGTACAATCAGTGCCACTGACGAGGCGATTCATACGTATCCCCGTAGAGGCATGGCCATCCGTTCCGATAACTCCGAGATCGTGATGGATGCTTCTCTTCAATCACTAACGACGAATCTACACATCTCCGAATCAAACTCGCAAACCTGTATCAATACAGCCTTACCATGGATTCCCTCTCTTCCGGACTCGGAGTTCTATGTCCTATACCCCACCCAGCTCCAACATGGGTCATCCATAGCCGGGATCCTCTTTCTTATAGTTCGTTCCCATGCTAAGGAGTGTATGCTATCGTCTAGTATGATCTTAAGCCTGGCTTATGAGATCGTCCTTTCGATTCAGTATGGGACTAGATCTGCCCTGACATCCGACTTCAATTGTCTAGATACTAATCTTGGTTCTATTCCACGGCTTTTATCTACACCTCTTTCACGCTTCCAGACCATTAAGGACTTATTGACAAATGAAGCACGTGCAACGATCCTGAAGAATGCTCATATCATTTCCTCCGTCCCTATCGATGAGACTTCCACCTCCAGTCTTTTAACCGAACTCCTCCAGGCATACTTTGACGACCATGGGACCCCACGCTTCCCATTGGGGCGACGAGGGCTTGTCGCCTTCACCATCGTCAATGATGCGCAATTCAATAGGTATGGCCGTTATTCCTTTGATCTCAGTTTAAGACACACCTCTCTTCTGAAGTATAGCCTATTCTGTTGTCCCTCATTTGCCCCATGCAGCTCGAAGGCTATTACCTCCCACCGTGCCGAGAAGCTGGTCGCGCGCCAGCCAGATGCCGTAGTCATGTTGTCGGAACAGTTTATCTTCTCCAGTAATGCGGGGTTCCCTTGGGACACTATCGAGACTGAGCCTCAGAACCACCCTTCTTCTGTCCTTGACTCATATAGTCCGCCGGATTTAACCTTCTCTCCACGCTCATCCTATTCCCATTCCTCGCATAAGCGTTCCAGCGATGCACTTAATGCGCGCATATCCGGAGTCGTTGGTAGTACGCTCAAGCGTTCAAGTCGTGTGGATTCAGGAAAGTCCACCATAACGGCCGACCTTGGAGATGGTCTTGGTGGTCTTCTTTATCCCATGGAATCTCTTGAAGGCTACCAACGTGAGGATTATTCGCTTAGAGATGGTTCGGATGTATCCGAACTGAGTCGTAGTGATTCACCTGAGGCCAGACGGCCTGCCATGAGCATGGGTATTCGAAAGTTCCGTGGTATCTCCTTAGGAAAGAAGAAAGAGAAGGTTGAGGGTCTTCCGGGAATTCATGCAGCCGCAAAGAAGGATGGTCTTCGGATGGATGTGAAGCAGCTTTCCCCAACCCTGATGTCTGGAAAAACACGCCCGCGTCGACTTGTCCTCGATAGGGTTTCTACTACAACTCTTCCATTGAACTACATGATGGATTTGGGCAAGGATGGAAACCCTCTCCTATCGAACCGGGGTCCACATGGTGAGGATCGCTTCTATCACTTACAATTCACATGTGGCGATGGCGAGTTGATGATGTTTTGCGAGTTCCAGAAGGATGGGACCGTCTTCGAGGATGGACATGTCATCATGGGACAACAGCACTTCCAAGAATCCATTGTTGTCGTCGCTGGCCCGCAGGTCTTGGATATCATCGTCGATGGCCGTTATAATGACAGCATATGTCTAATACATGAGGGGGATTATCGGATCTGCTTCCGTCTTCTTGAACGGCACGCGTGGATCAACCTAGGGACGAAATATGATGTCTTCGCGCGAGTTCTATGAGTAAACAGACAAAGAAATCATGCCTATCGTCGCCTTCATTCGAACCCAGATGGCAGTAGCCTCGGATGAGGATCCCGGATACATCCGGATGCTAGTCGAGACGGCAAAGCGTCTCTCCTCATCCTTCATCATTCGGCCATTAGCGTTGCTTCGATCTGGGAGTTCTCTCATGATTAACTACGATATGCCACGGAATGCGACCTCCTTGGCAGAGGTGATCGCCGAACGTAGTCTTTATTGTGAGCAATTTCCAGAAGAACTACTTCGAAGAACCTTCTTTTGTCTTATTCAAGCAACGGAGGCATTGGAGCGTGCAAAGACTCCCTTCCCCACCTTCGCCGTCCCTGAGGCGATTTTCATCCTACCCACGGGTTTTCTTCAAGTCAGTCTTCCACATATCATTGCTAGAGGTGGACAACAAAGTTTAACCTCTAGTATGCAATTACAAGCGATTTGCATGTTTATTAGACAGTTGATTAAGTTCAATACGAATAGGCTCCATGCGATGGGCCAATCCGATAGTCCATTGCCTCGATTAACAAAACAGATACGTAGTTCTTCAAAGAAAAAGCATGCATCCCCCACGTTGCAACGTGTTTCTTCTAGGACACACTTACAAATCTCTTTACTGAATCCTAGTGAGCAGGATACCACAGAAAGCTGTGCCGTTCGGCCACGACGGTCTTTAAGCCGACCAGTACGTACATCATTGAAAGGTTCTTTACTTAGCTCTTCTTCCAGCACATCAATTGGATTGAAAGTTGACCTCCCAAAACAGACTGACTTGGCTCAAACTCAAGGGACGTCTTTAGAGGGGATTCTAGCGGTCTTACAGCTTGAAACCTTCGAGAAAGACCTTTCAATTGAGACTCTGCTCGGAATTTCACGCGTACAGCGATGGTTTGGAGATCTATGTATCAGCATGTATAAGGGGCTCAAGGGTATCCATTTTCCATCAACCGCACTGATTGATGCGGTGAAAAGTCGAAACCATGAGCAATTAGGACTTCTATTGCACTTGGTTGGGCATACCGACGATAGAGGGATGACAGCGTTGATGTGGGCGGCTGCAACAAATAACAAACATGCCGTGTATCTTCTCAATGAATATGAGGCGGGATATATCGATATGCAAGGCTGTTCGGCCACCTGTCACGCAATCATCGCTGGTAATAAAGAATGCTTCCTGATGCTCAAAGAGGTCGAGTCACATATCCATGAAGGTTGTGGGTTGACTCCACTTATCTTCGGACTCTGTCTTACACCTCACAACTGTGATTCCAAACAGCTTGTGCATGCCTCAACCGTGCTTAAATCCGGCCATACTCCATTAATGGTAGCGGCCATTTACAATTCCACAAGCTGGTTAGTTCCCTTGTTAAGAGCAGCACCTCATATGGCAGAACAATCACTCAAGGGAGATATAACCGCTCTTATGCTCGCTGTTGAATCTGGAGCACTATCCATGGCTCGAGCCCTTATTCATCATACTCCTCATATGATTGGAAAGGTTGATACCATGGGAAGAACTGCCTTGATGAGACTCATGTTACTCCCTGCTCCCGAATTGCCACAATCTCCTGGGGCACCACCTTCTCCTGAACCACCTAAAACTCGAGCCGAACTAATGTCTGGCTTCCCACTACATGACGTTTTACAGGAGGACTTCCTATTCGTCCTTGAAAGATTAGCTCCAAGCGAATCATCAATTTCGGAGAACGATGGAATGTTTGCTATTGACCTCGCTCTCAAAACTCGTAACGTCGAAGTGATTCAGCATATCTCGAGATACAGTTATAACGAGGTGAAAGACCCGGAAACAGGAATGACACGTCTAATGCACGCCTGTATAGAAGGAGACTTCGCCTTGGTCTGCGCCCTATACTCTGCAGAGGCGGGACTGGTTGATATCAACGGTCGTACAGCATTGATGCATATCGCTTTACGGAATGAGACTCCTGAAGGCTTACGTTGTCTTGAGCTCTTGGCACGTCTAGAGGCTAGTCGGAGAGATAATAATGGACGTACCGCCCTCATGTATGCTTGCATCATGCAGAACTTCGGCCAGGTCATGGTACTTCATCAATTTGAGTCCGGGTTGCTTGATCACGAAGGAAAGAACGAGATAGATATTTCAAAAACCATTCCGAACAATACAGAAATCTATAACTACTTGTCAGCCCGCTTGCCAATGGTTCGACTCGAACATGATCGCACTCCTCTCATGCAAAGTATTCTTGAGAAGAAGACGGCCTCTCTCGAAAGAAATCAACTAACAATGATGCTTCATAGTCAGAAAAAGCTCCGGGACGATCGGGGACGGACCGCACTCATGTACTGCGTCGAGTACGGGAACCTGGATGTGTTTGAGCGTCTTAGAGACGTCGAGCTCTATTCAAGGACCTTTGAGAACACTACAACTCTGATGGAGTGTGCTAAACAGCCTCTAACCTCAGAGAATGCCGAAACTCTTATCCCGATGGTCAAGCGTCTCCTTTGTGAGTCCCAGATGACAGATCGTGACGGAAACACAGCACTCATCTATGCAGTTCGTGCAGGCTCTGCGAAGCTCATCCGGATCCTAGCTAGTAGAGAGGCTGGGATCCAGAACCATTATGGCGATACGGCCTTGCTTCTCGCCTTGCGTAACTCTCGACTCAACTTCTGCGTTCAACACCTTTTCGAACGTGAGAGAGGGATCCGGACGTTATCGGGGCTTTCTCCGTTTATGGTCGCATGCCAAGTTGGAAACGAGGCTGTGGCACAGCAGCTATTTGATCCATCTCTATTAGGAGAGCTCGACGAGACCGGAAATACTGCGCTCATACATGCCTCTCATCATTGTATGGATCGAGTGATTCCTTATCTTATTGATGCGGAATGTGGCACGGTTTCCCGCAATCAGCAGTGCCCTACAGCTCTTCTGGCATATATTATGGCGCATGGCCAGAACACTGAGATTATTCAGAAGTTATGTGCCAAGGAAGGGACAATCCCAAGCGTCTACGGGACTCCCTTCCAACTAGCGTTGAAGCATCGTTGCATTGCTGCTCTTTCGGCTCTCCAGGATGTCATCAAGGAAACGTTCGATTGGAAAACTGGGAATACCCCGCTCATGGACGCGGTCGTTGCGCGTGATCTCAGTGCTATTCGCCTTCTTGAGCCTTGCCTCGCAACGGTCAAGAACAAGAAGTCTGGGAAGACCGCATTGATCTTGGCCATTGAGACGGGGAACTTCGATGCGTGTGCGCTTCTACGCGAGCGAGAGGCTAGGATCGTCTGTCCGGATGGCCGTTCACCTTTGATGCTCGCTATTGATCTTCATCAGATAGATATAGCGGAGCTCCTTGTGGGGGTTGGAAGTGGAATCTCCACAGAGAAGGGCGGGTTCGCACTTCGGTCCGCACTTCTTGAAGGATATCCGGGGCTTGCACAGAAGCTTATTACCACAGAGTTGAATTTGATGCGACAGTCAGGACTTACCCCATTGATGATAGCATCAGCACTTGGGCTGACAGATACGGCACTACACTATGCTGACGCGTACGCTGGAGAAGCTGGACCAGACGGAATTACCGCGCTGATGTATGCGGTTATGTCACGAAATAAGGCCATAGTCTCACACCTGGCATCAAAGGAGATGCATCTACAAGATGCACTCGGCAGGACCGCTCTCATATTCACGGCCAAACATAACTACCCTGAAGGAACTCGTCTAGTCCTTCAAGAGGCCACAGCTCAGATGAAAAAGGGTTGGACGGCGTTGATGTGGGCTGCCACACGTGGTGCCACCGAATGTGTTGTCCTACTTCGCTCTTTAGAGAGTGGGATCAGGAATGATCGTGATGAAACAGCCCTCATGTTAGCAGCACAAGCCGGTCATCCGGATGCTGTCCGAGCTCTTTGCCCATATGAAGGCGGGTTACACATCACATCAGGAAAGAGCTTGAACAAGGGGTTTACTGCTTTGCACTTTGCGGCACTTAGTGGGAACGCCGATTGCGTAGAGGCACTTCTTGCCAGTGAAGCGGGTCTTGAGACGGCAGAACATCCTGCCGAGTACTGGGCTCATCGAAATGGGAACACTAGATGCGCGCAGATGATTGAGGAGTATTTAGCGGGACGGAGTGATTAGCGGCGTGCACGCTGCGCGAAACGATGCAGGGCATCAATGACCCGCGACATGAGCGAATCAATAGAGTTCCGGATGACTCCGTGGATGTAATGAACCGCAACGTCCTTCGAAAGAGTTAGTTGGTAACGCTCCTCAATGACCCGGAAGTTATCCTGAGCCGCGTCCTCAAGGGGTTTGATGCTTCCGCCACGCATCATTTGCATGAAGGTTAACGGTACGTACGCCTCCGAGCGAAGAATCGTGAAGCTCTCGGACATGTAGCTTTGAAACTGGGCAAAGCCGGCCGAGTCTTCGCCACCCATCCCTAGGACGATATCCTTCGTGATTTTTACGGGTAGAGTGTACTTCGGATCCTGACCGAAACACCACCCGAAGTCGATATGGAACATGCGCCCATCAGGGCGGAATAGAAGATTCTCCCCGTGCCTGTCTCCTATTGCGAGGAGATACGTCGCGATGGAATACCCAGCCGATGATCGGATGAAGTTCGACAGCTGGGACTCACAAGACATGCCCTCCATCAAGTCAAGCGTTTCAGGAGGCCCGCAAAAGTCTCTGAGCGCGCGGTTAAGCAAGTTCTGAACATTGGGATGGAGATTTGTGAAACCGACGGTCTGAAGTAACATAACTAACCGGGAGGCCACCCCTTGCGTCGTGACGGCTCGTCGAGGACGATCAACGGTAACAGGAGAGGCCATTGCGTCCACAACCTCCTTTACCCCCGTTTCTGAGCTTTCCTTTTCCTCCGGAACTCCGCTCAGGTGACTAGCGGTACGTGAATGGCGTGACACGGTGCCACTAGGCTTTCGTCGTCTGCGAATAGCCTCCCCACCATCCATTGAGGGTTGAGAAACCTCCTTTCGTACCGAAGCGTCGACAGCCTTCGATCCGTTAAGGTTACCAGAAGCTTGAGGTAGAAGACGAGAGCTAGTCCCCTCCTCACCAAGAAGTGCTACCTGGTTTGTCGCAATTAAGCTTCCAACTGCTTGGTCAATGATATGGGGCATCCGAGACAAGGCGGTAGAGAAGGCTTCGGGGTATACCTGGGAACGGTACTTGCATATCATGAGATTCAGATAAGCTTGGACGGAGCCGAAGCCTCGGCCTTTAGCAATATCATCTTGTGACACTGAAGGGAGAATGCACTCTACAAAGCCCTCCGTGGGGCTAATTGCAAAGCACTTGTAAATGCTGAAGCGGAGATCCAAGTTGTGTGTTATCAACGCGTCATTCATGTGTGAGAAAAGCTGGATTGTCAGCATGTCAAGACGAAGGTCATCATCTCTCTTTATCAGGATCGGGATCTTTCGCCCAGTATCGGCCTCGATCAGGGTTAGCATCACTGGAGACTTAGCAGACTTGAAGACGCGAGCCGTTGGCTCAACTCGAGAAATGTGTACAAAACGTGTCCGAAAAGAGGCGTATATCTCATGCCGATCGGAATGAAGCGCCTTTCCTTGCATACTACTAACACCGGAGAGATGCGTGAGCCCTATGTATCCGGATGGAGACGTAGCATTCAGAGGGGTATCGCCCTCAATTGTTGTATTGACAACAGAGCCAAGTGCACTTAGTGTGTCATGACCAAGCTGTGTGGTTGTGCAGGACGCAGTCCTACGATGTCGTTTCTTTCGCATATAAGTCTCCTGGACAGGGGGCGTGACGAACGGAAAGATCACGCCATTATCACCTTGCACATCATCTTCAGCAGCTTCAGTCACGTCAAGAAAGGATGGGACCTTTGCAAGAGATGGGAAGGTAGCCGGATCCTTGAGTCGGGCAATCAAAGCCTCTGCTTGCCTTTCGCGACCGCCTTTGACTTCGCTCTTGACGGTAGCAACAAGATTGAGGAGCTCTCCCGTGAAGTGCTTTGTCCGCATGACCCGGTTGTAACAGGAATGGTCCTTTAGCTTCAGAATATCTCTGTACGCTTCCAGACACATATTGAACTTATTTTTGGCCTCCTCATCGCCTCTAGCACATGCATCTTTGTACCACAATTCAATATAGAAGGGAAGCAAGTAATAGGTGTACGGGGCCGAAACTGCTCGTACGACAAGGAGATCAGATAAACTGACGAAGGGGAAGTCATGTGATTTAGCAAGCTTGGTCATATGGAGGCTCTGTCGTGAGGGATTGCGGCCATGAATCGAGAGGAGCTCTTCGTCGGTATTCTGAGGACGACTCTCGATCTCCTGCACTCTTGGCTGCACCAGCTCAATGTCAAGGTCATCAGATGATATCGTGATATTCGAAAAGCTATTCTTAAGAGAGTCATCACCGAACAAGCCGAAGGTTCCGGACTTGAGTAATAGCTCGACAGATTGAATACTGTCCGAACTGGACTCGTTGGCCTGCTCAAGATCGACATTAGGGGCGCTCCCAGCCAACGTTGGATGATCGTCATCATCCGATGCTCGCGTCTTATAGATGTCCTGATAGGTCCAGCAGTTGTACTTGCATATCTCCTCGTCGTGCATAATGCAAAGGGTCAAAGGGAAGAGGTACTTGACGATGACATCGTCCGGATACTCGTGAAGCCGCATCAACGCATATCTTCGGATGATGGGCGTACTAAGCTCCTTCGTCGAATACGGCCGTGTAAGAAGTATGAGTATCTGATCGAGGGCCGGCATCTCCCAGGTCATCAGAAGGTTTGCAAGCTCAGCCTCAATGGCCTGCTGGGTCGCATCGGACGCAGGGCTCGCAGCCGTGATCGAGCGCGACATCATCTCCATATAGGCATTTGGCATTGCGTGGAACGTGGCAAGAAGTGCACGGGGATGCTTGCGCATATAATACCGGTACTTCCAGACGAGTTGCCGCTCCTGTGGCTTCATCCTCGACGGGAAAAGACTAGAACAGATCCGAAGTAATTGGGCCAGAGTAATGCTATCCGGAACGAGCGTTTCCGGGTGCGCATCCATACGAGGGGCCAGCTCCGAGAGGATCATCGCGTTCTGATCGCGAACATCGTCTCGGTCGTCGTTTTGGTACGATAAGGCAAGTACATAGTCAAGAGGATTGTACGAGCTCAGCTTCAAGCCTTGCATCGTTGTCATCCTCATCACATCGTCTGTCATGGTGCGTGCCTCTACAGATGGCTTCTTCTCTAGCGTTCCAAAGACAGACTGGACAGTATTTTTTTCATCAAAGTAATTTGTGAGAGAGCTGATACGGGAACGAATCAGTGTGAGAGCCTCCTGGTTGGTAAACTGGGCAGGTCGCGAGTTGAGAGTCTTGATGGTTGCGTGTCCAGAAGCATGGTTCCGAATATGGGTTGCATACTTGAGTGCCGCGTTGATTGCCTGAAGTCCATCGCCAGACCAAGCAGCCTGCTCTTCAGCGATCGCCTCGTGAGGGTCAAACGCCGAATACAAGGTCGAGACCGATTGACAATTCACGGGGCTTGTCTGGGAGACTATGACGGACTCGTGCATGAACCCAAACTGTTTCGAGGGCGTTCTTGTGTCGTAGATGTTCTCCTTTAAGGAGAGGTACTTGAAGTGGTTGGTGATCAACCGTGCGTGATTAGGGGTGAGAGGACCCAAGATAGACCGATCAAGGAGAGCGGATAGCTCATCACGGGTGAAGGCGATATCGGCCTGGCTATAATCGGCGGCAAGTGTGAATCTTGGTTCTCCTGAGAAGGTGGTGAAACCACGCGGGCAATAACAGATAGGCTGTGGGATGGATGTTTCCAACATGAGTGCCGTTAGGACAGTATTCTGGGGATCACAGACCAAAGACTGGGTTAAAGAAGTATAGGCCGCTAGGGGAATCCGGACCTGTACGGTCGAAGGAGTGAAGAGCAACCCACGATAAAGAGGGACATCTGTCGTTCCAGCCTTCTGATCATTGAGCAAGAGGGTCATACGGAGGAAGGAACCGGGACGCAAATGGGAAATGAATGTAGAGAAACTAAGAGGTTGATATGACCAGGTATAAAGGAGTTCTGAGGCGTCCTGACGAATGGTGTCCTGAGTGGGTAAAGGAATACTAGGGGTGAGTGGCTCATTCTCTAAACGGAACAGCTGTATGGAAAACCCGATATCTGGGAACATCTCTATTGCGGTCTTTGGTAGAATGGCCGAGGGGGCCCGGGCATATTGGAGGGACACGCGTAGAGGGGTGGAGGCGCTATATGAGAGGGCGACAGACGTGTCGGGCGGTGCGTCCCCACACTGAGGAGACATTTATTTTGGCCTTGGCTTCGTCACGTCTTGAAAGGCATATAAGGGCGGCATGGATAGGAGTAGGAGCTTCCCATATGAAGGAACCCCCACCAGAACCGGAATAGGTGCAACCCTTGTCATCAGTTCTCGAAGGGTGAAAAGGTGTTCTGATGAAAGCTTGGGTACGATGAGAAGAATAGCATCTGGTGGTTCGTCTTGAAGCGTTCGATATGTATATTGACGCCTAGTTGATTGGAAGAGATACCAACAATGATATTCTGAGAAGGGAGGAACAAATCTTACGAAGTACTTCGCCGTCTTCAAGCGTTGATACAGCGTTATTATGGCGTCCATGAGTTGCCCATACTCCTCCCAAACGCCCTGCAACGCCTTACGGATGAGGGGGGACTTGCTTGGTAACTTTCCTTGAGCATGGAAATATAGAACTTCAAGACTAGCAAAGAAGTGAATCCCGTCACGCCATAGTCCAAGGCGTGTCCCAATGCTTCCGGTTAGCTCGCAGACGTGGGAATAAGTCTCGGATATATACGTTTCCGGAGATACCATGCGAAAATTCTACCAGATGTCATTACAAGAATCATTTCTCGTCTTCTTGGAGAAGAAGCGAGCAGAGCGTGCACAGATGCGTGCGCGAGCGAAGACGAACGAAAGGACTCCTGAAGAACGTCAGGCCTTACGCCGTCAGTTTGTGGAGAAGGCATTGAGCTATTGTGGAACTCCATATTCTCGTAAGGAACACCCAGAAGGATCCGAATTAGCCACCTGGCCGATTCAACTCGACTGTTGTGGCCTCGTTCGTCAAGTACTCTATGATATGGAGGAACAACTCGGATTTCGTCCTTTGCCTTACAATCAGGCATACCAGTTCGATACCTTACCAGACCGTTACGAGTCACATACTCAACTTCAACCAGGAGACCTGATCTTCTATGAGGGAACGTACTTCGACGCGAAGAAGCGTCCACAGAAGCATAATATGGTTCACGTCGAAATCTATCTCGGTGGAGATGGGTCTGAGGAGAGTTGCGTTGGAAGCCGTTTCAGAAAGCAGACCGTCTCCGTCTTCGATAGCTACCGCTTCACAAGCACTTCTTGGGAGTTGAAGAAGATTCATTATTGCTCAATCGAACCCTGGCTCAATGGAGTCTGCGTCTCGGCATGCCCTCTTCATCAGTGGGAGAAGGGAGCGGGCGGCCGCCGCATCAAAGGAAGCATCTTTGACCCCCTCGAAGAGGAGGATCTATGTTCAGATGCTGGGGACGAGTAAAATACGAGAACACATATGGAAGCCCCTGAGCCGGAGCAGGTCGACTTCATCACCCAGCGCCTCGCGGAGACGTACGCGCCGCGGATACCTCCGGGAGGAACGCATGGCTCGCGAGGAGAAGCCTCTCGTACCCGGACTAACCAAAGCGTCCTTGACCTCCGTGCGGACCAGCAGAAAAAGCGCGCCCCCATGGCCCTCTATGAGGCCGACCAGCGCCACAACGGGATGAACCATAAGCTGTACTTGGCCGTCCGGAAGAGCACTCAACTCAACGACGATCAGCAACTCGAATCGATCTTGGCTAGCCGGATTCGGAACTCGCAACGCCCCATCAATACGACGCGGCCCATGGGGTCGGCGCTCTCGGCAGCGGGAGTCGGTTCTCTATACGATCAGCCCGGTAGTATGCATTCCAGCCATCTAGCCAGCTCCGGGATACATCGTGGGGTAGCATCTTCACAACTCTCGACGTCTGGGCTTAACACAAGCCGTGGACAAGTACAGGGTAACCGTCAAGGCTCTCGATCTGAACAACGTTTAAATAGAAGTGCACAAGGAACAATGGGAAGGTCTATGGGATACCATGATGGGACCGTCATCACGGTCTCACATGAGGGGGCCAAAATCCCACCACTTCCGGCATATATGTTGGAAGCGATGGAGAACAATCCAGAGCCCCAAAAGAATGGTGTACGGACAGAGGAGGACCTAAACGTCGATATGCTATCGTATTCCCCACACATCCGGCCTTTACAGAAGACGATAACAGCGAATCGGTTCAACGACGGCCTCAAAGTCCTTCGAGAAGCGAACCTACGCTATGGACTAGGCAATATGGAGCCAAATAGCCGTCCCATCCTGGTCAATAGCGCCTTGACGGTCCCGGGGATTGTCCAGCCAATTCAATCCGTACTTTCCGAACAAATGATGATCGCCTCTTCAGACATCTCTCTTACGATGAAGGAGCTCACGCTTTCTTCCGCAGGAATCAACACTCGCGGGTTGAGTGAGAAGGAGCGGGAGGATATCAACACTCAATACATTGCCTTCGGAACTGTGAAGCCGCATACGAGTACAGCGCCGAAGGGTGGGGTTTCTGTTAAGAAAACACCACAAACGGCACGGACTAAGATCGAGACACTTCGCTCGGCTCGTCTTCGAAAAGGGCTTTCGAACAGTGGGGTTGGAGCACAAGAGCTCGATGCTGAGACGACAATTTCATCGGCTATCAAACGGAAGAAGGCTAGGGAATTGCAACAGAAGTTTCCGGACGTGTACATCACGGGGGCGAACGAGGGTTCGTTGGCATCTTTCGAGGGTGCGAAGATCGTCGATAATACACAGCACCTTCGTGGATTTTCTTCCACAGTGACCACGAGTCAGACCTCGAAGAGTGGGATTTCGATGACTCGTAGTCGATTGGGGCAGTCGAGCCGAGTGGACTTTCGTGACGACCCTGAAGAGCTCTCGCTTTCCAACTTGAACGTTAACGAGTCAAATGATGAGATTCTTGCAGATGACCCGCTTGAGGAGGATCCTGAGCAGCGGGTCGACTCGGGCTTCAATGCTGTCTTCGGATACCGTCCACCAAACACACTTGCACAGTCCTCGGCAAAAGCACGGGTTGATCTGGATGGAAACCTTGAGGGAGGGCAAAAATGGAAGACACGTCACTCCTGATGCCATCCTGGTCGAGCCATGTTGCCTTCAACGACCCAAAACTCCGAGAGGAGGGGTCGACAGAGGAGGACTTGGTCCTTGCGTACTTCTTACGATCCCCTTTCTATTCTAACGATCCATGTCGTGATATCTATTCGACTGGTCGTCGACCAACCGAATTTAAGCGTTGGATAGAGCGGCACCCCGAGGAGGTCGGGCACTGCTTTGAGGATGACAAGATTGAGCGTGGAGAGACGATCATTTACGGCATTATCGAATCCTGTCTTCCGAGAAGTGCATTGATTGGAGGGTACTTTTTGAAGCCAGATCGGACCGTTGCTCAGACTCCCGTCACCATGCATTGTTATCTTGGTGAAGACGCTAGGATCTATAAGCTCCCAACCTTCAAACGTTACCTTGACGTGGTTGCACATAACGTCCAGTTTGCTCTTTCGCATGCAGCACAAGAGATTCGTAGACGAGCGGAAGAGGCAGAGGAAGAGGGGGATTGGTAGTAAAAATATGACCAAGGAAGAGAATGTCATCATAGCTAGTGAGCAAGTCATAGAGGAGATCCGTTCGCCAGTCTTCTTAAACGAGGTATTGAACAATGCGCATGGATATGCATGCACCTTGCTTGATGGGGGTGCGAACGCAGAGGAATGCGTCCCTCAAGCCTTACTTGCTTTGGGGAAGTGCCGTAGTCTCGTTAACTTCTTAAGCTTCTTATTACCACTTTATCCGACCTTAGGTGCATCGTTAGTATCAAGGGCGAAGAGCCGTTTCCTAGCCAAATGGACGATATCGCATGATATTTTCCGTCTCCATCGTTTCCTTGATAGCTTCGACGTCACCCCTAACGTCGTTCATGGGAGTTGCGACCCTGTCTATAGAGCCGATCGTGCAGTCACTATTCTTTCAAGACGAACAGGTACTACTAAGTTTCTTGCGCGCTGGCCTTTCATCACTCCTCCATATGACTCCTTGCAGGTAGAAAAGGACGTATATGACCGTGATGTCAAGGAACAGTATCGAAAAGCTCGTGAGGATTGGATTTGTCGCTATCTTCTTCGAGAACACAAGCTTGATAGGATGTCGATTGGGATCATGAATAATACCGTCTATCTTCAAACTGCTCTATATCATTGCTCTCTGGATTCGAATCCAAATTATTATCTCGAAGAGAACATACCAGTATTGCCCCTTCTTTCTCCACGGATCATCTTTCGTTCCCCAATCTTCCGCCAGATGAATAAGCTCCAGAAACAGGTGGGAATTCTTGTTACAGAAGGGATCGGAAACATAGACATACAATCGAATTCATGTCGAATCGATAGACCTATGCGTATCCATAGACTTCTACGCGTAGATGCATGCATAGTTGCCTCGGTTGCTGTACATGTGGCTCATGACGTCTGGATGGAAGCCATTGCCACTAAACCCAATATTGATAACTGTGGCCTCTTTACAAACCCTGAGTTCTTATCGAACCCAGAGAAGGTCGTTCAGACCGTGAGCGAATGCTTATATCAGCTTTCAGTCCCATCGCTTGGGCCTCGTAACGCTCATCTTGATCGTCACTTTCTTCAATCTCTTCTTGCACCAATTTTCGTTATTGCTTGTAAGGTCCCGGATGCCGAGGAGGTACGCCAGGCCGTAGACGAGCTTGGAGGTTGTTATGCACGAGACCTGAAGGCTGAGGAACGCGAGTTTTTCGGTGGTTTGACAAATGTAGATGAAACGAAGAAGTCAACAGTTCGGGATCTATCTAATGTTCGGACTTCAAACTATGCCCTTTTCTTCTTCCGGATTTGCTATCACGAGCCTTATGGTTTCGTGGCGCTCTTGAATAGTGAGCAGGATGCAGATCCTGATAGGAGTAAGTTAGCAGCGCGTATCCCCTTTTTGTTGGATCAACAAGAAATGACATCTGCAAGTGACACGACGATAGTGGCCGCCCAGAAGATTCATGATCATGCCATTTCCATCTCGAAGAAGCTAGCACAAGCCACAAGACCGCACATCCAGGTTCTTACAGATCGATTACAAGCGATTTCGCAACTCAAAGACTGTGTCTTCGAAACATTGGTTGAGAACGGTGTTGCACATACCCTTCGTGTCGTTTTGAATCCAACGGCTCAAATACGGATTATTCTTGCCTTTACCCTTCAGGTGGATGACTCTCTTGAAATATACGTTGCGGAGAAGGTTGAAAGGTGCGTCACGGAGGATATCCGTAAGGTTCTAGCTTCTGGGATATATAAGCACAAGGAGGTCATACCAGATGTCTTTGGACAACTCCGAGCGTTTCTGTTATGGCTCCTGGACGTTCCCGATGACATCTCTCTTTTCACCATCTCAAACCCATATTATCAAGAGTGTCTACGTACGGATGAGACGCAAGGCTTTATTAGGGATTCTGAGAGACGGAACGCCTTGGTCTCCCTTCTCTTCGATAAGCTTAGCTCTGCAGCCAGAATGTTCTACTTCTCCGCGGATATTCCATATGTTCGTTTCACATTATATGCGCATGAGGTGAATGCTGCACGGAAGTCATGCGAGGCAGTACGTAGACATATTCCGAACATGGAGAACATCACGCAAAGCTTTCTGGCGTACCAAGGAGGATACTTCATACCAACATTACCGGACTTTTCGTATGTCTCAGTGACGATGTGGGCTACAGATGAGGTGGAAGTCTTATTGACGTTGATCTATTTAATTCCGACCAAGTTCCATCGTCATGGCCGTATAGCGCTAGCAGAGGGCATTTCGGACGAGCAATGTATTCATACTCAAGCACGTGTCTTCCCAATAGAAGGGAAGTTCTTGGATAGCCTTCTTTGCGATAAGCCATATCGAGGAGACTTCGACCTTGTCTACAAGACGTTTAATATCAACCTCACGATGTATAGCTCGAGTTGGCGTTCTCTTTGTCTTAGTCGTCTACATGGGCTTGTCGCGCATATCGATCAATTGTTATGGACAAAGGCCCTTGAGAAGTTCATTCTATCCACCATACCATCACAGGAAGAAGCCTGTCAAGTCCTACTTGGTTTTAAACAAGTTATGAATACATCTCAGAACAGTTATGCGGAATATGAAATCCCGCTTTATGGCCAAGCACTGTTGCAAGGTCAAAGGCGTATTCCATTTGGGCTTCATATCTTCAAGACCTTTGAACAAACCACGCCAGAAGCACCTCTTCTTTATCGATGGCAGCATAAGCTTACTCGACCTTTACGGCAATGTGCCACCTGCAGTTGTGACATCCGCGAGCCTTGTCGTATCAAATACCGGCGTTATATCCAGATATACTTGAATCTATATCAGGAAGGGGAAGGAGGCTTAATCCTGGGACGAAAGATTTGTCTTTTCAATGGCCAAGCGAGTTATTCGACGGTGTTTACCGTGCTTAGTTCTGTGGTACCAACGATCTACCGTACACTCCTCAATACATGTCTGGATGACCTTCTTCCTATCCATCCATATATTGAACCCTTACCACCACCACCGCCGTCTTCATCATCTTCTTCGTCAAAGGAGAAGAAAAGAGACACCTTCTTCTACGATACACGCCCCTTGACAGCCCTGGATCGTTACCTCATCCTTAACGTCATCCCAAGACGGATGTGCATTTCCCTTCGGTTTGGGCTCTCAGAACTCTTTCGTTTCCTTTCCAATCATATGGCATTAAGCAAGGGAATAGACCTCTCAGGTATCAAGGATGACCCTTCTTTGACCGTCATTTTCACGTATCTTAAGTACTTGATGAGTAGCTTTTATCTACGTCGTAGCATTCGCCGTTGTACACATTCGTTCAAGCTCCCCACCCAACGGGTACCCATTGTTCCTTCTCCACGTAGACTTGCTCACCGTCAAGGAGAGATTGACCCTCGTACAGACCTGATTTATCGTCAACGGTCCTGCATCTATAATGAGACAACAAAGGACGACCTTCAGCTCAATGACCTTTATTTGAACTACAAGGATAGGCCTCAGTACCTTTATGGCATCACAGACGAGGTTGAAGTCGTCTTCCACTTTGGGGTCACACAATTATGTCATGTCATCACCTCCCATACCGCGCGCGTCAGTTATTACCATCATTCACGCCTGGAGAGGGATAAGGGTGACAGAAGTGATAGAAGTGACAGGGGGGACAGAGGCGATAGGTTCCTGAACGTACATCACAAGTATGCGAATATCCTTGTCGGAAGCTTTCCGGCTTATATGCTATATGAGAATGCGGCCGTTCATGTCCCTTCTAGTGACCCTTATAGTCGTCTTCCTACGACCAAGCGTTTCATGGCGAAGGTAAGTGATGCGATCACTCAGGTGGCTACTGGCGTTGGGTTACTTTTACGTCTGGCGTATCTTCCCATCTATGAATGCGCTCCAGAGGCTAGGCCGACCTTCTTCTGTTGGGATTCTCTTACCCTCAGCTTGATTAACTCAGCAATTGAGATCCAAGCACATTTTACGACCTCGGCTCAATATTATAACGAGACAGACACAGAAATGAGTTCTCAGCACGTCCCAAGTAACCTTCCCATGTTCACACGCCTCTTACGCTTCGTTGGAATGGTCCCAGATGATAGAACCCATCAGCAATCGAATCTTCTCATTCTCACTTCACGTGTCCTTACAAACTTAGTTCCCTCGCCACTTGAGAATAGACCAGTCAATTATGCCTTCGCATTCAACAATGGCCCGGCACATATGTATTCACAGCTATTAGAACAAGAGTCTAGAGACCCCTATCCCTTCTCACTCCAACGTCTGGATGGCACTCTTCATAGCTTGAATTTCCAATGCATCTTCGATGCACCACCGTTTAGGGTGAGGCGTTCCAGTTCTTCTCGCCCCGGGATCTATCGTTTCTACAACTACGAGATCCAGTTCAACTTATCATTAGGCTCGAACTTCCAGAACCCACGGGAATTACCGGCCCAATTGAGATGGTCGCGCGAGTATACGCAAAGAAAGCGTAGGATCGCGGCTGCCGAAGCCTCCGCTATGGCTTTTGCTAGGCAGGACAACATCAATCTCAAGGACTTCGCTCAGGGAATGAAGTCATTATTCAGTAAGCTTCAGCGCACGAGAAGCCACGATCTGAAGGGTGCCATCTCAAAGGGGGTATATCAGCAGATAAAGAATTTACTCCTCCAGTATTCCGTCCCCTCCTTCATGATCGAACTGCTTAGTTTGTCACTTGATAAGCTCGAGTCGATCACTGAGATGTTCACCAGCTTCAGTGCACTGGTTGTACACTTCAACGAGCTTTCGACCACATCTCCAAGCGACAGCCTCATCTTTGAGCTTCCTCAAGAGTGGATCACCAGGAATAGTGGACGTTTCGGGCAAACCCTCACCCCGATCATTGCGTTAGCATCACACTTGCACTGTTTCGCGGGCCGTGTAACTATCTTCGACTTTGTACGGCGCAATGCCGATGCCTTCGAAAACCCAGTCGTTCTTCGTGGTGAGAAGGTACCACAGTTCTCATTGATGAGTGTAACACGTCCAAAATGGCATATCACCATTCCTTTACAAGCTCCTCCAGAATATGATGCTGATCGGGTTCGTGTCTTACATCTAGCGGTTCTCCTCTACCCAGATATGAGCGAGTTGCCACAGGACATGTACTGGTTAGATTTCCGACAACTTGGCGTCCCACGCTTCGAGAAGTCACGACTTTTACTGGTCACGGATACGGTCGCACAATGGAACATCGACGCACGCCTCGCATATCAAGTTCGGTTCGGAGATGTTCGACTCCTTCGTGTCCTTGAGAAGGGTGCTCCCCCGAAGCATGCCTCCCAGAAGCACCCGCCCCTGGGCGCCGGGCAAGTTTGGCCGAGTGGTTAAGGCGCCACGTTCAGGTCGTGGTGGGAGTCATCCCGCGTGGGTTCGAGCCCCACAGCTTGCACTTTCGCGTATATTTACAAAAGGGAGGTATTGAGCATCGTGCCTATAGACTTCGGACTGGGTCAGGAACAGGGAGAATATACGTTTCCTTTAGTCTTTTGGTCCGAAGGAGCTTCTAGATAGGTTGTGGGCTGGTTCTTGCTTAATCATCTTGAGTTGAGGCTCTTGGAAAGGCTTTTTAGTGTGCGACAAGGTGAGTGGCGACTGAGATAGGGCTTCATCAACACTGATATCGGAATCGTCTTGACCACAAGCCTGTGGACTATGCTGTTTGTTCTCGAATATTTCTTGAGGCTTCCCTCTTAACATAGCGGTAAGTTGGGCTTGTGGGCTAGTGACTAGGTCTCTTTGAAGGGTCATCTTCCGTTGGAGGAGATGCATGTCAGACTTCAAGTTAGCGATTTTGGTTTCTCTCTCGCGGAGGTTTTTGTTGAGTGATTCGGCTTCAGCCTCCTTATAGGCCAGGGTGTTTTGGAGTGTGTCCTTCTCGGTCCTAAGAGTATCGATTTGGCCTTGTAGCTCCTCGAAGGTCTTGAGTTCTCTCTTCAGCCTAACGGCGTCAGCTTTGAGCTCATTGATCTCTTTCTCCTGGCTATCCTTCACCTTCTTATGAGCTGTGAGTTCTTTGGCCGCGTTTTCGAGACGACGATTGAGTGAATTGCACATGGTGGAAAGGTCAGACTCCGATTCCTTGAGAGCATTGCACTGTGCCTTCTGGTCCTCCAATTGTCTCTCCAATTCGTCGTTCTTTGCTATGACCACATTGTATCGATCCTCATGTTCCTTGATATCAGCCTCATACCTCTTCTGAAGGTTGTTGCACTTCTTTCTTAAGCCTTCTGATTTCTTCTGTTCATTGGCCACCACCTGTTCGAGGAGAGCCGTTTGCCCATTAAGATCTGAGAGCATGTTTGTCGTGGTTTTATGACATGCTTCCAGGTCGGTATGTTTATTTTCCAGGACATTCATGTTGTTCTTCAGGGTGTCATATTCGTTTTGGAGCCGCTGTAAGCACTCAGTCAGTTGAGCGGCCTCTGCTCCCTTCTTATTCAGTTGGGATTGCATACCTGCCTTTTCTTGGACGAGGTGTGCATTCTTAGCTTTCAATTGCTTGACTAATGCGCCATTCTCATCAACCATCTTCGACAGCGTATCCTGTTGCGCCTTTGCCTCACTAAGCTCAGCGTTTAAACCATTACGAGAGGCGTCGAGGCGGTTAATGCTGGCTTCCAGCGCTGCACTCTTTCTCCGTTCAGACTCCAATTGAGTTTGAGTTGTCGCAATCAGATCACTAAGTGTAATGTGTTTCCCATTCAGCTCGGATATCGTATCCTCCTTTTCCTTAAGCTTCTTCGTAGTCTCGTCCCTTTCTTGGGTTAGTCTTTTGTTTTGAGCCTCCAGACACAAGTGATTCTTCTGTGCTTCCTTTTTTTGTGTTTGAATGGCATCTTGAAGGTCTCTGATGCGTTGAAGTAAACCCTGGTTCTCAAGCCGAAGGGCATCGACTTCAGTGGTTCGTTGACGAAGGAGTTGAAGCTCTTTTGTAGCATTACTTTGAGTCTTCCTCAATCTTTCCTTCTCCTGAGTGAGAAGGGAGTTCTCGCTTCGTACTCGATCAAGTCTTGCGCGGGTTTTCTCAGTGCTTTGAGTTAGCTCCAGAATCTTTTGTCGAAGATGTCGTACGCGTTCCTTCCCCATATCCGCCATCAGAAGAGCTTCATCACGTTCCTTCACACACGATTCCAACCGCTTTTGAAGGGAGAGGATGATGTCGGGGCTAAGAGGGGGTGGTGGTGACATGGCGAAATTAGAAGACTGCGAAGAGATAGGAAAGGCATGCATTGGAGTGGGGTTGCTCTCATATTCCTGAAGAAGAGCACGGCAACGGGAATAATCGCCCTTCAAGGGGTTTCCAGTAATATCAAGAGGGTGTTCTGCATGCCATAACGCTGTATGACCAGCCTCATCACATAAATCGTATTCATACGGTAAAAGAACACTGACAATCTCCGGATGGTTCCAACGCGCCGCAAGCATCAAGGCGGACATTCCAATGGGGTAGTCGCCCCACCGTTGTATTGTTTGATCTCGTGCCTCGACGAGCAATGCATTAACACTAGTGAGATGGCCATGACAAGCGGCACGCATAAGGGCCGTCGCACCATTAGCATCCTGGATCCTACTCTCGCAAAAACTAAGAAGCGAGACGCATTCGTGATGGCCCTTCAAGGCGGCTAACATTAAGGGGGTCCAATGATCATTCGTTTGTACTTGAGCCTCGACCCCAATCAAAACCCTAACGATGTCGGTATGCCCATTATCAGCCGCAAAATGTAAGGCGTAGAGCCCCTGTGGAGTACATAGCTTAGCTTCGTGAGGAAGAAGAAGACAAACACAATGGAAATGTCCATTGTTTGCAGCGTGCATGAGGGCGGTCATTCCATCAGAGTCCTTCTCGCCCGCTTGAGAGATGAGGCGTTGCACCTCCAAAACCTCTCCAACCTTGGCGGCCTCAATGAGGCTGCTCATGTTGGTTATTTTCTACCATTTACTGCATCATTTCACTGAAGACCTGGTCTAAGGTGATCCCATGTTGAGTCATGTACTCCTCAATCATTGGTAAGACCTTTGACTCAAGAAGGTCCTTTGGAATGACAAGGCCATTACAAATGACGAATTTGTGCCCACGTAACTCGACGACGTCTCCGAACTCCGTCTCGTCCGCCCCAAGGTCATCCTCCTCAAGGGTAGGCTCAGTTGCAGTCCCAATTGGAGGTGACGTCATCGAGGTATGACGACCCGCCAAAATCTCCGCGGCCCATTGGCGTAGCGTCGCTGCCGGCACGAGCTTCGCTGTCGGGTTCACCCCGCAGATCTCCTGGACCTTCGCCTCTATCTGTTGAGAGCTGATCTTGTCAGACATACTCACAGTTTTAATCCTATTTAAGTTCCAATTTGACGTCGAAGTTGACCGATCCGAGTGACCAGGGTCTGCAGATCCGTGCTTAATGTCTCGAGTTCAGCGTCCAAGGAATCCCGCCGTGCGGTAATGGCCGCTAACTCCTTTTGTGCCTCCAATAGAGAATTATATGCTTGCTGTCCTGGATCATTAAGGGCGGCCTTAGTAAACGTTACGAATTGCGCACTCTCGAACTCACGCTTCTTTTGCACTCGTTGGTATTCATCCTGGAAGAACTTGGCTTGTGCTTCAAGTTGCTCGCAACGACCCAGTTCTCCTGCAAGAATCGCTTCGGCCTCGGCACGTGCCTCATTCCCAGCTATCTCCGCTTCCTTGATTTGCTTCTGAAGGCTTTCTGCAATCAGCTTTGATTCCTGTACAAGACGTTGACGCTGTGCCTTGTACTCATTGGCCTTCTGTAACGCTAACTGTTGTGCCTCATCAATTGACTCTCCAAGGTCATCGAGTGCACTGAGTCGTGCCTCATGATCTGCACGAAGCTCTGAAATCTGACCTCGTAACTCATCCTGAAGTGCTTGTAGACGTTGTTGTTCCAGCTTCCGAAGCTCGGTTTCGAAGCGTGCGGCCTCAGCCTTCCGCCAGAGGTTAAACTCCCACGCGATCGCGGCATCGCGCTCATCCTCATAATCGATCAGTCCATCAGGCCCAATCCTTTCCATTTCTCTCTAGATATCATACGATTTACTGATACAGGTCTTACATCGAGAAGGTCGATTGGTATGGGAGAAGGCTACCCGGGGTATACGCCGGCGTATATGCGGCTGGGATGGTTGGCCGAGTCAAATCCGTTGTCCCCGGAAGAGTGGAACCAATTCCCAAGGTAGTCGATGGTGCAAGGCTCCCACCGATCGAGGGCTTGGGTAAACTAGACGTAGACATTGAGCGAGGGTATGAGGGCATAGGACCCGATCCCATTGCCGCAGGAGTTGTAACCATCTTCGCCGTATATGGGATCTTCATGGGAAGAGTAACAGAAGGTGGTGCTGATATCCCCGAACGTGAGACACCAGATGACCGCCCTAGAACACTCCCAAGCGTCCCAGGGTTCAGCGTCAATTGTGAAGGCATACCCGTACTAGGTGCGATCCCACCCGTGGCGGCTGGAATGTTCGTCGTCGGGTTCGCAGCCGTCAGAACACTCTGATATCCGCCAGAAAGCATCGAACTTGGATGACCAGTCATGACACTCCCTCCATAAGCACTCAAATCACGCCTTCGAAGAGTAAGATCACTGGGACCAAGTGGCGCAGATGAAGGAGCATGCGAAAGAGTACTCACGGAGTCAATGCGCGGTGCCAGAACGCTAGCGGACGCACTACGACCCATAACGTTGTAATTAGTCGTCAGATCTCGATTCTCAAGCTGTGCCTTCCTAAGCTCAATATCCAATTGAGATTTCTCCCTTTCAACGTATTCAACCTTTTTCCGCTCCTCAGAAACCTCCGCACGAGCTGCCGTAAGCTCCCCACGAAGGTGTCGAAGCTCCTCATGATCATATTGATACTTGAGCCCAGCTTTAATCAAAGCCACAAGGTCATCAACATCCCTATCATGAGGAAGGGCAATCTGGGCCATCGCTTGCGTCGGAGCCGAATCGTAGCTCCCAGTCCCCGAAGGACTGGCTCGATCGTCCAGGATCACGGAAATGTCGTCATCGAAAAGCCCACTATCCCCAATCGTGCTATTCAAGTTGCTCTTCTTCAACCGCTGCCCACCAAGGGAAAGCGTGACGTCCGGAGTTAAGGCCACGTACCGAACCCGTCCTTCCGAAGCCAACGCAAGCTTCTCAAAGGACGCGGCAAGAGACGCTACCTTCCGACGAAGAAGTTTGGTGATCTGGGCGAGCTTTTCCGCACGTGCCCGAAGAGTCCCAGCGTCTGCAAGCTGGTCTTGGGCCTCTTTAAGAGCTTTCTCTGCCTGGACCTTATCGGTATAGTAATTCTTGATCTCGGTGAGTACTTCCTGGTATCGACGTTCGGCTTGTTTCAATTGCTCCTGACACCGAGCAGCTTCGGCGGCTGCCACGCTATCTGCAGCCATCTGTTGCTCCTGGACGCGCGCGGCAAAGGCCTTATCGTACTCTGCGCGGATGGACTGTTCCTGCAAATGTTGGCCAAGCTCGGCCTGTTGAAGCCGAGTCTTCAGCTCCTCGACTTCCCGAGTGTACCGACTCGCAAGCTCTGCGTGCTCCTCCTTCTTTTCGGCTAGCATCGTCTCGAGCCGCCCTATCTCACGCTTGAGCGCGGCTGCCTCGACGAGATTTCCTGTCGCATCAGAACGGACGTTACTGATCTGGCCCTCGGCGGCGTTTGCCCGTTGCCGTTCATGATCGTAGTCCCGCTCGAGCTTCTGTAAGGTGATCTGCGCCTCCGCCAGAAGCGCGTGCATCTCCTCGTTCTCTTGCTGACAGACCTCACGTGCCGTCACAAGCTCCGTCATCCGCTGCTCCATTAAAAGGTCCCGCTCCGACAGGTCGGAGACCTGGCGATTCAAGGTGTCCAGGTCCAATCGCTGCCGTTCAACGAGGTCGACACGCTCCTGAAGCTCGGCCGTCAGTCGCTTAACTTCTTTTCGCAGTTCCGTGACAGTCCCCGCTGCCTCATCGCTCTCTCGCCGCAAAGTCTCTAGCTCCCGCTGTGCAATCCGCTTCTCGGACTGGGCACTGAGCATCTCCTCATGTGCCTGCCGCTTCTCTTGATTAGCGTTGTGTATTTCTGCCTCGAGTTTCTTCTGATATTCCTTGAGTTGGGCCACCTCTCCCTCATGCAGAGGGATCTTCTCCCGAAGCCCGCTCGTCTGTCGCACCAGCTCATTCAGCTCATCAGTCTTTGCCTTCAACTTCGCCTCCATTGCGCGAGCGAGTTGGACCAGCTCTTTGTTCTTGTCGACAGCCTCGTTGCGTGCGGAAGTCGTCGCATTGTGCTGCTCCGAAAGAGTAGTGATTTGAAGTATAGCCTGGTCCCGCTCCTGGACAAGGGACATGATCTTCTTATCCGCTCGCTGAAGGTCCTGACGCATCTTCTGATTCTCCTCCCGAAGGGCATCCCGTTCACGTGCGACTTCATGTTGGACCCGTTCACCACGCTCGACCTTTCCTTGCATCTCGGAGATATGACCCTCCATCGTCGTGACCCGGACAGCCTCGCTCTTCAGGACGACGATCTCGTTCTTCAGGTCTGCAAACTCGCGTTGCTTGTCGTGTACCTTCTGCTCCAGGTCCAGAATCTGCTTCTGAGCCGTGTCGTAGTCGGCGTTGCGAGCAGCATAGCGCTGTGCAAGATCGTCAAGGTCCCGCTGCTTCAGGTCAAGTAACTCCTTATGCTGTTTGAGTTGCTCCTCAATGGTGAGTGTAATTCGGCTCAGGTCTGCGACCATCTTTGGAACGATGCGATCGTTCGTTTCCGCCTCTTTGAGGACCGCTGCAAGGCGCTCAAGAACGGACACGAGGTCCATGTTCGTGGGAGAGATCTTTTGAAGGAGGACGGAGAGGTTACCACTAAGAAGCTCGTCAACAAAGCCTTCGGGCAGTCCTTCCGTTGGGAGCACCGTGCGGTTATAGATGTCCTCAGCAGACTGAATCCCCAGGTTCTTCCGGATAGTAGCCTTTTCTTCCCAAAGACACATCGATAGCAACGACTTGACGATCGAAGCAGCGTTAATGGCGATCTGCTGGACAAACCCGGCCTCCGACAACGGAGAGGCTTGAGAAGACGCCGCAGCCTTTCCACGTAACGCCTCGATGCAGCTTTCAATCCCATAGCGCACGGCCAAAGCCAGCGCCCCAACCTTCTGGCATTCAGAGAGCGTTTCCTTGGCAGTATCAGAAATGAGCGGATTAGAAGCAACGTCCACTGGGAGTTGTGGAGGGGCGGGCATTTGGATGTCTATTCCAAGAGCATCCGCCCCCAAAGCCTGTTGGATGATGGCCATGACCTCCTGGAGTAACTCACTAACACACACGGTGCGCACATTCGTCGTCAGGACGTTATCGGCGATCCACTTCCGCCCTGTCCCGGCCGCTGGCGCACGGACACTAAAAACTTCCTGCCGGAACGAGCCGACGACGTCTGCGAGGGTCTTATCCAGGGCGGCCTGGTGCTCGTGCATTGCCTGCGCCATATCTTGCTGGTAGGACTGGAAGGCGACGTCGACATCCTTCAGCTTATGTGCAAGAGTCGCGAGGTCACGGTTCTCGGCCTCGACGGCTGCGAGCCGCGCCTCCAAGGCGTGGAGCTCCGCGTCCTTCGTGGCGAGAGCGCCTCGAGACCGCGCGATGACGCTGTCAATGGCGGCCTTGAGCTTGACGAGCCCCGTCGCGATGCTATCGGTTCCCACGATGTTCATAAGCTGATTCGAGGCGATCTGTTCGAGCGTCTGAGGGTCGGCGTCGGGAGGAAGGAAGAGATTACAGAGAACCGTGAAGTCTGCGAGCTGCTTCAGGAACGTCCGCTCATCCTCGCGCGGTTGTCCATCCGACACTGGGATCTCCCCCGTGCCGTGGAGATTAAGCTTCGGAAGAGTGTAGTAGCCTTCTGAGCCCGGGTTCATGACGCCCTCGCCCCGCAGCGTCCGTTCGAGATCAGTCAAAAGACGCCCGACGTCCAAGTCATGGGTCCGGGAGGCGGCTGTCGGAGTGACCCCCTTCATGATCTTCTGAATATCAGCCTTCGCACGTATATGGTCTATCGATGGTGCGTCGGTGCACGCCTTTAGGCGCTCCTCGAGTGAGAGTGCGACCGCGGTCACCTCCTTTGTACGGCTCGCGAGGTTCTCATATTTGATCAGCAGGACCTGGCACATCTCGCAGTAGTCCGGTGCCGCCTCAACCTTCGCACGAAGGTCGCGCAAGGCCTTATCATACCCCTCCCGTTCGAGCGAGATCTTCTGAAGGAGGTCATGCGAGGCGATCATGGCCGACCCAGCCGGCTGACCCATCGCCGCATAACGGTAGGCCTTGCACTTCGCATAGAGGTGATTTGCCAGCGACTGGAGGTACTCCGCGTTGTGCGGGGACTCACAGACCGCTCTGATATTGCGCTCCGCAGAGTGGAAATGTGGTTCCTCGTGCAGAAACGCGATCTGGGCGAACGCTTCGAGGTCATCCGTCTCGGGGTCCACCCCGATCTGGACCTCGGGCGCGCTCAGGCCGGAGTCGTCCAGGCCTTGAAGGCTTCGGCCTGGATGTGGACGCGCGATCTCCATGTTTTTTTTCAGATTTTACTCTCCTCAACGAGGTCCTGACAGAGCCAGACGGGCTTCTAGTCGAGGCGACGGCCTTGGACATTACTCCGCTCGCGAAACTGCAAAAGGGCTTGCCGCTGGCGTTCGGCATTGACAACTCTGGCGAAGTTAGTGTTTCGCTCTCGTCGCTCTCGTTTGAGTTCCTTTATCTGCCGCTTCCGCTCTTTGCGATCGTTCCCATCCTCTGTACGCGCCCGTGCCGAGGGTAGGGTGTACCGAGTATACGTATCATGTTCTTCGGCCTCATCATGGTCATAAGGGCCTCTCTTTCGAGTCTTTTCTGGTCGCATGGCTGGGAACTTTCCAAGAACCTCGACGGGGACCCCTGTCGAGGGCATGATGATGATCTTGGTGGGGGGGCGATCAAACATGGCCTTACTTCCTCGATCTTGCTCGTCGTCCTCGATCGTTCGCGCGTACGCGGCAACACGCTTCTCGTACCCGCCTCCGGTCTTGTTCCAGTTGTGCTTGATGAGGTTCTGGACTGGGGACTCGCAGGCGGTCTGAAGAATTGGCTCATAGAACTCCGGGTCATTGAAGAGGCGCATGTCGAGGACGTTATCGAGGCCATGGTTCTCATCGTCCTGCATAGAATAGAGGTTCTCGAGGATGGCAGCCTCCATCGCCTCGGGGGTCAAGCGCGTAAGTTTCTCGGCGTTTGTTAAGAATGGTTCATCCGTCTCAGGAATAGGGGGTGGTGCGACGGAGATTCGATCTCGTTCCATAGTCAAAAGGTCTTCAAGACGTGAGTCAATAGTATCACTGCCATATAAAGGTTCAGACCTCATACGACCGCAACGCATAGCACGCGAACCATAGAAGGACCGGGTACTTTTCCTACTGGTCGCTGTGAGTCCTGTCAAACTCGTTCGACATGAACGCTCCGAACGAGGCCTTAGAGAGTCATTGTCATCATATCCATCACAACCCTCCTCCCCATTCTCATTTTTCTTCTCAAACCCAATGATCGTACGAAGCTTATCGAGGTTATCTCTAGACAAGGCTTCTTTCCTTCCTCGATCCTCAACGTCATCAGCGGCAAAGAAGGCCGCCGCCTCTCGGGCCTCACGTTCAAATGTATCCTGATCAGGTTGCTCCCGCTTGTCAGGAGCGTATTCCAGTCCGGCCATATCGGCGGCCGTAAGAGAAGGAAGGTCTCCAAATAGCTCCGTGAGAATATGTTTCTTCGTTTCTAAGCTCGCTGGGACGACTCGCGTTGTACCTATCAAGAAGCGGCTTCCAACAGGCTTGTCATCTATCCCCCCCTCGTCGGCGTGCGGCCTTTGAAGATCTAGGCACATCGTTTGAATGTTCGTGTACTGGTCCCACTGGAGTTGCTCCATACCAGGTTCGACATAGGAGGTCATATCAGCAATATCCGCGTTCATGACTTCATCCAGCTCTGCGTCGAGTGCGTCCAATTCGCTTCCACTAACATCCTCCTGGACAAACTCATTGGGTGTCTTAAGAACATTAAGAACAAGATCGTCCAGTTCTTCTTGATCTTTCACGCTCAATCCCTCCTGCATCTGCGTCTGAGTCTGTATTAAGAAATCCTTTCCAGCGTCAAGCGTCGCACTGGATGCCACCCCCCTTTGAGTCTTCTCCATCAGATTCCTAGTAGGTCTCTGATCTATAGCGAATCGAGTGTAGATAGTCTCGTCATCTTGTCCATCCTGTCTAGAGCCGACTTCCGAATCCGAGTCCTGCTCAGTCCTACTCTCCTTTGTGTCGTATATGGAAGATTCCTCTTGAATGGCACCGATGATGGCAAACCCATTCTCGTCAAGCATCTGGTCCAAGTCCGGGATGTTCAGGTGCCTCTCGGGCTTATGTGGCCGGGTCACCTCTTGAAGGGCGATGGCCGGGCGCCCCTCCGCATCGACCGTCCGGACGACCTCGAACTGACGACGCTTCTTTGCTGGCGGCATTTTGATGATACCACAATTCACTTCTGATCAAGAGCAGTAGGGACGGCGATCTCACCCTCATATGGATCAAGGAGCCTGACGCACTCGAGATGATTGCCTTGAGCAGCAATCATCATCGCAGATATTCCAGCCGGTGTCACCAGCCGTGCCTCAAATGGAATCAGCACTCTGACGACCTCCACATACCCCCTTTGAGCAGCCACCATGAGAGCGGTGAAACCCGCATTATCTCTCAAGCCCTTCTCATGAGGCGCAAGTACTCTGACGCTTTGAATGGCATTGTGCTCTGCCGCAATGATCATCGCGGTCGCCCCCGTATACCTCGTCCGTTGCATCCCCGCCTCATGCCCTACAAGAAGCTCGACGATGTCGCTACGGTCATGAAGGGCGGCATACATCAGCGCCGTCCATTGGTCGTCCGACGTCATCCGTGCCTCCTTAGGTATCAGTGCACGAACGCAGGCCGCGTTCCCGCGCTGCGAAGAGTACATTAGCGCGGTTATGGTGTTCTTCGCTGGAATCCCCCCCTCGATGTCAAGAAGAAGCTCGACAATCCCCACGTGGTTCGCACGGGCCGCAAGGACGAGTGCGGTATGCCCCTTCACGTGGGTTAACCCGGCCTCTTGCGGCTTCAGTAGCTTCACCACCTCAATATGCCCAGCGTTCGCGGCAAGCATCATCGCGGTTGTACCATCATCCCGCTGCATCCCTCCCTCCTGTCCCGCAAGAACCCGTACGCATTTGTCGTAGTTCTTTTGGGAGGCGATCATAAGAGCCGTCCAGCCCCCGCTTTTCGTCTGCCTGGCTTCCGACAAGAGATGCTCAACAAGCTCCGCATTCCCTTGTGCCGCCGCGTTCATCAATGGGGTCGTGGAACCCTCGATGAAGATGTTGCTCTCACTGTCAATAAGTCGGAGGGCGACGTCCGTGACATTGTGCATCGTCGCCAAAAGGAGAGCGGTGGCTCCATCAAGCCGCTGGTGTCCAGCCTCGAAAGTGAGAGATAATGCGATGTCAAAGTGCTTCTTCTCGAGAGCAAGAATAAGTGCCGTCGTCCCCTTCTGTTTCCCTTCTTCGATCTGCATGTTCCCCTCGTACTCGGAAAGCACCTGGACCGCCTGAGCGCAACCAGCCTCGGCGGCAAGCATGAGTGCGGTACGCCCATCTTCTAATCGGGCTCCGGCGTCGTCTATGGTCGCGTAGATACTGTTAACGTCATTATTAAGTGCAGCTCGCATCAAGGCGGTATACCCCTGCGCATCCCGTACCGGTGTACGAAGGGCGGAGAGTGGAAGATCAACCACTGGCTCATGCCTTGGAGAACGGATGGTAGGTGCTCTATCCGTGGCTTGCTGTTGTGCACTTAGGACTGGTGACATTACGGCCGAGCGAGATGGTGAGGCGACCGCCAGATGGAAGGTACTACGAGAGCGAGGACTATCAAGACGACTACGACTACGCCCACGCAATAAAATGGTCGAGTCTCCAGGTCCGGATCGGCCACGCCGCGTCGAAAGGCTTCGGACCGACTCTATGAGAGAACTCATAATAGGCTCGAAGGAGGGTTTCTGAGAGGTAATGGGCTGTTGGATTGGAGCCCAGGCATAGATAGCTTTGTCGACCATTGTCCGTCCCTGGGCCTTTGGAGAGGTCGCCCCTCGTCGAACATCAGTAGTCCCCTTCTCTGGAGATTTATCAGATACATTCGCTTTGGAGAGAGCGCAAGTCCGATTATATATGTCTGTGACGGAATTGATGAGCATCTTTCCGAAAGCCCCATGTGCCGAGGCCACTGCTCGAGAGAGTTGCCGAGAGCCTTTAGCAAGATCACTAACCTGCATTCGAATCGATCGGATATCAGTGCGTAGCTTTTCGCGAACCAGATCCCGTTCTGCAGCTAGGCGTACGACATCGTCGATGATAGCTTTCTGAACGGCGGCATGGGAGAGCTCTACATTTTGACCCAGTGGCTCACAAAGACTAACGGCACGAGACTTCGGAAGAATTCTCTTGAGGGAACGAAGAATCCCGGAGTAAGCCTCCTCGACCGTTATGCAGTTGATGTTGTTTGCCAACAACGCTTTTAAGGAGTCTTCCTTCGCCTCGAGCTCCGCGATCCGCATGGTCAGTTGTTCAATCTTTTGCTCGCGCTCAGTAACGAGTCGAATCATACACTCCATGTTTTCCTGGTAGTTCTGAAGACTTTCCTCATCAGGCTCGTCTAAGGCGAGCTCTTCTGCATCCTGCATGGCCTCGGCAAGCATCTCTCGGATATCGACATCCTGAGTGACCGTGAGGGAATAATAGTACGCATTCTGCACCTGTGCCCGCGTAAACTTACTTGATCCCAAGAGGAGACTAAGATTATCGGACCGTGAGCCAAGCGTTGCATACTCCAGAGCTGTCCGATAATGAGAGTCACTCTCCCCACCCAAGTATTGGAGGAGTATCTCGGTGATCTCCGCACTTGCCTCCGACGCAGCGACCATCAGAGCGGTTGCCCCATCACTTGTGCGTAATGAATACTCAAGTTCGACAAGAAGACGGACAATGGCCAAGCGGTTCTCCTTTACGGCGAGAATGAGGGCCGTCGTGTCCGTAACGCGACCCGCCTCGGCAGCTCGGAGGAGCTCCACTGCTCCAGTATGCCCGTGCTGGGCCGCAAGCATGAGCGCGGTCCGCTCCTCCCCATTTGTGAGGGTCGCGAAGTTAGCGATGTGCGTGCGGAGGAAGGCGATGTTCCCGTGCCGCGCGGCCAAAAACCAATCCTTCATGGACATTTATCCAAAGGGGGCATTGCGTTGAGGGCCGAGACGTCACGGACAGTGCGCTGCTCGAGGGCGGTTGGAAGCCGTAGCTTCCCATCGGCACTCAACTTGAACCCCCGGGATGTAATGATACGGGGTTGAGAGTCCCGCATCGTCCCAGCCATGTCGAGGGGATCTGCAGCGTACCGCGTCGGCGACTTCAAGATCAGTTGCCGCGCCATGATCGAGAGCGGCTCTCCAGCACTCGTATTGACCGAACAGTTCATGAAGGCGCTTCGAGGTCTCTTCCCAAGCATAGAAGTTGGAGGTATTGATTCTGCAGCAGACCTCGAACGCGAAGTGCTCCCAGGAGGCCCCCTCCCAATGGTACTAGTTCTTGATGTGCCTTCTCGAGACTCTGACGCTCGTCGGCCTCGAATCTGTGCGTTAGATGATGCTGCGCGTGCTGTGGTATTCAGCTTTGGTTGGAGTGGCGTCTCGCTAACGGAGGAGTGGGTTCGAACCGATGAGGTGCCGATGCGAAGTGCCGACCGACTCATCCCACTAGTTCTAAGTTGTGAGAGACTAACTGGGATTCCAACCGAAAGCTTCTTGGGTGACCGGTTCCGAGGCTCATCGAGAGTGTGTGCGCTAGTCAGACCCATGGGACGATCACTATAGAAGACGGTCGTCTTCATACGTGTACCTTGTGCACTTTCAAGGGTTCGAGTCTCGTAGGTCGCAAATTGTGAAGGGAGCACTTTGCGAAGTTCATCTTGACCAGTTCTCGCGGGTTCGGGCATCTGCAAAACAGATCGAGTAGGTTGGCCGTTTCCGATAGCCGACTCGGTCAGGGTATTATTCATACTACCCTTGTAATGTTCCAGTAGCTTATTTGCCTTCTGAAGTGAGCCAACTGGCATAAGAGGCTTGCTAGATCGTCCCAGACTCGACCGAGAACGTGATGATCCTCCCAATTGCTGCACCAGGCTTTTGATCACGTCGGTCTTCGGCTTGGCACGTGCACCTTGATACGCTGGACCCGGTGGTGGCCGAAGAGTATGTTCAAGCGTTGAGCCATGAAGTAATTCTGAGATATCGCTTGGGACATTCAAATCGTTCCCAGAGGGCTGTGTAAAGCTATGAAGCGCAGGCTTATCTGCAACTTTGCTACCTGATGATGCTATTATGTTCGATGTTGATGTACCCTCTTGCAACTGCGGCGAGCTGATACACAATGATTCAAGGGTCATTACAGAGCTTACTGGACGAGCATTTCCATGTTCCGGCCCCATCGGTTCAGGAGGTGTTGCCACAACTATACCTTGCATTGATCGTTGTGTCATTTGCGCGATCTGTGCAAATTCTGTCTCAACTAGGCTCTTATCCGGAGCAGTGGCTACATTCCCTTCAAGACTTGTATTCGAGGCACCAGCTACCCAACTCCTTGAACTGAACTGAGCCTTTTTTCGGCCTGCTCTCTCGGAAGAGAGAGGAGTGGTTGCTCGCACAGCGGCCACCTCTCGCCACGTGGAACCGGTGATAGGACCGGTGTCTTCCGGAATCTTGATCTGCATTCTCGGAGAAGACCGAGTGGGCTGCTTTAACCCGTTAACCTCAGTTGATATATCGATAATTCCCTCCGACCCCGAGGCAAGAAGGGGGAAGTTAGCGTCGACAACTTCAAGGACCATCCGTGGCTCATAGCTTGGTACCATGCTTCCTTCGGGAATATCCATAGGAGTTGTCTCATTGTCCGAAAAGACAGAGGCCTCTGTTAGTGTCCTGAAATTGGCTTGTTCTGGAAGTTCTGCGGGCGATGCAGCACTGTTACATGTAGCACTTTCCCGTTGGAGCCGTGCAAGGGCGGATTCTCCTAGGGAGGTCGAGGTCTCGGGAACTTGTGTAAAACTATCTTGAAGTGTTGAGATGAGTGGGGTTGTCGTAGGTGCACGATCTACCAGAGTCCGAATGCGGTTCTTTGGGGTATCAGGCTCCGATATCGCGGCATCTACGACAGTACCAGCTTTGGATTGACAAGGCTCGGGGTCTTTGATACGGACACAGCTTCCACGCCCCTCAGTTAGGTCTCCTGGTTCTTGAGCGGTCCAATCGTTTTCTCCATTGGCTGAGACGGTTGCCTTGATCGTGATTAGCGTAGCTGCGTCCAAACCAAGCCCCCCACTGCCCGATGTTCCGAAGAACTTCCGCGCGTCAAGCGGTTGTTTTACGATATTATAAGAAGCCTTCTTTTGTACCGGCCGGTTCTGCTCGAGGGCCTTCTGAAAGGACGCGACGGCCGACTCTTGACCATCCCTGCGTCCAGACATAAGTATGTGCTTTTCGACAAGCTTGCTTCCGGAAGCCTTGAATGATTGGCTGTTTGACCAATCCGTCTTTGGACTTAGTCGACTGGTCATCCCTCCTGCACGCTTCTCGGCGGAGGGGACCCGGGTCAAGCGTTGAGCACCCGACTGCGACGTACTACCTTCTAGAAAGGTCGAAGCGGAGGCGTGAGCACCACAATATGAATCGGTCTCTGCCATGGGTCGGCCAAGGAGGTGACTGGCCATGAGCTGATCGTCATCTAGAAGAGGATCGGAGTTACTAGGCGACTGGAACTGCAAGGACATGACAGGGAGGTGCAAGGAATCATTTGGCCCAACTGTATCCCGATCCACTCGTGATACGGTGAGGCCCTGGACCCCTTCCTGGGCGATCTCCGACCCCCCATCTGCATCCGTGGTTATTGGCTGTGCGGTTTGGGACTGTCCGAACAATGCAACTGAGGGCTCATCCGACACACTATGTTTCTCCTGTTGTGCACTGACGATGAAGGCAATGGACTCACTAAGGACGGAGGTGGCCTTCGTGTCATTGTACAAACTTAAGTCGACCTTCAAAGGAGCATCTAAGAGATCCCGTTGCTGTTCAATCACGGCCTCGGGTTGTGCTCCAGCACTATGTGAGCGTCGGGTGAACCTGTCATGTAGTTCTTCCATGACTGCGCTGTCAGTATTGGCGATCGTCCGGAGTGACCCGGTAAGGGTGGCACGAATAAATGGAAGTTCCTGAACGGCTAGGTCCGTCTCGATGACTCGCGAGCGCGAGGTGGTGGAGGTAAAGACCTTCTGCTTCATGGAGGTGGAAAGCGGGCGCCGTAAGCGCGTGGGAGAGTTATGCTCATGCCGAACCTCGGATGCGGCCCGACGGATCAGGCTATCGTGCTCGAAGCTTGCCTTCTCTTGGTGACTAAGGAAATCCCGCTCGTAGTATACCTGAACGGGGCCTAACGGGTTTGGGGACTGAATGTAGTGACGGTCCATCAATGTTTTACTCGTAAGAGACCTACCGGCCATTTGCTTGCGCCTCGTTCTCATTGACCATCCGCATGTATGCCTCCTTCTGTCGCCGCAGACCGTTGATCCGCTCCGCCTCCCGTCGTTGGAACTCTACCTCCTCCTGGCCATACGTTGATTTGATACGTTCTTCATTCCGATGTCGGATCCCAAGCTTGGAAGCCGTGATCCTTGCTGCCACTGCCTTGTCCTCTTGTCCAATTAGCTCGGGGCACCGTTGATAACGTTGGCTTGACCGTCCTGAAAGACCACAGTTCGGAGGGGGAGTGAAGGCTTCGGGATGGTCGAATTTGCGAATTGGTTGAGGTGGACGTTCAGTATGTAAGAGAGAATCCCGGACAAACCCTTCTGGGCGAACGGATACTGGATCCCCGGTCGGCTTCTTGAGCGCCTGTGTCACTACCTTCTCGTACCTGGGCTGAGTAAAGTCGGCGCGGTGATGTGTCGACGTCGTAGTGGCCGAGACTGTCGAATCCAATCGCCGCATGTTCTGCTTGCAACAAGAGGGGATGTATGTCTCGATATCTCGTGGTCGGAACGCCGTTGAGCGTGTCCCGTCGAACGCCGGGAAGTCTGACGCATTGTGTGCCGCTCTGTTGTTCCTAGTCATTAGCATTTTTGATCAGACGGTCCTCCTCTTCTATTCACTAATGACTGGGCGAGTCGCTGAGATAATTGTACAAGGCGCTGAGCGAGATCTTGAGGCTCTTCTTGACGGCTCGAAGCTCATCGGGAGTATACTCGGAGAAGTCTGTAATTGGTGCGGGAATACGGATAAGTTGTTCAAGAGCGCATACGCGAGAGTTAGCCGTCCGGAGCTCTTCCTCATACACTGAGAGCCGGCTCATGATGTCTGCCAGCTGGCCTTCAAGTGCTCTATTCCTTTGTGCGATCAGTTGGACATCCGTGTCAACATAAAGCTGATCCGATTGAAGAGGGGTAGTGTGCTTGAGTGGTGCATCAATGTCAGCAATGGGGCCCTTTGGCGAGGTCTGTTGTGGAGATAGCCAAGCCTCATCTCGAAGACATTCCAAACGCGAGGGAGGAGTTTTGCGAACGAAAAGGGGGTTTTCATCCTCCCCAGCGAGGATTTGAGCCACCTCATCATGGCCAAGTTCCCGTGCGCGTGTAAATGCTGTCTTTAGTGCCCCATCAGTTAGTCCGAACTCATAAGGAAGTAGAAGACTTGCAGGCTCGGGATGGTTACCTATCGCGGCGAACATCAGCGCCGTCGCCCCATCAGAGATATTCACGGGCCATGTTATCTGCTCAGACGTTCGCCGAGATGCTTCACAGAGAAGACTACGGACGCAATCGACACGATTTGCGAACGCCGCCATCATCAGCGCGGTCACCCCGTTCCTCAAGCAGAGCCCCGCCTCCCACTCGGCAAGTAGACGTACACACTCTACACTGTTACACTCCACCGCATACATTAGAGCGGAACGGCCCGCATCATTCTGAAGCCCACTTTCGCAACTCTGGAGAAGCGGAACACACGCTGCATGCCCGTTCATCGCGGCAAACATAAGTGCAGTGGTCCCCGCGGGGATAGCGGCATGGCCGGGAGCGATCGCAATAGCCTCAGTCTTCTCTGTCTGAAGATTTGCTTCAATAAGAAGTTGTCGGACACAACAGGCGTGCCCGCAGCCCGCGGCGAACATGAGGGCGGTGTATCCCTTGTAATTCGAACGCAAATGATCCATGTGCATTCGTAGAAGGTCGACGTCCCCGTTGAGCGCAGCCACCATCAGAGGGGTGAAGGAGACACTCTCGTGTTCCCGTGGGTATAACAGAGGTATTATACTGAAGTGGCCGCTATATAATGCAGTCTTTAGAGCGGTATGCCCGAAGATCGTCTTGAACCCCGCCTCCCGCTCGAGAAGAAGCTGTACACACTCTCGATGCCCGTTTCCAGCCGCAAAAATCAGTGCAGTACAGCCTTGGAGCTGACCTGCCTTGATTTGCAGTCCTCCTTCTCGCGCCGCTAAGACCCGTACACATTCTGTATTACCGTGGTAAGCAGCCCACATCAAGGCCGTCTTCCCAGTCCCATCGGTTTGACCGGCTTGTTTGATATGCCGGGCGACCGCACTTGCATCTCCACAGATTGCAGCCTCAATTAACTCCGTCCGTACCATTTTTGATCTCACTATTCACTCACTGCAGCGCGACGGCGCTCGGACTCGAAGGCAACGTCACGGAGATGCTGTGCGGTCTCCGGACCTGTCTTCTCAACGAGTTGGGAGAAGATGCTCCCTTCACGACGAAGCAGGTTTGCAGGAGTGTCGTACTCCGCGATCTTTCCTGCATCAACAACAAGGATGCGATCAAAGTCAATGACCGTGTCGAGACGGTGCGCAATCGAGAAGATCGTCGTCGAGGCCATCGTCTCACGAATAGTGTCCTGGATCAAGCGGTCGTTCTCGCGGTCGACCTGTGCAGTTGCCTCGTCGAGGATGACGATCTTCGGATCACGGACAAGAGCACGGGCGACACAGACGAGTTGGCGCTGTCCAGCCGAAAGATTATCCCCGTTGGCCGCGATCTCCGCATCAAGCCCGCCTGGCTGCTTCTCGAAGTACTCACGCATCTGGACTTGTTCTAAGACGCGCCAGAGCTTCTCGTCGGGGATCCTCTCAACGCCAGGAGGAGGTGGAAGACCTTCTGCAATGGCACTCGAGTAGACGCAAAGGGACTGACGAAGGGTTCCGGAGAAGAGAAAAGGCTCCTGAGGGATGATGGCGAATGCACCACGAGCTTGATACAGACCGATATCCGTCAAGATATTGACTCCGTCGATCTCGATGGAACTTCCCGGGTCTGCCTCCGCAATTCGGAAGAACGCTTGAGTCAGGGAGGACTTCCCCGCCCCTGTGCGTCCAACAACTCCGACGTGCTCACCGGGACGAACCTCAAACGTACAACCCTTGAGTGTGAGACTCAGTTCTGGACGATAACGATAGCGGAGGTCTTTGACGTTGATCCCCGCCCCCTCCTTACGCGGCCAAGGCGTTCCTGCTGCTGCAAGCTCCTTAACACGCTGACATTCCTTTGGCACGATGTCTTCGGGTGGGAGGGCTGTATATTCGATAATGCGTTCAACAGATGTCATCTCGGACTCGAACAGACCGAGAGTCGTGATGAACCAGGACACAAGCATCTGCAACCAGAAGCTATAGCCAATAATGAGACCCACATAATTATCCAGTATTCCTTGCGGGGCAATAATTGAGAGTCCAAGTATGATGAGGAATCCAAAGACTGTTGAGATAATGTTCAGACGCAGGATAAACCAGCGAGTGAGGGAAAGGTGAGAGTAGTACGCTGATAGGTACGCGTCAAGGTGAGTCCGACTGTTCTTGACGAAATTCATTTCAGCCTGATACGCACGAATGCATTGAAGTGACGTCATGACCTCATTGCACAGGTTGTAGACAGGGGACTTCGCCGCTCCCTCGAGCCGTTTCATCTGTGGTGCTGATCTGCGGAAGCTTCCGTATGTGACAAAGTAGACTATAACAATAGGAACAATAATAATAATGGTTGGCCACGCCAACACACACATCGTGACTAAAATCCCTAGGAACTCGGAAGCACCTTGGGTGGTCTGCATAATGAATAGAAACAGAAGCATATCGACGCTTGCAAAGTCTTTCGATAACCGATTCAGGATGCGCCCGAGAGGCGTTGTATCAAAGAACCTCAGCGGTGAATGCAACAGAGAAGTGATCATATCCTGAAAGAGAGAACGACTGCTCTCAAGGAGGAACGGGGTAGTTCCAACGGCAGTCCCCCAGGAAAGGGCTGCAGCTACAATGACAATTGCTGCATAGATCCCGAAATATCCGTATGGATGGGAAATGGACGGAAACTGAGTCGAAGCCCAGGCTTGCACAAAAACATACTGATACTGATAGGCTACTTGCCAACAGACTGGGATGATTAAGTAAAGTCCAATACGCCAATAAGTACCAGACTTAAACCAACGTTTGTACATCTTGCAGGATAGACTGCCTGCCTCAAGTTCCTCGGTCGACTGCTGCTGAACGTCTGGTGGTGTCTTAAGGAACGCCCGATCGAGCATTTCCTGCGTGTACTCGTTCTTCTGGACATTCTCACTGCTAAACCCTGGCATACTCGGATGCGCACGAAGAGCGGCATTGACAATTCCTGTTGCTGACATCACCGTTTGCATACCAGAAATAGTATCAGCTGACGATACTTGGCGCAGGAACTCGGGACGTTCAAGAGGATCCGCATTCATCACGTCAGACATACACTCGTTATAGATAACCTTCCCGCTGGCCATCTGGAGAAGTCGGTCACAGTCCTTGAAGTATTGCGTCTGATGCGATGCAATGATGACGGTCTTCCCTCTGGCCCGGAGATATCCAAGGATCACATTCTCCCAAAGCTGCTGCCCAACATGTGCATCAACAGCAGAAAGAGGGTCATCTAGGAAATAGATATCTGCATCGGCGTAGACCGCACGGGCTAGGGCCACGCGTGCCTTCTGTCCTCCTGAAAGCGAAACACCCTTCTCCCCGATCTCCGTGAGGTCCCCATAATCCTGCATGAGAAGATCTGGAATGAGGCAGCAGATCTTACAGACCTCCTGATACCGCTCCTCATCATAGGGACGGTAGAAGAGGATGTTGTCGCGAATGCTCCCAGAGAAGATCACTGATGCTTGCGTGAAGTACGCAATGCGACCTGCAAGCCGGACGCGTGTATCGAAGATTCGGTTCTCGGGCATGCTGTGTCCTGTCTCGTAGTCGAAAATGAGGTAGGAGTCCTCAAGTGCGTAAGATGAGAAGTTCTCATGTGAGTAACGAGAGCTGCGATGAAGACGGAGCTCTCCCAGGAGTGCACTGAAGAGGGACGTCTTTCCACACCCAACCGTTCCAAAGAGTCCGACAAGCTCTCCGCGGCGAATAGTCAGCTCGAGTTCATGAAGAGCTATAGGACTGTCGTCCATCTTCTCGATCTTTCGGTAGCGCTCAAGGAGAATGTGGTGCGACTGCTCGGGGTCTTTCCGACAACGCTGGGCACGCTTGTGAAATGCCTGTTGCTCGACCGATGTCGCGTAAAGGCCCTCGACTGCGAGTGCGTGAAGTGTACTGTAGCACACACGATCGTATTGAGAAGAGCCTTTTGGGGGGCGGTAGAGTCCCTTGTCGTACGCGCTGACCTTCGTGACCAGATCGCATGGAGGAAGGTTCAGACGCGCGCTCCAGAGATTGAGTGTCTGAATCGCGCTTTCGTCCGACTTCTGAACAAGCTCAAGTGTGCGTGGGAAGTCCTCTATCAGACGACATTCGTCCTCGGGAACGGAGATGGTTCCTGCACGAACGCACTTAAGGAGCGCTGCCGCTTCCTTCTTCTGCTTGGAGATAAGCTTGTTTCGCCCCCGGATGATATCTTTCTGCCTCTTTAGGTTATCCTCATAATCCCCATCGAGTAACGGTGGAATTACCTTGTCCTCCAGCAGTCCATAGCAGAAGGAGGGCTTACCTATGACCTCTATTGCGTTTTCGATATCATCGGTCATTGGGACACGCTCGACAACCCCGCGATCGACGGTTGGAAGGGTCAGGAATGCTCGGATGCGCGATGCAGAAACTCCCGACTCCATTGACCATGAGATGAACGCAGGGAGAAAGACAAACGCACGGCCCAACTGCATGAATAAATATGCCGCAGTATACACGTTATCAGGTCTCAATTTGTCATTCATGCTCATGAAAAGAAAAGCGAAGAGAGACATCACAGGTGCAGCACCACGTCCAATAATTGAGAAGATAGACAGAGATAGCTCGAACTTCCGATTGACCTTCAACTCGGCATTGCGGCTGTTCATGACGCGGCGATGCTGTATTTCCTCCATCGTGAAGAGCTTCACGACCTTGATCCCGTCAAGTACCTCTGTGACCGTTTGGACCCTCTTGTCTGTCAGAGACATCAGGCTCACAAGGGTGGAGTTGAAACCGTTGATAATATAGTAGAAGGCTGGGATAAAGACAATAAGTGCAATAAGACATGCCAGTGCTGATGGATCAATACGGACACCGAGATACACAAGGTTAATGACGAAATTGATAGGGATCGTGATGTAGTAGTAGAGAAACTGGAGCATATTCGCGATACGCATCGTATCCGAGAAGAGCAAATTCGTCATATTGCTCGAAGCACTGCTCTGGCGGGCTATATCCGACATTGCGAGGACCTTGTTGACCATCACGTCGAGAGTACTTCCGACAAAGCGGACAAGGACATCATAGAGCACGTACCATAGACAGGACTCAAATATAGTCTGAGTGGTCTGTGCTGCAACAACACCGATGATATGCCCCCAGGTTTGCTTAAGAACATCAGAGATCGATTTTCCCTCAAGCTTATTTGGGCTCAACTTTTCTGATAGGTCCTGGGTAATATAAGGGAGTGCAATCTGTACCCCTATTAGTGGAATGATGATTAGTGCGGCCCAGAGAAAGCTGGACTTGTTTGCCACAAATGCCGCCCAAATGAGGTTCGGATTCTTTCCCTTTTTGACACTCTTGTTCCAGTTTGCAGCTAAGTGGGTGGCAGATGTCTTGGGATTGTGCTTTCTCGAGGGGGGATAGAGATCGCACAAATAGTAGCAGAGCTGACGCTTGCAGACACGCACGGCAGGGGTCATGTATGCGAAGAAGGGGCGCAAGCAGCGACAAGTGCGTTCGTCCATCGGGACCTTCCCTTCAAAGTTAACGATGAAGTGCTTGGGCGGTGGGGGCGGTGGGCCTTTCTTCCGCACAGGAGTCTTCTTCGGGAGGTCGAGGGCAGTCGTCTCCGCGTCCGTACGAGACGCCCTCAGCTCAATTGCACTATCGATCATTCTAATTTATCCGCAGATCAATCCATCTAGCTTAGCAACGACGTCCTCGACTCGTAGATTGCCCGTTTACTCGACCTCAAACTTTTCGCGGTCGGGCATGGTCACGTAGAACTTGTAGATGGACGCCTTACAGGTCGGGCATACCGACTCGCGGAGGCTTTTGTTCTCCTCCGAGCAACACACGAGATGGCGGCAGGGAAGGCAGAAGATTTTCGACTCAGCGCGGCTGAGCCTCATACTTGCGAGAGCGGAGGTCCCAGAAGTCGGTCCCACTTGGTCCGTACGGCCGGGATCGAAGATTGTTTCCTTAATGTCCTGTAGCTCCTTTGCCTGGACCGTCAGCATGCCCTTGAGCTCCTGAAACTCGTTCTCCTTGCCAGCCGCGAGCGACTTCAGATGGAGGATATCTGACTCGCGGGCCCTCAAGGTGTTACGAAGGGTGGAGTTCTCCGCCTGGAGCGTTAGGACTTGCTTCATCAAGCCCTCTGGATCGTCTATCATCTCGAGGGCCTGGTTTGCATTGTCAAGCAAGTGCGCCAGATCAGAAGCCTCTGCCTCCTTCTGTCTCAGCTTCTCTTTGAGGGTTTGGACCTTTCCTTTCAGGACGTCGATGGGACTTTCTTGTTCCAGCTCTTGACCCTCCGCATCAAGGAGCTTCGCGATCTCATAGTATCCACGTTCGGATGCGATCATCAACGCTGTCTTCCCTTCGGCATTGTAACGGCCCTGTTCGTGATCTTTCAATAGTTCGACTAGCCTTGGAGAACGCTTTGTTGTGGCTAGCATTAGGGCCGTCATCCCAGTCTTTGTCTGAAGCCCCGCTTCGTGTGGAAGGAGAGCCGTTATCAGTTCTTCGTTCTCCTTTTGTACTGCGAACATCAATGCAGACCAGCCGTCCTTCTTTTGCATCCCAACCTCATACTCGATGAGAAAGCGCGCAACTTCTGTCTGGCCGTAGTTCGTCGCGATCATGAGGGCTGTCCAGCCATAAAGGTCCTGGGAGCGAGCATTGCGCTTGACAAGCTTCTTGACGAGCTCGAGATCGCCGTTCTGCGCGGCCTCCTGAAAAGCGTTCCAGGGCATCTTTTTCTTTTCAGTAAGTGTTCACACCATATCGTGACAGCACCTCCCTAGAAGCTCATGTATCATCGCCTCTCCCATGGCCCGGCTAAGCGATTTGAAACTGATTCTTGCGCAATTTTTCTCTCGGAGGGTCGAGCCGTCCGCCCACGCCCTCAGGCCACCAGGCGGCGGCGTGGGCGGTACACGATCCGGGATGCCATGAGCCCGCGTAGCGGGTACCATACCCCCGGGTACACCTTCATTCAACCACATCATTCAGTAACCTCTGGGAGGAAGGCACCTCCGATGACGCTTCCGGCCTCAAGCTTCCGGATGAGGGCGCGGAGCCGTAGGATCTCCTGTTTCCGCGCCTCGTACTCCTCAAGAAGCCGCGGGTCGATCTTCGACTCTGCGTTCGAGTTGACCTGAGCGACATGTAGCTCGCGTCTGAGGTGGTTAATCTCCTGAAGCAGAAGAGCATTCTGCTGGATAACTGCGGATGTCGACGACTTCTTTGTCGCTCGGTTGCTGCTGAGCTTCCGCTCAAGGCTACAGATCGTCTTCTCTAGGTTCGAGAAGTTTCCTTCCTCCTTCCTGCGTTCCTTCTCGACGGTATAATCATTCTTCTTCGCAGTGAGTGCGAGGTGAGCTTGCTTCAATGCTTTCACGAGTCTCTTGTGTGTCACATTCTCTCCAGGAGCTGCGACAACCCGAGTATGGTAGTTCTGTTGTGAAGTTGGCTTTGCAGCTCCCTTCGGATCACTAGCAAGACCTAGTACGCGCTGCTGACCTTGGGGTTGTCCCGCAGTCTTCGGACGAATGCCTCCCTGGCGAGAGGACGCTCCAGGACGTCCAGGCATCATTCCACCAGAGGGACCGTTGCCCCCAACGCCTCCAAGACGTGGAAGTAACCCCTCTCCCTGACCATCGGTCTGACCCGATGGAGGCCCCATCACGATGGCACCAATGCCACCGGCCGCTCCAACCTTCCCTGCACTAACCTCGCCTCCAAGTAAGAGTGCCAGGGACTGGGGCTTCGGCTCGACATCTTCATATGCGATGAGTCCAAGCTCGTTAATAAAGGGTTTCAGCTCTCCAATTCGCTTCTCTGTCACGGCGCTACTCCCTTGGACCTCCTGGATCTGCTTGGTGAGCGTTGCGTTTCGTTGCTCGAGATCCTTCTGGGTGCTCTTAAGCTGGAGTAGGGTTGTGCGGTAGGACTGTAGTTCTGCATTCATCTCATTAAGTCGAACCTTCAATGAGGAGAGTTGAACATCTCGAGGCTCAACCTGACGGCTGTACTCCCGAATCTTATAATCAAGAACGAACTTGACCTTGACGAGCTCGCGGATCTTCTTACGGAGCTCAAAGACACGACGCTCACGGTTAGCGATGGTATCATCGCGGCTGGAAATCTCGAGGCGGAGGTTACTTAGGTCCTTCTGTTGTGAGCTGATAACGGCTTTCACGTCTGCAATTTCCTTCTCCTTTGTGAGAAGCACTCGTTTCTGATCGAGGAGCTGTGACTCAAGCTCGGAGTAGCGAGCTTTGACGTCCGAGTTGTACTTCTCAATGTCATTAAGGTTTTGGCAGGCCCGCTGGATCCTTCGCTCGTAGACCGCCGTCACCTGATCGCTTTCGACGTACAGTTCGTTCTCGGAGGCATTAAAGAGGAGCTCATCGGCCTGGCGTTGTGCCTCGATATCCTTCTCTATACCTTCGACCACCATGCGAAGCCGGTTGAGCTCCGAGTCGCGCTTCTCACACATATCGTGGACCAGTCGTTCGGTTTCCTCTTGAAAGTCCTTGATCTGCTCCTCGACCTCCTTGTCGAAGGACAGCTTCTGCCCCGCTAGGACTGCGAGGTTATCATTGATGAGGACGAGCCGACGCTGATATTGGCCCTGGAGCGCCTCGAGAGAATCCTTGAAGACGTTCTCGTTATTGGCGATCTGACGCTTTAATAAGATCGCCTTCGAGTCATGTTCGGCCTCGATCCGACTATACTCGCTCAGATACTGCGAGATCTCGTCACTGGTCTGTTGCCTGAGCAGATTTATCGACTTGTTGAACTCCGTGTCAAGGAAGGCCACCTTCTCCTCGAGCTTCCGCTTCGCTGTGGTGATAACCCCACGTGTACGGAGAATCCGCGCGAAGATCCCTGTGAGAGTCGCGCGTTTAATAAAGGTGGGGGTGATATGCGTATGCAAATGAAGTGGGTCTCCACCGGCAACCGTATCGCCTACTAGGCCAAGTCCCATGTTGGCCGACTTCTGCATCGTCGTAGGGCTCTTAGAGAGGACGATGGTACGCGGAGGAAGGTTCTTATTGATGAGAATGGAATAAACAACGCCGTCCAAGGTTCCCGCGAAGAAGCCATTGTTCGATGGGTTACAGGCGAGAGAGGTAATTGCGCCGCTTGAGACGGGAATGACGACCTCCTTGCTACCCTCTCCAGGCATCTCCCCATTCATCAGATTTGTGATGCTTCGAATGCTAACAAACCCGAACTCATGCCCAAGGACAAGGAAGTTCATTACATTGAGAGCACACATAACACGACCCTTCAGAAACTGGACCCCCGTCGTCCCTGCACATTGGACACTTGACGTTGCGTTCAAGTAGTCGGAATACTTCTTGTTCTCCACGATGTCCGCGGTGAGTGCGGAAATCACACCCTCGGATGTAATCCCGAAGAAGAGGGGCTGCGCCGGTATCAAGCTTGAACTACTCTGGACGGTATTTCCGGCGGTTCTAGATGTCGTCGAGATGATTCCTTGTCCTGCCGCTTGGATCGAGCTACATAAGTAGAAGGCGGCTGAGAGTGGTGCGGCAGCGGTGAAATGCATTGCCCTTAGCATCGCCAGACGCGTCCGGGCTAACTCGGTGATATTGAAACGGCACGCACTCCCATCCGAACAGACGACAATCAGATCGTGGGCGTAGCGAAGAGGCGTGAAGTCTCTAGTGACGGGGAAAACGGCAACGATCCTCCCGCTGAAGTCTCCGATCTTAGTGATCTCCGTGCGTGTATAAAAATTATAGAGGTAGAGATAGCTTCCGGAGCCTGCGGCAAGGACTCCTCCATCGGCCGTGAAGCACATGCACTTGCAGAAGGGGATTGGGAACTGATGGATCCGCTCGACACGAGTGTTATACATCGTACAGAGGAGGACATACTCTGTGGAGGCGATTGCAAGGTAGTTCCCACTCGGATGGAAGATGCACGTCCCCACGACCTCGTTAAACTTCGTGCAGGACTTCTCCTCGAGGTACGGGGAGCTGAACACACGGACGACCCGATCTGTCGTCACTATCGCGACCGTGTCCGAGAGAGGACATGTGGAGATGGAGTAGACGTTCCCACTACTCATCGTCGGCTTGAGCAGGTAGAGCTCCGTGTTCTCGCTGGAGTAGGGGTCTAGTAGGAAGGCCTTCGAGTCCGCTTGAGCATCCTGGTCGAAGACGTCTTGAGAGGTAATGAAGACGGTCATATCGATAGGGTCTATCACCTCGCCCTGTAAGTATCCGGATGTCGAATTCGTGGGTTGTGGAGCATCTCCTTTATGGCTGTGGGACGTTAAGAGGCGGAACCGATCAAGGTCTTCTGCACGTTTGACTAATGTCTGGACACGTAACACAAAAAGGGCTTTGAAGAGGTCGGAGCTTCCAAGACAAATGGCGGCCCGCTCATTGGTGGTAAGGGCGACGGAATGGAAATGAAAGACCGGATTTGAGCGTGCCAGGTAGTGATCGAGCAATGCACTGGCAGAATAAGTAAAAAGGTGCGTGAAGACGCTATTCAGGTTCAGTTTTCCCTCAATACGTGCCGAGTTCCCATACACGACAGACGTCACGAACGTGCATATGGGGGATAGAAGGAGCCCGAAGACGTTTATGATCCCGCCGTAACAACAGGTCACCACGAAACATGCACTAAGCTCCTCGGCCTTCCGCTTCAAGGAGTCTGAAATCGCGTCGAAGAGCTTGACCGAGTTTCCTCCGAGATGCTTAAGGTCCTCGGTCTGCTGTGGGCCAGACGTGGGAGTCCAGAGCATGATCGTCGAGATACTAGGGCTCTTGATATTACTGCTCTTATATTCTCCGATGATGGTGTTATTGAACATGAAAACTAAGGAACCCTCCGTCGTACTAAGAAGGATGAGACGGTCGTTATCCATTGGGATCTCTGGGAACTGTTTGCGAAGGGCGGGGTTAAGGTATACAATGTCCGTAAAAATCCTCTGTCCAGTGAGGATTCCAAGCCCCGTTGGAGGTAAGACACGCGCACTTGACTCACCAAGCTTGACACATCTGAGGGTGGTGCCTGAACAGATGAGAAGATCCTTTTGGGTGAGCTTCAAAGCTCGGAAACGAGTCAAAGACGCCGACCGCTCTCCAGGTTGAAGGGCATCATGCAAAAGACCATCGTAAGTAATCGTGAGCATGAAGTTGGGGGTTGCAGACTTGCTATTATTGTCATAGACGCGCAATGTGTAGTCTGGAGCACCCGTGATGACATAGAGACGCGTGGGGGTGATGAGATCTGCATAGAAGAGTGTTCCAGGAGTATCGGAAACGGCTAGTCGATACTTGAAACTATAGGTGATCGGTGCGGTTTTCTCATAGAGTGCGACACTCGTTCCATCGCGTCTCTCCTCACACACGAGTAGGAGGTCACGGGATTCAGTGAAGAGGTAACATGGAATGGCACTAAGCCCGCCTCCAAGGGATAGGACCTTGACAGTTGAACCATCGGTAATATTCTGGAAGACGATATGGAAGCCTGAGAGGTAGGAGCAGATTTCGTTGCCGAGGTAATATATGGAGGAGGCCGTAGTGGTACAGATCCCGAACGTTGAGAGTACTGACATGTCTTTTTTTTGGGGATGAGAAACTAAAGATTCCTGATCAGACACGGTAGAAAAGGAGAAGAGGGGATCGATAGGAATGATCATTCCCATGTTAGATGGAAGGATTCTCAATAGGGGGACTGAAAGAAAAAGTGAGCGATGACCGAAGAGTCACGGGAGCGATTAGCGTTGGATTTGGAGTTCGTCAACCTTCTGGCGATCCCCGAGTACGTTCAGGCGTTGGCGGACGCCGAGTACTTCAAGGACGAGCGGTTTCTGACGTATCTGCAATATCTTCAATACTTCCGGCATTTACCATACGTACGTCTTCTGAGATATCCGCGCTCCCTCTTCATGCTGGAGCACCTGCTTGACCCCGCATTCCGGGCGACCCTGAACGAGCCCGTAACCGAGCTCTCCAACCATAGCCGCCTGGACTTCTATCGGATTCAATTCATGCTGGATACCATTCAGCCGGAGTGAAAAATGCGTTCCTTAAGGTACCACGAGGCGAAACTATTGAAGAAGGCGAGCCTCTACGATTGGAAGGGGGAGCACGCCATCCCCGACCACGTCATCTTGCGGCGGAATGGGATCACCGAACGGAAGGAGTTAATAGTATATCGCAGGACCATAGCCAAGATACAAGAGATGGTCAGACTGCTGGTTCAGTTGCCCCAGGATAACCGCGTCCGTGTCGAGCTGTCACGCAGGCTGACGCGCGTGCTATATGACATGGGAGTCATCAATAACGTCAGCGCGACTTTACTCGACCTTCGAGATATCAAGTCGCAAGCCTTCCTGGATAGACGCTTGCCTTGTGTCATGTTGCGCCTCAAGATGGCGGAGTCCATTGAGGATGCCGTTAGGTATGTACGTCAAGGACATGTCCGCGTTGGTCCCAACGTCATCTCGGAGCCATCCCATCACGTAGTTAGAGCGCATGAGGACTTCGTCACCTGGACTAGCAACTCGACGATCAAGCGGAAGATCCTGCGCTATGCCGACTCTATCGACACCTACGACCTGCTTGGGATGTGATGGTGATATCCCTTCCTTCCCTTTCCTTTCCTCTTCGTCGCATCTACCCTCTACTCACTGCCACGCCTCAGGCGTCCTTGTCGGCGAACCACGGGTGATGTAAAGCCTCCTCGCACGAGATACGTTGCGACGGATTGAGACACATCATCTTATAGAAGAGATCCTTCCCTTGATCGTCAACGACGATGTCGACCTCGACCCGTTGCCGGTCGGGATTGTTCAGGGCGCCCAGATCGATCGCCTGGTTCGTCCCGACGAAGCTAGACCAGCCTGGCAGGACCGAGATCTCTCTGACCGAGGCTGGGCCGGTATAGAAGTAACTGAAGGCCTGCTGGAGCAGGTCGAAATCCTTCCGAACTTGAAAGAGGGCCTTACGATTAGCCAAGAAATACATGATGCACCCTGTCGACCAGACGTCAACTGCGGTCGAATAACTCTTTGAGGAGAGGATCAGTTCCGGTGCGCGGTACCATAGGGAGACCACGTTAGCGGAGATCGACGTGACGTTGATCCCGTAAGAGCGGGCAAGCCCGAAATCTGTAAGCTTGAGGATGCAATCGTCGGCTTCAGGCCTAGGTTCCGTCCTGGTTTGGGCAAAGTTCAGGCCTGTATCCCCCTCCCCATTCGCTTGGATGTGCGGGAACTTCAGGAGGAGGTTGTTTGGTTTGATATCTCGATGCAGTATCTCGTTCTTATGCACTACGTTCAGCCCGTTAAGAAGCTGATACATCAGCCTCTTGATCTGGCGCTGGGAGAGGACGTTCGTCTTCAAGTACTGGTCAAGATCAATGGAGCAGTACTCAAACACCAGGAAGATATTGCTCAAGTCGTAGATGACATCTATGAGGTTGATGATGTTTGCGGCCCCGAGATCGTGAAGGATCCCCTGCTCGACCATCTCCCGTTGTCTCGTGTTGAGAGCCTTAAGAATTGCAACTTCCCGAAGGGTTGTGGCAGGAACGCCCTTGGATGACGAGTCCATCTTGATCCGCTTGACGGCCAGGAGCTGGTCTCCGTACGCGCACTTGCAGACCGTCCCATACGTCCCCTCCCCGATCTGCTCGATGAAGACATAGTCATTGGGGAGCGCATGCGGTTGTGGTGCCGACATTTTTTTTGGATGGCCTCCACATACCCTCAAGAGCTTGATTTGACCCCATATGAGCGCTTCATCCCCCTTCTCAACCATCCCGCTCATTATGGGTCAGTTGATGCTTTAACACCCGAAGGATTCAGATTTCGTCAACAACGATTCACGAAGCTTTTGGACGAACAAGAAGCCTTGGCTTATGGCCGCTCGGTGCAAGGAAGACTGGGTGTGGGGTCGGCTCTTCTTGATGCCCAGGACATTGCCGCCATCTCTGGGCTTCAGAAAGAGGCTATGGATGCCATGGTCGATTTCTCTCGCACTCGACTGCTTGAGTCACATGCATCAATGCCTCCTGAGGTCCCTGCCGGCTGGGTTGGTCCTCCACGAGACCCTGCTAAGGTCTGTCAAACTTCTGGCTTAGTCAAGTCGAAAGCAGATTCTCAAAGGCGTGTTGTTGAGACCATTCAGCTTGCCGACCCACCCTTTGGACCAATTGAGCCAGTACTTGAGGAGGAGCTTGAGTTAGAGGTCCCATCTTTTCGTCCCACCCCAGCCTCGTTGATGGAACTACATCTTGACCGTCTGCAGCGCTTCAAGAACGCCGTCAATACGGTTGTCATCAGAAATAGGGCGACCTATGCCCTTGGGAAGATACAGGAGGCATACGGGCGATCGTTACCACTGTATCAGCGCAGGCTTTTCAACGAGCGACGAAGACCCGACGTCAACAACTACGCCGTGAAGCTTGCGGCGGAGCTCGTCGCCCCCGAGGCCGACTCGGGTCGGATCGATGCTTATCGGGTTTATCAGGACTTCCTTAGGACGTTCTGCCCTGAGGCAGTCACTCAGGAGGTCACCATCGCTCAGTCCAGCTCCGTCGCCTTCGTCCCCTTCTCCATCTGCACACGAGAACCGGCCCTCGTCTATGCAGACGAGCAAAAGACTTGCTATGAAAAATGCCTTCCCGAACTTCCCGTCTATCAATTCGTCGCCCCAGATAACTGTCTGGATACGTTGAGGGTTGATAGGGAACAGGTCGTGGGAAGACAACAAAGTTTACTCCAACAGTTCTTCTGAATGAGCGAATAAGCCAGGGGGGGCACGTCCTCGCTAGTCATCAGAATTGATTGACAACTAACACGATTAGGATGATAGGTTCACTATCCTTCGCTCTCATACGGGCTCACCTCGTTAGAGCTTCTTATCGGGAAGGACGACGCCGCCAAGGGAGCCCTTCTCACCCTTCTCTTCCATCCCAAGAAGCTTCGTCTTCTGTAGGTTGGGGTCATCATGGGCCGTCACAGGCCTATCCTCCTCGGAATGCTCTGCCACGTCATCCTTCTCGTCCTGGTGCGTCTCCTTCATCGGCTGAACGGTTCCCTTCGCCTGGATCGTCTTCCCAAGAATGTCTCCAACGTCCTTGACAGACGAGAGAGCGAAAGTATTGAGAGTCGACATCGGGGAGCAGACATACGCCTCGCGGAGCGCAGTGTCCTCGTACTTCATTGTGATGTAGTTTCTATAGCGGTTGTAGTGCTGCTGAGAGACGAGGAGGTCATACTTGACCAGCTTGAGGAACGAGTGCTCCGCACGCGCGAGGACGTTCTGAGGGATGTTGACAACGCGAGCATAATCCTTCAGGGAGTAGTGGAAGTCGTCGTACATCTTCTGGACCGAGATTAGGCACATGACCGTGACGAGGAGCCAGTTCTGACGTGTAACAACAATCCCGCTCGCGTCAACGATGCGATCCAGGTAAACTAGGGCTCCGACAAGCGCCTCATTGCGCATGCGCGTGCGATACGCGAAGTTGTGGACGAACTTCTTGATACGGGTTTGAACTAGTTCCAAAGTCTGGGCGGTGAACTCGGGGGTATTCGCCGTGATCGAGAGCTCGGGATCGGCCATGGTAAAGAAGGAGATCATCTTCGGACAACGGTATTGAGGTTGATTAGGGTGGATCGACTTCAAGTATTGCTCGTTCTGCTGGATCACCCGGGAGAAGATGACCGCAACGGCGTCGACGGTCTTGTTCGGGTGCGGCGACGTCGGAGAGTCGAGGGGGAGCATGTAATTGTTCTTGTGGTTGGGTATCTCAAGATGCAATGCTGGAGCAGCCATTTTTGTATTTTCCCTTCTTTTTAAAGCTCGGCGTGAGTCACGTGCCAAAAAGTTGATGCTCTGCGACCCGGACGCGCTTCTCGTCGTTGAGTTCTGCCAGGTCCAGGGCCCGACGGTCGTTGCCTCTCTCCCGGCGTTTCCCTGCTTCGTCGGATACACGCACCAAGAGACTTTGCATCTACTCTCTGCTGTTGTTCTGCGGACTATGTCAGCAGACCATAAACCCCTTCCGGGCGCGTCCCGACTGGAAGCCTTGCAGGCGTCCTATAACGACGAGACGTTTGCACATCTATCATACCCAATTGCAGAGTTAGCGGCACAGAACCCACCGAAGTTCTTCGAGGCCTGGGGCCAAAAGGAGAGCCGGACGCTGCACCTTCTATACACGTCGACGTACCTTCCAGACATTAGCGCTCGTGGATATGTTCGGCGCTTTGGGTGCATATATCTCTCATTTGATGCGGCCAAGCTCCTCAACTTCAAGTTTGGGATTCTGCATGCACTTCGGGAGTGCATGGCGATTGTGAAGATGGGAGCCGTCATCACAGCACGAGTGGATGCTGCACGTTATGTCTCTGCTCTAAACAAGGCGGTTCTGGAGCTTGAGCGATTGAAGGTGGCATATGATGACCTAACAGAACCACTCGGTCCCGATGAGCAACCGCGGAAGGATATCCCATACGATTCTCTTAATAAGCAGGGGTTTACGACGCCTTTCCTAACAACGGTTGGACAAAACATCTCCTTCGATTGTCTTGGAGACTACCTCGTGGCGGCAGATGGGTATCGCCAAGAGATCATCAAGCATTTTGGAGCTCTTAGAACCACGACACTCCCACCCCTATTATGCCTTGCAATGTCTGAGGCACACGATACTTGGTTCGACAGACCCTACCATCGCCTACTCAACGACCCATTAATGGTCTCTCTTCTTGTCGAAGCCCCAGTCCTATCGACGGAGCTCACCATGGATGACGTTAATGCTATTTATGATCCTTCTCTTTTGGCAGGAATCACGTCTCTATTGGAATGCCACCCTCACTTCATCCCATGCCAAGCTCCAGACCTATACGTTCAGGCCAAGGCACCTCTACGTGCACTTCATCGATTCCTCCACCCTCTCTTCCATACCCTCTTCCTCTCCCTCCTGGAGAACGTGTACGCATACTATAGAAACACCATCGTCGATATCGTCTATGCTCAGCAATGCGACGCATCTCCTATGGTCATCCGTTTCGGTTCTGCCTTCCTCTTCCCCCGCACATACTCCACGACGGCTTCAAGCATGTTCACCAACGCCGTTCTTCACTCCTCTTTCACCATCGAACTTAGCCTCTTTGATGAGCGAGCCCGTTCTCAGTTGCATACAATTGGTACCCCTCCCAGATTCGCCCTCATCCCTGCCATTGATGAGGATGCTATCTTCCGTCTGGTTCGGTGCGTCTGGTTCCGTCTATACACGCATCCAACAAAGCCCCCTCTTCAATCCATAGATGGTAGTGTCTGGCCGCCCTTCAGCGCCAACATTAATGCTCTTCAATTGCATCTGGATGGCCTTCGAGTCCTTCCTCTTCGTACAGCCCTTCATTATAACTATGACGCACACGTTGGACACCTCTTTCTTGCATGCTACCATTTCCTTGGCCCACGCATCTTCAATAACGTCTGCACCATCATACTTCAAGGGATGTCCCTCATTCTCTTCTGTGATAGTCTCGTTGTTGGCCAGTTGATCGCTTGCTTCCTCCATACCTTCTCCATTGAACTCTTGACACAGGCTGAAAGTGGTACACGGACCGTTGACCGATCTCTTGAGGTTCAGATGAAGATCTGTCGCTCCGTTCCGGACTTCATCGCCTATTGTCGTTCTGACCTTGCAACACGCCAGCCAGGTCAGGCCGCCCTTACCATCTTGTGTCTCGATCAGTATCGCCCCTTTCTTGAGGCCCGTCACCCAGAAACCCTACGAACTGATGCCTTCGAAGTCTCTCTAAACTCCTTTGCCACGACAACAAACCTATCCATCAAGGCTCCGGTCCAGATGGTCGAGGTCGGAGGCGACGTTAGACTGTCCAGATCGGCCCTTGATATGACTGAGAGCAAGAACGTTTATTCCCATGTCTGCTCTGTCTATAGAACTGGGGTGAGCCTTGGGAGCTTGGCCGCAGATTCCGCTAACCCTGTGGAGGAGAGTGAGGAGAAGTCTCCAATCAATCATGTCAGTACTCCAACCTGGCAGAAGCCATTATTTCATAGTGATTCGGACTTGCGTCTCACACATCTGGAGTCGCTCCGCTGTCCCGTTGAGGAGAGCACTGGCTCAGAATACGTGGAGTCTCACCACCATATTCGGAACCTCTTCGCTGATATTTTCCTGAACCACTCCCACGAGCTGGAAGAAATCCTGATGACTTCGAATGATGTGCGCGGCCTTCTAATCGAGTCGGTTGGCAGGATCCATTACTGGCCTAAGGAGAAAAGGAATACGAGCATTGTTCGGCGTGTCACAGGACATGTGAAGGATATCCGTTCTGAGAAGTGTAATAGCGCGGAACAGATAGGGCGAAAGCTCCAGAACAGCATTTCTCGCCTCCTTCTTCAGGTTTTTAAGCCTGGTGAGTTTGATGATGAAACGCGGCCAAGTTTGACCATGCATCACGAAGATTGTGATATCTCAGATAGTGACGATCGACGAGCTACAGAAGACCATTCTATAAGCCTTCTGCGTGAGGTTCATCCTCAAACGAAACAAGAGAAGCTCAATCAGCGCTTACATATCAATGACGCCCAAATAATCGCGCGAATCCGTCGAGCACTCGGACGGATCGAGATGGATTTGGATGCGGATGGGTCTTCTTGTGTAGAACGATCCAACTTCAAGGTCCAAGCTGTCGATATTGCTTCCCGCTTTAAGGTGAATAGCGGGCAGCATGACAGACTCAAACACGAAACGCTCACGAAGCGTTTCGACTCTCTCCACGAGGTCCTTGAGGATTGCGGGATCGATCTGATTGATCACTTCCTATCCTTACGGTTCCAATAGTTCACTTGCTGACGACGCGACCGAGGATATCCCTAAAGTCCTTGAGCGTGGTACCTTTCACATTATCAAGGGAGGGTATGACAACGGTGACGTCGACGAAGAGATCTCCATGAGCTCCACGTATGTCATTAAGACGCGGCATCCCTTCGCCTGGGATCCTGATGGTTTCTCCGGGCTGTGTGATCCCAGTTCGTGAGACTGGGACTAGGTGACCATCTAAGTGAACGATCGTTCTATTGAAGCCAAAGAAGGCCTCGTAAAGGTTAATAGTAAGTTTATGACGTAGGTGGATGGTGTTTTCGCGCGTAAAGCGTGGATGCTTACGTTCCCGAATGACATAGATCAAATCTCCTGGTAAATAACGGAAGTCGAGCACTTGATCTCCCATGCCTTCAAAAACAAGCTGATGGCCATCTGGAGCGCCCGGAGGGACCTCGAGGAAGACGTAGTCCTCGACGACCTTGACCGTCGCCGCGTGACAAACCCGACAGCGCTTCTTGATTAAACGGCCTTCGCCACCACATTTCCAACAGGAGTGTTGATATTGTTGATAATAGCCATTCCCAAGGTCGTGGCGTTCAATGACGACGCCTCTACCGTTGCAGTTATCACATTTTGGATAATCAGCGTCGGAATCAGCACCAGTTCCATGACAATGTGGACATTTCACCTTGTGTCGAACAAGGGTGCTCTGGCTCTTCCCAGCGTAGAGAGTCTCCAATGGGAGGGAAAGCTCGACGACAGTCGCTTGTCCCTTCGGTTGTGCACCTCCATGCCAGTTATTAAACAGTGCTTGTTGCTGATTTGGATTATGATTACTCTCGAAGCCAAGCAGAGCTTCCTCTCCACCCTGGTCGTAGACTCGCCGCTTCTCCTCGTCCGAAAGGACTTCATACGCGCGGGTGATGTCCTGGAATCGTGACGTACACGCCGCACGCTCCGCCTCAGTACAACGGTCCGGATGATTGGCTACTGACTTCTTATGGTAGGCTTTCTTCAGTTCAGCTGCCCCCGCACGACGCCCCACTCCGAGGATGGCATAGAAGTCTCGCTCCGCTAGAACTAAGACTAAGAGACCCAGTATCATTTATTGTCTCCCATCAGTTTGCATCATCCGAATCCGACGTTTTATATCGCTACAGTTCTTTTCGAGCGTAGCTATCTCATCCGTCAGGAAGCGGATCCGAAGGAGGTCACGATGCGTCCGCTTCGTACGGTTTTCTAGTCCATCAAGTTCTCGCCGATGTTGTTCGATCTGCTGTAGTAATGCACAATGGTCCGTCTCCATTGTCAGTAGTAGCTTGTACCGGGGGTCATCCTTCTGAAGCTCCCCAAGCGGTGGAGTTATAGTTGTGTTAGGAACCGCACTTGTTGTAGTCGAATTTGGCATAATTTTAGACTTCGGTTCCAATGCCTCTGCAGGCTCAAGCACTTGCGCCAATTGTTCCTGCATGACCCGGATTCGATTATCAAGCTCATCACGTCTCCGCTCGTCGCGCTGTTGTAACTCCTCTAGGGCTGCTGCTTGTGCACGTTGCCGAACAAACGCCTCGAAGGACATAACATTGTTCTCCCTTGCGACAGGCTGATCCTCAAGCTTCGGATGAATTTCGTGCCGATAATGTTGCTCATGAGTGGGCTGTTCCGTCTTGATCGAAGAAGTAGGTCGTTCTTCGGGTGTGGAATAGAGTGTGCTTCCAACAGAATCCTTCGGCTTGAAGTTCTTCGATGGTACTACTGTTGGTTGAGTCTCTGTCTTCCCATACCCTTGTATCTGCGCTTGTGTCTGTCCTTGCGTTTGCGCTTGCGCCTGCGCCTGCGCTTGAGTTTGCGTCTGTATTTGTGCCTGTGCTTGTTTGAGAGCACGACGGAGCTCCGCAAGCTCGTCATCCTGGCGTGAAATCTTATTAAGAGCCACTCCATAATCTTCCTCTTGCTTCCGTAATTGTGTACGGACTGTCTTAAGCTCCTGCTCAAGTTCTGTTTGCCGACCCGTTGCAATCTTTAGGTCGATACCCATACGACGTCGATAATCCGCATACTCCGTTTGAACCGCCTGAAGGGCCTCTTGCAATCGAACCAATTCATCCGATTGCAGCGATTGCAGGGGTGAGTGTTGTGATATGCGCTTGGGCGGTGGGCTCACTTCTTTCACGGGTGTTCCCATTGGAGGCGAGGGGCTTGCCGTTTTGGCTCTTGCTGGCTGTGCAATTGGGCTCACCCGTCTTTCTTCCTTCTCACCGCTCTCCACAGACGGGGTCGGAGCTGAAGGTACTGTACTCGGTATGGAAGCGGAGGCTTGTCCATGCGGCTGGGGTTGGGACTGCGGTTGGGACTGTGGCTGTGATGCAAGGGCTGCTGTGACTGCTGCCGAAACGGCCGCCGCGGTCTGTGCAGACATCAAGGAAAGCGCGTTGGCATCGAGTCCATACGCCGGACGATTTGGAGAACGATTGGGATTAGGAGAGGTCATTGCAGAGACCCGCGCAGGTGATGGGCGGGAGACAAACGTACGTACGGGCTCCTCGTTGTCATAGCTGTCATCATCACTGTAGCTATCCTCGCTGTACGAGTAACTGTAACTATAGGAGTAACTGTCATCTTCTGACCGCATTTTGTGTCGTTTACCCCATTGGCTTGTTATGAGAGGTGCCGTCGTCTCAAAATAAGCTCGACGACGAGGAGAGAACCGCGCATCGCCCGCCTTGTCGTTAGCGTGTAACCCGGTCGTCGATCCGAGTCTCCCTCCAATGGGCGTCCAACTACTTCCCCTTCAAATCTTGCCTTATGTACTGATTGCTTCCGTGCAACCCCAAGGCTAGAACGCCAGACGTGTGCATCTCCAACCCGAGAGTCCAGATAGAAGAGAACGCTGCATGACATAGCTTGTCTTGGAAGGTCCTTCTGAGGGTGCCAGACGACCTGTGCCGCCAATGACTCGGGAGTTTTGTAACATGCGTCCTCGATTTGAGGGGTGACAACCGATTCCTCCCCTGAAAAGAGCCGCTCAGGCGTCGAAAAGGAACGAGGACTGGTTCTTATGCGGCGTCTTATTCGGGTTTCACGTAAGCGCGTTCGTGACAACGTCCTGACCTCCAAGATCTCCGAGCACATCCCCACATCCATATTGAGTAACGTTTCGACATCCTCAGCCACGTCAATCGATCCAACGAGTGTGCATGTGGGATCAGCCCCAAAACTAAGCCGATACACGTGGAGTAGTCGGTAATTGTGGCAATAGACGACGACCAGGTCTGCACTCGGAGACGCGGAAATGAAGGAAACGCAGGGTAAGATCGTCGCCCGTTCCTCGTAAACTCGAGCGGTCAACTCAGGGATACGTGCTGCATCCTCCACAGATGAGAGGGCGAGCTCTGGATTGGCATATATGGTGTCTGGTCCGCAAAGTTGCAGGTATATCTCCTTGCTATGAGAGGAGAGAGGGCATAATACCAATAACCCTGGCTGGAAGCCATGTAATGCAATGAGCTCTCCTCCAGCTCGCCGCAGGACTGCAAATGCTGGGCGGCCATAGGAGGTATCAAAGATTCGCTCGGCAAGAGTCATGGCGAGGTCGAACTCCGAGAAGAAGCATCCTTCCCCTTCAAACACAGTCCAGCGAAGGACTTCCACATCTGGTCCGGGTCGATCTCTGGGGAACCATTGACTTATATGCAGGAGAACCTGTAATAGCCGATGGGCCTCGAGCTCCCAGATCCCTGGACGAAAGCGGTGTATCCATAGGACGAAGAAAAGGAAGGACCTGACAAGCAATATGGCCTGTCTTGGTTCGTCCGGGGCCAGCTCTATAAAGCTAGTATAGAGATGGCGATCGAAAGCCATCTCAGCAGATCTGAAGTAGTACTCAAAGACTCGCTGAGCGCATTCGTTAGCAACGCTCTCATGCCCCACAAGGACTTGAACGCTTATAAGCCGTAAGCAGCAGAAGGCAAGCGCCTCCCCCTCCACTCCCACTGCCAACTCATGCAAGTGCATGCATGTCACTCGATGAAGATGCGCGACATCCAATAAGTAGGACGACCGGACAGATGTCGTGAGGCGCTGTAAGGAGACAAACGCAAGCTCGCAGTGCATCTGCTGGAGCAGGTCCGTGCTTGCAGTCACAAGACGGTACAGTAGACGAAGAATGATGTATGGTGGAGCGTTATGCTCCTCGTCGTCGCGTAGATTTGCGGGGTCGATCAATACACCCGTCAATAGGGAATACAAGGGTGCATAGAGAGCCAATATTAGAGAGGCCTTCCCACAAAGCTCGTTACTCGTCGTAAGAAGATCTTCAACGCCTAAGGCTGAGGCCCTTTCGAGGTTGACGTTCAAAGCTGCCAGACGACCCACCTCCTGGAGCTGCAGTAGAAGTGCATCCAAATACTCCGCACATTGTCCCGAAGGTTCATAATCCTGATTGGTACCCATAATAGACTTCTCAATGAACTCAGCGGCTTTCCTCTGTAGTTCTCCAATGCTATGTTGTAAAAGACCCGCATATGCCACCCCTGCAAACCTAGTATGCTCTGATGGGATGTGTAAGAAGGCGAAGACGAAAGTGGCACTGAGCATCTTGGAACGGACTGGATAACCCCCTAAGATCCCTGCGACAGTTTGTTGCAGCTTGAGGAAGACGGCAGCCGCATCACTTCGTGGAATGAAATGCTGGACAAAAGTGATCACAAGGATCGCCGTCAGGCATGTCAGACCCTGAGTTACTATCCACACATCTGGCTGAGTGCGTGTCTGGCGTGTATCTGCTTCGCACCTATTGATCAAGGCGGAGACATAATACCCGAAGGAGTGTCGGAAGTTCATCAAGAGACCGGAACGGTTGTAACGCGTCAAATCGCGGAATAGCTGCTCGAAAGTCCCACTATTACGGGCAATGGCCCTAAGAAGATGATTGACGTAATATTTGAACTGATCATGAAGGACGAAGACGAGGAGGCGTTGTAGACCGGCATAGGCTTCGAAGAATTCAGATGAGGTCAGGCGGTATGAAGAATCGAGGGCGAAGAAGCGTAGTAATGAGGTGAGGGGAAGGTCAGGCACTTCGGAACTCCTATCCTCATCATGACTCGAAGAGATATAAGACATATCATTTGACTCTGAATCTAATGTCCCCTGCGACGAGCAGGATGCGGAAGAAAGGGCATCAACGCCCAGCGGACTTTCAACCGCCAAAAGAAGTGTGGATATGCTAGGAATGGTAGAAAGACCATGAATCCGGATATAGGAAAGCACGTCCAATTGATCCGCCTTCCACAAAAACTGTACGGGAGGGTCCAACTCAACATCAAGCTTCGGACAAATGAAGGGCTCATATATACCCCCTCGCCCCTCAAGCTTTGAGGCCTCGCGGCTTTCTTGTAATAAGGCCTCAAGCCAGGCCACATCCTCACGGAAATTGATAACGAGCTTTGTCGAATGAGAACAGATGCTGACGAGAAAGCTTCCCAATCGCATGGGGACCGTTGATGATCTATGGGGATCATTGTCTCCGTTTTGATGACCCAGTTTCCGAAGTGTAATGTTAAGGACTCGTGATGCAAGGTCACGCTTTCCCCAGCCACCCCCACGTCCTAAAAGGGCGTTATATACGAAAAGAGGGTCTGAAACAGGAGGAATATGACCCTCGTTTTCATGCTCAAATTCATGGTCAACGGATGTGAAGAGAGAAGGGCAAATGTGCTTCCGCCATCGATCTCCCGATATTGACGGATATGGATCGAAATGCGTGCGAAGGACATAGCGCTCGACCTGTGTATTCAAGGCCAGAATGGTCTCTTTGTTAGTCTTCAATAGCTTCTCGCCGTTCTGTGTGTCATTCCTCCAACCCATGCGGCTTTTGCCTCGCATAGAGGGGAAAGACATTTCAGTAGCGTGTTGATAACCTCCGGAATCGGTCAGATCGATAGAGCGGTATGCCATGCCTCTCAGCAGATAGTCAGTAAAGTATCGCAATTGGAAAGTCTGAGGAAGATAGTAGCCAGCACTAGGATGATATATATGCGCGTCGAAGAGGAGTCCAAGGGCGGTTTCGAGCTCGAGAAGAGTCATCTCCGTCGCGTTCCGCTCATAATCGCAGATGCACATATAGAAGTAGGTCTCGTGCGTCGTCGCAAGGATGAGAATGAAGGTCGAGTCGGAAAGGATGAGATAAGGAGAGAAGACGATATGTGAGAGAGAACTTGGAGCCTGAAGCGTTGTATTGAAAGATAAAGACAGTCGTGAGATCCTACTGACCTGGTGCACGTTGAAGAATAGGTTTTCGGCCTCGCGGATCAGAACGCTTTCGGTCGTGAGATGGCAGGTGAAGACGGTTGAGGAATCACTATGGGTACACTCCTCCGCCATCTCCAGGAAGTATAGGGTGAGATGGACGTCGGCCCCATTATTTGTGCTCTCCTCTTCGAACCTCGCAAGAGGGTATACGAAGAGGATTGGCGCGGAACGCCTGATATCGATGTGACGCATCTCGTGAAGCCGCATTGAGATGACGAACACGAGGCAATGCTCCTGGGCACTCAGGATACAGATTAAAAAGCTCTTGACCGAGAGGATGGAGTAGGTCTGAAATGGCTCGGAACTTCCGAGTAGCCGCATCAACGGCTGCGAGACGAAGTTGAAAGAAAACTTCGACCCGGAAGCCAGGTTGTAGAGGGCGAGAAGGAAAGTTCCCCCGTCCTGACCGCCTTCGATAACGATATCGTAATACGTCTCGATCGGCTGCTCGCAATCGAGGACGAGTCGAATGGTCTCCGCAAAGACGAGCTGAGCCGGTGGGATGAACTGGAGGAAGCTCTGTTCTGACCGCAGAGCATTGAGGTCACAGATGGCAAAGGTATTCTGCTCGCACTGTAAAAGGACTGTCGACTGGAGGGCGTTGAAGCTCACATCGACAACGTTCAAGACCTTACTAGGGCGAGCAGGAAGGGCGCTAGATATGACATCCGTGATGACCTTGGAGGCCGCCATAGACCCCGAATTCGTCTGCTGTGGATCCACGTGCGAGCTATACTTCCGTGTAACGCACGAAAGGAAATGCAGAAACGCGTTTGGAGGGAGTGGGGTATCATCTGGTTTTAGAGAGACGACTATTGAAAAGGACGCGTCATTCGTCCAGACCAGGCGATGGTAGACCAGCCCAGCGCTTGTGAACTCCACGTGGAAAACATAGACCAAGAAGCTTTCCGTCTTCAAGCACGCAACTTGTGGGCCGAAGACGGCGTCACAGAGCGGTTGCCGTAGAGGATAGGTTTCACATGAGACAGGGACGCAAGAAAAAACACCATCCACCTCGAAGACCCGCCAGATCTCTCCGTCATCTGCCACAAGTAGAACCCCGCCAGTGCCCATGACGTCCATTTGTAATGAAACGACCCGTGCTGCAAGGTAGACGATAGTATGGCAGCTGTGCGTGTGCAGAGAGTAAATCTTCAGGGTATATAAGTCATGCCTGACTACGGTGAGAAGATACAGGTAAGCACCTAGGGCAAGGATACGAGGACACAGGTGCGTGGCCTCTACGCTAGTGGCGGTCGGTTCGCCGCCACAGAGGATTTGCGTGTTACACCCTGGGTCACGTGGCTCGCGGAAATTCCGGACGTCGAGCGTCGAAGAATTGAGCTCCAGAAGTTCCTCCGGTGTCACAAGGAGGAATCGATCTGCGGCCAAGCGGTATACTGCGGCGCAGTCCGATAGCGCCATTCCAAGTGTCTCATGGGTTATCACTTGCTGGATCCCACCACAAGCCGTTATTATGACGAGTAGCTCACCGTTCGCGACAAAAGAGAGCGTGAGAGGGGCCTCCTCGGCAGTTTGGATGAGCTGGATCTGAGTATAGTGGTGTCCTGGAAAGCCCCCGACGTGTCGAAGGGCCCCCCCGACGTGGGCGAGCAGGATGACCTCCGAGTGGTCCGCCGATAGCGCCGCAACGAGGTCGGACGTGAGTATGAAAGATGAGGCTCCGTCTAACATCACTTAAAAAATATGCATACTTGGTACGTTCGTCTATATTCCTTGCTCACATTCTCGATCGTCGCGACCTTCGGTCTCATGGGGTGCATCTACCTCACCTCCTATGCCTCCACGCCAACCTCCATCCAGAGTCTTCGAGGCGTCGAGGTGTCCCAGGCTCGTGCCATCCCAACGCGACGAAGCTATAACGGAATTAATCAGATATCAACGATCCCGGCGCATGAGGGTGCGGACCTCGTCTTGGATCTTAAATATGATCTCAATGGACTGTTTACGTGGACCACGAAGCAGGTATATATTGCTGTGGTAGCTTCATGGAAGGATCCGGCCGGAGACCAGGAGCAGGTCGTCTGGGATAAGGTCGTTGGACGGCGAGATCCACACGAGCATGAGGGGAAACTCCCAGCGAAATATCCTTTGTCATCGTACAATTTACAGAAGGGCCTCACCGATACGGACGAGTTCCTTTTCTCTATCGTCGTACAAACGATGCCATACGCTGGCCTTTTTAGGACTGAACGCTATAGTATCCCCGAGGCGTTCAAAGATGTCTTTCGGCGATCCTAATGGACTTTCGAATGATGTTTTCGACTGAGCCTTGTTTGAGAGAAATGCAACCGTAGGAGAAGGCTGGGGCGTTCGCTGTCCCCTCAAAGGCCAGCGAGATTCCTTCGGAAATCCTTGCCGCCTCTTCAAGTGAACCTAAGCCATGGATAAAGAGCCCAACATTAGTTATCACTCCGGTGCCCGTCCCTTCTTGGGTCTGGAAGTCATATGCCGTGTTATAAAGAGGTCCTGCCTCACCCTTTGTCACCAGGTCGACGAAGGCATGAGCAAGCGACTGTCCCCTGTTCGTGAGAGCATTAATTCCTTTGCGGACGAAGTTAACCGTGGCTGCGAGGGCGGTATTGAGAGATAGTTGATCGGGGCTATCAATAGACGTATCATCGATCGAATTCAAGATCAACCTAGTATAGTCTTGAAGAAGCTGGGCAGTCTCTCCAGCATCTGGTTGCGCCAGAATCTTGTCAAGAAGTTTAGCCGCTTGTTGTACCGGTCCAGAGAGGCGTTCTCGTGTCCCCATGGATAATCCCTTAAGATTATCCCCGCTTGTGAGGAGAAGACAGATAAGTAGACGTACGATATGCATGGTATGTGTGGCCGACGTTGCGTATGAGATGACATCGCGTGTCCCATTTGGTAGTTCCTGCTCCAAGGCGTGAAGCTTACTAAGCTCCATCCCTTCGGTCCGTTGAAGGATCTTCTCGCAAAGGTCCGTATGCTTCTCACAATTCGCCTTCTGTGCTGCCAACTCATCCATTTGAAAGGTCAACGACCCAAGTTGATGCCTTCTTTCCCCTTCTGTCCCATAACGCTCCTTTATGCCACGAAGTGCCAGATTCACCTCTTCTGTCGCTCGAGTAAAGTGCAAGGCACCGATCTGGTCGAAAAGAGGATCACCACGGTCATCAGGACTGAAGAGCTCGAATTCTTCCAATAACCCCTGATATGTGTATGGATGATAGAATAATGGAGTCGGATCTGCTTCCCGATCGGCTAAGACGAGGATATGGCCGGGTAGGCGCTCGCAAATCACGTTTTCCCCTTGAAGCCTTTCCAATAAGGTATTGAGGAGAGTACGAGAAGCTGGGCCACAAGTATATATCTGAGGCATACGAAGGACGCGTTCGAGCCCATCCGACTCCAACCCTCCAGTCAATGCGGAGATGTAGCTGTATAAGGTTCCGATGATCCGTTCCTCCGATAGCTCACCATTCGGTGTGAAGAAATCTCGTGTTATAAGAGCCAAGTCCATAGGAAACTCCACGATTCGCAACAAGCGACTTCCACGGCTCGGCTCCCCTTTGAACTCCTGATAAAGCAGCATGTGTAACTGACTCGGTCCAGCGATCGAGATGAACTCATAACTCCCATAGAAGTTAGCTCCAATATGTTGAAATAGAAGGCGTGCATTCTCAACTGTTGGACGACAGGCATAGATCGCCGCAGCATCCGGGATGGGTTGTTTCTGAGCATCGATATCAACGATAAGTGCAATATTGAGCCGTAGAAGGTCTGCGGCACCAAATAAGCGACTGAGAGCCATCTTTGCGGCCCCATCGACAACTAAGACGTGCCAGGTCGCAGCACCACGCGGAGACCCTGCAATGATCTCCGAGAACCGAGCTCGTAGCCGCTCGCAAACGGCCATTTTAACCTTCTTTACTTCACTTCCCAGCGAGCTTGTTGTTCTTGAAGATCACCGCCCGTGAGGACTTCGAGACGATGCTGAAATCACCGCTCTCGACAAGCTGGCGCATGACGCGCTTCGCAAGCGCGACGGAGATGTGAAGACGCTCGCAGATCTGGGTGTGAGTCGTCGTCTTCGAGTTACGAATCGCCTTCAGGACATCCTGGTATGCGTTCTCGTCCGCGAAGAGGGTGGGGTAATCAACCTTATCCTTCACCGCCTTCTTTGTCCACTTCTTGCTCGACATCTTCTCTGAACATGATGAAAAGGAGGGCGAATCCGATTCAAATCGGTTCCAGCACGCGAGACATATACGGGCCATCGAGTGCATAACCGAGACGTTGGTAGTATTCGCGTGTCCCCACACCCGCGATGATCGCAAGCTTATGACTTCGATGCTCAAGACGTGCGATACGTTCGGCCTCACGAACAAGTAACTGACCAAGTCCTCGATGTTGTGCACCAGCTGCTCGTTCATTAATCCCTACTGCAGATCCATAGACATGTACCTCCCGTATCAGTGAGACTCGACCTTTGAGCTCGGGTCGAATCCCAAGGAACTTCCCACGACCACCACGAGGCATTTGACGAAGACGACAAAGAGCTAGAAGGATTGGAGGTTTGGAACCCATTGAGGCGGGGGTTTCGATGCTAAGGAAGGTCTCCCAAGAACCACTTGCCCAATAATCACGACGACAAATCTCTGGGACTGCTGGTGTAGAGGATGAGGATGAATCTCGCGTCACATTGGTTCCCTTTTGATGTAACGATGTATTGATCAGTTCGACGATCCCAGCCTCTCGTTGACGGATCTCTTGGCTTTGTATTCCCATCGTTGCGGCCTCGATGAGAGCCAGCTCACGTAAGTTTGATACTTCGACACCGGATGTGATGAGGGGTAGAGGAATATCGCGCATAATACGATAGATGCGTACCCATGGTGGGGAAAGGACATAAATCATAGCCAATAGACTTACAAGACGCGATGTTGAGAGGTAGCGTAAATACTTTCCAGTACGCCAACGTTCATAAAGAGGTGTCCCACGAATGATGAGAGTTGGATAAATCTTCAAACCATCAACACGATAAGCATGAGATTGGAAAAGCTCTTGGAAGCCGAAAACGTCTCTAATGGTACTAGTAAATGATAGGTTTGGCATCATGTGCGCTATTACTTTGAAGCCTGCATCACGGCTTTGTCCAAGACAACGAATAACACTCCTAATGGTATGTCCACGGTTGATGTCACCACATACGTCATCATAGACGGTTTGTACCCCAATCTCCAAGCGTGTCGTTCCATATCGAAGCATATCGGCTAGGTTTCGTGGCTCGCAATAATCCGGCCTCGTCTCAATGGTAAGAGCGACACACTTCACCGAGGATCTAGCAGCATACGCAATCGCTTCAGGTACAAGGTAACGTTTCGATCCTGATGGAATATGGCCCGTAAGACCGGCATAAATACCAGCAATGAACGTACTTCGATACGCTCGAGGCATCGATAAGAACGTCCCTCCCATAAGCACGACCTCCACCTTTGCAGTGTCATGTCCCAACTGTCGTAATTGTTCCATTCTTACACGTACTTGTTCAACGGCATCATATCGGGCTCTAATCGCTCGCATCGATGTCGGCTCAAAGCCAGTGTACGACTGCGTAGAATAAGCAAAGTCCGAGTCAGGCCCGCCGCCGCAGTATGTACAAGACGCACCAGTTCGAACCTGATGTGGGCACCGATGAGGTTTGCACATCACTGCGATGACTTGCACCCCAGAGGCGGAACGGACCGGCTTCCGCATCAGAAAGCGTGCAAGCTCAAGCCGTCTTGAGGGCGGGATAGCATTTGAAAGGTCTGTCAGAGATGGTAAGGTTGGCAAGCCATGTCGTCGGGCGACTTGTGCCAGGACCATAGTAACCTCATGACGGCCTAGAACACCAGCCCGTTCGTAAAGGGCACTCAGCCCCATGAGGATCTCCGCCACGACGTCAGCGTCAATCATTTAGCACATCTCGCCCAAATGTGTGGTCTATGGCTTCGAAGGTGGATTCCAAGGAGGTACACAAGATATCCTTTGATGAGGCTCTACCTTGAAGTAGAATCTTCCACCATCGCTCAGTATCGAATTCTAACTGCTATTATCCTTCCCTCTTCATACTCTCTCGAAACCCTCAAGAATACATCAGTACTCTCGTCCCAAATCACCGTTATGTTCACCTTATGCATTGGACTGCTTGAACAGATTGAGCTGCCTTGAAATTTTCCTACCAGATGAGGTTTGTCCCGATCTACCCAAGATCATCTCCTTTGAGTCACTGGTGAGCCAACTCGCAACCGAATAGAAGAGTGCGGGCATAGATGCATTGTGCTTCAGTATAGATGAGAGGGTCTTCACACAAAAAATGCCCGTCGACCCACCCTCTCTAATCGAGTGCTTCCGTGGCTCTTCAAAGCCCGTGCGGGCGTGCGCGTTCGAAATGGAGTCGCGCCAGGTCGTCAGTGCTGGGGATGACCGGACAGTCATGGTTTGGAGCCTGACACCGCCGGTCCGGGCGTTCAAGTTCGTTGGGCACGGTGACGTTGTATCCGCCGCCGCATACTCTCCGACTGAACCTCTGCTCGCGACGGCCTCCCACGACAAGACTGTGCGGCTCTGGACCCCAAACATCCATGGGTCTAGTATCTTCCGCAAGGTGCACACTGCAAAGGTCAGAGACGTTTCATTCAGCGTTGATGGCCGTTCACTTGTGACCTGCTCGGACGATAAGAGTGTGAAGGTCCACGACGTGCAGAACTTGCAATTCCGCCTCTGCCTGAGTGGCCATACAAACTGGGTACGTGGAGCACGAATCAGTCCCGATGGCCGGCTGGTCGCCTCGGTTTCCGACGACTCGACACTTCGCATCTGGGACCTACGCACACTCAGCTGCATCCAATCGATATCAGCCGACGCGGGGCTGTCAAGTAACCCACATGTTGTCCGCTGGTCACCTGACGGGACATCTGTCGCGACTGGTGGGGTTAAAGACATACAACTATGGGATGTGCGCTCGACCACCCTTCTCCAACATTACAGTTGCCATTCTAATCAGGTGACAAGCTTGGACTTCCATCCTACAGGGAAATATCTCGTCAGTGCAGGGGTCGATGGGACCGCACGAGTCCTCGACCTGGTCCAGGGTCGGCCACTATATACCGTTCGAGGGCACGATGGCGGGATCAATTGCGTCTGCTTCTGTCCGGACGGCTCTGTCTTTGCTACTGGGGGAGATGATGGGCGATTGATGCTCTTTGAACTAGCGACATAAATCCCCACTCTCTGTAAACTATGCAGTCAAAGGAAGAGCCGATAGAGTCCAAGAAGAACGCAGCTGAGGGCGACGGCATAGTCGAGACGGATCCCAATAAGAGCACACTTATAGAGAGTACCCCTAAGCCCAGTCTTCTCGCGCAGGACGAAGCCCTTGAGCCGGGGCATGCGGGCAAGGTAACTACAGCAGCAGACGACAAGTACCAGGGCTATGGCGAACCCGTCCAGGCACCAGATCTTGGTCATTTAAATAATGGTTCTGGGCGACGACACCCAGAAGACGTTAGCGTTTCTTCTGGGGGAGATCGACGCCATCCGCTCGCCCCCCACCGTGGAACATGCGCTTCAGTCTGCGGTGGGCCTCTCGGGGCTCTACTGGGCCCTTGGAGCTGCATATATCCTTCGAGGCCGTCCGCTTTCGGATGCCCTCATTCAGGAGGTCTCTCCTTCCTCGGATTTGACCACCGAGATGATCGTAGACTATGTTCGAGCGTGTCTCGTCACAAATAACGATTATTTAGGTCAAAGGACCACTTCATCCACTGGCTTCGCGGCGTTCAGTGGCTGTCCCGGGCACGCCCCACACCTTCTTCAGACGACTTCCGCACTGCAAGTCCTTCTGATGCTCCACCACTTCAACGACGTGATTTCTCCAGAACTTGGGTTGATACTAGCCCAGACGATCAAAGAGCTTCAGGACCCTACGACTGGGGGCTTCCATGGCGACCACCTCACCGGTGAGATCGATACCCGTTACGCGTATGCAGCTGTCCTTTCACTCACTCTGTTAACAGAACGCATTCCTCACTTGCTCAAACGGCCTCTATCAGCCCTCATCGATGTCCCCGCACTTATCCGGCACCTCATCGCATGCTTCAATGGCGACGGGGGGTTTGGCACGCGTCCAGGAGACGAATCCCACGGGGGACAAACTTTTTGTTGCGTTGCTGCCCTTAAGATCCTTGGAGCCATAGACCAGATCCCAGACCCATTGCTTCTTGTTTGGTGGCTCTCACAACGACAGTGTACCAATGGTGGCCTTTGTGGCCGCCCGGACAAGAGTCCAGATAGCTGTTATAGCTGGTGGATCGGATCCCCCCTACATCTTGTCCTGGACTCCTTCGAGACCCTTCGGGTCCCTGGGAATGGCCAGCCCATCAGCCTTTCCCTCCTTAAAGATTTCATCGATGCTTGTTATGATCAAACAACTGGAGGCGTTGCAGACCGCCCCGAGAACGCTCCCGACGCTTACCATACGTTCTTCTCCCTTGCATCTTGCTCAATCTTTGGCCTGATTGATGGCTTAAGTCCGGTCGACCCGGCCCTTGCCCTTCCAAAGGTCGTCCTCGCCTCATCAAGACAGACGCAGCATGTACTCACATCTCCCCAGCGTCCCTTTCAAATGCAGACCAGAATAACACCAGCTCTTCCTCTTCCGGTCCCCAAAAAACGCCTAGATTTCGTACCTATGGGAACCAGGTATGAGCCCGTCATGGACTCCTCGCGTACGTGCGACCTCTCAATCAGCGGAAGCCGGGATACGTCATCCCTGGCCCAGCCACCACGCCCACCACCAGCACCCGTTTCCGAAGCACGAGCCAACAATACGCTTCGCATAATCATGGACTCCAAGATATCCGAGCTCCGGAAGCTGAAGACGCTCCTCGACCTCGAGCAGGACGCAGTCACGAAGATCCATGAATATATCCAGTCCCACCAGGGTTCGATCCCTGAGTTTCTTTTGGAGAAGGACTGCAGTGCCGTCACAAGGTCTGGGTTTCTCGTCTCGTCACTGGGACCGCGTGGAGAGGTCAATTACGTGCCTCAGCGAAACGCCCCGGAGACCGATGAGGACACAGATATTTATATCCCTCGGAACGAAGAATATTCGTTTTCAACTGGCCTTCCCGCCATGGATCTTATGGAGGCCCGCGCCTTAGACCTTTTGGCGAGCGCGATCCGTGGGAAGGAGCGTCTCACTCGTTATGAGGATGAGGAAGGCTGTATTTATCTAAATCCTCAGGCGATTGATGTATCAACAACCACTGGGGAGACCGACCTCCTGAAACATGACCTTGAGCTCGTCTGCGAAAGCCCAATCGCGCGAGCCCGTACGAGCAGCAATAGCTTCGCCCGTGTCTCCTCGAGTATTTTTCCTCGTGACGTACGAACCCGACCGATCGAGATCGTTTCCGATCGAGTCGCAGCTGATAAGTCCGAGAGACGGACTCCACGCGCATTCGGTTCTCTTTCATCCTCGACAGTTCATGTACCAAGGGCCACGACAATAGGATCCGATCGCACTCGGTCGACCTCGCTTTTTACAACGCTTCCTGATGGCCCTTTTCCTGACGGCGTTCTCCTAACGGACACTGAGCAAGGAACGCCCTCAAACTTTACTTCTGATCTCCCCCCAACCCTAGTGACCGGGAGCGCGGCTGATTCATGTGGACCTGCACCGAAACCCGACAAGGTCACCTTTGCAAGCCCCCTACATAGCGACTCGGAGAAGACGATTGGGCCTCCGATGGTAGAACTCTTCGGTGCCTCTGGCTATCCGGACCAAATGTCGACCGTGACGTCATCGGCGATCGTTAACACGTACACTGAGCGCGACCTTTCCCGTTACCCATCTTTCTCGTTCTTGAATAGCGCTCCCGGTCTCGTGGGGTCGACAGCCACACGAGGGACGCCCACGAACGAGATTGGATACGATTCGTATGATGCGCCGTCGTTTTTACGCGTCCAGGGGGCGATGCACAGTAGTAACGTGTATGGGAGCGTCGCTCTCCCATTAAAGCTCAATCAGGGTCTGGGAGGGAATATGAGCATTGGGTCATTCTCGACACTACCTTTACGTCGGGAGCCGCATGCGAACGCGGCAGCCTCTGTACTTCTTCCAGAGCCTGTTGGGAGAGGGGCGGCACAGTCATCATTTCTTGAGTATCCACCCTTACCTGGCTCGAGCATTGGGGCTTCGATGAACCTACGTGCCACAAGGATGGCTCCTTCATCAGGTGTGTATGTGCGTCGTCCAACGGTTCTTTCGACCATCGCCCATGATATCCTTGCGCGTTTACAAGGTCCAGCCAAAAGACGTCAGATGTATAACGCATCTGATGGGATTCAGCAAAGTACGCTTGGGGGGGCGTCTCTTGACATCTCCCGCATTCATACTATTGTCCAGACACCGTCGAAGCTAAGTCAAAAGGCAGAGGTGAAGGATCCTGTTCAGGACAGTGAGACGATTAGTATCATAGCTCCTGGGGACCAGCCGGAGAACGACCAGCCGGAGGCTTTGAACGCGGGGACCTCGCTTTTCAACTCGAAGAGCCACAGTAGTGTTGATCGGACCGCGGCGGCGCCGGATCATACGCTCAGCGGGAACACGGCTGTCGACGAGGTGCAGGAGCCTGTGGTTGGGCCCGGGACCGGCGAGTAGAAGGAGTGAATCAGAGTGCCAACGAAAATAATGACGGTTGATCGACTGGGTAAAGACGGAATCCTTAGTCTCATCTGCAAGATCTCCGTCCCCACAACCGTTGCCATGATCGCGACGGCCCTCTATTCGATCGTCGACAGCGCCTTTATCGGTCGGTATGTTGGATCGGAAGGATTGGCCGCAGCCTCGATTTTGAGCCCAATTGAAGCGATTGTTTTACCAGCTGGAGCGCTCTTCATTGGGGTTGGGTCTGTCTCAATCATCTCCCCGGCGATTGGCGCGCATGACTATGCGTTGGTTGACCGCATCATGAGCTACCTTCTCTTGTTGAGCATCATATATACAATTCTTATTCCAGTCATCTTTGTCCCATTGATGGAATTGATGGTTAGAGGGCTTGGGGCCGCGACCGAGCAGATCGTCAAGTACGCGGTCCAGTATGGTCAGGTCTCATTTGGAACGGGCCCCTTCTGCTATATGTTCGCCGTTGGGATGCTACCACTTCTCCGGTGCGAGAACCGAGCCTTTCTTGCCATGTGGCTTCAACTCGCCGCCGCCTTGATCAACATTATCGTCGATGCCATTATTTACGTGAGCACGACGTCATTAGGCACGCTTCCCGCGGCGATCTCGACGACCATCGGCTTAGGCTCCTTGTCGATCGTCACGATCTTCATTCTAGCATTCCCTAAGAAGGGGAGCGTCCTTAAGCTCTCCTTGAAGCTCAAGCCCTTCAGTTGTGCCGTCATTGGTAAGATCATGTGGCTTGGGTGTCCTCAACTCATCAATACCATCCCACAGAACCTTGGCTCGGTCCTTTCAAACCTTCTGATCAAGAAGTTGGATCTAAGCGTGAAATATCCTAATTCAACCCCTGACCAGCTCGATACCATAGCTGGATATTACCAGGCGAGCTATGGCCTTGTCAGTCGTATTGGCTTTCTTACATACATGCCTCTTAATGGGATTTATCAGGGGTATCTTTCCATTGTGGGTTATAACCTTGGGGCAAAGCTTTATAAGCGAGTGTATGAGATTCTTTGGAAAACTCTCTTAGTGATGATGGTTCTCATAGTCGTCCTCGTCATCATCATCGAGACCTGTATCCCTTGGATCGTTTTACTCTTCATAGATGGAAATAACGTGGAGCTTAAGGAGATCGCCGTCCGTTCGATCCGGGTTGCACTCTCGGGCTACGTCATGTTCCCCCTCGTCTTCCTCCCCGCGGGCCTAGCTCAAATGGAGAACCGCGCCATCACCGCCCTTTGCATCCAGTCCCTTCGGTCAGTCCTGAACATCGCGTTCCAATGTCTTTTCCCCCTTGTTTTCATCAAGAATAACCCCGAAACCATCGTCTATGGTTACCCAACTGGTGACGTCATTGGTGGCTTGGTTGGAATGGGCTTCTTGATTTACAAATGTCTTCATTACAGAAAGCTGGGTATGCAATCCTCGGAGACGGCCATCCCTTCATCCGAGGAAATGACCACCGTCCAAACCCATGAGAGCATCTTCGTTGGTGCCAGTGGAGAGTGTACGTCTCCAGAAGCCCTGAATCCGTGATCGTTCAATATTCAGTACTCAATATTCATCCGTTCCGTCATATAGCCGGAGATCATCCGCAAGGTACCCGCGGGTTCGTGCTTGAGCTCCCCGCTGCTTAAGAGCCATCAAAACCTTGGTCTGTACCTTTATGGCCTCTAATAACGCCTTCTGCTTCGTCCCAGCCCGTACACTCCCGGCCCCCATCTGCGCAGTGATATATTGCGAGTAGAGTGAAGGCCCCGTATGAACGATGTCCGTAATCGAGCGCGGGTTCGCTTCTCCAGGCTTGGGAGAACAGGGTGGTGACGGTACATATTCCATTGTCCGTTGACTCTTCAGAAGATCAATATAATCCGTTGTTGGAAGGCAACGAGGCTTCACCCCTGATGTGTTTGCTTGCTGATGGGTATATGGGTTAACGAATTTCGACTGATAGCTCACAGTCGTAACAGGTGTGTCATCCGGGTCACCGTTATCTGCATCTGTCCGGGTTAGTGTGAGATTTGAGGAGGCGAGAGGGCCATCTGAAGCGCCATCACCCTCCTGCTCCAATACCCCAGCCCTACTGATGATGGCGACCTTAGAGAACTCAATCCCACTGGGGCGACGTTGAGTGCCACCAAGAGTCGAACGAGCGGATGATGGCCGAGGGGGTGGGGAACTGGATTTTCGCCCCACCCCCGGGTCGCTAGACTGCCTCTTTGATGATGTGGAGCGCTGAACGGATACAACGTGCCCCCCTGTGAACTTGAGTGCGTAATCGGAAGGGGTACGCTCAATGGGCTCGGTGGGCGTCTGAACATAATGCGCTGGCTCTCCCAAGGCCTTATCCGACGACGTCTGATAGTATATATGGGCACTGGCACGTAACGCCTTCGATTTCGATGGGGCGGCATACATGTCGTTAGTGGGGACGTCCTGAGCCTTCTGGTTCTTCCTTTCGACCTCTCCATACTCAATCGAAAGGCCACGGAAGTGCTGGGGACGGATTGGGAACTCTCGTTCCTGATAATTCAGAGGTAACTCAGAGATATGCTCCTCGTGTGTAAAGCCGGGCCGAGCGCTATATTGCATCCTGCCTGTTGACAGACGAACCGGTCCAGTTGAAAACCCACTTAATTCCGAGGCCTTCATACGGCTCTGAATGTCCGGATAGTTCCCTGCGATAACATAGCCAGTCCCGTACTGCGAGACTGCCTTGGCGCCCTCAATACGCGACGGTGTCCCAAGATAGCGTGAGGCTGACGCGGAGCGCGGAGTGGCCGCCACCAGCTGCCGCTCTTCTGTCGTCAAGATACGATATTTCTTCTTCTCAGCCTCATGAGCCCCTTCAACCGTGGCAACGCTCCGGCGCGCAACAAGTTGCTCGTCGCCTCCAAAATTCTGCATAGAGACGACGTACTTCGGTGTCCGTGGGGCACTTGGCCGGTCGGGCTCCTCAGTGTTATTTGGTTGGCTGAGCGACACGGAGAGGCATCCTCGTCCCTGCCCCGGCGACCGCTCTCCAGGATCGGCGCACACGACTTCACGTGACTCGTGGGGTCGCAATATTCGGTATGGAGACATCAACTGAATTTTTGCCTCATGAATATCTTGCTTGGGTGCCTGCTGGGGCTCTGCCTCTCCGAGGAGCTGGACCTGCATCGGGCCGCCCGGCAGTCGGTACGCACGCTGGCAAGACACCTGCACCCAGACGCAGATCTGTTTAAGTTGGAGACTTCGGTTGTGAAGAGTCCTGAGGTCTCCATGTTGGATGGGGCCGCGTTGAGCTTTGTGGACGCCATAGAGCTCTTCTTTGGTGTCGGGCGGGAAAGAGACTTGCTGGGGGCGCAAGTTTCCCTCCTAGACTCGGCTAGAAGTGGGAACAACCTTGCATCTGCAATGGTTGCTCATTGTTATTCGGCTGGGTTGCTTGGGTTCCCACTATCTCATACTCTTGCCCGAGATCATCTAGTCGACATCCTTGATGCATGGGTTAAAGGGGTGGCTTGGACGAACCCGTATGAGTACGTACCAATACAGCCTCTCAGAAACATCCGGGTAGGCCTAGGAGGGGAGCAGGATGGGTTGGCACCCTCGGAGCGGGAATATTTGTTTGAGGACGCTTGTAATAACCCCGGCTCATATCAAGCACATACTGTGACTACGGGGTACTTGACTGGGACTTTAGGCTTCGAGAAGGACTACGTTCTCGCCAGTCGGTTTGCTGCGCTCGCCTCTGCTATTGATTCGGATACAACCTGGTATGATATTAGTCGTGCAAACGAGATAGTAACGGCATTAGGGTTAACAGAGGATACCAATGGGACGGGGAGACTGACCAAATATCGGCATACCCTGCCTTTAAGCAATTACGCATATCTCGATGCAGTCTTGCAAGTCGTTTATGGCGCAGAGGAATTGCTTTTCCATGAGCATGGAGAGGTCTTTGGAATCCCAGAAGATATGACCCTTCGAGAATATCTTGCTGATCCACAGGTTAACATCAAGACCTCATCTTCAACGTTGATTTCAGAAGCTCTTCAACTATACCTGAAATATGGGGCGCGATATACACCAGGGATCCGGTTACGACGAGAGGCTCTTCTTAAGAATGTTCTGGCAGGGGTCGAAAGCTATCTTGAATCATTCACAGCAAAACCTATACTTGATCGCTCAACAAAAGAAACTTGTACCAAGCGGGGTCAATCCTTCGGGATTCTGGCCTGGTCTCTCTTTGGTGGCTACTCTTTACCAGAAGAATATAAGGGAACAACCTTTGTCGTCCAAGCCGCAAGGATCCTATATCTTATGGCTGCACGTGAAGGGTGTCATATGGGACTATCAGGCCTTTCCTTCCTTGCCCTTTCGCGGTACTCAATAGATGTGGACACATATGTCGTCCCCTCTACCTCTAATCCGGTCGTTATGGAATCCATAGTTCCTTATCTTGAAGAATACTTTGTAACTCCGGAAGCATTAAAGACTTGCCCACTCCCCGCTCCTCTTGCTTGGTTTACACGCATCGAGCAGCTTACTACGCTTCCCATGAAGCTTCCTGCGACGATGGAAGCCTTTATGGGCTTGGATGTCGCCTCTATTTCAGGTGGCTTTGAGGCTTCCTTCTATTTGGCCCTTCTTTTATCCCGTTCCGTTGGGAAATATAGCCCAAAGCCTTTCGGCTTCCATCCTCACCTTTGGGAGCCAGAAGTGGAAATGATGCTTAGGCATCAGCAGAATTGTACGCTTTTCAAGAATTGCCCCAATGACTCCCTCGATTTCTACCGTGGTCTACCCGTGGACGAGCGAATGGCCGTACACTTAGCCATGCACTCGGCGTCGGCTGGGAACATTGGAGGAGAGATCCTTACCGGTGCCTTCATTCATGAGGGTCTTCTTGGAATGACGCATACCGCACGCGGTAACGCCATCTGGGCGAAAGCTGCGCGAAGGATCTCTGGGAAGTGGTTACTCCTAAATAGCACTCGGGATTATCATTCCGGGGATCAAGAACGATTTTTATCTCTCTTTATCAGTTATTTCTTCAATGGGTTAGCTGGTTCTCGTATAAGCCTATGTAATGCAGTCGAGATGTTACTCGACGATGTGAAGGAGAGCAGATCTAAGACCATAGCCTTTCGACGTCATCCCAGGCATCGTATTGCACCAGCCCTGAGGATAGTATATGATGGGGAGGAATATCTTGGAACCCAAGCCATCGTTCATTTTGCGACTCAGTTGGTATTGGGGATGTGTCCTCTTGCCGACCCTGCATGTGCATCCCTTCTTAAAAGGCTTCATGTGTTGGATCCTCATACTGTACAGGGGCTACTTTTCGGGGATTTGAATGTGACCGCAGATTATCCTCAATTAGGGCTGGAACTCTTCAATTTGATAACGGCGAACGGGTCCTTGTATGAGCAATACGTGAGGCATAGATTAGGCTTAGTCCCTATGGCGCGGAATAGCACGAGCATCATGCGATTATTAGGACTCCTCTTGCCAACAGAGGACTCGAACTCTAACGGATCCTCTCAATCCCTGACTCTTCTTTCCACACGGTTAGCCTTGTGGTATCAAGCCTTGAGTCAAAGGATATTACAGGCGGAACCAACCAAGCTACAAATGATCATTTCCATTGTTAAGAGAGTCATCTCATTCCACCTTCGAATATTGGCGTGGGCCTTATTGAAGCCTTTGTACTATTTCATCTGGCCCATTTACTGGCTAGTCCGTACGCTGTGTCATGTACTCGCATGGCTAGCTTCACACTTGACCTCATGGATTCGATATGTGACTGGCAGGAAGAAAAAGGTACGAGAAGAAGGCGCCACTGTCCTATACACTCCTACACAAGCATTACGTCCATCCCGCGTTCGTTTCCAAAGGGGGGAAACCCCGGACCCATTTGCCCTTCTCATGGATATCTGCTTCTCGGGGCCCTTATTACTTCAATCTCCTGAGCTCCTGCCAGCACAGGCCGAAGCCATACTGTCCGAAATACTAGGAGTCCTACCCTATTGCCTAGACCTCCAAGCGATCCTTTCGACCCTGCACGCACATATTCTCACAAATCTGTACTTGCAATCAATTGACCCGATGAATCCGGACGAGTTCTTACAGCAGGACATTCGACGGTATCTCATGGGTCTGGATGCCTCTGCGTTCTCCCTTCTCACCTCGTCTCATGGCTCCCCGTTGATGAAGTATCTGCTTAATTATCTTAACAGGTATGTCCGTCGAAACTCCATAGCCGCTGGGCATGAACAGCCACGCCGTCACTGCCTTCAGCAACACATCTCTCGATATGCACACCTCCTGAAGCATTCCCTTAAAGGCGCGAAGATTGATATGGCTAGCCTGACGGAGAGCATCACCACCCTTCTTACCTATGAAGCCTCCGCGCTTCAGACGCTCATTGAAACCAACGCCCCCTGCTCAACAACCCCTCAGCTCTATCCCACGCGTGAAGATGTCTTTGATTGGGATGTGCTTGGGGTCATTGATTATACGCCACCCTTCACGGTCGTGTGGACCGTACACGCCATCCTCTTCGCCAAGCAGCACGCTCGTGCGCTCCTGACCTGTCTTGTCGGGGCAATTGCTGTCCTCGTCTGGGACCGTGGGAATTAAAATGTCTGAGGACGTCCCTGCGGTCATCATCGATAACGGCTCCGGGATGTGCAAGGCGGGGTTTGCGGGCGACGATGCGCCCCGCGCGGTCTTCCCGACGGTCGTGGGCAGGCCGAAACGCGACACGCTCCTCGTGGGCTCGACGCACAAGGAGGAGTACATTGGAGACGAAGCCCTGGCGAAGCGTGGCGTGCTGAAGCTCTCGTACCCGATCGAGCAGGGCCAGATCAAGGACTGGGACATGATGGAGAAGCTGTGGCATCATTGTTATTTCAACGAGCTTCGCACTCAACCCTCTGACCATCCAGTCCTATTAACCGAGCCTCCAAAGAACCCGAAGGAGAATAGGGAGAAGTTGTGCCAGGTCATGTTTGAAACCTTCGCCGTCCCCGCGTTTTACGTCCAGATTCAGGCCGTTTTGGCTCTTTATAGTTCTGGACGTACAACGGGTGTTGTGATTGATGCCGGAGATGGGATTACACATACGGTGCCGATTTATGAGGGTTATTCCCTCCCTCATGCGGTCTTGCACCTCGACGTGGCCGGAAAGAAGCTCACTGAGTATTGCCAAGCGAACTTACATGAGGCGGGGCCATCGTTCACGACAAGCGCGGAGATTGAGATCGTTCGTGACATAAAAGAGAAGCTCTGCTTTGTCGCCTTGGATTACGAGTCCGTCCTTGCGGCTGCTGCGGAATCAAACGAGTACTCAAAGTCATACGAGCTTCCTGATGGCGTCGTGATCAGTGTTAATCAAGCGCGATTCAAGACACCCGAGCTGCTCTTCCGTCCCGAACTCAACAACATCGATGCCGACGGTATCCATCAGCTCTGTTATAAGACGATCTCTAAATGTGACATTGATGTCCGTAGTGAGCTTTATTCAAACATCGTCTTAAGTGGTGGCTCAAGCATGTTCGTAGGCCTTCAGGAGCGTCTTGAAAAGGAACTATTGGACTTAATCCCTGCTGGGAAGCGCATCCGTATCAGCGGGCCAGAAGATCGTAAGTATTCGGCATGGGTTGGTGGCAGTGTTCTAGCTAGTCTCAGCACGTTCGAAGCCATGTGGATCTCGTCTCAGGAGTATCAGGAGAATGGTGCCTCGATCGCGAATCGCAAATGCATGTAGACGAGTAAAGGCTAACTGGAAACAATATGTGGTGTACCAGGTTCACCCCTCAGACTCTTGAGGAGCTCGATTATCACCCGGAAGCGAATGAGCTATTCACTCACATGGCTAGGACAACCGATCTCCCGCATCTTCTGGTCTATGGACCACCAGGATCCGGTCGTCATACACGCGTCATGGCATTGATCCGAGCCATCTATGCTGTCAAGACTCTGGAATATGTCCCTTCGACGATTGTCTATGAGACAGCATCGGATAAGAACGAAATCAATGTCATCTCAACGGCATGTCATCTAGAATTGAATCCTTCAGAGGTTGGTGCTCAAGATGTATATATTATCCAAACGGTTATCCGTGAGACGGCCTCAACAGCCTCTGTAGACAACAAGTTCAAGATCATTGTCTTGCAGGATGCAGGAAAGTTGACCTTTGTCGCTCAACAAGCTCTTCGTCGTCTGATGGAACAACACGCCTCGACATGTAAGCTCATCTTCATCACGGAAAGCCTCTCAGGCCTCATCCCCCCAATCGTTAGCCGTTGTTTCTGTATTCGTGTCCCAGGCTTTACTACACAGGAGATCATCGACATTCTTCGAAATACCGTGGATGACCATAAGCTGATGCGTGTTAGTGATGAGCTCATTGAAGACGTTGCACACCAGGCGCGTGGGAATCTTCGACGTGCCTTCCTTATTCTTCAGTCGTTTTACTACGCCTCTGCTAAACGTACCGTCGACATCTCCGACCTCGTTCCGGAATGGGAATTACGTTGTCGAGAGATTGGGAACTATTGTGGCAATAAGAACCTTAAGCCTGAACAGCTCGAAAAGATTAGAGGCGTCCTCGTTCAGATCCTTAAGCAAGCAATCCCTCCAGACCTCATCTTGGCGCAACTCTACTTCGAGTTCAAACGGGCGGCCCAACGCCAAGGGCTTCCTACCCTACTTCATCAGATCGTCCAGTCTTACACTGAGTACGATTGTCGCCTTGTTTCAGGTAGCAATCCTCTCTACCACCTTGAGGCCTTTGCCATCTGTTGTATCACTGCCGAGGCACAGGGATAATCGTTCTCCCATTGGCGTTCACTTAGTCCTCTATCCCACTCTCCTCATCTAGAAGTGAACGGATAAATTGGCCAAGATCAGCGTTCCCATAATCCTCCGAGTCCATACGAATGAACAAGTCTCTTAGAAGAGAGACCATGTCCGGAATCGTACAGAGGGAGTGCAGAAGTGTCATACAACACCCTTGGGACTCCCGAAGGAGTTCCAGGTTCTTCTTATGCGCCGTTGCTTGAAGCTTTGACTCGTCAAACGCATACTGTATTAAAGCCCGCAGACTCACTTGGAAGTCCTGCTCATCAATCACGCCACTAAGCTCAGCAATAAGATCTATGAGTAGCCCACATGCGGTATCGCACGAGTCACGATTCAACGAGAACGTAAGGAGGTAATCTGATAGACACGTGAAGGTCAGCTCTGACATCTGTGGCATGAGCTCGAGTAGGCGGGCAATTGCCAAGAAGAAGCTCATAGCCTCGATTGGCTGGGCTTTCGCTAGGAACGTGTCGCAACACATGACCGCAACGCAGAGGACGCCCGGAATCACCTGCATCAGCTCGCAGCCCGGGTAGAGCGAGTGGACGATCTTCGTATAACAGTCTGGGGGGAAAATAACGATGGTCTGCTCGAAGTCCGCCTTCCCATCAAGAGCGGCGAAGACGACTTCCGCCATCTCCGGGTCTCGGACAAGAGTCTTCATCAGATTAAGGAGGATATCGAAGGTCTCCTTATACCCGGGCTTAGTCCGCTCATTGAGAAGCATTTCCACGCTTTGTTCATTGACTTCCTTTATCAACTCAAGATTCCGGCCGACGGCTCCTAGGATCCCGACGAGGGTAACCACGGGGGATAAGGACTCACTATGCTCAAGGATCTTGACCTCCAGCTCATGGGAGATGGAAATGATTGGGGAGTTGTAGTTTTCGGCCAAGCACATCCCGCCAAGCCGCCGTAGGAGGACGACGATTGCCAGGACTATAGAGTAATTCAGGTACGGGAGGCTATCGTACGTGAAGGGTAAAGAGAACCCGTCATCCGTCAAGGATGAATCCGATTGATCGAGGGCGTTATAATTTTGCTGATTACATAACGGCGTCCTCCGATCTTGCGCGTCTTGTCCACGATCGGACGTCTCAATGAGTGCCGCCTCTTCCCCTGGAACCTGCGACGTTGAGAACGTTGAAAGACGTCTCTGGAACTTCGGTAACGGTAGTTCAGGAGAGTCGGACTTGGTACTCACGTCCTTCTCGCGTGTCGAGACTGGTGTAGAGTCTTCGACGACGGGACCGGGGTCCGCCACTTCAGGCTTAAAGGCATGGAGCGAACTGGTTTGAACAAAGACCTTCGTCGGCCTGGCACGCTTGAACGTTCGAGAGAGTATCCGAAGGATGGTGGTCTCTGCACAAGGCAAAAGCTCCTTGGGGTTAAGGGCGCAGCAGCGTGTGATGATACTAAGAGCCGCGACCCGCTCATCCAGAACGTAAGTGTCCGCCGAATGAAGGATACAGACGATGACATATAGAATGTCGAGGAAAATCTGCTCCTTAAGAGTCTTTGCAGATCGTTCCTGGCGTGGAGAGGCTGTGCTCGACCCATCATCACTGATATGGCCACGAGAGGGCGCCTTTTCCTCTGCGAAGAACCCATATGAAAGGAAATCCTCATCTTCATCCATCTGGACGAAGAATTGCCGAATCACGGCGACAATCGAGGCGAGGATGGCGAGACGAAGCTTATTCGTCCGAATCAACTGCTGTCCCCGCGCATTGAGCTTATAATTCGCCAGGGCGAAGTCCAAGACGTGCTGGATGATGTCCATTGGGGTTTCGCGCTCAAGGATCGGGAGGAAGTTGAAGTAGAGCCAGATGTAGTTGTAGAGCCCGAAGTATTGGAGGTCAATGAGAGAGAGAAGGCGGACGGTTACGATGTTATTATAAATCAACGACAAGACTGAGGTCGAGATGCTCCCAACCCCTCTGATGATGGTCACGAGGTATGCAACGCCCTTCTCGGCGAAGTTCCCGCGCGGAGAGATCTTCTGGAAGTTAGTAGCTGTCCGGATAATGAAGGTGAGGAGCTCCCAGAAGAGAATCGGGAGCCCAACGATTTGCTCAATAAATAGGTTATAGAACGGTCTCAATTCAGTCATCAAGCTCTCGAATAGAGTCTCGGCATCATCGGCGGCGACACGGAGGCAGATTTCCGGGTAAGGATAAACTATATCGACGCGCGGGTCAAGCATATCAATGAATTGAGAGAAGTTTGGAGAGCTCATCAACGAGTTACGACAGGTTGTTGACAATTCAGATAAGAACTTCCGTGTGGAGAGAAAAGAACCTCGAGCGAACTTGGGGACGTTCATGGGAAATCTGTCGCCATCCATCACTCTACTCTCATCCATCGTCATCAAAGCACTTCTTCCACCTTGTGAGGAGCCACCCAGGTCATCAGTATAGTGCAATGATGCCAAATGAAGGTTCCGTGCCGTCAAATTTGACATTGGCCGGTCACTAATGAGAGACTGTGACATGTTTGGGAGCGTTGCATCATAGGACGCCCCTTGAAGGTTATCCAGATTCCTATTTGTTAAGAATTTGAGTGGGTCTTGGTCTGCGGTCTTCCCAATCGTACTCGAAAGGGTCTTTGGGACAAGCTTTCGATGCGAATTGGGAGCACCAGCTGGTTCCGGTGTTACGGCCCGTTCCGGTTGAGTGGAGAAGGTGATACTCTTCCCAGTATGGGTTGTGTAGATACGGACGAGTAGATGAATCAGAGCTGTTCCATCACCACGTCGACAGGCTAGTAGTTCAGTATCGGTCACTGGGACTCCGACTTGCCGAAGGCTACTTTCTAAGCAGTTCCAATTCTCATTGATGACGGCTGGAGAGGTCTGATCAAGAAAGGGTGCGAGAGAAACCACATCCCCATAAAGCTTGTGAAGGAGCTGGGCGAAGTACCAGCCATTAGCCAGCTCCTTCTGGGGCGAGATGAAGGACCCTCCGATGCCCTGGCGCATAGACCAGCGGAGGACAGGAAGAGGAAGCCGCATTTTAAATAACTATGAAAGGGCGTGTTTCACAACGGGAACGGGAGTACTTAGCCATGGGTGTCTTCCAAGCGTATCACCCCTCGTTGGGTGCAGGGGTCACCCTCGATAAGGCAGGGATCGATGAGCTCCGAGAGGCCTTGAGGACAGAAGTGGAGCAACTTGAACGAGAAATACACTCATTGAACCAGGAGGATTTGAAGCTGGACAAAAGGAAAGAGGAGTTATTGGCTATACTGCGATGTTCTAACCCATGATCACCAGAATTGACGCTTGTGAGTCACAATGACGATCAATGAGTGAGTTGAGAAAAGTTCTATTTCAGTTTGTTCTGCACGATTGCAAGTCGATTGGACTTGATCCTCACCATACCCAAGGGTATACCCATCAAGTTCCCAACGTAGTCCTTTGGAGGTGACCTGTACTCCTTCGCCTCTTAACGAGAAGAATCCAACTGTTTCATGTTCGATCAAAGGGACCTTGAGGGTCGTCTTACTGTTAGCTGGAAGAAGGATTGCGAGATTCCCTTCGCCATGTAAATGAATGTTGGGATATTTGTAGACGAGTCCGAGCTGATAGAGGACATGATCAAGACGCCCACCAAAGGCACCAAGAATAAGGATTTGACCAGCGTCCTTTCCACCTAAGGCGATGATAGCCTTTTCAACGTCGGTTGTGGATTGGTCATCGATTTTAGTGGAAGAGATTCCATGTTGAGAAAGAAACGAAAGAGTATCAGCTGGTATTGAATCGTAATCCCCAATTGATAAGAGCTGAGTCTTCAACACGCCTTCAGGCCAGCCAGAGTCAAGTACATGAGCTTGGAACCTACAAGCAGCGCCATCGGTCAATATAGTTTGAGCCGCATGACGTATGGCTATGGTCCACCATTGAGGCCAGGCATAATTAAGTAATATGAGTGAATAGTCGGATAAGCTAGGGTTACCGGAGACGAATTGAGGGACGTATGCCAGATCCAATCGGTTCTGAGGCATAGATAGCTATTCTTCTTTGTTCCATTTGATATTTGTGGTTCCTAAAGCATTGTATTTGAATACCGAACTCACTATTAAACCCAACCCACTTGTTCCCTATGAAACAGAGAGGACTTATGAACATCTTCTTCCAGTAGACGAAAAAGATTGAAATTGATCCTCGCCACTAATCCTTGTTGGATCAATTCCGGCGTCACAGGTCGGGACACTGTATACCTGCTTGTCTACCGCCAACGGCGGCAGCGATGTCTCCGCAGACGCTATCTCTTCTTTCTTGGGGTCTGGGACCTCTGCTTCGCATACCTGCTGAATGCCTTCGGAGATACGGGAGTCCTCATTCTCCTACCCGAGGAGGTGGAGAGCTACAAGGACTTCTTGTTGGTCAATGTATACGCCCTTGGTAAGGCCACCGTCGCAATGTCAGACATCTTAAAGCCCCTTCGCCAATTAGCACTTCTTTATCCCGCCTCGGACCCTTGCATCTCTCTCGAGTGTCTGGTGACACGTGTGGACGATGACGTCTCAAGCTCGTTGAGTATCGGAAAGGACTTGGACTTCGTCCGGCCCATCTCCCTTCCGGACGTTCCTCCGAAGTATGACGTTGTGAGGCGCACACACCGTGGCTTCGTTAGTGAGTTGGCGGCTCTGCTGACTCCATATGCTGGAGACCTAGTCAAACGTATCTTGAACACCTTTCGTACTCACCTTTTCCAAAGGAGGGCTAGAAGTATGCCTAAGCTTACGTCAACCATGTTGGGACAGTTCGAATATCAGGGGGGAAACTGGTGGCTTCATTTGGATAACCACCGATCGATAACTCGTCTATCCGACCCCACCGCTAGTCCTGAACCCGAGTCCATCAGCTTTAGAAATAAAACCAATCTCACACCCATAGGAAAGACTCAAACAAAGACCTTTGATGGTCTTCTTGATAAGACTACATCGACATCTTCAGGGTTGAATCTCCTCGAGCTTGCCGTTGGAGTATCTGCTGAAAAGGTCCTTTCGAGCTTCATTGAAGATTCGTCTCAGCAGCAGAATCGCTATACGCCCGAGCAGGTTGGATACAATCCAATCGTCATCTACGACGGCAATTCCGACTCGATGGGAGAACTATTAGGCCAAGAAGTTCCCGTGGTCTATCTCCCCAAGACATTGGATGAACCACCACTCATCCTTGATGAGGTCTCCTCCACCGACGACTCGGCTCTATACGTTGACATGATTCACCTCGGAGATCAAAAGGACTCGCATGCTCGGACCAGAAAGGTAGCAGACGCAGATCTATGGGGCGTGAAAAGCCTCAGAGCAGCGATCGATAACACTTAGCCTTCCATGAGACGTAGGGGACTTCGGAACATCATCTTCCCCCGATGGGCGGCCACATACGCCGCCTCAATCACAGCGATAAATTCCTCATCATCAGGAACCATTGTTAGTTTATACATAAGGCCCGCTCCATAGTCCCCTTGTAACCTAGCGCCACGGTAGAATAGCATAAAGGCAAAAGGCTCCGTGAGCCCATATAGTCGGACGAAGTCGGGGACGTCTTCTAGGTTGACGGTATACATGATTGCCATCCGTGCTAATCTGCACATCGTGCTCGAGACGAGCCCGACGGGCTCTGATTGCTCGGCTCCGAAGAGGATCACAACGAGGCGGTCCCCCTCGTCGGATATGGCCCGGTCGACCGCGTACGAGCTCGACAGGTGGTTGGGCGCGCAAAACATAAAAAACAATCTCGTGCGCCTTGAAAAAATGTCTCTCCGAGCGAATGACCTGTACAGTACGCGCGAGCAACAGTCTCCTGCCCTCTCCGCTTCGATGCGTATGAACTCCTTCGGGGGGATGGGTGATTATGGCCGCGCTGGAATCCCCGGAGAGAACGACATCGAGCACCTTGAGCTCCGTCAGGACCTCGTCGACCGTGAGTCGATCCTTGCCCTCCAACAGCAACGTAACCGTCTCCACGAGGTCGAGGACCTCGTCCGCCAGAAGGAGAACGAGGCGGAGATGGCCAGGCTCGAGGCGATGAAGGGTTCCGCCCGTGTTGACGCCCTGGAAGGCGCCCTTGCCCGCACGTCCGCCCGCAAGACGATGCTCGAGAAGGAGCTCGCCGAGCGCATCGACGCCGTTGAGAGGGAGCGCCGTATGGCGGAACTGGCAAACCGTCAGAAGGACGAGCTTGCTCATAGCATTAGCGCTTACAAGCGCCGCTGCGAAGATGCGGAGGCGCTTGCCAGCAGTTACGATGCTCGCATCAACGATCTAAACGCCCGCAACGGTAGCCTTGAGCGCCGCTGTGCTGAGCTTGAGGGCCAGACTCGTGTCATCACCGCGCTCCGTACTCAGCTCGCCGACGCTGAGCGCGACTCGACCGAAATGCGTGCGCGACTCGCTCAGATGGAGCAGCAAAACAGCTCTCTTCGTCGCGAGATTGATGCCCTTCAGGGCGAGCTCGCCTTCGAGCGCTCGAAGCGTGCGGAAATGGCCGACAAGCTCTCCGCCGTTGACAAGCTGGCGGCCGCGAGGGCGAACGAGGCATACCGTCTGGAGCAGGAGATCCGCGCCAAGGAGGCTCTCCTTCACGTGAAGCAATCCGAACTCGAATCTTCGAAGCGCCTGCAGGATGCTCTTGCTCGCGAGAACTATGAGACTCGCTTGCGCCGTGACGATGCGGAGCGTCAGATCCAGATGACCCGTGCCGATCTCGAGCGTGAGCGCGCAGAGCGCGCGGAACGCGCTCGTAGCCGCCTTGGCGTCCTTGAGAGGCGTTCTCTTGAGGAGGAAATGGTATCCAACAACGTCGACAATCTTGTGACGATGTCCCAGGGTGGTGGCGGCAGCTTCGGCCGTTCGATGAGCATGACCGGGACCTCCCGTGGTGCCATCAACACGATTGCCAGCCCACTAGCTGTTACGCGTGCGTCCGAGCGTATGAGCAAGAACCAGATCCGTGACTTGATCACATCCATTGATAGATCGCTTGTGAACTAAATCGCGTCGTTGTATGGAGGCTCTTTTTGCGGCGATCGACGAGCACGACTTCTGCACCGCTCTGACGCAGGTCGATACATTAGCTCGCACCTCTCATGATCCGCTCATCCCAATGTATGTCAATTCGATCAAGGCGTGCATCTTCGCATATTCCGGCCATCCGGCCGCGTATGCCGCCCTCTCCCACGCCCTGACGGGGATGACTCCCGAGCTCTTCCATTATAACGCGAGTAACCTCCTCCTGGTCTGTAGAGTCCTTGGTGCAGACGGGTATATAGGACATCGTCTTCCTAAGGATTTACCTTGTTCCTTATCTGACTTCCCACATCTCGCACGTTATTGTCTTGCTACCCGTAATTATGCAGGCGTTGATAAGCTCTTGGTTCAAATCGATAAGATTAGTAAGAAGTTCCTTGGGACTGATCCTGCAATGACTGGGATGCGCCAAAAAGAGGCCTTAGCCGTCATGGTCTCTCGTAGTGTCATTACCCTTCTCAAGGATAGTGTGGATAACATATCTACCCGCAATGCCATCACCCTCTTCAAGCTCGCACTCTCCTCCTTTTCAAAGCAGATTTTACCAAATATTGCGCTGTTTGGAAAGCAGATCCCTCATAGTGGTGTGGAATGCATCAAGAAGCTCCATCGTCAAGCACCATCTAGTATGGTTGCAAACCTCCTCGAATATGACCTTGTATTGGGCTTACATAGCGAGCCCGGTGATTGGGCTCCGAAGCTATTGATGACGGACGAGATGCTGATGGGAATTCAAGACCCATCACCCTCAGGACGCCCTTTACTTGAATCCGCAAGCAACCTCCTTGGCCGTCTTCATACTGTGCGCTCCTTATTCATAGCCCTTGGGCACGTTAATACTCTCAAGGATGCAAAGATGACTGTTTTTCGTCACTTCTGGAAGGTTTTCAAGGTTGAACATACCCTCGACGCTCTATTAGTCTGTGAGGCGGTCGATAATGACCTTTGGCTTCCACGGTGTGTTATTGGTGTGCTTTATTATGGCCTGAATGAGGTTGATGGGATAGAAGAGTCAGATCTGAACGAATATCAGTCACTCCTTACTGGTCCTGATGCCCATGCGAGCACCAGCCTTCTGACAGATGATACCCTCTTACAGTTCCTGATTCTCCTCGCACATACGCCTTTCTTTAGGCAAGAGGCGTTACCTCGAAATGCGGAATGCCTCCCAACTGAGGAGATAGAGCGTGAGACCTCTGGAGAGATGGCTGTACGCATCGATGTTATTACCGCCGTGAAGCATATCATCCGCACCCTCATCGACCGGTTCCAGGCAAGTACCGTGTCCTCCGCAATTCTTGATGAACTGGTGAAAACCATCCTCCTCTTCCGTTATTCGGAGACGGGCCTTGAGCTCCACAACATGATGACTGTTCTGGAATATGTTATCCGTCGCGATGAGCGTTATCAAGAAGACAATATCTTACACTTGGTTCATACTTATCTTCAGGTGATCGAAATATACCTCGTCCTAGGTTGGGATGCACGTGGAGCCGTCCTACATCCATCCTTACAGGCTCTTTTGGATGACTTGACGCTTAAAAGCCTCCAAGAAGCCGCCAATATGATTGCAACGGCGATTTCTGACCTGCTTTATCGTGGCCGAGACTTTAACTTCCATATCGATACCCTCCTAATCACGACTGTAACCGGCATGCTTATCGCCTGTTTAAACCTACTTCAGTCACGACAGTTCCAAGAGCTTGTTCTACCACGTTCTGGACGTTGTTCTACTCCAGATCGACAAGCTCGAGACTTCTCGATAAATAGCTCTGTCTCAAGCTTGCAGGTGCAACTAGAGAGAAGCGCGGCGAATATCCAGAAGAACATTATGAAGGAAGACCCATCGCTAGAGGCCCAGCCATCGCAACGTTCATCCTCACCGCTTTTGATGGTCCTTCCAGAGGAAGAGAGCACCCAGTATCCAGAGACGCAAGCAAACCTCACTGCTCTATTGATACACCTCTCGAGGTATGCACGATTAATGTTTGAGCATCTTAAACTTCTCTATACGACTCAGAAGGGTGTGATTGATGCGTATCCAAGCTTGCCATTGGTGCTCCTTGTTCTGAAGCAACGGATGCGAACCATTGATACAGCGTGTTGGCGTGAGCGTATAGAGGAAGACATCATGTTCACCTTCCTTAATATCCGAAATCAAAGCTATTTGACGTTGGGGTATGTCGTCTGGACATGGTATCTTGAGATGGGACTTCTTTCCGAAAGGCAGGCCGATTCGGTCTTTGATGGCCTACCTGATGTTTATATCGAGGAGCATCGCCTCAAATCAAAGCCCTCAAAGAGTACACGGGGAAATAAGCGAGATGCAAGCGTCGAAACCCCTCAGTTTCCATTAGGGTCATCACAGAACCCTTTCCTCTACCCTAGCAATTATATAGAAATGGCTTCTGGTGCTAATGCAGACATTAGGACCTTCGGTTTCGTGCCTTACGTTCAAGGCGCTGCACAGTATCCCTTTGAATTCACCACCGACGTTTTACAAGGACTCTCGCTTGGTCTCATCGAGACCATTAACCCAGCAGTCCTACTTGATGGACTTGGTGCAATTGCTCGGGCTCACTTATCAGGCTCCGCCGTCCTTGCACAGGCTCTACACGGCCTTTACAAGTGGATTGGGACAATGCTAAGCTACAAAAGTATATCGAAACAGAACCTCGCATCAGCGTTTGCGGGGACCTCGGGCCCACGGACCAGCGCGGAACGGCCACTCTCATACTCTCGGGATGGTTCTTTTCTCATTGATTCTCTAGATCTTAATCCCTTTGGGTTAATGAGTTTCCTATTCGATGTAGGAGGTCGAATAGATGAAGACGTGCCTGAAATGGAAAGGAACATATCTGGGCCTATTCCAGTACCAGACCATCCTTTAGGTGAGGAGGATGGTAAAGAAAGCATGGAGGAGCGTGTGGACATACCTCCTGCAAGGTCAATCCTCCCAATGTCCAATTCAATCCTCACCACGGACTTCTGGAAGCATTATGTACAAACGACAACCATCCCCATTCAAGCCGCAAGCGTCGGTGGTTTGTTATTACGCCGTCGGCCAAACCTCTCAAAGGATCCAGGGTTCTCGCGCGCTCTAGGAGATGGACTTCGCCGCTTTCTATATGGAGTCCCGGGTACGATTACCAGAAGGATGTCAAGATCCGATTCTCTTGGGACGTTCCTTGTATACCATCTCTGTCTCCATGTCTATCTTGTGTGCAATGGCCTGGCTATTGAAGCCAACTCGTGCGAGTTAGGAGAGCTCTTCCGGCAAGCCAATGCTCTAATTGATCGAAAGGGAGTTTGGGATGAGGAGGCACCAGGGATTTATGCGGAATACTTCGACTACCACGGGTTACAACATCGTCTCCCTCCAATTGACCTCTTCATCAATATACCGTTAGTACACTACTGGGCGAGTCGTGCTGGTGCGGTAATAGGGTCCTGCATCATCCCCGAGGTGATCAAGCTACGATCCTGTGATTTTACGGTCTCCTTGCCATTAGTCCTTGCTCTCGCATCGTCAATTATACTTCTTGAGGGAGCAATTGCGCCAGATATCCACCAGAACCTGGAGAGGATCCTTAGCTGCTTGAGCGAGAAGAGCGTACATCCACGACAAGAGACGAGCCGTAACATTTTCATTGCGTGTATCAGGAACCTCCTACGTATGCGGCTATGAATCGGCTTAATCCGAAACCCTTGCGAAGGAGCATTGCACAGGCTCCTCCACGCCGGCTCCATCGAGCTGTTTGGATGCGATCTCGGCCGCGCGGTATGCGGATTGAAGAGTCTGGAAGATGATCGCCTTCCGCCACTTGAGAAGGCCGAGTGCGGTTGTCACCAGGGCGCGTTCACGGATCAGACGGTCCGCCGTCGCGTAGAGGTCAAGGTTTGGGTTATTGATATCGAGCATGAAGGAATCTATCATATTGATCCCGTCGATGATGATGTTGAGGTTGACGCGAATAAGGGAGGGCCCCGTATGCGTGCGGACGAAGAGGGGCCTACAGTCGGGGGCGGCCTGTGCAGTGACCATCCTCTGGAGCCTATATTGTGCTAGAGGGGAGAGGCCATATTCGGATGCGAGAGTGTTCGCCAAGTCGAGCGGACTCATTGAGCCGTACACGTCGAAGATCAGTTGCTCCGATATGTGAATGTTGTCCAGCGTGCAGTCGATGACGATTGGGATATACCGCTCAAGAGGTCTTAATGTTGGTGCCATTTTAATCAGGGGATGAATCTTAGAACCGTTGCGCCTCTGAACGCCTCCGAGGGCTCCACATCCACGCTGGTCGAGGATGCCGCCACCCGAGAGCTGTTCGTCCGGACGACGTACTCAACCTGGGTTCTCCCGACCGGACGTTTACGAGGCACGATGGAAGCTTTGCAGAGCCTACGAAAAAGTAGCCTCGCCTCGGTCCGTAGCTTCTCTCTCGAACGCTCCTTCGAGCTGTACACAGACTATGTCGGAGGGGTATCCCTTCAACGCGAACTCATTGTCCGTCGACTTGCACATAGTTCCTTCACTTCAAGTGAGATATGGTCGGTTGCATGGCAACTTCTGGATGGGGTGGCGGCGTACCACGACCTGTGTGAGGCCAGACCAGAGTTAGGTCTTCCCGGAAACTTGTTCCTCTCTCCAACTACTATCTATATTGAGGACATGAAGGACATGCGACTCTGTGTAACGGAATACTATGCAGGCTTTCTCATCCCTAGCATCACCAAGCTTTATACGGCTGCAGGGGTCATGCCTCCGGAGGTCATCGCGCGTCTCCCAGTCTCTGGGCGTACGAACATTTGGGTCGTTGGGGCGATTCTTTATGCACTTCTTACCTTAAGAACGTATGATTCAACAGAGCTCCCCGTGCCAGGAGAAGCAGCCCCGTTACCATATGAGGTTGATGCTCCAGAGCTTGTCACGTATCAGAATGGAACCATTATGGCTCTCTTCGACGCCCAAAAAGCCTTCCGTTATCAGGAGTTATATGCTTTCGTTTCTTGTATGCTACATAATGATGCGGAGAAACGGGCTCCAATTCATCTCCTCCTAGCCCATGCCAGACGGCGTTATGATGAGCGAACACGTGAAGATACCGCAGCAGATTCGACACGGATGACGGACGGGCAGGAAGGTCAGGAAGTTAGTACTCAATACTGTGAGGACGTTGTAGTCAAGCCATCGGACGCTATAGATGTCCCAGATCAACCGACAGTGGGGCGCACTCGCGAAATACACCTGGCAGTGCTAGACCATGATATGCGCTCCTTGGAAGGCCATATTTCTCAATGTCGCTCCCTTAACGACGATGGCTACACTGCTCTTATCCTAGCGATCTTGCATGACAACCTCGAGGCCGCTGCACGGCTTGTCACAGAGGAGGAACAGGTGGTCTCTTCGGACGGTCAGAGCCCTCTCTTCATCGCCTTACTATATGGGAAGTTTGAGGCGGCTAAGCTCTTGAGTAACGCACCGGATCTTGTATATCTGAGTCAAACCTTACTTTGGACCGATGAGCATGGAATCACAAATCTTATGCGTTGTTCCTGCGAGAGAAATCTCATCGGAGTCTACTATTTCGCCAGCAAGCAGGCTGGGCATCAAGATGAGGGTGGACTTACAGCTCTTCATTATGCGGTTCTCAACTATAATGAGGGGTTCCCTCCGGGCCAAGCAGAGGTTAATCTCCGCATCATACACATCTTGGCCGAAAAGGAGGCCGGGAAGCGCGACTTGAATGGTAGAACGGCACTCCACAAGGCGGCCGAGGAAGGCTATTTGGATGCCGTCAATGCTCTTCTTCCCTATGAAGCTGGACTTCGTGATGGTGATGGTTTCAGCGCCCTTGAGCTCGCCTTCCGTAACAAGCACCTTGTTGTAGCCGAAGCAATCCTTCCAGCTGAAGGCCCCACGCAGTCCTGTCCGGACAAGCTTGGACAGACAGAACTCATGCATTCTTGTATCTCCGGAGATACCTTCGGCACGTTTGCACACCGAAACCAGCTTGGGAGGGTTGACATACATGGTAATACCGCCCTTATGCATGCTGTCCTGAATAATCGCCCAGAGTTGATTCCCTTCCTTACATCTGAGCTAAGGCTTCAAAACCCTATCACTGGCGTCACGGCTCTGATGATTTCCGTTGAGGAGAACCTTTCTGACTGCTTCTCTCTTCTCTGTGAGCAAGAGGCTCGTATCTTCGATATTGCGGGGAAAACCGCGCTCATGCGGGCCGCTGAGCTCGGTCGTCGTCACTTTATCCCGCAGCTCTTATGCGTTGAAGCGCAGATGCGGGACTCGCGCGGATGGACAGCACTGATATACGCGATCGTCTCGGAGCAGTTCGACGCCGCAAGGCTCATTGCTACGCGCGAGGACGACTCGGAGCAAGTTCTACGCGCTTATGACGCACTTGTGCTTCGCGCGGAAGCAGACGGCAATACAGTTGCTAGCGATACCAATTTCACGCCTTTGATGTACGCAGCACAGAATGGGCACATCGCGGCAGTGTGGAAGTTTGCGGAGAAGTATCGAGGCCGACAGGACCGGGATGGGCAGACGGCGTTGATCTACGCCATCAGGGCGCGTTTACTTGAGTGCATACGGCTTCTAGTCGATGAGCGAGAGATCTGCTGCAATCGGAACCTCACAGCCTGGTACTACGCATATCTGGCTCGTCTTACTGAAGTGCTCGATGTTCTTCGGCCCGAAATTCGGGTAGATCCAGAGACAGGTGACACTGAGCTCCATAGCTATGCCAGAAAGAAGGATGCAAAGCTTGAAGACGTCTCAACCATGCTTCACATGGCCGGGATTCGAAACTTCGCCGGACATACTGCTCTTATGCTTGCAGCCCGTCATTATGACGGGCCTATCGATACAAATCTTATTGCTCTCGAGGCTGGAATTCGGACTGTGGAAGGGACACTTGCTTCACATATTGCCATCGAGGCTGGTAACGTGGCATGTCTTGCTCTCCTTCTTCAGCCAGAACTGACCTCGTTACAAGAGGACGGTTTCACAGCTCTTATGCTAGCCGTCTTACAAGATGATATACTCGCGGTGGTTGAGCACCTGACTCAAGCCAAGAAAACGACGAAGTACGGGCATACGGCATTGGAACTTGCACTTCGATGCCATCGTCAGACCTTTGTCGCCCTACTTGCCCCTGAGGAGGCAACCCTACCTTGTTCAAACGAGATGCGTCCCATTCAACTGGCTATAGAGCTAGCGGATACCAACGGGATACACCTTCTTGTACCACATAGCTACACGATGGGGAGACTCGCGCTTGCACGTTGCCTCCTGGAGATAGGGATGCAGAGTGTGCCAACGTCGGGCATTGGCCTTCCTGAGCTATTTCGCGTCTTTGAGGAGCAAGATTATCGTCATCTCAAGGAGCGACTAGCAGAGGGGCGGTATGCGACGACACAAGCCTTTGATGCCTTGCAGGACGACTTCCGAGCATGCCTGGTGAAGGCGAAGTATCTAGTACTACCAGATGCCGTATTTGACAAGGACGGGAATTCGCAGCTCCATTTGGCGGCTCTACGAGGAGACGCGGAGGAGGCGGCTCTTTTCGGACATCTCCATGGACTGCGTAATAATCGTGGGGAGACTGCCTTGATGCTAGGTGCAGAGATGGGGAACGTAGCGGTCTGCGACTTCCTCATCCCGATGGAGAAGTGTTTGACTGATCCCATGAAGCGCACAGCTACGGACCATGCAATAATGGCTGGAACGTTTAATACCCTATCAAATTTGTACCAGGCTGAGAAGGAATATCTGCTGGAGCATTGTGAGTTCTCTCCTCTAATGATTAGCATCTTGGAAGGTACCGCACACGCGGATGGACCTCTAATGCGCCACGCGATGTCTAAAACAGCAAGTGGCATGACTGCCTTACATATGGCTATCTATTTACGAAAGGGGCCGTTAGTCGCCGCACTTGCACCCGAGAGAAACATTCTCTCTCCGGATGGGCTGGCACCATGGATTCTTGCGAAGGAAAGAGGGATAAGTACGGATGGCCTTACTCCTGACCCAACTATTGACGCGACCGGGTCAACGGAGCTTCATCGCGCCGCCATCATCAATGACGTCAAGCTGGTGCGCAATTACGCCTGCTTCGCGACGCGGTACAACTTCGCGGGACGGACGGCGTTGATGGAGGCGGCTCTTGCCAACTCGGTCGAGGCTGTACGCGAGCTCATTCCTCTCGAGCAGAAGTTGCGGGCCAAGAAGCGTTACGTGGCTAATGGTGGGTACTATGATGAGGCGACTGCACTCATGCTTGCGGCAGCTTCAGGACATGCACAGGTAGTAGAGCTCCTTATCCCTGGAGAGGCGGGAGAACAAGAGGCTTGCAATGGAAAGACGGCACTGATGGCGGCCGCGTCGGTAGGGAATGCCGAAGTGGTTCAACTTCTTATCGGAGTCGAAGGAGGAATTTCCGGGAAGAATGGGTGGACGGCTTTAATGACAGCTGTGACGAAGGAACGCGTTGATTGTGTCCGAATCCTAGCGGAGGTCGAGGCGGGGATGCGCGACACGCAAGGCAACTGTGCTCTTGTTAGCGCCATCTCGACCGGTAATCTGGAAATTATTCAGATAATAGGCCCGTTAGAAGCCCGTATCGTCGGGCGCGAGACGATGCTACGACTGTGGAAGCGTAACCTCAACTACGACACCGTTATAAGGTATCTTCTCTCACTTCTCTAGTAAAGATTGTAGGGTCTCAATGACTCTATGCAACTGTGTTTGTGTTTGGGGAGTTAGCGTGTCTATTACCGCGGAGAGCGAACCGTATTGGTAACAGCCCTTCAGAAGCTTTTGTGGGACGCCTTGTGGGAGCGCTTGCAGGTCTTTATGCTCAGCCAAGTGGATAGCAAGGAGTAATGATGCTTGAAATCTAAGCACGTCCAAAATAGTACTCTTCGCCTCTCCCCTCCACTCAATTATACTTAATAGGATCTGACGTAGATGTACGTTCCCACAGATATATGGGGAATCCAGGCTAATGAAATGGATAAATGAGAAGATGATGTAGAGGTATGGATAGATGGTCTCAAGTCCGATTTGTATCTGATTGATCACGTTTTCAACCAGCCCGGAACGGTTGAAGAGTGCATCTATAGCCGTGTTCGCTTCCTTATGGACCCGAGAGTTGTCATGTCGGGTCAGAGAGACCATGAGAGATAAGATTGAGGTAAGGTCGGATACAATAGGAAGAGGATTAGTTGAAAGGCATGCTCCTATAAAGCAGATCGTTGAGGAGATAGCCCGGGCATCACGTAGGTAGATCATGAATGCTCCATCCGGCTCAAAGAATGTATTCATTACTCTTGCAACGGCATTGAGAAGACTAGGAGAAATGTTTGTAATTAACGAGGAGTATTCAATATATCCTCGTGCTATACTTCTACCTCGCTTGGAATCTATGATTCTAGGAAAGAGCTCGCGAACAAAGCATGCTAGATAGATCACTCCTTCAGGACTTGCTTCCCGAGTTAAAAGAAGCATGGAACGCCATGTCATCGGAGGGGTAAAGGGTTTGGACTCATTTTTAACACCGATGAAGCCTAAGAGCATAAGATATTCGGCAAGGTCTGTAAGATATTCAGTTACTAGATCTGCTAAAAGTTCAGGTTCAAATTCATCATGCATATCAAGGACTATCCCTAGAAAGCCTAAGAGCGCTAGCTCATGTTGAATGACTGATGTATCTAGCCTGGTGGCAAGGTAGAGGCGTTCCAGTTTTGTGCGGGACAGTTCCAAGGCCCTCCGATGTTGTGAAAATATAGAAGGCAAAACATTATCGACAAATTTCCCGAAATCATCTGCATTACGGTCCTCCAGTAGATACCGGATGCCCAACTCCATAAGGGGGGCGTCAGGGATCGTCTCCTCCGCGACGAGGAGCCGTACGACGAGCCTCTCTATCTCGGCGAGCATGACGAAATCCTTTTCCAAGGTTCATTTCTAGACGATGTCATCACCCGAGTCTTCAGGTCCCGGGATGTGATTTATGAGTTTCGGCTCTTTCTGTGTCATCAGACCTTGGAGCTGTGGGAGGACAACATTGAGTGATTCCTCTCGTAACAATGCTAGGTTGCCCATGATTAGTTCATGCTCTAACTCGAAGTTCTGGACGCTTAGAAGCTCATCAAGCGGTGGAATTCCGTTCCCAAGCCATGCCCCACTCAGACTACATCGAGTCGTTAAGGATCCCAGAAGCGGCCGCAAACGTTGTTTGAATGTTACAAAGATAGAGGTCAGATAAAGAAGGGTGTCGAAGTTTCGGTCCTTAAGCTTCCGTGGCCGGTAGATCTGCCCGAGACGATTGAGACCGATATCCAAAGCCTCATACAAGCCGGTATCGAAGCACTCCCCACGTGCACTCACATGCTTCGTTTCAAGTGAGCGTCGTAGGCGTTGTGTGAGGAGGATCCGTGCCGCCTCGATGACCTGCTGTGCCACGCCTGGAGATGGTATTCGTACAGCTCCAGCCATACTCACCTCACGAAGGAGAAGGAAAGGTGTTCTTCGCTGCGCACGCTTATCCGATAGACCCATGGCGAGCTTAAGGATGGAGACCTGTTGCTTCTCCACAAGGCCATAGAAGCGTGCAAAGGTAGAGGTACCTGTATGGAGAAGCAGCTCGTGTGGAGACGCAAAGGCGGTATGGTAAAGCTCACGGAAGATGTCTGCGGGTGGGGGAAGGTTTGGTAGCCATGGCTCCTGCTCATCAGCATCCGTACACATGGGACAAGGTAGTAGACTTAATAGGCCACGAAGATAATGGGCCAGATCGAAGCAACTAACTTCTCCCGAGAGATTCGAATAAACAATATTCGGAACCGTGGTACGACATAGTCGCCTAACAGGCCCACCGTCAACAACGCGGTTGAATTGTGAAATGAAGAAGAGACGCTCATGAGCGGACTGTTCCCGCCAGGGCCGCCGGGCTAGTGTTTGTGATACCCCCAGGATAGAAACCAAGAAAGTCTGGAGCTGGGAGCTCGTGACGTTCTTTTTCTTATTACCTAGGCTATAATACGCCGCCCGTAGAACTGCAGGGTTCGTCGCACGGATGGAACAGCTTAGATTTGTCAACCTGAAGCAGAAGAGGAAAGGGTCGTTCAATATTGACGTCGGTATCGCCTCTCGAATCGGTGGGAGAGCAAATATAGAGGTCACATTCGAGCCGTCTGTCGTCGAGAACGAACGCTCGTCAATGGATGAACTGGACCGAAGCCCTTGGTTAAGGCTGGGGTGAGCTAGTACGTCGTCATCATGCCAGATACTATTCTGAGAGGACCGTGGCTGTGAAAAGTAGTTATGGTTCTCTAAGCCCATGCCGACACCTCCCAATGCAACTCCCATATAAGTGAAGCTAGTCTCTGGCTTACGTCCTTTATGTGGCTGGGTTGGTCCGCCACAATTCGTGAAGAGGTCGTCAACCGTTGCGACGCCTTCTGTGCCTATGCGCCGGCGAAGATCGATATCGACCTTCGTCTCTTGCTTGGCCAGATAGGTGGAGTATGTCGTGATGAGGTTCTGGAGCAAGTCTTTTTCGCACGCATGTGCGATGTAAGCACCAGCGACGCCAACAAAGCCATACCAAATGACACGGCGAATCAAGGTGGTATTCTTCGCTGCTAACATCCGTATTGCCCCATAGACCAGTTGTAGAAGCTGACTGGACACAGGTGTGGCGAAAGCAACCAGATCCGAATACTGTCGAAGGCCTTGGCGTATTGAATCGAGCTCTAGAATTTGTTCCTTCAATCTCTCGAAGGCATCTGGGGAAATCCCCTCCAACCGGGTCAAATGGGCATGAAGCTTATCAAAGGAGCTCGGTGTCAGGTCATCCATCGCATTATAGAGCTCAAATAGGTACTCGTTCTGACAAAGCTCGATCTGTGAACGGATCGACTGGAACTCCTGGGATGTCAAGTCGTAGCAGAGGCAGTCGAATGTCAAAACGTCCTTGAAGTGCGTCATATCCTCGGCCCTTCTGGCCATCTCTAATAGTTTCTGCTCGTTCTCCATCTTCAACATCCTGTTCATTAGCGACCGGTGCGTCACCTGCTCTTGCGGTTGCGAAAGTACACTCTGTGTCGATAGGTCTACATGAGGATGATGTTCTCGTCTTCGTACGCGACGATGTCTTCTCTTCATCGGCTTGATGGGCTCAGCTTGGGTCTCACGTTGACGTGCAAGTATCCGATGGGTATGTAAATCAATGGAGTGATCGGAACCATCCGAGATAATGCTTGGATGCTGGGCCAGGGTATCATCTGAATCTCTTTCATCTTCTTCATCCGATTTCGTGTTGACGCTTTCTGAAAACTCCGATACGGGCCGAAACGTCAGATCCTTGGACTCGGAATCTGTACTTCGGCTCGATTTCGGGCGTCGTAACTCGTTTGAATCCATGGGCGCATCCGACTCCGTTTCGGACGTATAAGTGTACTCATATTGCTCATCTGAGCTGCCCTCAGGACTGTCGGCTTCGTTAAAGCTATGAGGATGATGAGGCTGTTCTTGAACTGACGCAGACATCGATGTAGGGTCTCCCTCATCCTTCGTTGTGTTCAGGTAGGACTGTTCTCGTCTCCGGGCTCTATCCAGGATGTGTGTCACGCGGTCGGAAAGCACCCTCTTAGCGGTATTGGTCAGAAAGGAAAGCCGTAGACCTCCGGCGATCATTCCGTCGTCGAGAAGGTAAACGTTATCTGCAATGACGTTCGAGATGTGAGCTGGCCTATGGGAATCGATGATAACGACCGAGCGGGCCTTTTCCAGCTTTGCCTCTTGTAGAAGAGTACTCAATGGGGTCTGGGCTCCAATGTTAACCGTCACGTAGAGGTGCGAGCACATGCTTCGATGAGGCATGCAAAGGTGAGTTTGTAGCTCCGAAAGAGACCGGATCGGGATGAAAGAGAACTCATGTAGATTGATCCTTAGAAGCTCTCGTAGGAGGGCGACCGCCATGAGGGCGTCGACGTCCAGGGCGAAGAGGACAGTGACCAGCTGCGCGTCCTCCAGTAGGTCCCCGAGGCGCGAGTGCCTAATGAGCATCCTAGACGACCCGAAAAGACAGAATCTTCAAAAAAAAGGATGTTCAGAAGTACGTACCAGTCAGGCTTCCTGTCGATCCTATACGCTGTCGGGTCGAAGCCTCTGCAAATCTGGTCGAAGACGGTGAGGAACGGGCACATCAAGCGCATCACCGATCCTGATATTCAGTCCTGTGTCCTCGAGATCATGGGGACTAATGTTGCGACAAACTACATCACCTGCCCGGCCGACCCGAACGAGACCCTCGCGATCAAGCTTCCCTACCTCGTCATGCTGATCAAGAACATGCGACGTTATTTCTCGTTCGAGGTACAAATTCTCGACGATAAGAACATCAAACGCCGCTTCCGCGCAAGCAACTACCAGCGCACAACGCGCGTGAAGCCGTTCATCTGCACGATGCCCCTTTGCCTGGGTCCTGGGTTCAACCAAATCCAGTTCAACCTCACGGACTTCACGGCTCGCGCGTACCGCACCAATTATATCGAGACGACCCGCATGACGGTCCATGCGAACTGCCGCATCCGCCGAATTTACTTCGCCGATTCCCTATACGAGGAGGATGAGATACCTCCCGACTTCAGGATGTATGTCGATAGGAAGGCAAAGGCCCCGAACATGTAAATGGATGGCCAAACAGAGGCGGTACTAGACGTAGTTCGAGAGCGCCGCGATCTCATGAGTCAATTCCCCGATTTGTCGTCGTAGGGTCGCAGCAGACCTACCATTCGAGGCTGTCTGGGCCACTAGGTTCTGTAATTCCGCTTGTAAGGCTGTCCTCTGCTCCATCAGGCTTTGCAGTGTTGCCGCTGTTGCGGTCGTCGTCGAGTCGATACGTTTGGCTCGGCTTGCTTTTGACGAAGTGCTTCTAGTTCCAACGGGTTTGGGCTGTACCTTAGGTTTTGAACCTCGTTGCTTCCTTTGTGATGGTGCACGTCTTGTTTGTTTCTCTCCAGTTGATTCCAACAGCTTCTGGCAATAAAGGTCATCATCTAAGACGCGTGTGACATACTGTGATAGTCTTCGTGGGGAAAGGACTGAATCCTTGGTTGGAGTATCCATGGTCTTCGACCGCATTAAGTCAGCGACGTCTGTGAGAGAGATATCAACGGTATCGGATAGAGGACGTGCCAAGGAGATCACCTCATCCTCGGTCAAATTCAATGCCTGACGAACTCCCATTATCAAGTCCTCATCTGAAGAGATAGTAATAAGCTTGGTCAAAATAGTACGACGTAGGCTTTTCAGTTGTTCATCTACCATCCGTGCAAGTTCCTCAGCCTCGGTCTGGAGCGTCTGTAACTCAGAAAGAGAATAACGAAGTTGATATTGTCGATCTCTAGCCAGAATTGCCATCTTTGTCTTCTCCTCGGTCATCTCTTCCTTGGTCCGTCTGGCGTTACTCATTTCCTCGGTCAAGCTCTTGCTATGGCTGGCCATCAGCCGTGTGAGATCTGCCGTTTCCTGACGAACCGATGCAAGGATACTCTCCTTTGCACGTTGCTCCTTGCTACAATGACGAATGATGGCGTCGTCCTTCAGCATGGTGTCGCGCTCATTGGCGGCTAACTCTTCTCTAGCCTGATTAAGCTTCGTTGTCAGTCGTTCCTTCCTCATCTCAGCATCACGACACTCATCCAGAAGGAGAGAGCGCTTTGTCCTGAGATGCGCCAGAATCTGCTCGAGCCGTTCGACTCGTCCAATCCGTTGGGCCTCCAATTCTAAGCGCTGTGTTGACATTTACAGGGGGACATCGTATTCGTCATCAGATTCATCTATATCCGGTTCCAGGAAGTCCCGATAGAGAGGGGTGATGCACTCTCCACTTACCCGAAGGATGTATGGCTCGAACGGGTAGAAGCAGTTGAAGAGGGTGTATGGAAGCTCGATCTTGCATGCAGTCTCTGCAATCTGCTTCAGACAGCCGAGCTCCATGGGAGTATAACAATTCCAGACGGTCGCGACACGGGCGAATTGTTGTGCGATTATCTTGAAGAAGAATAAAGGATTTAGTGAACAAGTCGCAACGCGTAACAGTTTGGGGGCGAGGTCTGTGAGGTCAGTCCGGCGGTCGATGAAACATGCTACGTAGAAGAGGGCTCTGCACGCGTTTAAATACTTTATGACGGAGGCGGAAGCTGTTATTGCTTGTGCATCTTCGGAATCAAGGCCTATGACCCCTAAACGTTCAGTATGTTGTAGATATGTGAGGAGGGGTGCCAAGGCACTTGGTTGGAGCACCTCGCCCATTCTTTGAGCGAAGTCTGTTAGGAGTTGGAGTGCTTGGATAAGTGACGTCTCCTTTAAAGGTCGATAACGCGCCAAGAAGCTTGCTAAGTAATTCATGTAGGAGGTTTGAAAGGCATGAGTCAGATTCATGTCATATATGGCACGAGTACAGAGGGTGGTAACAAAAAGCTCCTCAACCGTCGAATCTAAAGAGGAGCCATAGAAAAGGATGAATTGAACGAACTTGATGACCCTGGACCTTGCCGCAAGGTGCATATAAGTACAAAGACATATATCGAAGAATTGTTCATAGTTGGGAAGGGTTGCCCGTTGATCTAGGTATTGAAAGACGATGAGCATTGCTTTATCCATCAAATCGAGCATCTGTTTCATCGTATGTAGCTTCTCATTCTCCTCGACGCTTGGGGTCTCGGGTTGTGAGAGGTGTGCTGCAAATGGACGAGAATAGCTTCCAATATGCACTTCTTCTGAGTCATTTGTCGATGCTGAGTTAGGAATTACGTTCGTTCCTGAGCTTTTTCCCAGAGTACTAACGGCTTGAAGTGAAGTCTCACATATTGGGTCTTTGACATCTTCTTGAATCACGACGGCAGCTGTGGTACTAGAATGCTCAAGATTGGTGTTCTCAAAGAGGGAGATATCGAGTAAAGTATCCAACTGGATAAGAAGACGCAGGGTCGCCGAGATGACGGTATGAGTCAATCCCCCAACCGACAGTTCCAAATGAACAAGGAGCAGAAGCCATACCTCGACTGAAGTTGTCTCAGTCAATAAGGGCTGCATCCCAGAAATGATGTTATTTAGGATATCCAGGGTTAAGGGGATGGTCTTCACGATCCTCTTAATGATGGAGACGTTTGTTTCCAAGTACTTTGGGGTATGCCAGACTTGCCTAATTAAGAGATGAAATACCGTCTCTATAAGGCTTGGCTGTTGCGCCATTATTGCGACGAGACACCGGACGTACAGGTCGGCGATGTCCGCAGGCATGTCAGTGGGGAACTCAAGCATCTGCTCGAGAAGAGCCTCTGTCACCTTTCCAGCATTTGCTTGGAGCGTGTTAAAAAAGGTCTGCGCAAGTCCCTTCTGTGTCAGAAGGCTGCTGTAGACAGACCGAATCTTCGTTGGCGCCCGAAGTAGACTTTCAATAAGCTGTTCTGCCATTTTCTCAATGAAGTCACGTTTGCAAGCCGAAATTGCCTCCTTGCATAACCGCATCCTCTCCGAATACGATCTCGCAGAGAGACAGGCCGCATATCGGGAGGCGCGGGAACGGGAGGCGTCGGTTCTCCAGACAAGCACACTTCTCAAGCAGCAGAAGGCCTTCCTCCTCCAGCTCCCCGCGAGCATCAGTAAGCATCATGAGATGCCAACGTCCTTTCACTTCGGTCTTAGCGAGTTGGCTCTCCCCGTCGGGCAGGATATCAACGGGATGCCTATGTTTCGTTTTAGAGTGATTCTTCAACAAGTCCTACAAGCTGATACGGTCACTGAGCTTCAAGAGATCTTCAAGGCGGCTCATGCCCGTTCCCTTTTCTGTGATGCAGAACAGGTTCGCGAGCTCTTCATTAATACGGGGAAGTCTGAATTACGAAAGGAGATCTGGAGGATTTGTGGTCACTACATCCCTGACCGTGAAAACATCCCTTGGGTCTTGGAAGTCCTTCCAAGCCAAGAACGCTCCGACCTGCGAAGAATTTGGTATCCCACAGCTCGCACTTAGAAATTGAGCAATACTTTGACTTCACTGAGCTCGAAAGGCGCTCGTACACACGGTTAGGGCCATGAGGAGACCTCGCGTAGCAATAGGACGAGAACGGTTAGGTTGTCCTGGGTTCCATTCTTCAGGGCTAGTGACTTGAGCTCAAAGGCGGCCTTCTGTGGCGAACCCGTCTCCTTCAAGCACTTCCGCACGACGTCGACGCTTTCCTGGTCGGTGACGACATCCCATATACCGTCACAAGCAAGGATAACGAACTCGTCGGGCTCGCCCTTCTGGTCAACAGAGGAAGGATAGCGTGAATAACTTCGAAGGAAGGGGGTGCAAATGACGAGGTTCTTTATGCAATGGTCTCCAAGAGCCCGCGAGACCGAGATGAAACCATTGACCCGTCCGAACGTCACGACACCCCCAGCGGCCTTGATTCTCTCGATCTCGCCCTTATCTGAGGCCTTGTGGTCGTTCGTGCACCTGAAGGCCTTGCCGGCGATCGAGATGACCGCTCTCGAGTCTCCAACAGAGGCAAATTCAATGGTATTACGAGTTACAAGTGCGATGAGCGCCGTACAGCCAGTGTAAAGAACATTCTTCTGTCGGAGCACCTCGTCTGTGCGCTCAATCGCTTGCTGGAGGAGAAGGCCAAGTGGAGAAGGGGGCGGAGGAGTCTCAGGAACCCGATCTTCTCCGCGCAAGCCTTGTGGCGCCGTATCGTTCGCCTCCAGGAGGTGCTCCTGCTTCTGCTGGATAATTTGCTCGAGAAAGTAACGGTGAAGGTTGTCGCCAGCGATACGAGCCGCATCTTGGCCGCCGTGTCCGTCATAAACCGCGTAGAACCCGGTCGTCGGGGAGTTCCCAAACTTATCGATCATTATGCACACATCCTCCATCTGCTTTCGAAAGCGTGGGTTTGGGTCCTCCGCATGTCCGATCCCGATAACACTGGTCAACCTTAATGCCATTTTTAATCGACTTTACCAAAAACCATGGACCCAAGTGTCCGCGCCCTCCTGGACGCCCGCTTCAAGGAGCCGGAGCCGCGCCTGGCCGTCGACCTCGATCGCATCGTCGTTGTTGAGCATTTGCCGACGCCCGAGAAGAGCAAGTGCAAGAGGCTTGTCAAGTACATCTACGAGCATCTGATCAAGCCTGTCGGGAGCATCGAGAAGACGGAGCACGTCCGCCTGCCTTGCGACGCCGATGACAAGGGGTGCGGGACCTGTTTCATCCGTTTCGAGAAACCTGAGCAAGCTCGTGAGTGTGTCAGGCGCTTCAATGGGAACACGGAGATCTTCGGCGAGGAGTATAGACTAAAGTTGACGCAATATGGACACATCGACTTCATCCTGGGTAGTGCGACTGAGATCGAGGATCGCACCGAGATGGCCTCCGAGACTAAGATCTCTTACGATTGCTCCGACATCCACAAGCGTCTCTATGTTGAATCAGGGGAGCGCGTCCCATGCGAACTCGCCATCCTCTATAAAGATAAGCTCTGTCGCTTCACTCTTGACGGGACCGGGTTGACGCCGATAGGAGCAGTTATTCCGACCACTGCGGACGATGAGGATGGTAACACGCTCATCGGGGTCAGTTATTCTCCGCTTGGGACGTACATCATTCACCATCGTCAAAAGACACTCAGATTCGAGCTAGATAATGGGACTAGCTTTCTCTTGAGGCCGGGGTTGACTAGGACCGTTATCATCCGCTCCTATACCGTCTCTCCTTGCGAGAGATTTGTCCTCATCTTTGGTTATTCACTCCCTGAGGACGATATGCCTGATTTCGACCTTAGCGAGACTATTGACGCCGACGATCAGGTTCTAGCCGAGGGGAAGCCTATGGATCTGCGCCCCGTCACCCTCTCGCTTTGGTCGATCCCGGAGCAGCGTATCTTGAAATGTTTCGAGGCCCCACTTCGGGCTTGGAAAACTCCTGAGAACACCGTCTTCCGCCCCGAAAACCAGGTGATCTTTAGTGGCACGGGTTCCTATCTTATCCTTGCCGACCCGAAGGCGTTAACTGTCTTCAAGATAGTCTTTGAAGAACAAGTATATCAGCTTGTCCAGCACGATAACTTTGTTTGCGCACGGTTGACCGCAATGTCCGTCGGACCAAGCCGTTCTGGCCGTGATTTGTTATTCATATATCAAGGGGCTGCAAAGAAACAGGAGCTCTCCAGCTACAGCCTTATCGACCTCGCTATCAAGTCCTTTGATCGGCAGAAGCATATCCTTATCACAAGGTCGTTCTACGCGTCGAATGGAAGGGCATTCTGGTCTGACAATAGCGCCGCCCTCGCGTTCTTCTATGATAAGATCGATACCAAGGGTGTGACTGCGGCGACTCTGAACATCATCCTTCTGCAGCATGAGCGCGTCACCGGCAAGGATGGAGCATCTCATACCATCATTTCCACCCATCGAACAGAACTTATCGACCTTCCTCAGAACCTCATCGTTCAAGATGCCTCTTGGTCACATACGGGTTCCATCCTTGCATTCATCACAATCCCCGTCGGCTCGGCGAAGAACGAACAGGAGATCGCCTGGTCCCAGATTCGTCTACAAAGAAAGGCGACAACAACTAACTCCCTTCAGTTCTCTTTGAAAGCGCTCGATCGATTCATGGCGTCTGCCACTAACGAGCATAGCAAGCTCCTCAACGACGGAAACGCTGCAATTTATTGTCTCGACCTCCGGAGGAGGTATGGAGAACACTTATCACAGCTTTCAAAGCCCATGAGCGAGGCCGTCAAGATCCGTAAGGTCCCTGGGATCACGGCGTCAGAGGTTAGCTTCAGTAGTTTCCGTAACTACCTCGTCGCTTTGAACAGGAATGACCGGCGAGAGCCATCGCTGACGATGATTGACACCGAAACTTTCGAGAAGACGGCGGCACAGCTTGAAGGGATTGATGAGTGTGCCTGGGATCCCTCGGGTTGTTACCTTCTGGCGCGAAGATTCGGTGCTCGTTCAAGCGCAGGCGCCCTCTACTTCGTTACGGTCTCGGGGACGGTCTGCGTTGCGAGTACGGTCGGCTCGATCGCAAGCAATATTCTCTGCACGATTTGGCGTCCTTTCGACCTTTCTCTTATTGAGCGTTGCGCTGGGAAGACTGTGGAGGAGGAGTACGCCTATTGTCAGGAAAATTACGATGCGCTTATTGCGGAGACTGCTGATGACGCGAGCCGACAAGAAGAGATTCTTCGACATCGTACTCGGTATTTAGAACTTATCAATCGCGAAAGTCTTACCTCGGAGGAGGCCTGCCGTTCTGCACAGCTCGTCCGAACATGTTTCGAGCTCCATGGAGAGTCAGGAGACCTCTCTGGCTATGCGGCTGATGGTTCGATCCTACCCGACGAGATCTGGAAGACTACCATTGTGACACGGCAGGATCATCTCCAGGAAGTAACTGCCCCCGCCACGATGAGTCTTGAAGAGTTCGAGAAGCTTTATGAGCCTGAACTTATTGAGAAGTAGAACCAAACTGATAAATTCTTGACAAGGGTTCCATATGGCAAATGAGGCGACCCAGCTCCAGAAGCAGGCTGCCGAGCAACAGGCGACGCTCCTCGCCTATCTCCGACAAGTCGACCAGGTACGTATCCAGATCCAGAACCTCGCCACGGCTGGGCGATACAAGACGGTGACGTTGACGGCTCTTGAGGGGATTCCTGACGCCCCAACCTACAAGAGCATTGGGAAGTCGTACGTCCTCTGTCCTCGCGACAAGCTAACCGAGGAGATCGCGTCTTCGATCAAGAAGAGTGAGAAGCACCTTGAGAAGCTTCAGGAACTTCTGAGCAGTTCACAGAGTAAGCAGAAGGATGCCGAGGAGAAGCTAGCGGATACGCTGAAGGCACTCCAATCGGCCATGGGGTAGTGTGTGTGAACGAATCAACAATCAGCTTCAAACAAGAAGGACTGCATTAACGCAACCATCGCGTTCGGGATGGTTTGTGACCTGTGCATACTTCCCCCAGACGATCTTTCCGGATTGTGTCACAAGCCCAAGGTCGGCGACATTGACCTCGATCACCGTCCCCTTAGTCATCACACCAAGGTCTGTGTACAGGTGTGAGCTCGGGTTCTTCTTTACGCCTATGATCTCAAGCATGTGAGTCGATTTGAGTTCCGGATGCACTACATGAGCGTGACGATAGCGAAGGGCTGAAGGGCGGATAAACCGCTCATACTTTGGTGCTTTCCTGGTGAAGCCCGGGCCTACAAAAGTGGCCTTAGTGATCACACGCTTCCATTGCTTGGAACGACGCTTCCCAGTTCTCAAGACCTTGAAGACTTCATCTTCTGCAATGGGGTCAACCTTCGGGATCGGGACATCCCACTTCCCAGCACGAGTCTTCTTCTTTTGCTTGACAAGGGTTGATAAAACTTTGGCACGGTTCTCATGAGCGCGATCAAGCAAGTAAGCTGGAACGGCTCCCTCGAGCACGGGCTCGGTGCCCTGGCGCTTGGCGACGCGCTCCCCATGCTTCCGTATCATCTTCTTCATCTGAATCTTCTCCTTGCGACGTCCTTCGGCAAAGAGCTTCGCCTTGATCCCGATCAATTGGCGCGCCTTCCGCGCCCGCACGTGTGCCTCGCGCGCCTCTCGCTTACGGAGCCGCTCCTCGTGGTCGAGCCGACGCCCAAACCGCTTCTGCCAGAGCCGGATGTGTTCACCCTGTGGCATTTATTTTCACTCTTTTGTGATATGATGGAAAGTAGGATGAGAGCTTCACATACACAGATAGAATGAGGAGAGGATGGGGCTTACTGGAGTAGATCTTGATAGGATAATGATAGAGATTGAAAGAATGACGCCTAAAAAAGGATGGGGACTCCATTAATCCAAGCTGTGAAAGCTCAGAACCTCGAGATGGTTAAAGATAATCACCAGTTTCTTAGGAAGAAGGGAGCGAATGGAATGACTGCCCTTATGCATGCAGTTCAATATAAGAATGATAAGATCGTGGGCCTACTTCTTAGCGAGGTAAAGCTGCAAGATGATAAAGGCCGTACCGCTCTATATTACGCACTCGAGTGTGACGCCTTTGAAATAACGCAATTCCTAATCAGTGAAGCGGGTTATCGTGATAAGAAAAGATTGACCCCTTTTGAACATTTTCTTAGCACCAAACCTGATGGACTTCGGTTTGTAATGGAGCGATGGCTTCAATACTCTTACGACCATCTCTTTTCCGAGGCGTGTCATGAAAATCACGAGTATGTTGAAAAGCTATTGACCTCTCTATATGGCCTTCCTAGGAACGGGACGAACCTCATAAGGGCGGTCATCTTGCATTGTCGCGAGAATAGACATTCTAGCCTAATCGAGAAATACCTCTGGCAGGCACGCTTACAAGACTCTAAGGGAATGACCGCACTCATGTATGCGGCAAGTTATGGAAATGCTGAGCTAGTCAAGTCGCTTTCTAAAGAGGAGATGGGGCTCCGTGATAGGGATGGAAACCCAGCGCTTTATTACGCCATCACTCAAAGTAATCGGGAATGTGCTTCCTTATTACTTTCCGAGGCGTCCATTTGTAACAATGACTGCTATACCGTCTTAGACTCATGTATACAGGGTCACACAGACATCGTCATTCAACTCATTGAACTCCTTGCCAACCTTGCCGATACTCAAACGGCCTTTGACTTTGCCGTTCAACATGGACATAAGGTCTGCGCCATCTTCCTGTTGACGGGAAAGTTGACTTGGAATGGCGGTACCCTTCTCATGGCTAGTGCTCTCGCCAATAGACCCGATATAGCGAGGAGTTACTTACACAAAGCCGGTTGTCGTGATAAACAAGGGCGGACGGCACTCATGCATGCAGTTGAATCTGACCATTGTGAGTTGGTTTCTCTACTACTCCACTTGGAGAGCGGAATGAAAGATGACACTAAAAGTACCGCCCTCATAATGGCAGCGAAGAAGGGGAACGTTGACTTCGTCAATCTCTTACGGGAAACTGAAAAGGGGTATACCGACAAGTTTGGTTGGACAGCGTTAATGTATGCAATCGCCAATGGTCAAATGGAATGTGCCGAACTACTTATCGGCGAGGCTGGCACTCAGTCTATTGAAGAGAATGGACGCTGGAAGAAGGGAGCATCTGCCCTTATGATCGCGTCGAATAAAGGGTTATTAGAGCTAGTATCGGCCTTAAGGGCCTACGAAAAGGGCCTGCTTGATGAGGAGGGGTATTCGGCCCTTCTCTATGCGATAGGCGCCGGTCATGATGGCTGCGCACGCTTATTACTCGACGAGATTGTCGTTACTTCTCCTTCTGGGATAACGCAGTTGGCGTACTTGCACGCTTTGTTAAAGAAGGAGGAATCGGATATGACTAATGATACACATGCACTTATGGTTTCTCCTATGTCCGAAAACATGATAGAATCGACGACCAATGATTGTAGCTCCGACCGTTATGAAACGAGATATAGAAGCATCTATACCAGTATTAGTAACGAGCTTGAAGAAACCTTCCAGCGGTACACTCTTAGGTGTTTGCAAGTCATGACTCCCAGGCTTCTCAAGGTAAGGCTTCAGTGTCTTTTTGATATTCCCCCCGGTATTCTGGATATCATACTTACCATCCTGTTCGATGGAGTTGATTTCCTGGAAGTGTTGGACGATGCGCTCCTATTTGGAGCCCAGGGAGATTCTTGCATCGTCTGCTACTGCCAATATTCTGACACGGTGACCTCCCCTTGTCGTCACATGCTCATGTGCTACGCGTGCGCAGAACAGGTCTACAAGTCGGAGAACCCCCTATGTCCATATTGTCGAATTGTAATCGATAATCTGATCGTTTTGGAACCGGTTCAGAATATCGGAGGCATATCTCAGTAAAGGTGGGCGCTAGTCATTGTAGTACTTCAAACTGGACATCAGTGGGCGCTTTGATACTCAAAAGAGCTTCCTATCCTTCCTAGATGCCGTTCTTGATAAAGCGCGACTCAAAACACTTCTTGGTGACACAAGACTAGCTTCCTTCTGAAAAGTAGAGTATATTGACACTCCTGACGCCTTTAAACGTGTTGATGCATTCCAGTGAAGGAGAGGGAGTTACTATATAGCAGTACATATCATAATGACTAAAACTACATTGAAGCTTCAACTCAGGTATAGCTATATCGAAGAAATCCGCGTGCTTGTTTCAATCCCACTGATAGTAATCACCTCGTAACCGCTAGGTCCCCATAAGAAGGATAGTCACGATTCGAATCTCTCTTCACCCGATGGGAGTGTCTTAATCCCCATAACAGTCTGATGCTCTTGAACGTTTAAGACCTAGGAGAGTTTGATGAGTGCTCTCTCCTCTATGGTGGTTACTAGGTTCTTGAAAGAAGAGTACTGGTGCACAACTCATATCCAATCACTCCCATAGCCCAGACGTCCCCAATACATCTACCCCAGTGCAGTACTCGGGACGATCGACCGCTCCTCCGGGAGAGCAGCACCAGAGATCGACGTCCTCGAGGACTCGATGGAGGTGAAAGCTCGAGATGCGGGGGCGTGTGCAGATGGTTCGACCTTCACCATCCCAGGGGTTGAGGGGACGTTCTGCAAGAAGTGCAGTGAGATGGGTGAGGCCCCGATCAATGGGAAGTGTGAGACGACTACTGCTGTCACGGGTGCTACTTGTGCCGATGGTGTCTGTACAGGATGTGGAACGGGGAACTACTTCCTGTTCGAGGGAGGCTGTTATGACCAGACACAGGAGCCTGGGAGTAAGCTCTGCAAGACGGCTGCCAGTGGTCAGTGTACAGCAAAGGCCGATAAGATAGAGGGGGTGTTCGTCAAGGACGGGAAGCTCTACCTCTGCAGTGACGACTCGACAGGTGGAGTCGAGAGCTGCGGGACGTGCTCGAAGTGTCTCGACAGCTACTTCCCCAACACGACCGACAAGACCTGCAAAGATGCCACTACTTGCTCAGAATGCCTCGAAGGCTACCACTGGCATTGGGGTCGTTTGGGAGAATAATCCCTTGGAGGTCATCGGTCCTTCCAGGCCCACACAGCTGTTCCCAGGGGTCTTGGGGTCCCTTGGAATCTCGGGGCGGGGATCACGAGCTCGACTCGGGACCGTACTCAGGGTGCTCACGAGGATGCGGATGGAGCCCGAAGATTCGAACGCGAGGATGCTTAGGACGTTCCAGAAGGTGCGCGATACGGTCTATTCCACTGAGAGGAAGCTTACAGACCTCGTTGGTTCTTTGGAGCCCAGCAAAGGAGTGGGTAGACATGGAACTCCGGTCCGTTTTGCCCTGCCCTGTCCTGATTGGAGGAGTCGGGCCGGGGATCGGTCATGAGGGACGTGCTATATGCCCCGGCGAGCACAGGTCCCACGAGTCCCCAGCATCCCGTCCAGGTGCAGGATTGCAGGCTCCGATGGGCGGATGGATGATGGAGAAGATGTCGATACCACCGTCATCGCCATGGGCAGCTTGCTCGCGTTCGGTGCCCCCACCGCGCCACAAGGGGAGCTCCTGAGGTGCACACGCTCCTTTATGGGTGCTGGGAGGGGCCCGTCCGGGTCCATGCTTCTCTTCCACCGTCGGAGAGGGATGACGAACCTCCAGTATCAGAGGCCATCCGCTCCTCCCCACAGAGGGCTCGACAGCGAGGAGCAGGCCCGGATGCTTGAAGGCACCTGTCCCCTGTGTCTCGAGTGCGAGCAGATGGTCGGCTGCAACCTCCACTGTCTGGAAGCGATGATCAACCACGTCGGCCGGGGGTACATACCTGCTGTTCCGCAGTGAGCGCCTGACTCCTGCTGGCGAGCTGGGGTGATTCCTATCTCCGGGCTGGGTTCCACTGCCGGCTACCCGACGTACCTGTGCAGATCATTGTCCACTACGTCCGAGATGATGCGGAGGATGAAAGGGGACTGCGTGAGCAGCGACGACAACCTCCCGTCCAGTGAGCACCCTTCAGCCTGACCACCTACGGGAGCCTCGGGGGGCCTCGGCCCTAGTCCCGGCCACCAGGACAGCTCTATGCAGGCCGACATGCCCATACTGCTGGCCAGCTAACAGCTCCCGTAGTTACCGAGCTGCCCCGTTCCTCTCCGGTCGTCTCCCTTCCCCATCCCCTGTGTCCTTAGGAGCCTTGCTCTCCTGGAAGCCCTCATCGTCCGGAAGTGAGGAGACTCGGATCTAAGTGATGCCAGATGCAGTCCGTGAATGTGCTCGAGGGGACGTGGAACCGTAGCAGCTGGGTTCATACGTCGGGGTGCCTGGACAGGATAGACCTGCCCATTGTGGGCGCCATCAGGCCTCAGGCTGGACCGGACGTCTCGAGGTCGTAGTATGAGACCCCGGAAGCACTCGTGATGGGGCTGCCGTTCTGGGTCGAGACGGGAAGATCGGAAGGGAGGTGAGCCCGTTCCCTGTGTGCGGCCTCCAGGCACGTGTTTCAGTCCTCCCCACGTCCCCGGGCCTCCTGGTCGTATCTCAAGGAGGTCCTCGATGACGTCCGGTCGTCACGGCACGTCAGAGGCCTGGTTGGGAGACGCCTCCCCGAACCCCCTCGTGGGACGGTCCGGTCGGTCCTGTACGTGCAGGCGTCTAGGAGGTGGGAAGGGTAGGATGCCACTCCATACGCGTACCTACCAGTCTGAAGACGTCCGTCTTGCTCCAGCCCTCCCACCACTTGACCTGCCTCCGATTCCCTGCATGTTGCTGACAGGATGACCTCGGATGAAGAGCCGTCCGAGGTGGAGATAACGGAGACCTCCTTGGCGTCCGTGTTGGGAAGGGGTCAGTCGGACGACCGGGAGCACGTCCCTGCAGGAGGAGCTCCCCAATGGCCTAAAGGTCTCGGGGCGTTCGTGTTCTCCTCATCCTCGGGCGTGTGATGACAGCCCCACTCGAAAGATATCCGTGCAAGGTGGACAAGGAGGTCCTCGTGGCTTCAAGAAGGGTTCCAGAAGGAGGCAGGGATCCGACGACAAGGGGACGATCAGAGTCGGAGGCCGAGTTGGGGCGAGGAAGGGACGAACCAGTGGCTGGTGTATCAGACTCAGGGTTCGAGAGCGAGGGGATCCATAAGGTCGGACAGGACTCGTGCTCCATCCGATGATCGAACTCAGAGGTTCCATGTCCCCCCGACGTCCTCAGCTGATGGTGGACCTCCCGATGCCACCACAGTCGGGAAGGAGGTAGAACGTGCCCTTCCACGAACCGACTGACACCCACTCCATTCGACTCGGGCAGTCTTCCCTGTGTCTGAGGACCCGTCGTCGTGGATGCTGTCATCCCCGAGGATCCTCAGTGCATCGTGGGACGACCAAGGAGGATATTGTCCATGGTGGCGTCGACCCGTGCACCTCACGCTCCTCGAACAGGCTCCAGTTCGTGGCACGGCCCCACAAGCTGGAAGGCGTGAACTCCGGACACCCACTTCCGTCACGAGTCCGGAGCAGTGAGCAACAGGCATTGGCTCACACAGCCATGCACGACCTGGTGTCCTTCCCCGCTCTCCATCCATGCCCTCAGACAGATCCGAGGAGGCCGGCCCTCCTTCATGGAGACGGGTTGGGATCAACCGGGGCTCATGGTCGTCCTCTCGTCCCTCCCGTGATCCCGTTCACTCCTCTTGATCGAAGGACGATGACCGGGGCACTGGACGATGACCGTTGATCCCGGAGGCCCATAGGAGGACCGACGGGGACTCCTTCATCCGGCCGGACCTTCCGACCTCCTGCCCTTGCCTCCGGACGCAGGTCATCCAGTGGGCGTTCCAAGGCCCTGGGGGTGGTTGGTGAGCCTGCCCCCGACAGCAGCGAGGTTCTGGAGAAGGATCCTCTTCTCCTCCTCCACCTCCTCGAGGCGTCTTCGAAGGTCTTTCATGTCATGGCCCTCGGTCCTCAATTGGGTAACCTCCTTTTCGAGGGCGAGGATCCGGGCCTTCTGGTCTGCGAGTGCTCTCTTGAGGTCCTCAGTGGTCTTGGAGAGCTGCTCCTGAAGAGCCGCCTTCTCTGTGGTGAGGGAGTTGATGAGGGCTCGATTCTGGTCAGAGGCCTTTCGAAGGTCCTCGTTCATCTCCGCATGCCTCTTGGACTCATCGATGGCATTGTCGAGCTGCTGTTTGAGGGAGGAGACTTCTGCAGTTAGCTGATCGATTCGAGTATTGTCCTGTCGTCCCTTGTCCTCGAACTGTTCGTGGAGGATATCGTTCTCTTCGTTGGCCTTCTGGAGTTGTTGTTTGAGGAAGGAAACTTCCCGATTCAGTTGGGATAGCTCCTTCTTGAGAGACTCATTCTCAGTGGTGAGCTTATCAACTCGCTCCAAGAACTTAAGGATTTCAGTGGGATCCGATGGAGGAGGGAGGCGAATTGTTCCTTCGTTCTCAAGAAGCTTACGGACACAGGTGAAGTCTCCTCTATTTGGATCGCCGTTGTTCGCATGCCAATGAGCTGTATGACCTTTGGAATCCTTTAGTCCCTGTTCATATGGGAGGAGGAGTTCAACGATCTTGGGGTAATTCTGGTAGGCTGCTATCATGAGAGCCGTCGTTCCAGAAGGGAAGGTAAGTTTGGTGTCATTCAAGGTGGTTACCCGTTCCTTCGTCGTTTGCTTCCCCGCTTCACATAGGAGGAGCCGGACGCAGTCTGTCTTGCCATCTCTTGCAGCATACATCAATGCAGTCCATCCCCAGCTGTTCTGCATTCCGATCTCCTTCTCGAGGAGGGGGATGCAGTTGATGTGACCTTTCAGTGCGGCCATCATTAGAGCTGTCATGCCAATCTTATTCTTCTTCCCAACCTTTTCCTTGAGTAAAGGGATACAGTCCGCCTTTCCAGTAAGGGCGGCCTTCATCAACGCAGTTCGTCCATCGTTGTTCTGCATCCCGATCTCTTTCTCAAGGAAGGGGATGCAATCAGAGTGGCCATATTTTGCTGCCATCATCAGGGCTGTCGTCCCAGTCGGATCCTGATATCCAACATGATCCAAGTGCTTCTTGATTCCCTCGATGTCTCCGGTGACTGCGGATGCCACAAGCAGACATTCTTCTCTCGGAGGGGGAACTCTTTCTGTCCCCTCATTCTCGAGGAGCTCCCGGACTCGAGTGAAGTCACCTTCCTTTGAACTGTTGTGCGCGTACCACTTGGCAGTGTGCCCTTTGGAATCGGTCAGTCCCTGTTCGTAGGGGAGAAGGAGTTGAACGATATCGGAGCGGTTGCAGTAGGCTGCCATCATGAGAGCGGTCGTTCCGGAGGGAAATCTATCCCATTCCTTCGTTGTCTGCTTCCCCGCCTCAGAAAGAAGGTGGCGGACGGAGTCTGTTTGGCCATAAAGGGCGGCCCAGATCAATGCGGTACATCCGTACTTGTCCTGCATCCCAAAATCATTCTCGAGAAGAGGTATGCAATTGGCGTGGCCATTAATTACAGCCCACATCAGGGCCGTCTCACCATATCCGCCCTGCTTCCCGACCTGATTGAGGTTCCTTTTCACGCCTTTGAGGTCGCCATACCTGGCCGCCCTCATCAAGTCTGTAACAGACATTTTTGAACATCAAACATCCACTTTCACCAGCCTTCCACTGAGGCCCCCATCTGACACTCTGGGCATCCAACCGCTACCAACGACCTGCCCCGAGGACGGGAGGCCCACAGCTCTTCTTGGGGTGCTCGTTGAAGCCTCCTCGCCCCCACAAGCCGGCCCGATCGCATCCATATACCCCTGGAAGCCGTTGAGGCAGGTCGTGCAGACGTCCTTGCTGTCTGGGTAGGATCCACAGTTGGGGAGGACGCACTTCGTACAGACGACGGGAGAAGAGGAGGAAGAGTGGTGGCCCTCGAGGCACTCCGAGCAGCCGCTGGAGTCGCACGTCTTGCAGCCGTCCTCGCAGGTGTCAGCATCGGTCACCAGGAGGCAGTGCTGGAGGGAGGACTGGATGCATTCTGACTTGTCCTGATCCGGGAGGAAGCCCGTCCTGCACGCATTGCACTTGGGCTTGTTGGTGGCGGGGGAGGTGCAGGTCTTGCAGTTCTCAACCCCGTTCGTCTCGTCGTCGCAGGTGTAGAGGCCGGTTGGAGCATCCTTGCTCCCCTTCACGAAGATGCCTGTCGCAGTATCAGCCCTCTCTGAGCACTGCCCGTTCGATGCCGCCGAGCAGAGAGCAGCGCCCTCGCCTCCACTGGCCTGGTTGTAGCACCCCCCGTAGAAGAGGAAGTAGGTCCCTGTGCATGCCGTGCAGACACCATTGGAACACGTGTTGCTCCCGACGGTCGAGCTGCACGTCCCGTCGATCGGGGCCTCGGTCGTGGTCGCGCACTCCTTGCAGACCTTCCCCAGCGTCCCGAGGTCGAGGCAGCTCCCCGCCTTGCAGTTGCCTGATGTCTCTCCTTCCGTACACGAGAGGACTCTCGCGTTCTTCACCTCCACCGAGCCCTCGAGGACGTCGATCTCCGGTACTGCTCTCCCGGAGGAGCGGTCGATCGTCCCGAGCATTGCGGGTCGTCCGGGCTCCATTGGAGGGCAAAGGCCAGCTCCCAAACTGACTCGTCCCGTCTGCACCCGGGTGCCTTGGTATCTCCAGAGGTGCCTCGAGGTCGTTTGGAGGTTGACGAGTCGATGATGCGGCCACTCCACAGCCACCCAGGGATGTCAGGCCGTTGATGAGAGCTCCGGACTGCTGTTCCATCGGTCCTGTTCGCTCCCACCCTTCAGAGAAGACTGGAGATGATCCTCCCCTCTCTGAGCACCCCACACTAGAGGACCTCGATGCCGACCCCGCTCCAGGAGGATTCACTTGAAGAGGGAGAGGTACTTCTCCACACGGCCCTCACTCGGACTGTCGGAGTGGATCACGTGGAAAGGCAGTGGCTCCATACTGCAATACTTCGCGGAGGTGATGAAGGGCTTTGCGAGATCGTTGATCGTGAACTCTCCAGAATAGCTCTTAGAGTTCCCACCGGTCGTCATGATCACGCGGTACTTCTTTCCACGTAATGCCTCTCCTGTCCCGTAGGCCCACCCATAGGCGAAGACCGAATCGATGAAGCTCTTGAGCATAGCAGGGCAGGAGAACCACTGGACTGGAAACTGGAAGAAGACCGCGTCAGCACCCTCGATGATCTTCTGCTCGGCAGCGATCTGTTCGGGGGTCAGACGGAAGGAGGGGTAGAGAGAGTCGAGCCAACGGACCTGGACGTTGGGGAGCTTCTTCGCCTCCTCGATCAGAGGGGCGTTGACGACACTCGCAGGCTCGGCCAGGTGGGAGTAGTAGAGGACGATGCGCATCTTCTTTTAATCGAGGGATACACTCTATCGATAGCCGAACTAGCGATAATTGGGTGTGTGAGGTATGTGAATGTATGTATCCTAGCTGAGCTAAATTATACCGCCTCAGAACCGGTGACCTACTTTGTGTTGGAAGAGCCCTCGGTCTATTCAGAGCAGTCTGAGACAACACATTAGTCATCTTCTTTCTTATCAATAGTCTCGAGTCTTTCGGCCCAATGGACGCTTCCCACTGTGGGAAGTCTACTCGTCATCAATAGGCAGCTTCTCCATATGTCTGGACTCGAATGTCTCAAGAGATCGGCGTATCGCAGCACGGTATTGAGGACACAAGGATAAAACCGTAACGATCATGTCTGCGAAGGCATACGCGTCGAAGATCCGCGACATTGAGCGAGGAATGAAGGACCATATCCGGACGATCCAACGAGAAGCAGAGCAGGCGATTTACTGCCGTTTACCCACGATTATTGTAGATCTTGACAAACATCATCGGCAGACGAAGGACTACGTCGACACGTTCCTTCCAGCGCTCGAGGATCGCTTCTATGCGCTTATCCGAGCCCCGACCATTGCCCCAGCGAAAAAGGGAGCCACTTCCGAGACCGTCTTCCTCAATGACGCATTTCCCCTCATGAGTCGTCCAGATCTCGCTCGCAACCCAACAATTCTGTTTCCAACTGCAGAGCTTCTCGACCTTGAGCAAGCTTTGAATGCCCAATGTCGTACCATTACTGAAACGATCAAGGCCATCCGACGTTGGCTGGAGCTCCTAGCAGCTGGTGAGAGTCTTTCCGTTCCTGCCGAGGAGGCGATCTCTACATCTATTCAGCTTCTGGATGCAATTGAGGCATCCACGTCTGGGATGAGCTCACTCTTTGCTGAGTATCACTCGAAACGCTCCAAGACAATACTGAAGTTCCAGAAGCATGACTCCTTCGATTGTTATCAGCTCATCGTACTGGGGGACCGGCGGATGTTCCAGACGATTGCGGACTTTGTCGAAGATCTCTTCGACATGTCCTGTACCTGCTACGAGATCCTCAACCAAAGCTTTGACCGACTACTGAATCCGCGACATAAGTCCGACAGGTTGATAAATTGATATAATTGATGGCAGATGTCGACACCCCACAAACCTTCGTCTTCAAGCGCGGGCGGCTCGCGCACGCCGCGTCCCTCCTTGTCGGTAACCTCCAACTCGTTTTCTACCCCAACGGGTACAGTCGTCTAAAGGCTAGGAAGTCGAACACCTTGCGCGACTTTCTCGCGGTCGCCGGGTCTCTAGGCGTCACTCACCTCCTTGTCTTTACCTCCTCCGGCGAGGGTACAACGCTCCGAATCATTAAGACTCCACATGGTCCAACGCTGACCTTCCGTCTCGTCGAATACTCGTCCATGCAAGACTTGCATGCAGCTCAAGGAGCTCCCGTACTTACAAAGCGTATGATTGATAGCGCCCCCCTATGTATCATGGCAGGCTTCGGTGACGTTGGAAAGGAGACTAAGCGATCCTCTGATGAACAGAAGGCCATTCAGCTCTGTGCAACTACCATCAAGGCAATGTACCCCGAGGTTAGCGTCACGACGGCAGGGTGGCGGAGTGTCAAACGCTGCGTCTTGTACTCAGCAGATAAGACCGGCTTGATTTCTTTTCGCCATTACCTAGTCCGCTACCGGATAGCAGACGCATCTGGTGGTCTAATCAGTGTCTTCCAGGAGCATAATCTGGCGCTCGGCTCCTTGGAGTCGATTAAGGACATCCAGACCCTTCAGCGGCCTGAGCCTACGGATCTCTTGGAGTGCTTCTTCTCGGACAAGCCCTTTCAGCTCATTGAGGTTGGGCCTCGAATGAAGCTAAAACTTCTCAAGATCGAGGCGGGAGTTTCATCTGGGATGGTCTTATATCATGCTTACGTTACTAAGACCGCTGAACAGGTCGCGGCAAGCGAGCTCAAAGCCGCTATCACTCGTAATCGGATGGAGAAGGAGGCTCGTTTGGATATCAGACGACGTGTACGACGGCTAGAGGAAGAGAGTCGTAATATAGCCCGTACCGCAACGGCACGCCAGCAAACGGCCGATAACCTTGCATACTACGCTGCCGAGCGGGAGGCTGAGCTATCTGAGTCTCTAGGAGATTCCCCAGCGACCTAGAGTCCAAGTACTTATTCATCAGCCTTCCTTATGACTGTTCCTACCCCTGACTGAAAGGAAGGAATCGGAAGAGAACTATCCTTCTTGGTCGTTAAAAGACTAACATCTGTAAATAGATCTTTGGACTTAGCCTAAACTAGAAGACAGATGTCAAAATACAGTCATCGATAGAGCCTGTACCTCCTCCTCTCTCTCCTCCTTCAAGGTCCAGCCTCAGGATGAACCCCATTGTATTTAGGAATGTCCAATATACTCCTGGGCTTGATAAGGCCAGAACCTTTTCTAAATTGGCTCGAATGTTTGGTTTTTCCCTCCCTACATCACATTCCCGTTCAGCTCTGTCGATTACTCCACTAATGAAGGCGGCGTTGGCAGGAGACGTCGAGGGTGTGAGGGCTAACTTCGATAAGGTTAGGAAAGATGATGGGACCGGTGGGACAGCACTGATGTATGCCGCAAGAGGCGGCCACGTCAGTTGCATGCTCACATGCAATAAAAAGAGAGAGGTACACGATGGCTGGAAGTGGTCAGCTCTGCTGAACATGGTCAATAGGAACAACCCCAATAACCCATTTCACTTCAGTGACAAGGTTGATGCAAAAGATGCAAAAGAGTGGGCGACCTTGTTGAAGAACACGGTAAAAAGCCACACAAGATACATATCCCTTCTTGAGGCAGAGGTTGGAATGCAGGACAAGAGGGGATGGACTGCATTGATGTTTGTCGCTTTCAACGGCAAGGCGGACTGTGCCAGGCTCCTCCTCTCAGAGGCGGGGAAGCAGTCTACGAAGGGATGTGCGATCACTCTGAATGGTAACATGGTTATCTTCCCTCCCGGAACAACAGCTCTCATGCTTGCAGCCAATTACAACCATCCCGAGATAGTTGAACTTCTCCTCCCCTATGAACAGGGAATGGAAGACTCTGAAGGTCACACAGCCAAATGGCATGCATGTAGTAACTTGTGGGGAGGTGACTTTACTCAAGTTCGAAAGCTCCTCGAGAATGAGGGAACAGAACGCGCTCCTCCACCTTCCAAAGAACCGTTGATGTTCTTGGCTTCTGCCATGACGGGGGACGTTGATGGAATTCAGAAGAATCTGAGCTGTGTGGGTTATCGAGGTCCAAATGGAACGACAGCTCTTATGATGGCTGCAGAGAATGGTCAGACAGATAGCATTCCCTTCCTTGAGAAGGAGCTTGGAATGCAGGATGAAGATGGTTGGACCGCATTAATGTTGGCGGCCCTCAACGGGAAGACAGATTGTGTCAGACTCCTTCTCTCTGAGGCCGGAAAGCAGACTACGAAGACATGGCTTATACTTCCTCCTGGGACCACTGCTCTCATGATAGCAGCCTGCCAAAATCATCTCGAGATCGTCCAACTTCTCCTTCCATATGAACGAGGGATGACCAATTCCAAAGGGCACACAGCTCAATGGTACGCGAATAACAGCGATCTGACTGGAGACTTTTCCCAAGTCCGCAAACTCCTTGAAAATGAGGATTTGGAATGTTTTTCTCAACTGAACCAGGAATGCATCAACGAACCCTCTGTCGAAGTTGAGTCTCTCGAGAAGAAATCATCCTCCTCCAAGAATTTTCCAAACGAGATAAAGAAGGACATATCCAATACCCATACAGACTCAGATATCCTCAAGAAAGAACTCGCGGACCAGAAGGCCCGGATCCTTGCCCTTGAGGAGGAGAACGCTCGACTGAGAGGCGAGTCTCTTATCACAGCCGTCAATGGGGAAGATCTTAAAGCCATCAGGAGACGCCTCGACCAGGCAGGACAGAAGGACTCCTCAGGCATGACAGCCCTGATGCACGCCGCCTCCCGAGGCCAGACCGAGGTCGTCCGCCTCCTCCGGCCCCTCGAGGCCCGCCTTCAGGACGGGAGGGGATGGACGGCCCTGATGCATGCAGTGGGGAGAGGACACGAGGAGTGCGCCGGCCTCCTCCTCCTGGAGAGGGACCTGAAGGACGGGGAGGGCAGGACGGCAGAGGACGTCGCCAACGGCCTTCCCGATGGGAAGAAGAAGATCACGCCCCTCCTCAGAAAGAAGGTCCACCTCCCCGACCTTCCCGATGAGCTCTCGTCCTTCCAGCTTACGGGGAAGATCGGAAGGGGGGCCTTCGGGACCGTCTTCTCCGCCTGGTCCGAGGAGCACGGGAACTGCGCCCTGAAGGTCGTCGAGTACGAGGAGATGGAGAGGACGATCGTCGACTCCCTCCGAAGGGAGATGGGGACCATCCCCTCCCTCGAGCACCCCCACGTCCTCCGCTACCACCGGGTGCACGACGACCCGGACAACGGGACCGCCTACCTCGTGATGGACTGGTGCTCCGGGACGCTCCACGACGAGGTCCGGGGGCGCGGGGAGAGGGGAGAGCCCTTCAGGGACGAGGAGGTGTGGAGATGCCTTCGGGAGATGGCGAGCGGTCTTGCCTACCTCCACGAGAAGAGGTATGTTCATAGAGACCTGAAGCCGGAGAACGTCCTCCTCTCTTCTGACGGTCGGTGCGTCCTGGGAGACTTCGGACTTGCAAGAGCGATCGAGAATTCGTCTAGGACGAAGACGACTGCTGGGACTCCCTTGTACATGGCCCCCGAGATTCATCGAGGGGAGAAGTATGACAAGTCTGTTGACGTCTGGGCCCTGGGAGTGATGGGATATGAGATGTGCACCCACGCCCTTCCGTTCGAGAACGTAGCAGCTGTCCTCAACGAGACGTCCGCTCCTTCTCTCGAGGGTCGTCCCTCAGACCTTGCTGCCCTCATCTCCCAGATGCTCTCGAAGGACCCCAAAGATCGTCCGACAGCACACGACATCATTAATAACATTAGATGTATCAATAGTGAGTGAGGTTAAACTATAAGGACTTCTCGCTGTTCCCTCCCGTACTAGCCCACACCCATAAGGCAACGCTTGGAGAAGGGTCAGGATGGGAAGAACACTTTCCCTGATACCTTGAATAGATTGTTATTTGCTTTCATGATGATAGGGTGCAGTCTGTCATGACAGCCTTCGCGCAGAAGTGAGTCACCTGTGAATTCATATGCTTTGTTCCTACAACCTCGAAATACGCTATGAGGATGGTGTACGTGTTTGAGGTAGAATGGGAAAGACCTAGTTCCAGTTTAAAAAACATGCTCGATTTGGCTACAAACCTCGAGGCACTCTTCAAGGACCCCGAGCAGCACGAGCAGATTGCTAGTGTCGTCCGTGTTACATCAGCGAAGGAGCTTCGGGGCGCCATACGTGGGCTCCAGGCCCTCACAGGAATTCCCTTCGAGAGTTTCGTTGCGAGCACGGTACGCACTGACTTGGGGCCACTCTACACTTTTGTATTCAAGCCCCGCCCAGTACTGATCTGCGAGCTCCTACGTGCGGCAACGAAGGGCGCAGGGACCGACGAGAAGGCACTGGTTGACGTACTCCTGACGATTGAAGCGTCCGAGGTCCGTGAGATCAGGCGTGTTTATCAACAGCTATACCAAAGACAGCTGGCGAATGATATCGCTGCAGACGTGGGGAACAAATACATGTGGGCCAAGCTCGTCAACGCTGTCGTCGGAGGGACACGCCATCCGCATACTCCAGATACCCTCGCGCAGGATCTAGAGGACGTTCACGCCGCAATCGAGACGAAGGGGGTTAAGAAGGCGGAGGTTGATACGTGGATCCGCATCTTTTCCACTTACACTCGTGCAGACTTCAGAGAATTGCATCGCAGGTATGAGGCGACTCATGGGAAGTCTCTTCGCTGCGGAGTTGAGGACGAGTTCCAGGGGCTTGACGAGTACGCCTTCAAACTGGCGCACGACTTCCTCTACGATCCTTGTTGTGCGGCAGCGTTCGCCCTGAACGTTGCGCTCGGTGGATCGAAGGTTGATGTGGCTCGTATCAACCGCATTACTGCCCTTCATTTCCGCGAGTGCAAGGGAACGAAGTACTACTACAAGAAGGTATATGGGGAAGCCTTTGACACGCGGTGCGACGAGGCCCTTAAGGCCCCATATCAGACCGCGGTGAAGATGCTTTGGGAGCCTTATTTCGGAGAGGCGAGTGGGATTGACGTCCCAACAACTTTAGAGCTTAAGAGGCCCACTGATGCGGATGTTCCAATGACCTTGGAGCTGTAGGGCCGAAGTCAAGCAGTGAATATCTATTCCCGAGGAACCAAAATGCAAACGGGGTTAAATGAGGTATCATTCAGTCTCAATAGCCACATTCCGACGCGGAGTCCGCGCCAGACCCCGATTAAAGGCCTTAGGAAAGGAACTGTTTCACCTGAGAGCCCTCCGGCCCAGCATCGTTCGGAGATGTATATCCGACGTCAAGTTGGGACTCGACCTCCTACCAAGGCAAGCCAGCATATTGTTCATCGTTACTTCCAGCTCGATGAGGACCATCGAATAACTCCGAAAGAACGATTCTCTCAAGCACAGGTTGAAATTCGTCGAGTGGTTGACAGGCTTCATAAAACAGCCGAGGAAAGCCTCAAATCATGTGAGCAATGCGTTCCCTATAAGGCACGGCCCCCGGAGATCATTGAGATCGAAAGGAAGCGAGCCCTCCTCGCCCGATATCTTAGTGCAGAAGAAGAGAAGATCCGGATGGAGTGCACGCCTGAGCTGGTCGACGGGGTCCATAGGCGGTTCCTCCCTACAACCATTGGCCGCCGTCATCCATTGATCTCGTGCGACATACAAGATAGTTGTAATATTCAGTCTGGTCTCGAAGGACTCGCCGCGTCGAGAAGGACGATGAGCGAGTCTCACGCCCTCATCACCCGGGAGCTCGCTCGTCACTATGCGACGGCTTCGACTGGTGGGGTTCTTGACTCTCATTCTAACTCCCTGTAAAATGCATATCAGTGAGATCATTCTCGATGGGTTTAAGTCGTATGCAACCCAGGTGCGTGTAGGACCCTTCGACCGCTCGTTCAGTGCCATCACAGGGCTGAACGGGAGCGGGAAAAGTAACATCCTCGATGGGATCTGCTTTGTCCTTGGAATCTCTATGCTTACACGCGTTCGGGTCACTACCCTCACCGAACTGATCTATAAGCAGGGCCAGGCGGGAGTGACGCGTGCCAGCGTCACCCTCGTCTTCGATAACAGAGATCGGCAGCGGTCTCCGCCTGGGTATGAGGATTACAGCCTCCTTGAAGTGACCCGGCAGGTCTTCAAGAATGGGACGACAAAGTACCTCCTGAACGGGATGACGGCAAAGCTCAAGACCGTCAAGCAGCTCTTCCGGTCGGTTGGCCTGAGCATCGATAACCCAACCTTTCTTGTCATGCAAGGCCGCATCACAACCATTCTGAACATGCGTCCCCAGGAGGTGCTCAGCCTTCTTGAGGAGTGCACTGGGACACTCGTCTATGAATCGAATCGACAGGAAGCAATGCGAACTTTTGAGCAGAAAGAAGCTAAGCTTCAAGGAATCGCCCAGACACTTCAGGAAGATATTCTCCCGCGGCTGCGTAAGCTCGAAGAGGAGCGGAATGCCGTGGCCGAGCTTGGGCGTGTCGAGCGCGTCCTAGAGATACTTGGAATTATTATCGGGGCCATATCTCTGTACACTTCCTTTGAGATGCTTCGTAGAGCACGGGAACGTCAGGAACAGGCACAAAGGGCTCTACAACGAGAGGCTCAGACTCGCCGCCAGCTTGACACGGAAAAGGCGCAAACCCAGGAGGCATTGGCCCATGTTCGGGCGCAGCTTGCCACTGCGGTCGATAGTACTGAGCGGCGGGCCCTCTCGGAACGCTTTTCGCAGCTTGAGTCGAACTACCTCAGTTTCCAAGGGAAAGGACGACTATTAAAGGAGCAGCAGGATGATCTGTTTAAACAGCTCCATCAGCGTGAGGGACGTCAAAAGGCGCTCAGTTCTCGCATCGCAGATCTCCGTACACGGCTCGCGACCATTGAGAGGTCTTCTGACCTCGTCAGGCTTCAGCGTACAATTGAGAACTTACAGGCTGAAATTACAACCACTGAGGCTTCATTGCTCTTGGCAGCCAAAGGAAACCTAAGCCGGGATGAATTGACATCTCAGTGTTCGTATCTCACTCTGAAATCTGTTCTACAAGGGTCGATGGATGGAGTTCTCGAGGAGCTTGTTACAGGGCTTTTGCGTCAGATCCCAGGCTCCGATGTCTATCTCGCCCCCATCTCCGACATCATCCTTACCTTTCTACATGAGGGTATGACCAGTGGAGCAATTATATTACACGCTACGACCAAATCACTCAGTGGTGTCGTTGAAGAGGCGATCGAGGCTATCTTTCGCGCTCGTGGTGATCCACAATATCTGACACCATTAGAAATAAGTTTTGGGCTGAAGAAGTATGAGTCCGACTCGCTTCGTGCTGCTGAGCATACTTTCGGAGAGATTGTATCATTATACGCTCGTCTTGACCACGCCGCACAGGAGGAGCTTTCACGCGCTAAGGAATCCGACAATGTTGGATTTACCGCTCTGCAAACAATCCTTGACGAGGCTTTCGGACTCCTTCGTAAGGTGCAGAACTGTGCCCGGGACTTGCAGGCTATCTATCCTACTCTCGACGAATATATCGAGCAACAGAGGAATTTAGAGGTCCGTGTCTATGGAGAAGACTTGACGGCCATACTTACGTTTCTTGATGAGATTCTTTCTGTTCCTCATGGGGATGCTCTCCAGAGCTTATACGTCAAAACACAGGGCTATTTGAGCTTTTTGGCGCAGGAGAACGCGTCGGAGCTTGCCGTAACGGGTTTTGGGACTACCAGTGCGATCAATAACCAGGATTCATCCATTTCAACGGAGGGATTCAATTATCTCGATAACCTTGATTCTGCATTACGAGCGGTCTCGAAGCGAATCACAACGTACATTAGCCTTCTTGGGCGGAGCCTCAGCACCCTCAGAGGCCATGCAAGCGCCTTCTCTTGTACTACCACCGCGGGACAGCAGCAGACGGCGGCAATCCGATCCATCATTGTCGAGGCAGGGCGAGCTGGTGTTCGGAACTCGGCACAAGTTATCCAGATGCTAATGGGGATTGATGGCAAGGTGCGGGTGCAGCACGACCTTATTGGGCCCATTCTAGCATTCCTACAGTTGAATGAAGAGGTGATCCTAGGGTTAGGATCCAATAGACTCCAACTCGTCCGAGTTTTGGAGCTAGCCAGCGCGTCCAAGCTCATGCATATCGCCTTCATGACAGCCACGGCGGCTGCAGGCTTCGTTCGCTCGAGCCATTGCACCACACGCATCACCGCTGTCCCTCTAGATACAGTACGTGTGACTCGAATCACGGCTGATATGCGGGAACGTGTCCGGGCGCGAGGTGGCGTCTTTGCCGCGGATTGCTTCATATCCATTAACGATACGATTCTGGATTATACTTTCGGTACCACTGTCATTTGCGAGACCCTTGATGACGCAAACAGAATTGCGTATGACAGACAGCTGGGTTATAAGTGCATTACACTCGATGGAGATATTGTGGATGCTTCGGGTAGCATCTCAGGCGGAAGCCGGAGCTTTGACATGTCAACCTCTGCAAGTGTCTTTGATGTGATGCAGGAGTATCGGGATCGGGTTGGAATGGCACCGTTCCTCACTTCTGTGAGCGGTGGGTTATCCTACGTCTCTCCTAACCCCGATGCCGAGCGGCTCTTCACTAGCTTTGCAAATAAGGACTCGATGTTCGGCACGGCTGAGAAGCTTGTGGACCGTTTAACGGCAATAGTTGGGTCTCTTCGAGGAGCATTAACCCAGTATGACTCGGCAACCACACGGCTCAGCGCAGCATTGAGCGATCGTAAGATCAGTCATGTTACCGTGGGATCCGAGGTCGCCGCATTCTTGGCACGAGCTCATACCGAGTATCTTCTCCTTCCTGCGCAACTTACAGTCTTCAGAAGTACAGTGAAGACTCGAAAAACCATTCAGTCTCTTTCGCTCAACGCTGCTCTTCAAGTGACTGAGATCCTTGTCGCACGGCGTCTTCTAACCCATGTCACTCCTCTTACAAAGTCGATCTCTGTTGATGATCCGATAGCTGTGCGGAAACATCTTACAGAACTGCAAACGATGCTTCAACAGTCCGAGCAGGAACAAAACAACTTCTATCGGGAGAATGACGTCTCTACTCTCGAGGCCGAGCTTGCAACTTCGGTCGATGAGCTCCAAGTCGTTGTTACACACATCCAGGAGACGCAGAGACATCTTGAGGGCCTACGGAACCGGGCATTGGCAATGAATGCCACACTTGCAGAGGCTGCAGCACAATTGGACGAGCATCGGGCGCGTTGTGAGGCTCAAGACGCACATGTCACACGTCTGACGGAACAGTGTGCAGAGCAAGAGGCGGCCCTTCGGGATGTTGAGGAACGCTTCCGGTCGGTGGACCGGTCCATTGAACAGGCAACCGAAGAGTCTTTACAGGCTCAAGGAACTCTCTCCGAGGTGGCGCATCAGGTTGAAGCAGATACGGCCTTAAGAATTCATTTCCTCCTCCTTTCCATTGTGACTGGCCCAAATACTCTTCTGACAAACATCCCGAACGATTGCATCTCACGAAATGCACTCCACACGCTTACCAATCTTGTCTCCACAGCTTTTGATGCGCAAGGCCGTCCTATTGATGAGGAGTTTCGTGCAAGCTATGAGGCCATGGCTGGAACTTTGGCTGCATCAAGCATCGTGTCGAGCTTTTTAACGAATGCTCGAGTCTCGACTCAAGAGTCTATGGATATGCTTCACCTCCTCATGTATGGAGGCTGTGTTGAGCGGGGACTTCCAGTGGAAAGCCGGATAGACGCTATTGACTTGGAGGCGCTTGTCAAGTACGTGAGGCAGGAGCACGCCCATCTGCGCCTACATGCAGGCACATCGACAATCGTGCCGAATGCATATGAGGAGCTGCGGCGGAACGCATCAGAACTTCAGAAGATGCACGACCAGATTCTCACCGATAAGGCGAAGATCCTATCATTGATCTCTCAAATCGATAGCCAGAAGCTCGAGTCTCTTCATGCTAGCCACCAGCAGGTTAACCGAGATCTGGATGCAACGTTCGGAATGCTTCTTCCAGGAGCCTCCGCACAGCTTCAGATGGTTGACTCTAGAGACATCACAAAGGGATTGACTTTCAACGTACGACTTGAGAACACGCATACTACTCTTTCCGGCCTTTCGGGTGGGCAGAGGAGTCTCCTAGCCTTGAGTCTCATCTTTTCCTTACTTCTCTACAAACCGTGTCCCATCTACATCCTCGATGAGATCGACGCGGCCTTGGACTTAAGTCATACGCAACATATTGGTGCGCTCATTCGCACAAAGTTTCCCCAGAGCCAATTTCTCGTCGTCTCGTTAAAAGATGGTCTCTTTTCGAACGCTAATGTCCTATTTCGCGTCCGCTTCGTCGGCGGCTCAAGCCTTGTCGAACGTCACTCAATTGGATAGTTCACAACCAGTCAAAGCTTTGAGTGCCGAGCTGGGGTATATGAGAGGCAAGTCGACGCCTCTTCGTCGCTCATCATGGGGTCAAGGGCCGCGACAAGCGCCTTGGGGTCCAGTTGGCAGAACTGTTGATATTTCTGATAATGGTTCTGTAGCTCCTGTGGTAATGAATCCTTTCGAAGGCAAACCGAGCCTTGACAGGCTGCAAGCAAGGTCACTTCCATGTTGCATAGATCCGCCACCCATTCCTGTAAGCACTTAACAAACACTAGCCGCTCCGCCTGGGAGTAGGTTGATACGTATGTTTTTCCTGCCCGCGCCTCAAACAGAAGCTGTTGCACGCTCTGAAACTTGGAATAGAAGAGGCTCAATATGGTCCGATAGACGGTCGACGTCTTAGGAATCGGTGCTAGAGACTGCATTGCGTTGATTGTCACGTCGTTGACCCCGGCATCCATGTAATCCGCTTCCTTGTGCAATCGCTCTATCTGCTGCTGCAAGCGAGTGACTTGGGTCCGCAGAGTGAGGCAAGTTTCGCATGCCGTTGTCGTTGGCCGTGCAGATGGCTCCATGTGAATGTATCCTGCCGCAACCGTTTGCAAAACGGCTGGAGTAAGACGAGTGGGAGTCTGCAATGTAGTCACTTCCGACGGAAGCTCCTGTGCATACATCTTCCCATAGATTGCTAGCTCTTGCCAGGCTTGATCCAGCCGCCCAGCTGCTTCTGTATCTCCTAATGCTTCCGCAAGCTTGTAGGCCTGCATGGCATGCTCCTCCAGAACATGCTCTGGGTATTCAAGGATATATCCCAGTCCACAACGCCTCCGTAGAAGAACAGCAACTGCAGGAGCAAAGAGCCCATTATCAACGGAAAGCGCCCCGAGTAAGGGGAGGAGGGCCTCAATGGCGGGCCTCGACTCATGGCGAATCGCATAATAGAGGGCACTTCGAGGCTCAGCACCAGGTTCAGATATGATTCCATAAGTGGCCTCGAGGCTAGCCAGAACCCCAATGGCATCTGCCTGGTTGAAGCCGATGGCGTGGACGAGGGCTGTATAGCCCTGTGCGTCAGCGATGCCTACCTCTGAGAGTAAGGCCCGAACGCACTCAGTATGGCCGTTGCGTGCGGCGTACATGAGGGCTGTGCAGCCATCTCCGTCACACTTCCGGAGCATGGTGAGGTGATTCTTGATGAACGTGGCATCACCCTTGCGTGCGGCATCAAACCACTCGAGGGATGCCATTTTTGATGCTATCGAGGCAGACCTTCATACTCGTCTATAGCGCTCTTATCACCCTGGCCATTCAGGTGGTTCTTCTCGCTCGAAGGCAACGCTTCCGGCCTACAATCCTCTTGACGGGCACCAATGAGGCAGCCAGCCTAGCTTTATTCAGACATTTGATAGCGCCATCGAAGGGTCCCGACTCTCTTGCAGACATCTCCGAACATTACGGCACCATCGAGGCCTTAGAGTGCAAGATGGTCGTGGTATATATCCCACGTGCTAAGCTAGCCGAGTACTTGCGTAGAAACCGTGTCGCCGTCCGCAACACAATGCTCACCGTCTACACGACCACTCCTGGAGCCTGGGACGAGGCGGTTCAGGACATCCAGCTCCTCTTCGAGGCCCGATGGTTAGGTTCGGATGTAATATTATCCCTTCTCAGTCCCTATAGCGCTATGCTTCGGAACCGGGTCGAGATGGCCTTGCATGAGAGAGGGGTGCCAGCCCATGAAGTCGAAGACCGCCTCCTCCATGTCGTAGATGCCGAGGCTACATACCCTCTCGCTCTTTATCAAGCCATTGTGCAGCATGCATAAAAAATGTACAGCGACTCTGCAGGCACTCTCCTCCTCCTGACGACTCCCCCTGCCAGCCGTGCAGACCGCCTCTCTCAGTACCAGGCTGTTCTTGGGAACGGTTCTTGCGAACGACGTCACCCCTTTTCAGAACCCTGCACCCAAGTCCATTACGATGCTCGCCGCTCTCTCTGGACCTTCTTCCAGACGCCCCTCACATACATCTATAACGATCTCACCGCCTCGGAGCTTCGGGATGCATATCAGGAGCTCCTCAATGCTGGAAGCTCCAACTCACGGACATTTGTCGCTATGCATCAGTCTCTCTTCGAGCGCTTCGTGATGGACACGCTGGCGCAGTATCCCGAGTTTCCTGCATACTTCCAGGGCTTCACTGACGTCTTGGAGCCGCTCTATTATACTGCCCTGTGCGAAGAGTATCTTGTTCCTACTAGCCCTGCCACCCAGAAGCTATTGGAGACCTTCGCAAACGCTGTTACTGCAACGACCCAAGACGCGGAGGATTTCGTGGTCGAGCCCACCCCCCCTTGCGAGATGGACACTCTGTATACACTTCCGTACTCCCAACTGCTTAGTTTGGCCTACAGCTTATGCCAGAACTATCTCTTCATGTACCTGGACGCGAACCGGTACTCCCTTGTGCGCGTGGCACAGCTGTCCTTTGAGCCACTTCTACGCCTCATTGATTCTGAGCTTTACGGGGTTCTTGGAACCAACGAGAGCCTTGGGCCCGAGTGCCAGCTCATCCTCCTCGGGTCTGTTATAACGGGGGGGCTGCATAACATTCCCTCCATCTACGGGAAGTTGCGGCTTCTTGATGGGCTAGTTGCTGGCGGGACCATTTTCTCGATTGTCGTCTCGATGGCTTTACAAAGCCTCGCAATGCACTTGCATATCCCCGGCGCATTCGCAACGAAGTGCAAGTCGAACGATTACACATGTTATCATGGGCTCTTCTTCTGCCGTCCGGCGCTCCAGGATTTTGACTATGCTCCCTCTCGGCCGACTCTCGACGACGTCAACCGGATTCATGTCGTGGATGTTGCGGAGACTGACGTATCTGGAGGCCCCCAACTCCTTCAAGCCTTACCTGCGGCATGTGAGACGGTTGAAACCGCCATCCCTCGGCTAGTTGATTACGCCCTCAACTTCTCTCTTATCTTCGTATTGCTTTCACGTCGTGCTATTGGAAATGAACATGATGCACAAGAACTAGCCGATTATGTGTCACGAGTTTCTGGGAAACTCCTCTCGGGGGCCACATTTGTAAGAAAGGTCATTGCGAAGGGGATGCTTTCCGACGGCGGTAATGGCCCATTGACGCCTGGGCGTGCACTCGACGCCCTAGCAACTTGGACGCTTTCTGACATTCCATTCGAGCTGACTCCATATCTTTCGCTTCTCTATGAGAGCATGGAATCGGACAAGAAGAACCATTGGCAGAAGACCTTGACAGATCGTGGGATCTTCGTTAATAACAAGAAGCTTGCCCAGACGCTCTCGAAGAGCCAGATTCAAGTCTTCCTACAGAAGAACGCGGTCCCCATCGCGTTGGGAACGCTCTCTGCTGTCGCGATTGTCGCGGGAGTCGTTGCAGGAGCCGTCGCAGGTGCACGTTCTCGGCCGAGTCCTGGGAAGAATAAATGAGTACGGTCAGTTCAGGTGATGGTCCTCTACTCATCCCAGCAGAACGGCACGTGTCCCCTGTGGTTCGCGTCTTCCAACGAGTACTTGGCTTCACGTTTTTCGTAACGCTCCTTCCAGCCATCGTACTCGCAACGATGGCGTGGCTGATCCCCGCGATCTTGGTCTGTAACAATGTGACCGTTCACACGGAGAATACATCCTTGCCCATGGACCTTCAAACACATCTTGCCGATGTTCCGGGACAGGACCTTAGCATCTTGGTTCTCGATGGTACCATAGCACATGTACAGCTTACTGGGAGTGAGCTTGCCAACATATCATATGAGGCTTTAGTGAAGGACGTTGAGGTGGAGTTGGAGACGTTGAATACAACTCAGCAATTAACTCTGCGTACACGAAAGAGGAATCCCTTTAAGTGTAGTTATCTTGAGGGTACCTTTCCAGTCTTCAACGCTAAGAGCATTAGCATCGAGCTGGACCCAACGACAACAGGTGCCATTGAACTAATCAACCTATCTACTCCTTGTACTATCCGTTCACGCTCATCCTTCATCGCTGTGTCTGGTGAGAATATTACGGCCCCACTCGCCGTCGACATGACGGGTTCAGTCACATTGATTGGGGCGGCGATGGATAACTTAACGATCACCCGTTGTCTCCATCTCACAGCCGCCAACCTTTCGGCCACAAGAGTTCAGGTGGGTGCCTCAAAAGGAATCAAACTCCTTTGGGATCCTATTGCAAAGGACCCTATTGATAGTATCACTCTTGATTTCGTAACCCTTCAGACCTGGGCAGGTTCCCCTTACCATTTGTGTCTTATAGCAGAGTCTTTATTTGGGAATCTCACCCAGCCTCGATTACTTCACCTGAACTCTATTGGGCTTGTAGCGATGAGTTCGTTGAGCTATTATCGGGGTGGTGAGCTTATCACTACGGTTCAGGCAAGTGCGACGTCAATCCCGACAAACTCGGAGATTATAATCGCCCTTCCCACTCCAGTACATCTACAGATAACAGTCTCTGCTGGTTCTCTTGATGCAACTGTTGAGGTGGCCGGATCAGAGCCTTATGGGACTACTGTTATGCCACAGATCTTACTTAATGCTCGCAATAGAGGTAATATCGTCTGTGTGATCTACCATCGAGGAGACCCGACCCCTGACTTATGTCTGTCGTAGAGCGACATAAAAAGATGCTATCAGTCGACTCGACCCCCACACTGATCCATGACGAGTACGTGGAGGGGTTGCAACCAAGTCAGGAGGGTGGGTCCGGAGTAACAGCCATTGAGTTGGCACGTTTGACTCAGGAGGCTAGTGAGTCCAAGAATGATGAGGAAGCCCCAGCCCCAGCACCAGCCCTCGAGATGCTTGAAACAACTGCGAGGACGCCTGCAGAGATCGCCGAGCGTGCGCTCCGCGTATGTCAAAAACATAGTCCCACATTTCTAGAGTCGAAGTTAGGGGCAATACCAGTCTGTCCAACCTGCCAGCGGCCTTACTTACAGACCCAGGTCTACTTTCAACTCCTGCAATCGGCGAGCTGTGGGCCGCAGGGCAATTACTACAAGCTCTTCTTCAGAGAACTAGGACGAATTGGGTCTGGGAGTTATGGGACCGTATACCGGGTGCAACACGTTTTGAAGTCCGTCAGACTTGGAATTTACGCGATCAAGATTATCGCCGTTGGAGACTCGCGATCTTGGTTGCTAAGAGCACTCTCTGAGGTGACCGTCTTAGAACAGATGCGCCATCCGAATGTCGTTGATTACCACCATTGTTGGGTTGAGGACTATAAGGCTGCGGTGAATTCTGGGCCAGTCCCACACCTCTTCATTCTTCTTAGTTATTGTAAGGGTGGGTCTCTTTTAAATCTTCGTCGTAAGGTTCTTGGTCGCCCATTGACCGAGGACGAGTTTCGGATGCTTCTGTATCAAACTGCATCCGGATTAGCACATCTCCACTCAATAGGCTTTCTTAGTCGGGATATCAAGCTAGGGAATATCCTACTTGACGGCACGGCTCCAGATACCGACCCGACCGAACTGATCGAGGTGGTTGATCCGGCTGGGAGTGATGCTGTGGTACCGACACGTGCCGATAAATGGGCTCGTAAGTATCGTGAGATTCAGTTTGCCCGTGACGACGCTCTACGAGAACAGAGTCGACAGCTCCTTTATATTCGTACCGTTGGCATCTCCGAGCTTCAAGCACGCTTAGCAGACTTCGGGCAAGTAGGTGATGGACCTAGTGCTGGGACCGATCTATATCTCGCGCCGGAATTACTTTGGAAACGAGAGCGGCTAGATGGGAAAATAATCGTGAAACCTGGTGAGAACCCTGAGACTCAAGCTTTTTCCCAGAAGAGTGATGTCTATTCTCTTGGAATCTCTTTCCTTGAGCTGATCTTTGACTGCAATACTTTCCTCTCCCAAATCAAGAGGGAGCGCGGCTGGTCAGATGAGGAGGCTTTGGAGTACGTACAAACCCATGAGCATCAGAAAGATCTCATCTCCTTTGGTAAGACCATCGTTGATTCGCTTGGTTATAGTCAGGAGCTTTCAAATCTATTACAACAGATGTGTGCACCAAACGCGGAGGATCGACCAACCGCAGCAGCCGTGGCTGATTCCTGTTACCGGATGCAACACTCGGTCCCAGTACCAGTCACAAGAAGAGATAGTGGTATTAATGCGACTCCACATGTATCAACGCAATATGTGAGGCCTATTCCTTCGACGCAACGGATTGAACCTCTGAAATACGACGCGACAATCCTGAGGGGTAAGGACGTTTACCCTTTTAAGCAACCAATGACACATCATCCCAAACGTCGTCGCTTATGGCGTCGGAGAAGGCCGATGGATAGGTGGTTCGCGTTGTTCCTAATGTTACACGGGTGCTTCTGTATGGCCATGTGTGGCTTCTTCGCGGTACTCATTCTAGTGCTTTTACGCGGTTAAAGACGGATCGCTGGATCACTTGCGCACGGGAACGAAGACGAGGCGGAGGACGAGGATGAGGAGGAAGATGAAATAATGGTTGGAAAGGGGGATAAGAATACAGCCCACAATGACGACGATCGCCTTTTGAAGTAAGTGTAACTCGGATCCGATCAAGTAGCTCCAATAGATGAAGTTGAACGCCGCCTCTGGCTTCATGATGAGGACCGACATCTGGATGGCATAAATCTTTGCATCTGTCATTGCAAGGAACATGAAGGCACAAGCTGCAATAAAGCAGATGAGGATGGCACCAATTTTCATCAGATGCGACCTGAAGAAGGGAATCTTGAGCGCCTTTATGAGGAGGCCATACGCGGGGATGATTGAAAGCATGGAAGCGATCGTACAGCATTGGTCAATGAGCTTCGACGGTACGATGTTACGAAGCCACCAAGGAAGGCCAAAGACGACTGGGTAAATGACATGTCGGACGAAGGGCCTATTGGCTTGACTCCAAACGAGAGGAATAAGGAAGAAGAGACAAACGCGTGAGATGACGTTCAAGTATTCAACCTCATCGCTATAATGCAGTATGAAAGAGTTGACGAAGATGGTGCGGCGAGGAAGGACGACGCCCTGGAAGTCCTTGTCATTCCTTGGGTCAAACTGTTCAGACATTTTCTTATAGATGATAAATGATGCATTCCACACCGAGCGACGTTGCGTCCATTTCCTTCGTGGAGTACCGGCAGAACCCACAGAACCGTGAGCAGCTTGATCGGGAGGCGAAGCAATTGAGGAGACGTGACTTCGAGACGAGATATCAGTTAAAGCCAAAGGATGTACGAACCCTTCAAAGCACTTACTCCTCGGTCATTCTGATGCAGGAGAAGCTCATTGTCGTGTTGAACCAGATCCCGATCGTCATTCAACGGTCTCTTTGTTGTATCGTATTGGACCATCGTTCTTCAGGTCGTAATTTGGCACTTGGCTTTGCTGAGGCCTTTCCAAGCTTAATGGTTTCGCGTACTCACCAGATCGACGCCTGGGAACTGAACTGTCTTGAATCCCTACTATTCTATCTGTCCCGTACGATTCAAAGCAAATATAAGTCGATTTCTCAATATGCAGCTAAACTCTTCTCAGTTAGAAGCTTGGAGCTTCAAACCCTCGTCGAGGCATGTCAAAGGTTACGTCTGGAGGTACATATCATCCACACCGCACTATCCAACATCCTTGATGATGATCAAGAAGTAGCTCGTCTTTCTTTTGAAAACCAGAAATACATTAGTCAATATACTTCGACACGGAAGAAGGAAAGGGCGGACTTACACATGCGGACGTGCCAATCTTTCACGGACTTGAAACATTCACGTTCCGTCTCAAGTTTATCCTCAAAGAGTATTCTATTACCAGAGACGGAATTGCGTCAAAGTACGCTAGAGGATCGTACCCCCCTTACTCTACGGCATTCCCCATCATCTCGTCTCATTCAGCCCGGTGAGCTTGACGCTTCTCTTGCTGATGAGGCTTGTTGGGTGCAACGATGTAGAACCTTTGCAGAAGTTAAGGATGACGTCCTAGAAAGTACCCCGATTAGTGTGGGAAGCATCCACGACATCTTCGAGACTTGCCTTGCAGAGGCGACAGTTATTCGTGCCAGTGTCGATAATCTCATGCGAAACGTCATAACAAACACAAGGATCGCCGAACTTCGCCTTGATGGAGATCGGAACTCTCTCCTCACCTTTAAACTGTACCTGGGGCTCTTCACGCTCTCGGTAAAGGCTGCATCATTACCTGGGGGGCTTTTAGGGATGAACCTGTTGAATCCATGGCTTCCCGCAACAGACGATCCCGGACCCTTCTACGTCTCGGGTAGCCTTCTACCCTTCTGGGCCTTGTCGGGCATTTCCCTCCTCATCTTCCTAACGACCTTCGGAGGCCTTTGCCTCGCATATCGACATGCGCTCCATCACAAGAAAAAATCTCCTTGATGAATACTAAGGCCAGATCTCCGAAGCGTTCAACACAGACGCGGACCCAGAAGCGGAAGAAGAAGCGGCGTCCCCAACCTTCCGTTCAGGTCCAACACCTCACCGACGTCTGTCCGCGCGCGGGCTTCGATACCTCGTACCCGAACATCGACGTTGTTGTCGCCTTGATGAATGCGGTGGGGATCCCCCCTGTGGAGAGGCAGTTTGTTGAGGGCGTGCTTGAGCATCAACCGGAGCTTAAGCTCCCTTACTTTGAGCGTTTGCAACGTATTCAGGCCTTACAGCGGGAGTTCCATAGGAGTAGTAAGTATCGGGAGAGGCTCCTGATCTACCTTCGGGATACGTTGCGGAAGAGTACCGTCGAGTCCAGTGCCTTTAGCACGAGCCTTTCCAATGAAGACGAGAGTAATATAATTGGTTCCCTAACCCGTTTGACGTATCATGCGGTGCGGATGATCTCGATCGTTAAGGCTGCGCGAGATTTCCTTGGGCATCCTATCAATTTTCCGACGATGAACACCGTATCGGTGGCGATTAAGGAGAAGTGGTACACCCTATTACGTGCAGACACGTTCTATGATAGTGAGACGATCCCGAAGATCTTTACTCTTCTCCAGTTCTGTGGCCATAACAAGGGCGTCATCGACGCTGGCAAGATGATCAAGGAGTATTTGGATAAGGCCACCACGGTTCAGATGCAATTGGGTGGAGACGGCCCGGTCATGCCTCGGGTGAGTGCGGCTTCCTCAAGTCCTTATAAACTCAAAGAGAACCTAGCGGCTGCTTCGTCTGTCGATAAGGAGAATAGGTCGGGAACATACCTAGACATCTCCCCTGGCGCCGACTTCGGTCTTCGTATGCTCATCAACGTCCCATATCTAACCGAAACTGCTACCGATTCCTTCGTCGAACAACCAAGACAGATCACAGATGTTATTTCTCGATGGCATGCGTATCTTTGGTCGCACCCCTCTGCATACCAACCAAGACCAGAAGAAGGTAAGGAATACTCCATTCAGATGCTTAGTGGGCGAGAGTGTTTAGAGATCCTTAAAGATGAGCCTCAAACGCTTACGGCGGCTTGGAAAGTACGTACAAGCCTCGAGCGTAGACCTTGGGGAACCCATATCATCCCTGTGAGTGTGATGGTTCCAATTGATACATCTCTTCAGCGTCGAGAACAATATCCAATCACCCTAAGGACTAATGATGGCCCATAAGCGTGCGCTTCCGCAAGGCCGTGCGAACATATTGAAAGACAAGTAAGGGGATTAGGATGACGTGAAGGATCATTTTGATGCCTCGACAGATGGGAATCGTTACGCTTCTAGTTTCATGCACAGCTTCCAGGATAAGCACCAAATGAAGAGATGCCGTCCCTATAAAGGCGTATGAGACAATGATGGCTTGAAGTCTGGGGTATGGTTCGAGGGCATTGAGTAGGAGCCCACATGTGCCGCCATAATGGCAAAGCATGATCCCTTGTGAGATGAGGAGAAGGATGAGGAGTCCTTGGAGAGCTACGTGAACGCTCTTAGTAGCAAAGATGGTTTGTTCGAATCGCATTTTCGTGACTGGTTAGCCTATTCATAGCTTGTATCGTCTTCTTCAAGACTAGAAAAGCGGGAGAGACATGTAGATCCGAAGAGGTACCAGGAAGCATTACAGTGCGCCTTAAAATGACGGTAATCTTCGAGGGTGATATCCCCTTCGTTCTATCTGGGGAAAACACCCTCGCAGTCCAACTGAGCGATGCCTCGGTGATCGAGATCATCAGAGATAACTTAACCTCGCTCTCGGCGGTCATCGAGCCACACATCATCTCGGTTGGAGTTCGAACTCATCAAACGGATCATTCAACGCCAGAGGAAAGGGCGCGTTATCAATTTGCGAGTCGGACCTTGGCTACCACTCCCGGAGACTTTGGCACAGGTTCCTTTGGTTTGGAGTATACGACCATCCACACCGTCGACTTCAGCGTGACTCACCCAAGGAGCCATAAGCGCTACAGTGTCTCCGGTACTCAGTCCTCCTTCACCAAGGGGGTCGCAATCACCTACAACCCCAAGGTACAAACCGCTCACGCAACCCCTCTCATCTTCATGACAGCTAGTATGGATGCTAAGAATCAACAAAGTGGTACTCAAGAACCGCTTATCTCGATAGATGAGAGGACGCCACTCACAAGGTTTGTTACAGAACCAATCCTCAAGGCGCGTTCCGATCCGGATGAATCGAGCTTAACAAAGGAGGACTCGAGTAAGTTCAGTCGTCGTTCTTCTCTTGGGTGTAGTGAGGACAGTGTCGATGACGCCGAGAATGAGCAAGAGCAGCGTAAGATTCGTCACCGTGACAAGCGAATGAGCTCATTAGAAGAGCGTGAGGAGGCTCTCATCCGTGCGCAAGAGCAACCAGCCCAACAAGCCTCGAAGACTCGAAGACCTAGTTGAGGGGGGGAAATAAAAATGCAGCTTCGCTTCGTGATGTGCATGCAATGCGGTTCTCGCCCGAGGTACGATGGGATTCGACAGTACTTCAAGAAGCAGAACGTTGAGGCTGACTTCGAGTTTGAGCCTGGCCCCGACGGGTCCTTCGAGATTTATCTCGACGGGAAGCAGATCTATAGTAAGCTCTCTACTGGTCAGTATCCGACCCCTCCGGAGCTCCTCGAGCTGATTCGGAAGGAGCAGCCCGCCGTATAAATTGGGATTTCCTTACTAATGCTTGTGTCGTCTCGCCAGGACACCGCCAGTAGTGTCCCCACCGACGAGAGCGACTCGCTCTCGCTCCGAGATGGCTTCCGGATCCGGGCGGTGTCAACGTTCGACGCGAACCAGACGCGAATGGACCTTGCCACGACCGGTTCCGGGTTTGACATCGTCGAGTGTCTTCAATCATTGGGAGAGGGGAGGGTGCGGCGCTCTCCGGACGAGGCGGTTGCCGCCACCGACGTGGAGGATGGAGCCATAACCATCGCTTCTCCATACCCATACATGGGAGGTATGGTGGATGGAGTACGACTACCCCAGCCTTTGGAGAACGTATGGTTCTTCCGCTTCAAGAGTGAGAACAAGATACGGCTAAGTTTCGACGCATCGAACTTACAACGGCGGACATGCTCCTTCTATTATCAGGGGCGTTGTAAGCCACGACGGTTAGACTTCGGCTACTATCTGGCTGGGTCTCCGGATTGCGACCCGGTCCTCTTAATACAAGACTTCTACCAGACGCCGGAATGTATGATCCCATTCTTTAGTGCATTGGTTGCTGATAACAAGTGTTGCTACTGCTTGCAGCCAGAGCCCCTTGTCAAACACCTTCTTCCTCACGAGCTGATCATCTGTTATTTGGAGTTCCTCTTGAACATCTGCGTGAACTTCAAAGCTGCTGGACGCCGACGATCTAGTCACGTTAGCTCGAAGTATCAAGAGACTTCAAGAAGGATCAGTATCGTTGGCCAAGGGACGGGTGCCAATACTGCCTTGAAGTTAGCCTTAGTCGTCACCCTTCTAAGCGAGGGGATCGAGGCATTATACGACTATGATGGGGCGCGTGTGGCAAGTACACGACTTATCCGTGATGGCTTCAGTAATATCAACTTTACCACCCTCCTATCGTTAAGGTCGATCATCCTGTGCAACCCGCTCATGCCAAGCTATCCAACCATTCTTCATACTCGGAACCCGCCCCTTGCACGTTTCCTTCGGCCAGGAATCCCCGGGGGTAGCGTCGCTAGAGCTCGGGCGATCCTACAAGAGGGTTTGGGCTTCAATACGGGTGCCGATTCAAACGGTATCCCAACTCTTTCCAGTCCGCTCCCAGAAGTCAGCACGGTCGCCCCACCCGCCTCTTATCTCCCTAATTACCTTAGTTTTTGCCCTCAATCTCTTGTCACTCATTATGGATCTTGCATTCGCCGCTATAACAAGAGCACCTTCGCCATGATGACCGGGTTGCTCAACATGTGTTTTTCATCGCAATTGGACGACATCCCTGGAGTCCCAGAGCCCCATGTCTTCGACCTGTACAGTTGTCTTGGCCCATATCATCGTGGAAGCTTCCCTTTATATATTTTTCTCGGTAGCGATTTCAATCTCCTTTCTGGTGAGGACCTTCAAAGATTACACAAGTTATCAGATGAAAATTCAACCGTAGTTTTCCGTCGTATCCCAGGCTGCGGTGCCGACGCCCTAAACACGTGCGGCTCCGTGCTGACAAAGATGCTATGATCCCTTCCACCCTTACACCAACCAAAGGTAGTTCACTGTCCCAGTGCACCAGTGTCATTAGCTTTCTGCCTGTTCCAGGATCTCGACTTTGTCTGGCATCACCTTCCCCTTGATGTTCGGGTTGTAGATGCGGACCTTGATCCCGATGACGCCCTGACGCATCTTGATGTGACGAATTGCCTCAGCAAGGAAGATACGCTTGGGATGGCCTGTGGAGATCAGGCACCCCTCGCGGAACTTCGAGGCGCGTGCGCGCTGAGCGCGGAGCTTTCCGGAGATGACCACCTCGCACCCGGCCGCGCCAGCCTTCATCGCAGTGCGGATAATCGAGTACGCAGCGCGACGGATCGGCAACGCCTCCTCGAGCTTCGCGCGGAGGTTCTCTGCCATGATCTCGGCGCTGAGCCCACGCTTCAGAACCTTGTCCACCCAGATATTGACGGAGTTCGGATTCATCTTGAGCCGGGACGCGATGACATACTCGAGCTGGTGCAGGCGATAGTGGTACTGACCCTGGGCAATCGCGGGGTCAGCGCAAAGGATGGTCAGCTCGAGCGTGGTGGCTGTGCGGCGGAGCGTGCACGAGGCGTACCCGGCATCGACCAGCTCGCGAGAGAAGAACTCGTTGAGCTCTGCCTCGACGAGGCAGTCGCTTAGGTACTTCATGTAGAACGTGCGATCCCCGTCTGGTTGGTTCCACTTACTCACGCGTGGCATCTTCGGACGCCAGAAAGAATGCAGATCGGGAATCCAAATTGAAATGGCCTCCACCCATTGGAGAAATGAGTGTGCGTCTTTCTTACGAGTCGTCGAGTGACATCGGTGTCTTCAGCGTCCTGACCAACGCTTATGCACTCGCCGCGCCCTCGGGGGCGATGAACTATTACGCCGCCCTCGAGACGGTCATCGTCCCGCACGGGTTACCTGTCGTCCGGGCAACCATTAACTCGAGCATCGTCATTGGCCGTGTATCAGTTGGGAATCGGAAAGGACTGCTCCTCCCAAGTAACGTCCAAGACCACGAGATGATGCATATCCGGAACTCCCTCCCAGACGAGATCGTAGTTCAACGTGTCGATGAGCGTCTCTCCGCTCTTGGTAACGTTGTCGCATGCAATGACTATGTGGCACTGATTCATCCGGACCTCGATCGAGAAACCGAGGAGATCATCGCAGATGTCCTAGGTGTGGAGGTCTTCAGACATACCGTCGCGGGAGAGGCTCTTGTTGGAACCTACGCTCGATTCAATAACCAGGGCTGTCTTGTCCACCCACAAACCAGTCGAGAAGAACAAGAGGAACTTGCCTCTCTCCTGTCCATCCCAGTGTGTGCGGGAACTGTCAATCGCGGGTCTCCCGCGGTAGGTGCGGGGATCCTTGTGACAGATTGGTGCTGCTTTGTGGGATATGATACTACCTCGACAGAGATGTCTGTCATCGAGTCCACGTTCAAGATCAAGAAGCTTAGCACTGCGAACATCCTGGCAGATGTCCGACAAGCTCTCATGGAGAACTTCCTCTAGGCTCAGGAAGTAGGGAGTCGAAAGTCGAACCCAAGTGAAACCCTCTCAGATTCATTCTGCTTATCTGAACCTCTTCAGAGTGCGCGTGTGATTGCGCTTCCAGGCAGAATACCTCGAAGGCCTAAGCTTCATCGTACCAATGCCCTTCTTGTGAAGGCCACGAGACTTACGGCCAGCCGAGGTCAACCCGCGCAATTCGCGGTGCTTGTGGACACCGTTGCAGATCCAGTTGATGTGCGGATCATCACGAATGGCTGGGTGCATGGGATCGACGAGGATGATCTCATACCACTTGTAAGACCCGTCCTGGGCGACCCAGTAAGAATTCAGGACTCGAAGCGAGCCAAGACGCCGTCCGGCCTTCTGCTCAGCATGAACACGGAGCGAAGCCTTGTGCTTGTACCCGGTGACTCCGATGTTGCGGGGCTTGCCATAGGAGATCCCATGGAAGAACGGACGCTTGCGCCCGCCACGGCGGACACGGACGCGGTAGACGACGAACCCAGGCTTCGCCTTATAGCCAAGACGATGGGCCTTCTCCGGGCGAGTCGGGGAGGGGCAACGCTTGAGGACCGCCAGCTGGCGGAACTCCCAGGTGCGGAGGCGCGCGATGTAGTGCATCGCCTCGGACTGCTTCTTGCGCCAGAGTTCTTGGACGTACTTGTACGCACCCATCTTCACTTGCTCGAAAGAATCTCCCAGACAATCGAAATCAAAACGGTTGTCGGGGACGTTGAGAGCATACGTTCCCAAGGGTCCACCCTATCCAGTTGACTAGATGGGAGTGGACCTACATGCTTATTGTAGGGTACTCTATAACAATGAGCTCAGACGTAAAGGGGGGAGTCAGCATTAAATGGCTAAGCTATTACGCCGCACTCGTTCAAAGCCTCAGGTAATCCATCGGGGGAGCGCCCCTCGTCACTTACGCAAGTCGGGTTGCACTGTCACAGACCTATATCGCGCGTATGGCCTTCGTGCGCATACAGATGGCCCCAACAGCACTAGTCAAAGGACTTCGACATCGGGCTCAGCCTCGGCCCCGGTTCCGAATCACTATATCACATCTCAATCGTTCCTTCATGGGAGCCGTCTGGACCCCACCCTACATCAAGCGTCGGAAGACAAGGGGCTTGGACAAGTCACATACAAGGATGGTACCACCTGCACGGTTCTAGAATACGTTGCTACCCGGAGGATCAATCGCATTGATTCGGAGTTCGTCGAGGCCGCACGCAAGAAGTATGGAGATGACATTGATATGATCTTCTCGGACTTGAGCCTGAACCAGATGCAGTTTACGAAGAGAGAGATCCAGAAGCTCTTTAACCTCTACGACGATGTCAAAAAAGGTGGAACCCTGAAATTATGCACGGACTCGGTACTTAATGACATCCGACGCCAACCCGAACCTTCTAAATCTAAGCTTGATGAAGCTACAACGATGACAATTGAGGAGGCTAACTGGATCTCAAAGATAACTCAAAGGCTTCGTCAGGACACTTAATCCTCCCTCCGCGTTCCAATATTTTCTTCGGTCTACTGTCAGGCGTTTACTCACGGCAACAGCAAATGCCAGCGTTCACCCATTGGCCGGGGGGCAGATGCGCGCATGTATCTTCGGGGCATGGGCAATAGCTCGTAACGAGCTGGACTCATCCCCGTCACTATCCGGTAGTTCCGTCCCCGTCGGCGTCGTATCGGACTGCATATGGCAGCGCTTGCGCAGACGGCTCAACTCTGTGCGGAGCTCAGCGTTCTCCCTGCGGAGGGCGGCCAGGTCGAAGAAGTCCGGGGGGACGCCTCCATTCTCTCGTAGGTACGAGAGGAGAAAGGCGGGAGGATGGACGAAGCGGCAGAACCCTCTAGTGCAACGCCCGTTGAGGTAGTCCCTGCACAGCTCGGTGCGGCTAGAATTTAGGGCGCAGACCTTGTCGTAGTAATACCAAATAAAGATGACGAGTTCCAGGGGCGTGGGGTGGTAGAACTTGCAGGTAGGGCGTGCACAACTCCCGCGAATATAATCTCGACATAGGTTTGGTGCAGGATGTACGTCCTCAACGGCCTCATGAGGCGTGGAATCGGGTTCTTCGACGGGCATATGAGTGAAGCTGAGGTGAGAACTGTTGCCAGACCCTGAGACTTGGACCGAGGGATCCGTCGATGTTTGGGCTCCAGAATGCTGGTGGACAGGAATTGACTTTGTAATCCCATGTTGTTGTGCTTGACCACCTTGTGGAATGCCAAGGAGAGGCTCGACTGGGTATCCTGGGAGGATAGGAAGGTTGTAGTGGGCCTGCATGCTTTGTGCCAAAGCCTGAGGCCTCGTGGGGTCTAGGGGCTGCACGGGGGGCATTCTGTACGCACCTGAGTAGAGGGGGACCATCGTAGAGAAGGTGTAATCGAGCGAAGCCTGTGGTTGGCAGTAACACTGATACGGAGAACAGACAAGCGTTTGCATCGGCGCGAGTGCGGGGTTTGAGGCGCCCTCGGCGCGGGACACGTTGGGAACGCCTGGAGAGGGGCCCGGAGGAGGACCCTCGATGGCTCCTATTTCTCCCCCCTTGTTCTCCCCAGAAGGTGGGCCTAGCATCATTTTAGCCTTTTCCCCGTTGGTTTGTTTTGCCTAGGAGGCCCGGAGGCTTCTGCCACCTGCTTGGAGTGCGATTGCCTGACTTGAGTGACAACCCCCCTAACCTTTTATCGTCGACAAAAAGTAGACCTACTTTTTTGGAGGGCAGGCTAAATGCAACACATCCTAGTCATTGGAGACGTCAACATCCCGTACCGCGCCTTCCAGATCCCCGTACAGTTCCGCGAGCTCTTCCACCCGCGCCGCATCAACCACATTGTCGTCACCGGGAACGTCACCTCCGCAGGGGTCATCAGCTTTCTTAAGACGATCAAAACGGATCTGCATGCCGTCCGAGGCCCGTACGATGAGACCAGCTATCCGGAGTTCGAGACCCGCCATTATCTGGGCTACAACATTACCGTGATGAATGGGCATCAATGCATTCCTCTTGGGAATAGTCGGCAAGCTGCTGCCTTTGGGAAGGTCTATGACTCTGACATCGTCTGCTGTGGTTGTAGTTACAAACCTTTTGCCGGGATCGTTGATAACGTCCTGATTATCAAGCCTGGGTCATTAACGGGATCGATTGCAGATCAGGAACTTGGTTATTCCAATGATGATGATCTTATCTCCGTCTCGAAGAGTCAGGCGGGTGACTCTGCAGAGTCCCTGATCGACCAAGAGGGTGGGCATACGTTTGTTCCTCGCCCTGGAAAGGTCTATCCTAGTATACCCTATCTAAACACTCCGTCGTTTATCCTGCTAGGTATCTCGCGTACAGACCCAATGATTAGCGTCTTCACGTACTACATCCAGGATGCAAAGCTGGTCGTCAAGTCCGAGAAGTTCCTTCTTCCAAGAAGGAACCTTACCCATGATCCGCGCGTAGAGATGCTGGCACAACCACCTTACCAGCAGAGCTACGCCAATCAACAGCAGTTTCCGATCCAAGGACAGATGAGTGCTGGGATGCAGCCATACGCGACATACCCGATCGTATCCGGCTATCCAGCCCAGTAAAGGTGCTTCGGCGAGGCTAATTGTCGAGAGGTGAGGTGAGATGCTTCACGGTGTTCGTGCATGCGTTTCCAGTCTCGACCTCTGGTCCAACCTCGGAATCAGCTATTATCTTAGTCCCACTTGAGGCTACATTCTTCGAGATGGACGAGGACCGATTGGTATGCGGAGCCATGGCCTCGTCGGACGTAGAGCTCCCACTAGAAAGGGACCACGAAAGATATTCATAATTCCCACCGTCCTCAACAGAGATACGTGGCTCCGTCCCATCTGGAGGTGCCCCTCGAAGGCCATGCTCTTGAGTCTCCTCAGGTGAGTTTATCAAACCTAATTCCTCATTCGACCGTTCAATGGCGAAAGGACCACTGGTCCGAGCGTATTCAATCTCACGTGAGGCGACAACGTACTTCTGGAAGACGCCGCTCAGAACCTCGTTTGAGGCAGCGCGGTGAATGCCACGGAACCACTTGTGCTTCAATAGCTGGCTTGCAGTATATCGTTGTTCCTTATCTCGAGCAAGGCAGCAGGCGGCAAAGTCGCGACAATGCTTACTGAGAGGCGGCCTATCAGGAGGACTTGTGAAAGAATCGACAAGGGAGGGCCCATTGACGATATTTCTCATGGCAGACATCACCGTTTGGTCTGCATATGGGGGACGGCTATAGATAAGCTCATAGAGGCAAATTCCAAGAGCCCAGATATCGGATGACTTATCGTAAGGCTCAGACCGAATGATCTCCGGGGCTAGCCAATAGGGAGAGCCTACAAACGTATTGCGTTTCGACATGCTTGCAGAAATCGTTGTCGATACCCCAAAGTCGCAAAGCTTGACTCCGAAGATTATCGATGGTACGGGCCCCTCCTTTCTACCATAGAGGTATGTCACACCGCATTGTGTTTCAGACTCGTCAGTTAGGAGGACATTAGCGCACTTCAAGTCGCGATGAAAGATGTCCGACTGGTGAAGATAGGCAACCCCCTTGACCATCTGGTACATCAGATAGCACGCCACGCGCTCATCTAAAGAGCCAACAACATGAAGAATATCCGAAACTGAACAAAGCCCGGGTTCCATGACAATGCGGATCTTCGACTCGTCGCACCAGGACTTGAGATAGCGGATCGTATACGGAGATCCAAGTCGACTCATGAGCGTTACTTCCTGTTGAATGACCCCGAGTTCCTGCGTCGACTGGTCCAGGTCGACCGTCTTGATAGCGACATAGACTCCCGCCGTCCGGTCCTGTGCCAGGTGGACGTGCCCGAAACTCCCACTTCCTAAGCACCGGATCAGCTCGTACACCATTGCTCTTTGAAAAAAATGAGTGACACGACCACTTCAACCAACACGACATCGACCGAGGCGACGAAGTGTGGCGAGGGTGAGGTGGATTACTTCCGCATCCGTGGGAAGGTCTACCGCTTCGCAGACAACGAGTGGAAGGAGAGGGGTCAAGGAGAGCTACTCATTGCACACAATGTAGAGAAGAAGAGATACCGTCTCTTACTCCATCGTGACCAGACGCTCAAGTGCGCAGTCAACCTTCCTCTTATCGAGGGTGTCGTCATCAAGCAAATGGGTAGTTCGGATAAGGCCGTTACTCTTGCTGGCCTTGATTTCTCCGATAACGAGGAGAAACAGACCATGTTTGCGGTGAAGTTCCCAGAGGAATGGATGTGTAAGAACTTTCGTACTGCCATCGAGTCTGCTCTTGCGGGTAAGGAACTGAAGGACGAAGACCTTCTTGAGCCTCCTAAACCAACCAAGAAGCCTGATGAGGATGTCGAAGGCGAGACGAAGGAGGAAAAGAAGTGAACATGCGCCTTTCACTTCTGCTCACGTGATTTCGTGACATACCCTACTCCAAACCTCAACGTAGTGCTGGGGAGATGGCCCTATATGAAGGAGGTGAGGTAGGAATACTAGTAGCCCCCATACTGATAGTGGTCTCCAATGCTAAGCGTGCTTCGGGCAAGGACATTATCTCACCAGCTGTGATACGTTGTTGTGGTTCATATCTAAGGCAATTACGGATAAGTTGGTTGAGTCCTTCTGAATATCGTCCAAAGTCTATGTAGGGATCATGAGTCAACTCAGCACCGTGGAAGGTGATGATATCCCCACCACACATCTCATAAAGAACACACCCAAGAGACCAGATATCCACCTCGGAACCATACTCTTTCTCCTGCGCTATCTCCGGAGCCATATAGAAGAGAGTCCCAGTAAGTCGGTTGATTGGTGAACCATCAAGGAAACTAGCACGGCCGAAGTCACATAGCTTCAGGACTCCAGTCGAGGTGAAAAGGATGTTCTCGGGCTTGACATCTCTATGTACGACTGGTATTCCTTCACGGAACGTCGTATGCAGGTACGCCAAAGCGTTGGCCAGCTGAGTGGCAACCGCCCAGATGGACAGCTCGTCAATCCCTTCCCTCTTTGACTTACGATGGAGACGAATGAACTCTGAAAGAGACCCACCCGAACAATACTCCATCTCGACCAACGCACGGGTCCCGTCGTAGACGAAGTTGTAATACGGGAGGATGTGTGGATGGTCGAACAGGAAGCCCTTCTCGACGCCCTCACGGTAGTATACCCACTCGTCACCGGGGAAGCGTGCCAGCTCGAGTTCCTTGACGGCCACCACCTCGAGGTCCTTCGGTCTTCGCGCGCGGTAGACCCTCCCATACGCACTGATCTCGATGAACTCAGGATCCTCATACGATTGTTCGCCCAACGAAAGCATTTACTACTCCCACTACCGCCGACGACGCCAGAATCGTGCCAGGAACCCGTCCGAGGAGTTCCGCATGACCCTCTCCGTCTCATAAAGGACAAGAAGCGCTTGACCATATTGCTCAACCATCCTATCCGCAGCCTCACGATCACGCTCCGGCACCCGTGCATATAAGGCCGCCAACCGTGGGGAGAGCTGTACCTTGCACCCTCGAACCGTGTCGATGGACTGTTGAGGCTGCATCTACCGATGTCTCGCGATTTTTCGGACCGTGAAGATCGCCGCACAGATGGCACCTCCACCATAACTGCAGAGGGTAATGCAAATGGCGACGCAGACGGAGGTGGCGACATTCAGGTTGAGGTATCGCCACATGACGAACGCCCACATCAGACTCCCAGCGGTTAAGAGGCTAGGATACTTCAAATGGTCAAGCGTAGTATCTGCAATTATCAGATCCCGTAGCGAAACCACAAGCTCTTCCGTCCCTTCGGCTTGAAGCATGAGGATGGAGGCAAATGTATTATAGAGTCCGACGGCGAAGGAGATGAAGCCATTGAAGATGAGAATATGGACCGGGAAGTAATAGATAATGGTGGGGCGGACCTCAACTGTCTCGACGATGACGAGGTAAGTGTCGAAGAGGAGCCCCATGAAGAAGACGCACTCGTATGTCATGTGTGTTGTGATCTCACGGTAATGATAGGCGAGAGACATGTATAATCGTGCCTCATCCTTCACCTCCCTTATGGCCTGAAGCATTTTCCTTGAAGAGTCTCTACGGCTCGTCATTGTGACTGCTTCACGCGCACAAAGCGCATGAGGTCGCAAGGAACCCCCTTTTGAGTAGGATTCTTCTTTTGCTTCGGTTTAGGTTCGACCTTCTCACAACGTACAACTTTAAGCTCGCCATCCTCGGTCAAGCGCGTCTCTGTTCGTACCACTCCTGACACTCCTTGCAACGTCTCCTTCATACGCTCGGAGTCGTTTGGCGGGGGTTGGGTTGACGTTACCGATGCCGACGTTGTCTTGATAGATACGGAATCTGTGTCGTCATTATCAGCCTTATCAGCCTGCCTTTCTGGACCATGTAGTGCATATAGCAGCCTTTGGGAATACTGGACGATTGCCTCGTCACTGAGCTGAAGATGCGCGTTCCTCCTTTCGAGATTGTCCCGGATCGTCGTGGCTGGGGTACAGAAATTGACACCATAAGTGAGCTCTTCCATTGCTCGCGATAGTTCTAACCTTGAAATGGCATCCAAGAGGGTCAATGGCTCGGGGTAAGAGGACAACATCTTTGACGAGACCACGGCCATAACACGTCCCTCGACTGGTGTTTCAGTGCATACCATATATTCCTGTTCCAGTTCCCCATCGACTTGACGAAGCGTGGTGATTAAGAGAGTGAAGTCATCGGGAGAGCATAGAGCTTGGAAAGCACGTTCGGCCTCCGAGTACTCGCAGTCCACGGACCGGGCGAGGGCCGCCGGAGTACAATATCCGTCGTTATACACGTGATCAAGAACGGTTTGGAGCATTAATTTACCTCTGCGTTGACACTTTCAAGGAGATGGTTCATGTTCTGTTCTAGAGAGTCGATGCGCTTGCTGATGTCCTCGAGAGAGTCGACAACGCGGCTCGTCATCTTCTCGTACTGCTGCTTCACGTTCGACAGCATACCCTGGATATGGTCGGCGAGCTGTTCCGGGTTCTCGGGAGTCGACATTTTTTTGGGGCTAGTGTAACAATGAGTGGAGATACACTTATCAATGCCGAGCTTGTCATCCTGACGCATGGGGCCATCGTCGCTAGCCTAGTCGAGGAACTGGGAGACGCAGAGGCGACGAACGCGGAATTGGACCGGCTTGGTGCTCGAGTCGGACAACGTTGTGTTGATGAGTATCTCGCACGTTTCGAGCATCCATGTAGGACGTTCAAGGAGACAGCCGATGGCGTCTGTGGCGCTCTTCAATACTTCCTTCAGGTCTCGAACGTGGTCAGTACGTTCCAGCCAGATGGAAACTCGTATACTATCACTCTTTCAGAGAACCCGTTAGAAAGGCACATGCAACTCCCACCCCAGCTTGGGAACCTTTCATTTTCGCAGATGCTATGTGGAGCCATTCGAGGTGCCCTCAAGATGGTCGGCTTTGACGTGGCGGTCTCTACGGTGGCGTTATCTCCAGTCCGGGTCACAACCACTAGTCCTTTTGTGCTTGAAGTCAGACTTGAAGGGGAAATCAATGAGACTACGCCGAAGTAGTAAATGGATTCGTCATATGTTGCTGTGGTGACTACTTCCTTTGGGGTGGAATGCCTTCCAGCCTTTATCGATAGTGCCTCGTACCTTGAGGTCAATGAGGGAGATATCGTTCACATCATGTATGAACCCGCCAGGTCTGTCGCCCCGACACAGACCTGGGTCTGCGCGATGAAGAGGGAGACTGGGGAGACGGGATGGGTACCATCAGCCTTTCTGGCTGTCATTCAAAGAGGTTCAACCCCATTCTTCAAGTTATCATATGAAGAACAATTACGGTTTGAACAGCGGAACCTCTCACGTTTCCTTGACAATGCGATCCATTACCTCATTACTCGTCAGCGTTACCGCATCGAGGGCATCTTTCGAGGGTCTGCAGATGCAAGCGAGATCGCACGAGTTAAAGCAATTACTTCACGTGTCGGATGCATAGACTTCGAAAAGGTCTCAAGTATGACTCCATCCCTAGCGGCAGACTTGATTAAGAGCTATTTGAAGGATATTGGAGAGTCAATTATCCCGGCCTCTCTTCTGAAGATCGCTTGTCAATTTCAACAGAAGTATGGGGCATTCTACTTACCGGACTATCATTATGACGAGGCAAACTCGCCTTCAACGACGTCCGTGCCGTTATATGGACCTCCACACGTTTCAGGCCATGGTCCCGCTGACCCTTTGATCGTTCCTCGTTGTTCTCGATTAGAACAGCCCCTAGCGTTAGGAAAGGTAATTATGAACTCGTCCATGTATAGCTTGACAGATGATAGTATTGAGATTAACTCATCGTCTCAAGGATTAGAATCGCTCTCTGCTGAGTGCTTACTTCCCTCAGAGATGACTCCCTCCGAGCATTCACGTTGTCAAGAACCGTCGGAAAAGGTCAAAACGGAATCAGATATGGGTAGAGGCGAGGATGAGATGTTGTTTGAGATAGCCGATTCATCCTTAGTCACACATAACCCTTCGCTCACCTCTTTACGTATTTCGAGACGAGATGCGATAGCGTTGCTTGGTGACTTTCTTTTTCGTACCCTACCCATGTCAAGATTTATCCTATTGCGGCACCTCATGAACCTCTGTTCCGAGATCGTTCAAGCCTCGGAGGTGACGAAGATGGACTCCCACGCCCTCGCCAGGATCATCTATAACTATGTGCTCAACGATAACGACGATGATACTCAGGCTGCTGTTGGCATGCGATTTACTGAGATTCTGCTGTACAACTGGCTTGACGTCGAAAAATATTATCTCCAGCACCAGATGCCTCTCTTCGACCCAGACCTTCCGCTTGATCAGTGCCGTTATTATGATTCCATTGGTCTTCAAATCCGAGTCATCCTTGACTTTGATCCAGCTAAATATATTGGGATCAGTAATAGCCCTCTTTGCATGCGTGTCAAGGCTGGCGACGTCGTGACGATCCTTGCAGAAAGCGGAGAGTGGGTCCTTGTCGGCACAGCAGAACGCCAAGGCTGGGTTGATCGTCTTTGTTTACTCCAAGACGGCGCCTTCTCTCCTGTCTAGTAGGATGAAGACGACGTCGTGCTTCCAGTCGTCGCAGGGTTGTACTCCTTCCCCGCCGGAACATATTCAGATGACGGACTGCTCTCCGTATCCTCAGGAGAACGAGACGACTCACTACTCTCCGCCCGCTCACTTTCTTCCAGGGCTTGTGGCTCCGGTGCAACCTCCTCAATGAAGTTCTGAACAACGCTGCCATAATACTCAACATCTTTCGGATCAATCGCGGCCTCGTCGGGAATAGGGACATACCCGGACTCCCGCATATGACTGACACGCATCTGCTTCCAAAGAGAGATTAGGGATGGGTCATGAAGCGGAAGTCCACTCGGATCGCGGAGCCAGTATGGAAACTGACGTAACCGACGCACTTGTGTGCCACTGAAACGACGTTGGAGGGCTACGTCAGCCATTGCAAACTCGTCTCGAATCGCGCAGATGTCACGCCTCCCATGATTATGCAAGTGGTTGACAATGTTATAGACCAGACGGGCCTTCTGTAGAAGACGGTCACGGAACTGGATGTACACCCGCTGGATGTAGGAGGTCTTACGCGACTTGCGATAAAAGGTGACAAGCTCGGTAAGAAGAAGGTGCGTGGAGATGAGCTCGAAATACCGAAGAAATCCATCAAGTGTCTTCTGGTCAGTGAACGTCTGAAAGGTGACGCATGATACGTAGCGTGTCCAGTTGGCACTCGCAACCTCATCTGCACGCTTCTTTTGCAGTACCTCCAATTCCTGTTCATGTACCACTCGCTCCTCTGGAGTTAACTTACCTCTGCGGCGAGTAGGAAGCCCATCCTCAAGAGACTCGACGGGTTGGAAACTAAGAATGGGTCTATCCAGGAGGCCATTAAGTTTTTCATTCAGCATACGATACTCGGCCTCATCCGAGTCCAGAGACCCTTGAAAGGTGTAATGGTCATCCTCCTGTTCTCCATTTGCAAGAAGGATTGCTATCTCGTCGGCGGCATCCTTTCCCTTCTCTGGGGGTAAAGACTTGAGGTAGTTAAGGATTGCTGTAAGGTCACGGAAGGTACGAAGCCGTCGACTACAGACGGCGTCGGCAAACGCACGGGTATATGGTGGAACAGTAATCAATTCTGAAGCACTCGCCTCAGATTCTGGCCGACTCTCGGCTTCTTCCTCCTCTTCCTCTTCTTCATCCTCCTCACCTTCGCTACTCGTCTCCTCGTCAGGGAAGTCGCTTTCATAGACGAGGGAGGCATCGCTTGTACTCCCGGACACTGTGCGGACGTTTCTGACGACCTGGCTAAGTCTGTGTATTGGCCGTGTCGAAAGATTTGGGTGTTCAGTACCATTGAGAAGCGCGTCGAGGATACAGGAGCCACTTCCCATGATGGTATCAACAGGGTGTACTCGATAATGCTCTCCTTCCAACGCGAGGTCAAGAGCCGTGATACCGGACTCATCCACGTACGCTTGGAGATCATTATGTAGCTCACTAGCCAGAAATTCAGCAACGCTATGAGGCGGGATTCGGGCCTCGAAAACGGGCTCTGCGGCAAGGAGAACGCTGAGCGGGCGATGCGTCCTGGCATGCAAGCTAGGGAGCTGCTCGTTCAGCCTTTCAATGACGTCCGGGTCTCCAATGTACTTATGAAAGACAAACTCGGTCCGGTCCGAGTGATTGGCTTGCAGATTCTTGAGTAATAACGTACTTGTCATCTCATAGTTGAGGAAGGCGCCAAGGCGTTGAATCAGAGTGGGACCGACCTCTTTGGAAGCCAAGTCTGTCGTCAACTTGAACATGATAGGGAGGGGTGCCCCGGTAAGGTGGAGGAGAGAACCGTATAGCCTTTCATACGTTTCGACGAACTTCCGGGTGCGCATACACTGGTAGAAGCCCAGGATTGCGGGCTCAAAGGGGGTGAAATCATAAGATGTAGCTGTCTCGCTACTATCGGATTCTGTCCTGCGGGCCTTCTGTTTCGAAGGCTTTGGCGGGTCCAACGCCTCTTGTTTGGGCGCTGGCTCTGTAACCTCCTCGGGTGGGGGGAGGCCGTTTATGAGGGCGAGGCGTGCCTCGCGGGCGCGTCGCCGTTGCTCGGCGACCTTCTCGCTTGAGCGACGGGCGGCCTCGACACGCTTCCTTTCCGACTCGGCTTGTCGCCTGCGCAATGCTTCTTCGTCGGCGTCATATTGACGGTTAGCTCGCTCCAGGTCTTCCTGGCAGACGTACTCGTCGACAGTGGTCGCAAAGACATCTCTGTCAAGCCATGAGAAGGTGTAGTTCTCGTTGCAAATAGGGATGGAGTACTGGTGTAAAAGAGGAAGAGGATGGATGACTGGAAAGGTACGACCCGAATTAGTGGCAAGAGCCTCACGAACAGTGGCTGGAGAGCAAAAGAAACCTCCTTCTGGATCGAAGTAAGCACCTGCTCCAATACTGAGGACGGTTTCAGCCGATCGACGAATGCGGCTGGTTAGAGGCAATGGAGTTATGGTCAATAAAGTCCCAGTACTACCGATCCAATAATGTTCTGAGCCGAAATAATCTCTGCCGATGCACTCATATGCTACCACTTGTGAGCGTGCTGAACGGTTGTCAATTGGGACTCCGTTACTATCAGTCGCGTCATTTGCTCTGGAGATGGCGACGACGCTAACCAGGAGGGCGTGCAAGATCTCCACTCGGTCATCAGGTGGGATAGAATAGAAGTTATATCCGGCCATGATGACACGATCGACGACGGGCTGGCGAGCACAGACACGAGAGGCAGGACTGGTGTAGTACCGCGTGAGCGTGCTCAGAGCCGTAAGAACCACCGATTTGATGGCTCCGCGCCGGAGGATGCGTTGGACGATACACCCCATTAGAAGACGATCTTGTTCACGCTCACCTAGCAACGCCCGCAAGAAGTCACCATAGAGTACTCGAGGAAGGCGAAGGAGCTGCCTGTAGTGCATCAGTACTCCGAAAGTCGAGTGTGCGGTAACCTCAAGAGCAATACATGAATTGAAGTGGGCTGACAGCATCTTTTTTGGGCATCTCTTAGCACTGGTATCTTTCCCCTTTACTACTCAGTAACCCCACCCTCCTCTGCGGCCTAAGCAGGGTTCGGTGGTGGTGGTGGTGGATAAGGTCCATACCCCGGAGGCGCCGCTCGGACTTGATAGAGATCCCGATAACGTCGGTCTGCATCCACAGCCTCGTTATATGAGGAAACCATCCCCGGGATCAAGCAGACATCGACGATCCAGCCGATTCCGAAGAGCCCCCAAGTGAAGAGCCAGATGATCCCCGTGCACCACTTGTGTAGGTAGAAGCGATGGATCCCGAAAAAGCCGAGAAAGAACCAAAGAAGGTACGTTGCAAGGAGTGACTTCCGGTGACTTTTCATTTAGACCTACTCTCCCGTCATCCTCATCCCTAACCGGTGCAGGTATCCATCCTCGTATCTGCGGGGGGTCGTATGCCGTCACGCTAGATTCGGTACCTACCGCACAGTTTGCAGTTGGTTAGTCACGATAAGGCTTCCTCGCTAAAGTTCCTGTTATTCTTCTCCTGGGTCTTGAGTAGGATGATGAGAAAAGGTCGCGACCCAATTGCTCAGTTCATCCCTCCGGCATATAAGATCGCCATTGGGACAGTGGATAGCACCAGTCCATGTATCTGAATGCTCGAGTGGGGATGAGAATTTTGAGCACCCACAAAAAACTGCTTCGCACAGAGTTGATGTGGGCCGCGAGCGCGGGCGACGCGCTCAAGGTGCAGCAGTTCATCCATCAGGCCGGGAAGGTCGACCGGAGCGGCTGGACGGCACTGATGCTCGCCGCTGATTGGGGTCATATCGAATGCGTCCTCCCTCTCCTTGCACTTGAGGAGGGTCGAGCTTCTGCGAAGGGTTCGACGGCTTTGATGCTGGCCGCACACTCCGGACGGACCGAATGTGTGTACTTACTCCGAGACGGGGAACAAGGAATGGCGGACAAGCATGGTATCACCGCACTTATGTACGCCGCCAATCGTGGGCACATCGAATGCGCACGGCTACTCACGGACGAGGCGGGGGCCCAGACGACGGCCGAGTCGACGTGGGGGGAGGAAACCCTCCCGGTGGGGGTTACGGCACTCATGCTTGCAGCTAGAGGGGGACATAGAGAGGTCGTGGAACTACTCTTGCCATGCGAGCTGGGGCTTGCAGACTCCTTCGGAAAGACGGCGTACCACTACGCTCTTAATGCGGGCCTTGACGAAATAGCATCGATGCTTGTGAGCGAGATGGAGGGATGGATCGACAACCGCCACAGAAAGACAGCTCTTATGGACGCGGCCGAGAAAGGCTTGCCACAGCTTGTCAAACACTATCTTCACGAGCAAGGACAACAGGACTCCGATGGTTGGACGGCCTTGATGTATGCGGGGAAGAATGCTCATGCAGACTGTGTGCGACTCCTCCTCGAGGAGGCCTCGATCCGAAACGCCGCCGGGCAGACAGCCTTGGACATCGTCGAAAGCGTGGAACCTCCTGATAATGACGCACGGGTCCGATATATTGAATGCGCTCTCATCATTCAGACGCATCTGTTCTCGCGGCGGCGCCGACTGCTGGGCACGAGTCGTTAACGTGATGATGTATAGAATGTACTAGTAAGTAAACGAATCGTCGGAAGGCGTGGAAGGGTAGTCACGGAGATAGGATGGGTTGGACTCAGAGGAATGTGTCGAATAGCTCTCGTCGTCCTGATATAGCTCGTCGTACCAGCCTCTCTCAGCAATAATGTACTCTTCGTAGTCTCCGGAATCCTGCTCTCCAATGAACCAAGTCCCATGTCGTAGGCATAGGGCTGTGCTCTTCAGGCAGAGCTTTGTCGGAGCAGCTTCCACGAGCTCTCCAGCACGGATCAGGCGTAGTGCGGGTTGCCCCGCATACTTTAGTGGGGGCTCGACGACGATCTCGTCCGGTAGAGATGAGGTACTTGGATATAGAAAACTCATTCGTGATATTTCGCTATTAGAAGATCACGGTTCCTACCGCTCCCACGTAACAAGACAGAACAACCCAGACAACATCTATCATTCCCGGCAATCGGTGGAGAGACTTCTGGCCGGCCACACATCATACAGCGCCGTCCGTGGGTCAGTCGTGGGATGGCTGGTGAAACCTCCTCAACCTCTGGTGGAGCCGATTGCCTGTCCATGGCAGAGGAAAGAGGACGCTCCTCCTTAAGATTCTGAAGTAGGTACTCGAAGTTGCCCCCTGCATCGATTCGCTTACGGTCTGTACACTTAGGACTCGGAGACGGTGAGATTGCAGGAGAGAGTGCACAATAGTCGCCGGTAGGGAGAGCAAGGTGCGAGTCATTGAGGTCAAGTATTGGAGCCTCTCCACAGGTACATGTCTTTGGCCGAGGATTCCCTTTACGTGCACCTGGAGGCGCTGTATTTGGCTTGAGAGGATTGGTATATATCCTATCCTTGCGACATGTGACTCCGGAGGCTAAGGACGAACGATATAACTTGTTTGTTACTGCGGATGTCCCAGGAGTCGGTAAAGGCCCGTGATACTCAGCCTCACGAGGTGCAGTAATTGGCCGCACCGAGAGGACGGGCTGCGACAAAATCTGTGCCTTACGGTTGCAGAGTGCCAAAAGCTGCTCATCGGTTAGTTCTCCTGCAGGACTACTTTTGCATACCTTATGATTATACCCCTCGAGCTTGTCGAACTGCTGCTGAGCAACCCCATAGGCTCGACTTAATGTTCGCTGAAGCTCCTGATGATCATCTGCCGACGCCGGCCGTGCAATACAGGTACGCGAAGCACCAGTATTCCGTCCGGAACGCCTCATTGCAAGGGTGCACGCGAATTCCTCAAGCTCATCAGTTGTCAGACCCTCAAGCTCCTGTCGCAAGGTGGCCACTGTATATCCAAGATCCAATAGTTCCTCATCTGATAGAGGTGCTTGAGAGGTGAAGCTCTTCTTAGGCGAGTGCCGGGCCAGCTCGATTAGTCTCGCGCAGAAACATCGATAGAGATCGTCGTCCGCTGTCATAAGGAGGTCACGTCGCATATCTCGAGGATGAAAGTTCTCAGTTCTGAATTGTGAGGTCTGTTGTGCCGCAAAGTGAAGCGAACCCAGACGATAGCCATGGCGATCGTTCATTAACTCTCGTGGCTTTGAGGGCGCTGTGAAGCGACGTTCCGGCACGAGTTCGGGCGGTGGCGTAGTACTATCCTCCTCATCACGAGAATTGCTGCTTCGCAAGGATAAGGAACCTCCGCCCTTGAAGCTCCTCGCATGCATTTCGGTCGAAGGCATGCTTGGTGATGCACGCAAGACTGCTCGACGAGGACCAGAGGTGCAAGCGGTAGGGGAGAGTGGGCCTAAGCTTGGAGAAAGTGCAAGAGAATCTCGACGGCCTGGAGTATGGACGGCACCTACAAGCAGAGGAGCATGCGAGGCGAGACTTCCGGTGGGAGAACTTGTTATTTCAACGGGAATGGATGGTTGAGATGGTGGCTCTGATGCCTGCTGACTAAGTGGCCGTCCTGCAACCGAGAGTGTATCTGGAGCTGAGGACCTATCCCCACCCTGTCCTCGTTGTCCCTTCTCACTTCTGTGACGTCCTGAGGTCCGCGAGTGCCGGGCGGGAAAGAGGTTGTTGATCATGGTCTCGGTGAACCCGATTCGATAGGCCGCAGTTCCACCAAGAGCATTGCGACGGTTCGCGCGCTGCTGTCGTCGTGCCTCGCCCCAGGAGTATAAAAGCTCTCCGAGCTGGGGAGAAGAGGCCGAAGGGCCACGACGCATCGTAAATTTGGGAGCATGAGCTTACAAGACCTTGCGCACGGGATCATCCGCGAATATCTCAAGCTGCACAGCTACACAGCCGCGTACGAAGCCTTTGAGGCGGAAGCCGAGCGGCGCGGAATCGAGAAAGCCTTCCATAAGCGCGTCGAGCTCCTTGATGCCGCCGGCCTGACTGCTCCCATGCGTGAAGAGACGCGGAAACGGAAGGAGGGCGGTGATGGGCTACTAACTTCCCTCGAGGTCCTTCTTCGCGAATATCTCCAGCTGAGGGAGAAACCTTCTGAGCATGTTGCTCCGGCTGAGGTCACGGCACCTTCAGACGCTCCCTCCTCTCCACCAAGCACGCGTCGGCGGCGGAGAAAGGTATCTCGACGGGTTGAGGAGAGAACGGAACCCACCTCTCCGATAGAACGCGAACTGGATCTACTACGAAAGAGTTCACTTGCCGAGACTTGGGTCAGGAAAGTCACAGTCTCTCTGCATGACTTCATCGAAGGGCGAGGTGGGATGGACATGTTTCGGACGATCATGTTTGGAGGCCGCTCACCAAAGGACCTTCCAGACTCTTGGTACCAATCTCTGTACTGCATGGCCTTTTATCCATCAAGGCGACGTAAGGTGGCGAGCTGGGGACTTGAAGAGCCTACGACGTGGGGGATCCATCAAGGAGAGGGTGGACCTTGTGGGCCTATTGCAATTCTTCAGGGCCGAGCCATTCGCTTCATGTTCCAAGGCGAACCACCACTCGTCGAGGTTTCCCCATTTGCAGATGCATTGATCAGCACGATAAACCCGGATAATACGCTTCGCATATACGTACAGGGCATCATGTCCGCCATCTATGAGACGTTCATGGTACTCCTTCGCACTGGAGCACCCTGCTTCTATATAGTGCTCCCCGCCACCTATAGCGAGCTTACTCATGACGCGTTGACTGACGTCCTCCGAACAGATACACCACTCCAGGAGCTAGTAATGCGGATAGGTGCCGATATGCTCATAAGGAATATGGACCGTTTCGTTGTCTTGTGCATTGAGACGGAAGCAGACTTACGGACGTTCTGCAGCTCAGGATTCTATCAAGCCTATGCCCTGTTTATGCGAGCCTCGTCATTTATCCCATCACTAGTCGTCTCGCTCGTCCTCACACGCTCACTCGCTCAGATCCAAACGGAGGATTTTGGAGAGGATACGAATACAGGCCTCCTCAACACATATAATAACGCGTCTCAGGAGCTTATTAATTTGTTCCTACAGGGCCGTGCAACAGGTCACCTCCACGACCGAGATCTAGACCTCGATGGGATGGTGCTACGGGGAATATATAGCCCAACAGATTTGGGCTTCCTCAGCATCTATGAATACTATGGGTACATTGTCATCGGAGCAAATGCCAAATGGCACGCAGAGAATGCCAGCTATGTCATTCTCAATGAAGACCATTACACTGTTCTCTTCGCAAAAGATAAGGAAGCAAACGAACAAGTCCGCACACTCCTTTCCCAACGGAACGTCCCTACGCGGACACAGGTCGACTTTATCTACTACGACTCGCTCGATAGCCAGCCAGATCTGGTTCGTCTGACCCTAACGCTCGAAGGACCTGTCACGTGCAAGGTGGAAAGTGATGGAATCGAGACGAAAAGCTTCGTCGATAGCCTCCTATTTTCTCTGTTCGGTGAGGCACTCCAGGAAGTCAATTGGAACGGAACCGAGCCTTATCTCTGAAAAGGCTTACGAGGCTTGAAGTCGTGCTCTCGTGGTGATGAGCCCTTATTGACCGCAGCCTTTCCAAGACGGCGCTTCTGGACGGCCAGAGCACGCTCTCGGCGCTCCTTCGCCTTCTTGACCTTCTTCTCGCTGACACACTTCATGATCTTGCATACGCAGTTTGTTCCTGGCAGGTTGAACTCGGTCATCCAAATTTTCGGTGGGGGTGGCCAACACTCCTGAGCAAGCTCCACGATGCAGTACGATAGACGCTTGCCCGTCTCCACGTCTTTGAAGATACGAATGTTCGTCAAGAGAAAGCCATAGTGCTTCTCCAGATACGTGAGTAGGACTTCAATGTCCATGGACCGGTCCTTGATCCCACTGATGAACAGGCTCCGGGGTTGGTGCAGTTGTGCATGCTGCTGAGTGCCGGGGTACATGAAGATATGCCTATTGTTGAGTCGCAAGCGGCCGCTATACTTCTCGATGAGTGGACAGATGGGATCCTCAACATTAAATCGGATGAACGCAAGTTTCGTTGCTCCAGGCTTACTCGAGAACTGCTTTTTGGCGGCGGCCGCCTTCTTTTCAGATGCACGTTGAAGGTGCTTCTCGAAGTCGCAGGCACGGAAAAATACGGTGGTGACTGCGATCTTATCGCTCGGAGTCGAGGTGTGATCGTTGTTGACGGTATCTTCGAAGAGTCCCTTGACTAGGTGCATGATGGCCTTCTCGATGTCTCTCTCCTCCGCGTTCACGTCGACGTTCGTGCAGATGAGCGTCCGTGCGAGTCGTTCTGCAGTGGCGGCTGAATTGGATCCCTTCTTCTGCTTCTTCTTCTGACCCGGTGCGGATGCGGGCATAGGCTCGATTACCGTCGGCATCTCTTCAAAGACGGCCGCCCCGGTGAACGCCCCAAAGGCGTCGCGGAGCGCGTCCTGGATATTGGGATCCGTCATTTTACTCAGGCCGCCCAATGATATCGTAAAGCATCAAGCGCATGTGCTGGACAAGACGTATACTAATTTGCTCCGCAAGCTCGCACTGCTTCAGGTAGGAGTAGAGTCTGAGGTTGCGCCGGTAGCGGTTCGGGTAGAGGTCAGAAGACGCACTCACGCGTTGCACGAACCTATGAATGAAGTAGTGGATGATAGACGCGGCCAGCTCGAGCGCCTCGGCCTGATCGAAATGCTTCCGCTCGCACATGTCGAGGACGGGCTTATAGAAGACGCGCGAGTAGCGGAAGGTGAATCTGAATGTGTGCTCGGACCCCTTAAGGATGGAGTGGAAGTTCGTGCGGCAGTATTCGGCGACCGCCGCTGGATCCTTGTGAGCCATGATAGCGTCACATCGGGCCGAGAAGAAGTCCGCGCTAAGGTCTGTTGTAATCCCGGGCGTCTCGTCGTCGACTTCCGAGACGGATGAAATGGAAAGAGATGATGAGGTCTGAGGCAACGAGCTCGGGCTACCCGTGTCATCGATGTACTCACACATCTGCTTGTATAGGTTTTCCCCGAGCGCGTGCTTCAGGAAGCGCTCAATAACCGAAACGTACTTCGCTACTTTGTCCTTGAGCGCCGTGTAGATGATGAGCGACGCGTGGCGCGCAAGAAACCTGAGCTGATGTAAGCTCATCCCCCGGTTATAAGCCTGGAGCCGCGCAGGAGTGATAATGGAACCGAAGGAACAAACGGTCATGACATGGTTGAGGTGGAGCCAGAGATGGATCGCAACAGTGGCTGTACGGAAGCAGAGCCCGCTTTGCAAAGTCGTCTTGGTCATGTAGAGAATGGCAAAGATAAAAGGCTCGAAGCGCTCCACAAATGCAACCTGTGCGAAGCGGACAAGGCGTTGTCGGGAAGCCTCGTCAACCCACCCTTCTGGGGTGCTAGTGATGATGAGATCCTCGAACGATGTGACAAACTCTCGCCCAGGATGAATACTGGTGGGTATCGCCCGGCGAGTGAGTGTGTTTGTTCTTACCTGATAAGATGTCGTGTAAATTGGAGGTGCAATGACCCCCACCGTTCTCAGTGGCAGGAGTTCGTTGATGATATCGCTAGGCTGACAAAGACGAATAACTGAGGTCTGGAACTGGTCCGTTTCGAGTGCGATAAGGTAGTCAATGAAGCAGATGGTTGCAACCACAGGCTCTGTCATGGCGACGAGGAAGCGCTCACCAGAGGCTGAGACTGGAAGTTCGCCAAGTGGTCGTGCAATGACTTGATGAACCTGCCACTCGATTGCAGAGCCGTCAGTCACCGCGAGGAATCCACCGTAGGTGCGTATGGGAGGCATGACTGTCAGCTTGTTGTCCTCAATAAGAAGAGATCGGTACTTGACCATTTGGCGGTTACTGAACCAGTAGCACGAGATCTCATTGACGCGTTGAATCGCAAGGTCTAGCTGGTGGAACTGGCTCTTGAAGCGGAAGAGCCCTATAAGGATTGCTGCGAAGACGTTATCACTGATGAGAAGCTGGCTGACGGTTCGGAAGAAGAGCGCCCCATCGAGCAGGATGAAGAGGATATATGTGACCTCGATGTTGTCGATGAGGCCCGAAAGGAGAAAGATCGCCTCCGCAAAGCACGGATTGTCGTTGTTGACGAGTTGGATGCCAACCATGTGGGAGCGGTCAATCCGCGGATCGTCCTCACGGAGCGGTTCTGTCGTGACCCCTCGGTGACGGGGTGACATGTACTCCTGAAGAGATCGATGAGTCACCGAAGTAGGAGGCAATGCTGAGTCAACCTTTCGGTAGAGGCGTCTCAGAGTATCAAGAACATTAGCCAACTCCATGTAGATGGACGCTCGCAGATCACCAACGTCAACGATGGTGTAAATATGCATGAAGTCAGCGAACATCAACGCTCCAGTCGAGAGAGTAACGTCTCGTGCGACTCGAGTTGATGTGACGAAGAAGGGATGGGACTCGAGGCTTCCCATGAGCGATGATGCTAGCTGGGTTGAGTACGCATCGTCTGACGTCTCGATCAGTCCGAGTTGCTCCTTGAGAAACTGAACAAGATAAATCCCGGCGATGAGGGACGGATGGAAGATTGACTCGTCCTTGAACGCCTGAAGTATATCAATTCGCTGCTCATCGCTGAAGTTCTTGTACGAGCCATAAAAGCGGCTGTCACCCTTGACGAGTGGAAGCTCGTCGAATCTGCCCAGAAGATTAATGATATAGGAATGGTATTTCTCGACGAGGGTGTTAAACGGGAAGGCTCCAGTATCACTCTGGGACAGTCCAAGATCAGAAAGCGTCCATCGGCACTGGTTGAGAATCGCTCGTTCAAGAAAGGCCTGCTGCGTGAGGCACATGCTACGGATGATCTCGAGCTTGAGGGCTGGAACGTCAGGAGCTCTACTTGTACAAGAAGTGAAGTAGGACGGTCCATTGGCGATTAGGTTGTCTGGATCGACCAGGAGGTGGGAATACTCGTGAAAACGTCGGACAAGACGGATTGGAAGCGTCAAGGCCATCCCGATACAAATGTCGGCGAACATAAGATTGATCCCGAGGCATTTTGGGGGGAGATCGTTCTGGCGGACGACGTTTGTAGACAACATCTCGAGAGAGACGTTCTGCAGGACGTCGAGAAGCAGGACGGTCAGTAACGGAAGCTTACGAGAATTGATGAGGTTGTGATATGTACCCGAATCGAGTATGTGCGTGAGAAGCCTCATGAGATTGTGGCGTGCTTGTGCGCTCTCAGACCCCTCATATGAGTCCTCTATGAGGGAAAGGTGGAGATAGTAGAAGTTGTAGTTGAACGTCATGTCCGCATTGATGATGTGCAAGGCCTGAAGTACCGTGAGAGGATCGACGTCTACGCACTTCAAGAGAAATATGTAGAGCTCGCTCCGCTCATCATTGAGCGCCTGGGTATACTCTTCCGGAGGGAGCAACCTCAGAATAAGCTCGTGTGGGAAAAGTGGCCCCGTAGGACGAGATGGGAGGTTCTCCCGAAGGTACGGAACTTCCGCCAGGGAGACGGGAGGCGTCCCTGGAGGGCCCAGCGCAATGCTTCCGAAGCGATATATTGGAGCTTGAATACGGGAGTACAACATGTTATAGTAAGAGATGATACGCTGGCAGGTGAAGCGTATGGCAGGGGCAGTGGCCTCATCGGAAAGGTGGACTCGTTCTAGACTCTCCACGAGGCGGGAAAACATGTAGGCTTGGAAGGGGCGTGAGAAGCAGCCGCGAAACTCGACAAAGGTCCAACCTGAGCAGAAGAAAAGCGTATAGAGTGCCTCACAAGGGATACAGCCGTGCCCCAGACGATGGTGATTGATGGCGTTATTGAGACGGACAAGATCGATCCCATAGGCAAGCATCGGTAGGTCGCTCGCGGTGGTACTTGATGCAGGAGGGGCGAAGTCATTTGGCGAAAAGACGTACTGCCCGCGCTTTGTGACCCCATGACGCTGCTTGTAGGCTCGAGAGGAACGGAGAGCCGCGGAAATCCGGATGCTCACCGCTCTCGGTGCCGTCTTTGCAAGATGGTCGAGGGTCTCGAAATCGCGACCTTTGATGAGGCACTGAATGACACGGGCGGCATCCAAACCCTCAAGAATTCCAGTACCGAGCGCATCGACGTCCTTGGGGGAAGGATTCATCGTTCGTCGAGGACGTCTTTCTAACGGAGTCATTTACTTTGGCTTTCCAGACAGTGCCTTCGGGAGTGTAGGGAGATTCGCGAGGTTGAGCGTTCGGTTCTCGTCTGCTACCGGATCTGGCTCGAGGTCCTGGGCCAATGCGGCTAGATCATCGGTTTGACTAGGGGCTGAAGCAGCTCGTTCCTCTGCTGCTTTAAGCCTCCGCCCCAGCTCTACAATCGCAAGCTTGAGCTTTTTGTTCTCCTCACGCAGAACAGGCATATCGACTAGCCACTCGGTCCTGTACTTATGGAGATCAGTGAGGTCGATGAGTGCTTGCTGGAAGTCAATCCCGCGCTCACAGTGCTCGCAGGGTACGACGCGAACCTCGACGTTATCAGGCCCTACGAGGGAACTACCGTTCTCTCCGGTGACAACACTTAGGCCTGAATATGCGGTCTGAAGCCGCTCGACGGTCCGCTCAAGCTCTGCGATGCACTCCTGAGCATCGTGGAGCTCCTCGTGTGTTATATATCGCGCAACCGTCTGACTCGAGGCGTCGACGGCCGCGAGGGTGTAGCGCAGATCCGCTGATGTCCGGCCAAAGTCCTGCACGAGCCCAGCCGATGCACGCTTGTGCTCCTCAGCACGGTACTTTGCTACTTCCTCCTGGATGGTAATGAGCTGCGCCCGGAGCGCCCGTTCGTTCTCCTTTCCGCGCTGGTTACACTCGGTCAGCTGGAGCATCTCCTCCTGTAGCGATCGGTTCATCTCAGCACCATCGGCCAGCATTTGTTCGAGTTCAAGGTTTGTGCGTGAGGCAGTCTCAAGATCTGTATTAAGGGTGCGAAGTCGCCCATCCATCTCGTCCAGCTCGGTCTGCATCCGTCGAGCATCGGCCTTCCACTCCTCGGCCGCCTCGTTATACCGTGTCTCGTTTCTTTGAAGCCGGATATCCTGTTCTTGAAGCTGTGCATGGAGACTTTCTATCTCCGCCCGAGCCATGTCCAGAGACGTCTGGATAGCACGCCGGTCCTGGGCCTCTGCCGCCATTTGGGTAGTCATTGCCGCCGTAGCTTGCTCGAGCTTTCGACAAGCGGCAGTTCCAGCGCGGATCTGTGCGTCACGCTCGTCAATGAGGACACACGCCTTATTGAGCTCTTCTTCGAGGCGATGAACCTCTGCACCGTGATCGGCCCGGGTGGTCGCGAGTTCTGTCTCAAGGCGCGCCATCTCCTGAAGAAGATTCTCGACCGATATTCCTGCGTATGGGTTTTCGAGGAGCTCAGTGACCATCGCGAAGGACTTCTTCAGGAGCTGAGGATCACGTGCCAAGAGCCCCACTGGCTCAGCCTGAGCATCACGAAGCGAGCGGCTAAGAGGATTATCTCCCGAGACACACTGTACGATGCGCGGAGGTGGCATCTCTTCTGGAGACTGTCCTGTCTGGCGCCCAGCCTCGCCTGTTCGTTCGCGATGTCCAGGCTGTTTGAGGGTTGGCTCGGTCCCAGGACGCACCTGCTTTCGAGGAGCCTTTGTGACACCCGGCCGGTCGACGGTACTGACTGCAAGTGTGGAGGCTCGAGGGCGCATTGATGTCGTCAAGGCGCGTGGTGCAGCGGTCTGAGATTGGGTAGACGATCCGAATCGAAGCTGTGTCGAAACTGGACGAGCCGACCCGCCAGCGTGCGAGCGCGCTAGCCCCGCAGTGGGACGGTCTGCCGCCGCCGGGCGACTGAAGCGCCGGATATCGATCCCCACGGCCCTAGGCGCGGCCTGGGAGGTGCCAAGAGACATGGTTTTTACTTTTCGGAGTCAGACACATCCATGGGACCTGTTCTCAGCCAGAGCTGAATAAAATGGAGCCAGAGTACTCTATCCGGATCAACCCCTTTTCCCACTCCGTTATCTTTAATGCTCGGCTCAAGGTTCCCGACTCGGTTATCAAGCTGAACGTTCAGCCCGAGCGGCTCTATCTTGACACGCTCGGCTACTCGAAGAAGTATCTGCTTGACATCCCATACCCTCGGAATGCCCGCGTTGACGACACTCGAGCGACTGTGACATTCACAGGGAATAATCTCACGCTTCGTGTCCCGGCAGTGTCGTATGACGGACTAGAAGAGACGTCTGTCCGAGGCTATCGTTGTCTGCTCCGAAACCTGCCTCAGCCCGACTCGGACGAAAGAGACGAACCCGACGACGATGTCTCGGCTCCAGTACATACTCTGAGCGGTCCACTCCCCCGTGCGAGGGACCGTTTACTTGCCCGGAACCTTGATCCCACGACGCCTCACATTCCACACATTCCTATGAAGCATCGTCGTTCAGTCCAGAACCCCGCCGCATTTCCAGCGATGGAACATCAGAAGAAGCCGAAGTATGTGACAAGCGAGAAGGAACTTGTCCGTATTGCCCGCAAGGCCGCAAAGAACGAGGTGGAGAAGTTCTCTGCACGTATCGAGAAGAAGCAACGCGATGAAGAGAAGATGATGCAATATGCAGAGGCACGAGCCAAGATGAAGGAGCTCAAACACAGCAAGAAAAAGATGATCACCGAGCGTGCGAAGGCGCGTCTCGAGAAGCGTGGAAAGTGAACTAAAGGTCGACTTCGTGTACTTCTTGAACAGTAGACGCACAGCAGGGACAGCATCCCCGAGTGTGGTCGTAATTTGAGGCAGGGACCGCGTGACGGCAGGGAAGTAGGAAGACATGCATCCCGGCCGCGAAGTCGCTGTCAGACTCGCAAGGAAGGCAGTCCGGATTCTGAAAGGTCGATATCTTACGTTCATCAGAAGGGAGATGCATGACGTCGGCCCTGCATCCCCGATAGCGCGCGGCTCGTCCCTTGTGATCGCACAGCCCGGCTTCCAGGGGCATGAGGAGCTCGACGATATCTTGATGATCCTTCTCGGCGGCAAGCATCAGAGCCGTCGAGCCGTTCTTGTCCTGGCATCCGGCCTCAGCAAGAAGCAACCGTGCCGCGCCGATATGTCCATTCTGTGCCGCAAGCATCAGGGCGCTCACTCCTTCATCTGTCATAACTCCCGACTCCTGAGATACGAGAAGGGCGACTATGTCCTCGTGTCCGGACTCGGCCGCAGCCATTAGCGCGGTCCAGTTGTCATCTGCTCTTCGTCCTACCTCTATCGGCAGTAGAGCTCTTGCTGCCTCTAGGTGTCCGTGAGCTGCTGCCACCATCAGGGCCGTCCAACCATGAACTGTCTGACGTGTTCCAAGTGATGGCATCAGCAATCGAATACAATCGACATGCCCTCCCCGTGCAGCCGACATAAGCGCTGTCCAACCCTCAGAGTTCACGATGGCAACTTCTCGAGACGCAAGGATCTCGACGATGCACAGATGACCTCTGGCAGCGGCCCAATGGATTGCGACTCCCCCATCGGCATTGCAAATCCCTCCCTCGTGGGGAAGGAGGAGCTTCACGCATGCCTCGTGGCCCTCTCGGGCTGCATACATCAGAGCCGTCCAGCCTCGAAGATCCTGGCGGCCCGCCTCGTCTATAAGCGCCGCGACAAGCACTGCGTTTCCTTGTCTCGCAGCTATCATCAGTGCCGTAAGTCCTGTGACTGATTGACGCCCTCGCTCCCGAAGAAGGAGCAGTCCGAGATTCGTATCGCCAGCAGCAACGGCATGCATCAGAGCAGTGAACCCTTCATCGTCCCGACCACAAATCGTGCGGTTTGCGAGCTCCCGAGACCATGTCGCATCGCGGGTCCGGATGAGCGGGGTCTCCATTTTCTATTTCTGGGTCGAGGTGAGAGCCGCGAGGGCTCGCTCGATCGCCTGAAACCGTGCCTCCCAGTCAGCTGCTCCGCGTCCCTGTGTCCGATCGACGATGAGTTGATCGACGCGAGCATTGACCTCAATGATGCTCTCAGCAAGCTTCTCATAGTGACGACCCTCAAGCTGATCTGTCATGTACGCATCGATCCGAACGAGACGTTCCTGAAGCGCAGCTAACGCACGACCCTCATCATACTCGCGTCGGTGCGCAGGATAACAGGCCATGAAACGGGCCTGGGCCGCCCCAAGGGCATCAAGGTTCTGCGTGCTATAGTGATAAAGTTCCATAATCGTTCGGGAGACACCCTCAACTGATGCGCGAAGCTCTCTGATGCCAAGTTGAAGATGCTCAATACCTCGCTCAATGACAGGACTTGGTCCCTGAGACCCTGCTCCAACGAGCCCTGCCGTCCGACCATCAAGACGCGTCTGCCGACTCTCGAGGGCCTGAATCCGAGCTGTCAGGGCATCAGCAGCGACATCCCCCGTTCGTCGCCCATCTGCGGTCTCCTGCCAGATTTCGTCTAGTCTTGATCGGAGAAGCTGTAGCTCATCACCCTGAAGGGCAAGCCCTCGTGCTACTCGATCAGTTCCCTCGCGAAGCTGCATCTCCTTCGCAGCGACAGAGCGCCCGAGATCGAGGAGTCGCGCCTCAAGCTGAGTGACAGACTCCCCAACCGCCTCAAGACAGCGGTAAACATCGTCACGGGCGGCATCGTCCTGCTTATCGACGAGCGCCGCGATGCGAACATGAAGCCCTGCGGTCGAGTGTTCGAGTGCGTCAATACGTTGGTTGAGAAGCACATTGGCGTCTATGTCAGGCTGGACTGCAAGTTGGAGCTGCCGGACCATCTGGCGAAGCTCATCCTCGGCTGTCTGGTGGGTGCTAAGCTGTCGTTTGACTGCGACAAGTTCTTTGACAAGACTCTCAATGACTCCTGCAGATGCCGCGGAAGCAGTCCCGGCCTGTACAAGTTCGAGCTCTCGTCGGAGGTTCGCGACTTCAAGACGGAGTTCTGCAACGTCTGAGAAATCGTTCTGCAGCGGTGGGCATGTGGGGGTGTGCTGAATCGCTTTTTGAGGTTCGGGGCCTCTTAAGGGTACAAGACGCAGACCTCCCTCTGCCTCAGTAAGATACGCAACGACGTCCTGGTGTCCTCTCCAGATGGCAATGTCAAGGGCAGTCTCACCACTTTGATTCCGACGCCGGGCCTCCAGCAGCGCGAGGCGGGCGGCGATCGCAGCACGACCGTTATATGCAGCAAACATCAAAGCGGTCATTCCCCGATGATCCGTCAGTCCTGCCTCTCGATGAAGGAGTGGCTCGACGCACTCAACCTGCCCAAAGGTTGCGGCGCACATCAGGGCAGTCCGGCCCTGGGCGTCCTGGACTCCTGCCTCAAGTTCTGCAAGTCCATTAACTGCCCATAGAAGTCCCTTCTCAGCGGCCATCATGAGTGCCGTGCGGCCTTGTCGGTCGGTGACCCCTGCTTCATGGTCTCGAAGTAGGGCGACGAAATCGGGCCCGAATGCATGGGCCTGTGGGTGTGTGCTGCAGATACATTGCATGAGTGCCGTCTTCGCACTATCGTTGACCCATCGAGTAGTTCGTGGGATAATTAGACGGGCGATGTCAAGATGCCCGTAGCTCGTGGCATACATCAACCCAGTGTTCCCTTTCGAGTCTCGTATCTCGGCGAAGCGGTCGATGAGGTCGCAAACATATGACGCGTCTCCATACTCTATGGCCTTGAACCAGTCGACGGGGGTGGCCATTTTTCATGACAGCTCAGCAAGGAAGGGGTTCCAGACTGCGGACCGGAGCATCCAGTTTGTCTGCTAGGTAGAAGGCAGGGACTAGGAGGGCACGGACAAAGGGGACGATTTGAGAGGTGCGAGGCAACTGTTGAAAGGGAATTCTTTAAAATCTGCCTCGGAGACTTTCCCATGGCATCGTCAATCAGAATTCTCCTTATACGCCGGTCGTGACGAACCAGGCGAGTCGAGGGCGATTCAGTTACTATCATAATGGCGCAACAGGTGGGACCGTGGCTGTACCTAAGCTCACGGAGCGAGCCGTGGACATCTATAACTACGAGGGTGTACTTGTGCACTCAGTTCTCTTGAAGCTTGCACTCCCATCAGGGATCATTCTTTATATTCGCATTCTCCCAGAGGGCTATGAGGTCGTTGGATTTGCAGAGATTCCGAACTTTGCAAATCTGGCGTCGCAGATTGGGATCAATGACTACCTTCCGCTCCCTCAGCAATATATGCTACTCAACATCGCACATTTGACGGTTCCGACCACATCAACGACCACAGCACGATCGAAAATGGCGCGAGCCCGGCTTGCTGCGGCTCAGTTGGCACAACAGTCGACCTTCGAGGCGCTAAATCAGATTCGTTGTCCAAAGAGTCTCAAGAATATCGTCTTTCCAGATGTCACAGAACTCTTCTCTGTCTTGACACGCTCGGGAATCTTTCTCTCGCACACCACGGACCACGACATTCTTCAAGCGAATCTTCGTCCGAAGAATCGAAACATCGATACGGAGATGGCGCGGCAGCTTGCAGTTCTGGCATGCGTGAACCTCGCTGGAGCGAAAGAACCATTGGTTCGCGTTCTGGGCTCAAGCTCCTGGAATCGGCGGCTACCAAATGAGCCTATTCTTCCGCCACCACAGAATCAGTTCCAGTTGACGGAGGATAAGTTTGCAGAATCTCTGAAGCGAAGCCGGGGGTGGTTATCAGAGCCGGAGTTACGTGAGCATGAGCGTTTGGAGAAGAAGCGCGAGAAGGCGGAGAAGAAGAGGCTTGAGCAGGAAGCAAAGAAGCCTGGTTCAACTGTCCCTCCACCAAAGAAGATTGAGCAGAAGATTGAGAAGGGAATGCCTGAGCCACTCGGGCCCGGGACTTACGGCTTCACCAAGCTGACGGTTGATATTCGAGCAGAGGCTGTCGAAGCACTGAAGAATTATATGAAGGAGTATCTCCAAAGCATATTTCCAACACAGGCAGTTGTCTATGACAAAGCAGCCTGTTTCGTTGTCGGATGCAACGTCAATAACGTCGACATGTCACTCCCACCTCTTCGAGTGGGAAGCTCGAAAGGCGGGGAACTCGATCCGACCACCTTCTCTGTGCGACCGGCATCTACCGCTGGGATGACCGGGGACGAGCGTGCAGCCGCGCTCGAAGCTGCAAACGCAACTCGGGACACGGCACTTGAGAGTCTTGTTGCAGCCGGAGTGACTCTTGCAGATTTCTCGAAGTCTATCTATGGACTAATCAAGGAGCCTGCTCCAAAGCCCCTTCCTCCAGAGTACGTTAAAGCATGTGCGGATATCGAGGCTTATGAGTCAAAGCATAAGAAAGGAAAGAAGGGTAAGAAGGGCCGACGTGTTGTTGAGGAGTCTGGAGAAGAACTAGACCAGACGCGGGCGGAGTCTCGAGTGACTCAAACGAAGCCGTACGATGTCGTTACCTGTGACTTCCATTCCATGCTTCAGGCAGGAGGCCTTTCGTTCCGGACCGTCTGCATTACAGAGGGCTTGCTCGACCCTGGAAACTTTACGACACGTGCTTGTGCCGTGCCTTTCGCCCCCAACCCCGATTCCAACGAGGAGTTCTGTCCGGCAAATTGCTTTGGTTGCGAGAGTCACTCAAGTGCTCTTCAACTTCTTCTTTCGAAGAGCCGAAACCTTGACGTGGAGGCTCCTGATGCTGTTAGCCAGCTACTAGGGAGCTGCCGATACGACCCGGTTTTACTGACGATGGTCTTTCGCCTACTCAACACCTTGCGGCTGGCGTCGCTGGGCTGAGACCGAAAGCCGTTTATCGAGTGCGGCCCAGAAACGCATGACGGAGAGTCGTGTCTGCTGCTCATCGCCTATCGGGAGTACCAACCTTTCATCGCCTGAAGCCTCACTGGCATTGTCAACCCAAACCACATGTAAGGGGGTTATAGGGCCCGTCCGCGCCGTCTCGGAAGTTTCTGATCCGTCGAACACGGCGAGAACTCGGTTATATCGCCAGTCGTTGGGATGAATGATTGATACGTCCGATGTGAAAGTAAAAAGGATATTCCCTCGAGCAAGAGTTACAGAGGTTGGCCCGCAATCGTGATATGCGATATCCTTGTATGCATGACTACGAAGATAATCAAGCTGCTCACCTAGTCCCTGCTTCTCTGGTGTCACTGAGATGTAGTTCTGTCCAATAACAAGATAGGCGAAGTTATCTGCTGTAACTCGCGCATCACTTCCCGCAGGTGGGACGATGACGAAACGTCGATGGCGGGTCATGAGATCATGCAGCCGGTCCGCAAGCTTTCGTGAGTCTGCTCCAGTATCTCTCTCATTTCCTCGCCCTGCAGTAAGCGTATAGAACGGTTCCCGAAGGAATTGGAGGACGGCTGTCCGAAGAGATGCCCGTCCCCCGGTCTGCGCCCCAGGACCCCATGGAGGAAGCTCCTCAAAGCGTACCTGACTTGCACTCTTGAAAGTCATTCGCCGAACGTCCGCCGCCGTCTCAAGTTTTCGTGCATCTCGAAGTGCAGCAAGTGCAGTGATACTCGTCCGACCCGTCTGGCGTGCACGACAGCGAGCCGAGAGGAACTTCGTTCCGTTAAGGACTCCATGCTGAAAAAGTCGCTTGTTGACGCTCCGAGTCCACGTGCTGAGCACACGCTGCCGACGTGCTACGATATCCGGAGGCCCAGAAAGTGAGTCCGGATCATCAAAGTCACAGAATCCTACATCAACAATGCGCGGGCCTGAAGCCCATAGAACCCCGCTCCCAAGGGGCAGTTCGTCGGATTCGGCCACTCCTGCCCACGTGTCAGTAGCCGCAAGAGATGCGAGTGTCTGACAATACTGAAAACTTGCCTCAGTCGCCAAGGCACCTTCTCCGGTAAGGCGTCGACCCCAGACGAGAAGGGGGTTTGCTATGTCGCCCTGGTCTGCAGTTTGACGGTTTTTCTGCCAACGAGCTGCAATTCGTTCAGCTGTGGATCGAGTAAGGGTTTGGCGTGCTGGTAGAGGAGCGGCTTTGTCAACCTCGTAGGAGAGTTCGGACATATGAACAAGTGTTGGTATCCCGTCGTTGGGAAGCTGTGAAAGAGCCAGACTGGGGTCAACATCAATGGCCTGAACCGTACCCTCAATAACATGTCGAACATGTTCGGGAAGGTCTTCGCCAGCAAGAGGGACGAAAGTGGCCATTAGGAACGCTAGCTCGCGCTCCTGGATGCCAAGAGCCTGGGTTGCTGCATGGTATGCAGGTCGGTAGTGTCGAAGAAGGTCACGCCTCTCTGCCGCGTACCGCCCGGCCCGGAGAAGAACATTCTGCTGTGCATTGAGAAGAGCGACGAGATCCATCAGTGAGGCGTTAACCCCGGCAATTGTAAGCTCGGCATCTGGGCGGAGTGCTGTTCCTGCAAGGAGAACATATGGGCCTCTGTGCGTGTCGTGGAATAGGAAACAGCTTGTAGCACGGTCGGTACTCGTAAAGGATCGCAGGGCCTGCTCGGCGAGAGTCCGGGCTTCCATTTTACTCCTTCTCATAGCACATCCTACCGAAACCCCACTGGTGAAGAGATCGTGAACATACGCCCGGCAGTTATCGGCTCCATGTCCGTGTGTGTGGATGCATATCCATACGCTTCAACCCCTGTGATACTCTATCGCCTGAACATCCTTGTCACTTCTCTCTCTGACTCCCTACGGACCTGTCCGAATGACCACAGGTACTCCGTGGAGAGCCCTCGTCATGGCCGCACCCATGGTCCTGCTGCTCTCGGACCCTCAGCCATTGAGTGTGGGAGATATAAATCTGGGAAAACACAATCCGCAACTGGAAGGGAAGGGCTAACTCAGAATTGAGCGCCAACGGATAGTGCAGCTCGAATCGTGGGTAGCAGTTGGGTTACCCTTATCCCCAGCAGCAGAACTCCAAACGCTTGAGGGCTTTGCTTCATCAGTATGGTGGCTGAATATATCTTACCATTGCTTCGCCTCAAAATCGATCTTATGAGACTGCATCCTCAAGACGCATGGTCTATACCCTTCTCCTGCATATCATACGTGGCCAGAGGAGTGGAGGGAGAAGCCCTCTTTTGGGTCTGTAGTGCAGGATCGGTGAGCTTGATAAGTGACGTCCAATTACACTTCGCTGAACAGTCAGCTAATGAGTTCTTCATCGCACTGGAGTCTGTCTCCACTCCTCACAGTGGATGTCCACGCATCTTTCAGAAGCACGCTGACCGTGGCAGCCTGGCCATATCGATCCCCCCATGATACCAGTACTGCAGAACGAGCTTCTCCGGGCCTAGATAACTATAGTGGCGGCCTGCACAAACACTCGGTGTCTAAGTGTGCTAGCTCCGATCCCAGTGGTATAGCCTCCTAGAGCGACAAGCTGATGGAGTCAGACGGGCCTGTTGGAGAAGGACACAGCCCAGAGTGAGTGGTCACCACAAGTCTGTCTTCTGGCAGATGACGCAGAAAAAGATATGCCCGTCCCCCTCCCTGGCACGCCCTGCCCCGACTTCGAGGTCTCCGTCCTCACCCCGTCGATGAAGTTCGAGACACGCCGTCTCAAGGACTACGCGGGGAAGTACCTCGTCGTCTTCTTCTACCCACTCGACTTCACCTTCGTCTGCCCCTCGGAGATCATCCACTTCGCGGAGCTCTCGACCTTCCTCCGCAGCAAGTGCAACGCCGAGATCATCATCGGCTCGACGGACTCCGTCTACAGCCACTACGCGTGGTGCCTCCAGGGCCACGAGGAGGGCGGGATTGGGGCCTGCAAGTGCGACCTCTTCGCCGACACGAACCACAAGATGGCCCGCGACTTCGGTGTGCTGATTGAGGACCAGGGCATTGCTCTTCGCGGGCTCTTCATCGTTTCCGACAAGGGGCTCATCCGCCACGTCTGCATCAACGACCTCCCTGTCGGCCGCTCTATCGAGGAGTGCAAGCGCCTCGTCCAGGCCTTCCAGTATGCTGACAAGACTGGAGGCGTCATCCCTTGTGGCTGGACTCCCGAGAACAGCGCGACGATCAATCCGGACCCCGAGAAGAAGAAGGAGTACTTCTCGAAGGCCTTCAAGAAGTGAGAGGTATCCCTGACAGTCGGGAGTAAACCCCGAACAAGCCCTGGAGGGCGCTTCGATCGTAAGCCTCCTCCATGAGTGACTCCCCCAGGACGGTAATGGAACGACCGAAGCCTCTACAGGGCGGTCCGTTCACTCGAGGGCGGGTCGTAGCCCTGGAGCCCCCCGCGCTCCGAGTGCTCGGGAAAGTCCTCCGTCCTGCACTCCCCGTTGATAAGGACGCTCTCTGCGGGATCTCCGTGCTCCCGATCCTCAGGCCTTATCTGTCTTGCAATCGATGTCGAACTTCGTGCAAGTCCCCGGAGCCCCACAACTCTGCGGCTCCTGGTCCCCAACGTTCAGAAGGCAGCAGAAATCCAGGATGGGCATCCAAGCTCTGTCTATGCAATACAGAGAGCCTCTCCCCCTGATGTCACCTGGACATGGTGAACTCCAGCCATCGGATCGGAGCTGGGGACGTCCGCGATCCAGGGATACGCCCTTTATCCATGTCACTTGCTGACCGATGGGATATTGATGCCATCCATCACGACCCTTCGAAGAACTGGGACGACTGGGGGACATCTGGTGCGGGGAGGATATCTTCAAGCCAGAGATGGCCTGAAGATGTGGGTCATCGTCGCTCATACAAGGCGAGAGCGGTCCGGACGACCTCAAACCGAATACTAGGTCTACTGGGGGGCTCATCACAGGTCACTGGTGCCTCTCCGCCTCCTCGAGGACGTCCTGTGCTGTCGGACGGTCTTTGGGGTCCTTCGATAGCATCCGAGAGATGAGGACAGCAAGGTCTGAGGGACGGCCCTCGAGAGAAGGGGCAGGCGTCTCCTCGATAATGGCTACTATGTTCTCGAACGGAAGGGCGTGGGTGCACATCTCGTACGCCACCACCCCCAGGGCCCAGACGTCGACGGACTTGTCGTAGCCCTCCTCTCGGAGGATCTCGGGGGCCATGTACGAGAACGTTCCTAATATCGTACTCATCCGAGACGAGTCCCCGAGCGTTCTTGCAATACCAAAGTCTCCCAGGACACACCGGCCGTCCGGGGAAATGAGGACGTTTGCAGGCTTCAGATCCCTGTGGACGATCCTATTCCCGTGGAGGTATGCGAGGGCGGCGGCCACCTCTCGGATCACCTTCCAGACCTCCTGGTCGGTGTAGGGGCGTTCTCTTCTCTGTACTCTCATCTCATCATGGAGGTCTCCACAACAGAGATCCGTTACGAGTACAAGGGTGTCCTCTATGCTGTTCTCTCCTGTCTCAAGGCACCGGAGAACGTTCGGATGGTTGAGGGAAAGGTGCACTCGAACTTCAGCACGAAGCTTCTCCCGGTCCTCGTCGTTATACTTTCCAAGGTTGACGACCTTGACCGCCACGCTCCTACCATTTCCATGGCCTGCATAGACAGTTCCGAACGTCCCTTCTCCGAGCCTCCCCGTAAGCTGGAAGGACGAGAGCTCATCGGGAAGGTCGGGGAGCTGGACCTTCTTTCTGAGGAGAGGCGTGATCTTCTTCTTCTTCCCATCGGGAAGGCCGTTGGCGACGTCCTCTGCCGTCCTGCCCTCCCCGTCCTTCAGGTCCCTCTCCAGAAGGAGGAGACCGACGCACTCCTCGTGTCCTCCCCCCACTGCATGCATCAGGGCCGTCCATCCCCTCCCGTCCTGGAGGCGGGCCTCAAGGGGCCGGAGGAGGCGGACGACCTCGGTCTGGCCTCGGGAGGCGGCGTGCATCAGAGCCGTCATGCCTGAGGAGTCCTTCTGTCCCGCCTGGTCGAGGTGCCTTCGGAGTGTGTTGAGGTCTCCCTGGATGGCAGATGAGATGAGAGAGCTGTCCTCCCGTGCAGGGCTAAGAATGACTCTTCCCCCGACAGCAGCGAGGTTCTGGAGGAGGACCCTCTTCTCCTCCTCCACCTCCTCGAGGCGTCTCCGAAGGTCTTTCATGTCATGGCTCTCGGTCCTCAATTGGGTAACCTCCTTCTCGAGGACGAGGTTCTGGGCCTTCTGGTCTGCAAGTGCTCTCTTGAGGTCCTCAGTGGTCTTGGAGAGCTGCTCCTGAAGGGTCGCCTTCTCGGTGGTGAGGATGTCGATAAGGGCTCGGTTCTGGTCAGAGGCCTTCTGGAGGTCCTCGTTCATCTCCGCATGCCTCTTGGACTCATCGATGGCATTGTCGAGCTGTTGTTTGAGTGAGGAGACTTCCCGATTCAATTGAGAGAGTTTCTCTTCTGTTTTCCCTTGGCATTCTTGGGCAACTCCCTTCTTGAGAGATCCGTCCTCAATACCGGTTTGTTAACGCGCTCCAAGGACCTCAACATCTCGGTAGGATTCGATGGGAGGAGAATATGCCTTGTGCCCTCGTTCTAGAGGAGTTTGTGAGCCCGGGTGAAAGCTCCTCCCCTTGGGTCGCCGTTGTTCGCGTACCACTTGGCTGTGCGCCCTTCGGACCCTTCCACTCCCTTTTCGTGGGGGAAGAAACGTTGGGGGTTCTCAGGCCAATGCTGACGGGCTGCACATGAGAGCGGTCGCTCCGAAGTGGGATTCATCCCGTTCCTTTGTCTACCACTTCCTCGCCTCAGAGAGGAGGAGCTGAACACAGTCCATCTTACTATGGTGGGCAGCCTCCATCCCTCGTTATCCTTCTTCCCAGTGTCATCGATGTTCTCCTTCACAGGCTTGAGATCTCCTCTTCCGGGCATCCTCGATAACCCAGTGAAGGACGCCTCTGAGGCGTTATTTCCTTATCCCCTTTCCAGAGACCTGCCCCACCTCTTCCCGACCTGATACGACATAGAATCTTCCTCCCAGAACCAGCCATCCCACTTCCTTTCGAGCCTCCCAGCCCCAGATCTAGACTCCTGGGATGATTCGTCTCTCGACCAGTGGCCTTCAGAGCGTCCCAGAGGACATCCGACTGAGGCGGGGACATTGCAGGGCTCACAGGGATCAACTGAAGTGGTCAAATACGCACTAGGCTTGAGGACAAGGTCTCTTCGGATTCATCGGTGTCCTCCATAGCAAGAAACAAACGGGGAGATAGCCATTCACTCAAAAGGAGCTCTCGAAGATACGCCTAGCAACCTCCTCAGTGCAACTTGCTGGAGAGAGTATCTGTTGCTGACCATAAGACGGATCTTCCATAACCGCAACGATGAGTGCGTCAAGGTCCTCCTTCTTGAACCCGACGGTAGTAAGCGTGTCCTTGAACCCGACACTCTCCAAGAACTTCCTCAACGCGGCACCCGCCTTATCAGCCTCATCAGGTGTTCCCTTGAAGTCCCCAATGATAGGACCCATGAAGTCTGCGAGAACAGCGCCAGACTTGGGCCAAATCTCCTTCAGAACCGCAGGCTGAATGATTGCGAGTCCCTGGCCGTGGTGAAGCGAAGGCTTATGGGCAGAGAGGGTGTGCTCGAGGAAGTGAGTCAGGTGTGCTGCCGAGTCATCAATCGCAAATCCTCCGAGTGCCGCAGCATAGGTGAGCCAGTACCGTGCCCGTCGATCCTGAGGGTTCTTGACAGCGCGAGGGAGATAGTTGGCAATGAGAAGGGCTGCCTCTCTGGCGAGCGTCAAAGCATAGGGAGTCGAAATCATTGTCGTCGCAGCCTCCATGACGTGGTTGAGGGCATCCAGGGTCGTGTAGAGAAGCATCTCGACCGAGAGCGAGAGCATCCCGTTGACGTCGTCGATGGAGTAGTCAGGATAGAGCGCCGGAGCACCGGTCCCAAGCTTGAGGGGATGCTTCTCGCCTGTCAAGACCGAAGCGACCGCATATCTGTCGCATTCCGTCCCAGTCCCGTGCGTCAGGTTGATGACAACAAGGCCACAACGGCGCTCAACCAGGAACTTGCCCATTGCTAACTCCCGAGCAGTGCGGTTCTGGTGCTCGAGGAGAGCCGCGACATACTTCGCGCAGTCACCAGGAGACCCGCCTCCGATCGAGCATACAACGAAGTTCTTGTCATACTTCGTTCGGAACAGCTTCACGGCCTCGTCGGCCATCTCGACCGTGGGATTCGACGTGACCTTGTCATAGATGAGGTGAGGAATCTTCCTGGCCGCGAGCTGCTCAGTGATCGTACTTCAGAGTCCGCACTTCTTGTAGGCGGTGGGAGACGTCACAAACCCGACGCACGATGGCTTCAGGTCGTCAAGGATCTCCCCGAACATCCGGATCGCGCCATATCCGAAGAAAAGGCCCTTCGACGTCCCGTGGACGAGTCTCGTGATACGCTCGATGTCATACGACTCGTAGCAGCCCGGCATCTTTTTCTTACTCGGAATCCATCCTGGAATCGATTTCATGAGCTAGCATCGTCGATTGATCTAGCGGGCGGATGTACGGCGATAGTATCTCGGGAGCAGCGGTGCGGACAACGAGGAGGATTTTCGGACGCGTCCTCACTGTAACGCCCGGGAGGCGAGGTCTTCTCTCTCCAGGGCTGTCCAGAAGGAGGTTCTGAGGATGGTGCTCATCTTCATTCGATGTGTCTTGGTGCCTTCTCAGAAGATGATCCAGTGGTCTTACCCCGAGGAGTAGAACCGAAGGGCATTGCCCCCTCACACCCACCTCATTCGACGCCAGTCATCTCCGTCTATACTCTAGAAAGATAAGCAGCCTATTGGTAACAGCATGTCAGGTTCGGCGCTTCCAGACTCAGCGTCGTAGACTTCAAGCCCCCATTCTCTCTTGGCTGTGTACAGGTGTGTCATTCGGAACCTGTCGGCTCCAAGTGAATGCTGGCCGGCTTGCCCGTTCGTGGGAACGAGTGGAACGTGTCCAGATACGTCCCGGTCCGCTCCACCTCAAGCCCGTAAGTTCTTTCCGAAGCTCCCAGCTCAGAGTCGCAGTTCGAGATGCATCATCGCCGCGACACTGAAGAAGAGCCGTTGAATGGAATCTCCCATTGCTTCGACGCCACCTAACCATCTCTGCAATACCGAGACGTCGGTGGGTCAACTCGCCTCGGTCCTGCACCAGATCAGTCCCGCTTGGGGCGGACTGGAGCCTCCCGATATAATTTTCCCTCAGTCCTTCCGCTGCTTGCACGACCTCCGCCCTTATCCCTCTCAGGTCTGGGGCTCATCTGCTGTAGCATCCCCTTCACAGATGATCCTCCACTGATGCATTGTGGAACAGGACAGACCGCGTCCCTTGGTCTCCCGTCCATCTTCGCTCCCAGACCAGTGTGCAACATCTCTCATTCAGTGCCTACACCTCTGGGGTTCACTCAATCTTCCAGTAGGCCGTGGCCTCTGAGCTGACGCGAATCATGCGGGGCGAAATAAGAGGAAATGAGTTCCGACAGTTCCCTGATTGACGCCGCAAGAAGGGGAGATGCCGACGCCGTCAGGGCCCACCTTCATGAAGCAACCCAACGTGACACTCGTGGCTGGACGGCCCTGATGCATGCCTCCGCGAGGAACTTCGTTGAATGCGTGGAGGCTCTCATTCCCTACGAGTGTGGCCTTGCAGACCCGCAGAATACAACGGCCCTTATGATTGCTGCCGACGACGGGCACACTGAGGTTGTTCGTCTTCTGGCTAAGGAGGAGCCCCGCCTTCAGAACTCCGACGGCTGGACAGCCCTGATGCACGCCTCCTATCGCGGCTTCGATGAATGCGCCGAGCTGCTCCTCGATGAGGCGGGAATGCAAACAACACGACGGAAGGATGGAATGGCTCCCGGCTCCACTGCCTTGATGGTCGCCGCCCGCTTCTCCCGTCCTGAATGTGTCGAGCTTCTGAGGGACAGGGAGAAGGGGTTCGTGGACTCGGAAGGTCACGACGCCCTCTGGTACGCCGAGAATAAGGGTGTGAACCCGAACGTGAAGACCTCGGAGGTGTATCGAGATCCCCGCGTTCTGAGGCTCCTAGGCAAGAGACCGAATGCGATCAGCAGAGCTGAGAAGGGTAGTCCTTTAACTTCTACCCGGACAAACATCCATCAACCGATACCTGCCTCCCAACATTCCATAGGAGCTGGGAACAGATCTCCCTGCTCATTGACTGAAACTGATGATATGCAGAGAACAACTCTGAGCCCTAGTGCGCCATCTGCGGCTGCAAACTTGGCTACTGCCTCGCCATCAAAGAAGCTTGATGGGACACAGAACATCCCATCAGCTGAGAAGGGCCGACTCGAGAAGACCATTTCTAATCTCCAGAGAGAGTTGCAGAGGATGCAGGAGGAGCTTGCCAGCCGCGATAAGGAGATCCAAGGCCTTCGCGCAGTTAATAGGCAAAGAAGCACAAACAGTATCGATGGTGATGTTCTCACTTCTCAACGAATAGTAAGTTTGGCTATACCCGACTCCCGAACCAAGATGCTTCAGGAGACTTTGAATCAGAAGAACCAGGAGATCGACCAACTGAATGTTGAGATCATTGGACTTCGTGGAGACGTGAAGGATCGAGAGGAAGAAATCAGGGATCTGCAGGCACAATTGGAGAAGTCTCTGAACCTTCGGGCGCAACTGGAAGCGTCTCAGAACACCAGCAAGAAGAAGCAAAGAGAGTTGGATGATTATCTTGCAGTCCTACGCCTTGAGAATGAGGAACTGCGTCGTGAATACAACAGAATGGAAATGGAGAATGTTCGAGAAGCTGAAGCAGGTAGGAAGGAGAACCGACAGCTGGAAGTACTGAATAACGAACTAGCAAGACTTCGGAAGGAAGGGGAAGACCGAGAGAACCACTATCGGGCTGCAATAGAGGAGCTGAAGCGGAAGCACAGCACTGAGGTAACCGCGTTGCGTCAAAGAATGGAAGAACGTGACAATATGGCTGACGAGCGATCCCAGAGGGAGGAGGAATTCAGGAACACTGCTCTGGCTTTAGAGAGAGCAATGGCAGAAGTCGCATCTCTCCGCAAAGAAAACGAGGAGCTGCACAAGGAGCTTATCGATGAAGTTTCAGCACTCAATGAAGGCAATACCACCCTTGAAGACCATATTGGGCAGCTACAACAGCGGCTCGCCAACACCGAGGAAGATCGTAGACTCGCCCGCAATGAGGCCAGCGAGGCCCGTGCACTTGCTGAGCAGCTCCAGAAGCAAGTCGAGGAAGGGAAGAATGAGCAGAAGAAGAATTCCGCCCTTATCGACAGTCTCAAAGCCCAGCACTCCAAGACCACTGAGGACCTCAAGAGAGCACTTGCAGACCAGAAGGCCCAGAACCTCGTCCTCGAGAAGGAGGTTACCCAATTGAGGACCGAGAGCCATGACATGAAAGACCTTCGGAGACGCCTCGAGGAGGTGGAGGAGGAGAAGAGGGTCCTCCTCCAGAACCTCGCTGCTGTCGGGGGAAGAGTCATTCTTAGCCCTGCACGGGAGGACAGCTCTCTCATCTCATCTGCCATCCAGGGAGACCTCAACACACTCCGAAGGCACCTCGACCAGGCGGGACAGAAGGACTCCTCAGGCATGACGGCTCTGATGCACGCCGCCTCCCGAGGCCAGACCGAGGTCGTCCGCCTCCTCCGGCCCCTTGAGGCCCGCCTCCAGGACGGGAGGGGATGGACGGCCCTGATGCATGCAGTGGGGGGAGGACACGAGGAGTGCGTCGGTCTCCTCCTTCTGGAGAGGGACCTGAAGGACGGGGAGGGCAGGACGGCAGAGGACGTCGCCAACGGCCTTCCCGATGGGAAGAAGAAGAAGATCACGCCTCTCCTCAGAAAGAAGGTCCAGCTCCCCGACCTTCCCGATGAGCTCTCGTCCTTCCAGCTTACGGGGAGGCTCGGAGAAGGGACGTTCGGAACTGTCTATGCAGGCCATGGAAATGGTAGGAGCGTGGCGGTCAAGGTCGTCAACCTTGGAAAGTATAACGACGAGGACCGGGAGAAGCTTCGTGCTGAAGTTCGAGTGCACCTTTCCCTCAACCATCCGAACGTTCTCCGGTGCCTTGAGACAGGAGAGAACAGCATAGAGGACACCCTTGTACTCGTAACGGATCTCTGTTGTGGAGACCTCCATGATGAGATGAGAGTACAGAGAAGAGAACGCCCCTACACCGACCAGGAGGTCTGGAAGGTGATCCGAGAGGTGGCCGCCGCCCTCGCATACCTCCACGGGAATAGGATCGTCCACAGGGATCTGAAGCCTGCAAACGTCCTCATTTCCCCGGACGGCCGGTGTGTCCTGGGAGACTTTGGTATTGCAAGAACGCTCGGGGACTCGTCTCGGATGAGTACGATATTAGGAACGTTCTCGTACATGGCCCCCGAGATCCTCCGAGAGGAGGGCTACGACAAGTCCGTCGACGTCTGGGCCCTGGGGGTGGTGGCGTACGAGATGTGCACCCACGCCCTTCCGTTCGAGAACATAGTAGCCATTATCGAGGAGACGCCTGCCCCTTCTCTCGAGGGCCGTCCCTCAGACCTTGCTGTCCTCATCTCTCGGATGCTATCGAAGGACCCCAAAGACCGTCCGACAGCACAGGACGTCCTCGAGGAGGCGGAGAGGCACCAGTGACCTGTGATGAGCCCCCCAGTAGACCTAGTATTCGGTTTGAGGTCGTCCGGACCGCTCTCGCCTTGTATGAGCGACGATGACCCACATCTTCAGGCCATCTCTGGCTTGAAGATATCCTCCCCGCACCAGATGTCCCCCAGTCGTCCCAGTTCTTCGAAGGGTCGTGATGGATGGCATCAATATCCCATCGGTCAGCAAGTGACATGGATAAAGGGCGTATCCCTGGATCGCGGACGTCCCCAGCTCCGATCCGATGGCTGGAGTTCACCATGTCCAGGTGACATCAGGGGGAGAGGCTCTCTGTATTGCATAGACAGAGCTTGGATGCCCATCCTGGATTTCTGCTGCCTTCTGAACGTTGGGGACCAGGAGCCGCAGAGTTGTGGGGCTCCGGGGACTTGCACGAAGTTCGACATCGATTGCAAGACAGATAAGGCCTGAGGATCGGGAGCACGGAGATCCCGCAGAGAGCGTCCTTATCAACGGGGAGTGCAGGACGGAGGACTTTCCCGAGCACTCGGAGCGCGGGGGGCTCCAGGGCTACGACCCGCCCTCGAGTGAACGGACCGCCCTGTAGAGGCTTCGGTCGTTCCATTACCGTCCTGGGGGAGTCACTCATGGAGGAGGCTTACGATCGAAGCGCCCTCCAGGGCTTGTTCGGGGTTTACTCCCGACTGTCAGGGATACCTCTCACTTCTTGAAGGCCTTCGAGAAGTACTCCTTCTTCTTCTCGGGGTCCGGATTGATCGTCGCGCTGTTCTCGGGAGTCCAGCCACAAGGGATGACGCCTCCAGTCTTGTCAGCATACTGGAAGGCCTGGACGAGGCGCTTGCACTCCTCGATAGAGCGGCCGACAGGGAGGTCGTTGATGCAGACGTGGCGGATGAGCCCCTTGTCGGAAACGATGAAGAGCCCGCGAAGAGCAATGCCCTGGTCCTCAATCAGCACACCGAAGTCGCGGGCCATCTTGTGGTTCGTGTCGGCGAAGAGGTCGCACTTGCAGGCCCCAATCCCGCCCTCCTCGTGGCCCTGGAGGCACCACGCGTAGTGGCTGTAGACGGAGTCCGTCGAGCCGATGATGATCTCGGCGTTGCACTTGCTGCGGAGGAAGGTCGAGAGCTCCGCGAAGTGGATGATCTCCGAGGGGCAGACGAAGGTGAAGTCGAGTGGGTAGAAGAAGACGACGAGGTACTTCCCCGCGTAGTCCTTGAGACGGCGTGTCTCGAACTTCATCGACGGGGTGAGGACGGAGACCTCGAAGTCGGGGCAGGGCGTGCCAGGGAGGGGGACGGGCATATCTTTTTCTGCGTCATCTGCCAGAAGACAGACTTGTGGTGACCACTCACTCTGGGCTGTGTCCTTCTCCAACAGGCCCGTCTGACTCCATCAGCTTGTCGCTCTAGGAGGCTATACCACTGGGATCGGAGCTAGCACACTTAGACACCGAGTGTTTGTGCAGGCCGCCACTATAGTTATCTAGGCCCGGAGAAGCTCGTTCTGCAGTACTGGTATCATGGGGGGATCGATATGGCCAGGCTGCCACGGTCAGCGTGCTTCTGAAAGATGCGTGGACATCCACTGTGAGGAGTGGAGACAGACTCCAGTGCGATGAAGAACTCATTAGCTGACTGTTCAGCGAAGTGTAATTGGACGTCACTTATCAAGCTCACCGATCCTGCACTACAGACCCAAAAGAGGGCTTCTCCCTCCACTCCTCTGGCCACGTATGATATGCAGGAGAAGGGTATAGACCATGCGTCTTGAGGATGCAGTCTCATAAGATCGATTTTGAGGCGAAGCAATGGTAAGATATATTCAGCCACCATACTGATGAAGCAAAGCCCTCAAGCGTTTGGAGTTCTGCTGCTGGGGATAAGGGTAACCCAACTGCTACCCACGATTCGAGCTGCACTATCCGTTGGCGCTCAATTCTGAGTTAGCCCTTCCCTTCCAGTTGCGGATTGTGTTTTCCCAGATTTATATCTCCCACACTCAATGGCTGAGGGTCCGAGAGCAGCAGGACCATGGGTGCGGCCATGACGAGGGCTCTCCACGGAGTACCTGTGGTCATTCGGACAGGTCCGTAGGGAGTCAGAGAGAGAAGTGACAAGGATGTTCAGGCGATAGAGTATCACAGGGGTTGAAGCGTATGGATATGCATCCACACACACGGACATGGAGCCGATAACTGCCGGGCGTATGTTCACGATCTCTTCACCAGTGGGGTTTCGGTAGGATGTGCTATGAGAAGGAGTAAAATGGAAGCCCGGACTCTCGCCGAGCAGGCCCTGCGATCCTTTACGAGTACCGACCGTGCTACAAGCTGTTTCCTATTCCACGACACGCACAGAGGCCCATATGTTCTCCTTGCAGGAACAGCACTCCGCCCAGATGCCGAGCTTACAATTGCCGGGGTTAACGCCTCACTGATGGATCTCGTCGCTCTTCTCAATGCACAGCAGAATGTTCTTCTCCGGGCCGGGCGGTACGCGGCAGAGAGGCGTGACCTTCTTCGACACTACCGACCTGCATACCATGCAGCAACCCAGGCTCTTGGCATCCAGGAGCGCGAGCTAGCGTTCCTAATGGCCACTTTCGTCCCTCTTGCTGGCGAAGACCTTCCCGAACATGTTCGACATGTTATTGAGGGTACGGTTCAGGCCATTGATGTTGACCCCAGTCTGGCTCTTTCACAGCTTCCCAACGACGGGATACCAACACTTGTTCATATGTCCGAACTCTCCTACGAGGTTGACAAAGCCGCTCCTCTACCAGCACGCCAAACCCTTACTCGATCCACAGCTGAACGAATTGCAGCTCGTTGGCAGAAAAACCGTCAAACTGCAGACCAGGGCGACATAGCAAACCCCCTTCTCGTCTGGGGTCGACGCCTTACCGGAGAAGGTGCCTTGGCGACTGAGGCAAGTTTTCAGTATTGTCAGACACTCGCATCTCTTGCGGCTACTGACACGTGGGCAGGAGTGGCCGAATCCGACGAACTGCCCCTTGGGAGCGGGGTTCTATGGGCTTCAGGCCCGCGCATTGTTGATGTAGGATTCTGTGACTTTGATGATCCGGACTCACTTTCTGGGCCTCCGGATATCGTAGCACGTCGGCAGCGTGTGCTCAGCACGTGGACTCGGAGCGTCAACAAGCGACTTTTTCAGCATGGAGTCCTTAACGGAACGAAGTTCCTCTCGGCTCGCTGTCGTGCACGCCAGACGGGTCGGACGAGTATCACTGCACTTGCTGCACTTCGAGATGCACGAAAACTTGAGACGGCGGCGGACGTTCGGCGAATGACTTTCAAGAGTGCAAGTCAGGTACGCTTTGAGGAGCTTCCTCCATGGGGTCCTGGGGCGCAGACCGGGGGACGGGCATCTCTTCGGACAGCCGTCCTCCAATTCCTTCGGGAACCGTTCTATACGCTTACTGCAGGGCGAGGAAATGAGAGAGATACTGGAGCAGACTCACGAAAGCTTGCGGACCGGCTGCATGATCTCATGACCCGCCATCGACGTTTCGTCATCGTCCCACCTGCGGGAAGTGATGCGCGAGTTACAGCAGATAACTTCGCCTATCTTGTTATTGGACAGAACTACATCTCAGTGACACCAGAGAAGCAGGGACTAGGTGAGCAGCTTGATTATCTTCGTAGTCATGCATACAAGGATATCGCATATCACGATTGCGGGCCAACCTCTGTAACTCTTGCTCGAGGGAATATCCTTTTTACTTTCACATCGGACGTATCAATCATTCATCCCAACGACTGGCGATATAACCGAGTTCTCGCCGTGTTCGACGGATCAGAAACTTCCGAGACGGCGCGGACGGGCCCTATAACCCCCTTACATGTGGTTTGGGTTGACAATGCCAGTGAGGCTTCAGGCGATGAAAGGTTGGTACTCCCGATAGGCGATGAGCAGCAGACACGACTCTCCGTCATGCGTTTCTGGGCCGCACTCGATAAACGGCTTTCGGTCTCAGCCCAGCGACGCCAGCCGCAAGGTGTTGAGTAGGCGAAAGACCATCGTCAGTAAAACCGGGTCGTATCGGCAGCTCCCTAGTAGCTGGCTAACAGCATCAGGAGCCTCCACGTCAAGGTTTCGGCTCTTCGAAAGAAGAAGTTGAAGAGCACTTGAGTGACTCTCGCAACCAAAGCAATTTGCCGGACAGAACTCCTCGTTGGAATCGGGGTTGGGGGCGAAAGGCACGGCACAAGCACGTGTCGTAAAGTTTCCAGGGTCGAGCAAGCCCTCTGTAATGCAGACGGTCCGGAACGAAAGGCCTCCTGCCTGAAGCATGGAATGGAAGTCACAGGTAACGACATCGTACGGCTTCGTTTGAGTCACTCGAGACTCCGCCCGCGTCTGGTCTAGTTCTTCTCCAGACTCCTCAACAACACGTCGGCCCTTCTTACCCTTCTTTCCTTTCTTATGCTTTGACTCATAAGCCTCGATATCCGCACATGCTTTAACGTACTCTGGAGGAAGGGGCTTTGGAGCAGGCTCCTTGATTAGTCCATAGATAGACTTCGAGAAATCTGCAAGAGTCACTCCGGCTGCAACAAGACTCTCAAGTGCCGTGTCCCGAGTTGCGTTTGCAGCTTCGAGCGCGGCTGCACGCTCGTCCCCGGTCATCCCAGCGGTAGATGCCGGTCGCACAGAGAAGGTGGTCGGATCGAGTTCCCCGCCTTTCGAGCTTCCCACTCGAAGAGGTGGGAGTGACATGTCGACGTTATTGACGTTGCATCCGACAACGAAACAGGCTGCTTTGTCATAGACAACTGCCTGTGTTGGAAATATGCTTTGGAGATACTCCTTCATATAATTCTTCAGTGCTTCGACAGCCTCTGCTCGAATATCAACCGTCAGCTTGGTGAAGCCGTAAGTCCCGGGCCCGAGTGGCTCAGGCATTCCCTTCTCAATCTTCTGCTCAATCTTCTTTGGTGGAGGGACAGTTGAACCAGGCTTCTTTGCTTCCTGCTCAAGCCTCTTCTTCTCCGCCTTCTCGCGCTTCTTCTCCAAACGCTCATGCTCACGTAACTCCGGCTCTGATAACCACCCCCGGCTTCGCTTCAGAGATTCTGCAAACTTATCCTCCGTCAACTGGAACTGATTCTGTGGTGGCGGAAGAATAGGCTCATTTGGTAGCCGCCGATTCCAGGAGCTTGAGCCCAGAACGCGAACCAATGGTTCTTTCGCTCCAGCGAGGTTCACGCATGCCAGAACTGCAAGCTGCCGCGCCATCTCCGTATCGATGTTTCGATTCTTCGGACGAAGATTCGCTTGAAGAATGTCGTGGTCCGTGGTGTGCGAGAGAAAGATTCCCGAGCGTGTCAAGACAGAGAAGAGTTCTGTGACATCTGGAAAGACGATATTCTTGAGACTCTTTGGACAACGAATCTGATTTAGCGCCTCGAAGGTCGACTGTTGTGCCAACTGAGCCGCAGCAAGCCGGGCTCGCGCCATTTTCGATCGTGCTGTGGTCGTTGATGTGGTCGGAACCGTCAAATGTGCGATGTTGAGTAGCATATATTGCTGAGGGAGCGGAAGGTAGTCATTGATCCCAATCTGCGACGCCAGATTTGCAAAGTTCGGAATCTCTGCAAATCCAACGACCTCATAGCCCTCTGGGAGAATGCGAATATAAAGAATGATCCCTGATGGGAGTGCAAGCTTCAAGAGAACTGAGTGCACAAGTACACCCTCGTAGTTATAGATGTCCACGGCTCGCTCCGTGAGCTTAGGTACAGCCACGGTCCCACCTGTTGCGCCATTATGATAGTAACTGAATCGCCCTCGACTCGCCTGGTTCGTCACGACCGGCGTATAAGGAGAATTCTGATTGACGATGCTTCCTTGAACAACGCTTCGGAGACCACGTCCACTCCCTATGCTCGCCATCATCTCGGGACCGGATCCACCCGTCATTACCTCGTTAGTGCCCGTCAATTTCGTTTGGCCTTCTGCGATATAATGAGAGAGTGTTTCCGCGCACTCGTCGATATTTAGGTTGTCTCCGCGATCCATGCAGGGAGTGAGCGACCATCCACGGTAAGGAAGCGACGAGTACTTGAGGGCCACGATTGAGAGAGGGCCAGTCTTGAGGATTTTGGCAATGACCGTACGCCGCTCGGGCTTGTAGGACACAGACTGGATCCCATCAACATCCCAGGTTCTAATGGCAATGTTCCAGATCGCAACGAAGTACACCCCGACAAGATCCGTCTGGTCATGTGTGAGCATGGCCTTCTGGAGCATATAGATGGCTTCCTCAGCAGTCAGGATACGAGTGACATGGAGCTCAGGAGGGAGGACGAACTCAATCGTGATGGGTTCGAGTTGCTCCTTCTGAGGTTCACCAGGCATAGCAAGACTCTGCATCATGGCTGCAGATGCAGCTGCAGCGGGATCAAGAGCCTGACCTTGTTCAACTTCTTCAGCGGGCCGTTCTTCAGACGTAGGTGCCTGAGCTTCAGGTTGTACTTGGTCCTCAGGTGCATCATCAACATTCAGGGTTTCTTCAGCACCTCCATGTTCATCGACAAGCTCGGCCGTTAGGGTTGATTGGGTATATTTGAAAACGTTTGGGATCCAGCTCCAGAGCGTTGCACCGTCAAAGGCAAGCAGAGACGAGCGCTCACGTGCAATCACGGAGCAGCGAAGCGTCGTACAGCCAGGATAGATTGGGAGGACCTGTGCAGTGATGGGATACGGAAGATGCTCAACCTTTACGGGAGCAAAGACCAGGTCACGCGCATTAACCTGTTTCTTTCGCCATCTCCGTGACTCCGACCGAGCACTAGACTCTGGGACATCGTCCTCGCCAAATGAATCCTCAAAGTCGAGGTGTGTATCAGCGTAGCTCCGGTCATTCGTGGATGGGATAATGCGTTGCTCGAGGCTGATTGGCTGGTACCTCTCGGCGTACTCCAAAAGAAAGCGGGAGTCGCCATCTGGGTTAGCATGGGGATCAATACTCCGCTCGATCGTAGTTAGTGTATCTCCACCCAGCCCGTCTGTTAACTTTGCGATCTTCGCATCGGCAGCGCTCATGTGAGTAAGAGGCTGGACGGTCCAATTGTTTGCCTCAATCAGCTGAGGAGGGGTTCGAAGGATATTAAGAATGTAAATCTCACCAACTGGGAGAAGTTCTGGAATTAAAGGCTCGGTGAACGACTCGTCAAGGACATCTGAAGTTTTGCCATCTGCTTGGAGAGCAAGAAGACGACGTTTCTCTTGATCCTCCTTGCTAAGCTCCTCAGGGGCCGGCTCTGAGGCAGAAACCTCAGGTCCTGAGGGTAAGGCGGGATCTGACGAAAGCTCCGTCGGCTCTGTCGACTCATCCGAGGGAATATCTCCTGCAGCATCCATGGGCCTACGGTAATGGAGAATGGTGTCATTGACGTTTGGAAACGAGCTCCGGTCTAACTTTCCTTTCTTCGGCGTTGCAGGCCGAGAGCCACCATCTTCACGAGAGGGAACAAGCTTATTTGCCACCTCCCATATATAGATGTCTTCACGAGTGAGCGCCTCAGCCATTGAAGCTCGTGGACCAGTGTCCTTCTTCCCTTTTCCCTTTCCTTTCCCTTTCTTCTTCGCAAGGGACTCGGCGATAAGAGTTTCCTCCTCAATAAGTTTGATTAATAAGCGTCGGATTAAGCTATTGTTACGCTCGTCCTCAGTGATTAGAAGCTCAAGAAGGCACATGTTGCGCACGATCAAGTTCACGCAGTCTATTCTGAAGAGATATGCGATGTTTGTTAGACACATATCGCGAATACCCTCCTGGATACGCTCCAAGACAACTTTGTAGAGGGTACGAAGCTTTTGCTTATGTCCCAGAAGGGTCTTGATGTTGATGTGCTGAATCGCACGCTCGATGAGCTCCGGGCTGGTCGACATATTAAACTGGCTAACTGCGCGATGGACATCAATCCCCACCTCCTTGAGAAGTGCAGAAGTGTCTGTCATCCATTGATCTGCCACGTTATCCGTCTCTATATATACGAGGGGGGAGAGCTGTGGTATCAGGAGCTTCGAGACGTAGGTCTCAACGGCAAAGGCGACGATATCAGGATACGTGATCCTTGTGAGGCTCGTAAGAGAGGGCTTCCCCTGGTTCATCTTCGCCGCTCGCTTGAATTCGTACATCTTGAGGTTGTGGAGACGCACGTAGCGCTGAAGAGACATGTATGAGAGGCCTTCTGAGAAGTAGCCAACGAGATCCACGGGGGTTGCGCAGAGGCGTACCGCAACGTTCGAAAGGCAAAGGCTGTTGGGCAAAATCAGCTTGAGCGTGGGTGTAAAGCGGACGTTGCGGAAGCGGGGGTTCTTCGCAGTGTTGATCCAGATGTGAAGCGTGTGGTTCAAGCGGGTATTTTGTTTGTAGTCAAGGATCTTACCAAAGAAGTGGAAATGCTTATTGATAGTGTCGACCGTGAGCTCGTCCGGCTCTCCAGTTGAGTTTGCACCGCGGGCCATGAGACCAGAGAACTGGACCGTCCGCATTTCGATACCACCCGTGACTTCCGAAGCTGTTTCCTGATCGTCCTGAGGGTCATCGGAGTCTGCCACACTTAAGGGTTTCTGAACGCTCTGACAGATATACTTAGAGTTTGTCGGCGCTAGCCCAGATAACGGAGTCATCTTTGCATAGAGCTCATCGTTCTTGATCCCACGCTTCGATATGGGAGCAAGGACAAGTGGAACTCTAATCCCAAACGTTTCTGCTCGGTTGCGAATGATGATATCCGTATTATTTGTGTACTGGACGCCAGGATCCGGAGCTACAGTGGTCCCCATCACTTCTGTTGTTGATGGTTGAGAAGGCTTACCACCATTCGGGTCATTATCCGAGTCGTTCATTTGAGCCGCCATAACCGCGTTGTGTGCTTCTAGAAGTGAGGCAGAAAGACCTCCAGGATTCTTATGCGGGGGTGGAGGCCCTGCCGAATCATTGTCATCAAGGAAATCTGTTCCTTGGGACTTCGGATCTGAATCCGAATCATCACGTGCATCCTGCTGTGTATTCGAGGACTCCAAGGACTCTTCCTCAAGAGCTGGTGCGGTGGGTGCGGAGAGCTTGATGGGCTCCGCGTTCTGTGTTAGATAGTCCTCCGTATGGTCAAGTAGGTACTTCGCGCACATATCATGCAGGTCAAAGAGGAGGGCACGGAGATGCACGCGGTGTGCCTGAAGCGCGGCGATGTGCGAGAATAGTCGTAGCTGTTCGGTGGTGAGATAAGCTTGGACGTGAGAGGCGGCCTTCAAGAGTGCAGTCGGGTTTTGGATATAATTTGCATAATGCTCGTAGGGGACACGCGACCGGTCCTGTTCGGAGTTCGCCTCTTGTTGCATCGATACCGCGGTAGTTCCAGAGCCGGCTGTTGGTGGAGATGGCCCACGTGGCCGGTCTGCAAACCCCCCAGTGCTATTCAAGGCCGTTGCGCTCCTCTTCCGACCCTTCTCCAACGAGGGTGGTATCGTCCCTGGTTCAGGGACCGCGGACATCGACCCGCACGTGATCGCATCGAAATTGTATATTCGGTTATCGCTGCAGAGGATAAACGCCTTAACCTCCTCGTCGGGAGCGGCCTGTTCGACTTCCTCGGGTTGCTTCCCCTTCTTCCGTGATCCCTTTGCTGGTTTCTCCGCAGACTTGTCCTGAACCGCCGCCGTCTGGGCAGGAGGTGGTGCCTTCCCAGGGCCCCGAGTCCCAGCCGCGGATGGGGCTCGTTTCCCAACGGTAACTGGGCGGATGTATGTACTACCCAGCGTCGCCGCAACGAGCTCAGGGAGGGATTGCTTGGGGGAGAACAATGGACGCGTGGCCAGAAGGTCCTTACTGGCCGGCAAGGCGGCATTCATATCGGCCATTGGGTCCACCCCACCAGGGAAAACGATATCTTCAGACGACTCGGCGTGCCCCACGGTAAGAGAGGCTGGGATAGTACTTGGAGATGCCGCCACGAGTGAAAGGTGCTTTCCAGGACTAAGGGAGCCTGGAGGCTCAGCCTCGGGTGCCGGAGACGTGGATGGATCACCACCCACGGCAGACATCTGCGAGAAGCCATAGTCAGGGCAATGGCGAATCAGCTTCTCAAGGGCAGCCAGGACATTTGATATCTCGACCGCCATCTCTGTGAAGACGTCGAACAGCGTCGCCTTGTCCTCGACAAAGCGACGGGCAGAGGGCAAACTGGAAAGATTCTGTCGAAGGGACTGAGGAGTTGTATCTGGATGGATATGGTCAATAACGAGCTCAACCTCAGCCAGTAGGAGCTCGGCACGGGCCACGACTGCCGGCTCCGAGCTATCTGCACCCAAGTAGAAGGCCCAATTACGTTCGCGTTCGATGAGTTGCTCATCGTTAAGAGCTCGGCTGATGCAGCTCTGAAGGAATCGGTGCAGATCTTGGGACTCTGCAAGGATGCGACGCCGCTCGAAGGCGTCCGCCTTAGCAATAAAGTGGCAGACATGGACCCAGTACGCCTGAAGCATATCTCGGATCACCTGATAGCGCCTGAACTCCTCCTTGTAGATAATGAACTCCTGGCGCTGCTTCTCCTCAAGCGCCTTCTGGTAAGCCTTGAGAGCCTGCTCCTCCGCAGGGTCCTTCGGAGGCATTTTCTCTACTAGATTCCATACCTACTTCCTCAAGCCGAGGCGAATTTACGCGTCTAATGGGGTGCTGGAGGCGGCTGCGAGGCTATCTCGAAGGCGGAAGAAGACGAAGTTGCAATACTCGTGTAAGAAGATAAACTGGTCGCAGGTTTGGACACAGATCGGATTCCGTTCGACCCTCAGAGTCTCAACCATGTCTATGATTGACGGGTTCAGACTCCGCCAGATACAGGCGTCCCGGATATCTGCACTCTTAACGAAGGGGGTCCCACGAAAGTGAGAAAGAAGCATATCTGTGAGGACGATGCAGATCGCGAAGGTCGAAGAGCGACCAACGCCGGCACTGCAATGGAGGCACAGGGGGGTACGCTTCTTGTATCGGAGAGCCTCAATGGTGAAGACGAAGATCTGTTCGAAGTTCTCAGGTGCGGAATAGTCACTCCAAAGCCCGTAATAGTAGATCTTTGCGTAGTGAAGTTCCTTCTCGCACTTAACGCTAACCTTGTAGCCAACGAAGTTATCCTTATACTTTCGCATGGCGGCACAATGAAGGACAAGGGCTTGCTGCCCGGTACGGGCGGGAGAGCTAGGGGCATGGACGGACGACGCACGAGCACTACGCTCGCGCACGTTGAGCACATTTGTATTGCTGGCGAAGAGGTCTTCGTCGTCGGTTCCAGGAGCATCATCCTCCGGAGTATCTTGAGAGACGTTAGGTGCAAGACCTGCTGACGCCGCGATATTATCTGCTGCGACTGCGGTGTTGAGTGTGATCCGCATCCGTGGGGAATTCCAGAAGAGAGAGGCCTCTGGGATTTCATCTCGGACCGTATCAACGAAATCTCTGTGCTGATTGAACATTTGTCCACGACGAGGCTGATTAACCTGCTGTGCGCGTTGATAAGCGTAAAAGAGGTAAGAACCAAGGACCGACTCCTCATAGAGTGGGTCTTGTTCCTTAGCCTTGTAGAGTGGCCAATAACGTAACGCCTTTGGCCGATCATCATCTGCAAAGCGAGTTAGGCAAGCGATGAACGAGACATGAAGCTTCGCGACGATGTACCAGAAGTCCGGGATCGAGGAGATTGTGGGGGCTTGAGTTATGAGAAAGGTGATCCCGTTGAGAACGACAACATTCCCGTTGAAGTATCGAATCACGAGGGTCTTAGTCATGTATTCCTGGTACAGTCCCTGGCTTATATCTGCCCCGTCGACTAAGGGGGAATGAGGTGGAATCATAGATGACGCCTTTGGAGTTCCACCATCCTGCTGTTCTGAAATGATCGAGGTATCTCGGATGGGATTAGGGATGGAGGTCCGCGACCCACAACGACTACCCGTTAGAAGGAAGCGGTCGCTGTAGACGACGGTCGGGAGTGTGCGTAGGTAGGGGTAGATATTCATATAACGATTCTTGTCTGGATACTGAGAGGCGAGCCTATTGTCCGACAGGAGCTTGTATTTGCCATTGCGCACGTTCGAAAGGGCCGTCATCGTGGTGTCGAAATAGTGCCGAGCCTCGTCGGTCGTGTTGTAAGGGAGGGCGCCAAATTGCGTCGGGCGGAAGAGAGAGGTCGGGGAGAGGACGTTCTCCTCGCTATTGCGGACCCCTTCGAGCGAGAGCGACATCATGGGGAGCTGGCTCATGCGTCTGCGAGGAGGACCCCCCTTTGTCATCTTGTTTTATTCGTTCGCTTGTACTTACTGGCTGGCACGCGCCACCACCGGACGTCTCCAAGCCCACTCTCGTCGCAACTCCCAACGACTATGAATTGACTGCTTTGGCTGACGATTCGTGGCCAGGCTCCGGTCAAGTCAACTCCGTCTGTTTCTGTGAGAATATCCGCTGCCGCAGTCGAAGTCTTCGAGTTGAACAATACGTCGATCACACGGAACTTGATTTCACAGCCCAAATCAAAGGCAAGGACTCCATCCTCAAGAATACATTGGAAGTTCCCCTCATCCGCCTCCCAATGGAAGCCTGCGGGGAGGTTCCCAGGGGGGATGATGATGGTGTCACAAAACCCCGTCGAAAGTGCAAGACCTGAAAAGGCATGTTGCCCAACCAATTGTGCAGTTAGGATCTCGCCGATGTAGGGCTGAAAGACGATTGCCGTGAAGACCGCCGTAATGTACGTGCAGCAGTCGTTCTGGATCAGCTGCTGGTCACTGAGGCTAAGGATTCGCTCGATGAAGAGACAGATCCCCCCGTTCGGGATCAGGCGGTTCACGTACGACGTCATGAGGAGCTCGTGGACCTGGAGTGCGAGCGAGTGCGTCCGTGAGGTCGGCGGGACCCGGACGATATCCTGGATATCAAGAGCGATAAACATTGATTGATGAATTCAAAGAGAATGAAAGAGGGAACCGGGGGCAAAAACCTCCCAAACCGACCTAGACCCAAGCTGCACGCGAAACGGCAGTCTCCTTCCCGCCCCCGACCAACACAAGGGCGTCTAAAGCAACAAGACCAGAAGAACCCGAAGACAAAGGGCCGTCGCGCAATGAAGGGTATCACCGTCGCTTCCAAAGCTCCCATGCCTCAGAAGAATAGGTTGAAGGGACCTCGCAAGCCCGCCGAAGAGTTCTCTCGTGCAACGCTCCTTCAAACCTGGGAGGCGATGCGTCCGAAGAAGGTCCCGCTTCCAAACCGTCAGCGCTATATAGAACAACTTTTGCCATACCTCCTCTCGAACATGCCGGCCCACGCGCGTAAAAATGTCGAGACTCGCATCCTTTGTTTCGCGATTCGACATGGATCTCCGGAGCAACGTAAGCTCATCCTTAAAAGCATTATGGGGCATGTTGTTGAGCTCTCCATGAACAAGTATGGGATGCACCTCATCAAGGCCATCGGAGGCGCTAGTGAGAGCATGCCAGCGGAATTCTCTATGATCATTCAAGAATTGCTTCCAAACACCAGGACGCTCTGTACTAACAGCATCTCCGCTACCACCTTGAGCTCCATCTTCCAGGATGTCCCCCTCAAACGGCAGAATGCGATGCTCATGGCTGCTCTAGGACCGTGCGCAACAGTGGCGGATCTAAGTCTTGTAGCTCGAGAACGGAATGTCGTCGCTTATGTCGCACGTATCCCGGGTCGGTACGACACTGTACTCACTTCTGCGACCGAGCTTATCCTTCAAGCTGGAAAAAAGGACCTTTTAGGGTGTACTCTCCTCTCACGCCTTGCAGCTGACACTCTCGAGCTCATCTTTTCTCCTCTCCCGGTGGTAACATTGACGGGGACACCAGATACTGGCCACACTGTCAATGGCGTTACTCCAAAGACGATGGAGTTCATGATGGATCTCGTGGATCTAGTTTTGGATGGAGAAGGGCTCCTATCGCTCGTTGATACGGCCGATGGGGTTCGGCTGGCATGTTTTCTGATGCAGCTGGCGACACCGAAGCAACGAAAGACCATCGTCAAACTTTTCAAGGGTCACACTCGTGATTTAGCCGTTGACGATATAGGCTTCGTTGCCCTCTGTCAGGTTTTTGCAGTCACCGACGACACGGTTCTTACAACCCAGGCTTTCGTCAATGGCCCTGAGGGTCTTGGGGAGAATCTTGGAGTGATCCTCCGATCTCTCTCCGGCCTGAGACTCATCTACTTCCTCCTATATGGATTGGAAGAGGTCGACAACTCTAAGGATGGGACATGTCCGCTATACTCGGGTTGGATTTGCAAAGTCCTTCGTTCCACTAGTCTACACCATCTCCTACCTGAGGCAACGCTAGATCAGTTCAAGGGCCTTTGCAAGAAGCCCTCCAAGACGAAGCAAGGAGAGCTTCGGGCCGCTATCCTACCGTCCTTGCTTGAGGTTCTTTGTGACGAGAGTCTTCTTCAATCTCTCCTGACGAGTAGCGAGTTCGGAAGCCAGTTCATCGTCCGGGTCCTATCCAGTCCCGAGGGGGCCAATTCTGAGTCTTCAAGACCGATCCTTGAAGCTCTTGCTCGAGCGGCCGTCTCCTTTGTCAGTACATCCATCCAAGAGATTCGAAACTCCAACAAGGAGCTAGTCTACAAGGGGCGAACGGCCGAACTCCATCGACGCTTCCGACGTTTACAAAAGCAGAAGAAGACTGAGGCCCCAAAGGCCGGAGAGCCATGTGAAGATGCCACGGGTGCAAGCCCTGCAGACACCTCATCTGATGAGAACTTCGAGGACTTTAGCACGTCGGAATCAGAGTCTGAGGAAATGGATGTCGAGCCTTCACGGAAGAATACCTGTACCGTATCAAAGAAGAGTACTGCATCGGAGGAGAAGCCAGTCGAGCAAGAACCATTATTCCGGCAGAATATAGGGTATTATAGCATCAGGCGTGTTATCAATAATTGTGCTTCTTTTGCGGCTCTTCTCCTTAAAGAGCTGCAGAACCATCCGGAGGTTCACAAGTACCTGGCGGAGAGGAGAGGGGCGTTCGTTCTCGAGCATATCGTGGCAGCCATGCCAGATCTGGCTGTAGACATCCGAGACTTTGTTAAGGGAATAGGGTTGTTCGAGGTAATTCAGGACTCAGCCGATCCGGGCTGTAAGGCACTCCGCGCGAGACTATAGCGTTCACTTCACGCTGTAGGCTTGTCGCCCTTCTGTAGGTTTAGTGCCTGATTAACGACGCTCTCTATCATGATCGACACCCCATAGAAGCGGTCCTCTTGTGAGTATTTGCGTCGGATGTAGCGAGCCTTTGAACTGCACGCATATTTCTTCAGGATCGTCGAGATCTCGGTCATCACCTTCTTTGTGTCCGCCTCGCTGTAGCCGGAGTACTTCTCAAGGGTCTCGTCCCAGGTCGACTTCCTCGTCAGGCGGCGCGACATCGCGATACAACCCGCTGCGATCTCGCTGGGCTTGAACTGCAGCATCGACGTCGTCAGGCATGTCAGCTCGGAAATGTAAAATGCGATGTATCTGTCCCGGTTCTTCATCTCACAGATGCGAGCGTATCGACGGAGGAAGGTAAGGATCGTCGGCATGGCGAGCATGAAGTCCAGGGCATGGAGGACCGTCTCCTCCATCTCGATGATCGCCTCCCGACTGCAGGTATAGCACGCCCCGCTACGCGGGTTCTGGCACTTGCAGATGGGCAGGTATTCTAGTTCGCACTGGTTGAGTGCGTCGACGAAGTGGCGAAGCGAGGGGATGTAGCTCTGCTCGTACTTTGCCGCTATAAAGAGGCAAGCGATTCCCAATAGTCGCGAGTTCGCCCTACTGACCTCGCACCTCGAGAGGTACGTGTCCAGGATTGTGACGCAGTGAAAGAAGCTCTCGTTTGCGAGGTTGAAGCGCGTATGGCAGCGGGCGATCCAATCGACGAGAACCGTACGGTCTTCGGCCGTGAAGTCTGCCTGGTGGTCAAGGAAGCCCGGGGAGAGCTGGTACTTCCCCTCCGACGCCAGGAGGTACTCATATATTTCCCGAACGTAGCCCGCACACGCCTGTATATCGTCCTTGTCCACGAGGTCGATGTCGAGTATGTCTGTCTCTTTGTCCGGGTTCGAGTGCCTAAAGTTGAGGAGCGCCTGGGGGACGTCCTCCACCACGTCCCCACTCGCCGTGTCCACGCCAGCGCTTGGCACTTGCTCCAGATCCATGATTTTTAAATTTTCGTTGCCTACCATACGTCGTGCCGGGGAGTTAGAGGTTAAAGAGCCTGTGGGGCCAAGAGACGGGGTCCCCCGGATGACGACGAGGCGACGACCCCGCAGAATGAGCGTCCTTCCGAGGTGAATCTGGTCTCTTTGGATGTCGGAACAGTTCAGGTAATACTACGAAGAGCACTGCTGCCGAACAAAAAATGGCGATGAGTAGAGTGATTAGTTCTCGCCGAGACTTCAATCCTCGAACCCTAGTCGAGCTGGTTCTCGATTATGCCGTGGTGCTCGCCCCCGATCTGAGTGGCCCCGTACGGTCGCGGCTGTCAAAGCGCTGCCGACAGGCATTCGTCCCCCTCTTGACCATGAATCAAGTGACTGAGCGATGCCACCTTGGAATGGAGTCTCGGTCTCTGTTCCTTGTCACCGCGGGGACCTATCGGGTGGCAGAGGCCCTTGCATGCGATTACATCACGATTCCGGACTTCTCCTTTGAGAAGCTCCTTCTACAGTGCATTGGGGACAATGAGAATCTTGAGAGGAGCGTCGCACACACCCTCAGCCTCCCCCATGTGCTTATCACTCGGGCGTCATTGATTGGAGGCTGGGTTGGGCTGTCCTCATTGGCAGGTTCCTTTGGGACCAATCGTCTAGCTCGTTTGCGGACGTTCCAGCTTGCAGGCCTTACCGAAGGCCAGCCGGAGGCCGATGGGGCGGAGGTTAGTCATATCGTCTTCGCGTTCCAGGACCTGTACCACGTTTACTCCCCGCATTATAGCGACACGCTCAAGTGCGAGAAGCTCTATCCCGAGATGATCGTCCCCTGCACCTTCTATGATACGCGCTCCTACGCCCCGATCCAACTGCTTCCGGCGCTCTGCGAAAACCCGATGAATAGCGATTATTACATCAATGATTGCCGGTTCCTAGGGACATACGACGCCTCTGAGCCGCCCGTCATTGGGGCGCCACGGCTCGTCATCCGTGGGGCTAGTCTCCATTACCCGTTCAATAATCCCGTCGATTTTATCGTTCAGAAGGGGAACGACATCATTGCGACCTCCAAGTGTCTGCAGCACGCGTACCAGGCGTATGAGAGACTCGCCTCGATCGCCGTGATTTTCCTAGCCAAGGAGCTATCGATGGCCATTGCGGGCGCCCAAGCCACTTATCAGAAGATTGTCGCGGCGACCAAAGCCGTCCAGTTGACGAGGCATTCACTTAGCCGCCCGGGCGATTTCTCTGTCGACCCGAAGCGGGTGATGTCTCCTGGCTATGACTTCGATTACATTAATATTAGTGAGATTCCGATCCCCGTCGACGTGGCGGCCGCGTACCCAGACTTTATCCTCGATTATGACGAGCTCGGTTATGTTTTCGGCTACAGGCTCCGGGATGTAGGTAGTACTGGTACTGGCTGGTCTGCTTGGAACCCTGCCGCCCCTTTAATCATGGGTCAGCTTCGGTCGTACAAACTAGACCCAGACAAAGACGCTGTTCAGTTCCATGAATCAGATGATGTGATCATCATACGAACAGAAGACCCAGCAGAGACCTTCGCCGTTCCACGGAATGGCAGGGCTCTTACCACCTTCCAACTCCTAAACGCTATCACGCGATTGCTTCACTTACACCGGCGAGCGAAGTCCCTCAGTTCCGGCTCGAGACCCTTCTCTAGTGATATTGATCGCGTTGACAAGTATGGGGTACCAGTATATAATGACCTGAGCGCCCGAAGAACGGGCCTTGATCAGGGTGACGCCATCATCATGGAGGATAAGGCAAAAGGACAGTGTAGCATCTGTGGAGTCGGTTACTCGAACTATCTCGATCACGTTCGCTCCCAGCTCCACCTGACGAAGTATCGGGAGTATCTGACGCAGCTCAACCTGCTGAAGCCGCTGCAGCTCTGCGCCGCGCTCTCGGAGCAGAAGACATCGATGGAGAAGCAGCTCTGCAACATCGCGATGTCCATCGTCAGCCACGAGCGGATACCGTATGGGGTCGTCGTAGAGGCGATGAACCAGACGTTGGCGGCCCTACGCTTCCGTATCCAGCTCGACCCCGACGACGTCCCTCGGAGCGCGAGTCCGACGTGTCGGACACCATCGTTCACAACATGGCGCGAGAAAACCTTGCGACGCCAACAGAACGCATATAATGAGGCGCTCGTGGGGGTTCTGGAGGAGGGTGGTGATAAGCCCGACGAGAGGTTGGTCGACCTCATTGTGACAGGGGTTGGCGCATACCTGCGAGAGACCAAAAGCCTCCCCACCTCAGAAAACCAGACGGACTTGGTTGGTACTGCCCTGAAGGAATATACTGGGACCTTGGCGGAGGCACTCATGGCTGCCGGCTTTAGTGGGGACCAGATCCGCCAACGGGAGATCATTAAGCGCGAGGTGGAGGCACGTCTCTCTCCAGAAGAGCTTGATAGTTTCAAGCATCATGCCTTAATGACTAGCCAGACGCGTGTGCCCTTCCGTGGCCTTGAGGACATTGTCCCCTCAAGCGTCTTGTATGCACAAGCGAAACAGCTTTGCGACAGAGGGGAGGTTAGTAGTCCGACAGAGCCCTCAGATTCTGATGAGAACGCCGAGTCTCATGCCACAACGAGAAAGAGCAACCCCGCATGCAGTTTTGCAGCATACTCGGAGTGTGCACATGCCTTTCAACAGGACCACGTCCGAGAGGCTCTGAACGCAATGTATGGCTACTTCGACATGGACGACCTGGCAAGTAACTGGGAAGATCCAAATGGTCATGGGGGAGCACGAAAGAGCCTCCAGCTTGGGTCTTCCACGGATGGGGTAGCTCAAGATCTACGGACCTCCTTGCAAGAACAGGTCGAACAACATAAAGGACGGGTTCTTAACGCCATTCAATACGTTTATCGGTATCTAGTCCAGACGCGTTGTTCCTCCCCTCTCGAGGCGGGGATGTGCGGGGTTCAACAGCCTCTGGACCTATGTGACTCAGTGGTGGGACTGAGTGGGCTCCACGATAGTAATTTCTCACAGCCGGAGACAACACCTCTTCAGGACCTTCGCGCCTCAGCCTTCGAGGCGTCGGTTCTCGGGCTCCTCGACGGAGAACGTGCACCTACAAGTGATGGCGACGGTCCTGCTCAGGAGGAGATGTTCTCTGCGTTAGCGGGGACGTTCCAGACCACCAAGGATGCGGCTCCTGCATCCATCCCTTTCACCTCTCCCATCTCCGAAAGCTTATTACGTGCGGACGTTGAGAAATTAGATCTTCTCCTTGCCGAGCAACCTGGACCACATATCACGCCATATTTCGCCAGTCATACGCCAGCGACCACGACTATGATGGCCTCAGGTGACTACGATCGAAACTCAGTTATTGGAGGGATGCTACGGCGCATCAGCCGCAATATCGCCTCCGAACGTTTGTCAACGGGATCTGAAGACACCGATATTCAAAGCACAACTGTCAGACGCCAAGGAGCCGCTCTGCAGAGACTTCTGAAGTCTCATGTCGCACTCAATCAGGATATGACGTTTCCGGAGCTTCTAACGGTCCAGCCTTCTCCTCATGGTCGAGTAATGATCCCACCCGAGTATAACCTCGTCCTTAAGTCGGATCCTTCCTTCCTAGATTACCTTGCGCTCTTCAACTCTTATGACAACAGTTCTAACAACATTTGGGACGACAAGGCTCTTCTTCGTGACGTCCTACGGGTCTTCGGAGGCATTGGAGGGCCTTCCGAGCCCCTTGCATATGGACTGGTACATACAACAATGGATATCATCCAAGGATTTTCTGAAGAGGAACCAAAGGAAGTGGAGAACCTGTGCATCGATGATCTCGAACACTATGGGGAGCTGTCACTCTGTGATGACCACTTCCTTCCACCTCGGATGGCCTCCTTGCAAAGGCGTCCCAACTCGATTCCAGGGCCTGTGCGTTTAGCCCCAGATTCCTTATCGCTCTGTCTCTTGGAGGATGACGTAACGGCCGGCGGAGAGTACTCTTGTTGTTCAGGAGATATTGTGGAGCACATTCGTGCGAATCTCATGGTTCCATATGATGCACCTAAAGAACCACAAACGACACTCTATTCTGGCCCTATGCCGGTACGCGACCTCGTACACCCCAACACTAAGGGCGAGTCGACGACGGGTGTCCTCACGTCTGCACCCCTTTCTAATTCAGAAACCACACGCATGGAAAGCGATGCCATTCCAGAGGTCCTCACCTTCTCGTCTCTAGAGTGCGCTAGGCGGCATCCTGAGCAGCACGGATACCTCTCCGCAATAATCAAGAAGTTAGACTTTAAGGGTTACCCATACCCACAGTTTTGTACAATTCGAGAGTCCATCATAGCGTCCATCAACTCCGGGCTCATAGCAGGCTACTTCCTTGGAACCCGCATCATGATCAGTAGTTGTCTCGCGTTCGATGCCGTCTATAATTCCTCATTAGGAGTAGCAAATCTAGAGGCAATGATCCCACCGATTCACCTCGCGGTCCTCTTCGCCGGGACGGTCTCGAGGCTCCGGAGTAGTTCTATTGATCCCCAATACGATACCCTTCACCCACGGGTATATACAAGCAAACTAGTCGCAGAGAAGCTTCCACGCCCTGCTCTCTTTGACCATCAAGCATTTGCCGCCGGACTCTTCGAACAAAGTGATTTAGATAGCATCCAGCCCACAGGCTCTAGATCCCAAGATTCTCTAGCCCCTGACGCACAAGATTGAGTACACGATTGCAGCACTCCTGAGTCCGAACCCCGCGGACCATCCCTAAAATCTGTTCAATGTCTACGGCAACCTCTTCTGTAAAGAAGGTGTCCTCAGCTCGTGGTAGGAGCTGCATGGATAGCTCAATCACCTGCATCAGAAATTCCACGATCTTGCTGTCTACCTTCCGTGCGGAAGCGTTAGAGTTCATGGCCAAGAGCCGTAGTAGCTTCCGAGCAGCACGAGGAGCATCAAGCTCGAAAAGACGTTCAAGCACTACTGGTGGGGCTACTCGAGCCCGTGCTTGAGTGAGAAGTGTCACGATGAAGCGGAGCGCCTCGGCAACGATAGGGGGTAACGATGACCGGAAGTTGCGGAGAATAGCCTTAAGAAGCGAGTGTGTTGCAAAAAACTCAAAGCAACCGTCGATGACGGCATTCGATGCGATGTACATGCAGAGCCTCTTGACGCTCTCACTGTGACTTCTCAGGAGGAGTGTTGCAAGCATTGAAACGAACCCACTGCTTATGTAGCCTTGAGCCAAAAGCTGGTCGACGGAAAACGCATGGGTGATCTGCACGGTGACTTCAAGAGCCGCAACGATCACCTCACTCTCGAAAAGCCCTCCGGAGCCCATCCCTATAGTATCTGTCAACAAAAGGAAGCCTCCCTCAGCAACGAAGACCTCTCCGAGAGATTCAGAGGTGAGTAGTACGTTACGGAGAGTAAGGAGGGTATAGATAAGGAGGCTTGAAAACGCAGAGAGAGACGCCTGAAGGACATTGGCAGGACTAGGAGAAACTTCGCTTGGTTGTGCGGCACCATTGACTAGTCGTCGAAGTAACATCAGTTCTGCGCCCAGAATATGTCGAAGCACCTTAATGGTGGTCTCTGCGAGTTCGGAGGAGCAGGATGAGGTTGTCAACGAGAGAAGAATGACAAAGCCATCTCGTACGAGGAAGTATGGATATAAATTGATGAAAGGGGCGCAAGGATCCTGTGGAAGACCCTTCCAGTTCGTCAGCATCACGAAGAAGAAGTAAGATGCGTCCCAGCCAAAGGAGAGGTACTCAAGCATATTCAGAATCCGCATATTCAAAGTTATAGGGAGTTCGAGATGCTCCCGCGTGAGATAGATATGAAGCATCTCTCCGAAGATATCAAGACCTTCATGAAGGAGTGTAAAGAGCGTCGAGTACATGTGGACCCTTTCTGCCATCTCAAGGTATCCACAGCCATCAAGAGCTTGACGCAGCATCAGATTCGGTTCTAGAGTGGGGACTGTCGTTGGAGGTGGAAGATCAGTAACCCAAGGGTAAAGGGTAAACAACTCTGCATATCGTGGGAAGAGGGAGGTGACAATGCACTTCAAGTTACCTGCAAGGGTCACCTGTTCAAGAATATCATGCCGGACCATTACCCGTAACACGCGAAGCGTACTGACTAGGAAGATATGCGTCTGCATGACATATGTTGTGAAAAGGCCCTCTGTAGGGGCCAGGATAAGAAGCCTTTCAAGAACATCTCCAAGCTCCTGAAATGGGGTCATTTGAAGTAGTAGTTCCGAGAGGGCGGAAAAGTCCTTCTCCAGGACGGCCTGGAGCTCAGAGAAGGTTCCAGAAACTGTGACCATCCGCTCTATAAGAGTTTCGACGTTCTCCGCCAGAAGGATTGAGGCAATGAACTCGTGTTGTTTGCAAAGGGAGAGGGCTTGCTGTTCGGATGGTGAAAGCGAAGCTCGTGTGGGCTGGGTGTGGCCATGACTCACGACGCTCCGGAGGAGCCGTGCATCCGCAAGTCTGGCCACACGCAAGGTGCTTTTCTCCATTAATGAATTTACACTCGATCAGGGATCGTGACGTGATAAACGGTCCCGAGTGCCGTCTGAACAGGTGTGTACGCGTACTCGAGATGCTCGTCTTCAAGTTTTGCGGCATGGACCTTCAGGGCCTCTTGTTCATAACGAGCCTCATCGAAGTTCTGACGCCAGAGCTTCTCCCCACTCACGAGTAACTGATGCACCTGTTCAGAGATGTAAACGGTGTCCTTCATCGCAACGGATTGAACTGCGTCGGCCCGATTCGGGACAGACCCAAAGACGTCGAAGCGATATTGCTTGTTACCAAGGAGTGAGCCAAAGGCAAAGCCCGTACAGATTCCAACTCGAAGTCCTATGGTTGCTTCGTCGAAGTTATGCTTTCGTGCGATCTCTTTGCAGTCTCGTAGGAACCCAAATCCAGCAGCTATGAGTAGGACGATTCCATCATAAAGCTGCAAGAGCTCATCGATCTCTTCACGTCTGGCCTTCTTTTCGGCCGTGCGCCCGTCTACGGAGTCGTACCGCTTTAAGTAGCCTGGAAGTGACATCACCTCGTACGCGTCCCCGATCGACTTTATCTGAAGCAGCTGAGCCGAACGGCGAATCCGTTGGTTGAAGAGGGAAAAGAGGGCGTTCAGAAAGTCGAGTATCGTCGTCGCCGAGTGATCAGAACTGAGCTTCGTGAAGTTGACGATATCGAGGGATAAATACCCGACCTTACCGAAACAAACGATTGGACGGTTCGGTGGGAGGTAGCGTGGGTCGTTGAAGTTAGCATAGAGTTGGGCCACGTATGTTAGACCATCATTCAAACACCGTCTTCGAAGTTGACGTCGTTTCTCAGTTACATGAAGATAATCGGTCGCCGTCTTTTCCAGATGCAATAGAATTTGAGCATCATCGTCACGGATCTCAGGGGGTAAGTCCCACATGACCGTAGTTAGGGCTGTGAAGTCCAGTTGATAGTCAACAAGATATGGAGAGTCAGATTGGTCTGTTACACGAACAGTAGCAACACGAGGTAGGGTCTTGTTCTCCCACATCTCGGTCATGGTTGAGAGGTACCGTAAGTCTCGCATATAAGACTCAATGAACTGGAAGACCCCCTCAGTCGATCGTACAGCCTCGGGTTGGTTGGTGGCGATCATGACGTCGATCGTCATCGAGGGCAAGATCGACCGCAACTGGCTCTTGTACTGCTTGATGTGGCGGATCTGTTCGTACTTCCAGGCGAGAGAGAGACTGAAGACGTTAACGTGGCGTGTGACGAAGATGAGAGCAAGGAGACTGAAGACGATATCGAAAAAGACCGCGCTCTTGTCGCCCACAAGCGACAGAGTCAGGAGGAAGAGCAACGGGATGAAGATGGCGACGTAATTGAAACTGATGAAGAAGGGTGAGGAGGTATTCGAGGTCAAGATCGTGACCAGGTAAATTGTTTGAGTAACGTATGCAAAAAGAATCAGGAGAGCGACGACGTTAGGCTTCTCGTCGATTGAGTTATTCAACGTGGAATCGAAACCGATGGAATAAAAGAATTGAACTGTCAGCATCAAGAAGCATGTAACAAACGTGACGAAGGCCCTAAAGTTGACAATCAGTTGGTGGTAAACTAGCTCACTCCCAAGTCTATCACATGGTATTCCACGTTCATTTGCGATATCAAGATCGTGTTTGACAACTTGTCTGACGCCCTTCAGTCGGCGCGTATACGCGAAAATGATGACGAGCCAGATCAGATTAAGAAGGAGAATGGCAACGTGAATATATACGACGGAGCTGAAGGTGACCGTTATGCCGAATATCGAGATCATGGCTTCATACTTAAAGCCACTAAGCTTCACGATGAGGATGAAGCAGAAGAAGTTCCCGCAGACACAGAAAACATCCGACCAGTAGTATTGGGACCGCATCGTGCCAGTTACTAGGAAGGCGTAGTCCACATTTGCTGCACACATCGTTCGTACCCGCTTGGATAGCTCCGATATCTCTTTGATGCAGTGCCAAGCCCGATAAACGTTAATGGCAATGATCCTTGGAGATAAAAAGTCAAGTGTCTCCACCCTATGATTCTCTTCAGTCATCGTCGTCTCAGTGGTATACGAATAATCCGAAAACTGTGGTGGGGGATTGTCCCCTTCAAGATAGCCCATCCCCTGGTGCAAATCATCTCCACATAGCTCCAAAGAACGCAAGGTCGTCGCCGTACTCCCACTAAGCGGGCCAGCCTCCAAGTCCTTCGAGTCGTCATTCCCATAGTTGATGGCGTTGTCGGATAGATATTGAGCATGCGCATAATGGATGTTTGGGGTCGACTGTGTCCGATGTGATAGAATGCTGAAGAAGTTCTTGATCTGGTTATCTATCGTCAAGGGACCTTGTGTCGTATGCTTCTGGATAGCAGTGCGGGTCGGTTTCCTCTCATCAGACGTCAAGTTGGAGCTAAATGAGTCACGGTTTCCCTCGACACTACTAAGAGTCGAGGTCGAATCACGAATCACTTGCCCATTGCTCTGAATATGGCTTGCTGGAACGATGACGTCTTCTCGCTCCATCGTTGGGCGTAAGTCCTGCGCGGGGACATCCGAATCCTCCAATAAAGGTAGGTCCAGTTCCACCTCCGTTGGACCTGCCGTACGCTTCAAGATGTTCCGAATGACCGAACCCTTTGGATCATTCGTGAAGTTATCATGATAATCGAGAGAATGAACGCTCGAGGCATCCGAATGATCAAGAATTTGATGACTCAATTCATGGTGATAGATATCGTCTCCAATGGAGTGCCAAGGATCATCCGTCTGTAGAAGAGAGGTCGTCTCATCCATATCACCATCAATGTCGGCAAGGTAGGATAAGGAACCTCCTTTGCCTGGGAATTGCTGCTTCCGAAGAAAATAAGGGGTTGGATGAAACTTTTCCTGCCCATCTAAGGCGTCAAGGAACGATGAGGACGCACTCTCCCCACTACGGCTCGAAGGGATATAGTTCTTCGAGATCTTCCCATAGACATACGGGCTCTCTATGAGGAGCCGTTGTAATTGCCCCAGCCCTCTTCTGGAGCGGTAGTTCTCCGTAAAAGAGCTATCGAAGGTTTTGGAGCTGTCACGGGAAGGTAAATGACCCCATTCCGAACTCGTCGCAAAGGATGGTTGAAAGTTCAACGGTTCCGATGGATCCAGAACATATTTCCCACGAATAGCCTTGATAGCCTCAAGTGGCTCAAGGGTCCGACCAGACGTGGAAATCCCCGTGGTACTCCTCGATGAAGTCAGGCGTTGGATCTTGTTTCCTGTCATCGGATCGATTAGTGCCGCAGACCGCCGCTTGCGATGCGTTCCTCGAAGCCCAAAAGTCGTTTTAAGGTCATAAAATTCGCAACCCAAAGGAAGAAGAGAATAATCACCAGTCCAAACGCTATAGATCATTGGACCAAGAGTATCGTCCAAGGGAGCCATATTCTTTCGTATGAACTCCGTATAACTGCGATAGCCATACGTGTCGTTTATGGGGAACACAGCTGACTCTCCTGAGGGAGAGGGTTCAGTAGGAATATGGGAAGGGACATATCCGAGCCGCTTGTTCCCCGCCTTCGTTGCTCTCTCCTTTTGCGCCTTAGAACGCTGTAGGAGCCGTGTTGCGCAGAAGATATAGTAGATGTGCTGCTTATCATCCCGTTGCATCTCAAGACTTTCCTCGAGGGAAGAGAGGGCACCAAGGAAGTCAGCATGAGTGATGAAATGGCTTGAGGGTAGAAGATCGCGGTTTGTAAAGGTCCAGAAGCGAGGACGCAGATACTTCCGAGTACAATCTCCCAGGTATGCATGAAGAAGACGATGATACGCAGATCCAAAGGCGCGGCGAAGGACCCAAGGGAAGTAATCCGTTTCAGTTACCTCAACCACCCACGTAATCCCTTCTTTCCCTTTAAAGATGCGTGGGTATATCATACCGAAGCGGTAACATGGGGGACAGGAGTGCACCAGCTCTCGAGATACCGTTGTGATGCTTGGACTGGGCAAGTATGTCAAGATCTCTCGCATCTTATGTGTCAAACGGTCATCTATTGGTTTTATGCCTTCCAACTCGGTCTGATCCAGGGGTGAGTGGGTGACGGGCTCCAATGACCGTGGTTGTGCCATATATTTATGTCGATCGAAGAAGTCGTCACGCTTGAAGAAAACACCCGTTTCGAAGCCTCGGGCGATTCGTGCCGCCATATTCACCGTGTCTCCCCAGACGTCAAAGTTACACTCCGCGTGCTCCTGGCCAAGCATCCCGGTGATAACAGACCCACGGGTAATTCCCGCCGAGACGTTGAAGTTTAAGTCATCTCCGATCTTCTTTGCGGCCAAACAGAAGGTGACCATGAGTTTGAAATGGTCGTTGCTCGTAAGGGGGGGAGGGAACCAACAATGGTCTGTGGACTTCATCCCGAACTGTCGGATATGGGAATCGAGAGATCTCTCACCGTATTGCAGTCCCGAGGCGGCCATATAGAGGGTATAGGTCGACTTGACCTTCTGAACCCCAATGACCTCCGAAAGGAAGTCTAATGAGCAATACAGGACGTTGAGGCGGCTCATGAAGCTATGAGTATCCGCATCTATGTCGGTGGCGATGACGGTTGGGTACGTGTCGGAGTCTCTAGACGTACGTTCCGAGATCGCGATGTATGCAAAGCAAACCTGGCGATTGACGAAGGGGGCGAGCACATAGTGCTGATCCGTCATCCGAAGGATTGGTTCGAGGGGCAACGCACTAAGGAAGAGGGTCATGACCTGGACCGCCATGGCTGTGACCATCCGATAGGTCGCCTTCAGGTCAAGCATGGGAATCGGCACGTGAAACGATACGAAGTAGTACATGGCATAAAGGCAGAGAACCAGCCCCAGAAGGAGGGCCGCCGCCGTCACAATATTTGAGAGCTTATAGACGATAATACACGCGGGATACAGCAGAAGGAGCAGGTACACAAGTCTCCCCGCAAAGGCCACTGGTGCCACCAACGCCAGAAAGATGCAGACCAGCTGGATGGAAAGCTCCATAAACGCCGGGATGACCGTGTACTCCGTCGTCAGGGCCGCCAAGATGCTCGAGCAGAGAACACGAAGACTGAGTGCCAGCGTGTAGCAACGCCTGAAGACAATGGCCTGAGACTGCACGCATGTGCACCCGGTCATCAGGTACTCAATCTCGCTCTTATCTCGACAACGATCACAGACGTACCTCAACTTTGATCGATACATGGCCACGACGAGAAGGCTGCCGACGAGTGCCTCAACAACGCGGGAGTTCCCGACGATGAGGGAGAGCTTCGTGTCCCATGAGCCCACATAGAAGATTGGGAGGGTAATGGCCGTAATCGTCAGGACGAAGAAGGCGTAGTATTGGATTCCGAGGTGAAGGAAATAGATCAAGTCCTCATCCGCCTGGGGCATGAACCAGGTCCGGAACCGCCGGCTGCCCAAGCAGGGGCGCAAGGAGGGCATGTACTCAAGCTACCCTTTTTTGAAATGAGTAGTACTGACCTTTCATCGATCACAGTCTCCTCACTCGAGGTCTCGGACAACTATGCAGACCGTCAGATTCTTACCCTTGAGATGGTCACAGACCTTCTTGATGACTTTGAGGGAGAGGGTATTACGCCCTCGGACGATTCAGTTACCACACTCGTCCAGTATTGCACTCTTATGACCGATACAGCCGAGGAGTCGTCCAAGGCCATTATCGAGGATGGTGTGTACTCCATCCTTTCGTCCCATGCGGCTTCATTGCTACCATTGTATCTCCCGAAGATCACCAATAGAGATTTGCGCCAGGGCCTTATGCGGCAACTCTTCAGCTCAATACTACGACTCATTGAGGATATAGAGACGTCATCGGCCACTGAGCAGAGGATGGTCCCCACACTGGTTCGTCTCATGACTAACCTTCTTGATCCGACGATTCTTGACAACACGGAGCGGGAAGTGCGGCCCTTCTTACGTACAATCATCAAGACCATCATGAGGCTTTATATTTCAGACCTTGTCCTTCAAGGCTTTTTGTCCCAGAGCATGGCAGAGGCTCATTCACTCACAGACTTGCTAGAGAAGGAGACTAAGCTTAAAGAACAGTCAGAGGCTAATGAGCCCTTGTTAGGACTCGCTTGTATTGATCTTTTTCGTCATATTTGTCGTTCTCTTGGTTCGACTTATAGTGCTATTCTTCAGGAACAGGAACAAGTGCGTATACTGCGCCTCATCCTTGTGACGTACTTGCAGCACCAGCGCCGGCCATTGCTTGCGCAGCTGCCGGGTCTTGATTTGCAACGCAACTTGCTCATCTACGCCCTTTCTCAAGTAGACAATACGCTTCTACAAGCTCTATTCATCTTACTCAGTAGAGAGCTGGTTAGTCATAGTCGCGCTTCTCTTACTGGCCATGGTAATCTCCTCTTTATTCAAGGGAAGTCCAAAGTCCCTAAACATCACCCTAAGACTAGAGGAAAAACCAAGGAGAAAGATGGTCTCCCATTGCAGTACAAGAACCTTTGCAGCTGGGTACACGTCGAGACGCTCGACGTTATAATGTCTCTTATCGTGACAACGAACTGTATCGATCTTCTTCATCCATATCTGGACATCCTCTTTTCCCTTTTAGACTTTGTTCCAACCGGACTCCGCTTCTATCCGTTTCGGCTCCGCATCTTTCAAATGCTACTTCGGGTTTCCGAACGGATGCCGAATTTTGTCTTCGTTCCCATGCTTCATGTCTTGATGGAGATGTTTATTGAGTGTGCGAAGCCGATGAAGACGTCTGGAACGGATATTAACTCAATCGGGAAATGGCGTGGCCGAGTCGTTTCCGAAAGCGTTGAGGGTGAAGGCTTCTTCAGGACTGTTCTATCCTTACGTGCTCTTCTTGTGGCACCAAAAGATTTGGTCGATACAATCGATTATCGGCGCACGGCCTTCTACAATACTCTCAACCTCTTCTGTCGCTATATACGCCGCCACGAATGGCATCCCGCCTTCCCAGAGCTAGTCCAGACGACGATAATCCATCTGAAACATCTAGTTTTGGGGATGCAAAGGAAGGAGCCATTGCTTGGGACTATGTTCACCATCAAGTATCCACCGGTACTACGCTCCTTTTATTTGGAGCTGCAGAACATCCTTGATACGTTACGAAAAGCTTTGAGCCATCGGGCTTCCATCGTGCGGGAGACACGTCTTGAAGTTGACTTAAGTTCGCGTCTTCTTCTTGGTGCTGATTACCAAAGCCTTCCTGCGTTAGCACGCTTTGAACAAGAGACTCGAGAGCGTGAGCGAAAGGACTTACCCTCGGGCCGCAATCGTCAGCTTCTTGACGTTCTTATTGCTGGCTATATTGACACTGCCCCAGAAGCATTGGAACTTCAGGGTCTAGACGATGCCAAGGAAACACATGAAGATGAGGAGAATGAAGATTCTAACCCTGATTATAATGATACACGTCCTCTTGTAAGTAGAGACCATTTGAACAATGACGATGATTCACTCAGTTCTTCATTAGACGAGGATAATATTCCAGGCGATGAGAAGGATATTCTTGAACCTCTTGATATGACGAAATGAACTGAAGTTCAGTCGTCCAACGTCATCAGTTCTTGACGGCCTTCAATCACGTCGAGAACATACTTGTCATTAATAGCCTCACGACAACGTGCAATCTCGATACAATAGAACTGGCTTCTTGGAACCACGCACGAGTTAGTCGGGCCAAAGGGCTTCTCAGCGTCAACGCGTATGAGCGTCCCCGTGTTGTACTCTTTGAGGGCGGTCTTCCAGGACTCAAGGATGAAGTACCACTTCTGCTTCTCTTCAGGGCTCTTCAACTTGGCAACGTCAAGGTGGCAGACGTCCATCTCCGGGAAGAGTCCGCGGAACTTCTTGTAGATGTCGTTATCGATGGGAGTAAAACGGAAACGATGGAGATGGTCGAGAGAACGACGTCCAGCGGCGACGAGAAGCTTGTCGATCGTGGAGGAGTACTTCACCGCCGCCTCCGCCCAGCGCATCTCGATACCCTCGTCATTCCCGATCTGGACGTCAGGAGGAATGCTATTCAAGTCGATCGCTTGAAGAGTCATCAAAATCAATGGCTACCTTCTTCGCGGAGATGCAAACGATTAGCCCCGGCCCCGGTCGCTACAACGGGGTCAACCTTGACCTCATTCGTCCGAAAGCGCCCACGGCGGTCATTCTGGAGAGACGGCGCGAGTCCGTGGGAGATGTCCCTGGTCCAGGGACTTATGACTTCAACGAGTGTACGACAAGCCTCGTGAAGGGAGTGGAAAGCATGGTTCGTTCGCAAGGGACTCGGCCAACTCTCATGACGAAGGGACAACTAGCACGCACCCGTTCGATTGGACTATCAAATATGATGAGTTCCATCTACTCTCCAAACTCGCGTACGTCGAGTATGGTGGGTAGTATGCAAGGGCGTTCGGGAAGCCCTGCACTTTATTCTGAGGACAAACGTTCTGTGATGTCTTCTTTCATTGATGCGACTCGGGCCGCATCACCATCTTTTTCCTTTGGAGCAGGTAGAAGGAAGGCTGGTGGCCCTTTCGACACGTCGTACGCAGAAGAGTTCAGTAACATCGCATCAAATAGCTATCGTGTTAAGTCTTCGATTGGCACTGGTCGTTCCTCCTCATTTGCTGCACGTCAACGTGACCTTGAGATGGAGGAACGTGCAAGGCTTCCAGGCCCAGGGAGATACAGCATAGATAACCATCCCGATAATTCCATTGCTGGGAAGGCTCGTGCAATTCAAGAACGTGCACGAACTACAGCCTTGCTTGCGGAAGAGCAACGTCGGACATCAAGCCCTTATAGTCGAGGTCGGCTTGGGACGGGTAGGTCTCCACCAAGTAGGAACTCGTCACCAGGCCGTAAGAGTCTTGGTGCTTATGTCAGCGGACCGACGATTGGAACCCGTTTGAAGGAAGGACTTGATAAGAGTGGGACGCAGGAGTTCCCACGTCTCGGGCCTGGTCGTTATACTCCAAGAACGAGTACCTTCTCAACGACTAATGGATACATCTCTCCACGCCTTCCTCGTGACATTTCGACGCCAGGGCGTGGCCCAGCATCGTATAACCTCACCGATAGTTTCCGTCATACCAGTCGATCCTCCATTATGTCAAGCATGCATTCTGGCCGCAGAGATGATGCACAGGGCCCATTCTATACTGGGAACTCCCTCACCTCAAGCCTTCGGTCATACGACGTGTCCCGTGGCGAGAACTATCTCCGTCCCGATAGCGTTACTAAAGGAAGACTTATTCATTCACGTGTTGAATCCCCTAATCACGCAGACGTCCCTGGGCCTGGCCGCTATCGCCCGGAGCTTTCCGCACTAGGCTCGCCACGGGGACCCGCATTCTCCATGAGTGGGCGGACGAAGATGTGCATCTTCGACCATATCTAGTGACGCGCGCTGTGAATTCTGTAAAAATGAGTACCATCTTCGATTCGATCCGCTCTGATACCCCAGGCCCCGGGCGCTACAATGACGTCAAACTGGACCTGACGCACCCCACAGAGCCCGCCTTCACCATTCAGAATCGGCACGAGTTATCGGTATTTGAGACGCCAGGCCCAAATGCCTACACCCTACCACCCGTCGGGGACCAGCATGGATGCCTAATTGCCTCACGATATAATAGCCCGAAGCCTCCTGATAGCCCCGGACCCGGCGCATATAGACCTGGGGAGACGTCTCTTTCTCAGCAAGGCTTCTCATTTTCAGATCGTCATACCGATCTATACGCATGTGAGCGTCTTGGAACGCCCGCACCGAATGAATACGATGTCAGTCGGGAAGGTATTGGGAGCGCAAAAGGCTCGGTGGGATTCAGTTTCAAATCGCGTATCGCGGGGCGCGGACCTTTCGATATGATCTCCTGGACTCCGAGTCCTCTGGAGTATACGATTGAGCCGAAGGCAAAGGCGCGAGTCACACAGGCAGAGACCATTGGGCGTCGTCTTCCAGATACCCCCATACCTGAGGTTCCCGCACCAAATCAGTATCCTAACGTCTCGGAGACGTTTCTAGCGACCCAGCGCCCAGCTGCGCCAGCATTCACGATTGGTTATCGTCCGGACCATGGAGGGATCTTTGATAGCGTTCCTACATCTACCATCCCACCAGATGCCTACAACGTGGACAAGATGGTTCCAAATGGTGGGAAGATAACAGTTTCTGGGGTAAGCATCGCCGGACGCCCAAAGGACCTAAGCCTGCAAGAGAAAAGCGCTCTCCCTGGGCCGGGGGCATACTTTCCAGACAATTCCACGGCTTCCGGAAGCGGTACAAGTGGTTCCCAAAACAGTGTCGAAAGTGGAAAGGGCTCAGAGAACACCCTACCAAGCATTCGGCCCGTACAACGCACCGCCACCTATGATGGAGCAAGGCAGCGAGGCGGTAAGATTGGGACTCGGCCTCCTGGTAATGCATTGATCCGTGGCCAAAACGGCCTCGGCTTGGAAGACAATGCTCGTGTTGGGCCTGGGACGTACGAAACGAACGTCTCGACCCTTGATAAACGAGGGGGGACTGTCAGCTCGCGCTATCCGGTACAGGAGACGACCTTAGGAGAAGGACCGGCCCGATACAACATCCGTGATCTGGTGGATCGCCTCAAACCGCGCGCACAGGCGGCACCCATGCTCAATGGTCGTAGTAACGACTATGGGGACCCGTTCACGACCAAGTATACCAATAACAAGCTGGGACCGGCCGCATACCACCTCGGAACTGAAGTTAGCGAGGTTCCGTTACAGGGATGCTCACGGGAGCTATCCAGCCTACGCAGGTTGATGCATAGTGATGATCCGAAAGCCTCTCTCTGCGGAAGAATTGGCCCGAGCATAGGGAGACGTTTCCGCGAGCCAAGGATACGGTCAACGCCTGGACCTGGAGCATACGATCTCACTGCCCTTCCAAGCGGTCCAACGTTCTCGATGCGCACGCGGCCAAAGATAGTTGTCCCTGTTGGAAGTACTCGGTGACCTCCTATTGGGTAAGTATCTGGGGGGTTAGCTCGTAATTTGTGCGGTTGGGGTACGACACTCGGCGAGTGCATCCCGGATCGTCTTTAGCGAACCTACCACAGCAGGACCACTGCATGCAGCCATCTATGGGGTTATGCTGGTAGGTCCCGGTATGGTACCGCTCAATTCTACGCTGCTCACGAAACTGATGGGTCATTGTGCTATAAGTTCCTGGTGCAAGAGGCGCCGGCTTCGGCATCCCTGGGAGGGAGGGAAGAGGGTCAAAGTTGTCATATCCCGGGATGACTTCGGCCTTCTTAGTAGTGTTAAGGGCTAAGCTTGGTGCAGGGAGCGTATAACCCTCCGCCCCGATGTACCCCAGTGTCCCCGCCTCGTCCCGCATGAGCTCCGCTAGCTCCCGGTTATAGTAGCCGCGCCGATAGTAACTGGGGCCGTAGTGGGAGCGAGCAGTTTGATTATGCCGCCGCGTTGCATCAAGGCTCGCCTTGAGCGTTCGGTTATACGCCTCAGTCCGCACATGTGGCTCATCGACGATGCTAAGGTTCATGGACCCGAGCCCCAACGGACTTTCGCTCAAGGTCGTGGGGTAAAAGTCCTTCTCGATGACGCTCGGGTATCGGTAATCGTAGTCCCCGACGTTCGGGAGGCCTGTCTTTCTCTGTAGTGACCGCATTCGCCGGTCGAAGCACGGGGCTTCGCGAGTTCCTTGGGTATTGAACGAGCGAGTGAACTCCTGCATTTTTTGGGCGGGCACATCATACAACTAAGGGTATAGAAGATGAGGAGGATGTCGTGAAGGCGGTCTAGCGGTGTGCGTATATGAGGCCAAGGAGATACAACGTGTAATCGTGTGACTTCAAAATACTGACACGCTTCCAATCGATGAAGTACAACGTTGAAGTCCAGGAGCCTAATAAGAAGCTGTACGTGATCCAGAACGATCGGCTGATAGAGCGACGTCAGAGTTTCAAGCAGCGATCCGACGTAGGAGCTGATGCTTTGGTTAGCACGGACGGGACGATTCTGCTTACTCCAGCCGAGGAACGTTCCTCGCTTGTCCCTCGACTTGTCCTTTATGAGGTGGAGCTGGATGAGAGGCAGGAGCGCGCCAAGTTGACTCCTGCTTTACCGGTGTCAATGCAGCAACGTATCGTTTCATCTCTTGCGGTCACACAAGGGCTGATGTCTACCACTGCCAACCTGACGCTTAGTCAAGGGATCCACAACTCACTACGGGAGTATAAGGGTTATTGGATGAGGCCGCGAGAAAGTGTCCAGCTGTTTGATGACGATAACACCATTCTTAATTCCTTCATTACGCAGCCTTCTAACGAAGGGGAGCAGTTGACGGATGAGAACATGAACACGTTCGTCTATTATCCTCCGTTTAACGTTAAGATGATGACGGTTGAGGCTATATACCCTACAAAAGGTCTTCTTTGTACTTCTATTCCCAATTACTGTATGGAACAGCATGCCACTCTCTCGCATGAGTACACGATTAACTACGTCAGGCAAAAGGTCAATGTTGTCACTGCCACTAAGGTTCCGAAACGAGATCATACCTCTCCATCTTCTCATAATACTGATAATGATACTGATAAGGACTCAGATTCCACTGCTACTAGCGAGGAGGCTGATCTTAGCACCTCAGTCGAGCTGGAATACACCCCATATGCTCAGAGGCTTATTCAACGTCAGAAGGAAATACTATGTCATCAAGATTCCGATGATGAAACAAAAGCTTTTAAGGAGACTGCCATATATCGAAAGGAGGGCTCGATTCATTACATTCATTGGGATAATGCCGATCCGGACGCATCCGAGATCTTGGAAAGGTGTAAGACTTCTCCCTACGCGTTCATTAGGGACGCCTTTCTACATGTAACCGGAGGTGAGCATAAGGCTAAGCTTCATGATGAGCTCCTGTGCATCCTTGCATGTTTCCATGAGCTATGCAATAGCTTTCGTTCCCAGAAGATAACTTCGACCCGTTTCGCAACGTTCCTTTCGGTAAGATATTCTGGAAGAATTAAGGACGACACTCTCACGTTTAAGGGCGTCCCTGACCTACTCCCATACCTATGCGTTCTTGCCCTTTACCTCTCCTCTTTTCAAGTCAATTTGACGTCATTAGGGGAGGTTCTCCTTCATTCTCCTACACAGCTTGCAAAGCTGTATAGCGGGCTCATGTGTCGACTACGAAAGCTCCCGAACGGAGACTACGTTGCACACCTCAAGCCCCCTCTTCGTCTCCCAAAGAAAGGTCGCAGACGCAATCTTGGGTCGAAGTAAAAAAAAAGCAGCCCACATCATGGAGAACAGGCTTAAGAATGAATATCGTACGATCCAGAGACAGGCCAAGGCCCTCGCAGATGAGGGGATTGCCCTTGCGCCCGTGGACCCGTCCTCCCTTCTGAAGTGGGAGATCTCCTTGACGATGAAGGACAAAGAATCCCCATATGCCGGGCAGACGTATAAGGTCTTGGCGGAGATACCCTCGGGATACCCTCTAGACCCACCCCAGTGCAAGTTTCTGACACGATTCTTCCACCCGAACGTCAACTTTACTAGCGGAGATATTTGCCTAAATATATTGAAGAAGGAGGATTGGACTCCTGCCATCTCTCTCGTTTCCCTTGCGCAGTGTCTCCTGTGCCTCTTCAGCGCTCCCAATACGGACAGTCCCTTGAACTGCGACGCGTCAAACCTGGTTAAGCACGGAGACATGCGTGCTTTCAAGAGTATAGTGAGGTATTACGATCCGAACCAGTGACGAATGACAAGGAATAGGGGGCAAGGAGTTGACTTCACGATGGTCACTCCACCCCACCCTACGCTAACTAGTTGAGGGTTGCCGAGAAACGGGTGTAGGAGTAAAGTTCCTGCTCAAGTTCTGCGTAGAAGCGATAACACTCCTCCTCGTGCTTCTTGATCGCCTCTTTATTCGTTAGGACAGAAATGCTCGGTTCAGTATTGACAGTACTCATTTCTTGAGGCTCGTATTGTTTCACACTGCTTATGTCAGTAGCTAGATCATTCCCGCTACGCCTATCACTGATAGCGACGTCTGCCTTCCCATCCGTCTGTATCCCCTGCCGATATGTGGGGTCATCGAAGGTTCCATCTCTGCACCGTATTGTGATGATGTGCTCGACATCCTTATTCAACTCCTCGGTCAATCGGACCCGTTGTCGTTGACGTATATCAAAGTCCACCTTGTCCACCTTCTCCAATAACGCATCTCTTGGTCGTTGCTGCGCTGTCACTTCTCCTATCATATCCCATGACTTCTCCGCTAACATCTCGCGTTCAATCATTTCGACTGTGTGTTGAAGCTTCTGACGTGCCCTATCAAAGTCTGATACCACAGCGGGACGAGCGACTGGTTGCGTCTCAGTAGGAATGTCAAGACTATCTTCGTCAGTACTTTCTTCTGCTTCTTCCGCCTCCTCAGCCGCTCGATACTCGGCTTCTAAGGCGCGCTCCTCCGCCCTCGTTAGATTCGTACGCCACATGTTAGGCCTTACCTTGTCCTCATCCTTCTCCTCTTTCTCTTTGTCAGTATTATCATCGCTCTCAGTTCCATCTCCAGTCCCATCACTTCGATCTTCATCAGTTCCATCTCCGGCATCATAGACTGATTCTGGAGGCTCAGAATCTAATGAGATGTCAAGTTCACCGATATGCTCCTCAAGTTGCTGCCAAATCTGTTCTAGGTCTAGCCCATTGAGATAAAGGGGCGTGGGAATCGCACGGAATTGTTGGATGAAGGCGTTCATGCGCTCCATGAAGTCATAGAGGATGGTGGCATCGCGCTGCTCCGGGGCCATTTCAAGGAAGGCGCGTATTCGTTGGTCTAGGTCTGGTAGCAGCATTTTAAATGATTAGCGTCTTTGATCTCGACTCTCCCGTTGCACGAGCTCTTTCGGACATTCCCGGAACACAGATGGTCATTGGGAGGGAGGCGGAGGCCGAGGTCGTCGTCATCCCCTTCGAGAAGTACCGTCCAGACCTCATTGAGATGGTAACGCTCAACCTTTTAGTGATATATGGAACTAATTCTTATCAGTGCTTCACTCGCGTGCGCCCCATCGGAGTTCAGGACTCGACGCTGGCTAGACAACCATTAGCACATACTGCGCTTGATGTGCTTAGGGAAGATACTACAGGCTGGTTACGATCAATCCTTGACAGGGCACAACGACAGGATATCTCAGGCATAGACATGCACCCTCTTCAGAGACGTGCAAGGGCATTACTAAGCACTTTATCGCGCGCACACACTTATGAAATTCGGATGTCCTTTGAACCGGAAAGACCACATGAGACTGAGGAGAATGACAAGGGCGATAATGAGCTAGGTGTCACAGAGCTATTATGGTGTGCTTTACGCGCAGAAGTAGTGGGCTTTCTTGAAGGCGAAAGCACTCCTAGCACTCAGCTATGGACACCTGCACGCCTTCTTCTAACCTCATAAGTCTATTAGGGCATAACGAGAGAACACCGCACGCGGGAGTTCGAAACAATAATGTAGGATTTGAGACGTTGTCCCGAAGTTCGGTAGAAGAAATATATTATCGGGTAACCCCGAGCGTCCGGAGAAACAATGATCGAGGATGGCGATCGTCACCGGGAGCAATTGTTGTGGGGTCTCATCCCACCCCCTATTCTTGACCGCATATGGTATCCCCTTTCCATACGCCTGAAGCCTTTGGAAGAAGGCTGGAATCCCCCTAATCCTCACCCGCCTTGAGAATTCAAGAAGGATGAGGGCCGCAGGGATCTCATACACCCTACCCGAGTAGCAAAGAATGAGCAATAAGAACACTATCTGATCCACGTCAGTATCCTCAACCTTCATCGTGGGTGGAGCCTCAGTATCACAGTCTTCAATCAAGACGACGGGAGGCTCGGCCTCCACGTCTCTATACGTCAACGCAAGCCAAACCAAGCGCTCTGCAGTAGGTAAGTCGTTATTAGGGAAGGCTTCAAACTCATCATCAAGAAGATCGGCCCAGATCAGTCTCCAAACGATGTCCTCGAATGGGCTCCTCTGGAAGTGACTAATATCGTTCTGGAACAACACCTGTGTGCTATGTAAGCCTCTGGCGCGGACGAATGTTAGGCGTAGAAGCTCGACTGCCAACAGGATGTTCCGAATAAGCCTTCCTCGTCGTGTTGGTAAAACCTCAGCCCATATGGTGAGGTATGGGTGCAATAAAACGTTGATCCCTTCGGCCCTGACCGGAAGCAGGTTATATTCGCTGCTCTCAAGCTCTATTTGCAGGAAGAGGCTGACGCATGCATGCATCTCGATGATATGCGTGTACTCCCCATTATAATAGTACACGTTTTTGATGCTGTCTGATGCAATCTGACCGGCTAGAGACGTCGTATACTCCCGCACGGAGGCCACCGTGGGAGAAGCACTCGCAACAGATACCCTTGCCTTGTTTAGAATGGCAAATGTATCAATTGGGCGTCCAAGCTCCCCCAGGATCCGGTCCTTCTCGTTCAGAATTGCCCTATACTGGCCTGCTAAGGCCTGTAGCTGGTCTGGTCGCTTCAGAACTGGATTGATATCCAGGTGTGGAACCCGCATGGACTGATATAGCTTCCTATATAGGACTGGTTGTGTCATAATATGCGCTAGCGCCATCGCCAGGGAGCAGGCGAGGAGATGGAAGATGTAGGTGGAATACGTGTCCTCGTTCGACTGAGACGCCGTCTCTCCTTGGTCACCCCCGATTCGGCAAATGTACTTCAGAACTCGCTTCAGAACAGAATGATAGAATTCAGTCTTAGATCCATAGACGGTCGTAAGCCCAAGGAAGGCGTTGAGGATGGACAGGCCATTGTAATGAAGTAGAGGCACGGAGGAGAGAAGCTGGGACGCGATGACCTTTGCAAGAGTGCTTTTGAGGCGTGCACTATGAGCGTTCCAGCGCGGAAGAAGCTGTGGAGACTCGACTAGGACTCGGCACTCAAAGTAGATGTATATAAGAATGAGTGTTTCATGAAGAAGGGCGGATCTTACCTGATCGAGGATCCGGAAGGAGATCTCTGAGCAATAATTCCCTTGGACGATGGCCGCGTTCATCGCAAGACAGTGTAGGTGGTCGAGAACCATGGTACTAGTGGCGAGAAGGTCCATTAGATGCTGAGCATGCTGTTGAAAGAGGGCTGTTTGCTCATCCGTGAGCTCAGACCATGCGGTGGTCGTCATTGGATACTCAGGAATAACCGTATGAGATGAAGGTTCCTCGGCGACGTTTAAGGCCTTACTGATGGCCGCATCGTCTGGGTCGGATAGCCGGTGAGCCGTGCAAAGACTATGCCGGCGAGCCCTCCCAATGTCATTGATCATTACCCGGAACCGCCCCATAAAGTAGGCGGTGGTGAATAGCTGTGCACGCGCCGCCGGGAGGATCGTATGCTCGAGGATGTCGCAACGGATCTGTAAGGATTTCAGATTGAAGCAATTAAAGCTCACCAACCGTGGGGGTTCGATCGCGGGTGGATCATACATGATTGCAATCCCGTCGAGCCCACGTTGAGGACCCTGAGTAGACGATGTACTAGTGATGAAGTCGTTCATCTGAGCGACCTGTGTGGTTCCATTAATAACCCGTCGAGTTGGTAGTAGCCATGGTGCTCCCGCCTCGACGGTTGGCATGGTTACCGAGCTATCCAACGCCACTATGACTGAGAAGCAGAGAACCCTAGGAAGGAAGTGATCATCGAGATACCGTGTCCCGAGCGCCCGGTAGAAGTTGGTTAGAAGCTCTGTTGACACTTCGGTATCAGTATTGAAGATATACTTGTAATACCTCCGGAATTCGCTTCGGGGGGCGTCATAGACACTGAGGGACATGAGGTCGAACTCGCAGGGCCTTTCGTGGATCTGCTGCGAAAGCATACGCCGCACATATTCCTGGACGTCTCCATCTTGGTGTCTTCCAAGCTCATGGGTCAAGGAGCCTATCAAGCTCTGCAAAGCCGTCTGGGAATCGGCTCGTGACAGCTCCACCGACTGGTACACCAATGGCGTTGCCGCTTCTACTTGTCCTGAATATCGTGGGGTGGCAGGGTGGCTCGTGAAAATGGCGGTATTCCGTGCCGAGGTCGGCGTCGGCAAGACCTCTTCGACATGCATACTACTCGAAGTACAACTCAGAGAGTCACTTGGAGTGACAGGGGGCTCTCCAAACCTCAAGGCTCGTAGATCGGTTGATGGATTATGTACGACAGACCCATTCGTCAATGGTCCTGATGTGCTTCGCATATGTACCATCGATGTAGTCACGGTAGTAGTGAGGGAACAGCTATCTATATGCCCCTCTGGGAGGAGAGTACTTTGAGTGGGTGAGAGAGGACGTGAGATTATATGACGCGAGCGAATGTCGGGGGCAACTGAGCTGGTGACAAACGACTCTGTGAACGAGCCCGTACGTTGTGGTAATAGATGGCCTCCTAAAGGCTCATGTGGAAGTAGATCCCGCACCTCATCCTTCTGCAACACTACAAAGCATGCTCCATCCGGTTGAAGGTCCTTCATATAAGGCGACGTAAACAGAAAGACTAGAGACTCGATCATAGAGTCCAGATAATGAGCCTCCTTTGACGTCTCATCTGAGCCCATATTCGAATCCTGACTATGTCTAGAAGCCCTCGATCTATGCATGCTGTCTGACAAGCTGTGATAGTCGACCCCAGTGATCTTCCAGGTGATTATCCCATCCTCCTGAGTACAAATATCTTGTCGACGGCAAAAGTCCTTAGCATCCTCAAATTCGATATGAAGGGCGTTGGCAAGGAGCTTCTTCGCGATGTGCGCGAGAGAGAACTGCAGCGGAAACGTCGAGAACAAAAGGGGAGATTGATACAACTCACCCCGTAAAGATAAGTAACCCTCCGAATAGATCGAGACAAAGCGCCGGATCTTCCCGAAGATCTTGGCGGCCGACCGCCGTGTCATCTCCTTAATGATGTTATAAATAATTTGGTTAGAGGTCAAGGACCCATCAGTGGACTCGCGTTCCAACTGGCTCGAGCATCTTGCAACGTCGTCTTGTCGTCCGATCACATAGAACTCCGTCGTGTTCCCCGCAGAGAAGTGCTGCAACCCTTGTCTAAAGTGCACGATGGACTGAAGCGGCTGGAAGTGTGATGTGGCATGATACCCGCTCATCAGTTTAAGGTCTTCCCCAACAATTGAAAGCTCGCTTGGAGATGTATTGCTAGGCTGTCCAGTAGAAGGGGATTTCGTTCTGGTATTGAGCTCCCGCTCACTGGTCTGCCGTTGAAGCGTATTCAAAGTAAAGATGCTATGGCGGCGCTGGAGCGTTGCAAAGGGGCAAGCGTACATGAGGAGAGAATCTATCAAGGGGGTAAGTAGGTCGGGGCGCGGAATCGAATCGACCACAAGCAAGGCGGGATCACTCCTGAGTGTCCGCTCGATATGCTGACGAACGGCTGTAAGGTGAGACCAGGGGGTCCCGACGTTGTTGTTACCAGAAAGAATGTTCCGTGAAAGGAGGACGACGAGCTTCCCAATTATTGCAGAGACATATGAGCCCTCGACAAAGCTGCTGAACGTCTGGACAACCGATTGGATCTGGTTTGAAAACTTTAGGAAGTTGGTCAGAAACGCCGCCGAGAGAGCATAGTTTCGGTGGGGGATGATACCAACACCCGCTTGATACTGAAGGCCGGCTGGAGGGCCCTCCAAGGTCGACATCGACAAGTGAGAACCCAACGGAGCCGCATGTTGCATGAGAAGTTGCGCGGGAGCGCTCGCAATGTATGCAAGCTCCGAGGTAACTGGCCGGTTACAGATCATTGCGAGATAGTTGCCCTCCTCCTCGTAAACATTCTCGAGCCGCATATAGAAGTAACGCTGCGTGAATTGCCCACAGATGTAACGCATCGGAAAGAGAAATGAGTCGGAAGACGTCTTCGTGAGCGTACCGCTAAACTTCTCGGAGACTCTAAGGAGCTCAGGGGCAATGAATGCACAACGCTGCGAGAGGTGCTCGCAGAAATTTGTTAGAACACCCTTATATCGCTCCACCAAGGCCTCGCTCAAGTTATTCTCCTCAAAGCTCGTATCAAGGATTGACATCATTTGAGATCTACGTGGGAGAAGGGCTTCAGGAGCCATCGAAAGGAGATCTGCCCATTGAGGTGTGAGGCTATTCGAGTGCCCACGTGTCAATAGGATTGCCAACTTCTCTCCTATATCCTTATAGAAGAGCGATTTCGATTGCAAAAGGAGAGTCACTAGTGCAAGGAGCGCACAGACACTGGGGCATGCTACCATAGTGTTACGAGTGAAGCCATCTATGCAAGACATTAGGGCATAATTGTTCAAAGCCCGTGCCTCGAGCCTGCGATACTCTGTGATGCTAATCAGCTGGGAGAACAGTTTCTGGAAGAGTGCCAGGTCATCAAAAAAGCACGTCGTGCTAGCAGTCGGTGGTGTCGAAGGCCGTTCGTCCTCATTATGTGAGATATCCGACATGGACCCAGTCAGACCTGAGGCGTAAACGTTATCAAAATCCATCCCTGATTCAGTGTTTCCCCGTTTCCTATGTATCACCGTCGCAGATATCTGAGGGGCTGGTGCCGTCAATCGTACAGACCCAATTCCAAGTTCTGTATCTGTTAGGCCCATCAGGCTTCCATGGCGTAGTCTTGCACGCTTTTCATCGCTTGCAGGGGTGGTTCTTTCGAAGAACGTCGATCTACTCTTTTGGCGTGTGATATCTGGCTGTGAGAGTGGTACCGTTCGCGCATTATCAAAAGTTTGATCATCAAGGCTTCGAACCGCTTGGGAGGGTTGGACAGTATTCATCGGGACTAGTGAGAGAAGCTCGTCAACCGTCGTTTTGAGAATGACTTGTGGCTCATTAAGCGCTGCAAATGCATCCTTGCCGATAACGTTCAATAGACCGAGTAAGATGAGCACGGAGGTCATCTGCTCCGCCAAAGCAGCTATTCTAGGCCCAGAGGATTCCAGTTGAGGCCGTGGTTGAGCAACAGACCGCTCAAGAGAGATTGACTCCTCGAGAAGGGCGGGTTGATACACGTTGCTGTACATCGCTAGATTCGAAGGGAGTCGGGAGTCGGACTGTGCAAAAGAGGAGGCACGTGTACGTGCTCTAGAACGATCACTAGTCTCGGAGGCCGAGGGGGTATCGATATCATCGCAGGACTGGACCCAAACAAGGTCCCATGCCTCATTAGTCGAGGCACTATAATGGGCCATGAAGTAGCGCAGGTTACTGAAATGTACGGCCTCAAGTGCGGCAGTTTCGGTCCCAATGTTTAAGAAGCCATCAGAATGGAGGAAGACAACCTCACCTGAGGCCCGATCAAGACGTGATGTCAATATGCTGACTAGATAGATCACAGAGTCAAAAGTACGAAGCCCAGAAAAGAAGTCGGAGATGATCTGGATTAGGTTTGAGAGCCAAATACCAAAGGAGCTATAGTCCTGGTGCTTGCAGCACACGCTGATGCGCTCCCCAGTTGGTTGACCATTAGAATTAATAACCGGAAACCCAAGAGGGCCTGTAGGAAGGGCACCGCGATTAAAGTCCATGTAGACGTTTCTGATTGTCTCTTCGATATTATGAATGAAGTTCTCGACGCGCTTGTCAGCGGAGAGTCGGTAGATGGCTGGAAGATGAGTAATGCATTGCGCGACAAAATCACGATCCGAGTTCTGTGTCCCAAAGGAGAGGTAACTCTCCTCCACGACTTCCTGTTGTGATTCTTCATAGACCACGCTATGATTGTCACTATTAGTGATAGGAGTATTCGCCTCTCCAATTGGCTCGTCAATTACCGAATCGACCTCATGGAGCTGCAAATCCGAAAGCCCACTTGGATTCCGGTCGTGATGCCGCATGAACTCAAAAAGGTTGAAGCTAAAGAAGATATCGGATAGTAAGCCACCCGAGACGACTGCCAGACGTGGAGCGCAAGAGACGTAGTTGACACGCTCCCGTGCTAAGGCTATTCGCGTCTGGAGATCAGAATCCTCGGGAGTATTGGGTGCTGAGGCGAGAACCATCCGAAGTCGTGCCTCATATTCCTTGGCACCATTTCGAAGAATGCGCGTCTGCATGATGCTCAGCCGTGAGAACTGTTGTACAACGATTGGGTGACGAAGGTAATCGTGGAGGTAATTGGCGCATGCTCGAGCTTGGGAAAGACGGAAGAGAACCATCTTGACCTTGACACAAAGTTCCATGATATGCTGGTAGAGGTAAGCATGTGTCCATAGTCTATCTCTTGTCGAGACAACGAGCCTAGAGACGCGGTCATAGAGCTTCTGCATCAATAGGAGGAAGTCCGGTTGAGAGAAATACGTAAGAACAACTAGGGCACGACGTTTGAAGGCCACATATGTAAAAGGCTTTCCTTGGAGAAGCGTAAGAGCAATCTTTTCGGAGGGAATCCCATTCAGAAGTGTCGTCCCAAACGCTTGGCGTACAGCCGCAAAGAGAGTCGGTTTCGAAGGTGTTTTCCGGGCGGCATTAAGGATGGCCGCGAGGTCATGAACGCTTGCATCATTATTCGTCGCCGCAATCTCGAGTTCTAGCAGATCACGGAGCAATGAGGTGTTGACCTGGCGCACTTCGTCATTCCAAGGGAAAACGGCGTTCATAAGGAAGTCGAAGTGCGGAAGAAACAGCAACAAATCCGACCAGATGTTGAGGATTTGGTCTATACAGATAAGTAATGAGATCTCAAGCTCATGATGCTGAAGCTCCTCATCCGTGCAGTTCTGCGCCAAGTGGGCTGCCATAACGAGGTAGAAGATAGCGGGCGTCCCCATACACTTCAGATAGAAGAGAAAGTTTGTCAGGAGGCCAGCCGCATGAGTCTCAAACGGCTCGTTCTCTGCATCGACCGATTGCGACAATTGTAATGATCCAGATGAGGTTGGAGATAAGCTTCGAAACATGTTCTCAGGTAGGACTGAACCAAGCATACGGAAACGTCGCTGTCCCTGGCGTGCAATGACAAACGGCTTACACATCTGGATCTTTCCCACGGTGAGCTTATCAGATTGATATGCAGGCGTTACCATGGAAAGACCAGGAGCCCCATCATTCTCAAGGTAGAAGCCATGCTCCTCAAGCTTATCGCTGAGCCCGAACTTTGCAGGGATCGCATATCCACGTACGATGGCACGCCGAATGATCTCATCCGTGGTCAACGTAAAGGTCCAATCGGCGCCGCCTTGAAGGGCAAAGGCGGCCGTAATGATGAGGTTCTTGTTCAGAAACGGATTCCAATCGCTACCTGAGATAGTTGATGCGTTGTTATGACCAAAGCTCGAGCGAATTGAGGCATCTGTGGGATCTGCACCGATTGTGGAGGGGTTCATCTGGTCTCGTATGTTCGGGGCCGGAGGACGAGGAGGTGCGGGTAGATATGCTAGGGCCGTGCGAGCTTCGTTCCCAATGCTCTTCGAGTCCAAGTACGCGGTAATAATCTCATCGTAAACGGTGTCGCAGAAGCGCTTGAGGTCAAGCTCGTAGAGCAAGGAGTTTCGATACTCCAAAGAAGGCTCTGTCACGGTTGGGGTGGAGGTCTCCTCGAAGGAATGAGCATAGGGACTAATCCCAAGTCTACGTGCGACCTGTCCAGAAGGGGTGGGCATTGAGACGTGAACGCTCGTCGCTGAGGAGGTGTCATTCAAGGCTGGAGCGTGCTGAATCCGATAATTGGCTAATGTGAGACATCCTGTTGCATCTGTGACGTAGCCAGGGATATTCGTCTCAGTGTCCATGTACTGATCGAGAACAACCCTGTCGTACGTCATCTCCAGGCTCTCGACGGTGCGGACGGTAAACTCGCCGCCACCTCGGTGTCGACTGATGGTATCAAGGACGCACTTAACGCGGCCAAGGGAATACAAGACACATAAGGGAGTTTGCGAGAATAGAGTCGAGAGCCACGGTAGCAAGTATGATGCCCTCTGCGCGGCCTTGTTCTGCGCGGTCTTAAAGAAGTAAACAGAAACGATATTGGTATGGGAGATGGAATCAACGGCTCCGACATGGTATTGAAGTAGGGTATGGAGGTCCTCAGGGGCAAAGCGCGCATAGAGACGCAACAATTCTTGAGGGTAGTAGAGAGTATGCAGGAGCGTGTATTCCAAACTAAGAGCGTTTGCTAGCTGAATGCGTTCCAATGTAGTATGACTTGCAATTACCTCGATCTGATCGACAAGGCTGAGAAACAAGCCATGAGTCTGCCCCGGGAAACACGTCAAGAACGTTGGAGAGTGCATCTTCTTAAGGAGGTTGAGGATAAAGTAGTGCATCGAGTTAGTGTTAGCGCCTCCAGACGTGATGCTCGTGATTATTTCCTGTATTCGCATACGCCGATCGTCCTCCTTGCGCTGGTCCCTAGTATCATGGAGGTGAGGTGAGCGACGTTGAGCCAGTACCGTATGCATCAGCTCCATCGACTCGTTTGAGAACGCCGTGATGTACTGATATATAGGCTGATAATGATAGCGGTTCTGGCCCGTCTCGTCAGCCTCCTCGTTCTCTTCCGAGTCCTTAACCAATTCGACGCCTTTATCGAGGTCAACGATCAAGTTCCTGGTAAGCCTTTCGGGCAGAGACAGGCGAGCCATGAAGCGCTCAATATAGGACAAGAAGCTGAGTATAAGGGGTGATTGATATGGAACACAAAGGCAGAACCCGAAGAGGGCACCCTCAAGAAGACCAAGAGATCTTAGAACGTACTCGTTCTCACAAAGCGCCGGAAGGGTTCTGTCGAGAAGAAGCTGTAACGAAAAGAGAAGGGCTTGGAGCTTAATGTTGGAATGAAGAAAGTGTATGGTGTACTTCGCCGGAATAAACAACTCGCATGCCCCAGCCACATGGGACATTGGTATGGCGGCATCCGGGTATGCCGCAGTACAGCTCAAGTACAAATCGTATAGCTGAAGCAAACGAGATGACCGATTTAGAGATAAGCTCGTGTCGACCACATGGGTATACATCACAGTGGGAATGTTCACCGTACTCCTCTGTAAAGCTGTTTCCCCCTCATCTAAATACTCATCCAGCGGATTCGGAGGGTACGCCTCGTCAGGTTCCGTACCTGACTCAGTATCTCCTGAGGGATGCCAACCTTTTGAGATCAAGAACTCGGAGGCTTGGCTAGCCGGAGATGACGTTGAGGCAACCTGAGGGATGTCATCTATGAGCGATGATTGAGAATAGATCCGAGTGTGAGAGATAACGTTATCGATGAGTGACTCATCCTGCTTCTTTATCGTAGAGGCATAGGACTCATGCTCGTTCTCACGCAGCTCGTTGAGATAGATGGGATAGGCCGAGCGCATCGTCTTCAAGATCACAAGAACCGCGTCGATCAGAAGGGTGACCTTACGAGCCATGTCCTCCTGAGACTTTATGGGCTTGCACCTCGCCGCGATTTCTTTGAGAAACTCCGCATCGCTATCGGCGGAGTTCTGATAAAGAAGGTTAAGCCAGGACTCTTGGAAGTCCTCGAAGCGGAAGAGGTAATCGATGCAGTCGATGAAAACGGGGTGCGCAATGTAGTAATAGTTGTTCGTCTTATGAAGAATGGACATGTTGACTCGCTCGTGTTCATTGGTGTCTAATGTCCATGTGTCATTGAGGAGGTTATCCTTCTCGAAGAAAAGGCGTGGGACCGCTCGCATCCCATAATTCCCCATCAGCGAGCGCCGTTCATTCCCTTCAGTCGGATCATGACTATTGACCTCAACGGTATTCCCTCCAATATCAAGTGTTGAAACGCCCTCTCGTCTTGTCGCTAATGCCGTCGCCCTGGCCAAGGCAAGATTAGTTGGGACGCGCATCTTATCAACGATGACGTACCGAGTCGAGAGGGTACGCCGACATACGGTATCCGAAACACGATAGTCAAAGTTATCACTTAGGAGGTGTGCCGTCATGGGAACAAGAGGGTGCTCGTCATGAACCCCCTCGATAGGGACTTGAACACTACGTCGGAAATACCCATGATAACCAGTTAGTCCTGGAAGAATGATCTCTTCAAGAGTTCTCAGGTTAAAGCAGCGTCTCGCGTAGTAAAACAGAGTCACGTTGATGTTCTGGGGGGAAGCAAGGTACGCGCGCAATAGGAAGTACAGGTCCTCGTCAATATACGGAGGATGGAAATATTGGGGTGAAGACCGCTCACACTTATAGTAGCAAGACACCGTGATCATCATCAATAGATAGATGCGCTCCATCTCAATCCCCTCTGGGGGTTTGTATCCGGCCTTAGGGTTATGCGCCTGATTATTGATGTATAACCCTATCATACCCACCGTCCGTTTCACCTTCTCCCGTGCCTCTTCTAAGCGCGCCCGAAGCGCCGTTTTCCCAGTATCTGACTCAGGAGTGTCTCGAGAAGCGGTCTCGTCCGCTAGGCTTGGGAAGAGATCCCGCATGATATATACATAAGAGTCTCCGACCTGCAACTCCTTACAGAGCAGGTACGTGCTGAAGCGGCGTGGGAGCAAGGAGAAGAGATATCTGATATAGTTCAGACACTCGCGTGAGAACTTCCAGGCCGTCTCCTTCTTCCCAAAGGCTTTGGGTATTGTGAAGAAGTAGGTGTTGCGTATGTATCTAGCATTCATATAAGGATACTGCCGGTGGATGCTTACCCACTCACGCTGCTTGGATGCCGAAGGGAAGGAGACTGGAAGACGTGAGTCAGATGAGTCCAAGTACGCGAGATCAATGTCTGAGAAGTATAAGTGTGGATCCTCGTCGCTATAGAAGATGCAGTCGCATAGAGGTTTGCAATCGTCGACCCGATTGTTCGCAGACTGAAAAGATAGACTCTTCCATCCATCAAGAAACTCGCACAAAAGCCAACCATGGCGAGGATCAAGATTTCCGTACTGACCTGATTCATTATCACACTGGTGGAAGAGATTGATGTGCTGGGTTGCGTAGGAATCGATCCCGTCGATATATTCTTGAAGATCGTCATAGAACATGTCAACATTGAAGTGAAGATGAGTGATGATCCGTACAAGGTAGATCAACCGGAGCTGAACGGGGGTGTCGCTTCGCCAGCGAGTGAAGAGGCCTTTGCAGTCTGTTGAACGACGGAATTCCTCGGAATAGCAGCACATCTCCGCAAAGAGGCCGAACACGGCATAGGGGGTCCGCATCTCGATCGCTCTCAGAGTCCCTAGTCGGGAGTTCACGTACCCAACGACCTTCTTTGCGGTAATATGATCCTTCTTATGGGAGGCATACGCCAAGGTCCGCGCAAGAGCCGTACAAATGGTAGCCCGGAGACAGACTGTCACGCACTTTTCCAAGACGTGGTTCTGGCATAGAATCGATATCAACCGATGAGGATATAGATGTAGAACCTCAAAGAAGGGAATGAGTACAAACTCACGGTCCACCTTCCGTCCTGCCCGCGTACTGAGGTGATAACTGAGCTGCGTGAAGAAGTCTCGGGTAACCTTGTGGCCCGTTTGCATCGAATCAGGAGAGGTCGGTGACCCTTGAGGTGTATTCGGGTTCTCTCGGCTATCGGCGTCCAGAGTTATGTAAAGTCGAAGCAGGATCGCCATTCGCTGCCGTATCACTGGGTGTACCCGGGAGTTATATGCAAAAGCTGCAAAGACACCAAACGACGTTCCATCCCCATCGCTTTCCCGAATGAATGCCCGTGCCTCTGCTGAGTACATCTCATAGGCCTTTTCCCAGAGAAGCGAGTAGAAATATCCCTGTGGGTCGGGAAGGACCCCTGGGACATCCTTCCTTGAATCTTCGAAGAAGCTCGCTCCTTGGAAGCGGTTGGATGTGACATCCCCCTTCAGTTCCTTTCCTGTCTCGGCCCAGACCCCGGACCACTGCTGGAAGATGAAGGAGAAGAGCTGAGCGACTGGGATGGATGCAAGAAGTTGAAGGACCCGTCGATCCAATGCATAGTACGCCTCTCGTACAGAGACATAGGGAGGCCCCGGGGGCCGCCCGTTCTGGATGAAGCCCTGGATCCACATGATCCGCTCTCGTACGTCGCAGAGGATCGTGGCTGTCGTAGTCATTTTTTGAGCCGTTCACTACCTCATACTCGTTTGATTAAACGCGTCAGCTCCGCTCCAATCGCCGACTTCGAGAGCTTTTCATCCTGGGCGATGAGCTCGAGCACGACGTCACGACTTTGGGCTCCTTCCTTTTCTAGGAGTGCCGTCGCGCAATTGACGTTCCCATAAGCACAAGCAAACGCCAAAGCAGTCCAACTAGGATACTTCCGGTTTGTCGTAGGGGTTGCTATTCCTGTTTCCTTTCGTAACGCCTTCAAGCAGTCTATGCTTCCAGCCATAGCCGCAAGCATGAGAGCCGTAATTCCTGGGCCATAATCCTCGTTGCTAGTCGTTGTTACCGCCCCCGCCTCCACGTCCTTCAGGATCGCGAGCACGTCCTTTAATGCGCAACGCGCAGCATACATGGTCGCCGTCATCCCCTCATCTGTAGAGGCACCAGGCTCTGTTGTTTTCGCAATCTTCTCCACCGCACAAACCGCCCCCGCTGATGCCGCGAGCATGAGGGCTGTCACACCACGATCAGTACGACCTCCTACTTCCTTCGGGATCAGGAGCTCAACACACCGCTCGTTGTCGTTTGCTGCAGCATACATCAGGGCGGTCAGCCCGTTGCAGGAGATGTTCGCGAGGATGATGGGCTTTGGTGCGAGCTGAACCATGCGGGCCTCAACCTCAAGAAGAACTTCGACGAGCTGATGATATCCCTGCTCCGCCGCGATCATCAGAGCGGTCTTTCCTTCATTGTTCTGGATCCCTGCCTGGGCCTTGAACTTCATGGCGGTACGAATATCGCCTCGCATACATGCACACATCAACTGAGTGTTCCCATAACCGTCAAGGACGACGTGCGAGAACGCGATGGCGATGAGATATGCACATTGATCGTGCCCAAGCTCGATTGCACGCTGATGGGCCGTCGTTCCATCAGAAAGCTCCATGTCCTTCTCTTTGAGCAAGAAACGGACACAATTGTAGTTATTTCGCTCGACCGCGTACATGAGGGCGAACATCCCGTCGGTATTGGTCATCCGGAGGTAGTTCTTTAGACACCAGACGGCACAGACATCGTCCTGCTCTGCGGCAACCATCAGTTCTGTCTTACGATTCCCTACCTTCGAATAGCGCGACTGGTCGACGGCTTCGTATTGGGCAAGGAAACGAATAGCATCCTCGTTCCCGCAGATGCAGGCATACGCCAGGGCGTTGTAACCACGAGCACAACGCATGTTCGCCTCGAAGTCGACTAAGAATTCGAGGCATTTGAGCCTATTGAGAATGGCTGCATGCATGAGCGCCGTTCTACCCGCCGAGTCCGTCATCTTCGCCTGTGATTCGGCCAAACAGAAGACTTTGAATAAGTTGTTCTCATGGACCGCCTGGATGAGCCGTGTCGCAGAGGAGGCTGTTAGGTAGAGGCTATCCGACGGACCTGTGCTAAGCAGTAGCTCGTCAGTCAAGCGTAGGCTCTGTGCAAGAGTCTCTTGGCCCGGAGTGTCCACGTTTCGTAAAGATTTCTGCATGCTTTCGGATAAAGATCGGGAATACTTTGCTGGGTTATCGAGCTCATAGATCTGATATGAGGAGAGAAGTGAATTTGCAACCTGTGTCGAATGGCGCCCCATCTCGTGAGTCGGACTCTGGTGCAGCGAATTATACCCATCATTGATGGTGCTGGTGATGCTATTCCCGCTCCTGCGGGCCCCACGCGACTCCGTGATCTCCGTTCCCTCGTAGGGGATGAGGAGGCGAACAATCGGAAGGTGCAACATCTCGAACGCAAGTTCTATCGCAAGCTTGTCATCGTTCGAGTAGATCATCGTCTCACGCCCAAGAAACATCGGGACCATATCGCGGTAGTCGTGTAGGCAGCAGTACTGAAGGGCAGTGATTCCGTCTCCATTCTTGTATCCTGCTTCGTACGTGAGGAGGAAGCTCGCCAGATCATTGAAGTGGAGACGCGTCGCGATGTGAAGTGCCGTTTCTCCGCGATTCGTACGGCACGTCTTCTCACGTTCAACAACAAGTTGTGCAGCGTCAAGGTCGTTCTTCTCCGCTGCGATATGTAGTGCCGTGACTCGCATCTTATCGCGCAATCCTGCCTCCTGCGTCGCCAAGAGCTGCATAGCTTGAATATACCCATGTTCAACAGCACGCATCAGCGCTGTCTTTCCGGAGCTATCCTGAACACCAGCCTCCTTCTCAATGAGGAGTAGAGCTGTCTCAGGGAAGCCGTGATCAAGAGCGAGCATTAATGACGAGACTTGGTATCGATCAACGTAGCCGGCTTCGCTCGCCAAGAGGAGCCGAGCTGCGTCTTCCTTACCGTTCTGCAGGGCAAGCATGAGTGCTGTCTGCCCATAGATATCCTGAATGCCGGCCTCGAACGGGAGAAGTGCCTGGATGACGGGAATGTTTCCATCGATGGCGGCACGCATCAGCGTTGTCTTTCCGTAGCGTGTCACATGGCGCGCCTCATACGGGGCGAGGAGGCTCACGATGTCGTAATGACCGGCCTCGTAGGCTTGCATCATCGCTGTCGGGCCTCCGACGATCAACTCTCCATAAACCGTCTTCTTGAGAAGCGCGACCTTATCGGGGTCGTCTCGGAGTGGTGGCTGATTGGGATTGGCCTTCCCAATAATGTCATTGTACTCCTTGATTTCTTGCGTTGTGACAGTCTCAGCCTCATGCTTCTCCGTCTTCTCGATCTGACGAATACCGTACTCACGCTCAACCAGAAGCTCAACAACCTCACGGAGTCCGCTCCTTGCGCAGCACATAAGAGCGGAGAGCCCAGTAGCCAGAACAGCCCCCGCATCCTTGATCGCCTTCTTCGCAGCGGCGGCATTCCCGGCTTGACAGGCCTTGATGAGAGCAGTTGGAGCGGTGACGATACGGGTTGGCCAATTGGGAGGCTTTATCGGGTCAGGAGGAGTTCCAAAGCGGGCAATAATATTTGGCTTATCAGAGCTTCGGTTCTGGTCCTTATCGTTTCGTAGGCAGTGCTTACAACGTGGTACGAACTGAGTTGATGACTCGATAGTCTCAGCGCCCTCAGCATCTTTTGTACGACAACGCGAGCAGAAATAGTCCTCAGCTTGGAGCCCACCAAGACGTTCCGTCGCATCACGCAAGTTGATGACCAAGTCTATGAGATCATTGAGTCCAGTACGCGCAGATGGTTTCAAAAGGAGGGTCTTTGAGAGGAAGAGCATAACATCAGAAGAGTATCCCTTACAGAGCTTGATCCCGACGTTCTTTTTGAAGAACTCACGAATATTGCGGCCCTCGGACATGAACTTCGGCTTGCATAGGTTGCAGAGCTCAAGAAGAAGGCAAGCTAGGCTCCAGATGTCCGCCTTGACCCCGCTATACCAAACCTCGGTCCCTCCAGGGGCGGATAGACTACTGATGGCGAGTGATTGAGTCGTCTTGAGAGCACCATCGCGGCTTCCACAGAGCGTGTCTCCAGACGCAAGCTCCATAAGCTCTGGTGGATAATGAGCCATCTGATAGAGGGAGTACGAAATGTTTGGTGCATATAGGCTGGTCGGGAGGCGAAGGAAGCCATAGTCCGTCAGCTTGATGCGACGTGAGATGTGCCCCGGTTCGATCTCCTCTCCTTGGTCGTTGCGCTCCATTAGGAGGATATTGCTACTCTTAACGTTCTGGAAGACGTCATGCGCCCTAGCAAGAGAGGGGGACTTGCGTGAATGGATATAGATCAAGGCGTCGATGACCTGGCAAAGGATCTCCCAAATGGTTGCCTCGGCATAGTGGTCGCGGTAATCGCGACGGAAGTTAACCTCGTCGCGAAGTGAGCCACCAGGGATATATTCCATGACGAGATAGACGACGTCTGTGTCCGAATCATAGATCACGTCGTAGTACTGGATGAGATTTGGGTGATTGTAACTTGGGAGGCGTCGGAAATCCTCGAGCAAGAGGCTCTTCTCCGCCTCGTCAGTGACATGACCCAAGGAAATCTCCTTGATGGCCAAAGTCTGCCCGTCCGTTTTCCTCGACGCCAAATACACCTCTCCACAAGGCCACTTGCTGAGAGACTTCATCCAGAGGTACGGCTCTGGGAGGGTTTTCTTCGAGGTCATTATTTATATGCTCCCTCGTCTCGTGGCATTCTCCGTCTATCTTCCTCCCATCCGCGTTCGTCAGGAGGACGTGGCGGCGTATATCAACGTCCCCCCGGCGAAACTGACCGAGGGACTTGGTCAGCTTGAGATGGCGATCACTGGAGATGCCGAGGATGCCGTCTCCCTTGCACGTAATGCTCTTGGCCGTCTCCTTGCTAACCCTTATGTTCAGGACCTTCTCCAACGATATCCTTTGGGTCGTCTTGAAGTCGGTACGGAATCCTCGGTTGATGGAGCCAAATCCATCAAATCATACCTCGTTGATATGCTTCCAACAAAAGCACTTGCTGGTGCAGACTGTGTCAACGCATGTCTCGGTGGGGTTGTTGCTCTACATAACAGCCTTTGTTGGCTTTCTTCGATATCAACGAAAGGTGCTGCTATCGTTGTTACCACCGACATTGCGACATACTCCGAGAAGAGCACGTTTCCGACCGGCGGCGCAGGGGCCGTTGCGATGCTCCTTCTGAGCTGCACAGAGGTTCCGGGCTTGGAGTGTGTTGGGTTTCGATATCATTGGGAGAACGAGTACGACTTCTATAAGCCGCATGTTGCGTCCCGGGAGCCCGTCGTTGCGGGGGCGCACTCGATTGAAACATATCTTCAAGCTGGACTCAAGGTTGCACCACCCACGGATCTCTTTCGTCAATATGCATATGTCTGTTTCCATACGCCCTTCTGTGCCCTCCCTCGAAAGCTCCATGCACTTCTATATTCGGGCTGCTCCTCAACTGAGAGGGCGCGCGAGCTTATCAAGGATGATGATGTGGCTCAAGATTTTCACCAGCGTGTTGCTCCAGGTCTAAAGCTATCGCGAGGTGTTGGGAATATATATACTGGGAGTATCTTTCTGGTGCTCGTATCCATACTTACGTATTTAGCCGAGAATCGAAGGACAGAATGCTTGAAGATATATTGCAGTGCATATGGCTCAGGATATGGGGCGTGCTCATTCACTGCTCAAGTATGTGGTCTCCCCCTCTTACTCATCGATGATATACCCCAACATTCACTTGGTGGATTGGAGGGTTGCGCCCTCATAGAGAGCATCCTTATAAGAAGGCGTGCAATGTTTGATGCCTTGAAAGCGGGTGACCCCCTGATTGGAGATGGGACGTTTGCGGGGTACTTACCGCAACAAACGGAGCATCTTCCATCTGGAACGTGGCGCCTTCGGGAAATCGACTCTCAAGGTCGTAGAACCTATACATGTTGAAACTCTCGGGCCTGGAGCATCCCCTGAAGTAGGTCATTGATCTCCGCGTCATCCGTCTTCGTCCGAATGGTGACCATCTCAAGGTAATCTTCTAATTTGTGAACCTCTGCATCCTTCGTTTGTGACTCATAGAGGTGCTTCTTGAAGCTATCCCAGACGGTACGAAGCGCTTCCTCCGCAGAAGGAGAGCCCGTGATCGAGGCTGAAGAGTCCGATCCTGGAGGGATATGAAGAATTGCTCCATAATCATCGATCTTATACGGGAGGGTATCAAGTGACTCTGGATCTCGGCGAGTCCCAGCCAACGCCAGAAGATGCTTCTGTATGACTAGAAGGTCTGCAGAATCAGAAACCGTACAAATAGTCATAGTGGGAGTACTATCCGATGGAACTAAGATCGGTCCATAGAATAGCCCCATTGCACGAATGCATCCAAATGCAATCTTCCTGATTTGTGGTTCTTGGTCCTGAAGCCTATCAAGCTCTGTCAATAAGATCGTGACGCTTGCCAATGGGTTTTCCATCTTATACGATTTTAAGGCCTCTAACCATTCCTTGCAATCCGTGATGCACTTCGATACAGATGCAAAGGTCAAGCAAAGCACAATATGTATTTGCCCACCCTGTACGCCCGCCCGGAGCTGTAGGAAGCTCGTCCTATAGGCATCCGAAGACCCGACGACGATACAAGAGACGGGAGGGTCCTTCGAAATGGAACTCACACCTCGAAGACATGACTTCGCATCCGCAGGGTCGATGCTCAGATGCTGCCCAGTAAGGCGGTTTGCGAGCGTTGACTTATGCTTTTCATCACTCCCCAGGAGGATAAACGTCTGGGTGGGCGCCTCCTCCGTATGAGTGGCCCGAAATCCAAGTAAGGTGCTAAGTTCCATGAAAATATCCCATGCCCGAGCCACTGCTCTCCACACTCGGGACCCAAGAGGAGGCCAACCCCTTCGCAACGGCTACGACGCAGGCGGAGCAGCACGAGCTTCTGGAAAACACTCGCGCAGGTCGCCAAGCATTCTACAAGATGAGCCTCATAGATAAGACAGAGGCCGCTCAGAGCAAATGTAGCCGCCTCAAAGTCTCAGAATTGTATCGTGAGGACCGGCAGCTTCTTCGGAACGGCTTGGCAAAGACTGACAGTAACTCTAGTGTAAGGAGTAGTTCACTGGGTTCCGGGTTGACATGCACAAGCAAGCAGTCATCCGGGAGCATAGGTATGTCGAGCAGTAGTAGTATCAACCACTACTTACCGTCGTTCCGCCCGACGCGGCGCGAAGGGACGCGAGCCTTCATTGATAGACAGAAGGCAACCGCCCTCGTCCGTATGTCAATTGCAATGAAGGAACGGGAGATCGATAACCTGCAGCGAGACATCGCGGCTCGCGAGGCAAAACTCGATGCCGAGGAGGAAGAACTTACACGCCTTGAGACCGTGATCAATACTTGCGCGCGCTCCTCAGACACTGGAGTTGTGGAGTCGGGGCGAGATGCCGAGCTTACCGCTTATAAGCTCGAGTACTGCACGCGACGTCTCGGTGACATTTCAACTGCCCTTCAAGCTGTTCTCCGCGAGATAGATCGGCAGTCCGATATCCTCGAGCTGAACCTCACTGCCCAGAGGTTCCTTGAAGACGTTGCAAAGGCCTCGATCCTTCGCGGTGTCGTCGAGGATATTCAACACGATCGTCAGGCACAAGAGGCGAAGCTTGCCGAACTGGTCGCGGAAAAGGCACGAGAGTATAGGCAGAGTAGCCCTGGCCGTACTCCACACAGTGATCCACTCTGGTTGTTGAAGACAAACGACACACTCGCGGCTAGCCTGGAGTTCTGTAATTTCCGGCCATCTCTCTTTACAGAGCTCGGGATTGATCGCAACAAGTTCATGGCTCTTACTAACACGCAAACAGACTCAGATCTATCCGAGATCATTGCCCGACACAATCCTGCGGACCTTGGAGCATCGATGCGGATGTTCACTCGCTCCTTAACACGCTTCCAAAGGCCTCCGAGCCAGGCAGAAACCCTTCGTGCGGCTCGACGACAAACACAACACGAATCTCGGAAGCACTTGCAAGTCGATTTCGACTTCGGCCAGTTTCGAGCCGGACTTATACAGGATCTGGATGCTTCCCAACTGCATTACGAACCACCACACATTGAGGAGCTTCAACGTGAGCGGATTCGGGATTACTATGAGCGTGTCGTCATCCCCATGAGCCATGCCAACTCCATCGCGGCATCCGATAGCTCGTCGACGATGCGTGCGATGGACCGCGTCTCTCTCGAGCTGACAGGGACCAACTATCCGTCCTCGAAGGGGGTGCTTGCGGCAGAGTCGGGCTACTTTGGTACGGGCACTCAATCTGCCACTTTCTCGGAGCTTGGGGTCTCGACTCTTGGAGTCCCGCATCTAGAAAGTGAGATGGAGGCGGAATCCGTCTCAAACACTAACCAAGGGCTCTATGGGGATAGTTCTGTCATTCCCCCGCGGCGTCCAATCGGACTTTCTAGCCTCGCGACTAATGTGATGACGGTGAATCTTGGCACCGGGAACTCCGCGGCGTCTCTCAAGGGGTTTGATAGGGACGATATGTCTCTCCGTGACATCACCGCGGATACGATCTCAACAACCCCCGGGGAGAGCGTTGCGGGCGAGACGGAGGATGACGACGATGATGAGAAGTCATACACGAAGCACGTCCAAGTCTTTGAGGCTCTCCCAGTCGAACAGTATCTTACAGATGCCAGCATTAAGCGTGCGGTTATCCTACTCCGCCGTTCCGCCAGTCAGGTGATTATCCCTTTCGAGTCGGAGGTTGATATCTTGGACACACTCAAAAGACTTGAGGATGCAAATCTTCTTAGAGCTGATCATCTTCAAGATTACTCAACGATCGTCACGAACGTGGAAACGGAGAATGCGAACGAGCGGGCCTTTTGGAATGCACAGGAAACTGGACTCCGCGCATCTATCGCCACCATGCAAGCCAAACTAGTCAAACTTGGCGAGAGCCTTAAACAAGAGACCCAGAACTCAGTCGAGGCCGAAGTGGATAATCTTGAGCGCGAACTGGATTATTTGCACCAAGCAATTTCACAGGCCGGGATCCGGACGCATGCTATTGGGCGTGATGACAGTAACATGGCCTCTCAGTCGATCCTCGCCTCGATGGAGCAGCTCCTCGACAAGACGCTTGTCGCGCTGTCGAAGATACCCGTTGATCGCTTCCAAGAGGGCAGACGACGACTGAACAAGCTACGCCGTGACGTCAGCCGAGATGCGAAGCAGGCCGAACAGGATCGCCTCGCAGCCGAACGGAGTGCGAAGATCGCCCTCCGCGCCACGAAGAACGCGCAGACACGGATCGCTGGTCGGGATATTAAGTTCCGGAGTTATGGGACCAATAAGAAGAAGATGACGCGAGAACAGACGCTCCTAGCCGCTCGGCTTCAGCAGGACGACCGAGCAGATGGAGATGTCGAGGATTTCTATAGCGAGTAACTGCATCAAATGAGGATACTATTTGAGCAAGTGAAGCTTGAAATTTCATGCCTCCAAGCCCCTCTCTTGGGGACATCCTTGTATCGGATCGTGAGCGCAATTCTCCCATCCTCCCTCTTCTTCGGGCTCCGTACCGCTTCGTAGTCTTAACTCCTGATTACGTTCCAGTCCCTGACCTTGCTATCTTCCTTGCTCAAACGAGGACTGCGGCGGTTTCTGCACACTCCCTTGAGAATCGTCTTCTAACGGCAACGTATCCACGCCGCTTGGTGGTGGTCCATGTCGAACCAGCAACCGCAGATATGCTTGTCCTCCTTTCAGATATTGCTGCGGCACATGGTGCAAGCGTCTTTCCATATTGGCAGCATGCAGATCTTGCACACCTTCTTGATGAATCTCGTCGCTTCACTCGGAACCCTATGGCCGTCCTTGAGACAACTCCTCAGCACCGAAGAAGTGACACGGCAGGAACCGTACTCGCGCTTCTACAAGCTGCCCGCCTGAACAAGGCTAAAATCCGAAGCATCTGTCACCATTTCAAATCCCTACGGGAGCTACTGCAAGCTGGCCCCGAACAGTTGGCAAAGATCCCTGAGTTCACCCTTGAGTCGGCCCAACGCTTCTTTCAGTATGTAGGGGGAAGCGTCGACACCGACCTATCCACAGAAGACAGTAGCGACAACAGTCAGCTGTAGGAAAAAGATGCACCATGCGATCATTCTGGCCGGGGGACAAGGCGAGAGGCTACGCCCCCTCACAAATAATGTCCCGAAGCCATTGCTCCGTACCCCCGTGGTCCCCATCATTGAATACCAGCTCGACGCACTCTACGAGTGCGGAGTCCATACAGTCTATATCCTGATCCATGCCTCGCAGTATTCCACCTTCTCCGAGTTCGTTCACCAGTGCGACCTGCGGCATGCTTTGACCATCAAGTTAGTTCCAGAGGCAGACTATCTTGGAACTGGTGGGGCATTGGCACGATGCATCTGGGACCATGGGGAGTTGAGCCGAGCACCAGGAGTCCTCGTTTTGAACGGTGACATTGCATGCAGCTTCCCTTTTCGTCGGATGCTAAAAGTGTACAGCAAACTGGATTGCCGTTGCCTTTTGACGCACATTTCCGTCAATGATGTTACTCAATACGGGCAACTAGTACTAGGAGACGCCCCAAAGAAGCCGCGTACCAGTGCCACCTCTGAACCGAGCAGCGAGGCCGAAAGCCTCACAGACTCTCTCCTCTGTTCGACCTCTGACGCCTCATCAGAGAAATCTGATTCTACCGTTTCGGATCTCGGAGCATCAATTAAGAGTAGTAGTACCAGTGGGCTCCCACCACGAACCCCTGTTCGCCGGAAGCCTAGCACCAGTCAAGGCTCACAGGGAGATACTGTTGATGTCCGTCAGGTGAAGAGAATCGATGCATATCACCGTCTTGTTATGGGGAGTCGGATTTCAAGATATGCACCTGGTCACCGTCCTTCCTCACCTACACCAGTCATTCCTCGCCCAACCAGCTCCGGGAAGAAGATCTTACCGCCACGAGAGAAGCTCGTGCGGGCAGTTCTCCGGTTTGTGGAGAAGCCCCGGAACGATCGGGAATTTCGTGCCCAATATCAACCTCCTTACTATGCAAACGCTGGCCTATACGTCCTTCACCCGACACTCCTCCTACGCTGTCTCTCACCATGCTCGCTGGAACATGATGTCATCCCGGCACTCCTCGACGCAGGGGTCTCCGCATACTCTCTTCACATCGGTACGGATGCCGATTGGAGTGATATGGGGACACTTGCTGGATTGATCAGAGGCTGCCGACTCCTCCACCTCCATCGCGGAGAACGTCGAGGCGCCACCTGCGTCCGTGTCGATAGTCGCGGAAACGTCGTCGATGCCCAAGCAGACATTCACGAACACGCTAGCGTTCATGGGTGTCTCTTCTACGCGGGAGCCGCCGTTCCGGACAATACGTACCTTGAGGGGTGCATCGTACTCCCTGGAGCCCGGATCCCCGCAGGCCGCAGTCACTATGGCGAGATCTTCATGGAAGGCGCGTAAACTACCTCATTTTACTAAGATCAGGTAATTTTAAGGATTAAAGAATCGGATGGCGCAAACGACCTCTGCGTGCCCGGCGGCGGCCCTGAACCTGCTGCTGCTCACGGACGCGCAGATGGTGCTTCAAACGCAGCAGATAAGCCGGTTGCCACCTCCAAATTTTCGATCTACCAACGCCCAATTTCTTGAGAGACACGCTCCAGACTTCTCTGCGGTGCTTCGGAGTGCACGGCGGCGCTGTGAGGAGCGAATGGTCCCACGGATTGAGCGCCCCTCAATCCCCGATGATTACGACTGGCTTACGTGCTCGTGTACGCTTGTCGAGACAGACGTGGCCGTTTTAAGAGAGACGTTAGCAACGCTCTTGGCCCGGAAGGTCCAAACCACGATCTCCCGAAATGTCACAGTCTCCCCGCATACGTGGGCCCACCCCTACGGTTCAACAGAGCCGCTCCGCGAGTTAACGAACACATCGGTGCCCCGGTCATTTGAGACGCTGGTGCAGACAGCGACAGGATCGTTTGATATGTCGACCACTTCATCAGGACAGCCCGGGACAAGCGGTCCCGGAGATAGCGATGCAGCCAGGTTGATGGGAGTTCTTAGTAACACTTTCATTGCCGGCTCATACTTAGGAACGCCTCTTCAACTAAATAGAAGTTGTATGGCAGTTCGGTCTGGGCGTGAAGGACGAGATACTGGGAGTTCCCATTCTGGGTTCTTCAATGAGACACCGATGCGGACCGTTTCCACTCTTATCTCGGTAACGATGGACGGAATTACTCACCTGGGCGAGTATCTTCAGAATGAGCGTCAATGGAAATGCGACAGCGCATTAATTCTGAGTCTGCAGTGCCAACAGGAGGTAGAGAAGCGGCGGCAGGGCCGGCTTCAACTCCGCTATCGTACAGCCCCGGAAGCGGCCATCATCAGTACGTTCTGGAATACGGTGCGGGTGGGAGTGACCGCTGCCATACGCAGTTCAGATCCCGATGTGTCGACATCTGAGAACGCTTCCGAGGCTGAGAGGACTGGAGTCGCTGTCTCTGTGGAAGAGCCAATTGGTGAAAAGCAACTTGTTCAGGAACCCTATGGAGAGTCTGAGGGAACGGCTGAGGAGTGGACAGGCCAACTAACGACTAGTGCCACTCCAACCGCAAATCAGAGTCCTATCATCGAATGGAAACCTGCAAGTTTTGTCCCACCACACCCGGAGACGGCCCGAAAAACATACCCCCTTGTACTCCGACTTCTCCAACGGGAAATGAAGGCTCTTGGAGGCGTTATTTCTGCCACTCTTACTCTGCCACAACTACTCATCGCCAATGCGATTTTCGATCTTCTCACTCCTAATGAGCTCCTTTTCACCGTCACGAGCCGGTTCTGGCTCCACACGGCCTCTTTTGTACTCTCGGGCGGTCGCCTTGTCAGTGTTTCCTTCTCACCCCAAGAAGATAGTGCCTTCTTCACGAGGCAATGGGGTGCAGGGTGCAAGGATCGAGTGCTGCTTAACTCCTCCGCCCAAGCGGGGATTCCTGCTGCGTTCGAGCTACCCTTGCGACACGTAGCCTTCTCGCGGATTGCAGACCATGTCTCAAGTTCATCTCTGGCGCCTCGAGATGCTCTTCTTTTTCGCCTTCTGTGTCTCAGCAGGGCAATTATTAATATTGGGTCAGTCAACCGAGTGGATCAATATACCCCGATCTCGATAGACGGCCGCGAGGTTTCGGCGGCATTGGGGTGTATCGTCCGAGAGACTACAAATCGCTCTCGGGCGCTCTTTGGTGACGTCCTGCGCCGCTCAAGTGCTCGGACCGTTAACATAGACCTTCTCAACCGCACCTGCGCGATTCTTGGAAGCTGTGAGACTTGTCCTGCGCGGAGCTCCTTACAGGCATTTAGGGCCGCCTTTGTGGACAACAATTTCTACTTGTTTGACCTCTATGGGGGTCGAGACTTCCCTTTGACTATGTCTGAAGGAGCCCTACGTATGCGACTCGCTGCCTTCCATGATTGGCGTCATCTTCAGCATGGGAACGAGCAAGGGAAGCATTCCCATGAGGCCCCGGACATTGGGGTCGAGCCTTCCACCGAGTCTATCACTACATACCTTGCTCTGCGGCGGCTCTACGGAGCGTACGTGGTAAAGACACAGCGACCAGGAACTGACTGGCGCAGTATCTCCCAATCGTCGTCTCACGTCCCTACGCATAGCCATGGTCATGGGACGCCAGTCTACGAGTATCCGACGCCACAGCAGGCTAGCCCTTATCTGCCGGACAGACGCAACCTCGAATACCTTCTTCCGTACCAGATGGGTGGGCTCCTCAACCTCTCAGCTGTGTACATGGCCGGAAGTTCAGGCTTCACCTTACGCGCCCCCCGGCGGGCGGGCATCCTACGCTACGTCGTTGCGTCGTTCCTGGCGAATCACACCGCTCTTCGTGAGAATCGAGCACTCATATCTCCGGGACCGGCCTTAAAACCCAACGACGACGTGTCGGTCCTCATCTCGCGCGAGACGCACGCTCTCTTCTGCGACGAAGCGAAGGTCGAGCCGTTTCTGCGCCAGTACATCCTGCGGTGCTTTGGGCCAGACGCCCTTCAGACTTTTTGTGCGGAGAACTTTGGGCTTCCAGACTCTCTACTTCAGCAACTCCAAGCCATTGCAAACCCCAGCAATCCGACCAGACTCTCATTGACTCAGTTCAGGAACGCCGCTGAGGATCGACGGGAGGATCAGGAGTTGTCACGCCCCGCTCTTGGGAGTCCAGTCCCAGGCAGACACCCAACAGAGCACCCGGCCCGAGCACTAGAAATCAGCGTGTACTGCTGTAGTAGCTTACGTGGCGCACATGTAGTTGCAACTCCAGACTCGGGGCATCGTCGGACTCGTACACGAGGGAGTTCATACACACCTGTGTCTCAAGAAGGACAACAATTAGCAATGGGAACCACCTCTGGTCGGTCTCAGCCCGGACTAGGGATCAACAATTTACCTCAATGCACTTCTATTCCGGAACGATATTCTATATCATCAGGTGAGAAGCATAATTTGAACCGTCTCCGTGAGGCCACTCTCCGTCACCGATCTTACGTATTGGGGTCTGAGGCGCAAGGTCCTACCTCAGTGATGCCGAATCAACGGCTGGCAATCAACCTTTTCGGGGCAGTAGCGGAGTCCAAGCAGCCCCAGACCGTCGTGAGTGCGCGGCTCCTAATCGTCACCTATGACGCCCTGAGCCTCTACCCGGAGATCATGAGCGATACTGTGCTACGCTTTCTAGGGAATGCTGGTAAGTTTGATACAATGACTGTGCATCGCCAGCGCGATCACGCTCCCGAGCTCCGCTTTCACATATATCCCGCACGTTTCCGTTTCAATACTGAGACGAGCTACTTCTCGGACGCTGGAGAGGAACAGGCTGCCGAGGCGCAATGTCGTGCGCATGCTCAACAACGGGTTGAGCGGATGGAGGCGGTGCGAGAGACGCGGTCTCTTGAGACTCCTGCCACGTTGACCGAAGACATCAGTGAGTGTTCCACACCGACACAACTTGCTCGAGAATCAAGTGTTTCTGAATCCCGTGACGAGTCTGTCATTGACCGTGAGTCTGCTTGCCTTCAGCCTCGCTATCGGCGTGTCGAGCTCTCGCACTTCACTCTGGGAGACGTTGAGAGGCTAAACCTGGAGGACTGGATAACTCTGGTTACAACCACTCGCGAGAGTGATGTGGTAACGCTTCTAGCCAACCCCCTCATCCACCTCGCGTTTCTTCGTGCCGATAAGGCTTTCTCGAGTTCAGTTTATTTGGCTGAACTACATGCTCCACCCCCCTCTTTCACGTTCACCCTCCCCACACTCAGCCGCTTGCCCCCCGTTGCGCCCTTCTCGTCCTGGCTCCGGAAGAAGGCGGCTCTGCGTATCCATTGGCAACATCAGCGGCTCAGCGCCGCACGGGAGTTCATTGACGCGCTCGGAGTCGTCTTTAAATCTCTTCGAGCACCACTCCATCAACTCATGCAGCACTGCCAATATCTCAGTACAGGTGTTTCGGACTTGCTTCTACATGACTTCCGTGGGTTGGCCACTCTTGGCCTCTACCATCTTCCCGCTGCCGGCCCCTTTGTCCCACAACATCTGCTCGCTCGCACGCTTGCCTCGCTTGTCGAACGGACGAGCAATCCATTTTTCAGCCTTGTGGTCGACACAACTTGGCATACTCCTTATCGGTGGGGACAAGAGTCCTCTCCACTTGCCGACTTCTATGCTGCGCTGCACGAGTGTATCGAGGGTGTCGTACAGGCTGAGATTGCGCGTTTGATCCAGCGCAAAGCCTCGCGGCGCCAGGAGATCGAGTTACGGCCGTCGCATGGGCCCGTTATTCCTCGTGCTTCCAGCTGTACAGTGTATGGGCATCTTTCTGCGGCCTCAGAGGCTTGCAACTACCTTTTTAACCGGACTGACCAGTATGACGCGGTGTCGAGTAAGAAGAACGCTCACCATGCTATAACGATGCAGGCCCAGCTCTTGGGACAGCTTTTAGACAGTTTAATCGAAGCTACTCGCCTTCCGATGCCGTACGCCCGTCATGCTTGTATGTCGCACTCAGTCCAGTCTGACAACGGCATCTTATCTCGTGCAGTGATAGATGAGTGTTCGGAAACCCTTCGGACGTACGACTTGCTCCGAAAGGCTGCAGACCTCTGCCACTTTCAGTCCCTTATCATTGGGGCGCACACTGAAACCTTACTGACGGACCAGAGTACCACCCTTCACTTTGGGCGTCGAATTAGCGCTGCCCGCTGGTACAACGTGCTTGGCGTCTTCGTCCTCGAGAATCTGATGGTCCTTGGAAGAAACCAAGCGCCGCAAGCCGTCTTGCAGGTGCATGACATCCAACATGTCAGTAAGCCCCAAGCACTTGGCCTTGCAGGTCTGACAGACCGAGGACGAGACTGCTATCTTGTACGCCTATCCGACGACACTTTTCTCCTTCAGAAGCTGACGTTCAAGCGGAAGCTTTCGGCGCGGTATCGTGGGATGGAAACAAAGAAGAGGCTTCTTCGACATATCCTCGAGCTAGAGCGAACCGAGCGCGACCTCCACCGACAGGCTTTTCTTGGGGCGATCGTATATCAGGATACGGTGCGCTCACTTCTTGATGAGAATCCTTTCCGGCAACTATTCGTCGTTATGGACTGTTTCGACTCAATGACAACGATATCTACGAGTGAGAAGTTTGCCATTCATGTTGGGGAAGCCGAACTTATATCCACTGGTCCTCACTTCGAGGATCAATTTGACCTCATCATGAGTCGACACCGTCCAGGCCGCTCTCCGGTGGGGCAGGCGATCTCTCTCTTTGCTCGTCCGGATGAATTTCCACGTCGGTATCAAGTTTTCCTCCCTGTTCGCAGTCTTATGCTACAGCTTGCCCCAACAGACGAGGCATTGGAGCGCGCATGGGGGGTTCCCCATGACTTTTTTAGTATTCGCGCCGAGTATGAGACTTCTAACGGCGCCACACTCAGCTCCCGCCTACGTGCCGTCCTGCTCGAGATTGAGGAGACCATCGTAAGAGGATATCTCGAGACACTGCCTCTGACCGCGGAGATCCTTTGTAGTGAGGCATTGCACCCCAGTATCTCAGTCCTCGCCTACTTATGGAGCGAGGAACGTCTCGAATTCTCCAGCAACGCCGTATATAATACCACTCCCGCGCTCATTACAATCGCCTTTAGTATTCGACGTATGCTCATCCTCACGTCGCGAGCTGGGAGCATAACACACAACCTCTCAGATATGCTTGCGCAGTTCGCCTTGGGTCTCGAGGGTAAGGGTTCACAGACGCAGAAGTATACGCCTTCGCCAAGCTTTCCAACGGCCAGTTTCCAGGTGCTTGGATCCGAGGTAGTCGTACCCGAATATCCTGCCGACGGGTATAGTATAGCCACGGAGTCGGAGATCCCACAAGTCGTTGTTCCAAGCCAATCAGATGGACCTTGGTCGGTTCGACCTGATTCTGAGCCTCCTCTTAAGCGAACACCGATCCTGGAGCTTGGGGAAATATCGGAAGAGGAGGAGCCCCAAGGCTTTGATGATACACCTCAGGTTCCCGATTTCGACATCATTGTCATCGTAGGGAGCACAGAGGATGTCCTCGACACGGTTGAAGCGTTGCTCCGTTACGCACTAAGCGATTGCAGAATTCATCTCGTGCGTGCCTCCAGTGACGACTTCAGACAGCGGTTCCCAGCCCAGTCTTCAGACCGTCGTGGTGTTCGGTTTGATGGTGGGCGTGGACTCAAAAGTCAGAGTCCTACGGCCTCCTATAGATGGGTCGTTCTTCAGTCCTCTTACTCCTTCCAGCTTAGTGCTGGTCTATACCAGTCGATTACTCGCGGCCATGTCTTCATTCTTCCTTGCGTTAGTGTTTACTTGGTCCAGACAGCACTGATCTGGGCCGGCCTCGATATGTCCTTCCGTTGTTGGTATCTTCTAGACACCCCGGACCCCGCTTCCTTCCCTTCCCATCCGGTCCCACCCGGGATTCAACACTTTTTAGAGTCTCTTGGAGACGAAAGTGGGATGAATCGTCTCCTCACAGCCACCATTACTTTACTAGGCTCATTAGGGCTTCATATTTCACGCATCACAAACTTGGAACAAGCACGTACCAGTACAGCCCAACGGTATGCTCCTCATCGCCCACAGGGTATCGTTGGAATGAGTGGACATCCTTTGAGGATGGCACATAGCATCCACCAACGCTGTCTTAAGCACGCAATACGTGAGTCTATTCTGACTCCAGCATTGGCAATGGATGGGTTATCTGAGCTTCGCCGAACGCTGGCAAGCACTCTACACGACCCACGTGATGCGGCCCTTAACTCGATCGTCTCCGCCTTCACGGGCGGCGCGTCGGATCTCTTGGGAACCATGGAATTGGCAGGTCGGATTCCTGGAACACCGGTGGCAAACTATGGACGTCGCCCATTCCTTGGATGCCGTCCACTCTTCTTCATCAAAATCTATTCGCAAATCGCATATCTTCGGGTCTACGCGAATAATACTCGACTCGAAGAGTTTCTTCTTACGCACGAGCCCGTTGCTGATTACATATTAGCCGCGCATACGGAGCCTCACCAGTCAGAAGGCGGATTCGGATCCGGATCCGGAGGAGGGCATCTGGATCACTCCTCCGCGTTCCCGGTTACCGTCGATTTGATGAGGCTCCAGCCATTCACCCCACGATCCAGCTCGCGCGCACAACGGAAGCATCAACGCGCATCTGTAACACACGCCATGCGGGTGGATAGCCTTGATCCGCAAACCCGACAATTGCGTACCGTTGCAGATGGGATGTATGCGACTCGGCACTCTGAATTATTGAACCACATGGGGGCCGTCCTCTGCTCACTTGTCCACGAGCGTTTCGGTACGTACGTCAACGATTTCTTCACGGAGAAGTGCCCAGCGACCGGGAGCGAGGTTAATATTGCGATCAGCCCCATACTTCCTCGTGAACAGCATCTACGACACCTCATCCCGCCGTGCGAGTGGATTCTCCGGTATCGGTACTTCATTGCGTACGACGACAGCATCCAAAAGCCCGACCAGCAATACACCCGATGTACACTCCAGCAGCTCGTCTCGAACAGCCTGAATATGCATCACTCGTATAGCTGTGTGCATCGGTTCATCACCATTAATGAGCAGCTGGTAGATCCCTCGTCCCGCCCACTCGTCGACATGCTTCGGCTTGAGATTAGTGCGTCTTTTACGACGACGCTCGCGATTGTCAAGAAGCTTATCGCGACCTTCAGCACCCAGTTGGGTCACACAAACCAGATGCTCTGTAATCAGATGATAGCCCGGAACGATGTGGCCATCGACCCCTTCGCCTGGAGACAAGTCTACGATCGTGCATACCACATTGATAAGTTTCTTGCACAGGACTCCATCCCTAACCTTGAGGGGACGCTTCGTGACGCAGTTCGTCGTCTCCCATACATGCCTGCCAATAGTCAGCACGACTTCGTGGGCCGAGGTCGACGAGCATCAAATCTATGGTATACACTTCGCGGTGGCCTGACAAACGCCGAACAAGTTGTCAACGCCCTCCGCGAGCTCCCGGCATTCAATAGCGTCACGATGCATGAGGAGTTACATGGGATGTGGCGGGAGATGGAGACCGCGGGGGTGGCCGAGTATGAAAAGGCCGCCTTCATCCTCCTCGCCTTCGACTACCAGCGCAACACTGAAGGTCTCGGGGAGGCCGCCCTACAGACGTCTCCGCTCCAACGGCAGGCGGCGCATGTCAACCTTTGCTTAGCGAACAACGCTCTCTGGCTAGACCCACCCAAGGGGACGCCGGGGAACGCTCACCCTCCCGCAGTAGACGTCCGTTTAGAGCCCCACGCCGTTTTTGACGTGACCCCCGACGCGACCAAGGCGTATGACGCATGGCCCAGTTGCTGGGACTACGAACTATGACGCTCAGTAAAGGTCGTATACTGCGAGCGTTGTCGCAAGCCGTAGAGGGCTCCCTTTAAAATGTATGCAGGCCTCGATCAAGACAATGACTATCTGCCATCTCTAGACATAGGCTTCGCGTACGGAGGCGGGCTCGAGTTCGACGGCTACCCTCCGATTTCCTTAGGTCCGGACATCCAACCTTCGATCGAGCCTTCTGGATTCTGTCTTCTTGGCCTCCTTGATGAGGGATCAATATCACCAACAGGTGGGAAAGCGGTTGGGGAAAAGGATACGAGTATGTCCGAATCTCCCACGCATACAGGAGTACAACGCGACACTTCCTACGAGCTGCTAGGAGGCATAGCTAGTGGGGAAGGGCTGATAGCGGCGAAGGCCCCACCCAAGATGGTAGTCTCCACCTCTCGTCAAGCTCTTCCTGCTCCACACGAGCTGGACACATACACACCAGAACGTCCATGGATCGCAAACCGGGGAACACATCCTTCCATACTGGAGGTTCCTCATCCACTACCACCTTCCGAAGGCAGGTGTTACAACACATATGGGAACTCATATGAACAGATTTCTCAGCCATCACCCGTTGAAGGAAGAACTGCCCAAGCGTTGATCTCCAGTCATGTGACTAACTACCAGGCCTTTGTCAGGTCTTATCAATATTTCTACTCACTAGAAGACGTCCGTACGAGCGTGTCGCCCGCCGAAGCCATCCCTAGGTCCCCCTACGAGCGGAACGTGGCCCAGAACCTCTATAAGGGGCTATTCTGTGCCAGCCGCGAGTGTTGCACGCTTCTTCTCGATAACCTGACCCGATCTCCGTATTGTACGAAACAATGCCAAGTTCGGGAGCAGAATATGCGACAGGCACGTGTTCGACCACGTGAGACACTGATTCGACGCAAGGATGCACTCTTCCGCCAACTTTACGCTCTCCCTGAGACGGCGTTTGATCGTAGTAGACTGCCGGGGATTGTTAAGGAACTGACTCGCAGTAAGGAAGGGTATAGGATACCAAAGTGAGTGATGGCCAAGAGTAGTCTATTGGGACGTCAGTCTTTCTGCCTCTTCCAGTCCTGGGAGTGTGTGCTGTAGAATCCCACTGGCGCTGACGCTGACCATGAACTGTTGTAGCTCGTCAGCGTTGAGGCGATTGGCGGCGGTATTGATATCGTCGTGCATATTGCGATGGGACTGGTTATGACTATAGATGTCGCGTGTGGGGTCAATTGCGCCCTGACCGCTCCGGTGGAAGATGTCCCAGAAGACGGTTCCTGGACGACTGTATGTCCAGAATCGTAGATCCTTATCGGCCCCTATGGTCGTGAGGACGTGTCCATTAGGGTGATAGCACAAGTCAACGATCGCCTGGTCATCCTTGTCGGATGTCCGGTGCGCCTTGAGTATGCTGCCGATGGGTGTGAGGGTTATAGGGTCTGGTGGGCTAAGAGCGGCGCCAACCAGGTTTGGGCCTCGTTTCAGCGTACAGGTGTAGGTTCCTGTGAAGGTGCGTCCACCTGCGCAGATATCATAAAAGTAGACGCTTCCACCATAATCGCCGACAGCCATTGTGTCTGGGAGACAAGGATTCCACCGCATACATGTCGGCGCATACTTGCAATCGATCCGGTGCGTCGGGTGCTGCGGCATTCGAGCATCAAAGAAGAGGATCGACCGATCTTTCGATCCAACAACAAACGTCATTGTTGTTCTATGCCAGTTGACAAACGAGACTGGCTGCTTTGATGGGTTAACTTGCCAGACCGTTTTGCTGTCGTTCCTCCCGGCCTCTCGTACGTCAAAGAGACGTACGCAGCCGTTCTTGTCTCCGGCCAGCAGAAGGGAAGGTAAGGGATGATAACATAGAGTGGTGAACTCATGTGGGCCTGTGAGCTGAACCAATGGAGACATACTCCGAGGAGTGATCCCATAGACGTGGATGGTGCTTCCCACGCTTGCAGCGAAGCAAGAGCCGTCGCCATTGACCGCTAGATCCTCTATGGCCGATCCGTTCTGTACACAGGTACGGACCTGCTTGTTTAGGAAGTTATCGAGGTAGATGACGTATCCCTGGGACGAGCAGGTCAAGATGTCATTATTGCCGAAGGGGAGGAGTCGGATTCGTCGAAGCTGTGAGACGGTCTTATTCTCCTCTTTCCCAAGATGAAGCGTCTCCATGTAGAAGAAGGAGAAGTCGTAGGTGTTATGGTACACGATTCCGCCTTGGTCGTGGCCTGCAAAAACGAACCGACCATCTGCATTGAACTCACAACAGTTCAGAAAGACGTGAGTCTTGACCGAGTCGATAACGATCTCGACCTTCTTCCGCTGAAGGAACTTGTCAAGGACGGGGTCCTTGGGGCTATACATCCGAGTATAGGGGTAAAGAGGCATCTGAGCCTCCGCGTACCGCGGATTGATCCCGAGGCGGGGGAGCTGCTGGAGGCAATACATGTAGTTCGTCGCGTAGTCGATCGTCTTATTCGCCTTGTCCTTTGAGGCATCCGTGCCATTCTTCTGCTTTCTACCATTCATTTTCTCTAATTTGGATGCAGTCAATGATTCCTGAGGCTCCTAAACAGCAAGCGGCACGTGCACGCGAGATGGCACAACGAAACGAGCTGCTCGCCGTCTTCCTCACACCCGCTGCGAAGGAGCGCCTTCAGCGCGTGGAGCTCGTTAACCCGGAGGTGGCGAATCAGGTGCAAGCAATTCTATATCAAAGGGTAGGGAGACTGGCACCTCAATCAGTAACAGACGATATGATTCGTGACATGCTGGATCAACTATCCAAGGGGGATAAGGTTAGTGTCGTACGAGGCGGTCTAGAAGAGGCAAAGAACTTTGGGAAGGAGGATGAGACTACAAAGGGTCGCGTAATCATCTCGCGACGTGAGGTCGCTTTACTTCCGGAAGGAGAAGACGACGATGACGAACTCTCATTCTGATGACCCTCTTCTCCCTCTCTCTCGCCCCCAACGTTATACTTGGATGGGTTGTCTCTCAAGGATCTTCGATCCCATCAGTACAAGTTTCTCGTATACGACCTCCTCACCAATAACCTGGGCGTTTGCTAGGATCAAATTCCGGACCTCATCGTTGGCGAGGATCTGGCCCCGGATCTGAGTCCCATCTGTCAAAGTGAAGAGAAAGACCCGGCCATTGATCTCGTCGGGCATATATGACGACAACGTCTTTTTTAAGCGTAAGAGAAAGCAAATGAATACCGCAGCTAAGTTTAAGACCTACGAGGAGATCGGACGCGGGAAGTTCACCGGGTCCGTCATCTACCGTGCACGCCAGTCTCAGTCGCTCGAGTACGTGGCCGCGAAGCATACGGACGTCTCCATCCCCTCCGTCAAGACAAAGGTCCAAACGGAGGCCTCTTTTCTCAACTCCTGTGTCCATCCAAATATCCTGAAGTTCATCACGTGGTATCAGACGCAAGATGAGATCTGGCTCATCACAGAGCTTTGTGAAGGTGGTTCCTTCGAATCTTTATTGAATCGTGAGCATCATCATTGGCCTGAGGTCTCCATAGAGCTTTTCGCGCATGATATCCGTGATGCTCTTCATTTCTTACACATGAAAGGCGTCCTTTTCAATGAGCTCACACCAGCAAATCTCTTCTTAGATATCAATGGGAATCTTAAGTTATCAGACTTCGAATTCGCCACTCAGATCTCAAAGTTGCCAACGTTAACCCTAGAAACCATTGATCGATCCGTGAAGACGAATGGATACCTTCACAAGGCTCCTGAAACCCTTCTCCCAGATGGTTGTAACAATATATCAGCAGATCTCTATAGCTTTGGCTGCCTCCTATACAAGATCATCTTCAGGAAGTACCCCTTTGAGGTGTATATGGAGAAACTCATCTCGGCTAACTTTGTCGATAGTGGGTCTGAGTCCGACTTCGACGATCAAGGTCAAGGCCCACGCATAACCGTACGTACACGTGATTACCAGAAGTATGCTATGCGGGTCATCCGTGAGGGTGAGGATTACCTTTCTAGTAGCTTGATCCCTGCCTCATATCGTGGCTTTCCTCTTAGCCCCCAACTCAAGGACCTTTTGTTTCGCTTGCTCCAGCCCCTACCCTTCAAGCGCTTGACTTGGGTGGAGTTAGCCTCTCATCCCTTCTTCACTGGGAAGATCAAGGAAAGGATCAAGTGCCCCTTGGAGGCGCACTTCATCAACGCGATGCGCCTTTTCACCACCAACGGAGTATACCCCGAGCTCTATCAAGCCGTCTCGATTCAATCCGATGGGCGTATCACTTGTCCGAAGAATCTATGTGGTAACCTTACTCGTTTCGAGGAACGGTTACGCGACGAGAGAAAGATCCCGGCCGCCTCCGCCGCCGTTGGTGATGCCGAGCCTACGGCCGTTCCAGAATCTCCAGCACCCATAGCTCCTACCTCTCCAGAACCACACGTCATCATGACAGTCTCCCTTAAGAATACTGGCCTCTTTTATATGCGGTATGTTATGCAAGACCCAACGATCAGTCAACTTTTTCGAGCTTCAACCCTGACCCCCTTCGAGGCTACTCATACCTTCCAATCCTTCGTTACCACTACACACCAGATGCTCACCCGCACCACCAGGTACTTCGTCCTTTCCCGCTTCATGCTACCCTTGCTCCTGATCGTGAAAACAGACTTCGATAAGGCTACATTATCATCCATTGGCTCGCTTGAGAAGTTCCTTTACCAAGGGAGTCGTACAGGACTGAAACTGGCTGAATATGCTCTTTCATCGCATGACCTCTCCGTTTTGACGACAGCTTCTGGCACTTTTCATACATTCCTTGTCCAGGTCTTCCTTTCTGCCGCTAATTCTCACCTAGGTGACACATACTTTGATAGTCGCGTCGGGTATGGCCTCATGAATCGGAAGAGTGACCTTGACCGAGCTGCAGCGACGTTGGCACTCTTCTATTACAACCTGATGTATAACCCCTCTTTCTCTGCTATGCAAACCACTGGAGGAGCAGCCCTAGGCACCAACGAACGCATTGATAGCGAACTCAATCGGGTCTGGTTTGAGGAACTTGGGAATTTACAAGACCCATCCGCTCCCTTGATGACTCTCATCACTGCTCTATTGACAAAACCGACTAGCCGTAGCAAGCCCCTATATACAACCTCTGTCACGACCACGGCCTTAATGCTGCAGATCCTTCTTGTTCTCTTAAGGCTTAATTTGGTCAATGCTGGGGTAGGAGACATGGCAAAGATGCTATATAACATCGATTTGCACTCCTTACTTGCCAACGATATTCTCCCTTACATTGAGAGCGTCGTGAAGCCCGTCCCTCTGAACGAACGGCATATGCCGAAAGAGAAGGTATTATTGCATGCTCTTCAGCTACGTGTGGTGTTTGCCACGTTCATGGAGAGCATGGCTTTGCTGTTGGAGAACTATTACGTCTGTGCGAACAATATCCTCCCAGGCCTACCACATAGCCCCACAAAGCCTTATACCGAGGTTCCTTCTGGCGTCTTACGTTCTATCGATTTCAACTACTTTAAGCTTGACGTCATCCAGAAGGCCGTACCTTTCAGCAAGTGTGTCAATCTTCTAGCAACCATGTACTCGGTTATGGCTGTGGATAAGTATGGAGTCACCATCCGGGCATTATGCGGAACAAATGCCATTGCACTTCATGCCGAGTCGGTTCGCCTCACTATTTCGGCGTTGAGTGCGGCCATTATCCCAGATATGCTCCCTCTTCTCATGGGGAACCTCAAAACTCTTCTCGATAGCCTAGATTTCACCATCGTCTCCCAGAACTTCGAGTATCTTAGTCAGATTCTAGGGGCGTTTATCACCCTCACCTTTGGCGAGCTTTTAACGGATTACTTCAACGTCCTTGGGTTATCTAATGCACAAGCGATGCATGCGGAGCCTCCAAAGGAAAAAGAGGAGGGAGGGGAGATGCCATGGGCCGACGCTAGCATTGAACGTTATCGTGAGTGGCAACGACATGAGCAATCCAAACCATACTCGTATCTTCGTGGTGTCAAGAAGATGTACGACACGCACACTTCCAAGTCTCGGGAACTCAAGGGGATCACGGCTCTTCATGCACAATACAAGCTTCTTCTTTCCGTGGCCATCAACGAGGATGCGATGCAGTTGAAACCATATGTTTGCATGGCCTTTTCGTTGCTCTTCTTCTTCGACTTCAACACGTTCGATGCCTATAAGAACACTCTGAATGCGACCGGTCATCCACTCTACAGAGTCATCACCGACACGGAGGTTCAAGACACAAAGCTTGATTTCCTGAAGCTACTCCAGAATATGATCTCTGATTGCAGTCGAATCATGAACGATAATCAGTCATTAAAGAAGGACTATGTCGATCTCGTTCGTTCTCTTGAGGAGGCCGAAGGAGGACGTCAGAATGGTATTGAGAAGCTTTATTTCAAACGGGTACCGGGACAAACCGTTAGAGGCCTACAGGCGATGGTTGCTGCTGCTAAGACAACAGGTGCGACTATACAAGGCTTTGATCCAATTGAAGACTTCACACAAGCCACCTTTGAGGCTTCACTTGAGCAATACCGTCTTGTTTTCAAATTAGCACGGAGTCGTGACAAACGTGAGGTTGCATTCCGTGGTTTGTATCTAGATAGCTTCACGGCGTTGTCAAGTGCGATTCTGACGTATTTAGATGTCTGTGCACAAATCGTTAAGAACACAATTCTTCAAACGAGTAATATTAACATTAAGACATACTTCCGAGGGCTTCCTGCGCTCCAGGTCATTGATGGTTTCTTCCAATCATACACTCGGCCACATGTTCCATTCTATCTCTTCAGGAGATTGACTCTTAACATAGAATCATGCCTTTTCGGGTTTGCGAACACGATCTATAGCGTCATCCCGCCTCGGGAGCTTTATGAGGCGGCAATACTTAACGACCTGAGCATGAAGAAGGAGAAGGAGAAGAAGGAGAAGGAGGATCAGAAGGCTGGGGTAAGCACTGATACGAAGACTATTAAGATCGAGGGGATCGATGAGGCGTTACAGCAGCAACAGGAGGCAAGTGCGGATAAGAAGGGGACTCCGGCCTTCTTTGCCCTATCAAAAGAGTTTGTTACCATGTCACGACTATTACTTGGAATTGCCGCTTGCCTGATCAATCATCCAGCACATCATCTTGTTCGAGATCATCTCTTTTACATATCAGATGCCACTCGGAAGGTGAAGGGGTTAATCTTTGCGACGATGAATCTTTTAAAGGATCTTCAGAACTTCTCTTTGTTTGAGCCCTTTTCACTTACAGATCAGGATTTACTCAAGGCTCATGGAAAAGATGACCTGATGTCGTTCAACTATGCGATAGAACTGTTCCGTTATATCCGTAATGCCGCTGCAAACCTTATTGCCATTGGCCTTGAACGTGGGCGCATGTATGGGCCGTTTAATAGCTACTCTTCTGTCGAGGTGCTTATCAAGAGTTCGGGGGCGATTATGACGCGAATCATACCAAAGAAGAAGGAAGAACGTGTTATTCAACAAAGTGACACCTTCGTTGATCTGGATAAAGCAAAGACGAAGGCGGAGCCTGAACTTCTTAGGATGGTACGAGATATTCAGGAGGTTGGGTTATTCATGGACGAGGTCATCTCTGTCACGGAATTGACACATTTCACAGAAGCAATCATTGGGAGTTACCATCGTCTTCTCAATTCGCAATCGATGCTTCTTTGCCTCTTCAACGTCCCGGAATTTCACGATGTGGCCTTAACAATTGTAGTCAATGCTCTACGCACTCGTAAGATCAATCTGAACTCCGAATTGCGAAAATATTTCTTACAATCCTACATTCATGGACGTAACCTTAGTGATCGAATTGTTGAAGGGACTGGCTTAGCCTTGACCGATGAACGAGTATGGCAACTCTTCGTCGCCAATTCCGGATGTCAATATACCTTGGGGACGTTATTCCCAACAGTCCTTATACAAAACACAACCGACCTCATGCTCGAGGGCGATCACTTATATGCCTTCATTCGGGTCCTTAACATCCTACATAACTCGACTTGTTGTTTGATGTCAGTCTTCAATGCTCACATTCAGGCACTCACAAGTCAGGTGACAAAGCTGAATGACTCCTTCTTTAGTCTGCATAAGAAGGTTGCTCTTCGTGATCATCTTTCCCTATTGACTGACGAATCGTTCACCTCCTGTAACCTACTCTCCTTCGTTTGCGAGATCTTCAAACAGTATGTCGTTCTTGGTGGTTCCGTCCATGGTGTCCTTCCAGAAGCTTATTTGACTGATCAATTCAACAAGGAGCTGGAACAGAAGCGTGAAGGAAGACAACTCCCGATCCGTCCAGAACTCCTTACTCTTGCCTTAGATACCTTTGAGCTCTACACGAACCTAGCCATGATCTATGCCTGGTCCGAATATACGGCCTCTCTCTATTTCAAGGGGGTCTTCTCAATCATCGTCTTTGACCTTCAAAAGTGGTTTGCAGAGAAGGCCGAAACCTTGTCTGCAGCCTCTCTTCGAGATGACCTTCTAATTGCCTACATTGACCTGACAGATAGCCTCCTCTTCTATAATAACGAGTTCTGCAATGCAATGGATGTTTATCAATCAGTCGGACAGCTTGGAAAGACTCTCAGTCGTGTTGTCCGCGTTAAGCTTGAGAGTCTGAAGAGCTCGTTTGGTAACCCCTATGCTCGGAACCTTCCTCCAAAACAGTGGTACGATGGTGTTCTTGATGAAGGTGCTCTTGCGTAGAATAAATGGAGAGTCCCAGACGTGGGCCTTCAGGGATGGCCTTTGTCATGCAGCACCGACGACTGAAGCGAATCCCCGCCCAAGAAGCGATGGGGACGTTCTATACGAACGCTCAAGTGTATGAACACAGAACGCCTGAGGATTGTTGGGTCACGTATAAGGGGCAGGTGTATGATCTCACGCAGTATCTCGCATGGCACCCAGCCGGTGCCGAGATCCTTTTACCCTTCTTAGGCTGCGATATCACACGCGCTTGTCAAGAAGCACATGGCTGGGTCAACATTCACAAGATGATAGAACCTCTCCATATTGGGATGCTTGAAGGCCCACCACGAGAGCTTCACAATTACGACTATAGCCAGCTCCATGCCTCACGTAGAGGTCAGTAAAGTCACCAATTGATATCATCACTATCATCCTCTGATTCGCCGTCGATCTGACACTCAAGAATCTGGAACAACTGTACGGCATTCTCATACGCGACTCCGCACTTCTCGCTAAGGATCTTCCTATCATACAACAAGTGTTGAAGCTGAGCATACGCGATCTCGATCGCAGACGTATCACGCCAGTTGATACGAAGCCCAATGTCTGTTAGAAGGACCGCATCATCTCCGGATGCCGTCATCCCAACAATCCTCGCAAGACGACCATTCAACAGCACGGTGAAGTAGTATGCAATGACGAATTCGGCAAGGCGCTGATCCACTTCGAAAGCCAACTTCCCAATGCTCTTGATTTGTTGTTTCCTTTCCTTCCTATCCTCCGGGTCATCCTCCTCCGAGGGAACACACTTATCAATCAGTAACGCAATCTCCCTGACCTTGGCCGCAAATGTCTTGAAGGCCTTCTCCTCGACCTTCACAGACTCGTGCAACGCGGCATTCGTGAGGAGGCGATAAGCGGCGGTAACTGCCTCGCCTTCGTCGGGATCCTTGAGGAAGTTCTCAAGAGAGTCCACATACTCAAGAATACTCCGCGTCTGCTTCTCGTCGGTGACAGATGTGTTAGGAAACGCCCCGGACTTGTGAACCATTATGGCTGCCGCGTTGAGTATATAGCTGATATGATATATCGAGATCTCCTTATACTCGCTAGGGTTAGCCTTTCCTGGAAGCGCCAGCTTCTTCAAGCCTGTGTAGGCCGGCATGAGGAGGTCGTTCTCCTCGGAGTACGCGTCAAGAAGGACATCCGAAAGGTCATTGTAGAAGTGGAGAGAGAGCCCCGGATACTCGGTGTTCTTCAGCGCGTAGATGCTGCTAAAGACCGCCTTTGTGTAGTCCTTCTCTTCCTTACTGGCGGGCCGGATCCCAGACCGCTCAAGCTCAATAGCAAGGGACGCATAGCACTTAAGCGCGGTCCCTTGGGCCTCCTCGCTCAGGATGGCGCTACTGAGCAGGCACAAGCTCTTCGCGTTCTTGATCTCGGGCTCGTTCAACGTCTGTTCAAACAGCTTGTCAACGTCAGCGTTGATCTTCTCAAACGGCAAGGTGGTGAATTTCTTCGCGAGATAAGCGATGGATACCACCAGAGGTAAGAAGGGTTCCATCTCCTCCGTTTTCGTGCAGACGAAGTCCGAGTATATATCATGAAGGTCAGTGGTTCGCTTGATGTGCTTCTGGAGCATAACGCCCAGATCGGTGGAGATGTCATAGGCGGTCAGAAGGTGATCGACGAGGAGGACGGCCTGGCTAGCAAACGTGTTGAAGAGGCGTTCGGAAGGGCTGAAGCTGGCACCTCCTCGCGCAACCTCAAGGATGTGCTTCTGAGTGTAGTTGACATCGTATGCCTTCTGGATCGCTCCCGCGTTCTCGAAGACCGCGCGGATAATGGAAAAGACGGTGGGGACTAGATAGGATATCGCAAGGCTAACGTTGAGCTCCTCCAGATTCGAGATCATGAGATAAAACATTTCGCAAATGGCGGCGCCTACAGAGAAGTCCGTATAGTCTGCATCAGTGTAATGGCGGCCCTTCCCGTTCTCATCATCCTCGTCATTATCATGCACCTCCTCCTCTTTTGGAAGCGCTTCACGCCTGATCTCGATCCTTCGTCCAATGGCCTCACTACGGAAGAAAGTATTGACCAGACCTGGGTCTTTTTGAAGCTTCTCAGAAAGGAGTGTAATGATCGCAGTAGAATGCTTTGCCATAATGCACGGCTGGTCCTCACGGTGGCGAAGGAGTGCCAACGTCTCGCCATAGTCACAGACTTCAGGATTGAAGATATCGACATGTGCCGGAGGAAGGTCGAATTGGATATCGGACTCAATTGAGCGGTAGATGAGCGTGATGAGCTCCTTCGCCGCCCCGTTGCGGTGCTTTTCGAGATACTCGTCGAGTTTCTTCCCATATTCTGCTGGCATATTGAAGAAGCTATACTTACGACAGATATAGCCGATATAGATAAGCTGCTCGTCCTTGGAGCCATCTTTAAGCGCCTCAAGCCCTGCAGTAAGCGCTGGATGATCATCATCTCCAGACGCATATGCCGAAATGAATAGAAGGAGGCAAGAATTTGTGCAGTCAGCATTGAACTTAGAAATATCATCTTTGAAGGCATCTTGAGTGATGAAGCGCCCAACGAAGTCGACGAGATGCGACGGTTCGACAATTTCCGACGCGGCAAAGAAAATGTTCCAGAGCAGAAGCAAATCGTTCTTCTTGGCACCGCAGTATAGGAAGGCGTTCGGTGAGACCTTCTTCTGCCTACAAAGGAGGTTTAAGTCCTGGGCTATTTGTCCGGTGAAGGACTTAATTATCCCGTCCTCGAAGCAGACCGATCTGGCCAGCTCATCGCGGAACTGTGCAGCGTTGCATGTGATAGGAACAGGGCCAAGAATCTCCTCGAGGGCATCAGAGACCGTCTCGGTCCCATCCCCGGCGGTGATGAGCGCCGCAATGTATTGAATAGCCATTGCAATGATGACCGATGAGACGCGAGAGTACGTCACTAAGTCAAGCACCTGCAAGGAAGTCCCATCCGAGACATGACTCTCGGCGATGGCACGAACGAAGCCGAGCACAAAGGCCTTTAGGTCTGGGAGCTTCACAGCCTCTACAAAGGAAGTGATGGCCTCTGTGCTCATGTTCGTGATCGAGAGGCCCTCGATATAGTTATCGAACACATCTAAAGTAGGAAGCATACGATTGAGCATAATAGACTGGAGAACACCTTTCTCCGTCACGTGACGCTTTGAGGCGCAAATAGCACTCTTCCAGAAGGTTGTAATTGCCTCATCGCACTCATCCGTATCTCGTTCCAGTCCCTGGAGCGCTAGAGTAAGGATTCGAGACTCACCAGTATCATCCGAGTCGCTATCCGTATCCTCCTCATCAAAAATGAGGAGGGCTTCGGCATGGCCGCTAAAGATCGCGTAGCCAGATGTCTGAAGTGCAAATAGGCACATCTCATGGATGTCATAGAACATCTCACAGGCGTACATGCAGACATCCACAAGGAACTGGAACTTCTTGGCGCTCAGCTCGTTCTTGCAGCAATCGATGGCATCTCTGATCTGCTCATTGGTCAAGAGGATACCCGGAAACATATGGACCCCAGGAGGCTGGATATAGCCGAGCTGAGGTTTGGAGATTGCGCTTTGTTCCACCTCGAACTCAAAGACGTTCTTTTCGTGGTATTTCATAGGGCTTTGAAGTGTGGGGACAGAGTCAGCACTCCTGTTCCAAATTTTCAGGAAGGCTGCTGCAAAAAGCCCAGAAAGCTCCTCAAGAGGCTTACTTGTCGAGAGGTATGGAGTGAGCGCACGTAGACCGGCTATAGTCGAGAGACGATTAATATAACAGTTGGTATCGGCATCATCATCGTCGGAGCCGGCATCCTCGTCCTCCAATAGGGAAGAGTTCTTCGCGGTCCTAAGGAGGAACTCTCCTATATCGGTAGCTGTCTTTTCACGGTTATCGCTTTCATCCATGAACTTCCCGATACCCTCCACGGCGAGGTTCCCCTGGAGCGGGTCGCCGTGGGCCATGTAAGAGCTGGCGTATCCAGACAGGTGAGTATGCGTCAGCCCGTCTTTGAAAACGATCCGACCACCCCTGAAAGTATAATGATTCATTTGCTCGATTTCATATCAGGCCCAGGAATCCAAATTGATTTGGCTCATGAGAACTGAGGTGTTTCGCTACACGGGTCCGCAGGGGTACCGTGCCATCCACCGCGCACCGCCCGAGGACCACTTGACTACGATCCCAGCACTCTCTACTGGGATGATAGCTGAAGTCTGGTTTACAGACTCGGAGTATATCACCATTGAGATGGAGATGCAGGGACCAACCGTCAGGCGTTTTCCTTTGTCAAGAATCGTCCCGTACATGCATGTTGAGCTCATGCACGAGACCCTCTCTTTAACTCCACCTCCACCCACATGGGTCTTTCTCGGCTCATTAGAACCCTTCCTTTTGTTAGGTTCCAAGTGTGACCGTCTAGTAGACTCTCACAAGCTTCCGGGCCTTGTTCAATTAACAACGTACTCGGCCTTATTCCCAATCTTCAACTTTCAAGATAATATCTGTCTCACTGCCGATGCGGGTGATAAGAGGGAGTACTCCTTGAAAATTCCGGGGAAGGACTTCCTCACGCTTGCAGCGCGAGAGCTACTGCTGCCACTAGATGGCGCGGTGCTCCGCTTCACATTCGTCGGAAATTACGCCCCCTTATATTTGGTGACGGCATTGAAGCACAAAAACGCCTTCTTCCCCGATCTGGCATTACCAAGACCTTTCTTTCTTGGCCATAGGGGTTGTGGGAGTAATAGACTACATGAGGCGTCTCGGGTGCCCATTGCAGAAAATACTCCTCTATCTTTCAAGCTTGCTCAACAGATGGGGTGCATAGGATCTGAGACTGACATCATCCTGACTAGTGATGCTATCCCTGTTATATGCCATAATTTCGATCTTCGAGTTGTGGCAGCCGAAGGGGGTGAGAATACAATTGTTCTGCCATTAACAAAGATGAATGCTCTTAACCATGCCATCGCATCTCGAACCATACGTCCATTGAGGAATACACGCTCATCGTCAGCACCACATTTTAGAAAAGTCATTTCAAGGGAGAAGGATGAGTATTGGGTAATTGGAGATATAAAAGCCATATATACCCTTGATGAAGTCCTTTCTGCAAGGTCGGACGCCCTCTTCAATCTGGAATTAAAGTATCCCACACGCTTCTCACCATATGCATCCATCTACTTTCCTCGAGTGCGTCTCGTATCAGAGGTTCTCACTGTTCTTGATCATCACCCAAATCCCATCTACTTCTCTTCTTTCGACTCAATCCTGTGCGTCATACTCAAGCTAGTAGTTGGAATTCCCGTTAAGTATCGTAGCTTCGTCCTGGACCCAACTGCTCTCTTTGGGGCGTGTTGCAATGATATTCTCTTGCCCGAACCATCTACCAAGTCTCCAGCGATCTTTATGTTATATTTGAGCGACGAGAAGACAATCGAAGAATACGCCGACGTTGACCTTTGCTCGACAACGCAGCTCTGCCACGAAAACGCGCTTGAGTTGGTACTTGCCGCAGGGTTGACTGGAATGGTCCTATGGCGAGACATATTGAGGACTGGGGTTCCTCCTCTTGCAACTCGGGTCAAGGACCATGGATTAATGCTCATAACGTATGGGACACCCGTCGACGAGAAGATATGTGAGCAACTGGACATGGGAGTTGATGGGGTAATCTATGACCTCTGTCAGAGAGGCGTATCAAAAACACCCATCTAGACGCTAGGCTCGACACTCCTCCCCTTTTCTTCTCTCATGACGACCCGCCGGAGTTTATTGATGAACTCCCGCTGCTCTGCCTCACGTAGACTCTGAAGCTGCCCAACCTTCATCTCGGACGCGCTTACTCGCTGTTGGGCATCGGACAGCTGGGCACAGACGTCACGGTACCGCTCCTTTAGCTCTCGTAGTGCGATCTGGAGACCCTCTTCACGTCCCGCAGCCTCCGCAACGAACCTCCGGGCCTCACTAAGGTCATGGAGCAATCCCTTTATCTTCAGCTCATATTGTCCATGGAGTCCGTCCCGTTCTTTCGCAAACTCCGCCCGGAGCCGTTCCGGGTCATTCCACCCCGTCCCAAGCTTCGAGACCAACTCCGTGAATATTAACAGGATCCGCTGAGTAATAGATGGGATGAGCCCCCCATTGTTCAAGCGATGAATACGGGAATAGGTCGGCTCGCCATCGAGATGGACGTCGAAGATGTCAGAGAGAGAGACCTTTTGGCCATTAAGGATACTACTGAGCTCAAGGTCTCGCAGGGCAACGGAGAGGGAGACGGATCGAGCGGTCTCGACTGCGAGGAGGTACATCCTGTACACAAAGGTGTTCCGTTGCTCAAGATCCTGAGAGAGCTGTTCAATGGAGTTCAGGAAGTTATCGATCTCGATGGCATTTGCTTGTTGGACACGTTGCGATGATTCTAGTGCATGGTGCAACTGGTCCTGAAGCTCATCCCGCACGGTCTCTGCCGACGTTAATGCCTCCTCCAGTTCTGCAATCCTGCTCTTTGCCGCATGAACCGCCTCCTTGCTCTTGGATAAATCCAGCTCTAAGTTTCGAAGCCGGCGTGTGGTCTCTTCGCAGGCCGCATCGGACGCCGTAGCCCGTTCCAGGGAACGATCCAGATCTTCCTGTAGCTTCTGTGTGATCTCCTTGTGGGCCTGCAACTCCTCCAGGGCTTTATTACACTCATACTGCTTGGTATTGTAATCATCAAGAAGGGAGTTGAAGTTCTGTTTGACATCTGCTATCTCGGGCTCGAGTCTAAGAAGACGATCCAGCTCTCTCTCCTGTCTTCGTGTCTGCTCAGTCAGAGTCGCGACGATCTCTGTCAATTCCGTCGTCTTGTCCGTCGCACTGCTTAATTGCCTTTTGTAGGCCTCGATGGAAACCAAGTACTCGTCCTTCAGCGACTTGAGACGCATCTTCAAGGCTGAAATCTCCAAATCACGCTGTGAAATGACGTGATAGTAGGAGTTCTCGGCCAGAGAGCGGTCCTGAGGCTGTCTCCGCGCCTCAGACAAGCATCCATGCGTATCGGAATCTGTCCCGGTACTTTGGGCAGATAATTGCGGGCTAGTAACGTCGTTAAGAGTTCTGAGGCGTTCATACTCTTTGGACAACTCCTTATGCTTGACCAGAAGGCTTTCATAGCTGTCCTTATAGAATTGCCCGTCTTGGACGTTAGCACTCATTGTCCGTTGACCTTGAGCATAGAACTCCCTTTCTCGTCTTACAGTGCTCAGCTCCGCCTCAAGCTCCCCGATCCTACTCGTAGCCACCCGTAACCGCTCTATGAGGTGGGCACGACTCTCGTAGAGCTTCTTCGCGGCGATTTGCAAAGCTTTGGCGTGCTGGTATAACCGATTCCAATCGCTCCGCTCCATTTGACTCCGCGTTACGCGGCCTGTGACCTCCACAGCTGGTTTGGAATCATTCAGGTCATATGGCTCAAGAATCCGATGCCGATTCGCAAGCGGCCTCGTCCCCGGGGAATCAATCGAGGTCCGCGCACTGTGCCCACCAACTAGGTCTGGTATTGCCCGGGTGCTCTCGTCGCCATGATTATCCGTGTCTAATGGGGCATCCAGGAAAATGGCCGTACTATTTCCGAGATCAGTCGCAGTCGTGATGACGCTACCACTCCGCGTCAGTCCCGCGGTATCAGACAGGGAATCGTGGTCTAGATGCTCAAAGGCCGCTAGGTCCGTCTGAAGGAGAACTGAAAGGCTACGCGCGGCCGCGCTGCGTCGCCAGTCATCATTGAGCCGTGAGTCGTCGGCCGTCAGGTCTAGAGCCTCGATCTGCGCGAGCTCCGAGGCTTCAAGATCCATCCGGACTGTTTTTTGGCCGGCCGGATTTGTCCAGTAAGACGAGAGCCTCAAGTCCTGGAGGCTCCCGACAGCCTGCAGCGCGACTGACAGTGCGTATTGTCTCCACTATAGCGGCTCCTGGGAAAACAGGCCGGAGTGCGGAGTTTGAGGATGTCAAATCCGAAGAGCCTATGGTAGGAGCTAAGAATCTAATTAGAGGTTCCAACTGATCTGTTATTTTAGAAGGAAGTATGGTCTTGGGAGCCTTCCCGAGGATCGCTTGCCAGCACGAGGAGAGTTTCCGTAAGCGTCTCCGATACCTCTTCTCCACAAACAGTGGGGTGGTGGCGACGGAAGAGGTGTAATATATACGCGAAAGTAACCGTGTGTAGGCTACCTTTACGCCGTTGGCGCAGGGCTGGTAATAGGGAGAACTCAGGAGTGCATCTTCATGGCAACGGAAGATCACAGCATATCCCACCGGATCTCCATGGTATGCAGTGTACCCTAGCGCCTGTATGACGGAAGCGAGGGGCACATCATCCTTTGCAAGAGCAATGCGTTTAAGGTCGGAACCAACCAGTTGAGAGGAGAGACACACTGCATAGTACCCAATGTATCTTATATCAAAGCCAGTAAGGACCAGTTGGAGTACTGCCGCATTTTGATTATGACGTGATCTACTAAGGAGTGCAGAGGCGTAGGCCGAGGCGAATGCATCCTCTGGTGACGTGTGTTTCACCATCAATGCTTTGCTATGGGAATATAAGGCGTACGACAAGCCGTCGGCCGACACCCGATAGCCAATTCTCAATGGCCCAGAAGGATGAGTCATAAGGGCCCGTGCAGACGTACAACACAGTGCCGTCGCAACATAACTAATCCGTGCCCTTTCGTCTCCGTCCAGGCCGCTATGACGCAGGACTAGAGGCAATGCATCACGCCGCAACCATAACCCGGCCTCCTCCATGGCAGTGACATTCCTTGCCAGCCGACAGGCCGTATGGACGGTGAAAGCAAGATGGGTGAAGTGGCAGATGTCCTCCTTGAGAGCATTTGAGCCCAATGCCTTGAGACCTTCTTGAAGCGCTTCCAATCCTAGTTGTGACGCTTTCCTCCATCTCTCCTTTTCGATACGGCGCCAGAACTTCTCTCGAACCCCTTCAGTTAGTCTCTTGCGCGTAGGCTCGGCCACTTCCTTCCCCATCTTTTTCATTCACTCCCACACGGCCTTCAATAGGAGGTCCATCCGCGTCTGCTCGAGAGAGGCGATCTGACTTCGGACGCTTGATATCTTTGCGTCGCAAATGTTCGCCACCTGCGTGAGCTGGACGTCTGTCCGCGACGCCTGGATGGCCATGCTTGATAGGGTGTCATTCGCGGCCTGTAGTTCTGTCCGAATCGCGTCCAGATGCTCATCAAGGAAGACGAGTGATTTGGTGAACGGGATCGAAATCTTAATAACACCCGAGAGGTGTCCCATAAGCTTCTGGATACCCTGATGACGGCTCTGGAGCTTCCCACTCGAGGTAGTGTCTGTCTGCTGCTTCGAAGCCTTCTGTGGGGTTCCTTGGAGTGCCGTACTATACGCCGTGGCGGTGTCAAGAATGTCTGTTACAAGCCCACCCGGTTGAGCCCCGCTAGCCATAGGAGCGTCTAAGAGGAGATCTCCTTCAGCGAAGTCAAGATCTAAAGGAGCCTCCGCTGGGATCCCGTGATCTTCGGTACTGGACTCTTCCTCGATTACCACCTTCACTGGTATAGGCTTCACCACGTCAGCCTCGGCGGAAGGGGCAACAGTAATCCGTCTAGAGTGTTGAGAAGGTGGAGGACGATTAAACTGTGGCCTCTCGACAACACGTTGCGAGAGAAATGCCGTTGATTCTTGTACTGGTGCAGGGGCTGATCTCACAGGCTCGCTTACTATTTGAGCTGGCGATAGTTCTTTTTGTGGTGGTGGTGGTGGCGGAGGAGGAGGAGGTGGTGGTGGCAAAGGAGATGATGGTGCTGGTAGATTAGTAGCGGCAGGTGGCGGAGGAGATGGCTCAACAGACTTAGGCTTAGGAGGAGAGAGATGCTTTTCCTGAGCGGGAGGAGGCGGCGATGGTTGTTTTGGAGGAGGAGGTGGTGGGGATGCCTTCTTCTGAGGAGCGCTTGCTTCCGTCCTATGCATCTGGGCTGCCTGTCCCAACATAGTTAGCATTTGAAGTGTACGAGGAACCTCTTTCCCTGCCAAAATTGCTCGGACTTGAACGTCAACCTTTAGTCCGAGCTTTGCCTCTATTTGCGCAATGATTCCTTCAAGGAATGCTTGACGCTCTTCCCGTTCCGTAATTTCATCCTTCGCGCAGCTAGCAGGGTCGGGAAAGCCGGTTTCTGCTGAGAGGGCTCGTGTGATGTCGAGAATATACTTAAAGGGAGGACGGGAGAGGAACTTCTCGACGAGAGGGGGCTTGTTGATCAGGGGGCTAAGAGCTTTGATAGCCTGATCGATGAACATGGCATCGACGGCCGACATCTTTTTAACGAGCTTGTTTACCTTATTCCATTGGTTCCGTGCTTTTCTAGCTGCTCTCGAGTGTGTGCGATGCGGTCTGCCCACTCATGAAGGCGGTCGACAAGCATAAGCGCCTGCTCCTCGTTCATCACACGAGCCTGGACCAACGTTATGCTAACTTCACGAAGTAGAGTATTAAGAGTACCCTTGATAATTCCCGCCTCAAAGAGCTCAAGGAAGATCGTCTCAAGTGCCGTCACGTCACCCTCTGGGAACTGTAGCAAGGTCAGAAGAGTATCGTAAGAAATCGCATGACGCAAAGCTAAAGGCATCTCACACAGTTTCCCAAGGATCCGATTCTGTAAAGATCGCCTTTGTATCTGTGGCCCGATCTTTGAGAAGTCGAGCGTCACCGAATATGCATTAGAGCCGCGCACAGGTGTCTCAAGGCGGTCAGTAACTAGAACGGAAACCTGCAAGTTTGCCAGATCTTCAGGCCTGATGTCTTCTCCTGCGTCCACGCGCTTAAGCAGGCAATATAGTCGTTGGTACGTCTCATCAGCCACCTGTGACGCGTCAAGCTCCTTCGGAAGCAAGACCGCAAGGTTTGCATGCCCATATGAGGAAAAGGCGCTATAAAGAGCCATGGGAAAGAAGGTTACAAGAGGCTTCAATGACCAAGGCTCAGCAATGGCGTTACGGACGATACACCCATATGCCTGACGCACACGATTATAATCCCCGTCAAACGCCGCGAGGATGCACGCGGCCTCTGCCGCAAGGGTGACGGCATATGCAACAAGGTTGAATGTCCCGGCCTCGAGCTCGTCCCAAAGACGTCCCTCCGAACCCAAGATTCCTGAGGATGCATCTAATAGATATTGAAGTGCAGCAAAGATAGCCAACGCCTCCGTACTCCTCGTGATATTATGGTGGTCGCCTTGAAGGAAACTTAGGGCTTGCTTGCGAGGAATCGTCCTGGCATAGAGGGAATAGAGATGCATGAGTATGACAGGGTCCAAGGCGTAGGCTACGGTATGACAGACTGCAGCAAGCCTAGCGAGACGAGCATCATCAGTTGCAAGGGATGGATCAAGAGTCAGCTCGTGGACAGCCAAGGACATGTCATACCAGTCCTGAGAGGTGATAAAGGCCTGAAGACGTGCTTCATCAGGAGTAGGCATCTTCTTTTTCAGATGACAGCTGACGTCACCCTCGACACTTGGCGCCAGTTGGTCCAAGAGTCCTTCTTCGAGCTCGCCCCTAACAATGTGGGGACGGTGATGGACACGTTCAACAGTCTAGAACTCGAGCTTAATGACTGCTCGTTAGTCGAACATCTCTCATTCATCATAGGCGCAGCTAAGGCCTTCAGTATTCCTGGATGCGTAGAGGCACGAAGTCTACGCCTCTGGAAGCGTTCCGATCCTAGTCATGAGGATGTGTTATCTCCATCGGCTCTTCTATTTCCAGATGATCTTCAAGCTACACATAGAGAGCTCTTGAATCTAATCACACCGTACCTGGCATCGGAGTTTTCGGGGACAGCAGCCTTTAGTGTCGCTCTTATTACGCGGCTTTCTCCCTTTCTAACACAGGAGCAATTGCTTGACGTGGTGATTAACCTCGTGAATGCCAACGATATCTTCCTTTCCTTACAAACGTCTGCTCTCTGTGCCGCTACTGTGACCGTTATCGCTCTTCAGAACATTTGCACTGAGCTTATCGAGCAGACCACTGAGCTTCATGCCGGAGTTGTCCTCGCATTACAAGCGTTGTTACGTGCTTTCCGAACCGTTGCAAAGCTTTCTGGGACGGTTGATGATCCCTGTGATTGTATTCTCTTCTTACGGGTTGTAAGTGCTGCTTGTTCTCGTCTCATTCGTTCACCTCAGCTGGCATTATTATCCCACGTAGACAACACGGACATCCTGACAGGGATTGCAGCAGACTTGCATGGACTCTTCAGACTCTTATCGACTGGCTCGAGTGACGAGCTTTCTTTATGTCACTTGGTATTGGCCTGTCGAGAAACGGTGATGGTCCAGGTGTTGATGCGTACTCCTAACTACTTGTCAGCCTTCTTAAGTCTATTCGTTTCACTCCTATTATCTTCACGCTCGAGTAATAGACTACGTGGAGCATGCCGTGGGTTTCTCACCCCCTTTCTCTTGGCAGATATGTTACTGCAGACGGATCCCGAAGAGCCTATTGATCAGGAAGCCATCAATACGGTTATCCACGCCCTCAGGACTGCGGAGCCTCAAGCCCTTCGAGGTGTCGTAGAGGTTGGTTACCGTAACTACCTATCGAATTGCGGGATCCCTCTTCGGGCAGCACGCCCGTTAAACATCATATCCTGCTGAGGAAAAACTTGGATGCCAATATATGCCATTCGTGGTTCCATGCGCCTTATCCTGGTCGATTTGCCCTGGCCCTATGTTCAGAAGCTTATGAAGGAGAAGACGGGAGCATTTGTCAAGCGCTTTTCTACAATCAGCGCGATTCTTGAGGATGGTTGGTACAAGGATTTGACTGGAATCCAGGTCATTGTCCGTGGAGGATCACGAATGTCACTGGAAGAGTATTTGAGTAGCGTGGATGAGGGAGACTCGAAGGAAGCGCTGACCACGAAGGAACCTACTAATGAGGCAGTTATATTCAACTCTTCTGAACTTGTTTCAGAGTTCAGTGCACTCGAGTCTATTGAACCACAGTATCTTTTGCATGAGAATGCGTCTAAAAAGGCATCGGAGTGCATCTATAGATATGAGGAGGAATGTCATCGATGTTATGAGATCTATTCGAATGGTCTTGTCGATCTCGGGCATGCTGATGGTCAGAAGCGTACCTTTGCTCAGTTCCGTCGAGCGATGACCATGGATAACCTTGATGTTGAGTATGTCGCCTTTACTGATGGCGGAGCACGGCCTAGTAATGGTGGTCCAGGGGCTTGGGGTTGTATTCTTCTGGACTGTCGTTCATTGGATGAGGAGAATACCGTTCCGTTACCCTTTCAGAAGATGCATAGGCGCTATTGGAGGACGACGAATAACAGGATGGAACTTCGAGCCATCCTTGCAGCACTAACTAGTATACCTCCAGGTTCGTCCATCTGGGTCGTCACAGACTCACAATATTCAATCGATTGCATGACGTCTTATCTGCCCTCGTGGGAAGTAGCGGGGAAGCTCTCTCCATACTTCACAGAGTCTTCGCCTCCGAAAAACCGTGACCTCTTTCTTCTTCTGGCCACAGAGGCCGCCCGTCGTAAAGTAATCTTCACACACGTCCGAGGACACACAGGCCACGCTCTCAACGAGTTAGTTGATAGGCTCTCCAATCCCAGGGCGTTTCCTGATGACATGCCATGGCATTGCGATACAGGTTTCAGTCCCTAGTTGAAAATGTGAACCAAAATGGAGGCTCTTTTCGAGATCCCAGCCGGATTTGTAGAGGCTCGGCCTAAGATCGCACACATTGTAGAATTGCTCAACAGAAAGCTAGCCGGCCTGTTCTCTGAACTCGAGGACGAGGTCTTCCGCCACGATATGGAGATGTCTCGCATTGCCCGCCTGGTTCTCCTCCGCTCTCACTGCATCGGAGAACGACTAGGGACGTATGATCTGCTTCAGGACCATGCAAATGTCATTGGCTTCATCGAGCGTCAACAACTTCGGTCACGTTTCCTTGAACTTGCTTGTATAGAATCTCGTCCAGAGCATGGTCAAACAAGAACGATGGTTATGCCCGCCCCTGAATCTCATATTCGAAAGACTGCGGATTGGTGTCGAAGGCTTATCTCTATGGTTCGCGACGAAGAACGCACTTTAAGAAAAGTTGAAGCAGAACTTCGAAGACAGCAGACTAGTAGTATCCCTTTGACGATGCGGACATCTCTTCGCGACATTGGAGTTGCAAGAGGTTTTGAACTTCTTCGGTATGAAGCCTTTGCTCAAGAGGTTGCAGCTAAGGAGGCTGAGACAGATGCACGCATTGCTGATCGAGAGGCTCAATTACAAAACACGTTCCGAAGTCCGAGCTCAATCGTAGACCTGACATTTGGAGAACAGGTCGAAGAAGCACTTTCTCGCTCCCACGATCTCCTAGCAAAGCTGAGTCAACACGTGGCCTACTTCGAACCACATCTTGAGCATTATGGAGATGACCTTAAACGGTACTCGGCACTCGCGCAGCAGCAGCAAGGGCTGCTAGCGCAGCTTCAAGACGCTGATCTGTGAGGTCCGGATCTTCTTGCAGACTCCTCAGCGGGGCAAGTGTCCTTTGGGTCTTTCTGATAACCGTTTGCTTCCCAAGGCGTGCATAAGTCTGACTGAGGAACTGGGTCGGCGCAATGACAGATCGTAGCACATCTTTCCTGTGTGAATTCGTCAACTCCACATCAGGGACGGGTTCCTCGGATCGGGAGAAGCAACGGATGTAGAACTGTTCAGGTGATAGGAAAGGAATTAGAGGGCGTGATCCTTCGTAAAGGTCGGGAAGATCGCTGGATGAAATCCGAGCACGTGGCCATGAGGCTGCAGTCCAGAGCACCGGCGCGTGGTCCCCATTCTTCCGATTGACGAGATCACTCTTACGAAGATCTTCAACCAAATCCTCATCAGCGGCTCCGAGGCTTACTTCGGGTCGCAAGGAATCGGCTCCAGTCTCCACATAGTCGTCGGCATGACTGACGGCGAAGCGGGACGCGATCAATGACGCTCCATGCTTTTGAGGGGTTTCCAACATCTAATGTTCATCCTGACCGGCAGGTATGAACCATGCAGGTTCCAATGCTGCCATCCTATTCCCCTTCTGGGTTCCTTGCAGATATGAGACTACTTCCCACAGATTCTTCATTATCCTCGGATACTTATCCTTCGATAAGAAGTGGATTAACTTCCATCATATCCTTTCTGATTTACTGCACGTACCTCGGCAGCACCCATACTTCTGCCTGTGTATTTAGATTCTTGCATTGCAGCAGTTTTGAATTCGTCGGGTCTTATGACGAAATCCTCAGACCACATAGTACAGATCGTCGAGGACTGGTGTGAGGAGGATATCTTCGAGCCAGAGGTGGCCCGAAGACGTGGGTCATCGTCGCTCATACAAGGCGAGAGCGGTCCGGACGACCTCAAACCGAATACTAGGTCTACTGGGGGGCTCATCACAGGTCACTGGTGCCTCTCTGCCTCCTCGAGGACCTCCCGTGCTGTCGGACGGTCTTTGGGGTCCTTCGAGAGCATCCGGGAGATGAGGGGACCAAGCTCACCCCTTCCCTCGATGGCTGGGGGCTCTTCCTCGGTGATGGCAGTTACCCTGAGGAAAGGAAGCCTCCCAGTGCACAACTCATATCCAATCACTCCCAGGGCCCAGACGTCCCCACTACATCTACCCCAGTGCAGTACTCGGGATGATCGACCGCTCCTCCGGAAGAGCAGTACCGGAGATCGACGTCCTCGAGGGCTCGGTGGAGGTGAAGGCTCGAGATGCGGGGGCGTGTGCAGCTGATTCGAACTTCACCATCCCGGGGGTTCAAGGAGAGTTCTGCAAGAAGTGTTCGACCGAGTCGGAGGCCCCGATCGATGGGGTGTGTGGGGCGACTACTGCTGTCACGGGTGCTACTTGTGGTAGTGGTGTCTGCACAGTATGTGGAACGGGGAACTACTTCCTGTTCAACGGGGGCTGTTATGACCAGACCAAGGAGCCTGGGAGTAAGCTGTGCGGAGCGACTCCAACTAACGGTGTTTGCGGGACGGCGGCATCTGGGGCCTTCGTCAAGGACAGCAACCTCTACCTCTGTAACGATGCGACAAATGGAGGAAAAGAGAACTGCGGGACGTGCACCTACGCCTCGAACGCCTTCACGTGCTCGGAGTGCCTCGAGGGCCACCACTCTTCCTCCTCTTCTCCCGTCGTCTGTACGAAGTGCACCCTCCCCAACTGTGTATCCTACCCAGACAGCAAGGACGTCTGCACAACCTGCCTCAACGGCTTCCAGGGGTATATGGATGCGATCGGGCCGGCTTGTGGGGGCGAGGAGGCCTCAACGAGCACCCCGAGGAGAGCCGTGGACCTTCCGTCCTCGGGGCAGGTCGTTGGTAGTGGTTGGATGCCCAGAGTGTCGGATGGTATGGGAGAGGGAGCTTCAGTGGAAGGCTGGTGAAGGGGATGTTTGATTCTCAAAAATGTCCGTTACAGACTTGATGAGGGCGGCCGGGAGAGGAGACCTCGAGGACGTGAAAAGGAATCTCAATCAGGTCGGGAAGAAGAACGAAAATGGTTGGACGGCCCTGATGGAGGCCGCAATGAGGGGTCACGCCAATTGCATCCCCCTCCTTGAGAAGGAGATTGGGATGCAGGACAAAAAGGGGTGGACTGCATTGATGTGGACTGCCCTTTATGGTCAAACAGACTGTGTCCGGCTCCTCCTCTCCGAAGTGGGGAAGCAGACAACAACGAATATTACGATCACCTCGAATGGCAAAACAGTTCCCTTCCCTTCCGGAACGACTGCTCTCATGATGGCAGCCCGGAATGGCCACACAGACTGTATTCTTCTACTCAAGGAAGAGGTCGGGAAGCAGAACAAAGATGGCATGACAGCTCTGATGTGGGCTGCAATACAAGGCCACGCCAATTTCATTCCCCTCCTCGAAAAGGAGATTGGGGTGCAGGACAACTGGGGACGGACTGCATTGATGAATGCCGCCTACTATGCTAGTACAGACTGTACTCGACTCCTCCTCTCAGAGGCGGGAAAGCAGACAACGAAGGAATATAACGACTTTCCCCCCGGAACGACCGCACTCATGATGGCAGCCCACCGAAACCGCCCCGAAGTCGTCAAACTCCTTCTCCCCTACGAGCAGGGACTGAAGGACTCCAAAGGTCATACAGCTCAATGGCATGCAAATAACAGCTCATGGAGAGGAGACTTCACCCGAGTCCGTCAGCTCCTCGAGAACGAGGGCACGGAACGACTTCCTCCACCGGATCCTGAACTACTTATACTACAGTATCGTGTTAGCGAACTCACCACTGAGAATGAGTCTCTCAAGAAAGACCTCTCCTCCTTCAAGAATGCACATGAGGAAATGAAGAATGAGCTATCTCAACTGAATCGGGAAGTCTCCTCCCTCAAACAGCAACTCGACAATGCCATTGAGGAGTCTAAGAAGAATCACGAGCTGAACGAGGCCCTGAACAAGAGGGCACAGGAGGCCGAGAAGAGCCTTGCCGAGGCGAAGGGGGAGATCACTTCTCTCAAGAACCAGCTCACTGAGATGGAAAGCACAACACTCAAGCAGGACAACAAGATCTCCCACCTACGCACAGAGAACGCTTCTCTTCAGGAGCAGCTATCCTCCTCCAAGAAGGCGCAAGGAGAAGCAGAGGAGAGGCTCTTCCAGATGAATCAAGAGATATCATCCCTCAAAGTCCAACTCTCCAAGACCAACGAAGAGAATGACGTCCTCCACAAACAGTTCGAGGACAGGGAACGACGGGACAGGGCTCAGATCGATCAGCTAACTGCAGAAGTCTCCTCCCTCAAACAGCAGCTCGACAATGCCATCGATGAGTCCAAGAGGCATGCGGAGATGAACGAGGACCTTCGAAAGGCCTCTGACCAGAATCGAGCCCTCATCAACGCCCTCACCACAGAGAAGGCGACTCTTCAGGAGCAGCTCTCCAAGACCACTGAGGACCTCAAAAGAGCACTCGCAGACCAGAAGGCCCAGATCCTCGTCCTCGAGAAGGAGGTTACCCAATTGAGGACCGAGAACCATGACATGAAAGACCTTCAGAGACGCCTCGAGGAGGTGGAGGAGGAGAAGAGGGTCCTCCTCCAGAACCTCGCTGCCGTCGGGGGCAGGCTCACCAACCACCCCCAGGGCCTTGGAACGCCCACTGGATGACCTGCGTCCGGAGGCAGGGGCAGGAGGTCGGAAGGCCCGGCCGGATGAAGGAGTCCCCGTCGGTCCTCCTATGGGCCTCCGGGATCAACAGTCATCCTCCAGTGCCCCGGTCTTCGTCCTTCGATCAAGAGGAGTGAACGGGATCACGGGAGGGGACGAGAGGACGACCATGAGCCCCGGTTGATCTCAACCCGTCTCCATGAAGGAGGGCCGGCCTCCTCGGATCTGCCTGAGGGCATGGATGGAGAGCGGGGAAGGGCACCAGGCCGTGCATGGCTGTGTGAGCCAATGCCGGCTGCTCACTGCCCCGGACTCGTGACGGAAGTGGGTGTCCGGAGTTCACGTCCTCCAGCTTGTGGGGCCGTACCACGAACTGGAGCCTGTTCGAGGAGCGTGAGGTGCACGGGTCGACGCCACCATGGACAGTATCCTCCTTGGTCGTCCCACGATGCACTGAGGATCCTCGGGGATGACAGCATCCACGACGACGGGTCCTTAGGCACAGGGAAGACTGCCCGAGTCGAACGGAGTGGGTGTCAGTCGGTTCGTGGAAGGACACGTTCTACCTCCTTCCCGACTGTGGTGGTATCGGGAGGTCCACCATCGGCTGGGGACGTCGGGGGGACCTGGAACCTCTGAGTTCGATCATCGGATGGAGCACGAGTCCTGTCCAACCTTATGGATCCCCTCGCTCTCGGACCCTGAGTCTGATACACCAGCCACTGGTTCGTCGTCCCTTCCTCGCCCCAACTCGGCCTCCGACTCTGATCGTCCCCTTGTCGTCGGATCCCTGTTTCCTCCTGGAACCCTTCTTGAAGCCACGAGGACCTCCTTGTCCACCCTTGCACGGATATCGTTCGAGTGGGGCTGTCATCACACGCCCAAGGAGGAGGTCGAGTACGAACGCCCCGAGACCTTTGCCATTGGGGAGCTCCTCCTGCAGGGACGTGCTCCCGGTCGTCCGTCTGACCCCTTCCCAACACGGACGCCAAGGAGGTCTCCGTTATCTCCACCTCGGACGGCTCTTCATCCGAGGTCATCCTGTCAGCAACATGCAGGGAATCGGAGGCAGGTCAAGTGGTGGGAGGGCCGGAGCAAGACGGACGCCTTCAGACTGGTAGGTACGCGTATAGAGTGGCATCCTACCCCTCCCACCTCCTAGACGCCTGCACGTACAGGACCGACCGGACCGTCCCACGAGGGGGTTCGGGGAGGCGTCTCCCAACCAGGCCTCTGACGTGCCGTGACGACCGGACGTCATCGAGGACCTCCTTGAGATACGACCAGGAGGCCCGGGGACGTGGGGATGACCGAAACACGTGCCTGGAGGCTGCACACAGGGAACGGGCTCACCTCCCTTCCGGTCTTCCCGTCTCGACCCAGAACAGCGCCCCATCACGAGTGCTTCCGGGGTCTCATACTACGACCTCGAGACGTCCGGTCCAACCTGAGGCCTGATGGCACCCACAATGGGCGGGTCTATCCTGTCCAGGCATCCCGACGTATGAACCCAGCTGCTACGGTCCCCTCGAGCACATTCACGGACTGCATCTGGCATCACTTAGATCCGAGTCTCCTCACTTCCGGACGATGAGGGCTTCCAGGAGAGAAAGGAAGGACACAGGGGATGGGGAAGGGAGACGACTGGAGAGGAACGGGGCAGCTCGGTAACTACGGGAGCTGTTAGCTGGCCAGCAGTATGGACATGTCGGCCTGCATAGAGCCGTCCTGGTGGCCGGGACTAGGGCCAAGGCCCCCCGAGGCTCCCGTAGGTGGTCAGGCTGAAGGGTGCTCACTGGACGGGAGGTTGTCGTCGCTGCTCACGCAGTCCCCTTTCATCCTCCACATCATCTCGGACGTAGTGGACAATGATCTGCACAGGTACGTCGGGTAGCCGGCAGTGGAACCCAGCCCGGAGATAGGAATCACTCCAGCTCGCCAGCAGGAGTCAGGCGCTCACTACGGGACAGCAGGTATGTACCCCCGGCTGACGTGGTTGGTCGTCGCTTCCAGACAGCGGAGGCGGTTGCAGCTGACCATCTGCTCGCACTCGAGGCACAGGGGACAGGCGTCTTCAAGCATCCGGGCCTGCTCCTCGCTGTCGAGCCATCTGTGGGGAGGAGCGGATGGCCTCTGATACTGGAGGTTCGTCATCCCTCTCCGACGGTGGAAGAGAAGCATGGACCCGGACGGGCCCCTCCCAGCACCCATAAAGGAGCGTGCACACCTCAGGAGCTCCCCTTGTGGCGCGGTGGCGGCACCGAACGCGAGCAAGCTGCCCATGGCGATGACGGTGGTATCGACATCTTCTCCATCATCCATCCGCCCATCGGAGCCTGCAATCCTGCACCTGGACGGGATGCCGGGGGCTCGTGGGACCTGTGCTCGCCGGGGCATATAGTACGTCCCTCATGACCGATCCCTGACTGGCAGAGGGGAACTGGGACTGATGAGGCCTGTGACGAGAAGCTGCCATGGCCCTGGCCAGTCAACGATGATGGTCACCTCGTGGACGTCTCGAGGATCGATGGGGTTGGTCAGAAGGCTCAAAGGCTTCATCATTGAGGATTCTGATGACACTGTCCTCTCCGTTGGGGACCTGAAATGTGAGGAGGATCAACAGACCTTCTGAGGGAGGCTCGGGGTCTTCGTCACTCCATCCGGAAGAGCTGAGTCCTCTGACGGTTCCTTGATACCGCCTCTTTTCCCCGACCATGATCAGAAGCGATCCTCAAGGCCCCGAACACCCAAGAGCTCTGCAGGAGGATGACTGGCTGCCCCCTTGAAGAGGGAGGTGTCGTCATCCCGCATCCTGACGCCTCCTGGGGCCGGGGAGCACGTCTTGCAGGTCTTGGGACTGCTGTCGAAGTGGTCCCTCACAGGTGCACTTGGAGGCGTCAGTCTTATCCATTCCCTTGCAGACGGGACTGGTCGAGCTGACATGGTAGCAGCCCGAAGAGGACGTCTCCAGTCCTGCACGTCATTGCAGTGCCATCGAAGGGGAGGAGTAGGGGGCGGTTTAGCCCGCTGTGACAGGCACTTCAGGTCCTGCCTGTTCAAGGAGTCAGGAGTCCTGGCCTTTGGGAGTGACTACCATGCCCCCGACGGCAGCGAGGTTCTGGAGGAGGACCCTCTTCTCCTCCTCCACCTCCTCGAGGCGTCTCTGAAGGTCTTTCATGTCATGGTTCTCGGTCCTCAATTGGGTAACCTCCTTCTCGAGGACGAGGATCTGGGCCTTCTGGTCTGCGAGTGCTCTTTTGAGGTCCTCAGTGGTCTTGGAGAGCTGCTCCTGAAGAGTCGCCTTCTCTGTGGTGAGGGCGTTGATGAGGGCTCGATTCTGGTCAGAGGCCTTTCGAAGGTCCTCGTTCATCTCCGCATGCCTCTTGGACTCATCGATGGCATTGTCGAGCTGCTGTTTGAGGGAGGAGACTTCCCGATTCAATTGAGAGAGTTTCTCTTCTGTTTTCCCTTGGCATTCTTGGGCAACTCCCTTCTTGAGAAATTCGTCCTCAATACCGGTTTGTTAACGCGCTCCAAGGACCTCAACATCTCGGTAGGATTCGATGGGAGGAGAATATGCCTTGTGCCCTCGTTCTAGAGGAGTTTGTGAGCCCGGGTGAAAGCTCCTCCCCTTGGGTCGCCGTTGTTCGCGTACCACTTGGCTGTGCGCCCTTCGGACCCTTCCACTCCCTTTTCGTGGGGGAAGAAACGTTGGGGGTTCTCAGGCCAATGCTGACGGGCTGCACATGAGAGCGGTCGCTCCGAAGTGGGATTCATCCCGTTCCTTTGTCTACCACTTCCTCGCCTCAGAGAGGAGGAGCTGAACACAGTCCATCTTACTATGGTGGGCAGCCTCCATCCCTCGTTATCCTTCTTCCCAGTGTCATCGATGTTCTCCTTCACAGGCTTGAGATCTCCTCTTCCGGGCATCCTCGATAACCCAGTGAAGGACGCCTCTGAGGCGTTATTTCCTTATCCCCTTTCCAGATATCAACTCTCTGACCTATAGCTGACGACAAGGATCAGATGGATTCGGACTTTCTCTCCACGTCCTGGAGATGATGAAGATAGTGAGACGTGATTTTCTTCTTATGTTCCGAAACTCCTCAGACCTCAGGGCTCACCCTCTAAACTCCAGGAGATATGCCGCTCTCGTCATTTCGAGGTAGTATAGATTCATAAGGTACCGATCTAGATGTTAGGCGTGGTTCTTCGACTTGTTGAAGTGTCATTGTCTATCTATCAGTAAATGGATCCCTCTCCTTCTGAGAATGGTTCCACCTCCCTACTACGGTGCTCGGACCTCCTTCGCCGCGCGTTTCCCGGAGGCCCGCCGGCGTTTGAAACGGACGACGCAGGAGTGGAGTATCTAACCGCTGTCCTTGAGCAGTATCATAGTATCTGTGCAGGGGCGTCTGCGCTTCGGACAGTGTTGCGGAATCGAACATCTGCAGCTTCCATCGAGCAGCAACTCATTCACGAGGAACTAGAGCAGATCAGACCCCACTTCGAGACCACTCTTCCAGACGAAGTTTTACGGGCCGCATCCGAGCTTGCGGTCTTCGGCTCTTTACTAGCATCAGCAACGGCCGGCACGTCAGTGCATCCACATTGGCCATATGGAGCCGCCGTGATCGGAACCCTGGTTTGTGCCGAACTTGAGCAGCAATCCGCTGTCTCGCGGCTTGCGGAACTCAAGGAACGCTCTCAAGACCTTGAGAAGGCAGCAGAGACCTGCAAAGACGAGGTTGCGGCACTGAACACACGCGAGACCAGTATCCTTCCCGATATCCTAGCATCAGAGCACACGTACCTTTCCACCGCGGCTCAGCAGCAGCGGGTTGCGGAGCAATACATCCTTGAAGCCGCCGCAATACGGACGAGGCTCCTATGCCCTGAGGCTTTCGACTCACACCTCTTTGCAAAAGCTATGACTGAGCTAGCAGAATCCCATCGATCGGTTGAAGCGTTTCTTAGCAGCGAGACGTACTTACTTCTAAAGAGCGTTCCACGGCTACCGCCGTCACGCTTGGCGGAGGCTCTGGCCAAGCTTAGAGAGGACGTGCACTCTCTCGCCACGGAGGTTGCAATGATAGTGGGGAGGCGTTAGAGACGATTTGAGGCTTGTCGGTAGATGTAGAGGGTCTTGTCGTAGACGAGGGCGTACATCGGGCTGACAGGGTTTCCACAACACAACTCATTGTTATAGCGTGCAGTCTTATCTAAAGAGAGTCTTTCTCCGGACCCAAGAAGATAGCCTATGACTCGCATCTTCTGTTCTGCCGTGTCCCGGCCCGTCAGGCCGATGACGACCTGGTCGTTATCCATGGTCGTTGCGCTTGAAACGAGCGATTGAAAGGCCTTGACATGTTTCGCCGTGTTCCGGATGTCGTAGAGCCGGCATGCGTCATGGCCGTCGGAGAGTAAGAAGGACGAGCCGTCACCCAAGAAGTGCGCTCGTACGTTCTTACGGATGCTTGGAAGGGTAACGGACATGTTCGCTCGCCGGCCATTTGAGCGGTCATAGAAGGTGATCCCGCATTGGTGAGTCGCCCACATGTACTTGACAGATCGGTCATTACTATTGAAGCCAACCATCGAGATCGAGTTAGCCTTATCAACGGCATCAGTGACATATATCGCGTCCTTCCGTTGGAGGTCGAAGATCCTGAGGACAGTGTCGGAGGCCGTCCCCGTCACTAGGTGCGTCCCGGACGGGTGCCATGCAACGGCACTTAAGTTCTTCTCCATACTGATGGCATCTAAGTGTCCGGACCCCGTCACGTCGCGGTCCATCGAGAACAAACGAATCGTCGTATCCTCGCTACAGGTCGCGATGAGCTGTGCATATGGGTGAAAGGCCACATCTGCCACGGTCCCGTGATGCCCATAGAACGTCCGTGGCTTCGGCCCATCCCGTGTGTTGGGTGCCCCCTCGACACTTATTAGTTTCAGGCAAGCATCACGTGCACCAGTAGCCAAGTACTTCCCATCGGGGGAGAATCTACATACAACAATGGGCTTCTGGTGTCTATAATTCTTAGGATCCATCGTGAATGCATAGTTCTGAGGATGTGTGCTGTGAGCAGTCGTTATAGCAGCCTCCGCCGCTTCCAACTCCAGAGACGCTGGGTCCGTGATGGCATTGCTCTCTAATGCCCCACTAAGCAACTTCGCGAGCTGTGGGGCATTCGGTGGGAGATGAGGCTCGGGCGTCGCCGTCGCCCGCTGAAGCTGCGAGGCGGCGATGTAGAACCCGTCCGCACGGAGCTGGCGGACGATGAGTTGGTACAAATATGCCTTGTTCATTTTTCTTCCTCTTATAGTCAATTCTCCCTCTCTAATACGATGTGAGGTACTCGAGAGTCTCATATAAGCGAGGACCAAACAATAAAAAGATGTCGTCCCTTATCGAGGCCGTTCGCGCTCGACGCCCGGACGACGTCGCCACCTCTCTTGACCACGCTGGAGAAAGGGATGATCAAGGGCGGACAGCCCTCATGCTCGCTGCCTGCTTCGGATATTTGGACTGCCTCTCCCCACTTATTACCCGCGAGGCGGGACTTCATGACGCATATGGCCTCACCGCAATGATGTTTGCGGCCGGTAGTAGCAATGGTATGTGTTGTACCCTGCTTTTGGAACGCGAGGCGGGCTTACGAGCAGCTCCAATCGGCTCTGCGCTTGACCTCGCCATGCGAAACGGATACTTCGATATCGCATCTATTCTGGCCGCGGAAAAGGGAATGGACGGACTTACAGAGCCGATGCGCGCAGCACTCACCGGCCGGGCGATTGATGTTGCTCAGTACTCTAATACCTTCCGTTCCATGCATGAGGGTTATAGTGCCCTGATGCTTGCGGCGTGCTGTAACAATCTCCCCGTAGTCGACGCACTAGTTGAGCATGAGAGTGGTCTTCGGAACTCACAGGGTGCTACTGCCCTCATGCTCGCTGCGAAGTACGGGAGTTGTAGAGTACTTAGTACTCTACTGAAGTACGAAGAAGGCCTTCAAGATGACGCTGGCCAGACCGCACTCATGTATGCAATCGCTCATGGACGTGTGGAGTGTGCCCAGATGCTATCCTCTGAGGCTGGAAAGCAGACCGGGCACGACATCTGGCTTCTGGGACGAATGGATGCGGGGACAACCGCTCTCATGCTTGCAGCTGAGAGCGGACTTCAGAATATTGTTGAGGTCTTAACTCCACTTGAGGTAGGCCTTAAGACCAGGAGTGGCTTAACAGCCTATAAGTATGCACTGCGTCGCGGGAACAGAGAGGCACTCGCATCTTTAGAGGCAGAAGTTCCTGGAGAGTTAAAGTCTCATTCGGGACAGAAGTCGAACGGGGCATCAAATATCATGCTTCTCGATACCAGTAAGGATGACCTAGAGTCCGTCCTCGACGAACAGTCTGTTGGGCATTTCAGTACCGCTTCAACAGAAGCGGATGATATACGGCATAAAGCATGTGTCGATGCACTCCTATTCGTTGTACGGCATGGGGCCATTGAAAACGTGGAGGGGTTACTTCAGTGTGTTACGTTTTCCGCAGAGGATCTTGATGCTGCGATCGAGGTGGCCAAGGGGATGATTGCTGAGTGTGATGATGAAGTACATGACCAGCAAAGGCAACTTATTAGTATTCTCTCTCATGCACAAGCTGCTCTCACAGACGAGGCCGCACCAATCTTCAATATCTCAAATGAAGGTCTAACATGCGATAAAGTATGCTCCGAGGTAGTTGAGCGCGAGATAGAAACGAATTCTCCACAGTTGATAGATGCTGAGGTTCAATCTACCGACGTATGTGAGAAGATTGAGGTGGCTACTGAAACAGATATGGAGTTCATATTGAACTCGACAGAACTGACCACGCAATTGGAGCAGGCGAGCTCTCGGATTGCGGAGCTCGAAAGGGCTCTACAAGAGAAGGATAAGGAAGCAGCGAATCTGACTATGAAGATGCGCGACACTCGGCAGCAATTTGAAACGTTCCGTGAGAAATATAGGGGCGAGCTCCAGATTCTGGCAAAGCGACAATCCCAACGTGATAGTGAGATTCATACTCTCCAGGATGCGCTTCGCAAAGCTGAGGACGCACTAAGGGAGCAACAAGCTCACAACACTGAGCTCAACCACGAGCTTTCCGGATATCGTTCGAATAGCGGCCAGACTCGATCCGAGACGATGCTTCAGACAATTCAGACACAAGAGAGGGCTATTCATAACATCCAGACGCAGCTCGAGAAGCGGGAGGCAGACTGTTCCCGCATGCGGATGGAGCTGAAGAATGCGCAGCTACGGACCGAGGTCCTGAACACTGAGCTGAACGTGAGTCGGCTGCGCGCAAAGGAACAGGAGGAGAAGTTCATGTTGCTTCGGGAGAAGATGGTGCCAAAGGAGACGTACGATGCCTTGGTAACCTGCTACCGCGAGCAGGAGGAGGCATTCAAAGCGACGAAGAACGTAATGGCTGGGCAGGACGACATGATAGAGAAGTTACGAGAGCAGGTGCGATCTTTTAGCGCGCAGCTCACCGAGTTGCGGAACGATACGGTCGAGGCGGGGAATAGCACCAACAAGTTGGCCGAGAGGTCTGCAGATGAAAGCAAGCAGCTCAAGGCGATGCAAGACACCATAACGTTGCGCAACGAAGAGCTTTCATCCCTTCGTATAGAACTTCAGGTGACCAAGAGAAATCTTCAATGGTACCAGATGCAGGTTCGACAACTCTCGTCGTGCGTTAACTGACTATGATCTGGGGATTTGGCTGTTTAGATGGCGCCACTAACAAAAGGCTTTGCATGGATTGAAGCAATGGGTTGATTAATTGGGTATGAGAGCAGATATCGGAAAGCCCCTCTTCAAGAATGAAATCAAGCTTCTGAAAGCGCTGGTCCTTCTCTTTCTGATTGACTAGGATTAGACGCAAGCATTACGAAAGAACCATTAACGATTGTTTGGGATATTGGAAGAAGTCGGCGTAAGTTTACCTGATTAGTCCGTTGGGGTCTCAGATTCAGATAGAAGACTAAACTGATAGACGGACGTCCCGAATGCAATAAAGTAAGCGCCTCCGAAGACCGTTACGCAGCCACGATCGGGACTATAGTCCATCTGATCTGTAGGGGGAAGGATGGCGCCCATCGTGAAGTGCTTGAGGGTCGCGTTGCTATGGTCGAGGCATGTTGAGAGGAGCAATACGGAAGCCTGCTTACAAAGTGTGTTAGGGTCAGCGTGGACGCAACCCAAGACGAGTTGATCGTTATACCAGTCAAGGGAGGTTACACACCCACCAGCAGATCTCCCAGGAGAAACCTCATGTGCATCGGCTGAGAGTACACCAAGTGAACGGATCCGGAGCGTCGGAATCATCGCACCACCTTCGAAGCCTCCGACGGTATAGACATGTACGAATGGGGAGGAGGTGCATGCAACGGCGAAGGTTTCCATGATTCCGAAACTCCCGGTTGGAGGACGATCATAGAGCTGTTCGTTCTCAACGAGGAGGCTCTCCAGAAGGTGCTCGCTACTCCCACTTTCCGACGCCATCATTGTCATCTTAGCGTTCTGGGACAATGGAAGAGTATTATCAAAGCTCAGCCCCGAGAGGTATGCTAGGTTCGGCTCGGTCCCGGCCAGGATGACTCCCGGGGCGATGAATGCGTGTGCCGCCGTCAACACTTGGGCGTTCGACGATCGAATATGTCTACTGAACGAAATCGAAATGGGTGGGGACGGGAAGTTTGAGATCTCCACCCTCCGATTTGTGAGGAAGTCGAAAACCAAAAGTCTCCGTTTGGAGGTCCCTATCACTAGCATATTGCCGCGCTCCGAAAGGGATAATGCTGAGCATTGCCCACGAATATCTAAGGCCGTCACTGGAAGCCCAGCAGTTAGAGACATAACATATAAACGACGGGAGAGATGCGATCCAACTGCCACAAAGCGCCCACAGCTACTCCCCGAAAGGAACGTAGGCCAATATAAAGCTGCTAGGGTATGTCGCCCCTTCACCTGCTGTATCCCCGTGGTAAGCTTTGTGATACGGCATCTGACACTCGTGCTTGTGTCCGGGTTCCCCAATGGGATAAAGGTGATTAAAGTGGCGGCCAGATGGCCATTGCGAGCAGTCACCCGAAAGATAGCAAGTGTATCCAGAAGGCCGATGATAAGCGTGTGAATGCCCGACCAGGTCAAGGCGACGATGTGAAGGAGAGAGGTAGGAGACATGAGGCGATGTAGAGAGATGGTCTTTGTGATAGGGATGCCACGGGATGAACAACGGCAAAGGGTAATCGTGAACCTATCGGACCCAAAGGCGGCAACAGCCGCGGCTAGGTTTGTAGCGGCCATTAGGGCCGGTGGTGGTTGATATGTCAGTCGAGGTGGAGGTAAGAAGTCTAGAACGCCGACGGGGAGCCTGGAGTAGAGTCGCTCGCCAGGATAGAAGAAGAAGGCCGCGGCCGCCTTGAGTATGGTTCCAACGGACATCGTTGGAAAGGATGGCTCCGGAAGTTCCTCTAGCTTCATAATTCCCGTGGATGTCGCTGTCAGACCACCGAAGTTCAACATGGCCAATATCCTATCTTCGGGGATGGGTGGGTAGGAGCGCATGGTCTTCAGGACGGAATTTGGCTGCATATGACGACAAGTCAGAAAATTATATGGGTGCACTATTCAGCTCTGACATTTCTCCAGCGGTCTTCAAGGGGATCAGTACCAATCTCGCCACGCGGGAGCAGCGGAGGCTCTATCGGCGCTTTATGAGGTTATCTCGCGGGGCCCCTGTGCTATCTGCCGACCAGCTCTCGCGGATCCCAGAACTGACGACAAATCCACTACGCACCCGGATAACTAGCCTGTTCGTCGACCTGCCAGACAACCAGATCAGCTTTGCTAGCTTCTTGCGCAATCTCGAGGGCCTTTCCATCTGGGGTTCACTCGATGATATGTTGACCTTCTCATTCAAGGTATATGACGTCGATGGAGATGGAATCATAAGCGCCTCGGACATTGAGGCTATTATCATGTGCATCATAGGCGATCTGGAGACTAGTGTCTCCCCCACTCTCATTGAGAATTCAGTGCGTAATACCCTTCACGGTTTTAGTCAAACCAATGAGCCTATTACCCTTGAGCTCTTCTCGAGGACCATAAAGGCGCTTCCTGGAGCGGAATCCCGCTTTGCGATTGCGTTCTAAAATGCAAGCGGTACTGGAACGATTGCGATCGGAGCTTGGTACAACGCAGCTCGTTGCGGTCTCGAAGACGAAGCCTTTGGAGATGATTCTCGAAGCCTATCGGTACGGCCAACGGGTTTTCGGAGAGAACTACGTCCAGGAGCTTATCGAGAAGGCTACAGCCGCGCCGGACGATATCGAGTGGCACTTCATCGGCCATCTGCAGAGTAACAAGGTCACCCAGGTCGCAGGGATCCGCTCGTGCGTCGTACAGACCGTCGATAGTCTACGTCTTGCGGAGAGGCTGAATGCTGCACGCGAGCCTTTAGGCCTTCCTCTTCGCGTCATGATTCAGATCAATACGAGTGGTGAGGCAACGAAAAGTGGCTGTGCCCCAGCCGATGCTTTAGAGCTTGCCTCTGCAGTATCCAAACTGCCATATCTTGAATTGATAGGCCTGATGACCATTGGCGCCCCAGGCGACGGTGGGACATCATTTGATACCCTAGTTGCATCTAGAAATGAGATATCTGTAGCCTTAGCCAAGCCTCTAAAGCTGTCGATGGGGATGAGCGGCGATTACCTTCTCGCAGTCCAGAAGGGCGCCGACTACGTCCGCATCGGGACCGCGATATTCGGAGAGCGAGGTACGCGTGTGTAATAAAAGGAATTTGTTACGTTCATGTCGGAGCAAGGCGAGAAGACCGCCGACTCCGTAGCAGGAACTCCGCGTCAACTGGTGGAATCCGGCCCTCCTCAGACTGATCCATCAATGTCTGCCTCGAAGGCAGAGGTCATGGAGGCAGACCATAAAGCAGAGGCACAGGAGCCAGATCCTAATCACGATGAAAAAGAAACACGTGGTGAGGACTCTAAGGAACCAGTCGGTGAGGCGGATGAAGCCGCTGTTCTGAGTGCGCGTTCGAGTATCTCAAACCATTCGGCTTCAGGTTCGAATTTGGAAGCGTGTAGATCAGAGTCGCACTATGACACTGGCCAGCTTACCAAGGACGAGCTTTCGTATGGGTTAGGCTTTTTCTCGCATCAACTCGGTTATCAGAACAAGCTTAACTTCGTCACTCCAACTCTTTTCCAACGTCGCTTCCGGCCCATCACAGATCTTTCCCTTCATAGTTGCGAGCACCTCCTACGCGCACCCTTTAATGGGACGATTAATGGAAGGCCTGTGGGATCAAATACGAAGTCGACCCTTGGAAAGCGAACACTATTGACTCCACAGAACGTTGCCGAGATTCTTGACTACCGTATCGGGCCATCGGACGACCGGGACTTCGCCTTTGAATCATTCAAGCTTCTAGGCGCACAAGCCATTACTGACCGGGTTCCTATCGCACACCTTGCAGACCTCTTGTTAGCAGGGTATCAAAACATTGAGGATGATATTAGTATGGCTGGAGACTTCCAAGAGGTCGTCAGGATCATTCAGGATCGTGAAGCACGTCTTGAACGCTTAAAGGAAAAGGGGGATAATATTGAGAGGAAGAAGATGGAGCCTGTCCGCGCCATCCCCATGCCTCGAGACTCGGCAACGCCCCTCCCTCCACCTAAGTTACGAGAGCCGAACGGTCTTTCTAACAAGGCCATCTCGGACCCACGGTCACAATATGCATTACCACTCCGTGAAGATATAATAACGGTCCTACGCATTTGTTGTCCGTCCGAGGATGATACGATCTCGTATGAGAGCTGGCGGGACCTCTTCAAACACTTACAGACGTTTCAATTCGTGGATTATCGTGAGGAGATCACGAATGCGGGGAAGTAGGCTATTGCCGTTGAAAATAACAATGACAGTGAACGTTCACTTCTTGAGCTTCTTCTCTCGCCCAGCGTGCTTCATATCCTGATTGGCCTTCCGTGTGGCAGCATCGATTAAGGCCTGAGTTCCATCTTCCTTCTCGATAGTATTCTTTGCGCCGGAGATGATGCTCCCAAGCTTTGTGATCCCATCAAGAATGTTTGCCTCGGTTAGGTCGTTGGTAAGAGCCATTTGCTTCCTTGCAGCCTTCTCCAAGTCCGCACGCTTCCTATTACTTAGGCGCACTCCGGCTTCCTCCTCATAGTCGATCAGCTTCTGATCCATTGATAAGCGTGCATTCCCAGCTAATTCCTCAGTGGGTCTATCTTCATAATATGCCAACAAATCTTGCATAACCGGGTTGTTCGAAAGCTTCCGCAGCGCTTGATACTGTTCTCGCTCTCGCTCTCGCGTGGAAGAGTCATTATGAATAGGAATGTTTGTAGCCGTGTTAGGCTTCGTTCGTTGTATCTTATTTCCAACGAACTGAGTCGGATCCGCATCCTTCTTGGGGTTTCCATGGACTTGAGGATTGGAAGGCTCAACGTCTTCCTCGTCTTCCTCTTCCTCTTCATCTTCATCAAAGAGTTCATCAAAAGCCTTCGCTGGTTGAATGGGAGTAACCGTCGTCTGGGCCTCCTCAGCGACAACCATCATGAGGGCCGTCTCGATTTGATGTTTCAGTCGCTTTTCTAGTACGTTTGCCTTCTCATAGACGATTCGAAGCTTGATTGCTTCTCTCACCACCGCCTCTAGTTCCTCAGAGCCCATGACTCTTTCCACTGCGAAACGATTGAGAGCCGCAAGATAGCCACCAAGAAGGACGTTCTTACAAGTAATAACCTGGGATCCTGAGGAAATGCAAGTCTCCGAGATCCCACGCTCAACCTTGTCTACCAACGCGTGGACCTTCACGACGGCCTCATTGATGCGGGAGAGGGCCTGGTTGAACTCCGATAGGTCACAACGAACAATATCATCCATTAAAGATTAAAAGTGCAATGGAATACAAGAAGTGGGACATCGCGAGCCTTAACGTCCCGGGCCCGTTTGCTCTGGCGTACTACCAGGCAGAGAAGGAGAGGGGGTGTCTGTTCTATACTCTTTTCCAGAAGGATGGGCTATTAAAGTATACGACCGAGAATAGTAATGATGATCAGCTTTATGATGATCCCATTACGTCCTTAGTGATCGAAAACGACACGCTTTTCCTGACGACCCTGAATAAGGTCTTATGTGCTGCATTAAAAGATAGGGTGGGGAGACCGGACTTGAAATGCATCATTCCGGAAGGAGATCTTTTTCATATCCCACAACCATTGCATGGTCTTCGGTTATCATACCAGAGTGGTGTTTGGGTGTATGCGGCCATTGCAGGCTTCTCACACACTGGAGAAACCCATTGTGCGATTGTTCTAGGAGCATATAGAGGAAATGATGAGCCATGCTCTCCAACCACACTGTACGTGGATGCCCCTCTTCTGTCTCTAGAGCTTAGCCCAATGATAAGAGATTCCACCCTTATGTTTGCATATACGTGTGAGAACCAAACGATCACCATTGGAGTCTTAAGCCTGAAGAAGCAGGAAGGGGAGTGGCAAACCCAAGATGAGTCCCTATATTATCGTACACGCACCTTTGACGTATACGATTGGCTTCAACCCTCACAGACTACTGGACGCGACATTGTCGTACACACCCTGGCCTTTGCTAAATCCTGGCTTGTTCTTTTCCCAATGGACGTTTGCCAAGGCACAAGCCTTTCTAATTGTTATACATGCCATCTTGATACTTCCTTGGATTCCGTGGTCAGACCCTTACCACTCCCAGGGAATAGAGTCTATACTCGCTTATATGGAACGAGGAGTGGGAAGCAAGCCACCTTTATTGGGGAGCGTGATGGCCTCTTCGAGACGATATCTGTAGAGTTTTCTAAGAGTTCCGATGGTACTGTTCAGTTTACTGAAGTACTAAGTAAGTCAACCGCTGAGAAGGATACGAGGCCTGAACCGACCATTTTCTATCCATGCGATGAGGGTCTTCTAATCGCCGCTTTCCCATCGCGTAGTGGAGATAAATTTCTCATCCGGACATACAAAAGATCATCTCGAGGTCATAACCATTACGAGGGGAGGAACCAAACCGTACGTGTTGATCAAAGACCAAGATCCAACTATATTGATAGTAGACCCAAACACGAGTATAATGATCCCAAGCCACGGATGGGAATGGACCATGATGGCTTTCGAGGGGAATCTCAAGGGCATGCTCCGATCATGTTGAACATCCCAAGACCACATACTCAACAGAAACCACGATATCATGAACAATAAAATGCGACAGTTCCCTTTTGGAGATGGGATCCCAGGACTAGCTAATACACGCCCCACCCCACGCCTAGACCATGGGGAAAGCGTCATAGTCTCCCATGTCGCCCTCATCAAGATGTTGCGGCATTGCAAACAAGGTATCCCAGTTGAGGTGATGGGTCTCTTGCTTGGAACGTTCGTTGACAAGTATACGGTCTACGTATCCGATTGCTTCTCCATGCCTCAGATAGGTCAAGCCGACTCGGTGGATTCAGTTGATGAAGTTTTTCAAGCTGAAATGCTCGAGTTACTCAAACAAGTTCATATCCCCGAGAACTGTGTCGGCTGGTATCATTCCCACCCGGGCTATTATGCATGGCTTAGCCAGGTGGATCAGAATACCCATAAAATATTCGAGAAGCTTGATAACCGTTCCATTGCTATCGTCGTTGACCCCATGAACTCATGTGCTGGGAAGCTTGTCATCGAGGCCTTTCGTCTTCTTGATGGGATAGGTCCTGGAGTTGCCTTTGGGTTACAATTCGGTCCTCCTTCAGATAATAGAATTGTAACCTCAGATAAAGGGTTTCTGCGTCCAAAGAATCCAACCTCTTTACTACGTGGTTTGGATAAGCAGTTTTATGCCATGCCAATGAGCTTCACGACACTTGGATATGAGCAGGTCATGTTGAGCAAGATGGCAAGTAAGGATTGGGTCTCGTCTCTTTGTGGGGTTGGTTTGACCATTGATGAGGATCAAAAGACTAAGCTTGAACAGCAAGAAGATGCCGAGGCCGTCCGAGCGGATGACATCCCAGAGGACTTCCATCTCTATGGTGGAACCACTACGATCGAGATTCTTAAACAGCTTCAAGCAGCCATCAAGCTCGCATGCAACTCAAAGGTTTATAAGCCCTGCTCGGTAACCGCCAACGCCCTCCATGACCACTGCATCGCAGAAGACTTCTCCGTCTCCATCTATGCCTCCATCCTCCCTTGACTCGAATCGAGTCTGTGGTTGAAAGTAAATGGATGGTTCACGTAAGTCCTCTATCGATAAGAGCGCCGTGAGCCTTCCGACGGCCCAGCAGCTCGACCGTATGCAGTCTCGGGCCGTGAAGAAGGCTCTCTTCGCGGAAATAGATCGAAGTCAGCACCGTCTAGTAACAGCATCATCTTTCGGGTACCAGCCCCCTTCCTTTCTTGACGCTCAAACCTCGCAGAACTACAACCCTTACCAGCGAGTTTGTGACTTAGACCCTCTAAAGCATATCCAGTCGACCCCAGAGCCATCCGAGGCGGAACTTCAAGGACAAGCCGCACGAAATAAGACTCGTCGTTTGCTTCGGAAAGCAGAGGCACAGCTCCAGACGATTAGAGCCCGAAGCCTTGGCAAGCCTGTGGCCGATAATCTCTCACAGAAGTTGAGTGGAGAACCACATTCTTCTCTCGTTACAAACCTTCACGGTGATCCGATCCCGGTCCGAATAGTTGAGAAGCGTTTAGCGGTCTGTTGTGATGACGGGGTGGACCTGAAGCCTGCGATCTATGACCAGGTGAATCCTCTCGCTAATAAGGCCGATAAGCTCTCGGAGATTCGCCTAGCTAAATATCAATCCTACAAGTATGATCCCCCGGTGAACCTCTCCGAGACATGCGACTTCATCGACAATAAGGTCCCCTTTCTTGTCCATGAACGGACGGCCAAGAATGGTGACCTTGGAGAGAAGCAACCGGAAAACACGGCCCGTTATCTTAGACCCAGTGGGGACGGCCTTTCCTTACATCTATCAGAACCTAACTCCATTGAGGCCATGATACCCGAAGCCGAAAGAGCAAGGCTTCTTCACCACGAAAGTCTCGACGAATCCAGTGTACAACGCCCAACCACACCGCGAGACTTACCAAATACGCCCGGAACTGCCTCCGCTTCAGTCCCCTCTCCTGAGCAATCGAAGCATGCACGTGCACAGGCACGTAGTCGTGGGAGTGATACCGCCTATATAACGGCCGCTGGACAACGGCGCTTCGAGGGCTTAATTTCGATGCCCGCTAGGATGGCGATGCGTACCTTCGAGTTGAATCCGGAACAAGTCGTGGGAGCAAACACGTGCAAGTGTGCTTGTCATGCCATGACGGAAGAAGCTAGACAGGAATTCCCGCAGCTTCGTTGCCCTTTATGTCTCTGTCGTATACGCGATCCTCACCCACCTTCTTCCTTAACAAAGAATCGTAAGGCTAACGTCTCTCCTAACCTTCTACAGGAGAGCCAGGCCAATGTCGATGCATTGCATTACAATGCTCATGTCGTTCTGCCAGAGACGGAAGAGGAATCGAACGTCGAACTTATTAACGGTCAGGCCGAATTAGTCGATAAGGATCTAGCCGCGGTGCAAGAGGATCTAGAAGACAAACGCCAATTTGCGGGCTCACCACTCGGGAAGGTTCCACTTGGAGAGAACGCGATTTCCCCACGAAGAGCGAAAAGTCTCATCGACAGGGGACTGAACCAAGCGAATACGCACAACGAGAAGCTTTTGCGGGCAGCCCTACAACAGGCTATTCTTGCCGATAAGCTCTGGACTGACCGGTTACTGTCAGATATCTCACCGGGTGTCTCTCCAAAGGAAATCATCACCGCCATCAAGAAAAGGCGGTACGACTGGGCCCCCTCGACCGTCGTCGTGCCTCTCGTGAAAAAGACGAACACCTATGCACAAAAGACGCACAACGAGGATATAAGTTACGAGGATCTCCTTCTCTCCTCCGCGTTGCCCTTGGATTTGACCAAGGAGGATACGGATGGCCGGTCGAATCCCGATATGGCCACTAGTCGAATCACATGGCCTCGCGTCGAGTTTTCTGACACTCAGTCGAACCCAACTGGGACTCAGTCATTACCTCGTTTTACTAATCGGGTTAGTAATGATAAGGCCCGATTAGCGCTACTACGGGGTGAGCAGCGAGTGAGCACCCACGAAGTTAAATCAAATGATCACCATCCCCCTAACATTAGTCGGCGTTTCAACATGACGGCACAGACGAACAAGATCTTTCATCGAGCACACAGTACGACAAGCATCAAGCAGAATCGGGACGAACGGCTCGCCCAGAAGGTCAAATATTCGCGCCAGAGAGCAGAGCGTCTCTCCTGTGGGCGGGAGCTCATGGAGGAATATACGGATGTCGTAGAGCAGACCAGCTCTCGGTCACGGGCTCGAAGCCGACTCAAATCGCTTAAGGCAGGGGATGATATCACCCCCATAGAGGATGGCGCTTATTATCTCCCTCCAAGTAGTGCTTTCTGTATGTCAAATGAAGAGTTGAAGGAGTTCCAGTTGGCAGCCAAGAAGCAAAGGTCCCTTCTCCAGTTTGTCATTGCATTACCTGGGAAACCCGCTACCGCTCCTTACTTAGCATCAACCATGATGTATGAGGTCAATTGCAATGGGATGGCCGCGACCCTCTTTGGTCCCAACGGCTACCTCGAGCAGATCATCGAGAACGCAGGAGTCCCAATCCCAGGAGCATTTTCTCTTAAGCTGTACTTGACAGAGGAAAAGGTTGAAGACACTGAAGGGGGAGATGAGTATACGATCCTTCACGATCTTCAGGGGACTACGTTCTACATCCCCAGTACAACACTCTCAAAGATTCAACACTCGCACATCAAGAAGGAGTCGTCAATGACGGTTCTTAGTACTCTAACAGGCTCACATGGCACATGCCGAGCTACAAGTCGACGCCTAGCGGGCAAGCTGCCAAACATACTCTCAAGTCGTGATGAGGAAACGACTGATGGGATTTCGGTGGTAGCTCAGTCCCAAATGCTTGAACTTAGTGAGGACTCGCAACTTGTTCCGGGTTCAATGGCCCAGATGGCGCCCGAGCCTTTAGTAACCATACCAGCCCCTATGGATGAGCAACGATCATCTCCAAGTCGATTAGCACACAACATGATGAGAAGTGCGTATACCGATCCTCGCCTATCCCAGGATGTCCAGGATACTATCGTGCCTCCCATCGAAAACGGACATATAGAACGCGCATTGCCCATCAAGAGCGTGGTTGGTGCAATGCGTAGGGCTCGGAAACGGCTCGAGCAGATTGCTACTGACCAGAATCAGGGTTTCACACAGGGATATGCCCAGACGCGCCTCTCGATCATGGACTCAGAGCTATCCACACTGGGCGCATTCTGAAGTGAATGACAAATCAAGAAAATGCTTTCATCCGATCTGGCTGCATCTTATACTGTCGAAACCCAGGGCCTCGACACGGGTATCACCTCCAATCTCGGACTTCTCTCAAAGGGGAAACACTGTACTGGCCTTCTAATCCACACACAAACGATTCCACCTTCTATCCTTGAGACTATTGAGGCGCGAGCAAGAATCTGGCAGGGTAAGGACGCAAAGGGTCTTTTGGAGGTGACGGATATTCTGTGGTCGGCTGATCGTACTCAACTCCTCATCGTTCAAGACACTCGCGATTATGTTTCCCTCGCCGCATATTGCGATGGACGTCCCAATCCAGATGCCCCCATTGATGAAAGTATGATATGGGACATTGCGGCTGGGGTGATCGAAGCTCTTGGCTATCTAAGACTATCCAGAGATGAACTTCAGCTTCATCTTGCGCTATCAATGGATACGATTTTCATTTCTCTCGACGCGGATGTAGGGTCTGGTACGGGGACACGTCGACTTCCCGTCCGCTTGGCATTGGGTTGTCTTGATCCTGTTCTTCATCCCGTCATGCATGAGTCTGTTGATGCACAGCGGTATACGGCTCCCGAGCTCTTTACCTCATTTCAGCAACTCGATACAGCAGATCTCTTCTCCCTTGGCGTTGTCCTCTATGAGTTAGCAATGTGCCACAAAGCCTTTCTCGCCCTCACTTCGAGCACCCTTCAAGATACGATGAAAGGGCGCGCCTACAAACCTATCACGGGTTACACGACGGCGCTTACCGAGTTCATTTCGGATCTTATGGAACCTGACTCATATAAGCGCATCGGGTTGACAGATGCATTCCTACATCCGACGGTCTCAAACCTGGTGACATTTAACTGTGCCCCCTTGGAGGATGTGGTGCTTTCGCATCAATTCGTCAGCGGAGTCACCTCACCCAAGCCCTTCTCGCTCACAGGTGGTGAGCCGGATGCTGAACCTTTTTCGAAAAGCATTCGACGTCCCTCAGAGTACGAGCCTCCTGCCAATACTCATGACATCGGAGCGACGAAGCTAATTATCGAGGCTCGTAAGGGCGATATCGTCGGTGTTCGTCAAAACTTGAACCAAGCGAAATCTTTCAGCAGGATGGGGATGACAGCATTGATGTACGCGGCACGGAAAGGGCACGCGGAGGTCGTAGAGGAGCTCATACCATATGAGGCCGGTCTTCGATGCCTTGATGAGGCGTTTGAGGGCTACACGGCGCTTATGTTTGCCGCCTTGCATAACCAAGTGGAGTGCGTTAAGCTCCTTATCGGGCCCGAGGCCGGGTTAGCGAACCAGAGTGGACGCACCGCCTTTATGATAGCAGCCATCTATGGGCACTTCCCAGTGATGGAGCTCCTCGTTCATGAGGAGGCGCGAAAGCAGGACAATTATGGCTGGTCTGCGTTAATGTGCGCCACCATCATAGATTCCGACTCCGTTGTTGAGTATCTCGTACCTCGCGAGAATAACATCTTCACTCGATGCAACGAGAACGCACTTTCGATAGCTCGGCGCCTCCATCCCGAGAGCGACATCGTCCGCAAGCTCGAGATGTACGAGCAGGCCGTATGAGTAAACTAGACTTCACTTGGCATAGGTCTTCAAAAGGCTACGGATCTCACCACTCTTCGCGACACTCTTGATGAGCTTAGTGTATTGAGAAGCCTCTCTAGGGCCAAGGGCGCGGAAGGCGTCCTTCGAACCAGCCTGGGCTGCATAGACAATTGCTCCCCATCCATTCGATGCGGAAATCCCACCCTCGCGGTCGACCAGGAGATCGATGCAGGCGACGTGATTGCGCTTCGCCGCAAGCATCATGGCGGTGCCTCCGGTCTTCGTCTGCTTTGCAACCTCCGCGTTGAGTAAGACTTTGATGCAGTCAGCATGGCCCATATATGCGGCCACCATAAGTGCTGTATAGCCCTCGGTATCGCAGATTCCGGATTCGACAGGAGCGAGCTGGGCGCAAGCGTCGGTATTTCCGTGGGACGCGGCGATCATTAGCGCCGTCGCCTCATGAAGGACTAAATCATCAACCTTGAAAAGGGGCGTAGTCATCTTCGCCTCTCGCCCGAGGACGAGAGGGATGATTGAGACCGAGTTGAACTCGGCCGCCTTCATGAGGGCGGTGCGGCCCTCTACGTTACGCTCGCCAATCTCCTTCTCGACGACTAAGCGAGCAATGTCAACAGAATTCTTTTGCGCGGCGATAATGAGTGCAGTACGCTTGTAAGTGTCACGCTGCCCAGCCTCTTTCTCGATGAGCATCTTGGCGATCTCCGTTCGCCCATACCAGGCCGCATACATCAATGCCGTCATCCCGGTTTCATCTGTTGCCCCGACTTCGTCAAGTAAGAGCTGTGCAGCCTCCGTACACCCATTGATAGTCGCCCAGGAGAGCGCCGTAAAGCCAACCCCCCAGTAACCGCTCTTCATCCTCTGTCCAATCTCCTTCGACCTTATGATCTTAATGACGGAGATAGACTCGCGCTGGGCCGCGATCATAAGCGCCGTTCGGCCCTCAAGATCGACATTCCCTGCCTCGCTGATTAAAAGGCTAGCTGCATCAGTACGGTTCCACCAGGCCGCGTACATGAGGGGAGTAATACCCCTATCGGAGGTCATTCCTCCCTCCTTCTCAAGAAGCTCATTGACAGCCCCCACATGCCCACCAATGACCGCCCAGCTGAGGGCGTTGAAGCCGTAATCCCACTTCGCAGTCGCCATCTTTGTCTGCACCTCCTTCTGCATAAGAAGAGCCATGCAGTCGATGTGGCCTCCGAAGGCAGCCGCCATCAATGCCGTGAGTCCCGCGCGGTTCTTACGCCCAGCTTGCCTCAAGTGCTTCTTGACCGCTGTGGCATCTCCGTTCATCGCTGCCGTGATCAGATCCGTATTACCTTCGCGTGGAAGGATAGGAAGCTCATGTGTAGGCCCAAGATGCGATATTTCAACGGGTGGCTCAGGGTCTTTGTGCTCATCGTTCTCAAGGGCTTTGCGAATATCCGATATTGGGTCGTTTTTATCATGGGTAGGAGGGGATATAGTAGAGATCTCATACATTGGCAAGGAGGCGGTGAGGAAGTGCATAAAATTCTCCGTCCCTCGTAGGACGTTCGGGTGTGCAAGGAGCTGGGAAGCTGTGGGGCGTTTCGCAGGATCAAGCTGAAGCATCATACTAATAACCTCGCAGAGCTCTTTGCTATAGCCCGTGATCGGCTGATAATTGCAGCGGCGGATTCGCATTATAACGTCATCCCGTTCGGCGGCGCCGAAGGGAGAATACATGGTCGCAATGGTGTAGACTACGGCACCCAGGGACCAGATATCCGAGGCCGGAATCGGATCCTGCCCATCGAGCGTCTCCGGTGCCTTGTACTGGAGCGATTGGTGAGTAACCTTATCTGAGAAGAGGCGAGCGACGGTCTTCGTCGTATAGAGGTCGCCCAACTTGATCGCTCCATCCTCGTCAATGAGGATGTTAGAGGGCTTGATGTTTCCATGGACGAGGGTATCGAGGGACTTGCGAGTGCCATCACTCAACGTAACAACCTTGATGTCCTCATGAAGGTATTTGAGGGCGATGAGCGCCTGCTGGAGAATGCTCCAGATGCGCTCCTCGGGGGCGTAGCGGTTCTCACAGATGTTTTTCGTGACCATCAGCTGCGCATCCGAGACGCAGAGCTCTTCAACGATGTAATACTGCTTCTTGCGCCCATCCTGCTCGACATCGAACACGCGCAGGAGGTGAGGGTTATCAAGCTGGGAAACGATAGAAATGTCGTTTCTGACGGCCTCATGGTCTACGTTGCGCGCCCCAAGGTAGCTAATACGCTTGACAATAACGAGCTTGTTGCTATGCTGGTCGGTAGCGCGGTAGACCGTCGCGACCACACCAGTTGCGATACGCTTCTGGAGGATGTAGCGGTCGGGAAGGACGGTTCCAACCATCGATGTTGTAAGCTCCATTTTTTTTGGGGAGTTCTCTTCTTGACTAAGACTGAAAGTTAGTCAAAAGACAAGAGACGCTTGCTGTTGAAAAGAAAATGGGGAAGCCAGTATACAAGTACCGCTCGTCCAATGCCGAGTCAATTCCTGCGAGCGCGATCGGTATCCTTGCTACATCATCATCTACAGACGACCGACTAATCGCTCGGGAACTACGTACCGTCATACTGGGCTATGTCCCCGCATTCTCACAGTCCACAGAGGCTATTTCTGACGTCGCTGGAGAAGTAGCATTTCTGAAATCACGAGCCAGTCTCGTTTCCATTGAGACTGGGGTACGAGGAATAGGAATGATGAGCTGGAGTGGTGGTCCAAATCCTTTGGAGGTGCACCAAGCACTCCTAACGGCTGCACGTGCCGGGAAGGCGTTCTTCCATCTGTCTCGCATCTATCCTGTTCTGTGCATTGTCCCAGCTAGGCCGAAAGCTATAGCAGTGGCACTTTCTGAAGCCCTGAACTCCCACCTTTCCAAGATGGAGGTTACGAGTGAAAAGCTCTATCTCCAGCTTGACATCAAAGTGCGGAACAATAGTGGGCTAACAGGATCTGACATCCTGAAAGAGACGTCTCCAGCCATTTTGAAGACACTGGACGACCGAAAGATCGAAGGCCATATCCTCGCTGCTGCCGGCGATCTCACCCTCCTCGTTCATGTTTGTCGGAAAAGGGCGTTCTGTGGCATTGTGCCTCCAGATAGGGTATCCAACTTCTCTGTCACAACAGCTGCAAGCAAAGAAAATGCGGAACATCCGAGCACAACAACTGGCAGCAAGGACTCGTTCTAGGGATCAGAGTGCACGGAGACAAGAGCCACCACCCTCCGATGCGCCTCTCTACCAACACAGGTTCAGTGCTCTGGAGTCGCATTCTGGCTTGCAACGGAGCTCTTCCACGCGTCGGAGAGCCGTCCATTCAGAAACCAATCAGCCCTTTGAGTTGGATCCTGCAATACTTGATACGCAACCATTGGTTCCATTGGATGGGTTTGCTTTCCCAGATGAGGAGGAGAAGCCGGTGGACCCACGGCTCTTTCAGAAGGTACTTGAGCAGCTTGTCACGAGTCGGAACGGGTTAGTCGATGCTCAACGGCAGATTGGAGAGTTGGATGCCCTTTGTAATATCAAAGATAAACACATTCTAGGGTTAAGGCAGAAATTACTGGATGTTGAGGCTGAAAGACAGAAGACCAAGGGGTTACTTGAGAAAGTGATGAAGGATGTTGGGAAGGAACAAGAACCACGACGTTCTATGCGGCCCGCTTCAAATACTGAAGGGACACGTGAGGCTAAGATTCAAACGAAGCTACAGAGTCAGTTTCTTGACATGGTACTAGACAAGGCAGATGTCCAAATAGACTTCAACGTGGCAAGCTTTGTCCAGGAGGAGAATGAGGACTCGGATGAAACTCGAATAATGGTAACCCCTGCGGAGGCATTAGTAAGGCCCGAGATGCCTAGCGTAGGAAACCTGATCGATATCACTGTGAGCCGCTACAAGACCCTCTCCCACGAGGTGATTAAGGAGAAGGATGCGCTAACCCTATGCAGGGTATGCTCATATAATATTCTTCGGAGGCAGCTTGAAAAGGAGATGATAGAAGCCGATGACGAATTAGAACTTCATGATTCCAACGATGACATCAATGACAACATGCTATTGAATAAGCTTTTCGACGATGAATTCGTTGAAGACGTTGATGAGGTACGAGGTACGATGATCTCACGTTTGACTGGGGACTTGATGTTAAGAACCAGCATTATAGTCCCGAATTCCCATAGTATGCTTCGGGAGGGTATCTACAAGCTTTGTGCGGCACATCCAATGGGTCAGATCTCGTTCTCAAACCCTTACATAACAGAATCGTTCAAAGGAAACTACTGTGGAGTATTCGATGCTCCCCTTCCGAAGTCCTATAGGCTTTATGCCAGTGATGTTAAGAACCGAATGCTGATGGAGATGTATACGCTGTTGATATTGCGTCAGCGCCTTCGGTTCAATGCCATGGTCAGTCAGAAAATCCCGAACGTTCTATTCGCACAAAGTGCCAAGGACACGAACATTCGCCATGTTGAAGCGGCACGGGAGCACTACTTGAAGTATTTCCGTGATTTCCGTGAATACCGTGAGATTACTGAGGCCGACCTCCGTTATGAACAGTCTAGAACACTAACAAATCGATATTATGAGAACTGTCATGACAAACCCGTCGATACTACGGATATTTGCGTAGGTCCCGGTTGTGGCTCCTCTGTCTTGACAGGCTCGATGTTAGACACCGCCATCAAGATGTCCTATGGTTCCAATCGCGATACCACTACGGGCTTGATGAGTTTAACACATGCCGATCAATCCCCGACCAGAAGTAGTCCACCCTCCGAACTTCCAGCTATTGATTCCCCTCTTGCTGGAAACTTCATCGACATTGGTCATCACCCTTTTAGTGGAGTACCCATATCCTTACAACCGGAACCGCAACCTTTGAGACCTCAACTCCAAATGCAACAGAAGAACCAGAACAACATGTATCCACCGCAAGCCCCAACTTCACATCGGCCAGCCTCAATGACACCTAGAAGACAACCTTCAGCATCGGACCTAATATCTCAAAGTCGTGTTCCGCCAAAGCAATTACAACAGGTGCATGGTTCCACAGGCGAAAAGACGCCTCGTGAAGAGCCACGGATGAATAGCGGTAAGCCCCCTTTGAAGCTCGACTTACCCCCATCAACGTTGCCCAATGTCAATCAAGTCGAACCTAAACGTGCGGCATCCCCGATTCAGGACAGTTCCATCTCAGATGGAACGTACCTAGACGGGATTAGTGATATTCTTTGTGGTGATGATTAACGATGATAAATGCATCTACGCTTTTCTCTTGTTGCTTCGAAAGCGAATCATCTACATCGACTTCTTCAAATGGCTCCTGATATGGGGTGGAATCTCTTCTGTAAGTACGAGGGCCTCCCCACGACCCATATTGAGTTCGTTTGTTTCGAGGAGAATGTATATGTCAGACTTGCGATTGCAAGTACCTTCTCGACCTTTGACTTCATGTCGACAGGCCCCTTTGTGCTATACTTCATGGCGCGTGACCTCATACAGGTCTTTGAGCACCCCAACGTCCCATACTTTAACGGTTATCTTATGAAGCATGCAAGTGGTTATATCTTACAAGTCCTTTGCGCGAAGGGTGACCTTCTACTTACTAATGATGCTAGCTCAAGTGTGATGACTCGTTACGAGGTCCCTGTAGCCTTCAAAAAGGGTCACTTGGAATCAATTGATGATCTACTTCTTAGACTTAGCCATCTCATTCGAAGATGTACAAGTAATACAGAGGTGAATGAGGAACCCTCAGTATCAGAAGACTCTCTTGATGGAAAGCCAGTTCGTATTGTTGGACAGAAGGACTTTATAGTACCAACACAAAACCCTCTCTTCCTTCGTCTCTTTGGGCTTTTCACCTCGTTACCAGGAAGTGAGTCTCTTCAAATAACCGTGACCACTATCCCACAGACGGTTGAGGAAGGTGGGGGTGCACGTGTGACAATTGAGTTATCTTGCTGGTTACTCTCAACATCTGTCTGTTATCGTGAGCCTGGAACACCAGATACAACTGACGTCACCACTGTTGTTTACAAGACGCGAGCAAGCCTCTTTGCAGAGCGTTTCAGTCGGATTTTCAACGTCGCGACAGCTTTCGACTATCGTTGGAGCCTTGGGATATCCGTAATGCGTTCCCTCGCGATCTGTTCTCTTTGCATGGAGGATACTGGGGAAGGGATCTATACCGCAATCGAGGCTGCATCATGATCCTAGTCTCAAGCTCTAACTACCTTATCACAGGATCGAGAAGAGGAAAGACTCGCATTATACCCATCTCTTATCCCCATGAGGATATGATTCTCTTTAAGTTTATCCTTCAAACACTTATTTGCTTGATCATTTGAAAGATATTAACTTTCTCAGCTCCATCCACATCCCACATATCTAAAAGCCTACGAAAGGAAGAGGTGAGCCCTATGACAATCATCATCCCACGCTTAGATCCATCCCTTGCCCTCCTTATAAGATGTGTTCGGAGCTGTAATTAATTTGAAGCTACTTTGGGCTTCCAGATGGATCAAAAAGAAATGCTTATCACCGGTCACTCTCCGCTCGCTCTCCCTGTAATGGCCCTTGCCTCTTCACTCGGGTTGAAGTATGAGACCTCCGAGACGACGCCCTGCGGGTGCACGCTCCCCCACGTCCACGACGGCGACGTCCGCATCGCGCACTCCCCCGCGGCCCTCCGCTACATCGCCCGTAAGCATGGAAAGGGTGACATCCTCCTCGGCAAGACCCCCGAGGACGAGGCACTGATCGAGCAGGGCGTTTCCCTTGGCGTCCACCTCCAGAACCTTGTACGTGGTGTCGTCATGACCATCCTGATGCCGCAGAGCGTTGCGGCCTACAACAAGAGCGCAAACATGCGCGGACGCGAGATGATCGAGAAGCTCCTCACCGTCCTCGACAAGCGCTTCCTCGAGAAGACGTTTTACGCCACGGAGCGTTACACCATTGCCGACTTCGCCCTCGTCGTCCCGGTCGCAGCGGCTCTGGCGAGGCTCTATCCGAAGGACAAGGCCGAGGCATTCCCCAACCTGATTAGGTGGGCAAGAACAGTCCATGCCATCCCCGGGGTTTCAGATGTCATGAACGAGATCAGCTTCGCAGCCAGCCCACTTCCTATCGAGCCTGTTGTCCAGCCTGGGCCTCGCCCGGAGGGCTCGCAGTGCATCATCGGGAAGTGCTGTGCCATGAAGCAGACCTGCTCTGATTCCTCCCAGAAGTGCTGTGAGAAGAAGCAGACTGAGTCGGCTGGTGCGGCGAAGCCGGTGGACCCATACAGCAAGCTGACGTTTGACATGTACGCCTGGAAGAAGCACTATAAGAACCTGGATTGGGACTCGAAGGAGAAGTGGGAGCCCTATTTCTTCGAGCACTACGATCCCAAGGAGTACAGCCTCTGGAAGTGTGAGTATATCGACCCATCGGGCTTCAAGGAGGACTGGAAGACGAAGAACCTAGTTACCATCTGGCTTCAACGCCTCCGTGGCGAGAAGGCTGACAAGTACACCTTTGGGAACGTCCTCGTCACGAAGGACGAGAACAAGGACCACTTCGATATCGTCGGAGTCTTCCTCTTCCCGCTCGACACCGTACCCGAGTGTGTCTCTGAGTGTGGTGGGAGCTCGAGTTTCAAGTTCACCCGCCTGGCGATGGACACCGAGGAGGATAAGAAGTTCCTCAGCGACGTCTGGTATTGGCAGGAGGAGTCGGATATCGTCCATAACGGGTACGTCTTTGGGCGCTGCGTCGACGGTGAGACCTGGCACTGAGCGGTAAACCGGTGGCCCTTCACTTCTCCGCGATTGCGCTCTCGAGTTTGCTGACGAGGCGGCATGCCTCTTGAATCCGTGGCCCTGAGGACTTGATGATCCCGCTCATCTCCGAGAGTTTGAATCGAAGCATTGACAGCTTTTCGCGGCTAAGTTGCCTAAAGGTCGCGATGAGAGAGGCGACTTGGCCGCACGTCCTTACGGTATCATCAAGAGCCTGTTGTTGGCGCTCGACGAGCTCGGCGATCGCACGGTTCCGCATGTTCTCTTGGCTTGTCAAGTCGATGAGTTGGAGGTTAAAGGAATGAATGTCGTTATTGATCTGGTTCAGTTCCCGTGAGACGGATGCTAGCTTTGCATTCATCTCCGAGGCGAGTTGACCTTGTGCCTCTCTATCCAACCGGTCGCGATCCTTGTAGACGAGTAAACGCTCCTCCAATTGCAGCTGTTCTGCCTGGAGAGAGCTAACGTTCTTCGTTAGCTCGCTGCTGCGCGTAAGCTCCCGAACCTTGGCATCCTCGAGCTCGGCCATCTTCCCTTCAAGGTCGTTAAGTGCCGTCTGAAGGACACGCGTCGTTTTCTGGACGTAGAACTTCGATGACATCGTTGGCCTCCCATCCGAGGCGACAGCCAGGTTTATGGTCTGGCTCGTCGTCAGGTTGATAGTGCGGTTTGTATCGGGCTCAGGGACATCGTGATCGTGCTCGCCAAACGTTGAGGCTTGATCAAGAGACTCGAGATAAGACCGGGCGTATTTGCTAGTGTTATAAGCTGTTTCATACTGATGAGAGAGGTCGGCGACGTTGAGACGCAAAGAGGAGAGGTATGCCTGACGTTCAAGTGCTTCCGCTTGCCGGTCCTCGATCCGCTTCTCAAGATCCTCAACCTCGTTCCGGAGCTGCGAGAGCCGCCCCTTGAGCTTCGTATACTCGTGAACACTTGGGCCCTGGTGCCTTTTCACCTGTTCCCGAACATCTGCCAATTCCTTTTGAGCCAAGGCATCTTCCTTTTGCAACTCCTCATATCGAGCGGTGACCTCGGCTCGCTCACTATTGATCTCATGCTTATGTGGCTGTTGGGTCGAATTGGTGAACTTCAAGACACTATCAGTCGAGTCTCGCAAACGCTTGAGATATAAGGCTGAAAGGTGCTCTGCAGTTTCATGGAGTTGAAGAATATTGTGGGACGTCTGAGCGTCGCGTGCAAGGACCGAAAAGTAATCGTCTGGTAGCTGTATGTTATAGTTCTGTGGCGTAACATCAGTTCTACTTCGGATAAGAAGGGAACGCTCCAAGATCGAGTAAACCCCATCGAAGAAGGCTGAAGTGGCATTATCGCCGACCACGGGGGTCTTCTCAATAGCACTGAGGATGTAATGGATATTCGAGAAAAGGCTTTCAAGCATCGTACAACACTCCCGCCAGGTCGTGTCGTGCTCCATCTTCCGCTTTAAGTACTCGTTCCGGTTCGTCTCCGCCTCCTTATTGATCTCGTCACGGATCTCGGCGATGACCTTATCACCACCGTGGTCCTTATCCCCGAGGAAGGCCTTATATTTCCTTATCAGGTACCCCAGAAACGGGCCCGACGAGAGCTGGGCCTCCACGTCCGGGCTATCGAGGACACGGGCAACGATGGACTTCTTAGGCTGTGGATTGGACACGCCGGTGAGTGGGTATGTACGATCATCCATATACATGGGATAATCATCGGTGCCTTGAAAGTCCCCCAAACCTGTGTACTGGTCGAAGTGCTCGCGCACGGACTGGATATAGAGCCCAATCGCGGCCTCTGCCCCCAGAAGTGCCTGGTACTTGCACAGTACGCGGTTTTGTGTGATATTGCTAAGCTCCGAGGCCTTGAAACCAAAGGCCGCGGGGAGGGTCGGATCTATCAGCCCGACGGTCTGCATGAGCTCCGCCCAAATCTCGTTATGCTTCCCACTCACAGCCTTCATCGGGGGGACGCCCAGACGAAGGCATTGAATGATCCTGTTCTGGACTTCACAAAAGGTCTTCATGCTTTGAACGCTTATGGGGCCGGCGGTGGCCGGGTCCTCGTTCTGCTGGAGGAACTGGGCGACCAAGGCCATATTCTTCTGGACAGACGAGGCATGTTCGGGTCGATTGGATCCCGTGACAGAGGTAATCCGCCGTGTCTGCCGTGCGGTCTGCCGCGTGTCCGCGTTCCGGCTGACGGACATGGTACCTCGCGCCTGGGCGGTCGAGGCCACGCTTCGTGCCACGAATGCAGACGACGGTCTGGACATTCGGCGTTTTTTCGGGCCGTTCACTGCGCCGCCGCCTTCACGAGGGATTGCGCGGCCTTTACAAAGCCCAAGATCTCCTGCGACGTGTGGGCGTTATGGAGGGCGGTGCTATCAGCCCAGTTCCGCCGAGCTGACGTATGGAAGGTTTGCGTCTCATCCTCAAACATCCCTGGGATCAATTCAAAGGCCCGTGCCGTCTCGAGGACTGGCGGCCGCCGCGTCGCAGAGCCACTGCTCATCAATGGAGGGGTGGTCGCCTCACCCTCGAATTGAGAGTTAAAGTTACTCCGAGCTGTGACACTTTGTACGACGCCACTGGCTCCACGCTTGTCGGCGCGTGCTATATTCACGAGAGTGGGCACCCCACTAGTCTTGCTAACTCCTGGCGCAGAGTGCCTCCTCATCCTCCCCGCCGCAGGAGATTCCAACCGTGCGTGTGATGGAGGCAAGAATGGCGCAATAAACTCACTCTCACCTTCTGATTTGTCCCTTCGAGGGCTTGGAATGGTATCAACCTCCTCGACATCTAATAGGCTCATAGCTGCGGCCACACTCTCAGCCACGGAGCCTGCCTGCTGTAATTCATGGACCTCGGCCGCAGGCGTGGCGCTGATATGCTTCTCAGAGTCTGGACGCTTACGCTTGAGAGTTGGTGTCTCGTACGGAGTAACTACATGCCCTACCTCACTACCATGTGGTGGGTAGTACGGATCCTTGTGGGGGGATGTCGTAGCAATGGGAAGAGCTGGACTAGTGCTACGGGACTTGACCTTTGCAAGGAGTCTATTAAACTTCCCCGCTAGTGTGTCGAAGCGCTGCTCCAGCGTGTTCACCCGCGCCTCGATATCTATCATGCGCGGAAGGACATCCGTCTCAAGGATCGCTTGTGTCTGTTTCTCAATGCGTGACCGAATCTTCTTAGGGAGTTCTAGAGATAGCATCTTACAGTAGGCGGCGACTCTAGCCGTTACCTCTTCAAGCTTGCACATCCGGTTCTCCAGAGTCAAGTGCTCACTCAAAATGGCATCACCGTGGCCAACGAGGTCAATGGGCTCCGGGACGGGTGGGAGGAACTCAGTGAGCATCGGGGTTGGTGGAAGTGTGCCTGTATCCGGGGGTTCGTATAGCTGGAGAGTCCCGAAGACCCCGGTACGTTCTACCGAGCGGTCCATTTTTTGCTTCATAACCAAAGATCATCGCTCAGCTCGACACTACTCATGGAATCGCTATCCACGTACTCATCCTGCCTACAATCATCGCAAATGCCCTCGGGGGAGCAAAGGCCAGGCTTCCGGCAAGAAACGCAAATCATGACACACTCACAGTCTTGGTTCTGTTGAAAAGGGACGTATCCAGAAGCTAACGGACCACACCCCGAAGTTTTCGTTGAGAGGGGGCACAAGGAACCCCATACTTCCTGTTTAGGAGGTATGGCATGGCGTATCACATCACGTTGTTCAGTATAATCGAGACCTGGAAGTAGTTGCAGTCCCGCTGCCTGGAGCTCAAGTAAGAGAGAGTTATCACAAGAGGCTAAGGCCCAATAGCCTTGAAGGAGCCACGCTGCAACGTCGACTTCGGAACCGTCACCAAGATCAGTGCAGAAATCATCACCAAGAACTTGTTGAAGAAAGGCTGCTATCTCCTCCTGCTCTGCCGAAGGGCCATACTCCTGAAAGAACTCAAGGATCTCCTTAGCAAGAGCTGAGGAGCAAGTAGTGAATTGTTGGATAGAAAGCATATCGGCGGCGAAGATGGCACGAAGGGCATGCCAGGATGAGAGGAGATGGCAAATGAAGGCGTAGAACGTGGGCCAATCAGGACATCCAAGGTTTGAAGGCCGACCTGATGGCCGATGGCGACAAAGCTGAGACTTATCAACCGTAAGTATCATTTTCGGAGTAAGTCTGATTCACAATGCGCACGAGATGGGGCTAAGAGAAAGAGAGAAGGGAGCCGGCCAATCAATCGACTTTGATGATATTCATCGCTCTACGTTGCTTTGGAGTCATTTTCTGTGCTTTCTTCGACGAGATCATCTGAGTGCCCTTCATCAACGCCTCTTCACGGCGAACCCTTCGTTCCTTGCGCTTCGCAGCCGCTGCCTTAATCCGAGCATTGTTCTGTGATTGAAGCTCCTTCTCAAGCATCCGTGCCTCATGCGCGGCTCTATCGGCGGCTATGCGTTCATGGGTGGGCTTCTTCGTCTTCCGTGAAAGGACCTTCGTCGTCGACTTCCAGGACTTGGAGAGTGCTGAACCGGTGACGTGGCCTGCCATTTTATATTTCTCTCATAACGTCACCTCCCTTTTTGAGAGTGCAGAAAGGGGGGAGGGGTCTTGAGAGGTAGAATCGTATATGAAGTAGGCTGACTGAATGGACATCGTTAATCATAGATTCCCGTCTGTTTCCTCTAACTCATCTTAGTAGAAGTGACCGGAACCATCTTCTTCCTCATGGATAAGTAATATGAGTTGCTGCTTGGAAAGAGAGGTGCCACTATAACGAGGTGGGTACTAGAATAAGAGAAGGACATGAGTATGATTATTTTTCATGCAGGTCCTGAACGCCTCGGTCCCTACGCCTGTGACTAACATCGAGGTCTTCCATATCCTACGGCATCGGTATTTACGGACCACGAAGCGTGGGGCGGATCAGCTACATCTCTCACGCCAACAATTAACTATCGAACAGCAATTACATCACTATTTGAAGCCTCATGTGAAACACATCACTAAGGAGGCCTTCGAGAAGGTCTGGCGCTTCTTCGACCCAACCAACGGCTTCACAGGGATAGAACGGCTTCAAATCATCAACGACGTCCCACAATCCTTACCAGAACTCCTTCTAGTCTTACCAGACCTGTATACGCGCTTCTCGGAGGAGCAGATCGTACAGATACACGAGCACTTAGACCTCCTCTTGCCCCCACATGAGGAGAGTGACGATGAATGAGAATGAATCCTCAAAGTTTCAGTTTACTTCTTAGGCAGGTCTGGCTTCTCCCGCTCATTATCTGGGACGGCATCGAACTGAAGGAAGCAAATGCCACCTCCACCGTTGGTGTCAATCTCCATCACAGCCGCTAAGTTCTTGCACTTGTAGAAGTAATTGGGACAGGACCAGCATGTGCAACACTTGTTGTTGAAGTACCACTGGTATCCCTGAGCCGCGAGCTGGTGAGCACGTGTCACAATCTCAATCCCATTGTCTCCATTGAACTTCTCAACCGCTTGAGCGCCAAAGAGGAAGCCTGCGCCACGAGTGGATGGAGAAAACATAGACACCTTTGGCTCAGGATCTGACCAACAAAGGTCTGTGAAGCTACCCTCAGAAGGAATTTCAAGAGATCTTTGGATCGTACGGATTGAATCCAAGCTTGGACACTTAGGAGAGAGACCACCGTGGACCCCAAAGATTCGGTTATCTACAACAGCGGCGATCGGAAGGTAGTCGAAGGAATCGACAAAAAGTTTCCAGACCGCACTATGCATGTAATAACGCTGACATTGCTCGTAGAACCCATATACCTGCGTGATTGAACGACATTCATGATTCCCACGGATTAAATAGATCTGGTTCGGATAACATAGCTTTAGCAAGTAAAGAAGCGTGACAGTCTCGAGAGAGAAGTAACCGCGGTCAACATAGTCACCAAGAAAGAGGTACTTCTTCGGAGTCGGACTAGTACGGAGCGACTTTGCACTTGCACCATTTGCTACACTCCCCTTGCTGTTTGCGTTGAATGGAATAACAGTCATATTCGCCTGGTTGGGGGCCGAGTTATCAATCCGTCCACCCACGTCGAAAAGCTTGACGACGTCGTAGAATTGCCCATGCAAGTCTCCACAGATGTTGATGGGCCCGCTCAGATTCAGGACGTTCGGCTCCTGAGCCAGTATCGCCTGCACCCTCCAGACTAGCTCGCGGATGTCGTCCTCTGCGAGCGGCTTTCGTTGCCACGTCAGTTCGAGAAGCTTCTGTGGATCGATCATATTTTACTAGGTCAGCTTTTATAAGAGAATCCTAGGATGACCTCCTTCAGGACTAGGATATAGGGCCTAAGACCTATCGGGTGTACAGGGGGGAAAAGAAAATGCCTGGAATTCTTCCCAGTATCCGGGTCTACAAGCGGGTGGGTGAGCATGTCCATCCTCTTGGGATCTTCTTTGCTTGGTTAACGGTAGCTATCGACATCTTCTTCCCGCTGGCGTTGGTTCAAACCACCGTCTGGGTGACGGGCCATCATCCTAATATTCCATATGCCCATGCGGGCTTTGGTGCCGCCATTGGTGGGATTCTATTGGCGAAATACCTAGTCTTTCCATTACGAGGGTTGGTCACAATGTCTTTGGTCTTATCAGCTATCCCCGCCTTGATTTGTGGGATCGTCGCAGTTAGTAACCCATCCAGTGCTGAAGGTGCGGCTTGGGGCAGTATTATCTTTGGTGGCCTCGGGATGGGGGCACGTCAATCAAGCTTACTCATCACAATGATTGACGTCAAGACTTCCCAAGCCGGAAGCCGTGTTGGCTTTGTTCTAGCAATACCCTTCGTTATTACAGGCTTCCTCCTCATGAATACAATCCTTCTTGAGGAGAATAACATGAACGCCTCCTCCTCAGCCACTACATCCACTAATATGGTAATGAGTCATCTTCTCCTCTTCTATGGCATTTGGCTCTCTTTCGCGGCGTTATTGGATAGTATCCTTCTACGCGTCTCGAAAGAAGTGCGCTCTCCAGAAAAGGTACCAGCGTTCAGGGTAGATTCCGGCTCTGCGGCATCGACCGTTATCCTTCCATCAAATATCAGAGGCTTCAAGGTTGGAAATGAGTACGTGGGGAATTACATGGGTACTACGTCCGCAAACATACATACATCATATCCTTATACCCCCTCCGACGTTAGTGAAGCAGCTACCAATACACATGCAGTCCTAGCCTCATCGATGGACGGTCCGTTTATGGTGGGAGTGCATAGCATTAACACATTGCAGAACCTTGCCTTTGTTAGTTCGCAGCATGACATTACCTTCCAGACCTTTGTCCGTGCCTCGAAACATCTCTTACCGTTCACCATCGTCGCCTACTGCTTTCTTTATGCTTCTAGTACGCTTTTTGTCATTCAGTTTGCCCTTCTGAAGCTACCCACCATCTCCTTTCTTAGCTTGAATAGGACCTCCAACATAGGGTATATCTTGGGGTGTATGGCCTCTATGGTACTATTCTTGGCGTACGGAGCGCTAGAGTATTTCGCAGGTGCCCTTTGCCATGACCTATCACGTCTCTATGCCTCCCGACCTCCTGATTATCCCGGTTCAACCATACCATCAAAGAACTTTATAACAGCTTTGCTCATTGCAATATTTGGGGGCCTTTCTTTATTCCTCCCACAAGTTATCGTTTCAGCAATATGCAATGGACTTGATTGCACCGCTTCAGCCGCCTCCAACATAGGGTATCTTGTTTGGTTTTTCATGCTAATAGGCTTGTTCCTTGTAATGATTCAATTGGCACAGAGCGTGCTACATGTACTCCACTATGCTGAATGCTTGAGAGCCAGGTATAGTCGTTCCTTGATACGAGTATTAAGCCTATCAATGACCATTTGTGTCCCAGTTTTCCAGCTTCTAATGTTCGACTTGGCTCGCATAGAATATCTGAAGAACCACCCATCCATCCACTCATTAGTGATAACCATAGTGTGCATAGTCTTTAATGCTATTGGCAACCTCTTTCTCCTTCTTTCTAAGGCTCACGGTGGAGTTGCAACTCTTGAGCTTGAGGAGCCAACGCCAAAGCTCGTCAGAAAGCCATTCACTGGTTACCAGCCCCTTGCAAGGGCAGAGTCGAACCGTGGGTGCAATATTGAGGGCGACTCTTCTTCGATTGCAGCAATAGGTTGTATCAGTGAGGTCAAGTCTGCTGTTCCAAGCTCTCCTGTCTCACGGTATCAACGCGCAACCATTGATGAGACACCAACATCGTCGATGCATACAACGCCACAGATCGAACAGACTCCTAAAACCAACACCATAGTTCACCCTCAGTCTCTTCGGGAACAGTCACACACGGAGCACGATCCATGAACAGGTAAGCGGGATTCAGTTCAAGCTCGAAGTAGTAGCTTCTTGAGGTGCAAGACACCCGTGACAATGTCATCGTTGTCGATGGGAGAGGACCTAAGAAGGAACGACTTAGGATGTCGTAGCAGGCGTGGTAACACTCCTCGATCGTTAGTTCACGGCCCCAGGCATCAGGGAATGTCATGGGTTGAGATCTGTCGAAAGGCACATAAGAGGTGTCGGGAGCGGATGATCTATCTCCATGGTGGAGGTCAGATGATGGGGACCCTTGTTTCACGGGAGGCTCAAGGGCACCACTACCGGATGGATGATGCCGCTGATTTGGAGCGGCTATCACGAGATACATATGAGTTGGGTATTTAAAGGCAACATGCACTACCGGATCATGGTACAGCTCGTATCGACTAGGGCGGGCAGGAGCCTTGTAAAATGATTGAAAGCATAACCCTCTTGGACCACCTTGGCAAGGTGATCGTATCTCGGGATTACTTGATCCCCCTCGCGGACCGTATTTCCTCAGCCTTCACCGAGCAGGTGCTAAACGATGGACGGCTGAGTCCCGTTCTGATAGCGGATGGCTTGACGATTTGCTACAAGAAACATCGAAATACCTTCATTCTGGCGGCCACGCGTCACCAGCTTGATACTCTAACGATCTTCTTGCTCCTGGATAAGCTTGAGCAGACTCTTGAGCAACTCCTGGATGTGGTGACGGAAGAAACGGTTTATCTTAACAAGGCTATGGTCTTGGACGTTTTGGATCTTATTTGCTGCTATGGACGGATCACACATGCTGATTCTGGTCAAATCTTGAGCTTATTGCAGCTCAGAACGAGATATGATGCTGCACGGATTGGACATGGTGTTTCCCTTCATTCCGTAGGTTCCAAAGGCAATATCACATACAAGTCGGTTCCAGAAGGTCTTCCAAACGTTGGTGGGCATGATAAGGAGTTGAGCCTTCTTATAACAGAAAAGACGGAGCTTGTCCTTTCAGATCAGAGCAAGTCGATTGAGTCTTGTATAGTTCGTGGGTCGATTCATGTCACTTCGAAACTTAGTGAGCCGGCCACGGTCCGTGTGGTCATGTCGAACAACTTTTCTCTCGCCAAGGTCAAGGATGAACCTATCACATCCGAAACGGACATTATCGCCCCAGATGACATCCATATCCATAACTCCGTCGACTATGCGACGTTCTTCAAGCACGGGATCTTCGTCTTCAAGCCAATAGATGATCCTTTCACACTTGTCTGGTATCGCCTCCATACAATCCGTCATGCCTTTGTGAAGTGTAAGATCCGAGAGAAAAAGGAACCATACGCGAAGGCACATCGTGAGTACTCGATCAAGCTAGAAACACACTACGGTAGTGACGTCGTCTCAAACGCAATAGTCGTTCGGATCCCAGTCCCATCGAATATCGACTCTCCTTCTTTGAGGGTGCCTAAGGGAAAGATGGAATACCTTCCGGCAGAACAGTGTGTAGAATGGCGCTTAGGCTCAGTCCCAGGGAAGACGATCCTTCGTGGTACCCTCACCTTCGGTATTCCTTCTATTGGTTCCCCAGTCCTGATTTGGACTCCTGTCGTCATCACCTACGATATCCCGTTCGTCTGTACAAGTGGGCTAGCCATCAAGAGCTGTACTATCGAGGATGTCCCAAACACCCATGTCTCCTTCCAATACCGATCTCAAGGGAGAATCATCTCACGTAAATTCTGATTCACAACCAAACCTCTTTCTTCTTCTAAGTCACTTTCCAATGACAGCTTCCGCCTTCTCTTTCTCTTTCTCAGGGATCTCGAGGACTGGCTTCCGCTTGTTATGGCTAAGAAGCCATTGCCCAAGCCACAGCAAAGGCTTCGCTGGCCGCTCCTTCGCAAGTGCGATCGCACCGTCATTGAGGTATTGGATGATGTTCTGCTCGGTTATGTACTGCTGGATCTCGGCATCGCTATACTCTACGCCTGTGATATAGTCCGTCATGATTTTTACTCGGGGCGTCAAGCGAAATCCACCGTCGAATCGCTACCCAGCAATCCGCGGTCGTCGTCGGAGACGAGCTCCTTCTCGGGAGCGGCCGACTCCGCATGCCTACGCTTACTCGCCCTACGTCGCCGAAGGTATACAACAATTCCCGCACTCGTCACAATTATCGCAATAACAAGTGCCACGGCAAAGAGAATGAAGACGGTCACCTGCTTATGACCGGACTCATTCACGCTACAGCTACCATCTCTCGCGAGGTAGCCAGACTTACAAGCGGCACAGTTCTTAGTTGGATCACGCCCTCCAGCACAAGTACATACTCCATTAGTACAGGTGCCATGGCTAGCACATACAGTCCCATCCGGAGCCATGCAAGTATCGGTTTGACAGACTCCCAAGATGGATTTCATCCCAGAAGGGCATTGTATGTCATTGTAGGTGATTGGAATGTTGCAATTGGACCCATCATACCCAGGAAGACAAACGTAACAAGCCGCGGCCGGGTCAAAGTTGAATGGGCATTGACAAATACCATCAACACATGTACCACCATTTGCGCAGCTAACGGTGCATGCTTTAACCGTACATGCCCCAGTGGGATCCTGTGTGAGACCGGAGGTGCAGGTATCGCAAACACCATCTGCAAACGGGTCGTCACAGATGCAACGCCCGAAGACCGAACACGTTCCACGGCCATTACAGACGAGGGCGTTAGTTCCGGCGCTAGAAATGCAAGGGGGATATGTGCACTCCCAGTTTCCGGAGGATAGGTTTTGTGCACATATCTTATCAGAATCACAAGGCTCAGGGCAGTTCTCCGCAGCTGATGGGTAGCATAGCTTTGTCTTCGGATCTTGGTCATACCCGTCGGCACACTCTGTGCAAGCCGACCCGTTGTAACCAATATCACAGTTGCACTGGTCGTTGTCATACGCACCATGGCCGCAGAGCTTTGGTGGTTGAGTATCGGCGATCAGTTCATTACGGTAACATGTGTCGTTGAGGCATGTAAACAAATAGGATTCGCAAGGCTCCGTGCAGATCGTAGTTATGCAAGCTTCATTGGTAGCGGTGAGGTTATATCCATTCAAGCACTCTATGCAATAGCTCGGGTCGTCATCCTTACAGCGGCTGCACCCACTAACCGTACAGGCCGTCACACAGCCGGTGGCGACACCCGTGTAGGTTGGCTTACAGGAGTAACAGTTCCCAAGGTTGTACAGATCGCATTCTTCGCAGTTCACGGGGCACTCGGACGGACGCTCCTCGCACCCATCCGTGTAGATATTGTAGATGTACCCCTCAGAACACAGCGTGCAGGCCGTCTCGGCTGTACGTAAAGGATCTGTACACTCGCAGCCACCCAAGCTGCAGGTCCCTCGATTGTTGCAAACGGTGAGGCCGAACGTATAACTTGAATACTGATACGGAATAGGATGCACACACTCGGAATCAAACAACGCAGAACTACCATCGGGAAGGTAGAAGCAGGCCTTCTCGCCCACACCACCATCATAGGGGCAGTAGGGTGGGCAGTTGTCCGGTGTGGCCAGGTCATCAAAACAACGCACACAGATGGTCGGATCATTGGGGGCGCAGGCGCGACAGCCTGAAGAGATCTGGCAGGTATCGTTACAGTCATTCTCAACGTTTGTCATCCCGTCGTTGCATAGTATGCAGTTCTGCTCGGCATCACAGAGCGCACAATTCGGCTTATCGGTACAGTTCCTGACCGGAGCACACTCGTAGTTGGTCGTGAAAATGGATGCATACCCATCATCGCACGTGCTGCAATTAAGATAGGAGAGCGTCGGGTTACAATGGCAGCCAGGAGGACACGGGAACCCGCAATATTGACTAGGCCCGAAGAAACCCTCCTTACAAGTTACGCACGTAAAAGTAGCGATATCGCAGAGCTCACAGTGCTCTTGGAAGAGGCCAGTGCAATAGTTCTCATGGCATTTCCCATCCTTAAGAACGTAACCTGGAAGACACTGTGTACATTGCGTAGTTGGATCGAGAAGTGGATCTTCACACTCACAGATGTATGGTGGTTCCGAATCATCAATGAGGCACTTTCCCACGCCTGCACAAGGTTTCTTACCCCCTCTTGGAATGCATTCTAAGGGAATACAGCCCTCATCTGGGATGAGAGAAAAGATGTTATAACACTCACTACAAGTCCCATCGTTGGCAGGGGTACGGCACCCAAAGAGCACAACATCGTTGAAACTGGCAAAACAAAGGCCAAAAGATTCCGCGAGCTCAAAGCCTGGCTCACACCCTAAACAGGACCCATTCTCTTTGCACTCCACACAATGCTCTATATCAAAGCCCCCACAGTTCAACGCGGCTACTAATATCAGAAAGCAAAGGGATACCAGCATATTTTTGCATTGCTCGCCACGTCAATCTGTGGCCACATCTGTTTGGCGATGCAACTGTTCTATCATTGTGGCGGAAAGCCCAAAGTATGGGAGGCCACTAACTAGGTTAAAGTCCTTCTTGGGGTCATTCTCAACCCCTTCCAGCATTCTATCAACCAAGTGTTCTGCAAGGTCGAATACCGATAATGGTTGGACATACTTTGAGACAGCAAGGCTAACCAACATATCACACGTTTCGCCCGAGAAGGCTGCAGGAGATGTCTTCGATACCTCAAAAGCATTGATATCTGTATTGGGCTTTTGTGCATCTGTACAGACGTCCATATCCTCGGTGCTTTCCGACTGTCCGTTACGTTGCGGACGTTTAATACGCATTCGAACCCAATATTGTCCGCCCTCCGTCGTATAAGTGCGTAATGTATCATCTCCATCATCTGATTCGGAAATGTACTCAACCAGGCGGTCTCCCTCGTAACAGGAGTACTGCCGTCGTACACGTTGGGTCTCTTTATCGAAGACCAAACGATATTTCCTTTCTTCTATCGTCATCGGTTCATCTGCAGGTGCACGCCCTACTCTCCCAGGGATATCATAATACACCAGGACGTCATTCTCGGGTGAGATGTATCGAAGCTCGCCACGTGCGTCACGAACAAGATGTCGTCGAACCTTACTATTCGCGCCGACGATGAGCGTGGTTCCCTCGACGTTGTCACGATCCTTCTCCTTGTGGCGGGCTATACGGGCGTGGGTCAAAAAGGTATCGAGATCGAATTCGTCAATCTCCTCCTTTTCTTCGTCTTTCCCAGAATTCTCTCCTCTCGTCACATCCCGTCCCTCGGCATACTGATATTGCTTGATATATGCTTCGAGGTCAGCTTCGAAGCGTCTCTCATCGTACTCTTCAAGATGTCGTTGACGAAGGAAGATCTTTGGAGCCGAAAAGCTCTTTTCTGGTGGATTATCTATGGTCCGATCCCATGGCCGTATCGTCACGTCAGTAAGAACAGGCTCTGCCTCGGGAGGATGGAACGCGGCCAGTTCTGACCACGTCGCAGTATTTAGCGTCCGAATGCTTACCTTTTCTAACGTTGATATTACCATATAGAATAACGGGGAGCAGGAATCCCATGTTTCGAATGACCAGCTAAAAGATCCAGTGGCTGGGAGCTGTGCAACATGTAACGGAAACATGAACCGATCTCGTTGTGGAGATACCGTCATTTGAGTTAATGGCTCTTGAGAAATATCTTTAGTTGAATTCCCGATCTGTGCTGCTTCAAGTAGAGCGACATCCAGCTTTGCACCGAGCTTCTGAGTGCTCTCCTCAATTTCATGAAGTACGTTACGTCCAATGGCGGAAAACTTGGCCGTTTCTCGTAATGTATTTGAACGACTACTTAAAGGGAGAGATCGACTAAGCATCAATGCATTTGCTTGGCTTGGCATCTTTCCTTCTTGAAGCTCACGTGATATTGAGACGATATTCGCCGAAATTAATGCCATGATCCCTTCTGGGTCATCCTTACTAATTCCTGATAAGCCTGGGCGCATAAGATAAGGCTTTTTCAACGCTGGACGCTTACGTCGACCATTCTTCAAAACATTACAATGAAGGACTAGTCGTGATAATGAGCCCGATAAATTCAGATCCACGTTATCATAAAGCTCCGCAGCTGTATCCACAAGGCCCGCTCGATAGTTCTGGATCATATTCGTTCCTGAGGTTTGATAGTTTAGACCAGCAAGGGTGCTAATCGTCTGCGAGAGAAGTAGGTGTGGGTCATCAGGTCTTTTCATCGAGCTGGTTGTCGACTCGTCCGTTGGGTTCGATTTAGAGTGAGGTACAGGTGGGTCAGAAGCAAAGATGCTTGGTGAATCAGATCCCTCATCATCGGTTGTTGTTCTTTGCGGGGCGAACCGCTTCCGACGGATGTTAGCTGTGTTTATGGACGAAACCGTCGGCTCATCTGATATAGTGGTGGAGGTGGGAGGCTTTGGCGGAGGGCAAGGAGGTACTACCGACTGTGGGGCTTCGAAGTCGTCTAAAGCTTGAATACACGCATGAATATGATCGTACATCTTGACTAGATCTTCAATAGGAGCGAGCCTTTTGACAGTGGTTGAACGCCAGGCAATGAAGTAAAGACTTCGGTCTAGGTTATGTGCGACGTTGATCGTAATTGTCATTCGACGTACATAACCTTCAGGCCGCTTTCCTACGGTTGGTTGTTGAGACGTCATGAGCTCGCGGTGCAAGTCTGCGTAAGTTCTCATCTGTTGCACCTCCAAGGTTGCTGTCCGTTGTAAGAAGGTGTTAGGAAGGCCATCGTTAGTATCAGGAACATCATAGATGGCACCTGCAAACACACCCCCAAGAAATCCTGCCTTGACCTCAGCCATTCCAATACTCACGGCCTTACTCAAAGGAGTGATTTCTCTTAATGCAAGGGTGGCTAGATATGAATCGGCTCGTTGAAGAAGTTGTGTTTCATAAAGTGTGACAGTTCCAATAGCCACTTGTAACAATAGAAAGCGAGCAATAATCGTGAGGTGCTCAAGCCCCGCGTTCTTACTGTTGAAGCATCGGTCTACGCTCGTTGTTGTAGCAAGACGGCCGAATAGGGGTATAATGAACTGAAGACAGAGTTCTCGCAGGACACGTCGTAATGGGCGGAAATGAATCGCACGCGGATCAAGGGAGAAGAGACGGATAAGATAGCCCAGGATAAGCACCGTGTAATCACTGACTAAGGAGAGGTTCGTCAAAGCCAAAAGAAGGACTTGCAAGTTCGTGTTACTAAGAAAGGTCTTAAGGAAGTGCATGTATTGCAAAGACCCGTGCATAAGCCGGTTCGCATGTTCTATGACACCAATGTAACGTCCAGTCGCATGTAAAGCTTCTTCCAATGCACTACTCGACTCCCCAGAATATAACTGTCGAATATATGCGGGCCAGAGTTGAAGGACGTCCACCATCTCGTTCTGTAGAGCCGAATCTATATCGATGTCACCAGCACTCTGGACAAGCTGATTAAGAGTGTTAAGCCAGATCATCGATCCCTCGGTTAACTGGTGTGATTTCTGAGTCGTTCCCCCCACCGCTTTATGTCCTGCTATGCGGTCTCCACGGATAGGTGTAAGTGAACTAAGTTCACGGGAATAAGTACCAAGAGATCCTGTATAGACCTGGCCGGGTGGGCCATAGACGATATCCTGAAGCTCCTTTCGGATCATGGTTAGGTCGGGAGTCGATGCATTACGTTTGAGAGCTATAGAACCTGGCTGGGTCAATGACTTGGATCGCTTCATCAGTGGTGGCCGATGCGAGACGGAGCGTGGGGCGCTTGTTAACCCGGTGCACAAGTGTCCCGGCGTCCTTTTCACGCGTAAGACCACTTCATCGGGATGCACCGATGGATATTCCAGCCACATTAAAATGCCCTCGTCGAGGCGCCTCTTCGCGCCTCCACGGGCGATGTTATTGCACCTCAACGCGCTCGAAACCGAAGTCGATGCATTGAAAGGCGAGGTGGACCAGCTGGAGGCGTTCGCAAAGTCGGCACTCTTCCTATCTCTTGGAGCCCTTAGAGACGTCATGCGGGCCAAAGAGTCTCAGCATTTCATGACCGATCAACAGAGAAACATCCAGACGATTCGGACCGAACTGACGGGATCCCAGGCCGAAGTTCGGAAGGTTGCTACTGAAACTCTCTTGAAGGTTACAGATATTCACACACTCTTCCGTGCAGATGTCGCACGCTTCACTGACACTCGGAACGGGATGCGGCAAAGCGCTGACGTTCTTGATGAACTCAAGAAGGGTCTCGACTCTCTTCGTCAGAACTTGATTAGTGGGGCGAAAAAGGATGCAGAAGAGGCGGTCAATTTACGCGAGGTCGCTAGGGCCGCCCTAACCTCGATTTCCGGGTGTGGTGGGCGCCTCCTCCTTACGGAAACGAAGCTCGAGGCGATGGGAGACGAGCTCAGAAGTGCTTCTTTACAAGCAAATGGGCTCATTGATACGTGCGCCCAGAAGCTTGCCAGCGTCCGAACACAGTATGACGACTGTGAGTTTCTGAGTAAGGAACGAATATTGCAATATTCTGAGACTCGAATTCTTGCTAAGCTCAATGATATTTGTTATAGTAAGCTTCTGCATCGTTGGTCTCCGAAGGAGGAGCTGGCCTTACTCCAGGCGAAGATCCTCAAGTTCTCCTCGGAAGTAAGAGATCTGGAATTAGAACATACAAAGATGATGAGTACCATGCGTGAAGATCTATCCGAAAACGTTGTCACCTTTCTCAAGCACGAAGTAGAAGAGAAACTTGGCCGAGCGATTCGGCAAAGACATAATCACATGCTTGAAGAGCTTCAGAGTATTGGAGATGATCTTAAAATGGCCTTTGACGAGTTTCAACAAAGAGAAAAGCTCATTGATAGCCTTAAGCAAAAGTTAGACGACATGCGGGAACGCTGGGCCGAAGACATCAAAGGTCTTCGCCATAGGTTCCTTGATATCGAAGCAGAAGCATTAAAACGTGAGTATAGTGATCTCCTTCCACGTGATGTCCAGCTCGCCGCCATTAGCACCTGCCGCGAAAGTGGAATGCTTCATGAGAGCGTAACCAACGCTATCCTCATGTGGAAGCAACTGATGGAACGAAGAGTCGAGGCCGAAAAGGCTCGGATCGACAAGATCGAGGGGATCTTGAACCAGGAGCTTCTGAAGGCCATCACGACCACACAAGCCCGCTCGCTAACCGTCGATAAGCTTGGTCGTGCATTCACAGCAGATGTTTGTCAACTTAGCTACCAGATTCAGACTAAGGTAGACTGGGAATCTTTTAATGTGCAACTCAGCCGGAAGCTGAACAAGAGCGACACGGAGATGGCTGTTGCGATCTATTGCCCTGAGGAACATGGGGAAAAGGTCATCCCTCGCCCTGCTAAGCTTCTCGCCGTCCAGGAGCTGAGTAACGATAAGGTTAGCGAGTATCGACCTGCCAATGAGACGCTTGATCCTCCCTCTCAGCTCACAGCACTCTACACAGAAGATGATCAGCCTGATATTCCTCCTCCAAACCCTCCAAAGACTAAGCGTGCCCGACCCTCACACTATGCAAAGCTCCTCCAACTATTGCAAAGCAATACTAAGGAGGCAAAACTATTAGATGAGTATGTACGCCAAACCCAGGAGCAGATCAGCAAGGCTGCATCTCTGGCGCAAAGCCAAGCGAAGCCGCCCGTGGCACCCGAACAACAGCAACCACAGCATATCACCTCAATCAAGCCGCCGACTCCAAAGCGCGGAACGTTCATCCGCCATACTCATGGGACCTCCGACGGCCCGTCGGAAGGACGGTTCGATAACGTCGTAGTCACGGGAATGAGCATTACTGCCACTCCCAAACGGGCAACGTCACAGAAGGTTGGGCAGCAATTCCTGATCTCCGAGACTCCGAAGTACGTCAACACGCCAACCGCCCATCAGCAGAGGAGCAACTCTGAACGGCCTAGACCCTCCAGTGGTGCTCGCCCCATCATTAATACGCCTCAGAGGTTCCAGCTCACCAAGGAAACGAGTGCTCATTCCAAGACGACAGGAAACCTTGGCCGGTACTTAATCTTCGGCGAAAACGCTAGCGAGAGGTCTACACCTGGTAAAAAGATCTGGAGCCGGACACCTAGCTTCGGACGCCTGGGGTCGGATGGAATCATGAACTTAAGCGGGCTTCTAGACTAAATATCTGGCAACACAAATCGAAGGGTGCCATCTGCCTTACGCAGCTTCCCGGAGGAACCACGTGGAAGTTCCTTGGGACGTGCGATCTTGATCATCCCGGCTCCATAACCGGAAGACTTTGTAGAGCTCAACCCTTTCCCCTTGGGCCTTACTTGCTGACTTATGGGGCCTGGGGGACCTTCAGAAGAGGTTTCAAGGTCAGTCATATCATCTGCAAAAGGATCTACATAGAAGAGTTCCAAGGGAGCGGAAAGTCGTTGACATGCTTTAGTTAGGCCACTCAGAAGCAGCTTGTTCTGTGTTGTTAGAGTATTGATCTTCGTCTTGAGGTCACCGATTGTCTCCTGGGCGTCTTTAAGCTGACGGCCCGTAATCTGAAAGGCGGCGTTCTGGCCACGAAGGTCGCTATTCTCGTCGAGTACCTCTCGTATCCGTTTGTTCGCATCTGCGACCCGCTTGTTATATAGGGCATTCGCCTTCGAGAACTGTGTGAGCTCCTCCTTGAGATTGGTCATCTCGAAGTCTCGGTTCCGCAGCTCGCCCTGAAGTCGTATCGTCTCACTGCACGCTTCGAAGAGCTTCTTGTCTTGCATCTCGAGCTGATGCCGCAGGATCTCCCTCTCAGCTAACGCCTCTCGAGCCTTCGCGGGGAGAGCCATGAGATGCTCGGTTGTCTTCTCGCGGACAACGTTCTCCAATTGGGTATGGAACTCGTTCGCTAAGGTGGCTCGAACGCGCCCCATTTCGGTCTTCATCTCTTGCAGCTCATCCTGGTGGAGCTGTTGCTCGATAGTCACATCATTCTTCAAGCGGACGATCTGGGCACGGAGAAGGGAATTCTCCCTCGACGCAATATGTAAGCTTTCAAGGTCTCGATTAGAACGGTCGATCACATCCTGAAGCGACTTGATCTCGTTCTTTAGATTCACGATTGCGACGTCATGGAGCTCCCCGATGTTCAGGAGCGCTTCCGCGTGCGAGGACTCGGCAAGCTTCATCTCCTGCTCGAGGTGTGCGATACGCTCGTCCTTGGAGTCAATGACCGTCCGAAGGTACGAGACAAGTGCCTCGGACTCTCGGAAGCGCCGCTCAAGGTCATCAAGCTGGTCCTCGGACATCCTTGGGAGATTTCTTTGACAAAAAATGTCTCTGTTCGAGGACTTCGAACATCGAGACAAGGTCATCTCGACGTCGAGGGACACACACCAGCCCGCCTTCCGTCAGGATGCGGATAGACCGACGAACGAGATCCCGAGCGCCCCTCCGTTCAAGGCGAAGGTGAGCAACATGGTCGGGGCCACGGCCGAAGACCTTCGTTCCATCATCGAGGAGGAAGGCTACAAGGTTGTGGAGATCGTTGGGGAGACAGACTTCATCGTCGAAGTGGAATCAGCCGATGCTCTAAGATTCATTCTTACGTTCAATGGGGTTAAATATCAAGAAGACGCTAAGGACGTCCCACCCATCAAGGTCCGTATCTATAGCTATAGCAGGCCCAACCCCAAGCAAGTCCTGACCAGTTTTACACGGGCAGCTTGCCATGCCGTGGAAGCAGCCTCTTCAGGCCCCTGGCAAAGCGGGACTGCGTTTGATCGGTCAGCCTTTGGGAGCGGGGTTGTGGCCGCAGAAGCAGTCCCACAGATCTCCCGGTCCGACTTTAGCAAAGGAGGGGCGATTGACGTTCCTAGTTCTCAAGGGAATGTGGGATTGAACTTCCGTTCGCAAGCAAGGCCTCAATGCGCGGCACAGACGAGTTCGGGAGCAACGGGCTTGTCAGGGCTAGCCGGGCTTCGTTCCGGTACACTTCAAGCGACAATTGGGACACATGACCCAGAAGCAAAGCCAACCACGGGGATTTACCAGTTCCGTCAAAGAGAGTCCACAAAGGAGAAGGACTCAGATGGCTGGACGCTCAACCAAGCTACGAATGACATATCCCAGTGAACGTCAGAGAAGCTTATTGCGTTGTCGATACCCCATGGCCACGACGTCGTCCATGATTCGTCGCTTGTAATTCCGGAGATATCTCTCCTCAATCTGCGTGTAGACCTCGAGGAAAAGAGCACGTAATTGTCGATCGGTAAGCCTTGGGACTCCTTGAAGAGAAGCCACTTGCTTTTGAATTTCGGCCGCATGAAGAACGGCGTAATGTGACGCCCATCGGTCAAAGAACTTACGTAGGCTCGTAATGAGATGGATGATACAACGACCGATCTCATAGAATGGTTGTCCCTCCATCGAGGAGCGGAGTTGAGATTGAAGGGTCTCCTCGGACGCGTTATTGGGAGGGATCTTGTCCTCGGGAACATTGTATTGGACCGTGTTACAGACGAGCTGGTAGATGCTCTCCACGACGTAAAGGAAAAGACTGAGTAGGCTCTTGACTCGGCGACGATTGATCTGCTCTAGGACGCTCTCGAGGAAAACGGGCTTTGCAATGCATCTCTTATACCCATCGATAAACTTCGGATCCTTCATGTATGTTGGTCCGAAATACTTTGTGATCCAATCATTGACCTCACTATGGGATCCAGATCCATTGGAGCGTGAGAAGAAACTCCCAACGAAGTCTCGAAGGAGTTCTTGGGCACTTGAGCGAGACTCTCGTACCTGTTTGATAACTTCTAGTGCATCATCTGAAAGGAGGATCGAGGTGGAAGGGAAGGTTTGAAGACACCAGGGTCCTGGGTTTAACAGTTGTTCCCTTGTTTCGAAAATGACATCCAAATATGAGGCGTCTTGATGTGGCCTCCAACCTATCTCTCCAATGGGATCTTGAAGGATCCTTCGACGCGGGTCTTCAGGGACTTCGGCACGGAAATCACGTAGTCTGTTGTGTATCTCATCAACTAATTCTGTGAAGCGCATGGAGCTTTCCGTTGGAGAGAAGAAGTTCTGAGCCACATCTGCAGCGGGGACCGTACACTGAAGTAGCTTGATGAAATGGCCTCGGGTGGTTGTTCCAACTGCATCGCGAGGAATTGTAATGATCCAGGGCTCACGAACCCCATATCCTAATCGATCAAGAGTCCACCCGGGATAAGCACGAAGGACGTTATAGACACGTCCAGTAATGGTTTTTGTATCTCTGGGATATAGACTTGGCTCGGGGAGAGCATTGAAGGGCCCCATGGTTGAAGCGTACCTTTCCGCAAACATCTCCTGTCCAGCCTTAGCGGTGAAGAGGAGCCTTCCTCGTTGGTGATGCTTGTGAATCTCGCGTGCCAGGTGGAGGTTCATATTACCACAGGTATAATCCGAAATGATGCTCATATCGGGGATAATGCTCGGACAATACACGATCTTCGCTTCCGGAATCGTCGTGTAGTACTGTGTATCATATTGGACCGCATTAAAGGGAAGACCCTCGTGCGAAGGCCAATGCAAGGACCCGACCGGAATCCCAAGCTTGTTAAAGAGATAAGTGATCCCGATGATTCTCTTTCGCGACCGCCAATAATTGTCCAGCTGGTCCTTAATCGTTCGGTTCTTTATGTGAATCCGCTCGAGCTGAACCAATCCATGCTGATCTGTTGCCCCCTTCGATTGATTGACTTGACTCCTCCGTGTTTGCGTCACAGGAGTGTCGCGCTTATCCAAGTTACGAAAGATCGTGTTCAACCCGCCCGTATCAAGGACCATGCAGTTCTGCTGCAAAGCCGGAAGACTACTCATCGTGAACACTCGAATCGCCGAGCTTCTACACTGATCGGACAAGGGATGAATCAGCTTCGCCACCTTCACGAAGTTCTTCACCTCATCTGCAGACCAGTAATCGCGTGTAGCGCTTGCCTTGATGTCGGCATCCATTGGGCTGTTCTCCATTGGAAGTCCTGTCTCACCAATGATCGTATACGGAAAAATATCCGAGATCTCAGCCTTCTCATTACTCAAGTGGCCCTCTCGCTCTTGTCCGCTTGCATATTGATGAATCAACGATAGGTCGAAGTAAAGAGAACCGAAGCAGGCGAAACGCTCCGTACAGGGGTTATGGAACGCCCCGGCCATAGCGTTCTTGACGGTCTCAGACTCGCGGATACCTTGTGTGTATCGTTCAATGACGTTCTCCGCTTGCCTCCCACCGCGTTGTAAGGCCTTCTTCGTGAGGAAGGGACACTGCCTATAAAGCATTGCCGTATGCTCACTCTCGTTGACCCGGCGTGTCGTCTCGCCGGTGATGAAGACAAAGGCGTTCATCGCCTTATCGATCAAAGAGGCGTCTCGTTCATCACGCTTATCCTCCATGATCCCTTGAACGTTATTCCGTAGGATTCTTCGTTGATCTGCGCTTAACAAGCGTCGGAAGTTCTCCTCACGCACGATGGCTCCTACGGTATCGAAATATTCACGAACATTAATGGTTCCTCTATCACTCTTCTCCTTGCGTAACCGACTCACGACCTTCTTTGGGTTGAGGTGGGTGATGAAAAGGTTTCGGAGGATAGTCGGAAGAGGTTCTTTCTGGACGATTGCGCTCTGCTCCTGATTCCTCAAAAAGGGACTCTCTCGATTCTGATAAACAACGATGAAGTCCTTTTCGGATATTTCTGCGCTTCGAGGGTCCGAAAGCATCTCCAAGTACAGATGGATCTCTTTGGAGCAGAGCCCGAAGTTCTCGAGGTCTGTATACATGTTGTCGCAGGCCCCATTACGCTTGTCATGGTTCTTCGGGACAAACGTGCAGTTGCAATTGTGCCCCTCAATATTGACAACCTCTGTCGCCTTCTCAAGACTCTTGAGGCTTTCCAGAGCGGCGTTAAGCTCCTCACTCCGTTTCGTATCCGCCTCGCGTTTCGAGGTTTGCGCCCCCTCTCCACGGAGACTATTCGCTTGAGTGGAATGGTTCTCAAACATACGAGTAAATAGCCCAAGATACGACTCGTTACTCAAGCGAAGTCGTTCATGGGGATACATCACATAACTCTTCGCCCCTGGGTCCGTCATCACTGAATATATCCCATTCAGAAGATCTATACGCCCTTCGAGCTGGTCAAGAGCAAACGGGAAGAGATGCATCTGACTCCCTTTGAGCAAGTTCGTCAAGATTGGCTCATCAACCCGATCGCTAGCCAGGTTCGACAAACGCTTCTCAAAGCAGCCAAAGACGAGGTCCTGCGCCCCGAAGCTCTTCTGAGCGTTCTGATCGATGAAGGTGAAGCTCTTGTAGTCGGCACGCTCTCGCATCGCGTGCAACTGAGCAAGCTTTGTGTTGGTAAGGTAACACGTCGACAAATATGACCAACCAAGGAAGCGATCAACTAGAAACATCGCGGCCTTCTCGTCTGTGAGTGCAAGCTTCGCCATGTAATAATCGGCGCGGCATACGTCGAAGAAGTGATTGACGAAGGCCCCTGTGGCTAAGAAGTTCTCAAAGGCGACAATCTGGAGGATATCACTCCCACAGACCGTTCTTTCCGTCATCACACCACCCCGACGCCCAAGAGCTTGGTTCCGTCCGCCTTGCCCGTTCATTCGCGCGCTAATCGTCTCCCGAAAGAGGGTGGCCTTTGCAAGACCGTTGTTGATATCTGAATAGCGCCTATCTATATTCTCGCGTCTACACGCGTACTCGGCGACCTCTGGGTTCATGAATATCTGGAAGAGGAAGTGGTCTATTCGACGCTTCGCATATCCACGGAGCGCGGGAGGCCCAAGGATCGGGCGTATGTTATCATTAGGGTTACGGGAATCGGGCTTCCGTCGTCCGGCACGCTTGTTCCCAGTGGACTGCTCGGTCGATAGCTCATCGACCTTGATGGGAGGTTCCGCCTGCTCTTCGGTCTTGACTTGTTTTGTCTGAGAGCGCCCCTCGATGTTCTCAGTATCCATTTGAAACGCAGGCGATGGAATCATCTGACCAAAGAGGGCGACCGTTGGGAGCTCACGAAAGACCCAGTTACTGCGGATCAGCTCTATCGATGAGGTGGTCTTCGCATCTCCGGTGGAAGTCTTCATGCGGAGGCGAGGGTTAAGATCCTGCGTCACGAGGTGACGGCGATCCTTGACAAGAAGGAATCGGTTTCTTTGGCCATAGAAACAGCATATTGCAGTCCCTTGTTGGCCCTCGATATGTGGGGCCACGTCTATCACCGGGTCTGTGCTACTGAAGAGCATCTCGGTCGCGATATGAAGGTCCGGCACCTGGCGAATCTGTTTCACCTGTTTCCGAACGATAGGGGGGAAGAGATAAGAATAACGTTCCTCCTCTGAGATGGTGTTGTGCCGAACTGAAGCGTCCATCTGCTGTGTTCTTTGGACACTCGAACGGGTCATCGTTGCCTCACTGAATACTGGCTCTGGATCTGTGCTAGAAGGCTCATTAGCGGAGACATCCTCCTGAGCCGCAACCATCCTCCCATAGAAGGGAGCACTAAAGTAAAACTTCTTCCGAATGATCTCTTGGGCCTCGGACGGGGACAATTCATTCTTGTGATACAATGCTAATCGATACGCCATTCCTGGCAAGGAGGCCGCAAGAGAAAAGGGCTCGACATGCTCTGCGACGAAGAAGCGGCCAGTATATGTATAAAGATGATCATCTGTCAGAGTAGGACTTGCTTCTGACGCCTGGGGATTTGCCCCGCTGTCATAACTGAAGATGACGTCTCCTGTGGGCGGCTGCCGTAAGATATGGTTCTTTTCCCCTCGGGTTACATTAAAAATGGCAAGGGAATTATTAAAGAAGGGCTTGTGGTACGTGTACATGCTACCTCCGATGGAAGAGAGAGTCAGACCACCTAAGAACGCGTTCGACCATCCCCCAAACGCATAATCTATCAGCTTCTGCGCGACAAACTTGTTGTACATTGCCTCGGTGCGATAGAAGGAATCCTTATTGCTATCTGACGTCCAATATTCATCTATGCAGTCCTTATTCCCAAGGTTCTGGCGTAGTCGCGCCATCTTATCAGCGTGCTGCGAGTCCATGTATGCACGGCGCGCCTGTTCAAACAGCTCTGGGCGAATATTACCCGTTTTAACATATTCATGACAGAAGCGAAGAATTAACCGTTCGTGCTCGGGAAGGGGTTGGAGTAAAGCATCATAGGTCACTAACATGTCCGAGAGGGCGGCCCGCGATATATAGCCAGTCTCGAGCCACCGTTGGATGCTATATGTAGAGACCCCGTTTCGAAGCTGATTGATAAAGAAAAGCATCATCTCGCGGGGGTCCTCAGCCAAGGTGGGGAGCTGCGGGTGAGAATGACCATCCGGGTCGTTAGTTCCTTGATGGTTCATGAGGCAGGAGTCCATATAGGCTTGGAACGGGCAGAGGCTGTCATCGATCCGTGTGCTCGTGTACGCATTAAGACGGTTGATCGGGACGTTGATTAAAGATTCCAACTCGTGAGTATCCAAGGGTATCAAAGAGTCTTCGGGTTTATCGCAGAGTACAATCGGGACAGAGGTTTGGCTGGTAGTCGTCTTCTTTTCCTCGTCGATGCTTCTCTTCGCCACTGTGAAGCCCTCCAGAAGCTCATGGGGGACAAATATGTCCTGTGGGTCTGGTTCCATTTATTTTTGAAAGTGGCCTTTTTACTCCTCAGTATAGTCGATATGCCCTCATACCCTCGAGGAGGATCGTCCGTCGTAAGAACCCCTCAATACTCTCGGGACTTGTCTCATTAGTATCTAATAGTGAGGTGATGAATCTTAGAACCTCCATTTGATCATCTGAAGCCTCGCTTATTGCATTACAAAGATGCCGTATAATTCCTCTTGGAGGAAGAGGATCCTCGGATGTGTCGGGTATTTGGAGTAAGAGTCTGGCCTCTTCATCTATAGTGTCTTGAAGGTACTCTGATCTACATGTCGAACGTGCAAGTAAGAAAAGAAGTTCGAGGATGCAGGTGAGCATGGTCCGTTCACGCTTCTCACGTAACGCTTGTATAATTATATCAACGGCTAGCACGCACGCACAATCGTAAAGGTGTGTTTGCTTGAAGTACTGCTCCACATGATGCAATGTGATGCAAGCCAGAAGCCCAGAAAAGATAAGACCATCACTGGGGTCATGACAACGCTTGAGAGGCGGTTCTGAGTTGGAAGAACTGATTGAGAGTCTTAAAAGGCTCTTTGCAAGGTAGAGAACAGCCATGAGGGCGTCCTGCTTGGCCTTACCATTGACTCGATGTACCCTTGATAGGTACTCCAGCCCATAGATAGCGAGATCGGTTACTACCATTCCTTCCTCCCAAGGCATATGCGCCGAGATGTCACAATATCGTAAGCATAATGTGTCCTCGGCTAAAGAAATGGCCGGGGGTTGGGCCTTCTCGCTCGTATGTAGAACGAGTTGGAGAATAGACTTACTTCCAACTTTGTCAGAGTTCTCTTCTGTTATGAGCTGTGCTAGAAGTGAAGTAATGCTCTGTGCTGACTCTCGATCAAGGCCGTAGCCTTTCAGAATGGATAGAAATCCCTCCTTCACGAGGACAGATACACCTTCCGTCCGTAATGGAATGATATTCTCAAGTAATTCGCGTGTTCGAGCACCTGAACGCTTCACCCACGAATCGAACTCGATGAGGCGTCGACCTGCCAACTTATTCTGACATGCCTCTTGTAGGCTTACTAGTAGTGCATGTAGATACGTTAGAAGGGAGATACACTCCTGCAGTATTGGTGATAATACATCAAAGGCTCCATTCTCTTGCAGTTGCGTTGAAATGGTCCCAGTAAGACGAAGAACCACTCCGAACAGCTCCCATACAGCAGAGATGCTATTGGGTACGGGCTTTGCTTCGACCGCCAAATACAACACGGTTTGCCGCAGTACTAATGGAGATGCGCTCCCCATAATCAAGGTGGTCTTCAGAAGGAAATTGACGAGAGTCTGAGCTTCGGTGCACTCCTCTTGGGGTACAAACGCCCGAAGCCCAAGGGGGAAGAGAGTACGGATGGCTTGTTTGGGTGTGGCTAGTAGCTGGATAAATACACCTCGGAAGAAGAGACGCATGCTGAAGGCAAGGTCACGATAACCGATTTTCGGCCTTGAGGCGTCGGTGACCAGGTTTCCAATCCCCGCGACGCTGCAGATTAGACGGATGTAGGCGCACTGCACACTTGACGCCCGCGAACCGTCAGTATCTAGTAACAGCAACGAAAGACGCTCACGGTTATCATAGACCGCCATGCTCACCGTTTCCCGGAGAGACGGGACGCGATGTAGGTCTGCAACAGCCTTCACAGCTGCCATCCGCACGCTTGGAACACTATCAAGTAGGAGTTCTAGGAGAGTACCGAGTAGAATCGATCGTCCGGAAAAGCAAAGGCCATCGTAATAGCGGCTAAGGATGCAGGACGAGGCCTCAATAGCTGCTCGCCGAACAGAAGGTTCTGGATCAGAAAGCGATACCTTCAAGAAATCTAGATCGAGCGCAACGACGTCAGGGTCGTCAGAGACGGGGAAAATAGCTTGTAGAATGGCCAGATTGTTCCTCCGGCAGACCGGGTGCTGTGCGTGCTTGTAGCGTTGCAGGCTAGCATAGACGGAATCTCGAACGTATTCCTTCCCACCCCGACCCGTTTGGCTCAACCGCTCTAGAACGTGAAGGAAGCGTCTGATCACGGAAGGAGTCGGGGTTCGTAAGCAGGTTTGGAGGCACATCCCAAGAAGTGTGCGGAGCGCCCTATCCTCATGTTGGCTCCCTCCAAAGAAGCCAGTTATAAAAGCCTCAATGATACGCGTCCAACCCTTGTCATATGCTCGGGGCTGAATGGCTTTGAGAAAGTCAGGGGTGGCAAAGATAAAAACCACTAGGGATCGTTCCAACTTTTGTAGAATACGTCCATAGGTATCACGAACAGTAGGAGGATGGGCACAACCCTTGGTACCATCAAAGATACGAATGAGGCATTGACGGACTGTTACAAGAAGACGTGACGCCTCAGGTGCAATCTTATCATCCAATGCCGAATATCGTGGGTTTGAGTACAAAGAAAACAACTGACAGAGCGTATAGCAACTTGACACCATCAGTTCCTCGAGGGACTGCCGGTAGGCCACAAAACACTCGCTCTGTATTTTAGCTTCCCGTTCTGGAAGGTCTACAAGAAGATATTCGAAGAGTTGCAAGTAATGAGTGAGATGAGCCTCCGTCACCCCCTCACATAGGGCATCTGCTAGTCCACGAAGCAGGAAGGTTGAAAGTCTGATAAAGTGATCCGCACTCATGGATAGAACAGTACGAATGTCCTCTCTCATGTCCTTCCCAAGTTTCAATACAAGCGGGACAAGAGCCCCCGCGGCAGTATACAATGCATGGGCCCTCAAATTTTCGCAAAGCAAGCACCCAAACTCCAATATCATTGAAACATTGGTAGTAGAACCATCCGAACTCGATGTTACTAACTCCGGCTTCTTCAGAAGACTGATACATGTGCGTGGGAGTCGTGAAAGAGTACGAAGATACTGAGATGTCAGACTAGGATTCTCTTTGAGGGCTGATAGATACTCCGCAATGGGATCTCCCTTAGGAGGCGCCGCTCCTGGCCCAAAAAGTGCCTCGAGCGCCTGCATCTCCGCATCCTCACTCATTCGCTGCAATGAGCGAGGTTTTTAGAGACTCACTGGAGCAAAAATGCGTCAAAGCCCATTGGCGTTCGTCCGCACACACCTCTCCGCAGAGGAAGTCGAGACGCTCCTACGTGACTGCCAGCTTACGCCCACCATGGGGCATGAGATCGTCGCAAATAGACTCCGACAAGAGCTACCAAGACATCCTCTCTTCAAGAAGATTATCCGCGAGTACATGGCACTTGTACACCCCCAAACAGGTGGGGAGCATGCTCCTGTTGTTCTCCAAGCCGAAGACGCCGGAGAGTGGCGAGAGGAGCGGCGGAAGCAGGTTGCAGCACATGCGGTATCTGCCCCTGCACCTGTACATGTAGCTTTACCTCGTGAAGAGTCTACGGAGGGCTCGCGGATAGGATTATCGCTGGATGTTAAGATCTGCGGCGCGGTCGACTTCCCACGTTCTACAGAGGTGGAGAGCCTCATCGATTTGCACTTTCTGTTCCGGAATCAGCGAGCTTCGGCGCCGGCCATTGAACTAAGAGCATCGCCATCCTTTGCCTCGCACCCCTTTTCGTTCCGCATATCTGACTCAGCACTCTCACTTCAACAGTTATATGAGGCAATGAATCCATATCCAATGGAGATCGTCTCCATCAAGTATTGTTCAGATGGCAATAGGAGCGTCCACGGCGTGGGGTCTATCACGTGGAGCAACTTCTTTCGTTCCTTGACGTTGACATCTATTGAAGGGCAGACCATAAAGGTGCCGTTGTACGTCCCTTGGCAGCCGCAGACGCAGAATACGGTAGTAGGAAGGATACTACTACGCCTCACGTTCTCCATCCCTCCGTTTCTGACCAGTTCGATAGAGAATACCATCAATGATCTCGTTAAAGATGCAGAGCGTGCCAAGAAGGAGCTGGACACTGCCCTGGAAAAGTACGAGCAAGTGTCTAAGGGGTTCCATGCGGAATTCCAGATGTCACAGCCCACCACGACAGATATTAGCGCCAGACGCGTCCTAACATACGCATTGCGAGATGATGGGCTCAAAGTCCCAATAACCACTCTGGTACAGCCAACCATCACACGTGCCCTACAAACACCTCGTCACTGCTCCCGGTTCGTCCAACTAATGTCACCAGCCAGCTCCTTTGCCGCGCCTGAGGGCTGTTTCAATGGTGATGAGCGAAGAAGCATCTGGTCTCGGGTTCACACGACGCTAACTCGAGGCACCGCCTCACCTGAGGATAAGGCTGTCCTCCTTTGCTCTCTACTACGTGGATACCAGATCCCTGCCTTCGTAGCACTAGGACAACACCGGACGCGCACCGCCGTCCGCGCCTATGTCGTCTGCATTTGCGACCGCATCATCCAGTTCTGGGACGTCATGAGCACGTCCATTGCGACCGTTACAGAGCTGCGTGCGGGGAATCGGGAAGGAGAGTACCAGATCACGAACGATGGCGAGGTCTTCTTCCTTACGCTCGACTGTATTTTCAATGACACGTATATCTTCGCGAATATTCAACGGAATAACGCATTCCAGGTAGCAAACAATGGCATTGTTCACGGGCCTTCTCTTGATATTTCCCGACCAGGTTTCTGGAAGGAGTTGAACCGGGATGCAATCCAGCATGTTAAGGACACTATGGTTCTTACACCGTGTCCTATCAAGCAGTTCGATCAACAAGTGGCTCAGGAGTGCGCACGAGAGCTTGAGAGGGAGCTCTGGCGGCTTATTCGATCACGACGTGAGGAAGTCGGCCTAGTGACGGTCCAAAGCGACGTCATATCGAACATGCTCACCCCAATGCTTGCTTCCTGTGAAAATGCACTAATCCTTGGAAGCCAGGTCGGTACTCTCGGGAATGAGACCTTCAAGCTTGCGTTACGGCAGTTCATCCAGCAAGGAGAACGCTTTGTCATGTATCCACTGCAGCTCACTGGTCCACTGCGTCTATACCCTCCATCAATATTGCGCAGTATCCTCATCAACGAGAAAGGTCACGAAATCCTCGACTCCTACGGCGATCGGATCCGCTTGGGGCTGAGCATAGAGGTATTCGGGTATGCTGAGACAGTGATGGCCGTCTGGGTTGCCGTTGCCACTTGCTACGTGCCAACCGTGTGAATCCAGGAGAGTTAGTTCTGGACAAGTGTACGGATAGCTTGAGATGGACTTCGCTCGGCCCAGTGGCAAATCGATTCCCCCAAGTTGTTGATAATGTCGCCCTCGTACGGGAGGAGTAGTCTCACGACATCTTCGTGTCCCCAGCGGGCTGCAAGCATGAGAGCTGTTGTGCCCTCAGTATTGGTCATTCGAACCTCTGAAAGCAGGAGTCGCGCGCATGCAACACTCCCAGTAAGCGCTGCCGCCATAAGGGCAGTGCCTCCGTGTGTTGCCCGGCAACGGGCCTCGTAGGGGGCTAAACACGCGACAACATAAGGGAATCCTCGACTGGCAGCGATCATCAGGGCCGTGCAATGGTCCCAGGTGGTGTCTTTGATGAGGATCCCATCGGCTCGAAGACGTGCCTCGGCCGTTAGCGCAGGTATCAAGGCCCAGCGATTAAACTGGGCGCAGTACATGAGGGCAGTCATTGAGTAATCGTCTCGGCAACAGAGTAGATGTGCATGCTTTTGTAGCTCATTAACGACTGCTTGAATATGCGCTTCGTCCATCACAACGTGTTCCCTTTCGTCTAGGACCAGATGGTGAAGAGGAGTTCGACCCACTTCATCAAGGATGTCACCTCGGCTCCTAAGAAACTCTGCTAGTCTATGGTAGCCGTGAGCCTCAGCAAGATCGGCGGCTGTCCGACCTTGCGGTGTCCTACGACAGACCATATGCAAAAGGTGCTGACAACGTACGAAGTCGCCGGCAGATGCTGCCGAGTGCAGGACGGTATATCCGAACTCATCCATGATGATTTCATGGGTCTCGACAAGGGGGTAGATGTCGGTCCAGCCATTCTTCCAAGCGAAGAGGCCAGCAGAATTGTTCCCACCCGCACGAATCCTAGCCTCTCCTAGGAGACGTTTTACGGCAACCCGATCACGCATTCGGACGGCAAGGTGAAGGGCGGTACACCCACATTGCGCATGATGGCCCATCTGTTCAAGGTTCTGCTGAATAGCTTGTACATCACTACAACCGACTGCTATCATCAGATCAGTAACCCCTTGGAGGTACAGTGCCTTGGGCTCGAGGTAGTGAAGCCATTGGAAGCATGCGCGATTGCCAGCGGCCAGAGAATGCATAGAGGCGGTAAACCCGTTCTGGGAAACATGTCTGACATGATTGTGCATGAGTCTATAAACTGACGACATGTCACCTTCTCGTACGGCACGTATGCATGCTGTATAGCCATGAGAGTCGTACTCCAGACCACGAGAAGTTAAGATGGAGCCTACTAATGAGGAGTCATTATAGTAGTTCTCTAACTCCACGAAGAACTCCCCTGGAGAGCGAGTATAATCAGTATGCAATAGGCTCATGAACGACAAGGTACTCGGCCCTGAGTAACGCTCCTCAATAGTTGAAACTAGCTTACGGAATCTGAGGTAGATTGAGAGAAGAGTACTGTCATGTACATCCCGACAAAGTGATGGCTCATGATCATCGCCCATAGGAGCTTCTACAAGTATAGAAGGATCCAATTGAACAATCCCTCGACCAGACTGATGAATGAGAACGTTGGAAGGCTCTAAGCGTAGTGCAGAGACAACCCGATACCCCTGGGAGAGAGCGTAGATAATCGCTTGAGTAAGATCATAGATCAAAGCCTGGAAACGATCCCTTGATAACCCCATTGTTTGAACTGGTCCACCTTTGGCGTAAAGTCTTTCCCCTGCAGTGTTGTACTCCCCGTCCAAGCAGACGGTCCCGTCATCAACCTGTCTCGCATAGACGTCCTGCAAATTCGGGTGTGAGATTCGGTTGAGGTGGAGTAACGAATCTCCCGTCTTGGCGCATAAGGATTTCACGAAGAGGAGTGTGCGAGGGACTGCGAGGGTCCTGGTGAGCCAAAGGCTTGGCCTCCCGGGCTTTCCCGTGACGAAAAGGAAGTAAGCGACGCTGATTTTAATGCAGGATGATGGTGGGATAGAGGTGGCCATCCTAACGCAGGCTGCACTTGCCGACGCGACCGAGCGCTACATCTCCCCCATATGCAAGCGTCTAAGCCTTCCGATGTCGCGTCTTCCGAACTCTCGGCCTGTGATTCTCGTCCTTGGTGAGGAACTAAGTGGAAAGTCATCGTTGATCAGCTACATTGCTGATACGGACCTCCGCGCCGCAAGCATGTGTCTCAATGTATTCCTTCCCGGACAGGACACAGGTCACAAGGACATGGATATACTCGATCTTCTTTGTCCAAGCCTGGCTCACATCTTTCGATCTACGGCTCTTCCCGTGTCTTTACTCAACATCCAAACGTTTGCGTCCTATAGCGCCTCAGGCTTCGGGCTGATGACGACGCTGAGGGCTAGTGTCTCTACACCCGCCACTTCTGACGGTATACAGCTTGGGAAGTCCTTATTCTACTCATTTGTAGATCCCGCCGCGCAAGGGGGAAGTGTCCTTGTGGAGACTACAAGGGATACGCTTGGAGAGATTCCAACACAGCATCTGACAAGTAGCACATGCCCTTTTATCTTCATCGAGGTACCCTATTACCATAGTAATGTTCGCGATTTAACATTGCGGGGCTCACACGCGGCCGGGCTTGCTGCATCGTCCAAGGTGGGGAAAGGTGGGCAACCCTTCAATCATGCTGAGAAGAAGGCTTTAGATGCAGTGGTGGCCGTGCTACTTGAGCAGGCGGATGTCATCCTAGTGACGACGAGCTGTAATGCAGAGCAGGGATCGGAAGGCTTTTCCGGTAGTACACTCAACACTCTAGCACATATATCGCTTCACGATCAGCTCTTTGCGAAGACACACGTTGTGTTAACGAAGGCCGACAGCATTGCCAAGAAGCCAGTCTACGTCCATGCGATCCAGGAGTGTGCGGCACAGCTGACGATCCTTTCGCCTTATAGGCGGTTTCCGATCTTAACGGTACATATCCCGAGGTATTCGGAGTTGCGCTTGGCCGAGGAGCATAATAGGAATGCACGCCTCAAGCACAGCATCTGCCAGACCATGCAACAACTAGAGGCCTCAAGTGTCCAGCTAGTCGACAAGACTAACATGGTTATCGGCGTGATCAACCTTGGAAGCACCCTTGCCGCCGATCCGGACCTAGAATTGGGATCGTCCCTGTTGGGCCGTTCCACTCGACAACTGCGATCGAGCAGCGCTTCGGCGAATCCGGGGTCGATCATTGTAGACTCTGGAATCCACACTCGCGAGAGCCCACGACGACGTTCTTGTAGCAACGTATGTGAAGGTAGTCAGGCCTTACGCCTGACGGGAAAGCCCAGCTTCGTGGCCAACGCCTCCACAAGTCGAGATGCACAAGCGATGATGCTCACGTCGCTACAGGATTCCGGTCTTGTGGCGAGTCTTAGGAATAGTCAGCAGGTGGTCATTGACTTGGCGGCACGACTGATGGGACAATGCGGCGCTGCTTTACGCTTTATGAACCCCGATCTCATAGGAGAACAACCCGGAAAGTCACGCTTCCAGCCACATAACGATTCGGAAAGGGAGCCGCAACACCGTGCAGCGGGGTACCTCATGTCGATGACTGACACTTTGATGGAGCAGTTAGGGGGGTCTATCATCCAGGTTCGGGACATTACCATCGTTGAGACCTTGAGACGGATCGAACTTATCATGCAGCGTCTTCGGGACTACACGCGCATTTCACGCAGGACAAACGCCTACAATTGGATGATATTCCTTTCTCGAGTTATCCTTGTCGTTGGAGCTATCGTCCTGACGTTTCTTCTGCTTCTAGCAGGAGGCTTCTTTGAGCCCGACTTTCTACAATCACGATGCTATGTTCATCATCTCGCACGTGCCATTAACCACCGGGAAGAGGTGTTTGAGGGGTCACCCCTTGAGAGGGCGATTTGTGTCCTCTTCTATGAGGGAGGGATTTTCTGGCTTCGAACCCGTATTCAGAACATTCGCACAACCATTTTGTTATGCTCTCTCGTCCCTCTTCTGTTACTTGTGGCAGTACTTCTGAGGTATGCATACAAGGCAGCTCCGCTCCCTCACGCCGAACTCCAGCGCATCGCGCTTGAGGCCCGTGCAGTCCTCTCTCCGTTGCAGCAGAACCTTGCCGCACTCAAAAATTAACAAGTAAAGATGAATAGCCAAATGGCACTGCTGCGCGCCATTGTCAGTATGCAGCTTCTCTGGGGCTGCGGACAAGTGGCGTGCAAGAACGACTATTGTGCGACAGGCAATGGCTGGGACAAGTCGAAAGCTCGGCTCACCCCCGAGGAAGTTGTCATGAGGGCTGACGATGTGGTCCATAGCATAGGGGCAAAGGCACTCTGCATGATATCAATACATCGGCTTCTATTCATGTGGTATGATGGTCTTTCCACTCAAACTAACGAATCAAGTAGAACTGCAGAACCACTTCGATGGGTTCGACGCCCTGACAAGCCGACCGATAGGGTGCTCTCCCGTCTAAAGGGGGAGCTAGACGAAGACGTCGCACGGACTAAACAAGGTTTCGAGACCATTATCAGTCTACAGCTGATGGCGGTAGCTATTGAAGCCACCCTCGAGACCTTGTCGGGACTCTTGCATTTCATCTTGGACGGGTTCCAAACACTTGGCGAAGCATATCGTGGCTTCTATTGCTTCATTGATGTGATCACAGCTCTTGAGACGTTGGATCGCAGCTTAGTCTTGAAGAGCCTATATGAGGGCCTAAAGTCGTTGTCTATGCGCATCAGCATAGACCCAAGCCCCATCAATAGTGACCTACACGTCACACTCTTCGTAGTCTTATTCTTCGCCCCCGAACGCTTCTTTAACCTGGACCTCGAGACGTTTGAGTATCTCGTCACATGCTTCACACATGTCTCTCGTCGCCCCGCGCTCCGAACTCGATTTATCGTAAAGATGCGACTGTTGCTCAATAGTCTCGAGACTCATCAAGCCATCGACCACATGGAAGCCATTGTGCGCTTATGTAACCGTCTAATCTCGAAGTATCTGTCTCACTGCCTAACTAATCGCGATGATATCGCCTTATCCATTAAAGGGGCCTTCTTCCATTTCCTTGATCAGAATACGTACGAAAGGATCGTCTCCGACCACCATATCTGTCACCCCTTGTTCTGGAGAGTTGGTGAGCAGACCCCTTTTCTCTATTATCACAAGTCCCTTTCCCTTGTTGATGTTATGTCAATCGGTGGGAAGTTAAGGGCGTTGTGCGAAGGATATGAGCTCTTCTACCTCATCAATAAGTTGACCGCCCAGAAATACCCGAAGTTACTTCTTACATGCCCTACTGAAGAAGAATCGCTCAATACTTCTAGTATCCTTCGTGGGTTTGATTTGATATGTCCAGAAAGCTCCCTTCCCATTCCTCTTGATGATGACGCATCATATAACTTGGAGCATGTATTACAGGGAGAGTCCGATGATTTAATAGCTACGCCCGTCGATTTTGTTGCCTCGCCCTTTGCTATCGATATAGAACGCGTTATGGAACTGTCCGCATACATTCAGTACGTCCCTGACGCGTTTTTTAAGCTCTCGCACTTATGTCAACAACAATACCTGTGGGAACAGGATGCACAGCTCTATTTCACTGTCTTCGACCTCTTTTCTAAGCATATGCCCCGTTGTATCCCCTATTCCTTCTCGTCTATAACGCCGCAGATGAAGATCTTACTCGATGACATCCCAACAAACCCCCTCTTCAACTTGGGAATCAACATCGATGACTTGGACCACTTGCTAGATTATGAGGTCTCGAGAACGATTCAATACTTCACTGGCTCAACGGGCACGCCAATTAGAATCGAAGTCACTGAGCCTAGCTTCCCCTCGACTAGGCTGCAGGAACGCGATAGAATCCGAGACCGTATAGCCAACGCTATCATCTATGCCCCAAAGGACTCTCCTAGGACCACCATCGACTCGATGCCCTTCAGCTTCACCTTCTATTCGTTTGTACTCTCCGCTGACGTCAAACAGGTTATTCTCCGCTACGAGAACGGTTACTTGTTGCGAAAGCATCGTCTGGACCCCCAGTGGGTCATAGAGTTCGATAGGGAGACCATCGTCAGCAATTTCATGCAGACGGTCCTCACCTTCGCGAATAATAACCTCGATGGGCCCTGGATAGCGCCGGTTCATTTCCTCTTCCTTCGCCGCCTCATCGTCGTCAAGTACCGAGGCGAGGAGGGGGTGGATATGGGTGCCCTTCGCCGTGAGCTCTTCCAAATCATCCTTCCAGAGTTCCTCTCCACTCACAATGAACTTTTTCATGGGTGCAATGAAGATGTGGCGTACATCAACGTTCAGGCCATCCGGACGATTGAGCCTTCTAGATGTGCAAGGTATCCTGGCCCATGCGTGGCTGACTTCACGGATGATGAGAGGTCGTACATCTTGGGCCTCCGCAATACTATGCATCAGCTTGGCTTAATCCTTGGAATGGCTCTTATCAATGGGTTACGGATCCCCCTCAAGTTTCCCCCGGTGTTCTACAAGCTTCTTTTGGGTCTTCCTTTCTCGCAGCTAACGCTCAATGACCTGTCAGGCGTCGACCCTGTTCTTGCCTCAACGCTCTCGAATATGCGCGAGTATCTGACGGCCCACAGCGAGGGAATCCCAGACTGTACCTTTGAAACACTATCCCAGGTATGCGCCGAGCTCGTAGCCGAGGAGCTAGGAGATAGGGACCTTGAGACGTTGACTCCGATCCATGACTTCCTTAACCAGAACGAATTCCCCGCCTCATCAATTCTATCCGAGCTGAAGCACGCGGAGATTCCCAACATGCGCACGCTTGACGACCTAGCGGGGGTCGGAGTGACGTCAAAGACGTTCCTTCTTTTTCTTCGCCTCAAGATCATCTCGGCCATCTATCATCGTCGTTCGTTCGAGTATCTCCGTGATGGATTCATGTACGCCGCGAAATCTCGTGCCCTTGCACTATTCACCCCTGAGGACTTGGAGTTCTGTCTTCATGGACCCGATGATGTGGACTTCGCCGTTCTTGAACAACACGCCACCTACGAGTTTCCATACACACGCGATAGCGATCCTATCAAATGGTTCTGGGACGTCGTCACGAAGGAGTTCAGCCCGACTCAGAAGACACGTCTTCTCGTTTTCATTACTGGCTCATCCCGCGCCCCAATTGGGGGGTTTTCTTGTCTCGTGATCAAGATTATGCCTAACGGGGAGGGTGACGCTCGTCTTCCCACGTCCCATGCATGTTTTAACGTCCTCTGTCTTCCGAAATACGATACTAAGGATGGTCTGCGCCGCCAGCTTACGTACGCCATCGAGAACTGCGTGGGCTTCGGCTTGGCGTAGCTATATGTAAATTGTCTTGCACAGCTCTCCCCAGCAGCCACGTGCTCTCGTCCGATAGGCTGGTCGATAACATACCTGCAATCCGATCCAAAGCAGGTCGTATTCAAGACCAGTGAGTATATCATCAACGTTCGTATATCGCGTCCTTAGGTACTTGCGAAGAGAGCCCCGACCGGTGACACCTGTCTCCTCAAGGGCCTTAAGAGCAGGTTGGAATTGTTGCACCGTAGTTGCTGTGATAAAAACACCGGTGCGAAGCGAACCAACGTTCAAGGCGGCACCGGCCGTGACGCTTGCAAGCTCCTCAAAGACATTCCCATTGATAAGGTGCATTAGAAACATTCGACAATAATGCTTTCGTACAAGGCTGAGAACCATGTCCGCTTTGACCCCCGCCTTCAAGCTATCGTCAACAAAGCGCCTCCCGGGGTATTCATCAACCCCTTCTCCCACTAGAACATTCCCAAGAGATAATTCCGGCATGGCTGGGCTACCAATATAGTAGACATCTACAGTACTTTGAAGAGCGTCGGCCTTTGCCGAAAAGAAGACGCTCTTCGGTTGGCTTAGAAGGAAGCAGGGATTCGAAAGGAAGAAGGACTGGGTACACAACTCTTGTCTTTGAAAGGGGATGACTTGTTCAAGACGCACACTGATCCGAAGGGATTTCTGTACGTCCTCGTCTAAAGGCCGCTTAACTTGCAGGAAAACGTACGCAGATACATACGCCACACTCGTCGGGTCATCAGTAACAGTCGTATATTTGGATAGACGCGCAGATTGTGTACTTGGACGATGCTCAAGGAAAAGCTCAACATCCTCGGCCGTAAGTCCATAACGATCGGGACCTGATATATTTGCCTCTTGTAAATCCGTAATCTCATTCTCTTTCTCCAAAAGGTCTTTGAGTAAGATGCCCTGGAAAGCGTAAGTGTTTGTCGCACTATCCTCTCGAAAAGCAAGCCGATCGGGTAAGGACTGAATCAGAAGCCAGTTGAGAAGGGGTGGGACGAAAGGTTTCATCCCACCTTGGATTGTCATAAGCACAGTAGAACGCGTTACATCCTCATCCTCGCCAATCATCTTCTTCTCTTTTAGAATTCGAAGACATTGGATGGCCGTCGCTAACAACTGATCGATCTCTTCCAACCGTAGCTTATGCTCCCGACAAAACTTCACCTGTTTCGCACGGCTCTGGAACGCTAGCACCGCCGCCACGGTGACAAGCTTATCCATAACATCACCATGACCCCAGACAACAGGCCAAGAGACCTTGCTTTCCGTAGTGATGTTTGCCTCGAAAACAGCACCTAGAAGCGCCGCATAAACGAGAACCTCATGCCTCTTCGTAGACTCTAAATGAGCATAAGAATGAAGTACCGAGGCAATCAGTAGACGGCCCATCCTAGGAGAGAGCGGTAAGTATGAGATCATATTGCCAAGAGGCTCGAGTGCATAGCCACGCCGCCCCTTTGCGACCTTTGCTTGGCCTTTGTAAAGATTAGACACTAGATGGCCATTCCGAAGCTCCGAGATCGCGCCGAGAACTAGTAGCTCGATGAGTGCCTCCGAGACGCGATCCTCTCTTGGCCTTGTCAGGTAGGGAAAGGAGCGCACGTCGGAGATCCCGAGCTTAAGAAGAGAGAGGAGTAGATGTGAGATTGGTAACCTTCCAATTTCTGGAATTGGATAGTCATGCATCTTCTGGAACAGGCCTGGTGAATAGAGACGAAAACAATGCCCTGGGGCTGTTCGCCCAGCTCTTCCAGATCGTTGGTCGGCATTCGCCTTTGAAATGAACTGGGCCGTTAGAACACTGATGGCATTCGCCACCTGCTTCTGCTTCGCCTTCCCGGCATCAATAACATATCGGACGTTGGGCACTGTGATCGATGCCTCTGCAACATTCGTTGCAACAATGATCAAGCGCTTGACTCGGTCATCCTTAAACTCGGGTGAAAAGATCTTTCGTTGGTCCTCAAGGTCCATGGTACCGTATAGCGGCAGTATTATGTGCGGGAGCTTCGTCTCGGTGGGCCCCTGATTGGCCATCTGAAACTCTTTCTGAAGTGTGGCAATCGAATCAAGAGTCTGAGGCGAGTCATCTGCGTTCAAAACCACGTTATACACGTCATCCTCACCGTTCTTATTAATAACTTCTCCGTCTATGTCTGCATATTTGTTTCCTGTGAGTTCATTGGCGACAAATTCTTGAAGAAGACGCCGTGCGGGATTGGAATGATAGATGTCTTCGCTCTCCGAAGAGTCCATCTCTTGAGTGGACAAGGAGTGAGAAGACTGAGTTGCTACTCGTTCCGAGTGTGAGACTACACTAGTATCATCAAGGTTCTTCTCCAAGATCTCCATACATCGGCGGATTTCTGATTGTCCACTCAAGAAGACCAAGATTGTCCCCGGTGGATAGTTGCGATGGACCTCTGCAGCCTTGCTAGCTGCCGCCTTCACATAGTCCACAGGAGTAGTAATGGAATAATGCACGGCGATTGGATAGGCTCTTGATGGGATTTCAATGATAGCGGGCGTCGACTGGAAGATTCCGGAGGTTAGAAAGTCTTCTACTTGAAGGGTAGCCGACATGATGATCAGCTTGAGTGGGGTGACCGGGGGCCTCAGACGCAAGTGTTGCATAAATGCGAGAACTCGATTTGAGAATTCATTGTCACAGGAAACGTGCTCTCCACGGAGTGCTTTCTGAGCCAATCGACGAACTGATTGAAAGGTCACCTTGTCATGGTCCTCCTCGTCTTCCGTACGGAAGTTATTATATAACTCTCCTATCTCCTCAAGTAACCCATGGTACTTTGAGAACCAAGCAACGAACTGTCTTCTCCTCTCCAATACTACCCGGCTAAGAAGTCCAAGGAGAAGCTCCAAATTTAGCGTCCTCTCATGCGCCTCATCGATGATAATGCATGACGCCTCGGAAAGAAGGTTGTCCGACTCAATGAGCTTGAGCATGACCCCTTCAGTCATGAAGATCAATCGTGTATCATCTTCGGTCTTATCAACTCGGGCATCATGCTTGATGATGTACCCCGCCACTGACCCTAGGCTTGCACCCATCTCCGCAGAGACTCGGGATGCAACGCCCATCGCAGCGATACGGCGTGGTTCCGTAGCATAGATCCTTCCCTCAAAGCCATAACGTGCATGCTGAGCGCGTTCTAACACATCTTCATCGGTAGGAGGACGAGTCAAGGGACCAGCATACCCATTCTCGATCATATACTGGGGGATTTGTGTAGATTTCCCAGACCCTGTTACACCTTTGATTAGGATGACATCGTTCTGGACGAGCGTATCTAGAAATGAGTGATAAAACGCTTGTGTGGGCAAAGTTCGTCGAACGGCTTCAAGATCTTCTGGCCGATTGAAACAAGGAAAGGAACGTTGTGGAGTAAAAAGAAGCGACCCAATCACCACTTCAGGGAAGGCTAGAGTACCATGCCGACTTGCTTGGAAGACGTTCCCTTCAAGATCAAGGTGGACTTTAGGAAGAAAGTGTCGTGGAGGTTCTAAACAGGGTTTCTGTTCTATTGAGTCATTCTCCGCCTCATATCCGTCTATCTTGAGAGAGGTAGTCATATCATCAGTAGGAACTGATTGCACCAGCTCTGGTAATGTTTCTAGATTAAAGGGCATGAAATCGGTATCATCTACTTCTCGTTCTTGATAGAGGCGCCTATGGATCGGGTCTAGGCCGACGCGAGCACGTGCCTGGTCTTCGGCGAGCTGCTCCCGCTTTGTTTGGCGCTGCCCGAAGGATCTAGTTCTAGTAAGAAGAGCCTTTTCCTCGACCGACATCCGAAGCTCCCCCATCTTAGCGATGCAGGCCTGCCGCTTGTCCTTATTCTCCCTTCTCTTGAGCGCCTCCGCCCTACGCTTCTCACGGCCCTTGAGCTTTGGGACGTTCATTCTTAGAAATAATGATTAATGGCCAATATGATACCCAACATCCCTCAAGCCTTCCAGTTCTACGATGAGTGCTTCTTTAGATCGCGCCTACGGGGTATCCCTGTCGAGTGGAGCGAACGGATGACTAGTTCTGCAGGCCTTTGTATCTATCGTACTCGAAGAAATCGTACTCCAAAGATTATCATTCGGCTTTCAGAACCCATATTACAATACCGTACACCCTATGACGTGGAGAATGTGTTGGTACACGAGATGATACATGCATACCTCTTTGTCTTAAGACTTCGTGATGATGGCCCACATGGATCAAGATGGTGCGCGGAGGCTAGACGTATCAACCAAGCGACGGGGTTAAAGATTACAGTATATCACCAGTTCTATGATGAGGTTTGGTATCTAAGGTGGCAACAACGATTAGGACAACCGGTGGTCTTACAAGGAGATGGGAAGCAATGGGTTTTACCTTTTCCCACCCCTAGGAATGGGCCAAGAGAGTCGCCATTCCGTTCCAGAAAGGTTTCTCCCGCTCCCTCTTCCTTGGCCCCAGTCGATGATGACGTGATCATCATCTCCTCTTCAGACCCGTCAGTCATCGTGATCGATGAAAACTCCGTCATTGACATCACAGACAGTGAATAGGAGGTGAGCAAAAATGGAGACGATACGCCAGTTCTTCGCCGATCCTCAGCTTTACATGGACTCTGAGCGGCAATGTCGAGCGTTAGAGATGGCGATCGCCGCCCGCCACCCAGAACCTCTGTATTACATTGAGTGCCGACCATTGGCAGAGCTCTTCGACGTGATCAAGACCAACTTAATGCGGAGGTTTTCTAGTATACCACTCTCCTCGTATGCCTTAGATGCCGTCAAAGAGGACCAAACGGCAATGAAGATATACGAGGCAAACCCCGTCATGGCCGGGATGTTTCCTTGTTTCGACTGCTATATCACTGATGTTCAAGACGCCTTAGAAGATGAGTTTGGCCACCTACCAAAAGAGGAGGTGGGTGCGTTACCGGAAACTGGAATTAAGATGGAACGAACACCTGAAGAACTTCGGTTGGATTTATGTGTACTCATCGACCCTCTCTGTCGCTTTCTTACCACTCTCCTGTCCAAGGGGATCTATTTGACGACGGCTACCGACGAGTTTCGTGATGTCCATGCGGTAGAGGTCCTAATGAAGAGCTTATCAGAACTATTCCTCATCACTCTCCCAAAGCTTTTGTTCAACTTCTCAAACTCGGTCGAGAACCCAGAAGAGTACACATTTAACAACGAAAACGTCTCCCTGATGACGAAGACAATCGTGGAGACCGTGGCCGCACTCATTGGTTTGATTAACCAGCATGAAACGCACGTTGGAAACTTTTTACTTGAGGCGACGGATGATGATATGGTCAAGTATCCTTTGGAGCAACTCATCGCCTCTCAGACCGACTATAGCCGAGTCCATCGCCTTTCCTCTATAGATCATCTCTTCTTCTCTTTGGGGAAGTATATCATCCCGGCTTTGGGCAATACCTTACGGTCCTGCATGAACTTCCTCAAAAACCTCTACGTGGTTACGAGTCCTTATAAGACTCGGCTCCGTCACCTCCAAGCAGGCTTAGGCGCTGCATCTCTTTCCATCCTCTTTTTCCTTCATGAGGTACTGGTCCTGACATACCCGATTTCCGACCTTACAGACGTTCAAGGTTCGATTCCTTCAATACCGGCTGATGATACGGTAGGCACAGTGCGTAACCTATCTTTTCGAAGTTCAAATAAGAGACGGACGAAGGGGGCTCAATCATTCAACAAGCCCTGCCAAACAGAGGGTGAAGGAGGCGAGCTACGTCGTGAGATGCACAGAGCACTTATTGAGGCGTTCCTAGATAACCATATCATGGAGCTTCTTGTCTCCTTCCTTCAAGCACAAGAAACAACTCGACCATTCTTCCTCGCATTATCCGCACTTCAGATGCTTCCCACTCGCCAGCTCGCTCTCGTGCAAGGTGCCTCCACATCCCTTGCCAAGATCGTAGTTGATAAGTTCATGCATTATTTCGTGCTTCAAAAGCATGACTTCTCGTTTCGGAACCTCCAGAGACGGGAGATAGATACTCAGCTCGCCCTTATGAGCTTCGTCGCGGAGGTCTCAGAATCAAAATCCGTCTTTATATCTGCTATCTGTGAGACGGTTCCCGTGCCCTCAAATAACCCCGACGAGACGAAGTCAACCTCGAAGGATGACGCCCCCATCGTCAAGACCTTCACCTTCATTAGAGACTATGTCATCGAGCTTATTTCAAGGTACGGGAGGCATGAGTTCCATCCAGTTCGGTATTCACTTAGGTATCTCAATGGCCCGGCCCAACTTGAGTATCTGAGAGAGGCGCACCTAGATATCGCGGTGGAAGGGACCGTGTTCCGCGGTATCGGAAGACGGAACATACCCCGGGACATGGAAGTGACGTCGAAAACGCTTGAGAAGCACAATCTTCAGACGTCAAAGGATCTCCCAGAAGACCAATCATTGCCCTTCGGTATGACCGCACGGAACGTTCCAGATGCCCTTGGTTCCTCACAAGTACCCGGGACGCTTTCTTTGGATACCCGTCGACTCGGTATATCCGCAACTCCCCCCATCAAACGAACACAGTCCGAGGTCTTGAAATACCTGCAAAAGAACTACCAGTGCATTCCGATGACCTCTACCGCACTCGCCCCATCTCAGGACACCATCGCTCGGCCATTGAAAAGCGGATCTCGAAGCCGTAACTTCCGCATGAACGTCCCCGAAGGGGCCACGGCTAACTTCCTGGCCCTTAACAAGCAGCGCCTTAATGAAGGCCGCCGAATTGAGGCCGAGTTTCAGAAGCAGATAGAGGAGGCCCATGCTGCGGATGCGGTCGAGGACTTCTATATCATCCATAGCAAGGATATTCCCAAGCACATGCGAGCGCTTCATATGTCCGAGGCCCTAGAGGCGCGTGCGAAACGCGACAAGAGACTATATAACGCATGTCAGGCAAAGATCTATACCAATATGCGCAAGAGTATCTCCGTGGTCGTCAAGAACGGAACCTACGAGGATGAGAATCCGGACCGTTGCGAGGAGCTGAAGAACCACGCCAACCCTCTAGGGAGCTTGAGCAAGATCATGGGGACTCAAGGAGCGTCAAACCTTCACCTGGTACGCGAGACACTGACGCAGATCGACCCGTTCCACGAGGTCCTTTACATCCGCCATGCTGTTGTCATCATGACAAACCTAATTAGTAACGTGGCTGGGATGCCTGATAACAAGGCTCGTTCCGTTCTCGCCACAATCACCCCCGACTTTCTACGGGGCGCGGTGCACCTTGTTGCTACTCGTAATCCGACGCTTGTAGGACCTTGTCTTGAGCTTGTCTTTCACATTCTCACATTTCCTCAGGGCCTTTCTGAGTATCTAAAGGTTGATGATGACGGGAAGGAGAAGGACTACTTGCAGAACGTCTGGGACATCGCTGCTTCCGCTGGCTTCATCGAGACCTTACAAGGACTCATCCTTGATGGGAATATTGATGCCATGCAGTTCCTTCTTCGTTATTTCCGAGCGTCGGATATTCTCCGTGCAACTGACCCTCAGAATTCAAGTGTGGACACCGTCAATACGTCCCTCGACAATCTGAAGCCCATCTTTGAACGCCTTGTCGTTCTTCTGGATCCCCTTGCAGAGTTTTATGTTTCGACAGCAAACGCTGAGCGGCAGCATATGTGTATGACAGCTGTCTCCTGTCTATCCTTCGCTTGTGGTTACCACTTCGGGGCCTTGCCCAATAGGTTCATTTCTTCAACGAGTTATGAGATCTTCATGGGGACGATCATTGATATCACGAAGCAGGCCTCGCACATCAACTTGCTACCGGCCATTGTCGTCGCATACGCCCTTTATGCCACACCACGCTGCCGAGATGCTGCCAAGCTTTGTTTGCAGGACAATGTCCTTCAGAATATCTGCTCGGTCTTCCTCCGACGTGTCCGTGCTCCAGAATATAAGCTTGGCTGTGTCGACGTTCTAATTATTCGATTCCTAACCGACCTTGCGGCCTGTCGGAGTCCCGAGGTTAATGACTTCCTTCGTGGAAACCGACAAATCCAACATGTCATCTGCCAGATCTACCTCCGCTGGCTGGCAACGCTGCGCATGTTACATGTCGAGGAGCATTCGTTAGTCATTCTCGAGGGCCTTGAGTTTGTCCCCTCAAGCCGAAGCATTCCCCGTGGATATCTTTTTGATCTCTCAGCTGACCTCGTACAAGTTACAACAAAGGTTAGTCGGCCCAATTCACCTGGGAATATTGTTGAGGCGATCCGGACCGGGACGAGTAGAACGTCTATTAACCTCCATGGGAGGCCATGCAAGAACTTGACCTATCAGTACACGAATATTGTGGCGGCCCAGGATGAGTTATTACTCAATAGCTCTGTCGTCGCATCAGGAGCCCCTGCAGAGAAGCCTTCTTTCAAGAAGGTACAATTCCTCACGGCTCACCGTTCAGAATCCCCTGGAACTGCCCCTGCAACCTCGAATAGCTTACAACTGAATTCTCGTGTCCGAAGGAAGGTTTGGTTCCAGCCGCTTCTTGAAGGTAACCCTCCGGAGCCTAGCCAAGTGGAGTTACCTCCGGAGGCTTTGGGGCTTCTCGAGCTCGACATCAATGTGCTTATCTTGGCCTTTTTCAGGGCCTTATATACGGACCTTGCGAATATGAATTGCGCCATTGTGCGTCGGAAACATGCGCCTAAATCCCTTTTAAAGGCGCAATTAGAGCAGGCCTCAGCACGGGTTAGTCGGGCGACGTCTCTTCAGGCGACTCGGGTCATGGATGAGCTTCCCCCTTGTACAACCAATGACTCCTTGGTGGTGGAGGAGGAACTTGGCATCCCACCAAGCCTACGCCTGGATATACCTCAACATCCGGCGATCTCCATAGGCTCGAACATATCCTTACTCCACCTTCAAACGGATCGACCGGAGGTCGTTCTCGACCTTGCTGCAGATGATATTCTGGCGATCATTGCCATGATTGGCTGGAATTTGAAGAACACGCTTAAGCTCTTCTCAAACTGCTCGGAAATAGAGTTTACTCCCGCCGATCGGCGTTTCATCGACGATGCTGAGCAACGGCTTCGCACCCGGTTGCTGGAACTTCGGCAATACGGGCTCTCGATCCGAAAAGAAGACCACGACATGGAACTTCAGAACGAAGCCGATTACTACACACGGATGCTTAAGTAGAGGCCTCCTTCCGACCCTTTTCAAGGGCGGGGTTGACTGAACGATATTGACGCTCGAAGAAGAACCACGAGATGAGGAACCCGATTCCCATGACGACAAAAGGCCAACCTAGGCGTGGGAACTGATATGTCACCCAGCCGCCTACAGCAATGACAATGACGATGAGGATATAGACGGTGACAATGGTGCATGGGCCTGCACCGTCCGAGATGCAAGGACAGAGGTCCTCCGTCTCACGTTCGGACATCGAATCAAATTCAAATCTGCCCTCTTTTTCAAGGCCTTTGACGATCGGATGACCAAGGGTACCGCCTCCATGGGTAAGCGCCACACGCGCATTCATACTTCGTGCAAGAGGTGTGGGAAGCACTCTTTCCACATCCAGAAGTCCGAGTGTTCCTCCTGCGGCTACCCTTCGCCGAAGATGCGCCGCTATAACTGGAGCAAGAAGGCCATGCGCAGGAGAACGCAGGGTACTGGGCGCATGAAGCACCTGCGGACCTTCTTCAAGCGCTCTTCGGCCAAGTAAATGCCGGGTGGTTTCACTATCGTTGGAGAGTTAGGGGCGGGTGCCACCGGGGTTGTCATGTATGCCGTTGATGAGAGTGGGCGTCCTCTCGCGGTTAAAGGTCTTGACGCGCGCCTAACTTTGGAGGAGGTTCGATGTCTTCCAGAGGTACATATCTTGACACATCTTCCACGTCATCCAAATATAGTACGCTTGCTTCGGATCATGCACGTCAAGAGCCAGTACTGCCTCCTCTACGAGTATGGAGGGCGTCATAATCTCCTTCAGGTATTACGACTTCGAGGACCATTACGAGAAGAGATGCTTCGGAACGTCGCCTTCCACATCCTACAGGCCCTGCAGCACATCCATGCCAACGGCGTCATACATCGAGATCTTAAGCCCGAGAACATCCTCGTGGATAACGTAGACGATGAGCTTGGAGACATGCTAAACGTACGCCTTTGTGACTTCGGACTAGCCACCATAACTGAAGGGTCTCATACCTTGGGGGTAATGACAAGCTGGTATCGCGCACCCGAGATCCTCATCGGGTATACGAGGTACAACACAGCAGTTGACATGTGGGCGTTCGGCTGCTGTCTAGCTGAGATGGTATCCGGTTCTCCGCTCTTCCCGGGAAATAATGATTTGGAACAGATGTTCTTAATACTAACCCTTCTGAACCTTCCTGAAAAGAACCTATGTACTGGTCCTATGCGCGAGTTACATAGCTACCTTAATGAGCATATGGACTTGTCTACCGTGCAACCCTATTCGTTCGATCGAGCGAAACATAATTGCATCACCCATCTTGGTTGTAGTGAAGCACTCGCTGACCTACTGGCACGCCTATTAGCATTCAACCCTGATTCGCGCCTCACAGCACAAGCAGCACTAGGGCATCGCTTCTTTTGTAATTGAGTCCCTATTCATATAAAGTCACCATTTAGGCTTGAATTGATGGAAGACCTTATCACCTCTTCCTATAAGAGTACCTATTGACTACCCAGACGATATCTGAAGGTATCCTCCCTCCTCTTCAGGGGGAAACGTCTCCAAAGTTCTTATTGAAAAATATTCTTCACTTACTAGCGGTCCTAGCAACATGCGCTTCCTTTCCGCGGCGTCTAACCATCTAACGTGGTTTCTTTCTCATTGAACACGTCAGGACATTAATAGAAACGATTATATATGAGCCTCGTCCATATAAACCATTCTTCTCATCAGCGTTCTTATCAAACAGCGTAGACAGCGAGGAAGGTAACGACATAGCTTCCCTACCTCTCCTAGTGGCCAGCCTCTAACCTTGAGCTTGTCTTAAAAACCTTCGATGCCTATCCTTCCACCTACGACCGAGAACATCATACGCGCCTCAGAAGCCATAAAAAGCGGAGACCTCGTCGCCCTACCCACGGAGACCGTCTATGGGCTCGGCGCCAATGCATTTGATGGTGCCGCATGCGCGAAGATCTTCGCCCTCAAGGGCCGTCCTCCAACAGATCCCCTCATCGTGCACGTCCATACGCGCAAAGACGTCTACTCTGTCGCGGATGTCGGGACTGGAAGGCTTCATCAAGCCGTCGATGCCCTCATAAATGCCTTTTGGCCAGGGCCTTTGACCCTCGTCCTTCCAGCAAGTAAGGACGTGCCGGAGGTCGTCACGGCTGGACGGGGGACCGTTGGGGTGCGAATGCCAAGGCATCCGGTGGCCTCAAGCCTCATCGCAGAGACGGGCACACCAATAGCTGCACCCTCCGCAAATCGCTTTGGTAGTATCTCTCCAACAACCGCGGAGAGTGTGGCCCTTGAGTTTGAGGGTTCTGACTTACTCATTCTTGATGGTGGCTGTTGTAGTATCGGCTTAGAGTCCACGATAGTTCAGCTGTCTCCAATGTCTGGGACGATCCTACGATACGGCCGGATATCAAGCGAGGAGATATCGGCGGTTCTCACGACGAGTGGTTTGATAGGTTATACTCTCACGGCTTTGAAGGTCTCAGCGTCTCCCGCAGCGAAAGATACTGAGGTGACGTGCCCGGGACAATTTCTGAGACATTATTCTCCAGATCGACCAACTTATCTTCTTTGTCGGGTCATTCCGGACCTTCCTGGCGCTACTCAGGTTTTAACGAGCGAGTTCAACGAAACTGCAGTTACGGTTGTCGACTGCAATACGGACAATGTGGAATTCACCCAACAGGAGTATCTAGAGCTTCTTCGGGGAGCAGGTTTTCGTGAGAACATATTTGTCGACTTTTTGCAAGCCTATAAGACCGTCGATGAGGAAGAGGTCTTCTGGAGTTATGGAGATGGCTCGAAGATAGAGAAGAAGACCAGCTCAAAGGGGACTACAGAAGTATCTACCTACACGTCTCAGAACGTGGCCCAAGGCCTTTACCAGACGTTACGCACTGCTGACGCGACCTCGGGGATGATAGTAGTCATCCCTCCTAAAATGGGGTTTGAAGCCTCTGCGGTTAGAGGATTGGATGCTGCGATCCTGGACCGATGCTTCCGTGCTGCGTCCGGAAAGATAATCCTTCTTCCCTAGGTTAAGATAAGGTCTGCGAAAAGAAATGAGGTCCGAGGAGGTTCAGCTGTGGTTAATGTATCCTGGGCGAAGGGAATGGAGACTTCGTCGGTTTGTTGGTTTTCCGCACCGAAGATGGTGTCGAAGATGGGTGCGATGACCGTGTTCCGAAGGAACTCGTCGATGAAGCACTCGACGGGCAAGAAGTTGACTAATAAGCGTGCGGTCATGGGGTCGTCTCCGATCGAGGCAGTCAGTAACTCGATTGGAAGCATATTCTGGTCCTCATTAGCGTTGATAACGATGTATCGGACCAGAAGCAACCCACTGAGAAGACCAGCGGGTATGGTTGGATAGCATTCAAAGCAGGGAGTGAAAGGAAAAGTGTCTGCGAAGATGGAAGTTGGTATGCTTGCCTCGAAGCGTAGGACAGAAAGTGTGATGACTGGACTCAAACTCTTACAATAGAAGGCATGCATCTGTCCGAAACAGTTTTCTTGTTGACGAACACTTCGAACATCTGAGGCCGATAAATAACGTGGGAATGCAAGGCAATGAGGAATGCTAAAGCCACAATAAAGGGAGGGTTCGTCGGCAAAAAGGACGCCAGGAAGGGGCAACACGGTAAGAGAATGATAAAGTTCGAGATGAAAGACTTCATCAATGGCAAGGATTTCAATGAAGATTTTCCAGAAGCGTTTGACTCCTCGAAGTAAGGTAAGGAATGCCGCCGCCACAAGTGTATGTAAGTCGGCGGCAAGGATAAAGTCTATTGCAGAAGCTCGGACAGCTGCCGAGTTCAGTAAAGGGTCACTTGGAATGCGTGTGATACTTCTACGTTGGAACTTGTGCTTACAGGTGGTGTGTGTACGGAATGAATTAGAAGATAACAAAATCTGGGCAATACAATTGGAACAGCCCTTAAAGATATCACCCGCATATACATCCTGAACATAGTCTTCATATAGTACGAGAGATAATAGGATCAACGCTTGTTGGGTCGCCGCATAAGCATCGTACAGATGTACCCCGTGTAGACATGCATTCCCTTTTTCAGAAACCTCATCGATGAAGATATCAGCGGGGACGACGACGGTCATGATACGAGAGATACACCCCTTCAAGATGAAGGCGTCATTGAAGCAGCTAATTGCCGTCTCTCGATCGTTAACAAGAGTCAGGATACGAACACCACAGTTAAGGATTGAAAGAATAAGAGCTTCGAAGAGGATCCCCGAGTTACGAGTCAAGTAATGTGTCAGATCCGTAACCTTAACGTAATTGGAGACGCTTTGTTCTACGATTAAAGGGTCATCAATGGTTTGGCTAATGAAGAGCACTCCAAAACGAAGCATCATTGAGCAGAGGAAGGTTGTAAGAACTGCAAGGTCTCTTGCCAATGCTCGCTCAGCCACAGCATACTTGTCGCTTTCCAGGCCAAGAATGATCGCTTGTAAGGCTGGTAATATCCGATATAAATAATTCCCAGAAAGAGAGGCATATGAAAGACAGAGACAGAAGGTGGCAATATGAAGCTCCGAGGCTTTGATCCGAAAGACGGCTACCGCGGCAGAATGTGACTCGTTTTGGCGCCCAGCATCTCCTATGGACATACATCTTGACAAACAATTCCGTAACATCTCCAATACGTTCCCAGGCTCGACCCCACGCTTCGTTATGTCATGAATCAAGCCCTTCACCTGCGGTAACAGTCGGCATATATACTCCTTCGTATACATTGTGTAGGTGCTATAAAACTCAATAACGTTCGAAATGGCTCGTAACGCTAGCCCGCAGAGCTCGAGGAAGGGTGGGGTAATGGTCTCATACGTTTTGTTTGCATACTTCAGGGACGATTGTATTGGAAGCTTCTCCGGTTGCGACCCCTTTATTATACAATGCTTCTTTTTGACGTAAAGGCCATGTGCGGGGTCCTCATAATAGATCGAACAAGGCCAGACAGAATCTATGTATCTATGGCCATTCTCCTCGGACGTGGCCTTACGATTCCCAAGCCTCGTCTCTAATGCCTTCCTAATGATTTGCTGATTGAAGGCCTCACGGCGTTGCTCAACAAGCGCATATTGTTTCTTCAACTCCTTTTGCTGTTGTTCTGTCTTCTGGAAGATCTTTTGCGTCCGTCGTTCAAAGGCTGCTGGTACACGTGAAAGAGTATTTCGTGCCGCTTGTTGAATCGCATCCAGGACATGTTCGCGCCGACGCATCGCTTTGTTCTGCCGTTCGACACTACTTTGAAGAAGACTTAAGTTATCAAGTTCCATTTGACGTTGTACTTCTTCGACACGAGCGGGGACATCAAGAAACGATTTTCGTGCCTTCAGTGTTCGCGTCTCTTGAAAACGACGGCGACGCTCTGCCACGCTATCATCCTTTCCATCTAGTTTCGCTTTGAGCTGAGCAGTAGCTTCGGAGTCAGTATTCTTCTTTGGGCTAAAGGGAGTATGGTGCAAGGTTCCAGGGGATCGAGGATAGGTGGTCTTCGCTGGCTCAAACGTGATCTCCAAGTAATCGAATGCACCCTGAAAGCTTTCCTGGAGTCTTTCAGTGCTTTCCGACCCAGTTGGAGGTAATGATAACACTGTCTCAGAAGAGGGATCGCTCTTATCCCCCCCACCATCAGACCAGTTATGGAATGAGGATCCTTGACCATAATCGGTTAATCCTGGAGGATGAGAAAGTGTAGTATCTTGAAGGGCATAGGAGGGTAGGTCCGGAAGGAAAGGGCCTGGTAGTAACAACGTAGGGACTATGATATATGGTCGCGCCAATGGCGCTCTAATTTGAAGTAGACTTAATGCATCACTTAGAAGAGTCCAAGCATCTTGCCAGAAAGGACCATAGCGGTCGTTCATGCAGATCCCTTCCTGCTCCGTGGCGGCCTGGAGCTCTGCAAGGGCGCCACGTAGTGCGTCTAGGACCCCCTCGAAGTGAATCTCAGGGGTGTTGCTCATGGCCAAAAAATTACGTAGCGTATTGCGGTCTCGCCTAATTAAAACTATGAGCGAGCCTGCGCGCAAGACTGATAACTCCCCTCCCGTGCGGGCACTCCAGAAGGCACTCTCCAAGCTCGAGCTCTCGCCGGAGATCATAGAGCTCTGCAAGGAGGTCAAGAGCAACGAGGAGGCCGCCCTGAAGATACTCGATGCGCTCTTCCTTCTAGGGTCGGATGCGGCCAATGAGATCGATCGAGTCACGGGTCTAATGCCCCAGTTCGAGAAGGGCGAGTTCAAGGTGACCGCCGGGGAGCTCGCCGTAGGGTTCAATAAGCAGGATGAACCACTCGAGTACAAGGCCGCTAATGGCATATGGACAGTCGAAATTCGTATAACTGACGATGAATCATCCCGTGAGGTCATTTTCCGCCATGAGAGTTGTCCCGAGAACTCCGAGAAGACTGTGATTAAAGAGACGAAGACGGCGACAGTTAAGTGCGCGTCGAGTGTCGTAACGGTCTGTGACAAGGCATGCTTCTGCTCGGACGCTCTTGTCCCCGTCGTAACCAACACTGATTCGGACTCTAACCAAGACTCGACCAACTGGCACAAGTACCTCTCCCTTACTTTTACTAGTCGTCTGCTCGTTGATAAGATCGGTGACCGTGGCGCGTATGGTATCATCATGGAGGCTCCCGAGGAGCAGGAGCTCACGATCTCCTTCAACGTAGCCGGAGAGCTTGTCAAGATCTCGATGGTCACCGAGTTCGAGGACGAGGATGAAGACGAGAACGAGGATGACGACTACGATGCTCCAGCTGGCGACGACGATGACGATGATGAGGTCGGAGATGACTAGGCCTACCCTGTAAACGTCGTGCTTCACTCTTCCAGTTCAACATCACTATCCTTCTCGATGTCGTCATACTCGTGGCCAAGGTTGATTGGCTTGAAGAGTTGAAACCCTTTAAGGTCTGTAACAATCAAGGACCCGGAGATCTGTGGGTGGAAGGCGAGCTCCCGTGGTTCCTCTAAACCCATGTGCAAGAAGACCAGAGATGGAGGCAAGTCTGCAACCTTTCGAGCAGCTTCAGGGGTAAAGTCATCCATCTGGAGAGGTCCATTCGTCTGTTCCACGTCAATATCCCAAACCGAAAGCGTACCATCCTCGGAACAAGCGGCTATAACAGTCGGCTCGTTAGGGCTGAAGCGCACGCTTGAGATGGGACATTTGTGGTATACGAGGCGTTGCATGGCGTCAGAAGGCTGGCGAACGTCCCAGAGACAAATCATGCCCGCCTCATCGCCCGACACGAGTAGGTTCTCGTCGGCATAGCTCCAATCGCAGACATTTATGTCCGTCTTGCTTGCCCTGATCATGAGTGGTGCACCATCGGCAACACGCGGGTCAACTATCCGGATCGTCCCATCAGAACTGCAGCTCAGGAAACAACCGCCCGTACAGGAGTTCCCGACGCGAGAGAAAACGATATCCTCTACAGAACTCTTATGAAGCCGCTTTAATGACGAGTCAACGGCAACAGACCCGTCGGGGCGCATCTGGTACGCCTTAATCCGACCTTCAACATCTCCTGCGAGCCAAAGAGAATGGATGGGAGAGCATGCTAACGCATACCCCTCAACCCCATTGTTGTCGAAAGCCGCAAGACATAAAGGGTTCTCCTTGTGAAGGGGTGCAGCCGGACCATGCCGACGCCGATTCAGCTTTCGAGAGCGTGTGGAAGTAGACGACGGTATCGCCGTTGAAAGGTTGATCGGAGTCACTTCTGTCGAAAAGCCTGTCGTCTCATGCCAATAAGGAACCGTCCCAAAAGGCTCGACGCCCAAGTTCTTGAGCATGGGAGCACAATTGATGAAGCTCACCACTCCATCCTCAGTCCAAAGACCCGCTACGGATGCCGTACCGGCGGGATAGCAGTTATTGTAGAAGCCAGTCCCAGATCGCACTCGGTTGATCGTCGCGGGGATATCAATCGTCCTCTGAATGACGCTCGGATCCATTTCTTGGTCTTCTTCAAAGCGCGTTGGATAGATGTCTGTTAGGTAGAAAATAGTGAGCTCTCCAGTCTCCGCCGTATCGGGGTCCACCTGGGCACCACCGAGAAGTACCAGCTGGTGTGGAAACTCGATCCGGTTGGTCCCAAGGCCATCAACAATCGGATCGATGGAGAGCAGTGGCCAGCTGACGGTGAAACGATGGAGAAAATCATATGCGGTCGGATCATACTCCAACTCATCTGGGGCGTCTCCTGGAAGGAACACATTACGTGCTGGCTCTGGGCGCTCGTTAGTATCGACCTGGAGCTTCTCAAGCGCCTTGATATCGGTGATCGGAATCAGGGGCTCCTCACTCACATGAGTCTCAGAAGACTCTGAAGAAAGGCTTGTGTCCATTTGAATGATATCAATTTATCAATTCGAAGGCATGGTCTGAGCCCCCAGCATGGCCGACTCTCGCCGGGGAGGGAGCATGGTCTAGTGGTATGATTCTCCGTTCGGGTCGGAGAGGTTCCGGGTTCGATTCCCGGTGCTCCCCGATTTGCACTAGTACACGATTGGGGCGACGTCTATCTCGACGACACGACGCTCTCCACGTGTACGAGAAAGCTCTTGATAGCCTTGGATGATCGTATCTACGACCTGGGAGCGGAATTCAATCTCTTCGGGTCCAAGGATCTTTTCGTAGTGATGAAGATACATCCGGCTCTTACGCATCTTATCGAAGCTACTCTTGACATGCCCTACTGTCTCAAGGATCTGCGGCCCATTACGCAAGCAGACGGCATCACAAGATGCATGAGGTGGTCGACCACTACTCAACCCTACCTTCACCCCTTGAGACCCCCAACTAGGGTGAACTAGACCAGCACCTTGAAGGCGTGCAACAGCAGAGGATAGTTCTCCGCTATTGATGTTCTCTCCACGGGCAAGAATAGCGGTAGCAAGGGAGAAGCTTGGACCTTGGGTCCCAGTACTGAGAATGAGCTGATTTTGCGGTAAGAGAAGGTTCCGAACGGCGGCCTGGATAGTTGCTGCAGGAGGAGCCATGGGAAGGGGTGCAAGACTAGTGCAGACAAAGTTCAACTCTGGAAATGGGACAAGGTTGATGGCCAACTCATTAAGGTCGACATTCATCTCTCCACCGAAACGCATGCTGGACGTTATGCAACTGAGTGCAGTGGCCACCGTTTGATTAACCTCCTTGAAGGGACGACGCTTCTGGCCTTTCTCTTGTTGATTTGCAAAGGGATCCACTCCACGTACTTTAGCAGCCTGTGTGGCGGCCTTATCGGGATTGACCTTCTTCTCTCCAAGCATCCGAACACAATTTGTGATGCTCTCATTATCGAATGGGATGATGACGTCGGCTGAGGTTGCTAGAGAGGCCATGGAGAAGATGGTATTGTAAGGAGAAGTCACGACATCATCTGTTTCCCTACTGGGGATGATCGGGGCTGAGAGGATAGAAAGGCCTTCAAAGGCCTCGGAAATCAATTCGATGGCGCGTGCGCCAAGACCGGAACCAGTCCCACCTCCTAAAGAGGAAAAGAAAAGAAAGCCTTGAGGGGAATCACAAGCCTCAATGGTTTTCCGTACCACCTCAAGGATCCGATCTCCATGTGCTTCACCATATGTCTTATACCCTTCGGCGAAGTTATTTCCTGAACCTCTTCCAATTGGGTCTGTAATAATAAGGGATTCATCGAATATCCCTCCAAGATCGCTTCCAAGTAATGCATTCACGACCCCCTCTTCCATATCGATCACTACGGACCTGGCCTTCAGGTTAGAGATCGTCGAGTAAAGCGGGAGGTCATGCCCACGCTGATTGACGTTACGGAAGAAAGTCGACATCGCGTCTGTATAACTTGTCCCATGTAAGCTATGCTCACGAAGAACGGTGCGCCAAAACTCGGTTCCGATCTGGTTCCCGCATTGACCGGTCTGAATCACAAGCATCTCCCGCATGATTTTACTGGATAATCGCATAGTCGGCATCAGTCAAAACCCCACAGATATTGTCCTTCATCGTGAGGTACATGTACCCATCCACCCCCCAGGCATTGGACCACGAGTTACGGATGATCCAGTAATCTCCATAGAGCATATCCGTTCCCCACCCGACACAAATGACTGCGTGCGCCAGGTCTTCCTCCGAGTTTTTGCAAGCTGGGTCATTATAAACACCTCCGGAATACCAGACAAAGCTTTCAGGGACCGCAACGGCAACTGACACAGGGCCATCGAGAAGAGCATACTTGAGAGCTCCAATGTCAAGAGGCTTGACCTTTGCAATGCCATTGACGCGCCCATACTTCGATGTGAATTTCTTCTCGTCACATAGAGATTCAACACCGAGGTAACGCATGTCACTCTCAGGGATGATTTGGCCACCATATTCTTTAAGCAGAGCCTCGGTAGCCTCATAACTAAGTCCACCGTTACAGCCTTGCACAAGGCCCCAAATACAAGAAATGATGGCTTGCTCGGAGACACGAACCAAGGGTTGAGATGAGTTCTCTCGCATCCTACGGATATTCAGGCGGCCTTCAATAGTACCCGCCGTACTAAAGGCCCAACAGGAACCGCAGGAAGCTTGGTCCTTGATGGGGGTGATAATCCCACGAACACGCCAATCGAGCTCTTTAGGGAAGAAGACTTTCTCCCCAAGGGTCTCATTATAGTACCACTCGTCAGTATGCTCAGGGATATCCTCATAATAATAAGGATCGTCATCTTCACGCGCCTTTCGGCCGGAGAGGTTGTATCCGCCACGAATCCTCATGAAGCTTTCAATGGGCTGACGCATCTTGTTACGTGAAACGGTGAAGGTGTGTGTCTCATCCAATCGAATGTTATCAAGATCTGTATCGTCACGATTTGAACGTGAGAAAGCTGCTAAGACCTCACGAAGACGCAATATAGGTGTCTGGTTTTCCATGGCATTCTCCTCTTCATTACAGACCTCCGGGATTGCAAAATCGGTCTCAGTGAACGATGGCTCAATATCAAAGAAATCATAATGGATGATATAATAATCGTAATGGGAACCGGACCAGGAGTTATACCCATGCATCTCCCATCTCCTTGGAGAACAGAAAAGCTTATCGTCAATGGTGGAAAGAGGTAAACAATAGAAATCTTCCTGATCCCTTTTGATGCTACTGAAGCTTGCGTCATCGCTGGTGATGTTACCACTCCCCTCTGTCACGTATTGGTAATGATAAAGAGTCATCCCATCCTCTTCTAACTCCTCGATAAAGGTGAACATGTCTAGGTCTGGGAAGATTTCCGTCAGAGGTGGCTTGAATGCCTTGAATTGTGCGTACATGCACGCGAGATTGTCCTTCTGGGTATAGACATGGCCCATGGAATGGTTGTTGATGTAGTCGCTTGTCAAGCCATCATAGAAGGTAACAACTTGGCGATGTGTGTCTTTATCAGTTTTGATCTCGAGTGGCTCCGAGAGCGTCCCATAGACGACATCAAAGCGGCCCTTCATGTGGTACTTTGGAGGGATGTATAGGCTGGAGGCCTCGGGCACCGTTCCCAGCACGCAAGCCACCAGATAGAAGAACATTTTTTCCTGTTGTCATGAGTTCACCTCCTAATGGTCATGGACACGAGTACATGACGATCAATTGAAAGCTGAAGGGACGATAAAATTAACGATGATTGTGACGGGGTCTACCGACGGTGTACAGCTTTGGGAGTTCTCGGGGAGGACGCTATGCGAGCGTGCGCGACTTTCCGACACGTACTGTGGGTTTTCGTCACAGCTACTGCCATCTGGACAGCTTCTTTTCACCTTTGCTAACACTCCCAAAAGCTTAGTGTTTCGGACGATAGCATCTGCACTTCACCCCGAGGACGTCATTGAGGAGACTAGTGTCGAGTTCGACGTCCTTATTGATGCCTTTGAGGTAGTTGGAGGTGGCCGACTTGCTTTGATCCGCCTTGAACGTCAAGAAGAGAACGTCGTCCTGTATCATATAAAGGCACGTAAAGTGCTTCATACGCTCCGTTCTGGGGCGATCGTCATGAACTCTCATACTGTCTTGTGGCCATATACGGTATCTGATGACGGAAAGTATATCAGTTATCAAGATGGAGCCATCATCCATGTCTATGAGCTTTTGGAGGATCAGACGCTTGAACTCCTTGGGTATACCGGGGCGGTCGTAAAAGGCGAAAGTGTTCGTAACGTCACTTGTCATTTCACCCCAACCCTGAAGATAAGTTCAGACCAGCTTCCGGAGCATTGCCTATTGATCTGCATGCCTTCTAAGTCTAAGGGGGGTGCAGGATACGCCATGCTTTACAAGCTGACTCAGTTGATAAAGTGTGAGAATCCGACACTTGAGAACGTGGCAGTACCTCCTTACATGTACCAGAAGCTTCAAGCGTGTGATAGATACGAGGCCTGCTTTGGCGAGTCCGGAACCTGGTTACTTCTAAGATGCAAGTCCGAGGTTGACACGTCTGAGAAGGGTCATTACTACGGGACTAGTACCTTATACTTCTTCAATCTCAACGCTCGTATCATCGAATGCATAGGGGGAAAAGATCAGTATGTCCATGCCTTTTCCATAAAACCAACTCTCAAAGCAATTAGTCCAACAGACACTCTTATTGAAGAACAGTTCATTGTCATCTTTGGGACCCCACCACCAAAGGCACAAGAATATGTCGTCAGGTCTAGGCTTGGACGGCATGGACACGTTACAGACCTCACTCTGAACAGTACCCTCGGTTCTTTGGCCGTTAATTCTATTAGCTGGGAACCAGCAGGTCGTTTCGCCCTTCTTCGTGGTGAGGTTGGCATGAATGGAGAGTCAAAGCTAGTACGCTTGGCCATTGGTGGAGAACCTACGTGTATTGCTAGTACCACCATTTACTCGAAGACATGTGCCTCCATTAGTCCTTCTGGCGATATCGTTATGTATGGTGTAACTAGGCCGCGGTTCAACGTCGACAACGGCATTGAGCTCTTTGACTTGCAACTAAAACCACTCACCCACAAGGCGTTCACAGGCCTATTCTATTGTGGGTTCTTACCGTTCACTGAGAAGGACTATGCGGTTAAACCTCTTTGTGACGTCCCTTCGGGTCAGAGTCTTAAGGATGTCAAGAAGGCAACCGGTGGGAAGTATGTACCACCAAGTCAACGAGGAAAGAAGTGAATACTACCGAAAGAAAATGTTCCATTATTTGGAAGAGGTCACGACTTTCAAGGCGATCGTCATGGGCATTAATAAGCTCGAGGAAGGGAAGTACGAGGTCGACCTCGATAAGACTTACTTCTTCCCTCAATCTGGGGGGCAATTGGGAGATAAGGGGAGCATTATCAATATTCCAGTCACTAGTACGTTGAAAGCCAATTCTGGACGTATTATACACATCCTAGAGACTGAAATGGACTTACCCTTCCGTGAGGGTGATGAGGTAGAAGCGACAATCGACAAGCATTACCGTCTTCTGAATTCGCAAACTCATACTGGACAACATATTCTTAGCCGGGTTGCGTTACAGTTATACGGTGCAGATACATCATCGTTCACCATGGGCTCCGAAATATCAGTCTTGGAACTAAGCATTAAGCTTACTTCTGAGCAATTACTTGAAGTTGAACGTAAGGCAAACCTTTTGGCATTGGAAGGTAGGAACGTCATCAGTACCATTGCAACCTGTCTGGACGACATGCAGAAGTATCCAAAAGAGCTTCAGAAAGATGGGTTATCCTATCCCTTAAGAATCCTTGAGATTGATAACTTTGATATCTGTTTATGTTGCGGTACTCACGTATCCAATACAAACCAATGCGGCCTCATCAAGATTCTATCTACAGAGAACGTCTCACGTGGTCTAAAGCTTCAGTTTGCTGTTGGAGAACGTGCATTAGATGCCGTCAATCATAAATTGATCATCCTCACAAAGGCCACTTCAACGCTTTCGGTTAACGAGAATAAGGTTGTTGAAAGCATTCAAGGACTGCAGGAGGAGATCAGAACTTTGAAAGCACGTGAGAAGGTCCTTGTGAAGACTATCCTTCCAGTAATTAACTCCCAATATAAAGAAGTTATTCATGGAGGTGTCTCCTTTCATGTCTATCCTTTACATGACTTTCTCCCATTGAAACAGGATGAGGTAACGCGTATCACTAAAGAATATAAGAGCCCCAACATGATCATCCTTTTCAAACTACCACAGAACGCATCCATCCTTAACATTTACGCCCAAAATATTGACATCGTCGAACCCCTGATCGAACGCTTACAGGAGTTAGTCCCTGGGACGATAGGTCGTGGGAAAACAACCCTTTCAATCAAATACCCTAAGCCTTTAGGGACGAAGGATGCAAAGATCGTCACAGATCTCCTCCTTACCACCTCCTAAGTAGGGCCAGACCCGAATCGAATGCGATGATGTAGCTCGCGAAGTATGCAATACGGAATATTAAGGGCCCAAGCGTGTCACTACAGAACATGTGATAGATCAGCGCGGTCCCCGCAAAAATAGGGTTATAGAGTATCGCCTCCGCGGTATCATAAAGAGGAAGACGTCGACACGTGAAAGGAAGCGCATCGAGGTCGTCACGCTCATATGCTGTCCGAGCAATAAGGTTGAAGACGGAAGCGGCCATACGTCTGATCCCTTGTTCATGGTATGAAACACAATGGCTTATTCGAGCTGAGGTACGAATAGTTTGACGGAGGACGTCTGATATGATCGCCGAAATTGTCTCGTTGCTGATACGATTCAGTTCCTGCATGGGGTATTCGTTTGAACCTTCCATCCCATGTGCTTCCAACGATTGTAGGTAGGTCGTCAGGGTGAAAGATTCTAGTGCTAGACTCGTCCTTGGTCTATCGACCACTACCAATCCTCTTGATTGTTGGTTGATGAGATTAATCATATTTGCCAAGATCTCTGTACTATCAACGCGAGGAATAGGGACACTTCCGATCAAAGAAAGCGCGTTCGGTAAGGTACTTCCATTCAATGTTACGAGGGGCACTGAATGCATTCTTGCTACGTCAACGACGCCTGAAGCATTAACAAAGGGATCTAAACCACCAATGACTATGCTCGTTGCGCCACGAGAGATACCTGCAAGGTCATCAGCTGCAGCCTTATCTGTCCCAACGCTACTAAACACAGTTCCAGCAATGAGCTTGATGCCTACACGCCCAGAGATATCTGCTAAAAGGCCAAGACTGGGTAATGCACTTACCTGACTCCGGTTGTAGAGTGCGAGATCTAAGACGCGGTAGTTTCCGAGCCTCTCATTGGCCTTTGGGGTCCTATTCAACACGGGTTGAAGCATATCCAAAGAATCTACAAGGAAGGCGTGCCCCGGGTTTGTAATGACTCCCATTACAGGCATTAGGCCGGTGGATAAAGCAAGAGAATGGAGCTCGGTGGCAAGGTTGATGCGGTCCGATGAGGGTAGGAGTAAAGAAGGGATGGAAAAGTCTATAGCGACGACAGGATAATTGTAAGCCAGGGAGAATGCTAGTCCTTTCCCGACGGAGACATCACCATGAAGGATGGCGTGAGGCGTGCGGAGGAGGTAGGATATGGCGCAATAGAGGAGAACTAACGCGTTCAAGAGGCGAATGATTCTAAGCATTAAAAATGTTGCGGAGAGAAGTCTCCTTGAATCCGACTAAGCTCGTCTGGGAGCTCGCGTCGGATACGAAGGATATCAGGTACAAGGCATTCGAGACCGTAAAGGAGGAGCTGGGTCTTCTGGCCCGCCAGAAGCCTCTGGACTACCTTGGTATGATGACTCTCTGGAAAGGTCTCTATTTTCTCCTCTGGAAAGAAGATAAGGTAGATGCACAGGGGAGAATCAGCAGGGAAGTCTCCCAGCTCTTGGACCTACTTCCAGAGCCTAGTTCGGAGGCGGAGGAGAGGTTTCTTGCATTTCTTGATGGAGATGATGAAGATACTGATGAGACCGGAGGACAGGCCGTCCTATTCATGCGGTGCGCCCTCGAGACCCTATGTCGTGAGTGGGAGGCCGTCGATTACCTACGTATGTCAAAGGTCATGCGGCTCGTCCGTGATGTCGTTTACGGGCTGGTCCGGCGAATAATAGACACAGAGGGCGCGGAGATCTGTATCGAGGGAGGGATGCTCCTTCATACCCTCAACCTGGTCATGCTCAACGATACGAGGATCGCTACTCAATCCGCCCCGGCCTCTCTAGTCGCACATGTTGCCGACGTTTGGGTAGATGCAATTCGGAATGGGATCAAGAAGAGCGAGGGGGTGTTTTCATCCACTAAGCTGAGGGACCTTCTCCTTCCTTGGATAGAGTTTTTTATCACGACCAAGAATGTCCATATTCAGAAGGCCATCATCGACACCATCTTTTTCCGCGTGTCAGACATTAGTTACAACCCTCCCGTCAACCTGGCCGCGTACATCGACAAGGACGTTGATCTCAGTGATATTGAAAGCGAGGATGATGAGAAAGATGAAGAGAAGATTAGAATACCAAACCTCTCACTCCCCCAGATCACCTTTAAACTGGCGGCGGAGAAGGCGGAGCTAGACTGTCCTGAGGATACGATAATGAAGTCTATTGGAAAGAAGAACCAATCTTCTAAAGAAAAGGAGATCTCTTCGGTTCCTAAGAGAAAGTATACAGGGACACATAGTGTCGATGCGTATACGGTTGACACAACATCGGAGATCCCATCAATTGACGTTCCAGAGGCGCTCGAGAAGTTTGCATCCGAGTTAGAGGAGATGCGGGAATGGTGGGGGGAGAATGGGAAGACGTTGATGGAAGAGCCTCCACGAAAGGTGATTAGGAAGGAACAGCAAACCTTCCTTGAAGCAAAATACCAGCTGAATAGGTATGTTTATGAAGAACACAAGCACGAGCTACATAACGTCCGGATTGATCGAAGAGGCTTCCTAGTGTATGACCCTGACGTCCACCGCCGTCTAGTCCAGACGAATGAGTTTTACACCATCAAACCTATCCTCCTGGATAGCCTTGACGTCTCAGAACTCGAACGACTCTTCGGTGGAAATACCCCCGAGGTTGCTGAGCTCGCTGCACAACGTCACTTCTATTCAAAAGAAGACCGGGCAGATACTGATACGCTTGATGCTGATGCCGAGAGTTCAGAGAGTTCGGAAAGCACAGAAGGCTCTAAAAAGGAGTGAATATGATCCTTGCACGCCAATTACTTACACTAATCAAGGCCGCCACCGAGCTATGGCACCTTATATACCTGATCCTGCAGCAACTTTGGGACCGAATCATGAGCCTAGGCTACACATCTCTGTGGAGTGTTGACACGTGCACCAAGACGCTCACACATTTGCCCCGGCATATTGTCTTTGTCGGGGATACTTCGACAATGTACAAGGAGCTTCGCTCTCGCCATTATCAAAATCTGGCACGTGCCGTTGCGGGAATGGTTGATGGAGGGATCCGGCTATTCACAATCTTCCAATCGCGGGCTCTTTGGCATTACGAGGATGCTAATGAGCTGCTTCTGAAGCTGACGACGGAACTGAAGCTCGTAGGGTATGAACCTTTCGTCTCCTTTGCAAACCGTAGCTATGACTCGAATTGCTTTTCTCTTGGCTCATCCTCCTTTTGTTCTGATGATCCGACGCGAACTCCGCTTAATATTTTGATCCTTAGCCCAATAGTGAAGTCTGGAAACCTATCGAGGGCGGATATTGTGGTCCAACTGATTGATCAACGGAATGCTCACGAGATATATTGCACACATCTTGGGAAGTATCGTGGGAAGTCTTTCGACTTCTCTGACATGCTTGAAGGCTTCTCAGCTTTACGTCCCGATACGTCCGGGAACTTCTCTGGGTATCCGGACCTAATCATCATCTTTTCACGCCATCAACATCCTTGTGTGCGTGGACTTCCTCCATGGCTCCTTCGAAAAGGCTTAATATTCATACGACAGCCATGTCACCATTACTACATCAATTCCCTCGTCAGAGACCTGGTCGCATACAACAGGATTTGCCAACAGAAGCACGACACTCTCAATAACCTATAGACGCACGGCAAACATTATACGCGTCTTTGACCCGTCGTTGCAAATATGGACTCAACGCGGTTTGATACAGGAGTTGATCCCGTCGAGTCTCAAGCTTTCCTGGTTCATTGTTCTCCTCCCCAATGATTGCCCACGCCTGAGCAGGTGGCATGGCATGCCTCTTAGTACTCCAGGCGCCTCGAATTCGGGCCCATTCCGCACGCGTATGTTCAACAATGTCACGTGCCGCAAGGAAGGACTCCTCGAGGTTGCCACAGAAGACATCAAACGCCTCTTTCAATGCGTCTTTAAAGATGCTCAATGCCATGTCAAATAAATTAAAAGCAATGTCTCCGATGGCTCTTACAGCGAAGGAGATGAAGAAGGTCTGGCGCCCACGCTTCCATGAAGAGCCGGAGAGGTACTACCCAACCAAAGTTTTCGAAGCGTATGGATATATGCGAGCTACTTGTCCCAAGTGTGGAACTCTCTTCTGGCGTCGTACAGAGACGCGTACGACCTGTGGTGACTCAGAATGCACCGGGGTCTACTCGTTCCTCCAGGAGGGTGGATCAATACCCGATGAGACCTGGAGCATGAAGACGGTCTGGGAATCGTTCAAGGATAGCTTTCTTAAGACAATCCCAGCTCATACGGTGGTCTCCCGTTACCCTGTCGTCGCACGTTGGCGTGATGATTGCGACTTCACGGCGGCTGGAATCCAATGCTATCAACCCTTCTGTGTGACTGGCGAGGTCGATCCTCCTGCCAATCCCCTTATTCAGCCGCAATTCTGTCTACGCTTCAACGATCTCGATTCAATCGGGCTTTCTGGACGTCATTATTCCGGCTTTACCATGCTTGGAATCCAAGTCTTCAACACCCCAGCTCATTACGTCTATTTCAAGGACGAGATTATTGACTTTAACCTTCGATGGCTTCAGGCGTTAGGTATCAACCTGGATGAGGTCACCTTATTAGCAGACGTGTGGGCTGGTGGAGGGAACCTTGGGCCTTGCGTCGAGTACTTCATCCATGGCCTTGAGGTAGGGAATATGGTTTTCATGGAGTTCAAGGCCTTTGCAGATGGGACTCTCGAACCTCTTCCCGTACAGGTCGTTGACGTCGGAATAGGTTTGGAGCGCATCCCTTGGTTACTCAACCGGACCGTAACCTCGTACGCGACGGCCTTTTCGACGGCCTTGCCGCTCCTCTGCGACCTTCTGGGGGTGAAGAAGGACGTGATTTATGGGCCTGCATGGCAGAAGTTTGGCCCCTACTCGTGTCTCCTTAATATTGACGAAGTGTCTAGCTTGGATGATGCATGGGACTTAATCCGTGAGAAATCGGGCCTCACAAGCGACGAGATTCGCACTGAGATAGAGCCTGTTCGTGACATGTACATCGTCCTTGACCATCTCCGCGCGCTCATGGTCGCGATTCAGGACGGTGCCCTCCCTTCAAACGTCGGTGGCGGTAGTAACCTTCGAAACGTCCTTCGCCGTGTCTTCCATCTCATGACAGCACGTGGCTGGTGGGACAAGTGTGGAGGGATCGAGGGGATTATGAAGATCATGGACGCGCATAGGCATGACTTAGAGGAGATTAATGGAGTTGGCTCGTTTCCACCCTTCCGTCCTCTTCAAGACATCCTCACCTTGGAGTATGCCCGTTGGCAAACAACCGACAAGGATGCGCGTGCAAAGGTCGAGCGCCTACTGAAGAAGCGCGGAGGAGCCCTTGTGATGGACGATTGGATCACGATCGTTACTACCTTTGGCCTTGACGCCGATCAGATCAGTACGATAGCAGGTACCCCTGTCCCCGGAGATCTCTATAGCAAGATCGCAGAACAGCAGGAGCGTAACTGCGCAAAGATGGCCCAGGCGCAACTCTATGACACGACGAGTCTCCCACCAACCGATTGCGTTTATTATACCCTACCTTATGGCGAGACTATGACGTCTCTAGCAGATGTGGGAGTTGTGGCCATCCTTCAGAACGTTGAGGAGGTGGAAAAGGGGAAGAATCTCGTCATTCTGGACAAGACAGTGGCATATCCGACGTCTGGTGGTCAACAGAACGATACGGGACAGCTACGATTTTATCCCGCAGATTCCAAAGCACAGACGTACGAACTGATCGACGTGCGGAAGGTAGGGAAGTGTGTCGTCCATGTTCTTGATCGTGCCGTATGCGACCAGATCGTTCCTGGAACTAAGGCCACGGTTTATATCGATCCTCAACGCCGTCAGCAATTGATGTGCCATCATACTGCGGCACATATCATCCACGCCTCGGCGCACTCCGTCCTTGGACCGCATGTTTGGCAGGCAGGAGCCAAGAAGACCGTCGAAGCGGCAACCCTTGACATTACGCATTATCGTGGCCTGACATTCGAGGAGGAGCGTGCGATTGAGCGCCATGCAAACCGGCTTGTACGTTCAAATATCCCAATATCGAAGTATGAACTCCCCAAGAGCGAGGCCGAGAGGCGTCATGGGTTCTCGCTCTATCAGGGTGGCGTCGTCCCCGGATCGTCTGTCCGTTGCGTCGACATCTTCGGGACGGATACTGAGGCATGCTGTGGAACACATCTTGGAAATACCGGGAAGGTTGGACTCATTCGGATTGTTAAGTCTTCCCGCATCTCAGACGGCGTTGTTCGCCTCACATTCGTCGCCGGAGAGCGCGCCCTTGACTTCACCGATAGTCAAGCGGAGGTTCTTCATGCGCAGATGACTAGCTGGGGTGTGGAACAAGCCATGGTCGTCAAGACTGGGGAGAAGTTCTTCACCGCGATGAAGCATCTCGAAGGGTTGACTATGCGGTTACGTACCGACCTTCTGGGCGCATGGATCGACCTGGCTCTTACCAATGAGAAGCTGATCAACGTCTTTAGTGTCACAGATGAGTCACCCACTCTCTATCTTGGATCTGGAACCGAACAATGTCTTCAGAGGCTCGTCGACGAAAAGGGAGCACTAAAGACATCGATGGCTTTTATCGGGGAGACATTTGTCTTCATTTTGAGCTCATCCACTGAGTTGCTTGCATCTGCCTCGGACATTATTGCCCAAGTCGCTCCTGACGCGAAGACAAGGGTCACGGCTTTGAAGAACAAGAGTAAGGGAAAGAAGGAGAAGAATGCACAAGTCTCAATGGATAACCAACAGCTCATGGCGACTGGGCTTGAGAAGAAACACACCATGCAGATATTGGAGCGCCTCCCACAACTCAACACAAAGTGAATGTTCACTGTTCAAGAAGGTAACGCGCGATGCGTCCATCGGAGACCACCTCCTCAACGCTAGCCCAGCTGACCATAAAACCTCCGATGGGTGAGACGAAGGCCTGTTCGAAGTGTGAAGCGGCCAAACGCTTCGCCACGGTCAGGAGTAGCGCATCGCTGGTGACAATGATCGCACCGGCCGTTGCGGCAACCTCCGAGTTGCGCGCCTCCGCGATGACATGACTCAAGGTCGCGCAAAGCAGGGTAAGGTCCTCCCTGCATGCGATCTCATCAAGATCGCGGCGACGTAGCATAGTGATGAGTGTACCCTCCTCACCAAGCATGACGCAACCGTCAGCAAGACTCTTGTCCGTGGGATTGCGCTTGATGGCCGAGATCGCTATGTAAGCGGGAGTGGAAAGATCGAAATGAACGTAGGAAGACTTCGTCTTCGTGTTGCCCCCAGCCGACGCCTTCAGTAGCGTTCCAATCGTCGCTTTCTGAAGCTCTGGATGTTCGCGCACGAAGGGTTGGTCGACAAGCCAGGAGAACATCCCTTGCTGGGTGATGATCCCGCAAATCTTCCCGTTATCAGTAAGATAGGTGCGATACACCCCAGGCCTCGAGAGAGTCTGGACAACGTCGAAGGCGCTGTCGTTCGTCCCGATCAGGTTCATTGAGTGGAAAAACGCCTTATCCATGTGTGTCAATGGCTGGGTGGTGAATAGCTTGATGATTTCTGCACTAATGGTATCGGGAGATGGAGGGGCATTCCCGCTCGCCTCCGCTTCGAGGATCGTCTTCTTTGTGTACTCAGCTGCCCAATGAACGAACGTGTAGCGATCGACGTGTCCAACGTAGTGGTCGTTCTGTTTAAGAGGGACGGACGAAATTCTGTGCTTGACCATGTACGACAACGCCTCAAACCAGGACACGTTCAACTGGAGCTCAAGAACGTCCGATGGCTCGATTTTGGCCCATGGGATCGCGGTCGCTGGAAGTTTTCGAAGCTCATCAGCAATCGGCATTTTTTTGGTCGTCGAGGGTTGCCTCATCGCTTTGGAACGGCTGGCCATTATAGATGGAAAAGAGGAGGAAGCCGGTATGGGTCCGCATCAGTTGAGTGGGGCGGATCTCCGAAAAGACCTTCGAGTCCTGGATGTTCTCTGCCGAGGCTGTCCTTGCGCCAGCCCGTCTCTTTACCCCATCAGTATTCTTCCCAAGGTGCCGAAGAGGTGGGGCGGCAAGCTTCCGACTAGAAAGCTCGTAAGCGATAAGAAAGGTCTTCATCACTTCAAATGCACCGAACCCAGCTCTTACACATGCCTGTATAGCCATGTGGATTTGTTCTAGGCATGGAACGAAGACACATAGCTTAGACCCTACTGTAACGGTACGTGGTAGCTTCTCAATCACCGAGCCAGGTTCAGGGAGATCAAGGAAGACAAAATCGATGTTAGTAAGCTCTGGAGGAAAGCCTTCATCGCAGACATTACGGTGCTGAGCAGTGACAATACTAGTAACTGCCTCAGTATGATAATTATTGTTCATGTCTTGTTTTAACAGTACTGGGCGTTCGGGATTAATGTCGAACGTATAGAGATGACCATGAGGATAGATACAATGGACTAGATGATGGGAAAGAGAACCCGAGCCGGTTCCGGCCTCGCAGACCCGCATTCCCGGACGAAGGCCGACACGTAAAAATATACTTGCTACATCCGGGGTGAAGACAATTTGTGTCCTGCGTTCAAGCACGCGTGACCAAAGGCTGGGGGTGAAGCGCAGAACGAAGATGAACCCGGTTCTGTTCTTTGAGAACAACTTTGCACCATAAGGCTGACCAATAAGTGAGGAATGTTGGAACTCTCCATAACAGCTTTGATAACAACCATCATTAACAATGCGTGCTAAGGTCAGGTTATCGTTTCCAGAGACGAAGATGACGGAATCCCCATAAGCGATGAGAGAACGCTCATCGTTTAATGGAGGAGAAAACCCTTTAGGCAGAGGAGATACTGAAGGATTGCTACAAGTATGATCGGCCTTAATTACTAGTTCCCAAACACCTTCGACGTCATGGACGAAGGCCTGATAAGCACACCCCTCAGCACAGGTGAGTACGTTTGTAGTAGTATCCACCGTAAGAAGATACCCATTACTGGCCGCCTCTTGAACCGTTCGAAGTAATAGTTCTCGACTCATTTAAATGAATGTCGAAGCGGCTTGTACCTTCACTGCCATCTCAACCCTCCTCTCGGCCGCCTCCATCGAGGAGATAGAACCAGCTGCGGCAAACAGGATATTGACAATAGTCACCGAATTAGTCGGACAGTTCCGACCTGCTAATAACTCCAATGATACCCTCACCTCTACCCTTCGATATTATGGCTTCCCACCAGATCTCCTTCTCACTTGCATCAAAAGCTTTGTACGATTTCAACCAGTAAGATCTCCGAACTTCCTTGGCCCAACCCTTCGGGTCGACTCCATAATGAGCGAGGGGCTCGAGCCTCCATCCCGCATGTTCGTCGCCCCATCCCTCCAGGAGTTTCTTCGATCGGGTGGTCATTAGAACGAGGGAATGTAAATTATGCAGACTCCAACGTCGAACTCACCGAAGATCAGGGATCCCCAGCCGCCCGCCCCCGAGGCGCTCATCGGGGAGCTGGCGACCTCGGAGGTAGACGAACAAATAGTCCGGGTGGCTCAGCAGCTTGCAGAGGACAATCAGAGCCTGGTCTGCACGGAGCTCAACAAGATGGCATCTCTCTCATCTTGCACGCTCTCCCCTTCGATCACCACCCACGTGCTGAACCTACTCGACACCGTGATAGAGGGCTGCCCGATTGGTGACCCAATAACAGCAGTGGAGTTTGCTTCTCCATCTACAGACCTAGACTTAACGATTCCCCGATCGCCGGCTCCGAAGAGCCATCCACGACTCTCCACCTCCGGGATCATGAGATCTCCCGGAGTCTCTGGGTCATCAACCCCACCTTCGGGACCACATGAAGGCTCTCCTGCACGTCCATCTCCAACCGAGTTGTACAAGGCCCTCAGTTCCCCACTCTTCTCTCCTGTCAAAAGTCCTCAACAGGCTCCTTCAACTGCTGCCTCGGTTCTAGGAGTTGGAGATCTCAATACGGTTGAAACAGCAGGGACTGGTGGAATATATGAAGAGCCTGGAGAGGCCTTACGGAACTCGTGCACCTCCATGTCCTTCTTGACGTCTTCGAAGATCGAGGCCGAGTCAACAGCACTTAGTGAGGAGCCCGAACCTGTAGACATATCAGCTTCTGAAGGGAAGTTACAGACCGAAGAGGACTACTCTTTGCACTACGCCCGTGTCGAGTTGCACCTCGAAGACGCACAGATCGCCGAGATGCATGAGATGGCCCAGGCTATCCCAGACCTTCGTCTGAAATATCACATCAAGAAACCTCTCGAGCAAGAGATCGTTCGATCTTGTAAGTTCTGCTTTGACACGTATCGCTGCAACAGACTGAAGGTTGTGCGTTCGTCTTCGCCGGACTTCTGTAAGACCTGCACGGAACGCACGCAGTTTGAGTTGAACTGTCTGAATCGGCTCACCACCCTATTTCCTACAGGGATGTCGTTCTTCTCGGTGGTCGACGCAGATCTTCTTGGCGTCGATCTCGCAGCTGATTACTTGCGGGTGGTTGGAGACCATGCCTCAGTCTTTGAGGTTTCGACTGATTCTTTTCTCGTAAAGTGCATCGCGACGATGGCCGGTATGACGGAGACCGCGTTCCGTAAAGACGTGATGATCCCTTATATGAACACTCTCAAGCAGAAGCATGATATCGCTATCGACCCGACGATTACCATTAAGAGCACCAAGGAACGCAAGACGGGCGGGATCGCGGTCCTCCCTGAGCTGATTTGCGAGGGCATCTTTGGGCTTCCAGGCTTTCTTGCCTTCTCCCTCTTCGCTAAGATCCGTTCGGAGTATCGGCATCTTCACCCTCGATACCTAAATAACATCGAGAAGTTCCCGGTTCCAGAGGCAATCCGAGCGCAGACGCTCCTTGATGCCCCTGCAGAAAATAATATCTACCATAGGCTTGTGACGTATAAGGCTGTCACCCAAGACGAGGAAGGGCTCTACTCCGTCACAGTCGAACAAATCCGGGCCTTTTATTCCGAATACATTATTGGCCGCTCAACCCCAGCCCGTCTCTTTGCATGCTTGAAGCTTGGGAAGGCATCGAGTATCGTCGAGGAGGATCTGATGGCGCTTATGGCGGGTGTCTGCAGGTACCACCCTGCGCTTGAATTCCTTCGCGCCACGCCCGAGTTCCAGGTGCAGTATTCCATCACGGTCGTCACGCGGATCTTTTATCTCCTCGACCGTACGTTTAAGAACAACATCAGCCTCCACGATCTCGTCGTCTCGAAGCTGGTTAATACGCTCTGGTTACTCCAGCGAGAGCCGGATATCAACCGAGTCCTCAAATACTTTAGCTATGAGCACTTCTACGTTATCTTCTGCAAGTTCTGGGAGCTTGACACTGATCATGATCAATACATCTCTGAACAAGACCTTTGCAGGTATGGAATTCATACATGTCCTTTCCCCTTCGTCTGTAAGTGCGGAAAGACAGATGGGACCTGTACCTGCAATCGGGTGTACAACTCCCGTGCTGTTGCGCGTATTTTCGCGCAGATCCCAAGACCCTTCGTATCCACCGTCCCTGGGAAGATGTGTTACAAAGATTTTATCCCCTTCATCCTTGCTGAGGAGGATAAGGATTCAGATCCTGCTCTCGACTACTTCTTCGCTTTGATGGATGTGGACGAGGATAATTACATTTCCACCTCGGATATCATGTACTTCTGGCCAGTAATGGAGCAGATGTACCACTGTCATAAGCGTGACACGAACAGACAGCGGGATGTCATGTGTCAAATGGTGGATATGGCGAAGCACACCCAGTACTGCGTCGGAAACGGCTTCGCTCATCAGGACCAGCGTATCTCGAAGCGCGACATTCGCCGCTGCAAGACCCAAGGAAACCTCTTCAACGTCTTCTTCAACTTTACAAAGGCTGTGCAATTCGAGTGCAAGGATCCCTACACGATACGCTACAGTCCCCATATGTTCGAGAAGACGACGTGGGAGCGCTTCGCGCGCGTGATCTACGACTCCCTCGAGGGGATGGAGGAGGCGGCACAGGAGACAACTTACGAAGACCCTGAGCCGGTAGCAGATGAGGTTGCTCCTGGCGGCCCCGGTCTTGACGCCGAGGCGCTAGAGCTCTAAGCGATTCACTTCTTCTCCTGGACGTTAGTGAGGAGTAAATCAATGCCATCCAAGATAGATTCCGAACAGGGTACCAGAAGCGCGTCGAAGTGTTGCATCATATGAACCACGAGCTCTATCGAGCGGGCACCTGATGGTGAATCTTTCTCAGGAGCTAGCTCGACCGCAACGTCGAAGTCTTCTAGTTCAAGCTCGGCTTGAGGCCCGGAATTTGCTTGTCGTTCGTTCTGTTGACGCTCAACAGGAACGTCAGGGGCAAAGTCTTCTATACGTGCCTTGCCATGCTCATCGAATATGAGGGAGCGTTTCAGAGCGAAATAAAGCCCATATTCGAAAACGGAGAAAATAATGCCAAACTTCTGGTCAAGCTTGGTAACATAGGCAGTGACTGGTATCCCTCCTCGTTCGCGGTATTCGGGAGTCTTCTCGATACGAAGGGCAAAGAGAATGCGCTGATCTACCTCTTCCGCTCTATCGGCCTCTTTAGAAAATTTGTTGCATAACTCCACGCAAGATTTCAGCGTTTCGTACTTATAGCCAAGTTCTTCAAGATCCTTCTCGACGTCTTTGACGACGGACATTGCAACCGGGTCATCCTTCGAGCTAGGAGCCTCAACTGCCGGAATGACGCCATCAGTGATATCTTCGCACTGGTTCACCATGTCAACTATAGCCCTCAGCGCCTCCTTAATCTTCCCACGGGCGAGCGTTGCGAGTTGTTCGTTATCCCTCAGAAACTGACTCAGGCCTTTCTTACTTCGAGTTTTATTACCTTCCTCAATCATACCTTCATCCTCACCTCGGTAGATCGAATCGACAAGCTTGGTGAGAGAAGTAGGTGGAAAGAAGATGGGTTTTTCGTATATATTCCAAGGTTCGGGGATTCTTAAGCGATAAGGTCGAAGAGCAAACTCAGGCGTGCTATCATACGTCGGATTTTTATCGAAGATACGTGCCTCTAGAGCAAGACCTAAAGCAAGCATTCGATGAGCAATGTCATCGGCATAACGGCGAATTGGAGAAGTGAAGTGCATGTAAAGGCTCGAATGGATTCCCCAATGTGCCAGGATCTGGGGGCAGCTTGCGGTTCCGATGTGATAGCTCGCACGAGCCAGCAAGTTGTGAAGGAAGATGGTATTCGCTGCCGTGAGCTTCTTGTCGTTAGAACAAGGCATGACCTCCGCAAGAGCGCAGATATACTTATTGATCTGTTGAGAGCTTTCGATGCATAGCCGAGGGAAATGGTGACTCGCGAAGAGGGCGTCGACCTCAGAACGATAAATGGGTGGTGGGTGGACACGAAGGATAGGCAGAGTAGGGAAGCACGCTACAAGCTTCGAGGCAACGAGCTGGTTCGCAAGAAGCATGAACTCCTCAATGAGGTTATGTGCATCATCAGCTCGTTCCGGCTCACGAAACTCTGTCGTAAGTGTCTCCACATCGATAGAAAGCCGAACCTTTTGAAGGGAGATCGTTAAAGCTCCGTAGGACTTACGAATAGCCCGAAAATTATGCGCCATCTGATTAGCATGTTGGACAGCAGCGGCGATCGTGGGAGCGAATCCCTCAATGCAAGGCCACATGTCAAAGAAAAGAGTTGTCTTGGGGGACACATCATCATTCGTATAGTTTGCCTCGAGCAATCGCTGTGCAGCACAATAATCCAGGCGCGCATAGGAGAAGATAAGCCCACGCCCGAACCAAATATCTTGTGGCAAGATGAGGCCCTCAGAACTCAATTGGACGACAAGACTGAAGGTGAAACGGGGGACTAGAGGGTTGAGGGAGCACAGGGTATTCGAAAGGGCCTTCGGGAGCATAGGGCAGCAGCGATCCGAAAGATATATTGAGGTAGTGGTCTCTTGTGCTCGCGCATCAAGCCAAGGACACTTGTCGAGGTAATGGGTAGTATCGGCAATGTGTATCCCAACCTCATATCCCTTTATCTCAGGAGCAACTTCATCGGTCTCTTTCATCTGCAAATAGGTATGCATCGAAATGGCCTTTAGATCTTCTCCGTCCTGAATGAGAACGGACACGTGAATGGCGTCGTCGAAGTCTCTGGCCGTATCCGGATCAATGGTGAAGACGGGAAGCATGCAGAAATTACGACGGCCAAGAGCACGTAGCTTGTCTTCGAACTCGGATGAAGTGAAGTACTCCATCAAGGAGTTGTACGTCCCCGAAGAAAGGTCACTGGGCTGATAAATCTGCTCTCTAGTAAGCCCACAAAGATCCATGAGCTCTTGCTCTCCTTCATCCACTACCTTCTGGTATGGCGACGCGTCATGATCGTCTCTGAAATGGTACGGAAAGCCCGTCGCACCAAGAATGTGTTCCACCTTCGCATCAAGGAATCCCTGAGGATCCTGAGTAATATCATCCGTAGAGGTGAGCTGCGTCTTACAGGGGCATTCCGAGACTATCGTCCCATGTGGAAACGCATTCTGAACGTACCACCCATCGATGCGGACAATATAAGAGAGTGTAGAATCTTTCTGGGCGAAGGTGATTCCTGGGACTTCGATCAGAGGGAAATTCCTGAGTTTTGGCATGAGGCGCACGACGCGAGCCACGTGCCCGTCCTTTTGGACTGTGCATTCCAAGGTCACTTCAGGGTTTGCAGGCTTAAGGATGGCAACGACAAGCCCTTCCATACGGGACTTTGTGATCGTCAGGATCTCATCCCTCTCGACGTCGTCTAACGACCAGTTCACGTAGCTGATCTTCTGCTCCTCTGACTCAAGTAGATAAACAACAACCTCGTCTCCATCCAGAGCTCGATTCAACGCCTCACGTGTCGAGATGTGGACATCCTGTCTATGGCGTTCGCTATAGACCGTTCCCTGGAGGTAACCGGGATTGATATGAAGACAGCCACGAATGAAGCGATTAGGTGCTTTCTGAAGAAGAACCTTGGCATCTCCGGTTGAAAGGTGACGACTGAAGCCGGTCGCGGACGAGGGCACTGGAACCCTGGACGTCAGGGTCGAGAACGGCGCGGTTGCCTTGTGGGTGGACTCCTTGTCTTGTGTCTTCATTCCCCTTTTCAGCTCAAAAACATGCGTGCGCAGATGGAGATTGCCAGCGTCTCCGAGCAGCTGACGGCATCGACCGGGGACTTGATTGAGGCGCTCCTTGCCATCACGGATAAGGTGCGCATCGACACACAGAAGCTGACTTCTGATACCATCCATGTGGCTACTCGAGTAGTCTCCCTTGGAGACGAGGCGATGTCTATCATGGATAGGGGACGAATGGCCTTTGATGCTATCAACCAAGCACGTCAACATCCTCAAATCGTTACCACAGATGATGAGAAGGCGATGGTCCTGGCTGCAATCACGGCCGCTCTAGAGTTTGTCGAGCAAGGCACACGCCTACAGGCAGACCTAGTAGAAGCATGCTTGGGCCATAATGCGGTATTCACAGCCCAAACAATGAAAGGTATTGAGGAATATGATCACGCGCGCTCAGCTTACTTGGAGACTTACCCTGACTTTGATACACTCTCTGTTGTTGCAGATACACATAAGGCCGTCCAATTAGCCAGGGAGAAGTTCTTGGACAGCATGTTACAAAGCGTCCTCATTTCTCTTCAGAAAGCATTTGCTGCCACAGTAGCGCGTCGACCTACTCGTGAACTAAAGAATACAGAACATTACATCGATATCCAGCTCATCCTGGATAGCATGCGCGAATCAAAGCCGTTGATCCAGAATCTCTTCGAGCTAGACGTGGAGAAGTTCCGAACTCTTAGAGCCTTATATATCATTGTCTTCTGTGCTATTGTCAAGGAGAGTACCTCGCATCTGGTCGCTAACATCGGCGGAGGGGTTGAAGACCCTACTCTCGATATACTTCGAGGCCTTCAGTTGAAGTCATTCCAGTTATCATACAATTCCCTTCGATTTCCTAATGGTAACCCGATTGCCGCCCCTTCTGTCCAGGGTACATCAGGAAGGCAAGCAGCCATGCAGGTTCCAGCTCTTACCCATTCGTCGTTTTCTACAGACAAGGCTCTCGGACACTTCCTTCTATGCTTTTTGGAGACGGTATTAAGCGTGGAAAAGATGTTTGCAGAGGTCTTTTACCCACTCGAGTCCGGAGTCACCATCGTCTCTTCTTATCGCACGTGTAATGATCCTGTTTTACTGCTTCCGATGGCATCTGTTGAGAACTTGAATGGAGCCATAGCGAATCTGACTGCCACGTCGCAATTGCTATCTCCTGACCTAGATCTTGGGGCATGTATTGGGACGATCTTTGTATCTCTTTGCGACTTGAGTGTTCTGAAAAAGCATCACGAGTATGTTCTTGGCCTTCAATTCCTTCCAACTCCTTGCTATCTCCAAACGGTACGAAACCTGTCTAGTGTTTCATCATCTACCAACGTTCAGGACGTGTCCGTCGTTGGCCGTCCACTCACACAGATCCTGGACGTGGCTCTTAGCCAGAACGTGCTCTATTCCTTTGCCTTCCTTGCAGAGGTGGTTGAAGCCCTTCTTTTAGCCCGTTATTTCCGTTCGGAACTGTACCTGATCATCTTGTCCGTCGTTATGGTTCATCTCAATACGCGCATCGATGAGTTTTGCGTTACTTTCTACAAGAGCCTCTCGGATGTCCACCCATCCATCAAACAAGCCGGAGTCTTCTCAGGCACGTTACATACATGCATTCTTTTGACGGCCATCTACTCCCTATACTTTGCGGCGTCTTATACGGCACGGTCGCTTCGCACGGCCTTTGGAATCTACGAACATGTGTATGCACGACTTATAGGGATGCTCGGGTCGTCTGGGGCGGAGCTTACAACGGTTGATATTGAACAAGTCGAACACCATCTTTTAACACCTGTTCCTGACTTGGAGGAGTTCACTGCTATCTTCACCCTTCATTACCCACTCGTACACATTGAGAAGGCGGTCAAGCAGCCTTATGGGACGATCATTACGAAGCTCCAGGAATGGCTCGAGTACGTCGTGAAGGCAGACCGGGGCAATACCGAGAAGTACGGAGTTGTTGCAACACTGGAGAACCTCTCCTTCCTATGCTTCTACTGCTCTGAGATCCTCACGGCCAACTTCAAGACATCTCTCAACGCACAGTTAGCAGACCAGTGCCGTCAGCTTCTTTCGGAGTACATCGCTCAGAATATGGAATATAAGTTCTCGGGCTCAAACTCGTGGGTAGTCTTCTATGACGCGATCTGTAGTGCACTTAATGAAGGACTACAATTCACCGAGATTCCCACGCGTCCTGGCTTAACCGTCAAGGATGCAGATGCAGCCATCAAGAACTGTAACTCGACGCTAGAGAAAAGTATTCACGAGGTACTTGAACGGTTCCTCAAGCATCTCAACACCCGTTCTGCCACCAATGCTGCGACAAAGATAGTCTCCTTGGATCGGTTACAGCAAGGGACCAGCAAGCTATGCGAGCGCGTCTTTACGGCCTTTAGGGATTTGGTCCTTGAGAAGTATTCGAATATGCTATCATATCTGCCAAAGTGCTATTCGACTGGCCTTAAGGCGAAGCCCAACCTGACAAGCGAGAAGTTGACTATGATCTTCAACAGTGCCATTGAGGGGGCTCTGATGAAGACACGGGCGTAACTCAGCAAAAACCGGGATTGTAAATTCTGCTGGCATGGGCGACTTATCACTTCGGGTCAAGCAGAATGGAGTCCAGACCGATCTTCCATACTCGGACACGGATCATAGTACGCAGACGCATGGCATCATAGCCAACCCTCAAACAAGTTCCGGGTCATTCCGAGTAGCTGTTTTCGGTACTGGTCCTGCGGCCGTTCGGGTAGCACGGGAGCATACTCTTGCCGGGAATGAGGTCTGTCTTTACCGGAATACGTCATTTCCGCAGCGTTCCGCGGTTCCTCGCCCGGACCTCTATACGACTGCACAATATGAAGGTTTCACGATTAATGAGGAGACGATCGACTTCACTCGGACCTCGATCACAGAGGCGTTAGGGAAGGTGAGCCCGCATTTCGATCAGTTCTTTATCGACACCGGGTCGTCATTAACGTCATTCTCTGGTACTTACGTCGAACCTCTTCCAGAGATTCATTGTAGTGCTTCCTTCTATAAGAGGTATAAGCCACATACTAGCCAAGGATTAAGAGGTAAGGTCGTTCTCGTACTTGGGTCGGATGACCTTGCAATCGAGCTAGCCAAATATGCTCGTAAGTATGGCGCGGAGGTGACTCTCATAGCTGGTCAACATTTACATAGGCCCTTCCGCGAGAAGGACATATGTCTGCGTGTCTTGTATCCGCCTTATAATGTCGGCGAGAAGAACTTCTCGGCCTTTGACCGTAGTGATCGTACTTCCACGGTAGTTGACGTTTCCAAACCTCTTTATCACTACTTTGACACTCTTGTCGTCGTCCCAGATGCAGTCTCTCTGGTCAAATACGACCAAGTGGAGATCGGGCTGAATAGCACTTATGTACAACGAGACACACGCCACAACTTGGAATTGACACAATGAGTGAATGGACACCTGGGATTCAAGGGCTTTAAGGAATTTGAGTGATACCTTTATCAAATGGTCCTACTCTATTGTGAAGGGAAGCGGATGAATAGAGAAATGAGAATATCTTCTCAATGTGTTAGAGCTGAAGCAATTGTTCAAGACCAGTTTATATGGTTCCTATTACAGAATAGTGATTCAACTCTGATTTATTCCGCAGGATTTAAGGACCCGTCCATATGACTTAAATGGCCATCGGAACCACTCCATTCTAGTACCGTAACCCGATGGTATAAGGTGATATCGCCTACTAAAAATGCAATGGGCGTGACAGGCCTTTTGCAAGCCGTTGGAAAACCGACTCCGACGAAGATCTCCCAGCTCAAGGGCCTCTCCTTCGTCATCGACGGCCATTGCTTCCTGCACAAGGTCGCCTATGCGAGCGCCTACGCCCTCCTCATCGATGATAATGTTACTCCGATCGTTACTCGAATGATCATCATACTCGAGTCCTTTCTCAAACATGCCTTATTCGTCACCGTAGTCTTTGATGGCGGCTCTCTCCCAAGTAAGCTTGGGACCAATGATCAACGCCGTTTATCAAGAGCCGCTAACCTCGATGCTGCAAAGGAACTACTACGTCAGGGACGACGTGGGGAAGCAAACAAGTGTCTCTCCAAGGCCATCTCCTTCTCGACCGCGCAGGTCGCCCGGATCGCCCACGCTCTCTATAAGGCTCTTAGATCGAAGGGAGATATTGCGGTGATGATCGCCCCATACGAGGCCGATGCCCAGATCGCGTACTTGCATAAGATCGGGTTAGCAGATGTGATAGTGACAAACGACTCAGATATTCTTCTTTATGGTCCCCAGAAGGTCCTGTTCAAGTACGATGAAGCTAAAGGACAAGGAGACCTAATCATTGATGATGCGCTTTCTGCTAGCATGTTCGCATCTCTTCAATCCACAACTACGGCCGAGTCTGCCACCTCCTATTCCATACGTAAGGTCGAGGCGGAAACCTTGTTCCAACATAGGGTCATGAGCGCATGTATATTAAGTGGCTGCGATTACGTCCCCAGTTTGGTTGGCGTCGGGTTAACGAAGTCTCTTTCAGCCATCACTACACACCATACGCTTCTTCCCGCCATTCATCTATTGCATGGGGAGAAGGGTCGACCCGTAAAAGACACGGTGGGTGACTTAAACACTTATGTCCGGTTGGTCGTACAGGCTGTCCTTACCTTTCGATATCATCGCGTGTTGGATCCTTTAAGCATGCAGGCTGTCCACTACACCCCGGTCTTGGACGAGGATAAGGCTCTACTGACGCTTCTTGATCAATGGTTCTATGGGCCACCACATACTCCTCTTGCAGCATGTCTTGGTGCCATGGGCCTCGTTCATCATACAGCCTACTCCACGGGTTACGAGGAAGACTCATGTATCAGTCTTACTCGGTGGCAGATCGAAGACTTCGACGATGATTGTGTCGACTTGATGCTTGAGTCCATGCAAAGACTTCATAAGGCCGCGGTACGCGCTAGCTTCCGAACCCCAATCAAGGAACGCTCAAAGTCCACCATTCCTTTCCTACTTCTTGAAGAGCTTGACCTGACACGTGCACATGCTCTCATTAGTACTTCAGCAACGAACATTCCACCTATCTATTTGGGCGATAAGGGAGCTGCTTATCGACATACGCGAGAAACCCCTACCTACTCACCTGTTTCCGAACCCACTGTAGAATCAATTCTTGATGAGGTTTCTAACACACGTATCTCACATATCCTACATGCTGACGCAAAGATAGTCACAAAGGTCAGAGATTTGTTAGATGAAATCGATGATGAGCCCATCCTCGTGATGTCAGAGAGCGAGCCTAGTAGAAAGGCTGAGTCTGTTACGGGATTTACTATCATTGATCTTGAATGAACCTGCCGCTCATCACTGATCTGCTAGGAACTCGCAAGCGACATCCTCATCACCGAAAAGGTTATCGGGACCGGTCGTGGGCTTATCAGTCACGATCTCACGATTGCTTGACGGCCCACGGATCCCATACAGCGGCGTCGCTCCACGAGACTGCGGCTGCTTTGCCATGGCGTCCAGGGCTGTGTCAGTCGCATCAGCCGAGTTGAGAGTTTCAGTAGCAGAGCCGTTGGTTAACCGGCTAAGCTTCTCTGCCCATTCGTCGGCCTCCTTGTGCTGCCCTATGCTATTCAGCGATATAACAACGTTCTTGAGGGCGTCAATGTTGGTTGGGAAGCGACGAAGAATCCTTTTGTACTCGAGGGCAGCATCACGGTATTGTTTTGCTTTACGAAGACAAGCGGCAGACATGAGAAGCCATTTAGGAGTGGTGGTGTCGACCCGGCTCGCACGCTCGAAACAAGTACGGGCCTGTTCGTAGAGTTCATTTCTGACGTAATGCGCACCAAGCCAATTGATGATCTGCAAGTCAAAGGGGACGAGGCGGTGAGCCTCCTTGAACTGGTGAGCCGCTTGTCCCTCGTCTCCGCTGAGGGCGTATAGCTCGCCAAGACGTACAAGGACACTTGGGTCTTGGGCATGTAAAGTCTGATATAAATTCATGAGCTTGTTGAGCTGGTCGATGGACTCATCGATCCGAGCCATTCGTGCTAAGCAATCGGCAGCCATGTACATCGCATCTCCATAGTTCGGAATCCGCACGAGGACGCGCTTAAAGTTTTCGTATGCGTCCTGATAGTTCTGTTGTCTATGATGTACGAGTCCGGCGTTGTAGGTCGCTTGAACCTTATCCCCATTGATATCCTGCGCCTTCAAAAACTCACGCAGAGCCTGGTCCCACTGGCCAAGCTTGGCGTACGTGCAGCCCAGGTTAATATGAGCATAGGCATCGTTCGGGTCGATCTCAAGGGCGATCTGGGCATGACGGGCGCTTGTCTCGAAGTCACCCTTAAGATAATAGATAAAAGAGATGTTAGTATGGACACCTCGTGGCACGAAGGTGGCATACGGCTGCTTCTTCGTGTCCGTCTCCTCGTGTTTCATGTCGAGAAGCCCTGCATCCGCTCGCGACCCTTGTGAAGACTGACCTCCCACTGTGTTTGAACCTAGAACGCTAGGATCTATTCCAAGAAGATGAAGATCTCCTTCCTGATTTGTCGCGACCGCCGCCGTAGCCTCTAAAGAGAGGTTGCTCGTACGCTGAAGGATGGAGGCCGGAACGTTGATCCCTAGAGCCAACGCAGACTCAAGGCCTTCTCTATCGACGCGGCACATGACCTCCGTCGCCTCCTCGAAGTTGTTCTTCTTCAACAAGGTGAGGGCCATTGACATCTGGACTTGAAGGGAAAGACTATGATGACCTTTGACACGTAGAATCTCAATGAGGCGGACATATCCCTGGGTTTCTTCCCAGGCGATCATCGGGGCGAGCAGCCGTGCACTTGTCAAGATGCGATTAGTATGCTCATGACGTAGAGAAGCGTTGCACTTTGAGAGGTCGTCCAGTTCATCGTCGCTCGTGAGGTGATACAGTTCCGCATCGGCCATAAGGTTCTGCTTCCCAGCCATCATAGAGGGGTTGTCACCGATGTCGATGGTGTCCGGGTGGTCACTGATAAGGATACTGGCATCAATCAAGCGAGAATATGTATCTAACATCTTCTCTTGCGAGCCAAGTGCATAGTACCCAATCAAGGCGGTATAAAGCGGATCAAAGCGTGTGATCATGGCGTAAATGTTTTGCTTCTCGGGCTCGGACGGAGAAGAGGAGGCGAGAGAATAGGAGACGATGAGGTTCTCTTCGATCCTGTCGACCGCATCCTGCCACTTATGGAGCTTGATGAAAGAGTGCGCCATGTTCGATGCTATCTTCTGGCGAAGGCGGGGATATTCTGTTGGGGTATGGTCAAGAGCCATACGATAGTTCTTCAACGCCTTCTGGTATTGGCCTTGATTATGGAGGATGTTCCCCATCAAGAAGCGGATCTGCGCAAAAGTTTGGGCCTCCGCTGTCTTCACAAGCTTCTCGTAGACGGCAAGAGCTTGGTCAGGTTGATTAGCTAGCGTCTGGACCTGTGCCAGATGCATCCAGACGCAGAGCCGCAGTTCGTGGTTGATTTGGTCTGCCATCCCATTAGCATTTCGGTGCTGTGAAAGACGCTGTTCGACCTTGATAGCCTCTCGAATTTTCCCCAGGGCGGTGGCATAGTCCTGTCTCGAGGCTGCGGCCATTCCATCCCGGATGAGTTTGTAAATCTGGACCTCCATGGCATCCGCTTTCTGTTCGGGAAGGTCTCGTGGAGGTTCGGGTGGTAACTTATCGAAGATGCTGGCTGAGCCCGCGGCCGCCATCGGGTTCTTCGTGAAGCCTGCGGCGGTCATTGACGTCATCGGGCGCGCCGTCCCTGTGAAGGCCATTGTCTGAAGTCGGGTCTGTGGACGCCAGGCCATTTTTAAAGGATGATATCGAACCAACCATTGCTCTCAAGCTTCCGTGCGCGTCGCGTGATGGTCGAGATGCTTCTGGACCGAGGCTATGCCGTCAAGCACCCAAAGGATGGGCGTACCGGGCAGGACCTTCTTCTGGAGAGCATCGAGGCTTTTCAGACAAGTCCCGATTCAAAGGCTTCAATGTGCTTTGGTTGGGAGCTTCGTGGAGATCACCAGTTTCGCCAGTCGAAGCTGTTCCCGAACACCTGCGAGATTATCTCAGTCCAATGTGTGGAGCAGATCAAACGCGATACCCTTAAGGACCTAGAACGAAGCTTGATGATTCAAAGCTCTCAACGACAGTTCGATCGCTTGATTTACGTCATCTATGGCACCGAGACCAGCGCCCCAACTCGCCCTCAACGGAACATCGTTGCAGAGCTCGAACGTATTCGTAGAGCACACGAGACGATTGTCGAGTACTTCCTTGCCTCCGAGATCCAAGTCAACATCTCCCGCCACGTCCTTGTTCCAAAGCATGTCCTCCTACTTGAGACGCAGAAGAAGTTGATCCTGGAGGAATACAAGTGCACGGAGGGTCAACTGCCCATCATTGAACAAGCAGACCCAATGGCACGATATCTTGGGATGCAACCCAAGGATATCGTACAGATCGTCCGGTCATCTGAGACAACCGGGGTCTATACGACCTTCAGGATTTGTCAGTAAGGTCGTCTTCCGCGCTATGGGCTATGATGCTATCGGTGCTCGAGAGGTTACGACAGCTCGCCCCGTGCTCCGTGAACGTGAACGCTGTCGTCCTTCCATTTTCATCATCCATTAGGGCGCCACCGTTCTGGGAGGAGAGCATGGTTGAGCGGATCTTGGTACCCTTATCGACTGAGTTGCTAATGAAGATCCCAGTCTCGTTGGCTGAGTCGTGCATTATCACCTCCTCCGTCAATGGTGTAAACAATGCCGGGCCCAATATATCTGCAGGGCTTTCCTGGAGGTGAACTCCATGGCGTGTGGCATAAGGATATAATGGTGGGGAGCGTAGATGCGGAAGAAGCTTGCCGTTGATCAACAATAAGGACTGAGCGATACACTTCAAGGAGTCGTGCGTCAAGGTGACTTCCTTTCCAGTCGGTATATATAGGGCTAATGCAATATAAGAACGCCCAATGTCTCCGGCATTGTTCTCTCCAAGGTAAATCTTTATTAGAAGAAACTGTATAGAAAAGAAGGATTCTTCACCAGGGACGTTACAGGACGACTCCGACAATGCACTGATGCTGGATTGGTCAAGGGCGTTCTCAGTATGAATAGGATTTGAAGCTCCTACTCGTTGTACTCGAGAGACTATGGTCGCCATATCTCCATAATCATACACTCGAGGGAGACGTACTTGTGATAGGGAAACAATGTTAGCACGTGCGACGCCATCGATGGATCGGGTCGTATCATCATTTGTTTCATCAATAATCGTTCTTAAGAGTGCAAGATGACTGGAAAAGATCCCTACTGATGACACTAAAACTCGACCCGAACAAATGATTACTCCACCTATTGCTTGATAAAGTGTGTGCATATGCTTCAACGTGACGGCGCCAGCTAATGCGGGAGTGATCACGTCTCGAGGTAAGCGAAGCACATAGAGACTACGAAGTAAGGAAGCGGCCATGGTAGGTGTCTCAAAGAAACGATAAAAGAAGGAGTTCAACATCGGTGCTGACCACCGCTGAAACTCTGTGCTAGACATGAGGGAGTCGTGGGGAGTTAAAAGAGGCATGGAAGCTATGGAAATGACGAAGTGGAGCGCGGAACGGAGGGTCTCCTCTTGTATCCGACCCGGGTGCGTAAGAATGAAGTAAGTATCGCCGATCTTATGTGTCACCACGCCGGTATTATCACACCAATACACTGGAGCCTCCTTAGTTATGTCGCAGATGAGCCGGAAGCCTCCACTTAGGCGTCGACAGAACTCTAGGTCTGCCCCTTCTCGTCCAGTACCTGCAAGGTTCTCACCATCCTTATATAAGTAATGTAGTAAAGGGGCTTCTACGTCTGAGTATGGGCATGTTAGAATGGCACAAGTGGCCATAAGAATTTCTTTGAACTTGTATGAAATCACTCCCAATTAATACTAAGAAGAACAATAAAAGGCTTGGAGAAATGACCTTAGCTGGCGCACACCTTTTCAAGCTCAAGGATTATACCAAGGGCTTCATCCCAGAGAATCGGGTCTATCTCCGTGACGTTCAAATTAGTATTCTCAATGAAGACGATATTGAGTCCTACAAGGCATCGTTGGACCTAGTTGAGCCCATGTTTCCTTTGGAGCTGTATGACCCGAACAAGAGCTATGCTGAAATACGCTTGTTGTTTGCTCCAAGACGTAAGGCATATTTCGATGAGACCGATAACTTCCGACCCGTCATGCAATTCGACCTATTTGATATGGATCCCTGCCAGATGATCAGGTACATCACTCGGTGTGAGGAGATTGATGCCATTCTTGACGATTCTAGTGGTCTTGAAGATGACCCTGAAAAGCAAGAACTACGAGAGATAGCTGGTCTTGACCCGGAATATAATGACATGTATGGGTGCATGATGACTTATGGGTATCATAATGGATGTTCGAAAGCCCTTCTAGCAGAACGGTTAAGCGCCACACCGTTTGTTTATGGGGAATATTACCTCGAGTCCATTCCTGGTTGTTCTCATTATTGGAGCTTAGCAAGGTATATATGTCCGATCTGTGAGACTAATGGTTTACAGGCTGAATATCCTTGTATCCAATGCCATAACAACTCAATATTTGACCATCAATTAATCCCTTCTCTTGTCCAAGATATCATATGCACACAATGCACTCGCCGTGGGCCAATTGGAGCGGCATGTGCGCATTGTAATACGGTCCTTTCACATTACTTTTGTCAGACCTGTAAGGTTCTTTCTCTTCTCCCTTTGGATTATGAATGGTTCGAGCATTGTCCCATCTGTAACGTCTGCTTCAGTGTACATGACAAGAATAACCACGTCTGTTTAACGGAGGATCGGACTTGCATCATTTGTCTCTCCTCCCTTGTCCTAGGCGGCCTAACCATCCGTTTACGTTGCCATCCGGAGCATGTCATACATAAGAGTTGCTTAGACAAGCTTGGCTCGAACTCATACCCTTTATGCCCTCTTGACCATAAGGTTGTCGGTGAGGTCGACGACTTCTTCTTTGAGTCTGCCATGACGATCACAAGGTATGCACGCTGGTTCAATAGTCCTAAGCTCCAGATCAATGGCGCTACTGCAGTCCTGTGTTATGATTGCGAACTTGTCTCTCTAGTCCCAACCATTACAGTATCTATCGGCTTCTGTCGGCATTGCTTCGGTACAAATGTCTACTTCCTTGACGAATGGGTCATTCATGGCGATCAAAGTATTCAAGCACAGATCTCTCTCAAAAAGGGGTTATTTGCCAGTGATAAGAATGAAGTGATGATACCACCCCTAAGAACCTCAGACTATGAGGTCTTGAAGAGTGATATAACTCAGTTAATGAATGGAATCAACCTGGAGTTCGAGGCCGTTGGGAACGCCTTTTCCACCGCTTTACAGCTTCAACCGCCCTCCTTGCGCCTAAATGGTGGTCTGGATCCTCTCATAGATGCCACATGACGCGTCGATAGCCGTGGGGGTGGTAGGATATCTAGGGAATCCCCAATCGTACTAAAGGTGACCTCAACGACTGTTGAAGAGCTTGGTGCTTCATGACTTGGAGTTGACGCCGATATAGACCCCTCTGCACTCAAACGTGAACGCGTCCCCATCCTCTGACTCAATCCAGAGGGGTTATTGCGTTGCGATGGTGCACTTACTGGTGGCATAGTGGAGAAAACATCGAAGGAGGTACTACGGCTTGTAGTGAGCTTCGTCCTTTTTCTATCCGATACCTCTGGTGCGTCTAAATCGGTAAATATATCGTCATCTCCTCGCACATCATACTTCGGCGTATGATATAATCCCTTGAGCCTTCGTTTAGAGGCGGATAGGTCTTTCATGTGCGAGCTCGGTGTCACTGGCGTTGGCATCGGTCTTTCAGGAATGGTAAGAACTGACATACATAAGAAACTCGTCGGAACGCTATGAGGGCGTTTTGAAGCTGATTCTATTGGTGTGGAGTTGAGGTAATGACTTATACGTGCCCGCTGCTGAGCTGCCACTGACAGGCTATAAAGGGGTTCTTTCTTTCTCCTTGTCATGATATGAACACTTTGAAGAAGGTTGAACCCAGAAAACGACCCATCGTCGTTCCAATTGTAATGAGAACCTCCTGCCATGCGCTGTGCTTCACAAACGTTTCGAAGCCGCTCTTCTTGAGAACAGAGGTGACGTACTATGGATCTTTCATCGCTAGGGAGTGAAGGGATCAATGCGCCATTCTGTCCCGGTACCATAATGCTATCAGTATGAGGTCTTTCGAACGGTAGACTTAGAGGACCAGCCGGAGGAGCTAAAAGAGTATATGGATTGATAGCAGTATTGTAAAGAAGATGAACTTGTGGAATACGGGAGACCGTAACTGAGGGGCTGGAGACCATTGGAATTGTGGACAGGGCTGTTGACCCTAATCCCCGCGAGAGTGGAGTCGTACTTGGCTGCTCCTTGAAAACAAACCGGCGAAAGAATACCGAATGACCATGGGACCGCGCATTCTGCACGACACGACAACGGGACCGCGGTTTTTGCACTGTTTCAGACAAGGCATAAGCTTTAACACAAAGAGGATCACCTTGTTCAACTGGAGAGGCGTACGATTGCTCGTTTGGAACCTCGATCGGAACCTCATAATTAAACTCGTCAAACGTGCTATTGATCCAGTCTATCACACTCCCGGCTTCGCTATTCAACACTTGATTGATATCTCCCTCATCACAAACCTTTGAGAAACATATTGATGACCTTCGTCGATGCGCGGCCGTACGAGTCGTGGATTGCACCACCGACCCGGGATGCGAATATATGGCGAGGCTAGGCAGGCTGTAGAGTAAGGACTCTACAGAATAGCAGGAGAGAAGGCGCTTCAATGCCGTACGAAGCTGCAAGCAGTAATCTGTAGTTACCGCCAGCAGGTTTTCTGTACAGGCGATGTACCCGCGCTGTAGCGTGAGCTGGAACAAGGCCGCTTCGCGGCACCAGGGTGCGAATCGACGGGACTTCCTTGACAACTATTTTCGTGGCGAATGGGTAGTCGTGCTAAGGCCCTGGAAGGGCAGGTGGGCGCGCTCCTAAGCGCATATGTGTCCTCACTTGATGCGGAGGATAGGATATCCGCTCTTGAGACGCGGCTAGGGAGGGTATCCACTGAGATCGGCCAGAAGATGGAGGCATTGACTGAGATCCTTGCCCTGAGTCAAGATACAATAGCTCAGATCGCTGATTGCAATGCGGAGCTGGCCACCCTTGCCGAGGTCGCAGATACCGAGTTACTCTCGCTAGCGGATGAGACGACAATTTTTGTCGCCCCTGTCGTTAACAACGTCTTCCATGATGCGCTATATCAACTCCTTAAGTATATCATCCGATCCCGGACCGGAAACTTCCTTAAGCAAGGTCTTCAAGAATATAGCAAGATACTAATGAGTGGCACTCGCCCAGACACTGATCTACTATGTGATGACGCCCCGGAGCAGAAGCGTCGTCTGTTGCAATTAGGAACTCGAATCGTAGACAAATATTTCGACGCCGAAGGTTTTATCCTCCAGGCCTTTATTCAGTACTGCACTGAGATATCTATGGCTCTTTTAGAGGGGCGAGACGTGAAGATGGTTCGCTTTCCTCGCATACCCGACGAGAAGTTAAAGAGTCGTTCATATCATCCAAGCTCACTACTCAACCCACAAATGCTTCCCCTTCTGAAGCAAGCATTGGGATCGGCTCTGGAAGCCGTCGAAAACGTTAGAAAGAGGTCTAATGACACCATGATAATTTCTAGCCTACAGGCTCTAGCATCCCAGCTCGAGGAGAGCATCAAGGAATGTCACTCGACGATTGTCTTTCTATTGTATCTGGTCCCAGATGTCTTTGAGGGCTTCTTAGAGTTCCTCGAGTACGTCCACTCGATCGTTCTACCCGTACTGTTCAACTCTCAATACCAGGAACCAACCGATTCAAACGCGGTACTAGCACGGAAGCTTTGCCAGGAGCGCGTTGGAATCACCATCCAGCCTGTCTCCACAGAGTTTCAGTATTTTCTCAAGGAGTTCGACGCAAGTCGTCCCTCCAAAGTTTCAGCTGCACTTTCGTGCATCATGGAGCATGAGGGAAAGAAGGGAGATGGTCAACCTGGGTCGCACGAGGTCGCCCTTCCAACACACATGGCTCTCGCGTTTACCCTTGCGGAGCTCGACGAAGGACCCTACAACTATGCTCCCACTAGAGAGGCACCGTCGCAAATGTTGGAACTAATTAAGCGGCCAGTTCTTATTAACCTCACTCCAGAGGTGCTTAGAGATACTGGAAAGGCTGTGGGGGCGTACATTGCGCTCATGGAAGGGTTATCTGCCAGCGCATTGCTTTATATAGGGGGACTGTTACGGCTCCTTCGTGACTATCGCTCACGAAGTAGTCTATTAACACACATCTGTAGCGTATCAGATGACTTCTACAAGCTACTGAGTGAGCGCTTCTACCGTTTGACAGGTGCTGTTTGTGGTGCAGTTGTAGAGGCTGTACAGCAGAAAGTCGGAGGGGCATTACGTTGCCTCTCGATAGGCATGCAGATGAGTATCCTAACACAATCTTACGATTGTGGGACACCTAAGCTATCGCAGGTTATCACTACTGCAATCCAGGACTCGATTACTAACCGTTTCAGACAGAGGACTGTTGCTCGACGACTTTCGAGCTTAAGAGAGTCCGACTTTGTCTTCCAGTTGGCACAAGCAGGCTACCTTCATACCGCGTTGGAACGGAGTTTAACTTTGGCGCCGACGGACATGTTACCCTATGTATCCGAGGCCTTGAGGCATCTAGCTACAGAGTTCACGGCCGTATACCGGATGCACGAAAGAGCCATCACCCAGGACGTAGTAGTGGCCAAGATGGCACGGGCGCGAGAACTCATCTCCCGATGTCTTCTATCTGGGAATTAAATCGGAGTGCTGCAGCGCCCGTTGCTCCCGAGGGGTTTCCGCCGGCTCTTCCCGGAAGCACCAATAGACGAGGCCCACCGTAGCAACTGCCCATGGGCCCACGGCCCATGAACGGGTACTCCTGTTTCGCGCAATTAACGCGAATTAAAAATGGTGGCACAGGCTCGAGCCGAGCCGAAGGTCAGGAAGCTCGTGGACCTCACACGACGGTTCTTCGCCATTGCGTGCAACCATGACGAGCCCTTCGAGTTCACCATAAAAGAGGTGTGCGATAAACTGCTCATCGAGAGTCGGAGACTCTACGACCTTATAAACGTCCTCGAGGCGCTTGGGATCATCGTCAAGCGCCAGGGCTCGCACTACGAGTTCATCGGTCTGCTCAACGTCGACCGGGCCGTCCAAGCGTTTGTCGACCGCGCCATCTCAGGTACCTCTAGTGCGGCTCATAACATCGACTCGAATAGCCGTTTCAAGCTCCACGAGCTCTCCATCTGGTTCATGACGCAGTTGATCCGCGCGAGTCCTCAGTCCATCTCTCTCATCTCGGTCGAGGCGACTCTCAACCTCAAATCTAGCCAAGTTCGGCGTCTTTATGATATCACGAACATCTTGGAGGGGATGCGCCTCATAACCATCAGTAATCAGCGTGGATCGAAGCCCAGCTACTATTGGAACGAGGGTAGACTATCTGACGTCTGCCGTAACATCATTGGGAAGGTTGAGGAGCCACGAAGTACTAGCACCTCCGATTCAAGTGCGGATTATAGTACCGAGACGTCATCCGAGTCACATGAAGCCGATACAAGCCCTCAACGTAGTCCTTCTTCCGATATACTCGACTCGAAGAGTAACCCACCAGCACATCGGCCACAGCTTCGCGTCGTCAATCTAATGACTCCTTCTAGAGCACTTCTTGTCGACAACAGCGAGTATTGGGGGATTGATCAAGATACCCCTCAGACTCGACGCTTCATTGACAGTCTTCTAAAGCTTTCTCAATCAAAGGTTAGTGCCGCAACCTCCGGTCTAGGACAAAGCGTGACGTGTATCACCCCCTTAGGGACCATCTGGCCCGTCGACGGTACTACTGCGACGGAGCAGACGCCCAATTTACACCGACTGTACCAGGAGATGCGCGTCAACAACAACGCCGAAAGTGAGTTCCTGGTGTTAGATGCTCTAGATCCGGCAGCCCTGGTAGACTCCGGTTCCAGTATGTAACTGGCGGGAGTGAACAGCTAAAGGCAGAAGCAAACGATCGGTCGAAGGAGCGCGATTAGGAAGACGGAGATGAAGAATCCAAGTTCTATGACGTGAAGGATGATGTCGGCCCCAGCGACCCCGAGCGTCAAGGACGTCCCTAACCCCATCATGTACGTCTTGACGGTCGCGGCGATGAGCCATATGTTGAGGCAATATCGCACTATGGTTAATGCTATCCTAACAAGATTTAGAAGAAAGACGTTGTATGTATTCCGTTCCTTGCTAAGGCGACAGACAAAGCTAGCGAAGAGGAGGGGTGATTCAAGAAAGAAGAAGGACGTCATCGTGATGAGAGCGGCATGGAACTGGAACGTCTTTGGTTGAGGGCCTGTGGAGGTGGCAGCTACGACTCCGGCCACCGCAAGTGCCAGGTATAGCAAGGAATGAACAAGGTTGTTGTATGCCATCTGACGAAGGAAGCGGCCCTCTACTCGATCCTTTGGCATCGAGTCCTTTTTAAAGTCGAAGGTATGGCTGATGATTTAGAGCTCCAAGGAGTAATGGACTGGATTAGCAAGGGTTCTCTTGGACGGGCAGTTCTCTGGGTGGCATGTCAACCACCAACCAACAAGTCCATTGTCTCGACGTTTTGGAACTCGATCTTCGAGCCTCGTTATGTGAAAGCAATATCCACGACGGATCCTTCTGAAGTGATGCAGCTTATATGTCAATGCGCACTTGAGGATACTCAACGGGTTCGAGATTTACTCTTATGTCTTGAGCATGAGAATAATGAAAGATATGATGAAATCACTTGTCTTCTATATCTAGGAGCATTAATTAATGAGCCTTTTTGGAGTGAGGAACAAGAGACTTGGATGATGGAGGGCTTGCAAACCATAGCCATGACTAAGTTCATTCCAGGTGGGTTGAACGAATGTCTCAAGATCTGTGATGTTCCATCCACTAGTCGAAGCAGTCGAACGTTATCATGGCTCAAGAAGTATGTGGATAGATGGGAACATTCACCTCGACAACAGGACTGGTTTACTCTTTATCTTGATAGGGATCAATTGATTTTACGACAATATAAGGCACGATTCATCGGGTTGGTACTAAAGGCGTACCTCAATGGATACACTCTGGTGTCCATTACTAATATCGTCAACTTTTTCACTTCAAGCGTGTTCTTGCATGAGGAGTGTTTAGAGGCATTTTCCATCTATCAAAAATGTTATGAGAAATATGTTCGAAGGACGCATGAGTTGGGATATTCAATAGACCCTCTCCTTACTACCTCGAGTTCTCACATAGTCCAATGTAACCAATTGAAGCTCTTCATTCTTAGTAACACTAAGCAAGTGGATATCGACCTACTCGATCTTTCATGGCTGGTTGGTATTTCTAATCGAATGGGAGAGAGGAGAGATACCATGAATCCCATTGGTGAGTTGTACTCCATCCTTCTACTCAAGGCTCAATTGAATGACTTCTGGAATGCAACGGATGGGACGGCATCACAACATCTATACCATACGGCACAATATATCATCACCCACTCATGTTCCGAGGCATTTGGTCCCATCGTCATAGGATTTAGAAGGTTTCTTGCCCAGAAACAACATGAAAAGCGTACCTGTCAGCAATGCGTTTTGAGGATGGTTATGGAATACGGTTTGCTTCCTATCTTTCTTGAGAGGCTTCCAAGGGATACCATTCTTCTCATACAAGACCTTTTATTGATGCCACCTACGCGTCGGAGGTCTTCGGAAGCCTTCAAAGGACTATTACTCCAAGTCCTTGCCTCAGCACCGCTTCATGATGGACTTGACGTCGATATTAACATGGGGTTGTTTCGTACTGTACTGCAGACGGTTAGTGTCGATCTGATGGACATCTCCATCCTTCTTGATGACTTATACAATCTACTTCTCTCCACAGAGACGTTAACGAGGCGCGATTGTAGACTTTTACTCGCCCTCTTGAAGCTCGATTTGGAGCATTATGAGGGACGTCAATCTCCACTCCTAATCCTTCCAGAATTCCATACTCGAGTTCGGGACACCGAAATCCACCTTTTCAAGGGTCAAATCGAAGCGATCACGTGGGAGGCCATCAAGAGGCAACCCGATAGACTCACAAGCTTCTATTCCTTATTCTCCTCAAACCGAACGCTAGCCATTGGAGTAATGGCGAAACTGATGAAGGAGTTATCTCAAGAGGAACGGGAAGAGGTAGCCCTTGTATTGGATGCCATGAGGGAAGAGGGGTCACGTCCTTGAAAGAGAGTAAGAGGAAATGACCCAGAGGTCACTGTATATCTCCGTAACCGGTCTTTATCCTATCTCTCACACCTGTATCACAAGAGTTCTTATTAACCCCGTTATTCAAGAAGCATGAATATGTCATATTTTATAACCCCTCTCTCCCCAGCCATTTGAGAGGGATTAGGAGGCGTGAAGCCAGGAAGATATTGTCCTTCACTGAAGCCTTCTAGGAAGAGAGGAGAGGAATTAGGGAAGCGAATTGAATTGGCTTTGGCGGCGGCGGGAAAAAAAGGCTGAGGAGACGCGGTTGCGTGAGTTGTTCAAGAAGAAGGGAAGATGGAAAGCTGACGGGACTAAGTATTTCGATAGAAGAGGAACGGATCGATCCAGCCCGTTTCCCCGCCCATCCAGGTCTTTCTATCATTGATCCACTTAGGCCACTAGCATCTCGCAAAGCATGGAGAACAGAGTATGGCAACAGTATATCTGGTGCGAGAGCTGCTATAATGATGGGGACGGGGGAAAGATTTCTTTAATTTATTAGATAGTAGCAATCCAGGCGGCCGAAGGGTCCCCCATAGCCCGACCCTGATAAGTGCGAGGCTGCGTACCTCCGAGGAGGAAGAGAAGCAGGCCATTTACGAAGCTTACCAACTTTACAAGGGGCTTCCCCTCGATGACATGGTTGACGCACTGTACGAGGAAGGGGCAGTTATGGGGGAGATCACGGTGGTGGATGTCGAGGACATCATCAGAGGTCATAGTAGCGTCGAGTGAAGGCCCCTGGATTTCTGCCGGCGAGCCTCTCCTACGACGAAGGGAGGGGTCTTTTAATGGTCGATGGGTTTCTTTCCATCTTTTTAAAAGGAGAGGACGATGTGGTTTGCCAGGAGTAGAGAGAGGAGAAGCGAATGCGCCTGTACTCGCACCTTCTCGGAGTAGGAAACCGTCTGCCGGTCGCTCCGTATCCCGCTCGTTGTGGCTCTCATCTTCTGTTCATTAAGTTGGACAACAATTCCACAAAAAAGATGTCTCAGACAGACCTCATGCGCGCCGCCGAGAAGGGCGACCTCGTCGAAGTGCGTCGGTATATCGACCAGGCCGGAGAGAAGGGCGAGGACGGGCAGACCGCGCTCATGTACGCTGCGGAGAAGGGCAACTTCGAGTGTGCCGAGCTACTCATTGAAAAGGAAGCCGGAATGCAGGACTCGAACGGGTGGACAGCGATGCAGTGTGCAGCGTACAGCAACTGCCCCCAGTTTATCCCCTCGCTCCTCGCGAGCGAGGCCAAGATGCGGAACAATGATACCTGGACTGCGCTGATGTGGGCGGCTTATCGAGGCTATACAGACTGCGCTCGGCTCTTGCTTTGCGAGGCCGGCATGCAATCCACCGAGAGGTGGGAGGACTTCCCTGCTGGCGTAACCGCATTGATGATCGCCGCATGGCGCAACCACGAGAGCGTCGTGGACATCCTCAAGCCCTATGAGCAGGGACTGAAAGATAGCAAGGAACATACCGCATGTTGGTACGCACAGAACTCGGGCTCTCGCGATGGCACTAGAGTACGGACGCTCCTGCAGAACGAAGGAACTCTTCGTTCCCCTGCACCCGACGGGATCATTGGCTCCCTTATCAATGCGGCGATCGCTGGAGATATCTCAATGGCTCGGGAGTATTTCGCCGAGGCGGGACAGCGAGACGCGTCAGGCCAGACCGCCCTTATGAAGACCGCCCGGTACGGTCACGCAGGAGTAGCACGCCTACTTAGAGAGCACGAGGCGGGACTGTATGATAATAGCAACCAGACCGCCCTCGACCTTGCTTTGGATAACGGTTATTATGAAGTCGCTCTTCTCCTGGAGTGCGAGCACAACGGTGAGACTGACATCACTATGCTCATGATTTCGGCGGGCGCGGGAAGTCTTGACGACGTCAATCGTCACCTCTCCGAGGCTGGATTGCGTGATCATGATGGCTGGTCTGCCCTCATGTACGCGGCCGAGGCCGGCTATTCGGACTGTGTTTTACCCCTTTTGGAGCGCGAGACCGGGCTCCAGGCGTCCGGAGAGCAGTATGGTTATCCAGCCGGAACCTCGGCTCTCATCCTCGCCGCCTCGAATGGCCACACCGCCTGCACCGAACTTCTTGTCGATCACGAATCTGGATTGGTCGACGGCAACGGTAAGACTGCCCTGATCTACGCTGCAGCAAGTGGATATACGGACGTGGTGCGTCTCCTTTGTAGTCGTGAAGCTTGCCTTCGAGATAATAGTGGCTGGACAGCCTTGATGCATGCGGCATATACCGGCGAGATTGGCTGTGTACGGCTTCTTCTGAACGAAATCGACGTCCTCAATGAACGTAACGAGACCGCATTGGATATTGCCGAGTCTGTTGATCCGAAGTCTCCCTGCTTCAAGAGATGCGTCCGGTGCGCTCGGATCCTTCGTGAGCACCTCGAAATGCGAGATGCGAGAACCTCGAAGCATATTACGGGTGTCATTAGTGGGGTACACAACGTGCGTGGTTCTCTCGCGAAGACCTTCACAGATGACGAGGTCCAGGATGCCGAGCGGGATATCGCGCTTGTCATAGAGACTCTTGAGAATCTCAAACGGAAAGCAGAGCAGCGAGAGCGGGACGGCTTCTTCCAGGAGGTTGCCGCACTTCGAAAGCGGCTTGAGACGGTGGAAGCGGCCAATCGGGAGCTTACTGCACGACTAGAGGCAAAGGACAAAGAGATACGTGCAATAATGCGATTACCTCACCCGATCACCTCGTCCGAGGGATATACCCTCGACGACCTCGAGAAGCTGAGAGAGAGCCTAACCATCTCGCTTCAGACGGCTACCGTTGCACTAGCGGTCATCCAGACGAATTCGTGCATTGTCTGCATGGGCGCCCAGAAGAATGTCCTTCTACATCCCTGCCGACACCTTTGCGTCTGCGAGACGTGCGCGGCGAGCATGCGGGGACAGCACTGTCCTCTCTGCCGCTCGGTCATCGAGAACACAGAACGGATATTCCTCCTCTAGAAGGAGAGGCACCATTTGCACTATTCACTCAGCGGAAGATGAAACTAGAGAGCTGAAAAGGGCGTTCGAAGGGATACAGATATCCGCTCGTGCTGGAGAGTTGTGCCAGGCGCTCAAATGCCGTAAGCTTCCTTCGGCGGGATGATCTACGTTTTCCCGAGATAAGCCCATGCGCCTTGCGGAAAATGGAGTCGAGCTCCTCTCTCCTCTCCATTAGCCAGTCCTCTCCTGCGGCCTTTTCGAAGGAATCTATGACGGCCTGTATGATGCTTTCGGGAAAGACCGGGGGGAAGAGCTCATCAGGAATCTGAATATCTAATTCCTCGCATGTGTAAAGCTTTCCAGCAATGTCAATAGCCAGGAGACACCTTTGCAGCTCAGGTAAGAAACAGCCCAGAGCAGCAGCCAGCGTCAGGTTGAGCATGTTAATGACGAGCATTAAACGATCGAGGAAATCACGTGCGGGAAGCTTCGGGGTGGCAAGAACAGAGCCCATCGGCCCAGCCTTGGTGGGGGGCTCTGCGGGCTCATGCGTTGCGTCCTTAAACACGCGTACACTGGTAATCATGAGGGTCTCCGGAGCACAGAGGTCGCAGTCGTCAATGTTCTGAAATACTTGTGCAAGCAATTGCTCCTTTAGCTCGTCGTCCTTCTTTATCTCCTCCGCGGTATCGGCTAGGTCAAGGGTCACATCATCCCGAAAAAACCCGGCGAATAGCTCCTCGGTGAGTGGCTGGTTCACGATCGCGGCGTTCTGAGAGCAGGTAAACTGACGGATGAAGGCGACGGGCGCGGGTGGATTATTCCGATAGTCTTCCAGAGCGTTAGGGTTCGTTGCTGAGTCATAGATGCCACAGAAGACGACATACGCTCCGAGGTTTGTCTCTTGATAGTTTGGGACTGAGAAAAGAGTGTGAGTTATCCCTCCATGCTCTGTTAGCCAACCTTCTTCGACACAAGTATGTGACCGAATGATGTACTTGACTCCAAACATACGACAGAAGCGCCTGGCGGCGTCCTGGCCGAACGTAACGGAGATCCCGCGCATATCATTGGGGACGAACTCCTTATGATCCTCGCTGGGATCCGCCCAGAGTAAGTCCTGAAGCGGGTCATAA